>OX383252.1:10010000-11508331 GCA_947522985.1 Lithophane socia | reverse complement strand
TTGTGATTTACAGTAATTGGAAAGCTTAATACCGTATTTGTGTAAATCACAAATTCGGTATTAAGCTTTCCAATTACTGCTTTATAATTGCTCATTTTTTTAAAGTATTAATTTGGATATAGTATGTTATCATTAAGAGACAAAAAAAAAAAAAATTTTTTTAACCCAAATCAACATAACAACCTTGCACAATTTAAGTATTTTTGTTCGGTAAGTATCGGTGCTTATTTTGGTTGTTAACACTGAACTGATTCACTCTGTTCCCCGTACTAATTTAAACTGTATTAGGCTGCGTTTCCACCATATATGTGCGAGGATGCGTAGCGAAGGATGTGTTTGTAAAGAACCAATAGAATCGCTTCATTTACCTCGCCTCGGTCAGCACAGCTCTGGTGGAAACGGCTCAGCGGAGCTAGATTTTTGCGCATACAAAACAAGCGAGGGTTGTGTGCGAGGGATGTGTTGCGAGGAATGTGTGTTGAGAAGGATGTGTTGGGAGGTTTGCGCATACTGTACCAGCCAGTCCATACATCCTCGCACCACACATTAATGCGCATTTTCACAGCTCCGCTACACATCCTCGTAGGCACATTTTCATCGCACAGCTTTGGTGGAAACCCCCACAAATTTTCACAGCACAGCTAGACATCCTCGCACGACATATTTCCATCGCACATCTCTGGTGGAAACGCAGCCTTACGGTGGAACAGTTTTCCTCGTTCTCTGTAAATATACTTATAGTAGCAGACTTGCGACAAAAACGATTATTTAAAGTATTTTAGTTATTGATAACCTAGCAACAAACAAATTACAGCAGAAGTAACACTAAGGAAGGTAAACATAAAAAAAAAACACAAAGCAGTGAACCTGATTTTTGTAAACTCGTAGGTAGATCTTAAAATTGACATAGTATATGCAAAATATTTAGATACTAAAATTGTTTACATAGTGCTTGGCTATACTTTTTATTTCTTGTATGTTTATTGATAAAATCAGTTGCAGAGTAAATAAATATAAAGTTAAAATTGGTATAAAAGTAGGTCGTAATTATGTAGAGAGAGATAGACATGTCATCGCGGACTTTTTTGCAGACCTATATAAGATACACAATTCCACCATACATAATTTGTTATATCTCAAAGGGTTTAGGCAGCGTTTTCGTTGAAAGCTCTCAGACGGTTTATTTTTTTCCGACACCTCCAATAAATATAATTATATTTTAGCCAATATATACAAAAACTTGACAAATATATATATATATACTAAAACATTCCTCTTGAATCACTCTATCTATTAAAAAAAAACACATCAAAATCCGTTGCGAAGTTTTAAAAATCTAAGCACACATAGGGACAGACAGACAGCGGGAAGCGACTTTGTTTTATACTATGTAGTGATACTGATTTCCACAAAGTCACGCCTGAATCAATTAACAAGTCCTTTCTAGTTTAATTTTATATAGTGTGTTGTGACCACCAACCGGGTTGACATTTTACAAAACCCATTTTATACCTTCTATAGTGAACACAGTGAAACGAAAATGTACATTGAAAGGCTTTTATTACGCTTAAACTTTTATGAAGCCACGAGTCCACATATTGTTTTTGATGTATTTTCTTTACATTAACTGATATCATAATTGAATACGAATATATTATGTGGGTACAAATATGACAAATTGCGCAGGTGTGAGCGGGGCGAACGCTTCAGGAGAAATCGGTTTGATTCCCAAAATATGTTTGGAATTGGTACTGTAAATAGTGTTTTAGCTAAGCCTATTTCGGACGAGGCTACAACTCTGTACAAAATACCTATATTACAATCATATAAAATAATTTAAAATTCCAAAGGCTATGGTGGAGCGACATACAAAACACACAATACAATACTGACAATACTGGTATTCAGCTGCATCCGGTTAGACTGGAAGCCGACCCCAATATAGTTGGGAAAAAGGCTAGGCAGATTGTTTGATGATGGAGCGACATAGTCAGTATTGTGACAAAGCTCCTTAATAAAGATAAAAAGCATTAAATTATTAACAATGAAAACAATGGTTTTTAATCTCCTCGAACACGTTAGCAACAAATCAGAATTCATAGAATGTGCATGCATTAAAATCACGCATAATACCCGAACCATATACCTGTCCCGACATGGATAAATAGAACTCCAGAAAACGACGGTGAATTTATAAACATTTATTTGTCTACCTTTTTATCTTGTCCTAGAATTTCATATTAAATCTCCGTACGTATTCCTTGCTGCCTAGGTCCCCACCAACTGCTAAAGTATTACATAACAAATCTTACAATGTTTGTGTCAGTACAAACATTCCGAGAAATGTAATTTATTTACAAAAGTTTGTTTTTATTCATAACAATCCGAGAAGGCACATAAGAACTTAAAACGTATTTAAATGTTCTTTGTCGGCTTAGTTTCCAGTGAAAAGGCACGATTAAATAAAAATATGATAAAATTGACGGTTATATTACCATCTGTTCAATAATTATGATAGGCTCTTACATACTGGCGCGATTCGTCGCGCGACGCGAATTTTAACAAAACAAGCGCCAGCATGTAAGAGCCTTTATTTCACAAGCAGACTTTTAGATACCTATTATAGAAAAAGCTAAATTATTGCAACATATTTTGATAAACATTACATTTCTAGGACCTTTATTCTGTTTTTAATATTGATGAAGACGTCCAAGAAATTAGAATCTCAAGCAGAGTGAAAATGAGCTACTTACTTTTTAGAATCCCTCTACTTTTAAATTGAACGATGTTAGATAATTCCTATTATGCTTTGTTCGAAGCTTATTTTCCAATGGCGAACTAGAATTAGGTTATCAGGAGTGTTTACACCTACAGACACTCTTACATCGCTTATTTATACAATTCTGCATACACAGGTGTTCCTTTTGATATCCCATAACTCTAGGGTATTAATGAGACCATATCAAAGAATCAACGGGAGTAAGAATTATTTTTCAATTTTTTTTTTCATATATATAATTCGTCAAAGTCACGATTATTTATGTAAAACAAACACACTTACGTGAAATGTAAAAAAAAAAAAAATATGCAGACTATTTCTGTCCATAAAAAAATATGACAACTTCGCATTTTCTTAGCTTTAAATATGTAATGAAAATGATTTACTTATCAATGAAACTTAGTATTACAGAACCTCACTCAAAACTAAAACTCGTTTAAAGCCTTTTGATTGTTTGAAACTAGCTGTAAGGGCCTATACTACCTCGTCTCAAATTTTATCTCGCTCGCACCATACTACTCGCGGCCTGAGTGAGAGAGAGACGGAGTGGGGTACTGGCGGCTCCAAGTCTCGAATGGTTAAGGTAAGTTCAGTTATTATCCAAAGTTTCGTGATCTACTTTAAAGGATTGATGCTAGGTCCTATGTTTGACGAAAACACGATTACATGTTTTCTCGATAGAAAAAAATACAAAGTTACCTCTTAACCGAACTATAAACCGTTGGTATTATACCAGCGGTGTACCAGAGGCGTGTTTTTATTGACAGTTTGTTCTAAAGCATTATAACCATAGGGTTATGGGACATCAAAAAGAACACCTTATATACCTTTATTTAACAATTTGTGAAATGCACGTGCGCCTGTGCGGCACGTCTAGGGAAGACAATGAGTAGACTCTACTTAATGCCTAGTAGTCTTTGGTCTAAGTTAAAATCCTATGATATTACATTATTATACTGCCTCCCATTATTTGACCAAAATGTAGAATGCTTTTTATTCTAACAATGTTGACAATGTACATCAAAGTAAATAGGCAAAGATAATCACACCGAGTCCTAAACATGCATTATTTAGAAATAAAAACGTCCATAATGCAATGTTCCTAAACCAAATCACCGCAAGTAACATTACGTCCACTACATATTAATAAACATGAAGACAAAAACGGTCGGGTAAATAAAAAAGAATAATACAGCGTAGAAACACATTCCGCGCTCGGTCCGGGTGTACAATGCGGGGAAACGACACAAGTACATAAGCCAGTGGAAACTACTGGCGGTGACAGCTACAGGCAATATCTTTGCTACACCAGACCAATATCTGTAGAGCTGCAAAAATAATGATACTTGAGAAAAAGTTGCACTACGGAATAATCTACTCTCTTCTCTACATATGAAGTTGTTCCCTTCTCGGTTTTAAGCGAGTCACTTGTTATTTGTATCTCCAGAACAGTTGCATTTTCTTTCCTTTTCTTCATTAAGGTCAAGAGCTTTGAACTGCTGCTGTTAGGTTAGGTTAGGTTAGCGGACTTGCCTTAATTAATCTCAATAGATTATTGTAATTCTATTATATTAAGTGCATAGACTTACAATTTCTAATGGTTACGATTGCAAATTCCTTCTACAATTTCTAGGTTAAAGTGCAGATTTCAACAATATTTTATATTTGAATACGTCAATATTAGAACATAAAATGCTAAAACAAATTTATATGTGCCTAGTAGATAGGTAGAAACTTCAAAGAACCAATAATCATAAGGGTCTTTACCTAATTTTAAGGACAATATCAGGTCACGGAGAAAGACATGGCCATTTTATCTCGTAACATCACGTTATACTCCCGGGATGGTATTTAATTCAAAGCGGCCGAATAAAGGCATATCTCCATGTTAAAATGAACATTTTTCCCCTTACTGTATTTCACAGAAATTCATACACACATGAATTGTATCGCCGATGAGCGACTGTGTCAGAGTAAAATGGAAAATGAGCGCCAACGCCAATTATTTCAGCATTTATTCGATAGCTTTTGTTAAAGTGAGACTTGTTAGCAATCGGATATTTTATTTCATTGCTTTCTGTTAAAAGTGAAAAATATACCGAGGGACACGTACTAATAAAATATATATTATCATAACGAGACAAGCGGGTCGTTGTAGGATTTAACGAAACTATGTAGGTACCTACTTACGTGGTTAGGTAAAAGCTTATTTGTTAAGCGCTAAGTCGCCGACATTTAATAATATTGTTTTCGTCTTTAATTAGCCAAAATACAATGATCATCTTATATGAAAATTCAGAAAATAATTTCAACATCTAATTATATAATAATCGTACATTGAATGTGCCTTAATTATTACAGTGTTATTTATTAACGAGGTGTAATGTGTATAGTTAATCCATATTATTCTACATTGCTACTATTTTTTTTTGTGTGGGCTGTGTTGGCACATAATTATGTATTGCGTGCATGATGTGATTGTTTAATTGATTTAATGTAATAATCGTTGGAAGACCTTTAATAAATAAAAGACTGTTATAAAAGAAAATATAGGTACATTAAATAAATCTTTCTGTTTCATGTTGGCATTTGACCGATCATTACCTTCTCTGCGTTATAAAGAAACTGACTTAACTTACTAAAGCGATCCCGGATCGCAATGTCAAAAAATGCCCAACTGTCACGAGCGATTAGTTTTATATTGCAAGCTTGATTGCTTGTTTTAGGTACTCCTGGAAATAAGTATAGATGTATAAAGTATGGATACAGATAGGAAGGTATTTAAATGAATAAGGCGCCGACCACATCACAAACAAAATCCATAAAGTCTCCCTTTATTAGATAAAAGGGGTATACCATAGAATATGAATACAAGATCTTCTATTGAACACACTTGATTTAGGAGCTGTAATAAAAGTGTCCCTTACAAGTGAGGCAGAGAATTCGTTCTCGTATAGCGTGACCCATAAGTGGATTATTATGAAGGGTCCGGCACGGCTGCTGACATTTATGGCGTTAATTATGTCTGATGTGTCAATAATACTGTGACAGGTTAAATTGAGCTCGGATAAACAGCGAACAAAAATTGTTTTGCTCCTCTCGGGAATACGGCTTGTTGAAAAGGGAACATTTCACTTGAATTAAAGACGTTCACTTGTTTCTTGGCCTATTTTTTGGTCTCTGACATTACTTTGAGATACCTTATAGTTTTATTTATTTCTACACTCGTTTAGGTGGTTTCTTGGTGAAACTAAATACGTAATGATGAATATGATGTTAATATTTTACTTTATGTTCTTTCACAATGTTTGTCTTAGATCAAAGCTGTATCATGTTATAAACATGGGCTACGTGTACATAGTTATAGTTTCAGTTACTTTAGTATTCCGTTCAATGGCACAACATGCACTAAACTCGACGAATCGCTGCAGTGCACGCCGTCTGAAAAAAGTCTTGCACACTTTACTTCTTATGGACTTGGCATAAGTTTTTGAGTAGTGCATGTTGTAAAATACAGAAGATTTTGGGTCACAGGATGGATTTTTTCAATACGTGTAGCGTGTTTGTTCGATGTTTTATTTTCTCCGTTTAATAGAGTTGTGATATAGTAAATATTTATTTAGTAATATTTTTCACACCTATGCATATCATATCATTTTGAGTGATGTATTAATTAAAACTAGAATAATTTAACCGAAGTAATTTTGTGCCAACCGGAATCCCAGCTTTCATAGCCCTAGCGGAAATGTTTTGAAAGATACTATTCAAAATATTTCTGTAATCAATTTTACAGATATCAATCACGTGACGTCGGGTTAATTAGCTAATCACCTTGACCCTGCCGCGCCGCGGGGAACTTGCAAGCGATACCGAGGGCCCGCTAAAATGAAATCCGTGTTTCTTATCTAATGTAGCAACGAAATAATGACGCGGTAAATATTAAAATTATACGATCAGAGTAACAACTTAACATTTTAATTAGACGGTTATTTTACTTGATTATTAGATGTGGTCAATCAAATATTCGAACCAAAAATTCGAAGACATGTGACATTAGCAACCCGCAATGGACTCGCGTGGTTTATAGCGACCCACTCCCTCTCATCGAGAGGAGGCCTGTGTCCCAGCTGTGGGAACGTTATAGGCCGATTATGCTTATGCTAAGCAAATATTAGGTATATTAAACCTAAATATCTAGTTACACAGCTTCATGCTACTCACACTACACAATGGTAAAGCAACGTAATTCACATCAAATTCGTTTTCCATTTTAATATCTTACATAGGTATTAAAACAATATCTCACACACGATAATAACGTCAAACTCTCATAAAAATAAAGTCGAGCCTGTTAGATTGTAGTCGTATATAAATACATCTAAACGACGAAGTTAAGGTGATCGTAAAGCTATTTACGTGTTTAGTACGCATTCAGTAAAGGAAAAGATCGCGTATCGTAACGGAAACATTTGTGAAGTATCCCTGAACATCGGGGCGTGGGCATTCGGGTCACGTCGGCGTAACAACGCGCGCGCCGAGCACCTCGGGTTTGTTGTGATATCGCCCCTGGTTTTTTCACAATACCTGACCCCACTACGAGAGATTCCCTAACGTTAGTTTGTTGAGATAGCTGTACCAACTTTATGTTCTTTTTAATGTTTTAGTGGCCAAAGCGCTACGTGCCGTTCACGATGTTCGGATATCTGTCGTGAACCCTTTTTATCTCTGCGAAATGTTAATTGGAAGGGGATTGCTGAACAAATTGACTATATTATTTTATCGAGCTTTACTTGTATACGTCGTCGTAATTGTGAGTATCTATAGTTAAACTGATTTTTTAAAAGATTTAACTGCATATATCTAAATAACGTATAATTTTACTCTTACTTAAAGCGAATGTTAGTGTCATGTAAGTGCCAGTGTCAAGATTTCATGAAATAGTCATTCAATACACTTACATGAACTAAGAGAGTTGTATTGTTGATTCTAGTGATTATAATTGTGTAAATCCATGTTTTTACGGACGTGAATCATATTTAGATCAATATACAACCTGACACTGACCTGCAAATTGCAAAAAAACGTAACAACTTTGAATTTCGCCGGCTACCTTAGCGCATCCCTCGTAAGCCTTTTAGAAACTAGAGGGTTATGGTTCAAGATGCGTTGGAGTTTTTCGCATCTAATCTGGTCTTACACCTACTTATTTCAGTGGAACCCGAAATAAAACCTTTTCACTGATACGTTTGTTAAGCTTATAAATTTGGCTACAGTGTTCTTACAAAATCAGATATCATTTGAATCACCTTTCTCACCTTATTCAGCCTCAGTTACAAAAAAAGTAAAGATATATATTATGTATTATTGTGTAATTGTTATTGTGTTTGTGTTATTTATGTATTTTTCCTACGTAGCCGTTCGTATGACTGCTACGTATAAACAACAACATCATGTTACAGAACATAATAAAAACACTCTACAAAGACTTAGAAGTTCATTTTATAAACGAATATTATATTATTTACTTCTTTATACAACATCATGTTTGTTTATGACTCCTTATTATTCCTTAGTGTCCCAGAAACTTTTGTGGAATGGGCTCAACAATCCTAAGACTTCTTTACAAAACCAAGAAAATATTACATTTCCCTTCAAACTTTCGGTACCACGTACTTGTGTTGGAAACTTTACCAGTGCCTTTGCAATGCTTTGTAAAACGTGATTAGAAAAATATTCTCTGACTATATTCTTTCGTTGTTAAAAGCACCGGCTGTGGTTGTGTGTCGTCTTTTATCAGCGGAGCCTTTCTGTTGGATATAGAGGGCTTCTAATGTAACCAGATGTGGCTGAATACCAGTAGTTTTTGTAGTCTCAGTACGACCATTTTTCACAGACATACATCCTGTCAAAAATGCTCTTATAATTTTTGAGTAGTTTGTTATCTGCCTACCTACATTGCGAGGTAAGCCAAGCCAACATTTTTGCTCTTTACTATCGAAACCAGATAAATTTTCATGGACACTTACAACTTGTGAACCCCAATTTTTTTTCACGCCAACGTGGACCCCCGTCGAATCTTCCGTGGACCCTTGGGGGTCCACCTGGACTACTTTGGGAATCACTGCTGTTAGACTAAAGACTTACATTTTTGTCCTGTCTTTCCCAATATTCATTAGTAAGGTTTCCGCTGTCTGCCAGGGTTGGGGAAAGTCCGAAAAGGATACCGGGGTCCTTAGCAACAGGCAACTGAACGAACAAGGGTGGATTTTAGTCAGTGAAAGTCTGACACGCCCGCTCTGCCCAAAGCTGGAGAAGTCATTTGATAATATCACAAACTAAAAAAAAAAGGTTGCTGCTGTTTTCTGTTTTAATGGTGTTACATAGATATAGCAATACCTATAACGATCACGTAAGCTTTTTTTTATATCAAGTACATTCATTACATATTTGCACCAAAATGGCGAAAATATTTTGCCTCTACGCTTACTCTGCCAATTTTTTTGCGTGGCTCGAATTACAATAGCTCTTTGAAGCGCTTAAAAACAATTCTGATTTTACAAATATTTATGTGCATATAAAATATGCTGGATATGTAACAGTACAAAATGTAGTACTTATATAAGAACGATCAACTAACAAAGAGATGTTCAAAGCAAAATTGTGTGCGACTGCTTTCAGGAACACCAGCCGATATAACGGTACGGCCCGACTTTAGAGTTCCGTAATCATTGGAAATATTATGTGACCTTTAATATTCCAGCTATTCGTATGAAACGTTATTACAAAAATAAAGAATATAAGTCTACTTAGAATTATGTCAGAAGGTAAACATTTAAACATGTTAAGAACAGAAGGTTCACAAAACCGATCGGTAAAAGAAATAATCAGATCTTGTAGACACGTGTCGTTGACTGTCGTATTTGTCTCTATTTAAGAATTAAATCGCTTTTATTTATGTACTTTATATAATCGTGACGACTATTGTTGCTATAACAGTCGACAGTTTGCTTAGCGCGTTTGTTGATTATACCGTTCTAGAAAATACTTACTAAGGTAAGGACCCTTGTGCACCGCACAGAAAGGCTAGTATTTTCTTTAATAGCATGAAGATAGGATTCCTTAGTTTCAAGTCGGGGTCGAACACTCAATACTAAGAGATTGCTACTCTAGTCTCCAGTATCGACAAGGCAGCATTACTGTTTCAATCACTTAGTTAATAATTTAACAAAATCATACTTAAGCTTCTTTCAAGGGGAACAAACCTCAGTTTTAACAGCCCTTTTATAATATTTGCTAAAGTAGGTAGAAAGGGCACTACCTATAGCAGCTGGCTATGCTGTTAAAATATGATAGAGAAAAATTATTCAATTCTATTTTTTTATTATACAACGTGCCGCTACAATGGCGACATTAATTGAACACACGGGTAGGGCTAGTGGCCAGTAACCATAAAAATTATAATAAAATAAAATAATTCGAAAATTGAAAAAAAATAATTTTCAAACAAACTAAATAATAAAAACATAACCAAAATTGAGATCACTCTTTGTAAAAGATTCATTCATGTAGGTACCTACCAGCTGGCTTACGTTCCATCGGTCAAGATCCTTTGTCGGCATAATTTCTAGGAAATTGCGCGGCTTTCCTTTTATTCGCCTACATATGATCCGTGACCCCGGCAAATGAACTCTTCGCTACACTTCTTTAAGTACAGGTTGCTCCAGGATGGTAATTTAGAAAATTGTAAATTAATCAATAAATAATTACATTTAATGAAATTAAAATATTTTCCTAAAACGAATACGCGAAATCGGATACGTGTGTTAAATTAATGTCGTCATGGTAGCGGCACGTTGTATACCACTATAATTATGGATATTGAAGTCAAGAGAAAACCGGTCCAATTGGAAATAAATACATAATAAATACAATAAAATAAAAAGCCTTTTATTTCTTGCTTGTACACAGTTTTGCAATGTTTTTAATAAGTATGTTTTCGTGGGTTAGTTTATGTTAGCTTAATTTTAATTGTTAGTTTTGTTAGTATTTTCTAGTTCTACTTCTGCAAGAATCCCTGTTTGGGTGAAGGCCTCCTCCAAAGATGCCCATTTGTCTCGGTCTTGTGCTATTTGGCTCCAGTTTGAGCCGGCTGTTCTACTAAGCTCGTCTTCCCAACGTGTCAGTGGTCTTCCTCTGGTTCTTTTTCCTGGTGGGCCTCTCCATAGGGTAGCTTTTATTGTCCATCTCTGGTCCGTTAGCCTCGCTACGTGGCCTGCCCATTTCCATTTTTGTTTTTTCGCATAGCACAAGGCATTAGTGGCTTTAGTTATTGATCTTATTTTTGTATGTCTTAAATACATAATACACAGAGTAATATATATGCCTTTCTTCTTCTCAAGGATCCAAATGATTGACATTCAACATAATGTATATTCTTTGTATAAAGTAAGTACATCGAGACGTAAAAAACGAATATGTGATGAACGATATATATTTCCAATTGTTTGCTCTCATTCTTCAACACAGAATCTATCATATACCTACGCAGTTAAGGTTTTGTTCATATTTTGAGAAAGTTTATCATAACTGCCTTACTTATAATCAAGGTTTATATTTTGAGAAAGTTTATCATAACTGCCTAACTAATCAAGGCATCGGCGTACCCAGCTTCTGGCCTAGGGGGGGGCAAGTCAGATTTTTTAGGTCGGATCGTCCGCGGCTGTTTTTAACCGACTTCTTCAAAAAGGAGGAGGTTCTATGTTCGTCTGTATGTATTTTTTTTTGTGTATGTTCATCGATATTTTCACCAATTGTGAACCAATTTAAAAAAATCTTCTTTAGTTCGAAAGGGGGGTCTTTAGTCCCGAGGTAGTCCCATATAAATTTTATTAACTTTGCTTGCGTAGTTTTTGAGTTAGCTTCAATATTACACATTTTTCCTACTTAGTCTATGTAGACGATATAATTATTTGACTCCGTCACTGTTATGTACAGTCACGGACTTTAATTGATGAGCCACCTGGTACTGCTCGCATTTTAGCCGTGTAATGCAAATCGGGTTTATTCGGTTCCCGACACGCAAAGTCATATGTCTTCGTATAAGAAGAAGAAAATTAAATTTCATATCTTTACCGGTTGGCTAACCTGAGAGCAGAACTACAAACTTGACAGCAGTGACTACTCAAAGTCAACCAATTGCAGGTCTAGCAACAGTAACCTAGCAACGATAAACAATTGTTGCTAGGTTACTGCTGCATAGTAACGTTAGCGTACGGAGAAATTCTCTGACATCGATATTTCAACTGTCACTGTCTTCAGTTAAGTTTTCAGAATTATTGAGTTAATGAGCTATGATTCAAAGGAGGTCAGTATCAAATAGATTGGATAAACTTGATGCAACATTGTATTTATTTTTATCATTAAGAACTTATTAGTCAACCTCTATGGATAAGACTATTTCCGATTAAAAGTAATTTATTTGTCATCTATATTTCAACTGTCACTGTCTTCAGTTATGTTTTCATAATTATCGAGTTAATGAGCTATGATTCAAAGGAGGTCGGTATCAAATAGATTGGATAAACTTAATGCAACATTGTATTTATTTTTATCATTGAGAACTTATTAGTCAACCTCTATGGATATTTCCGATTAAAAGTAATTTCTTTGTCATCTTGTTTACGAGCTTGCGATTTGAGTTCGTGTTTAATCGTGTAATCTCGTGAATGTATGAAACTGCAAAATTGAAAAGTTTGAAGGTGGCTCATCAATTAAAGTCCGTGACTGTACGTAGCAGGTAGTGGTATTCGAATTTGTGTGGGGCAGATACCACAATTAAAAAGTTAAAAATAAAAACTTTTTACAAAAAAAAAACAACCGACTTCCAAAAAAAACACTAAAAAAGTGAAAAACAACAGCGGTTTTTTGGCCATTGCACCGTGCATTTTGCCAGTGTCTACTGCGCGGTTTATTTAAAAGTTAGAGCATAAGGCCCCGGTTACAGTTTGATTAGTAATTAAGCGAATTCATACATGTTCTGCGAGATTTCCAGGGGGGGGCAGCTGCCCCCCTTGCCCGCCCCCCTTGGGTACGCCCATGAATCAAGGTAATAAATGCAAATATCTAAACATAATAAACCGCACCCGCTGTGGATACACGGTTATCGTGAATTAAAAGATATGTTTTCATGGCGGAGTTTTATCCTGCAGCATAGATCTGCTGATGCGCTAAGTACAATTATAGTTTTAAACCGCATGCGGGGATTATTCTCAGTTTTTATTTTCTCAAATATACTCTTTTTCTATGTCAACTTTTGAAATATTCAATCGTACACAGGATCAAATATTACACACAAATAATAAATCATCCGCGAAACTTCAACAAAAAGATCTAAAACTAAACACAACCGCAACCGCATGCGGGACAGCGAATGATCGCCCCGTAAGTTTATTCCCTAATCGGTATCAATGGTAACCGTCAACCGGCCTCCTTGAAAGGGTGCCTGAATATTTAATATCAGTTTCAGCATGTTTACGTCGTTTATACGGAACATTCGATAAATAAATGGGTTCGGCCTTGGCATTTTTAAGAGGGGAAAGGAACTCATATGAGAAATATTAAGGCTTAGCGATCGCCAACAGCTGACGCGGGCCACGCGTGACTCACACCGAAATGTACCCTATGACCTTCTTCACCTTGGAAAGTGACATTTATCCATACATTATAATAAATGAAAAGGTGAAGTTTTCTTATATTTAGAGACATGATATCCGACTGTTAGACTAGATAAGTACTCGTAGTATAATTGATGTCAAGCGATGGATATTGTTACACGTGTTAACAATTGTATGCTCAATTAACAATGTTTTAGAATGGGGATGATTCCTGGGAAAAAAAGGCAATTATATTAAGTCCGTCAATCAGATAATAAAAAAAATATATATATATTTTTGCCTTTATCCTAATATTAATAAAAAAATACTTAAATAAAACGCATTAAAGTTGGGGAGTGGGGTAGCACGTCACAAGTAAGCATAAAATCTACATACAAGTGACGTCATGCCACTTTTAACTCAATGTATCGCCGTTATCTTTAGATGACGTAAAAAAAGAAAAAATACGCGTCCAATATTTTTAAATAGGTAGGTAATCTAACTAGCGGGCAAAAAAAAGTTTTTAGGATTTTTTATTAGCCATTATTGTGTCCCACATCTGGGCAAAGGCCTCCACTTTTTCCTTCCAAATTTCTCTATTTTGTGCGATTTCTGGCCATGTTGGCCCCGCAAACAAGATTAGATCGTCACACCACCTTTTAGGATAGCAAACAAAAAAAGGTAGGTAGGCGTTTGTAGTGAAGAAGTTATTAATATATTCAAGTATTTCAAACATTATTAATATTTATAGATGAAACCTTGATGAGAATGCAATGGACGACCATAAACTTTTATTGTCGGCAAAAAATATCTTTAAACCAAGTTAAAATGCATTTTAACTGTTTTCAGCATCTAGTGATAGCGCCGCCGCTGTTGCCGAAATATTTTTAAAATGATCGGCGCGGCGTCGCAAATGTATCGAAATGGTTTTATCAACCGATAGAGAGAAGTAATAATATTTTTTTTAAAGAACGTACGCGATGATATTCATTACGTCACTTCTTTAAAAAAGTCAATTAATCTGTTAGCATTCCAGACTTCTTATTGCATTGATCAAAAGTACGTACTGGCAACAATTCTATTGATTGCACTAATTTTGACTGTTGCACTGTTAAATTTAAAAAATGGACCTAATATGTAGCTCCGTAGCGGCATAGCGTATTCGTATTGGTCCTATAACAGCGGAGCCAACATTACGGTATAAGAACTATTTGATGAAACGCACCCTATGCTCTTTTCATTATCAATGCCCATTCTCCTTTACTTATGTACGATAGTTGGAACATGAGAATGATTTTATTAGAACTTGAAAAGCTTACTGACTTTGAAATGTATTCTACTACAATAAACACGCATGATACTTGAGAAATAAATACCTCTAGAAACATAGAGTTAATCGTTAATCTTTAAGACGATAAGCTCATTGTGATTGTTTCATATCTTCAGAGTATTCAGTCTGTTGTGTATCATAAATCTATTGTCTTCAATTTATTATCATCTTCATAATGAAAGCGTAAGTAATTAAATTATCTAATCATAGCTAGACGTCGTAATTATTTTTATGGCGGCCATTCCACAACCATCAAAAGGCTCGTAACTTAGAATTGTAAGCTTTTTAGTATAATCGGTTAGAAATAAAACCAGAACACAATTTAGACAGTTTATTTTATTTAGGGCTACTTTTATTGGCGTTATTTTTTTGTTGAAACTTTTCTATTTCGTTGTATTTTTAATTTCGACACTCAAACAGCTACGGGTTTGTGGTAGAGATGTCCCAGACACGCTCGCGTTTTGCCAAAAAACATTCTGGCGTCGGGAGTGAGCTCGTTTGTCAGGGAGGGCGCGCGGCCGGTGCCTCCAGCAATCTGTTTGCCCAGCTGCCACCTTCCTTCTTTTAACAAGAGCTTTGCTTGATATCCGGAAATTTATTTTTCTCACAATTTGTCGCGACGTACCATTGCGCGGCCGCGCCGACGATTTATGACAACATGCCGAGGACATCACGAACGTTATTCGTAGAAGCACGTTGATTAAAGTGCCTATCATTCACCAGACATATACGTCGCAATCTAAACTAAAACACGTCAAACCTTTATATACTTTTACGTTTTTATATACATTCCCTTGCCGACATAAAATTTCGAAATGTATGAAACAATAAAATTTCCACAATCGTGTTCAATTACAAAAGTAGCGAGAAGTAAAAGATGAGTCCTAACGAATTTCAAAACATAGGTATTAATTAATTGCCGGAAAAAAACACCTACACGTTGTCAACATATTTAGATTGACATTAATAACTTTAATGGGGTAACGAAGTGTTGAAGACGAAGTACCAAAATAAATAGCATGTGTAGGTGTTACCGAGTGCTACTCAAAGACAATAATCAAATTAACTAAGAACATTGTATTCATTGTTTAAATATACCTAATATTAAGTAGTATTTTGGTGGGCACGTGCAAGTACGTGCAGACAGAGATTGGGCCCTCATCAAACCTTCGGATCCACGTCTGAAGGAAGTTTGACAACTCTATAGTTGGAAGTGCACACTTTACGAGCTCGCGAATCATTATCTCATTGTTCCGGTGAAACTCAAAACACGTCGTTCAGGGCAACGTTTTGTTCCCCAAAATTATGGTCGTCCCCTCGGTTATCCCGTACCATTAGTAACATTATGTCCTCGGGTATTACCTTCGTTATACGCCAGCTATCTGGCCTATGATTTAGACGTCAATATTATATGTACTATACGTACCTTTCTTCGTTTTTAAGTATAGACATGTAGAGGTCATCAAGGCGATGTATTATCTATATTCATTAATCGAGTAAGAATCTATTTTCGTGAGCACTTTTTAGTTTAAGAGGATCAACTTGTCCCTAACCTTAATAAAAAAGCTTTATTATTATTTAGATATTCATGTAGGTTGGTATGTTCGTAAAAAATAAGCTTAGCGGTATACAATTTTGTAGCGTAAAAGTAAAGTTTGTCTTTGTCAAAGGAAATATAGCAATGTTATCATGAATCGAACGAGTTGTAGATAACTTTAATAATAGTGCAAAAATGAAATAGATGTATAAATAGGCAGGTTTTATATTTTATAGAATATTTTCTTTTGGAGGTAATCTTGACCACTTTCAAAATCTCCCACCCTACCGTGGTAGGTTCCCCTACCCACCCTCATTATGATTCAATATCTCTGTTATTGCATTATTCCCAACAGTAACAGCCTTCATTATAAAATATAACCTACACAGCTGACATTTTGAACCAATTTTATTTATATCTATAAAAAACTTTACTAGTAACACGACCTTTAACAAATATGTTCTCGTTTAAATGCATTTTATTTATAGAAGCTCCGTATTTAAGCGTAAACTCGTTTACGGTTGACCTTTTCAGTAATCTCTGAAATGAGCAATAGAAAAGAAGTCGCATTAAACGTGTTTTAATATAGTTTACTAACCCGCTGTGATTCTACTATAATCTTGCAAGACATTTTCCTGAATATTTTAGATAATGTATGATAACAGTAACTGGGTAATGGAGGTCAGAGAGGCAGTCACTCCATTTAAAATACTGGTATTTAGCTACATTCGGTTAGACTGGAAGCCGACCCCAAAATAGTTAGGAAAAGGCTAAGGCAGATCATCGTTTTAGAGAATTATTTGATACCGAAAGTGAGATATAGAGAAGCTCTCCCTCCTTAACTATGGTTGTTAGCCTATATCTCAGGAGACAGTTCCTCTCCTGATTACATAATGAAGATCTAAATATAATTCGCATCCAAGAAATCCAAAGCAAGATAGCGTTAACAACATTATTTACAACCGAGAACTCTGCAATCTCCCTTTGTAATGTTATGAATGAGATTTGATTGTAGTTTTATTTGTTACTCGATCCGGTCTCGAAGGACCAATGGCTGGCGATGAAACTTTGCAGGGAAAGTTGCCTTCGCGCAGAGGGACATAGGCTACTTGTTTACCCGATTGGATCGCTAGCTCCTCAGAGATCAACAGTGAAATATGATATCTTTTAGATAAGTTAACATTTCTTTACCCTCATTTTTTCCGGATTATTGCCGAAGTTTGTCTTTTACATTATGTACCGTTTTAGAAATAAATTAAAAAGGTAGAAAGAAGTATCTTTCTATTTGAGTAATAATAAGTATTAAGATATTTCCGTGTAGGTACCTATTATTACTCAGGTAATAAGTAGTTGGATTACAGAGTCTATGTACCCGGAAGTATCTTTGCCGCGCTGCCATGTCAAATGAGTCTGAAAGGAGATAATATTGTCAAAAAACTTTTCGGTTTTGGGCGCAATTTTTCCAATATGCAAAGATGTGACGAGGTGGAAAAGTGAAAATTCGAAGAGACATCGTAATCAATAAAATCACCAACTTTCCAAACTCCCGGAAAACTTTCTAGGTAAAACTACCAGATGTACATAGATATAGATCGCTGTAGCGTACATCGCAATAACGTACTTTCGTTGTAACGTACTTTCGCTGTAACGAACTTCGCTATAATGGGGTACACTCAGAAATTCCACAAACTCGTCAATCCTAACTGATATTATAAATGCGCAAGTGCGTTTGTTTGTGCGTTACGCTTTCACGCTAGAACGGCGGAACAGATTTTAGATGAAATATGGCACATGGGTAGACCATGACCTACTGGACAAGGATATGGGATACTTTTATCCCGATTATCCAACGGGATCGAGAATTATGCGGGTGAAACCGCGGGGTGCAGCTAGTGAATTTCGTTAGAATCGTCTATAATACCTACTTTGGTTGTTCGCAGATTTAAGTAGCACAAGGACCAGAAGCATAAAATCCAAGGTATGTTTTGTCAGAACGTGACAAAACATACATTGGATCAACTTCCGAAAACGGGCACAAACTACTGTAACATCGTAGTGAAACGACATCATTTATATACGCTCCATTTCGCATCTTGTATCATTTGTTAGTTGTGGCAGTATTAAGCAAATGTTTGTTTACATAATACAACACGGCAGTAGTAGGTACTAGTGGCGGTGGTCAGGCGGTCATCTGAACGCCACACAGCGCTCCGTAATCCTCCAGTGCATCCATCATTCGGTAAGCCCCGCTCTAGCTCACAACCGCTCAAAACGGCTATAAAGGGGCTTTAAACGATTACGTGCGTAAACGCTCCTTATATCGTTCAGTGTTCATTAAAAGTGATAATTAAAAGAATGGTGCCGTAGTGATGAAGGTAGGGGATTTATTATGCACGGGGTTTGTGGCCATTTATGGTGTTCAAGGAACGTGAGAAAATCCATAAAGAAGCTGTTACTTGCGTTGACCGTCGCCCCAAAGTTGTGGTTGATTCAAGTGGGGAAAAAGGTGTCATTGTGGGTTACAAGAGCAGCTATAAAAAGTTTATTAGGACAATTTGATTGTTCTGATCAAGTTCCTTCTTGTGTTGAGTACTTTTCAATGATTTGACGGGCATAAATCGATAATAATAAAATAATTGGACTTGTACGAACTCTTGACCGAAATTCTGAATTTACTGAACAAAAGTTAAGTTACTGCCGACCTTCAGTGAACCTATCATTTTACATTATTCTATAAGAATATTTTTATAACATCTTTAAGAAAATTTCGTAAATCAGAAAGGTCAAAGCATAAACATAAATATTGCCTGAATTGTTTGAACTCACGCTTATTTTCATAATGTTTGAATTGGGTATTGTATTACTTAGTACTTAAACGTAATGTATACTTTTGTGAGAAAGTACAGTTTCAATCTTTTATTTTGTTATTATTTAATAAGGAAGAACTTAGCAGATGTCTGGTTACCTAATTTATCGAACCATATGAGAGCCTTCCACCAGGGTACTCGTTACCATGGCCGACTTGGAAATCTCTGAATAGACTTCGAACCCAAGATAGCTGGAGTAGAGACAATCTCCACAGATGGGGGTTCAAGGACGGTTCAGATCTCAAGTGCATTATGCGGCATTTCCCCACAGACATTGGCCCATCTTACGCGGCATGGGCTGGTACCTTTGACCTTGATGACCTTATGACTGTCAGTGAATGCAGTTCGCTATCTGAATTTTGGGCCCAACATGTTTTGCCATCGATGCGCTAAGAAGAAGAAGAATATCGAACACCTTTTGAACACATGATTATAACCATAACCTTAATCAGTCTATAGGTAATGTTCCCACTGCTGGGACACAGCCCTCCTCGCTTCGAGAGGTAGTAGGCCGTAATCTACCACGCGTGCCACCAGTGCGGGTTGATATATGTCACATGTCTTCGAATTTTTGGTTCTAGGACATGCATGTTTTCCTACGATGTTTTCCTTTCTGAGAGTGGTGATTAAAGTACTTATTTACAAAAAGTAAAGCGCCTGGCTGGGTTCGAACGTGATTATGTTGGTATATTCGCCGATTGGATTGTAAGTGGTAACTAAGTTTTTCTAGCATTTTTAGTCCCACTCCTGAAGAAAGACCCCTCACGCCTATTGTTCTTGGGGGGGGGGGGGTCGAAGTCGAGTGAAACTGCTCCGTGTGCCCCTGCTAAGAGTGGGGTCCTGGGTTGAATTCCCTTTAGGAATCTCTCAGTAGCAGACCGATGTTAAGAAGTTGGCGGTGAGATACACACAATAGCGAGTTCCTGTCCGAACTCCGAGCCGAACGCATTACGAAATTCAACGAAAACTACCGAACCGATATCGCGGCATCTCGTTCACGCGAACGCAAGTTTAGATCGCTTTAGGTACAATAACTCGTATTTGACCGGCTTGCTCGAAGCGTATAAAACCGGGGTGTCACGTGACCGAAGTGACGTCATGACGCCTTGATTTTTGAAGGAGCGATAAGCCAGCCGCGCCGCCGAGTTATTTTAGAGAATTTTTTTTTGCTGTTGGGAGACAACAAAGACAAAACATTGAATGTAGGCGTTTTGTATAGTTTTAATTATATAGTGTATTAAATACCTATAGTGTGATTACTTAAAAGGCATTTTAAACACTACTGACTGTGTCATTTTTCAATGACGATAGAGTGGTTTTGTTTCGAATTCCAGAAGGGAAGCCGATAGGAATCGGGTTGTACGGTAGCTGCGGCCCTGGTACCCACCAGGGGGTTCGTTTTACCAGCTGCATAACTTGGAGTTCGACACCGATGACCTGTGCTGCTATCCTGGCGGGCTTCGCCTAAGGGTCCAGTTTGCTGAACGTCGTGCCACTTACGGTGCGGTCGAGGCACAGGATGCAGTCCGTCAGGATCGGCTTATTTTAAACATCACACTAAACATTTTAGCATAAGTTGTTTTTAAACTAGGACTGTTTATACCGGGCTAACGATAATATTCATGTGTTGTTTAGGTAATTAGTGGTCGCGGACCTTAAACTGATTGCAATCAATTCTCTGGCTCGAAAACCAAATGCGTAACTAAAAGTTACCATCATGTTCCTTAAGTTTTTTCGTAATCCCTTTTCATTTAGGTCAAATTACTCGTTCCACGACTTTAGTCTAATCATATTTTTACTTCAGTGTTTTATATTTTTGATGCGATGCCTTTTTTTTATAACAATAAGTTATTAAGAGATAAAATAGTGAATCTGCATTTTTATTTCGTTAAAGGTTGTAATGTGCGCTTGGTTTAAGGCTAAGAACTCACGGAGCGGTTTTCACCCGCGCCCGCCGCGGTCGTAGAACTTCGGTTTTATTTCTAAACTCACCAGACCAGCGATTTGCGCGGTCCCGCAGCCGCCGCGGTTGCGATCATCGCCCGCAAAACTGGCGGGCGATGATCGCAAGACGGGTGGTTGTGCAAAATGGCGTCTGATTTCTGTACCCCCCGCCCCGCCGGCTCCTGCTTTCGCCCGCCAAGCGACCGCAGAGCGTGCGGGCGCAACCCGCCGAGGCGGCGGTTGACTGCCGCGCGGGAACCGCAAACAACCGCGTGTGCCGCGGGTGTAAAACGCGTCGTGAAATGTGCTCTTACTTATTGCATATAAATGTACATCCTACAGAAGCTGTGGACCCGCAAATGCGGCGGGCGCGGGTGAAAACCGCTCCGTGAGTTCTTAGCCTTATAGTAATTTCATACAACTGTCAAAGAATAAAATTACAGTTGTGATTTGATTATACGAACAATTTAAATTGGTAGCAAATCAATTAATTTTATTGACTTTACATAAAGATTACCAGACTGTGAGTTTTACTAGTTATTATTATTTAAGCTTGAACGGCGCAGCAGCTGAACGATTGCCTTTTGCGCTTCAGTTTTATGACAGCAAGGATTTTTTTTTCTGAAAATTGTTATTCAGGTTATTAGGCTGTTAGAAAGAAAGAAAGAAAAATAGGTTTATTTGTCACAGATTTACGTACATACTAAAAGATAAAATTAATATTGTTGAATAATTTATAAGGTTAATAGAAAGAAATGATCAGATTACCCTAAGTTGATTCGAATATAAAGCGATTCCTATAAACTCTATTTTGAGAATGGCTCACTTTGTTTCGAGATAATACCGAATGAGATGATGTTGTGAGCAAAAATTTAAATGTCCTCTGCCATTAACTACCCAATATTAGCCTATTGAGCTGTATTTCACAAACTTCAATGTCTCCAAACAACAGTGTTAATGTACCATTTTATTATAATATTATATCGATGCTCAAATTATAAATGAATAATGAACAAGTGCATCCACGTTTTCTCAGTAACACCTAGATTTAAATACTAAACGTATATACGTGTAGTATTTAAATCTTAACTATTATAATAAAATGGTACATTAACACTATTGTTTGGAGACATTGAAGTTTGTGAAATACAGCTCAATAGGCTAATATTGGGTAGTTAATGGCAGAGGACATTTAAATTTTTGCTCACAACATCATCTCATTCGGTATTATCTCGAAACAAAGTGAGCCATTCTCAAAATAGAGTTTATAGGAATCGCTTTATATTCGAATCAACTTAGGGTAATCTGATCATTTCTTTCTATTAACCTTATAAATTATTCAACTGAATCTGAACAACTTTACGTCTATATTCGTATTAACTCAAAAAGAACGCTTGAAGGCGAATCATTGAATGTAATCTGCTCATCAGACATTCTGCGTTATCTTTACAAATCGTCTCTGGGCATGCAATAACGCGAATGTACTTTTTTGAATGAAGCTTCCTCCGCGACAGCTCATGTTTCTTATTCAACTGAAATCGGATCCCGCTTTACCTAAGTCACTGAAACTGTATGAGTGTATGTCTGTCTGTATACCATGTTTATAAAACAATAACTTAATTGCCTTTTTTTATTTTCAAAATTAAAACAGTTTATGAAATGTTTTACACGACCTCATCAAGCTACTTGAGGAATATTATTTATCAACAAAAATTAATTTCGTAAACAGCGCATCAATACCAATTGTATGGCGAGAGACGAAAATTAAACACAAGTACCTACCAACCAATAAATTGTCAAATTTCACTCGTATAACCCTCTTTTAGGCTTGTTGAAATCACAAATGAATATTCAAATTTTACATTGACTAGCTTACGAGCTTTAATTTATAATTGAAAGTGTTGCCTTGCCTGACGTTTTCACTGTTCGGATGCGGCTAATTGCGATTCTGCATGGAACTTTGAGTTGGGACTTAAACTGGTCATAATGTCCGCCGTACTCAGGTCACGTAACGTTGTAAGCCCTAGGGTTGCGCCTTCCACTTCGCACATCTATTTGTTGTTCACTGTTTTTGACGTTTCGCGCCATTAGAACTGGATTATAATGCGCTCATTTAATATTTGGGTCGCGTACTACAGGTACAGAATTCGTAAATTATATTAATTAGGGTTAAACTGGATTAATTCACCAAGAACGTTGAATGTATTTTGCACATTAAAAAAAGCAATTTAAACTAAAGTAAATAAAGTAAACAAACTAATTTCATAAATTATTTCATGTGCTACGCGTAGTGGGTATTATTGTTACAGAAATACTATTGCAAATGGATAAATTAGAGCTAAATTTAATTAAGCTGTAATAAAATTTAAACTCTGGTTAAATCTGAATCTGGATTTAAATTCTCGAAACTAATTTTGATTTCAGTACATTTTAATGTCTTCAGTAATTTTAAGTTTAGAAAGCAATGAGAGCAGCTGTGGTTGTTAATGAAAGTTATATGTATTGCCCTAGTGTTGTTACTGTGTTGAATGTTGGTACTTTTCCGACTTAGAGTTATACAAAGAAACAAAGAAGATTCGAATAAGTTCACACACGATATGAATTCCTGGGAGAGGAGACGAGACGTGGTCGGAGAGAGTGGCGGCCGACTCGCGCCGCGCCGCCGCGCACCGGGCCATTACAAACGTGCTCGTTTCAAACGTCTAACAAGAATTGTACATTTAGAAAATAAAACTTTAAGCAACGCAACGCTGTGCAGTGTGCACCCCGACTTTTTAAAGCGTTGGTAATAATTTAGGGTTGGTTCCTTTATACACTTCTCATCAGAAAAATCGAAACACCTTGCAAGTTTATGTTTTGTAAGGATTATCAGAAAAATGTGTAGGTATATTTAGGAATATATGTCAAATGTCGTTTAATAGTGAATAATACGAGGTTTTCGAATCCTAATGTTAATGTTCTAAATTCAAATTAAATTTTCATAGGTTTCGTTTTTTTTATAACAAGTTATTTTTACCCTGTATGGAGTATGAAGGAAATTGATAAAACAACACAAGTAAATGAAAAAAAAAGCTAAGAAACGTTTATTTAATAACTTGTATTCCCTCCCCGAGCTCTTATTACTGCTTCCATACGGTTCTTCATCGATCGGATGAGAGTCATGGTCAAATGTTGTGGCATTCCATTCCATTCCTCTTGGATTGCATTTTGCAGCTGGCTAAGAGTTTCTGGGGCAGGATCTCTTGCACGAATTCGTCTCTTTAATTCATCCCATAGATGTTCAATCGGATTCATGTCCGGGCTTCTTGCTGGCCATTCCATAATGGAGATACTGACTTCGGTAACATAATCTCATACGACCCTCGCGGTGTGAGCCCTAGCATTTTCGTGCATGAATATGAAACCGTTGCCAATAAAATGTGCATAGGGCATCACGTGAGGCTCAAGACACTGTTGGATGTACCGATGAATGTTTCGTGCAGGCAGACGTGGCCCAGACACAAAGACAAACTCTGTCTTACCGTCGCCGCTGATTCCTCCCCAAACCGTCGACGAACCGCCACCATAGCTGACCCTTTCTTCAATGCAGCATTGTGCGAAGCGTTGTCCATCTCTTCTGTAGACCTTGTTCCTTCCGTCGTTACCATACAGCATAATTTTACACTCATCAGAAAAAAGGACTTGGTTCCACTGGAGGTATGACCAATTTAGGTGCTCACGTGCAAAGTTAAGCCGCGCTCTTCGATGGTCTGCAGTTAATTTCGGCCCATTTGCTGGCTTGTGCGGTACCAGTCCACGTTCCTTCAACCTTCTTCTAATTGTAGAGTCACTTACAGCCATACGTACAACATGAAGCTGCTGCTGCAGTTGAAAAGCATTAAGGCGTCGATTTCGTAAAGAAGTTGTTGCAATAAATCGATCATCTCGATCAGAAGTGACCCGATTCCTCCCAGATCCTGATTCTGATCCTGGCGCGTAAACAAACCAGTCTCTCGATAGGGTTTGTAGACTCTATGAACAGACGACAGGCTTAGATGCAATCTTTCACCCACAACACGCTGACTAAGTCCAGAATCCAGCAATGCCACCACTTGGGCGGCTTCTGCGGACGAAGTATCCATATGTTTTAGAAAAAAACTTTTTCAGACGTCCCACAGTCACAGTACACACACAGTATACAGAACACAGAACAAAAAGTTTTAAGATAAGCGCTAATTTTTAGTTTTCAAAGGTGAAATGTACTCCAACTCTAAACATACATTTGTCTCAAAACAGTGAATCATTTCATTTATAGGATAAACAAATGAAATTCTAATTTTGAATTTAGAATTTTCTCTTATCACTGTAATGGCCAAACTGCCAGCTGTACAATCATGTGATTTTTCTCATGGAATGGAAACTTTTTTGTGTTAAATTAGGACAGAAACCATAAAAATGGAAGTGTTTTGATTTTTCTGATGAGAAGTGTATATAGGAAGATACAGCTTATGAGAAAACAATAAGGCTTTGATATCTTGATATTTGAACGTTCTGAAACTAGTTAGGCACCTTCACACTGGGTTTTTAGTAGGTAGGTAAGTTTGTAACAGTAGCATACCTAGGTACATACTTTTATACACAATGTAGGTAACAGATACCGTTGATAAAACTGTTTGCGTAGCAACAGATAATTACCTCATAATGTCTGGGCATGACGTATGAAAATCAATAGACAAAGCGTAGGTATATCTTGCGTATCTAGTGAAAATATAAACGATACAGTAAACACATCAGGGCAGTAGTGAAGTCACTGATTAAAAGCACGTTCACGATGACAGATTTCGTATGGCATATCTGTCAAAAACTGATCATTGTGAGACCACTACACGTTTGTAACTTGGCCCCCTGAATGACGACCATTCAATTAAATATAAAATCTTACAAATACTTATAGAAACATTTGTAATTATCAGGACATAAGAAGTCAAACTGAGCTGGGGGCTCAGTTCGAGTCGGAAAATAAAAGAAAAAGATTACAGAAAAAAAAAAAATACGTTGAACAGTATAATTATTGCTTATGCTTTTTTTTTATTACCTACTAGAGAGATTTACAGTTGATATATGTGAGATTTGGGCCCATCCTCGATGGCTTTCTTCACAGTAAATAGAAATTAAATATATCTACATTAATATAAATACATTCAAGCTTATTTTCTGTAATAATCGTCCCCTACACAAAATAAGCTTGAACTAGCACGCGAGCCCGGGCTACTCCCGTCTGGCAACGCTCCCGTTTTGCAACGTTACATATACTTACCTATAGCTATGTATCGCGTGCGCCAGGCACAGTCAGGACGTCAAGTTAAATTTTTAAGGAATGTAAATTTTTATTTGAAATGAAAAAAGTACCTAAGTACTTATTTAAAAATGTTGTAGTGATTTTTTTAATGTATATAGTTGGCATAGTCACCAAACTCCCCACAAAATGTTACTAGTAAGTACTTGCTTTGCTTTTGGTGAATTTTGCCTACGCAAATAGGTAGGAACCTGCTTTATATATGACAATAGATTTATCCTACTAAACTTTAAAGAATGCGCGATAGGTTCACAATTCTGCTGAAACGGAGATATTCTAATCATCGTGTAGGCCAATCATATCGTCATAAACGTTTAGGTTCGTTGCCAGTAAATTTGTTTCATGCTCTAACGGATCCTTCCGTCGCATGCCGGCTCAATCTCGCAGCCCTCAGGGAAACTAGATGCGCAATATTAAGTTACCAGTGTACCGATATGTAAAAATACAATCTTACCATCTTCAAATCTACCAACGAATAATACAGAGTGGCGCTGAGGTTATTTATTATACGAGTATGTTTCCTATGTGACGTTCTTTGAATATACACAACAAAAAAAGTATCAATTAACATTCTAGTCATATTACCTTTTTTGTTTTATTATTTAACAATATCATGTAAATGCATAGAGACATATCACATAGAGAATCAATGACACTTGGCCGACAAAGATAATTCAAATTGCAATTAAAAATTACTCAAATAACGTAAAAAAAGGTAAATGTACTTACAGCCTTCTAACTGCTAACAATTTAAGACTTAATTTTTTATGCGCGAAAAAAATTCAAGCGACAAATTATGTTGTTCGGAAAATGTTTTTTTTTAAGGTTAAATGTTAATTGGAACTTGTGTCCGCTGTACTATTTAATGTGATAACCAAATCGCCATTCTGTACCTATACTGATTCGCAATCATGAGAAATGTTATGACGTTGAATTTATTTATCGATAACGATACATTTTCATAGAAAAGTTACAATGGCCTGTTTACAGCCCTAAGAAAATACTTAGGGCTGCAAACTTTACAAAAAATAACATTACATTAACAAAATAAATGTTATTTTATGTTAGTTTTTTTGCCGATACATAGACGGCGACGTCTATGTGCGACATTGCCCGATTTTTGTGTTCGTAGTACGGCCGCCCTCTTGACAATCACTTATGTGCCTTTTATGACAATCTTAGAAAAAGGAGAGATGGTCTATTCTTCACAAGAACCGTTCTTATTTAACAGAATCCAACAAACTAACTAAAATAACATCATCTTTTTTACCGATTTCAAAAAAGGAGGAGGTACTACGTTCGGATGATTGTATTTTTTTTTTATATATGTTCAACGATTACTCCACGGTTTGTGAACCGATTTAAAAAAATATTTTTTAGTTCGAAAGGGTATACTCCCGAGATGGTCCCATATAAATTTTATTAAGTTTGCTTGCGTAGTTTTTGAGCTAGCTTCAATATTACGTATTTTTCCCACAGTCTATGTAGACGATATAATTGTTAGACTCCTTCACTGTTATTTACATAGCAGGTAGTAACTTGTGTGGGGTATGTACCACCACTAAAAAGTGAAAAATAAAAGCTTTTTACAAAAAAAAACAAACAAACAAGTATATAAGGTTGTATCTGGAGCATATATGAGTGCCAAAGTTATTGAATTTGTGGTGTACGCCGCAAGTTATGACAGAAGTCTATTGTGATCTCAACATAAAATAGAATATATTGGACGTAGTAATATCCTCGATGGTCTCAATATGTTGTACTTCAAGAATATTTAAAGCATTATTTGTTATACTCACTCACAAATTATAAAGAGATACTTGACATTTTTGGAATACTTTGTACATTCTTCAAACGGAGGCCCTTTTATTCTGCTGGTCCGTTCAAAGGGACTCAAACTCAAACTCAAAGCATTTATTTCAATTAAACCATTTTGTGCTGACTGATGGCATGTACATATGTATGACTGGATACGTATCATCTATTTAATGCCCCCTGGCAGGGGGAGTCAAGTGTCCCCCCACTTGACTCTAACAGAAATTGGCACTTTAAATCTTAATATTTCGCAAACAGATCCCTGAATCCAAAAATGGCTTTCACAAACTCACAATATTTTTGAACGACCTTTCCTGCGACAACCCACACCATGGGACAGACGAGAAAAAAAAACCGGCCCAGTGCGAGTCGGACTCGCGCACGATGGGTTCCGTACCATTATCTATAAAAACGGAAAAAAAATCACGTGTGTTGTATGTGAGCCCCCCTTAAATATTTGTTTTATTTTAATTTAATTATTTATTTTTAAAGTGAATATGTAACTAAATATTCTGTGAATATTTCAAGCGTCTACCCGTTGTCGTTTTCAATATCGAGCAAAAACGGGCAAAAAAATCACGTTTGTTGTATCGGAGCCCCCTTAAATATTTATTTTATTCTGGTGTTTAGTATTTGTTGTTATAGCGGCAACAGATATACATCATCTGTGAAAATTTCAACTGTCTAGCTATCACGGTTCATGAGGTACAGCCTGGTGACAGACGGACAGACAGACAGACAGACAGACTGATAGCGGAGCTTTAGTAATAGGGTCCCGTTTTACCCTTTGGGTACGGAACCCTAAAAACATCCCCACTTTGCATGTAGGGGAGGTACCCTAAAAACAATATTTTTTCAAGATTTTATTTTACCACTTTTTCGGCATGATTTTTAGTATACCCATACCAAATTACAACTTTCAGTACTAAGAGTCTCTGAGCTAAGCCGCGGACATACAGACAGACAGACAGATGGACATGGCGAAACTATAAGAGTTCCTTATTGACTACAGAACCCTAATAAATGATGTTCGGTAATGGCTGATTTATGACATCTACCCCAGCAGAAGCAGCCAAGCAAACACCCCTCCACCCCTTTCCCTTCTATTCTAATAAAATAACTAGTCATCATTTTGCCACTTCTAAAAATTAATGGATGCCTTACGCAACTCGTAACTCATCGATATTAGAAATATTATTGAACATTATAGATAGTGGCCATTTGTAAAATGGTCTGTTATCTTGATTAATTTCAACTATTATTGAAATATATTTTGATTTGAAAACGATTTGCTGAACGATGATAAAGAAGGAATACAATTCTCCTTGAAGACCAAAATAACGTAGAGCGTGATCAGGACTGAATATTTTTATGGTTATTTCGATGGTTGAAGGTCTTTTTTGATTATTCAGTCAAAAATTTGAAGGAAAACAGGAAAATGGTGCAGACTTTAGGTTTGTTTTATAAATTATCCTACGGTGAGCGAGAGAAGGTCCAGTGGCAACGGCCGTGACTTTCAAGTTGTAGGTCATAGGTTTGAAGGTTCGAACCCAGCCAGGCGGTTTACTTGTGTAAATCATTTCATCACCACTGCTCTCTAAACGGTGAAGGAAAACAACGAGAGGAAACCGGCATGTCCTAGAACCAAAAAAAGTCGAAGACATGTGACTCTACTACCCGCACTGGGCCCGCGTTACGGCCCACTCCCTCTCACCGAGATGAGGCCAGTATCCCAGCAGTGGGAACACTATCGGCTGATAATGAGCTAGAGAAAACGATAATTTGATCGAAATGGTAAAGTATTTTATTTATATACGAATAATTTTACAAGTTCGATAGGAATTATAGGAAAATCAACATTTCATTCGACGTCAAGATACCGTTTCTAATATAAAAATATCTAAAATATTCCATGTTACGCCTGATTAGCTTAAGGCAAATAACATGTAAGGAAAATTTATCAACCTGCAATATGTGCGCAAAAGATTTTCCTCAGCTAGTGAGAGTGAGGTGGAACCTCGAACCATCGCCTACGTCACCTCCCTGCGATTTTTCAAACGGTAATACCACTTGATGTATCTGTTCGTCGAACTTGATCAAAGATATACTACATATTTTACGTGAATACTGTAATAATATCATATAGGTAAATATTTTATGTAAATACTGTAATCATAACCTTACAGGTAGATTTTGTAGGTATCTAGTTTTCGATTTTTATAATTTTGCTGGCGCGTTCGGTTTTGGTTGGGTGTATCACTAGTTTCGGTTATGGCACTGTATTTTACTAAAAAAAATACGTTTGACAAAGCGAAGATGTTGTTATCATACTATTTAATTAAGTTTAAACGTAAACATAGATAGTAACTAGTAGTCATTTTAATGACGTAAGACTCGCTATCTCGGGGTAGGCAGAAACTACAGAACGCGACGCTACGAGCCTTAGATATATACATCGTTTAACTTTGAGAAAAATTATTTTGTTTACGAGTACTATGACAATAAAACGTAATCGATTCGATTCCTTTTCGAACAATTCTGAACCCGGCTGTCTAACCAAAATTAGAATATTTCGAAAACATTTGCACAATATTCCCTCGCATCATTTGTCAACAGCTCCGGGACAGAAAATGTAGTGAGAAAAGCCACGTTTCTGCAATATTCTAAGGAGTGTAATACCCTACGGACGGCGATAGGGGCACCTGTCATGATAGGCACGATATACCAACGCGACCAGTATAATATACTTAGATACAGGGTGTTAGGGTAAACACTGTTATCCTTGAAACCAGTAGTTTGGTGTCATTTATAGAACGAAAAATCAATGGAAAATTACAACAATTTTTTTCTGTTTTTTTTAAACTACATTTTACCACAAAAGACGCATGTTCGTTGACCTATGCGCTAGGGCAACGAACTTGCGTCTCAACACGGGCGGGGGTTGCGGGGCGCGACCATTCCCTCAGTTAGTCAGCTGTTTCGCTAGCGAGCACGGTGTCGGATAGAAACTTTTTAAAATCTTTTAATGTTTTTTTTTTGTTGTTACTTGGTCATTTGTTTTATATTTAAGTCAACAAACAACCCATGGTTTGTTTGAGTGACAACGGAATTTACCCTGACCGTGGTTACGGTGAAATCCTTAGAAGTCTTTCAGGCCATTTTTACAGGCAATACAAAGCGAAGCGAGTACCTAAGTTCAAAACATCACAAAAAGTCAAACCTAAAAGGTATACATAATATCTTGTATCGCCCTTCTTTTTACAAAAGGAATCTGCTTCAATGTATCATTATTATTTCAAACATTTTATGTTCTTAATCTGTTTTATAAATGTATCTATAAAAATGTCTGTGATCTTAACATTCGAAACCGTACCTATTACGTAAAACAAAGTTGTTCACAAACGGAAGACCATATTTCTTAATCGGCTTAAATTAAATTCGGCATAGGTACTTTGGGGTCGGTTTAATTCGCGAATAAACGAGATCGACTCATTAAGCTTAAAATGGTGCGGTTTTGAATTGCCATAAAATTACACGCCACCACATACGCATAGGTACATGAAAGAATTGGCTGAAAACCTTAGCATTAGTGTGTCATTGTAATATAGACCTTACGAGTTCATCATGAAGTGCACGGTTGTTCGAGATACATGAGTGAAATGTTGCGACGATGTGACCTCGTGTCCCGTCTTTGCTAAATCCCGATCCCGAATTGTATTATATTAGATCTGACAAAAATAGCTCTTACGTTATACATTGGAGATACTGTTCTTATTAGGGCTGAGACTTTCGAGGTAGCCTCATCTGATGAAAACATAATCTTATTGAACAATAGCCATTAGCAAAATGTTCATTTTCAGAGTAGTGCAATACAACCTATAGCAAATTCTAAGCTAGGAGCAGCGCCAGCTACCCAATTATGTAAACTGCGTGCAAACTCTGATATAGTCATTTACAACGTTGAACTAAATGCGCCTTTTACAATAAATCTATTTAGGAAGACTAACGCGGTCATTAGTATGGTAACAATTTAGCTGCGGGCGTAGTGGTAGGTACATCTTTAAGGTTAAGACTAAACGGGACAGTGTTATAGAAACGGTTGTACAATCCATCACGCGTAAGCGAGGCCCGACAGACCACTTAGCCACTGTCCGCCGGCATCGGACGTAACCCTCCACACAACATCCGCCACGCGCCGCGTGCCATGCCACGTCGTGTGAGTCGTGCGTACTACGCGCTTAGGTGTATAACGACCACGAAGCGAACCAATGGAAATACTTCAATCTTGCGCGACTGCCCGAAAAACTCTTTCCGAATCGGACGGCTTTATTTTCAATGGTTGTATTTTCAGTGGTTATCCAACTTCCTAACTAATATTATAAATGTAAAAGTGAGTTTGTTTGTTTGTTTGCTACGCTTTCACGTTAAAACGGCTGAACGGATTTAGATGTTTAGGACATGGGTAGACCATGACCTGGAATAGGACATAGGATACTTTTATCCCGATATTCCCACAGGATCGAGACTTACGCGGGTGAAACCGCGGGCGCAGCTAGTTTTGAATGATTTGAACTTATTACATGGAAAAAATAATTATATAGGTAATTCTCAAATTGTTTTATTTATAAACACAATATAACTTAATGTACCTGAACAAATTGTTTATGTAATTCAAATAGATTATAGGTAGGTATAGCCCAAGGTGTGTTTGCCCGTGGAACACCAACAATCACATTTGTTTTTCAATATTTCATTGAGAATCAATCAATCACAAAAGATCCCTTCGATAAAGGCATTGAGTTTTCTCCTTATATTTGTCTTGGACATTTGGCAAGTTGTTTATTGCTTCGTCTTTTGCGGGATGTTCAAGTGGTTACGTATTATAATACCTAAGTTTCATGTAACTATTTTCAATATAACTACAGTCATAAGACCTACCTAAAGATCGTTTCACCGATTTTTGTTACATCTAATGAACGAAATCTATATAGGCGAATTCATCTACGGTTTATTAAACTACAATTAATTTACCTAAGGTTGATTAAACTAACGGACGATTCACATACAGCTTGGCAAAAAAGAGTATGATGCGGTGACAGATGAAACTAAATATTTTACTTAGGTAATGCAGACCTATGATGTTGGCACTACTTTGCCGACAAGTGCTAGTAGGTTTTTGAGTCAGTACAAGCAGCGTTTTTAAATATTTGTTTAAATTCTTTTACTCATTTCCCATTTGAAGTGACCTATATGCGGTAGTGGCGCCCTCATTTTTTCCAAACTCTTTTTTGCCAAGCTGTACTGTTGTCATATTTTCACCACACCGAATCATAGTTGCCCCCCACATAGGGCTTACCTGCATCGCTGGGGTGATCGACAATTTTTTTTCCGACACGCTGGCACACGAGCGTAGTTCGAATGGCCGGTTGAGCGAGGGCAAATTTTTGAAAGAAGATAATGGCGGCAGGCTGTTTTTTTATTGCGAGGGTAGCGAGTGCATTTGTTAAATGTTATTTCAGCTAAGTGTAACTTCGGTAAAAAGTCAATCCAGCGCTCAGTATTAATGAACTGTAGGCGAATCGTCCATTAGGTATTTCTTACATAGTTGAAATATCCAATATCGTAAAAAAATAATTAGATTAATCGTTCGTTACTGCGATTAATTTTAGTTTAATCAACATTAAGTAAGTTAAACAGTAGTTGAGTCGACCAATATGCGTTATGAACATATTATGTGAATCAACCGAAAATAGAATACCTAAACCTAGGTAACCGTTCAAGTGTAGGTATTTATACCAACTGTAAAATCAATTAACATAGCTCGCTCTATTTTGTGTTTCTGATGCGTGTTGCTAAGCAACCGGGCTTAGCCTACATGTTTATGTTTTTTAAGTTTAGTTGATATTATAAGCTACTTATTTTGGCCTTATACCTACTTATTATATTAGTTCTTGATTTAGGGACTTCGCTTGAGGTTTTGTTACTGTTCGATAAGTATCTAATACATGTTTAGGGGTATGAGGAACAGGGTGTAAAGTTCACTCATCCCCCATAGAAAAGGGAGGATCCTCCTACCAGACGGGTGTTGTGTCTGGCGGGCAACTGCCCAATGATTGATGTTGGGTTTTTGTATATATGTTCACTGCAGGTTAGGTTAGAACCATGACCAACTACGCACGAGCCGAGCGAGCGAAGCGAGCGTGCCGCGGCAGCGGCCGGCGAAGTTCCAGAACCGAATCGGTCCTAGACGACACTCTGACCTTCTGAATATGAGTGAAAATATTATGGTAATTTTGTTTAGGGATGTTACACGCAGCTGCATAAGGGGAATCGCCCACTCAGCACTCAATACTTTTATTATAGGAACATACGCTGCAAAATTAACGAACGACGGAAACGGCGTGCTGAGATAGCACTTTGTGACGCACGGACCTAGTTTACCCAATTATTGTAACTCTGTAAAATTCCATTCCATATTCATACTTCGAATAGGCACTTAGGCTAAATTAAGATATAATTAATGTAATTCTTTTATTTAAAATAAATTAAGTAAAATCATTTTTGGTTTTTTTTAAATCCTCCGATTGCAGCTAACGTAATTGGCGCAGTCGGTAGGATATTCGCGGGCCGGTTCGCAAGCTTTAGGGATCTCTAATATCGATATCCGCGTACGCGAATCGCCTGGGTGGCTATCGAGCCCCGGCACCGAATATCCGAATCTACGGTCCAGCTGCAGTTCCGGAAGGAGAATCCAGACTTCGATTCACGAGAAAACCAGAGATGAAAAATTTGTGAGTACACTTGAATTGTTCCTGTGTTGCTTCCTTTTTAGCCCTTATACCACCCCCCAACTTCCAATTCCCAGGAGCCCGCATCTCGTACGGCTCGCTGGAGTACTATAGATAATAGTAGAGATTTAAATAGTGTTAGAGAAGTTAGTAGTATAAATAGCGTAAATATGGCCCACGACCCAGATACAATTTTCAAGACCCTTCGCATGGTCCCGGAGTTCGATGGGAACCCAAACGTTTTGACTAGATTTGTTAGAATATGCGATCAAATAGTAACTCAGTATGTTAGTAATGCCCCAGGTAGCGAGTTAAGCAACTTATGCCTATTAAATGGTATATTAAATAAGATAAAAGGCTCTGCCGCTAGTACCATTAATTCCAACGGCATACCTGATAGTTGGCTAGGGATTAGGACAGCCTTAATCAACAATTTTTCGGATCAACGGGATGAAACAGCTTTGTATAGAGACCTTTCTTTAGCTACGCAAGGAAATAAGACACCTCAAGAATTCTATGAGGAATGCCAAACTCTGTTCAGTACGATAATGACGTATGTAACACTACACGAGCCAATTCCTACTACAGTAGAAGCAAAACGTACATTGTATAAAAAAGTTACTATGCAGGCTTTTGTAAAAGGATTAAAAGAACCATTAGGTTCCCGTATAAGATGCATGCGCCCCGATACTATTGAAAAGGCCCTTGAATATGTACAGGAAGAACTTAATGTTATGTATTTACAGGAACGTAGTGAGTTTTCAAAATCCACTACCCAAAAGAATTCTAACCCAGTTCCTCCACGTAGTAATAATTTCGCAATACCAATTCCCAATTGGCCCAATCCCATAGGAATTAGACCCAACCAATTACCACCACCACAACCATTTAAGTTCAATCCTAACTTTATTAATCAGCAGCCTCAATATCGCATGCCTAACCGTACGCAGCAAATATTCCGTGCGGTACCTCAAAATTATAACGCTCAAAGTAACATGTTCCGTTTGCCACCTAGAAACATTCCGGCGCAAAATCAAAATCAAGGTCCTAAACCTATGAGCGGTGTACAGCATTTTACACCTAAACCCATGTTATCTGGCCATAATTGGCAGAATTCAGGTAATCCGCCAGCAACTAATTATTTTAAAAATCGTGAAATGAACATGAATGAATGCGCGTCATACGACGACTCATATTACCCGACGGAGTATTATTACGATCCGAACTGTTTTAATTACGATGACATTTATTACGATTATAGCCCGTTCGCTACATTAGAGTGCAACCATGATCCGACTTTAAGCGATGTAGGTGTTCAAGGTCAAGTTACAGGTTCAACTGAACCCCAGGCGGGTCCAAGTCAGGATTTTCAAGAGGCACAGAAATCAAAAAAACCAAAATAGAATTAAATCTCCAAACTCAACGTCAGTTGCCGTACATACTAATATCGGAACCACCTTTAAAATTACTAATTGACACCGGCGCGAATCAGTCTTTTATAAGTCCAGAAGCTGTAGAGAAATATTTTCCGAACCTTCCCTTAAATTACGACCCGTTTGAAGTTACCAATGTACACGCGGTTACTAGAAATAATTACTCTATAAGTTTACCTTGCTTTGCGGAATTTAACGATCCAGAGTTCATTAAGTTATTTATATACCGTTTTCATGAATATTTCGACGGTTTAATTGGTTTAGATTTGCTAACTAAATGGGAGTCTAAGATAGACTTAAAAGATCAGAGGTTAATAACACGCACATCATCAAATCCTATCCGTATGTATAATTCCTGCAATGTAAACTTATATGAAGACATAATACCTGCTCAATCTTCGAAATTAGTTAGAATACCGATCGACGTTCCAAATGGTGCAGCATTAGTTAGTGAACAGACTATATGCAATTGCATCGTACGCGAATGCCTTACTATTGTGGACAATAATCGCGGCTACTTAGAGATAGAAAATACGAGCCCGAATGATATTATAATATCACTAGACCGACCGGTGCACGCAAGTTTATTTAATATCGAGTGCACGCGTACCGAACATTGTACCACGCGGGTTCAAGAAGTGACAACGCGATTACGAACAGATCATTTAAACGAGGAGGAGAAAGTCAACCTTATAGCTCTTTGCTCAAAATTTGCTGACGTGTTTTACATCGAAGGCGAAGCGTTAACCTTTACCAATCGAATAAAACATCGTATTAAGACCACAGATGAGGTCCCGGTTTACACAAAAAGTTACAGATACCCATTCATTCATCGCCAAGAGGTTAGGGAACAGATTTCAAAAATGTTAGATCAGGGAATAATAAAGCCTTCAGATTCAGCATGGAGCTCACCCATTTGGGTGGTCCCCAAGAAAATGGATGCCTCGGGCAAACAAAAATGGCGTTTAGTAGTTGACTTTAGGAAACTCAATGAAAAAACTATCAACGACAAATACCCTATCCCGAACATTAGCGATGTTCTTGACAAACTAGGTAGGTGCCAATACTTCACCACCCTAGATCTGGCTAGCGGTTTTTACCAGGTCGAGATGGACCCTCAGGATATTCAAAAAACAGCTTTTAATGTCGAACATGGACATTTCGAGTTCCTTCGAATGCCCATGGGACTTAAGAATTCACCATCCACATTTCAAAGGGTTATGGATAATGTTCTCAGAGGTCTCCAAAATGACATATGCCTAGTCTACCTTGATGACATCATCGTTTTCTCTACGTCACTACAAGAGCATATGGCCAATCTCGAGAAAGTTTTCAATAGACTTCGGGAATCGAACTTTAAGATCCAAATGGATAAATCCGAATTCTTAAGGCATGAAACTGGTTACCTTGGACACATAATAAGTAGTGAAGGAATAAAACCTAATCCGGATAAGATTCATGCAATAGAAAAATACCCCATTCCAAAGACCCCAAAAGAAATTAAACAATTTTTAGGCCTTGTAGGTTATTATCGAAAATTTATCCCGGACTTTGCAAAGATTACGAAACCTCTCACAACTTGTTTAAAAAAAGGTAGAAAAGTTGTACTAGACTCCGAGTACATAAACAGTTTTGAAAAGTGTAAGAATCTCTTAACAAATGACCCCATACTACAGTATCCCGATTTTAATAAGGAATTCATACTGACAACAGACGCTTCGAACGTTGCTATTGGAGCCGTTCTATCTCAAGGACATATAGGTTCCGACAAACCTGTGTGTTTTGCATCCCGAACATTGAATGAAAGTGAGCTTAACTATAGCACCATAGAAAAAGAACTCCTTGCCATAGTTTGGGCCACCAAGTACTTTAGACCGTACTTGTTTGGTCGTAAATTTAAAGTATTAACAGATCATAAACCTTTACAGTGGATGATGAACCTTAAAGAACCCAATTCGCGATTGACTAGATGGAGGCTGAAACTTAGTGAATACGATTTCACCGTTATCTACAAAAAAGGTAAATCCAATACGAACGCCGATGCCTTATCTCGGGTGGAGATTCACAATGAAGATACTAACACCTTATTAGACGAATTATGTTCTTTGATTCCTAACCCATCAGAAAACCCGCCATCTGCGAACTCATCCACTGCAACTGTACACACCAGTCATGAACATCCCATATTAGAAATCCCAATCACCGACGAACCCCTTAACAGGTTCCATAGACAACTATGCTTTACGATAGTGGAAGATGTCAAACGCAAACCAGTAGTTACCAAGCCATTCGAAACTCACACGCGCATAGCAGTCCAGATATCATCATCTAACCTAGAACAAGATGTAGTCAACGCCCTCAAAGAGTATGTAAACCCAAAAGTAAAAACCGGTATCCTAATAAATCCACCTCTTGCCATGTATTCCATCATACCAGTCATACAGGACAAGTTTAAGAGTTCATCTATGAACTTAGTACTAGCTAAGATAGAATTAGAAAACGTTAAAGATTATCTACGTCAGCAAGAGATAATTCAACACTACCATGATGGCAAAACCAATCACCGAGGAATTACCGAATGTTATTTAGCCCTCTCAAGAAAGTATTACTGGCCCAAAATGAAAGACCAAATAACCAAATTCATCAATGAATGCATTATTTGCGGGCAAGCTAAATATGACCGGAGACCTATTAGACCCCAGTTTAATATTGTACCCCCGGCAACAAAACCATTCGAAATAGTTCATATGGATTTATTCACTGTTCACAATGAAAAATATGTTACATTTATAGATGTTTTTACCAAATATGGACAAGCATACCATCTTCGAGATGGCACGGGCATTAGTATACTTCAATCATTATTAAAATATTGTACCCACCATGGAGTTCCCTTAACTTTAGTGACTGACAACGGAACGGAGTTTACTAATCAACTGTTCCTAGAATTCACACGCCTTCACAAGATAAACCATCATAGAGTTTTACCGCATTCGCCTAACGATAACGGTAACATCGAACGCTTCCATTCAACTCTCCTTGAACATATAAGAATATTAAAGTTACAACACAAAGAGGAGCCTATCGTAAATCTTATGCCTTATGCTATAATTGGTTATAATTCTTCAATACATAGCTTCACTAGATGCAGACCATTTGATTTATTAACAGGACACTTTGATCCACGCGATATTTTAGACATAGATTTTACCCAACAATCATTACAACAGTACGTTCATAATCATAGGGCGCAAATGAAGGAAGTCTATAATATTATCAACGAAACCTCTTTATCAAATCGTACTGCGTTGATAGAAAATAGAAATCGGAACCGCGAATCCGAAATAGAATACTTTCCTCAACAACAGGTATTCATTAAGAACCCTTCTGCAAGCCGTCAGAAAACTGCACCGCGGTATACCCAAGATACTATTTTGGCTGATTTACCCATACACATTTATACGTCCAAGAAACGTGGGCCCGTAGCCAAAAATAGATTAAAAAGAGGCCCTAAGGAACCTAACTTGTTGCAGGATTCTACTATTGCTGGTTCTTCGCGAGACCCAGTCATCGGAGATAAAACTTGAAAGCTTGGCGAATGGACCTGGCTTATTACCGTATAAACTTGGACCGACGAGAATGACCACTCATCATCATACATTTCTTCAGTACGTGAATCTAAGGGACATAGAAAATCAAATTACAACACTACAATATCAGATATCAGAATACAAAAGTCGGCTTAGTAATGACACTTATACACTTTTTGAATTCCAAATTAGTTATCTTACTAACAAAATTGGCAAAGTATCTAATCAGCTAAAATCTTTAGAGCCTGGTCGTGTCAAGAGAGGTCTAGTAGACAGTCTTGGATCGGTAATTAAGAGTATAACTGGAAATCTAGACTACACAGATGCCTTAAAATACGAAAATGCTATCAAAATTCTACAGATTAATAACAATAAGTTAGTTAATGAATTTAACAATCACATAAGTCTTAGCAAAGAATGGATGTCTAAGCATAATGGTGTTCTAATACAATTAATCGAAAATCAAAGTAGAATCAATAGCACCTTAGAGTTACTATTAAATAACACTTATACAACAGGTAATTTAATAGCATATGCAAAGTTTGGTCAACTCATGTCCATTATAAGTGAAAACGTAGAAGATTTAAGATTAGAATTAGTTAGAATAGAAAATATGTTAGCGTTTATACATGCATCAAGCACTGTTCATTCTATGATAGACGTAGATACACTTAAGTCTATGGTAAATAGGTTAGAAAAAATATACAGTAAGGATGAGATACTAAGTTTAGAGCTCAGAGAATATTACGACATCATCCAACCCGGATCATATTTCAATGAAAAGCAGATAGTTATAGTTTTCAGATTTCCTATAATTTCCAAAATTGTTTATGATTTATATAAGCTATCTATAGTACCCAATAAAAACCGTCAAGCCCTTATCCCTACCTATCCCTTTATAGCAACTAATGGGGACTCTTTCGTGTACATAGAAGCAGAATGCTCGAAGTTAAGTAACTGGTATCTCTGTGAAAAGGAAATAACCCACCAAATACGAACAAAAACTGACTGCATACAAGAACTTATCATGAACCAAGCCCTCAAGAGTTCCTGCCAATTTACTACAGTATTTTTGGAAAAAGAAGCGATGGAAAAATTAGATGACCAGCACTACATCTTATCGTTTCCAAATCCAACGAAAGTGCAATTAGTCTGCGGGAGAGAAGACTTCAATTCGCTACAAGGAAGCTACCCTCCGCACAAAGGAACTAACCATAATCAACGACAACGACGTAATACAAGGGCAGCCTTTGAAATTAATGAACATTCCCTACGACGCGGAGACACCGAGTGCTGCATTAACCCAAGTTCATCTTAGTTCAATTGACTTAGGAGGATTACACAGCATACAGAACCAAGTCATGACGAGCCAGCCGATAGAACTTAACCAGCTGCAATCAGATGTCATATACCATACGACAATACCCTTCTACATTGCATTATTAAGTGCAGGCGCACTTTTCATAGCCATACTAGGCTATCGCAAAAAATGGTTTTGCAAACGCTCTGAAACGCCCAACACCAAGGGACATACGTACGAGGAACCTGATAAAAAAGAAGAGGATCGCGCGCGCAGAGGACAAGTTCCAGCAACATTTTCTCTCAAAGTTCTAAAATAGTTCCTGATCTGCGGGTGGAGATGTTACACGCAGCTGCATAAGGGGAATCGCCCACTCAGCACTCAATACTTTTATTATAGGAACATACGCTGCAAAATTAACGAACGACGGAAACGGCGTGCTGAGATAGCACTTTGTGACGCACGGACCTAGTTTACCCAATTATTGTAACTCTGTAAAATTCCATTCCATATTCATACTTCGAATAGGCACTTAGGCTAAATTAAGATATAATTAATGTAATTCTTTTATTTAAAATAAATTAAGTAAAATCATTTTTGGTTTTTTTTAAATCCTCCGATTGCAGCTAACGTAATTGGGATAAAAGCGTTATGATAAAAAACAGTAGGATTTTAAATATATTTACATTAATGATATTATTCATTACAATAAAATTTTCGGAAACATGAGTGTTATGAACATCGCCGGTAGCACTACAAATAGTATGAATGAAAACTTTAGGATGAAAAATTTTAGGAAGAGTGATCATTCGGATTACAAATCATTAGGAAGAACAAAAGTAAAGTTTTAATTCACTTATAGAAGAAGAAAGAAAGAAAGAAAAATGCGTTTATTGGCATTGTCACACAAAAATACACCTTAAAACTAAAAAAAACAGAAAATAGTCATTACAATGCCAAAAGGGCCTCAGCTCAGCATATTGTCAGATATGGCAACACACAGTGTACCACCTGACGCTGATTTTCAGCTGCAACCCACGAGTGTCATACGCTAGAAACATAATATACTAAATAAATTAAAAAACTGATTGAAAAGAAAAAAAGAAATACAATAAATAAAATATCTAATAATTGTCGTGTTACGTATAGTTTAATGCCCTAGTTTTAGCAGGCGCAATTTCTTTATAATGAATTACGTGACGCGCGCCCTTGACCGCGTGCGCTTGATGTAATTCGTTACATGGAAATTCTTAAAATTTTATTCAGCGCCCAAAACGCAGCGTACAAGACGCGCGTCTCGGGCGCCTAGAGCCTAAGGATCCGAAAACTATATTTCTTATAAAATGTGCTATATTGGCCTTGAAGATATTGCTCAAAACATGCAATAAATACCGCCCCTCCCCCCTTATATTCTAGATTTATAATGAAATATTTTTGATTTTAATAGGGTTTATAATAAGATTTTGATTCATATTATACAGAAATAAAATATAAGTAAAAATCTTTTTAAAAACAAGCTTTTAATGAACTTAGAAGTACTAAATAAAACTTACCTAAACACAGAACTTTAATATTTTCTTAAAAGCTTGAGGCGTAATTGTCCTTCTTACATTACACTTGAAGATAAGCCGCAAGGTTGGATAATTCATTTTTATCAAATAAAAATTGTGGCTTAACTGAATTAGTGCATATCATTATTTTCGACATTTTGTCATATTGATAAATAGTTTAGGAGCTAGCACAGATTTATTGATTTCGCAAAATACAGTATTTATGGCTGGTCAACGACCGTTCCAAAGACTTTTAAGTACAGTTTTGTTTGGAACCTTTGTGAGCCCGACTCGCTTTTGACCGGATATTATTTCTATTCTCTAGGTTACGATAACCGAAGCTTACCAACCTAGCAACAGTGGGTATTATACATACTTGTGAAAGAGATCTAAATGATTACAGAAAATAAATGGCAATATAAGAATCCTGGTAGGCTCAAAATGATAGATAAGGTCTAGGCTCACAACACTTATATGTAAAGCAGTGGTAATATCTTACTTCTGTCCCACTCTAAGCCGAGAGATGGTTTACTCTTGTGGGGAAAATGTTCAATATTAACAGATTAACTCGGTCGGGGATCTCGCTTCATAAAAATAAATTCCAATATTCCCCTCGTTGCTCTCATAACTCGTAAGAAACGGCTCTCGCTGGAAAGTTTAAGGCGGACGATTGGAGAATAAAAATTGCATTTTTACTATGTTAAATTAAGTTTTTATTGTGAAATTTACGGGGTGTAGTAAAAAGAATGTTACGTTATAGCAATTAGATATTTTTTTACGGGTTCCGCGACGGAATAAATGTTACTGTAAAGGAATTACAAGGACTTAATACATTGTAGTCGCAGTTATGATTATATTTTTCCTTGAGAAAAAAATATTACTAGACCTAATTGACACATCCTTACTTTTCTTAAAAATCCTACTCCTCAAGTCCACTTCGCCATATACTCCTCCTCTGATCATTACTTTATGTTCTAGAGAGGTTCAAGTTGGACATAAAATCCCAATGTTTTAGTTAGGTACCTACTTCATATATTTAAACATGCATTTGGCGCAAACTGTGACCAGAGCATTTTGCGATACCTCTATAAAAATAACCATCTGAAAACTATAATTATTTGGAAAGGGAAATACAAATAAAATGACAAGCTTTTCATATTCATCATAAAATATGCATCGTTATACATCAAACAATACAATAATTTCCAAATAATGTTACCGTTTTGACAGCTGCTCATTAAATAATTCACTGATGTAATTTTACCCCTATTAACTAAGTATATATTTTGAATATTGTTGCAGCAAAAATAACTATCATAATTATTATAATATTTGTCGACTTCAGCCGCACAAATATTATTATCCAACGGAGCATAGATATTACGCTAGTTAGCGAATAACTGGCATAACCTTGCTGTGACAATGACTGTCTGGAGTCTCAAAGGAGATAAACATATTATAATTAGCAATAAACTTTTGTGATCATGTTGTTTGTATTATAAATGTACCTACCATATTAAACTAGTGTTGTGGTTATATTTCAAAATTTCCTAGGAATAGAATGGCACGACACTTTGGGGGCTTTTTAACGCAAAGCTACCTCTTTATAAAGAAATTGAAAGAATGAGATAAACTTTTACTTTTTGTGATTTAATGAAATGTTAAAGAGCGGTTAAAGGTTTACGCGCGACGTCCTTCTAAACCTGTGTTTAAAACATGTTTTTTTACAATATAATATATTTTTTAATAATGTAACATGTAAGCATCCAACTGACATAATGCTTTTATGAATTCTATATTGCATCTTGTTATACCTAGTTAACAATAAGTTAGAACTTAATATATCCACATACCTTTATTGCAATCCACAATGTGAACTGAGGTAGCAAGTTACAGAAATAAATTATCTTTTAATATATAATTTCTGTCCAATGACCTTCCAATAAAAAAACGGAAATTTCAAAGCCGCAGTCCTGGCAACTTTCAAAAGTAATATTATTACAGCTTGGCGATATTCAACAATAAAAACTAAATACATTCACCATCAACCTAGTCGTCAGGTAATAAAGCAACACCCTGTAGATATGAAACGGGTCGCGATAGATAAATATACTTACACCTATATACCTACATATTTATTATTTACCTATTTGAAATTGTCCTTCTCGGAATTACTGTAACAAAATACACAGTAAAATTGACGTGTATTACTATTTAAACATCGGTAATTAAATGTTTTGTAAATATTCAATCAATCTGCCTAGCCTTTTCCCAACTATGTTGGCGTCGGCTTCCAGTCTAACCGGATGCAGCTGAATACCAGTATTTTATATGGAGCGACTGCCTATCTGACCTCCAAAACCCTGTAACTGGATAATACGATACCCCTTGGTTAAACTGGTTGTCAGACTTTCGTGCTTCTGAAGACTTGAAAGATCCACAAATGACAGCCGGGACCAACGGCTTAACGTGCTTTTAGAGGCACGGAGGAGTCTCGATATGTAAAAATGGTCACCCATCCACGGACCAACCCCGGCAAGCGTAGCTTAATCTGATGGATCGACCCGAGCGGCTGTTATTACTTAGCCACTTTTGTAAATATTGTCATATTGAATTTAAAGCAAAAGGAGTACTTTTCGTTCGTTTTGCTTTAAATTTGATATGACAATAAAGATCCCTTTATTAAAATATACTAGGTAGCTGCTGCCGGCGGTTATGCCCGCGTGGCCCCTAATTCTTTTTCTAAAATAAAAGTTGCCTAAGTTACTCCTTATAACATTAGCTATCTGCCAGTGAGAGTCCCGTCAAAATCGATCCAGCCGTCTCGGAGATTAACCTGAAGAAACGGACAGAAAGAAAAAATAAAAATAAAAAATGTTCTAGGTAAGTACCTACCTACCGTATCTATATACTTTCATAATGCATTTAGACATTCATATCAATTTGATGTATTGTATATAGATAGGTAGGTATGTATATGTCACCCTATGTTTATGAACATCGTTAGTTTTGTATCTATCGAAAAAATTTGAACTGCAACAAACCATTTAAAATTTATAGCAAATTGACCGACAAAGGAGATAGGGCGTTTCTGCCCTGGAGCCCAATAGCGTTAAGATATATACCAATGGAAAGATCTCATCAAGAAGAATATTTTTTATTCTGAAGACTTCTCTGGATCGAAAGAACGAAAGGAGCTACAGGGCTTTAAGTGTGAGTGATTAAATATTATTGTAATTCTGGTATTTCGTCAATTAAATAACTTTTAATGATTCAGTGCCCTGCAAACATCAACTTTGAAGCCTATAAGCGACCATTTTAAAACATTGTTCTCCAATAGATGCCATTTTAGGAACAATGTTTTTAAGAGTCGGTCGACCGGACACATCGTTAAGCCTAACGCGTACCCCAATAGAGTTGAGATATATGCCAATGGAAAGATCTCTTCAAGGCTAATATTTTGTGATAGGACGCTTCTCTCGATTATTAGTACGAAAGGAGCTACAGAGCTCTAAATGTGAGTAATTAAGCATTAGTGAAAGTCAGGTATTTAGACAATGAAATAACTTTTACTAACATTGAGCCTTGCAAACATGATCTTGCAAACCTATAAACGGACATTTTAAAACGTTAGCCTCCTAGATGCCGTTTTGGGAACAATGTGTTTAAGAGTCGATCGGACGTTCAAATCGTTAAGCCTTCGTTAAGCCTGCCGCATCCCCCAATAGAGTTAAGATATATGCCAATGGAAAGATCTCTTCAAAATAAATATTTCATGATATGACGTTTCTCTCGATTGTTAGTTCGAAAGGAGCTACGGAGCTCTAAATGTGAGTAATTAAGCGTTATTGAAATTCATCACCTATTAAGGTCATTAACTCTGTACTGACTAATAATAGGCAAAAGTCGTGTTTGTAGCAAAAAATATACCTAAAAGCTCTTTTCAGTGGTATTGGACGCCAAGAATTGCTTAACTTCGGTGCGCAATTTATTACCTATTAGGTCATTAACTACGAACTGACTAATAATTGGCAACAGTTATGTGAGAAGCAAGGGTTCTCTTCGAAAAGCTCTTTTCATTGGTGTATATCTTATGGCTATTGGGTCAAAATAATTCCTTAACTTCAATGCCCCAGTTACACTTATTTAGGTCATTAACTCCAAACTGACTAACAATATGCAAAAGTCGTGTTCGTAGCAAAGGGTCTCCTTGGAAAGCTCTTTATATTGGTGTATATCTTATGGCCATTGGGCCAAGAACATTCCTTAACTTCGGTGCCCCAGTGATCACCTATTTATGCCATTAACTCCGAACTGACTAACAATTGGCAATAGTCATATTACTATCAAAGGTTCCCCTCAAAAAGCTAAAGCGGTTGACGTATATCTTATGGCTATTGAGCCAAGAATATTCCTTAACTTCGATGCCCAAGTATTCACACCCATTTAAGTAATTTACTACAATTGACAAAAGTCGTGTTAGTAGGTAAGGTTACCCTTGAAAAGCTCTTTCCATTGGTATATATCTTATTTTTATTGGGCTTCAGGGGAGACCCCATAGGCAAAAGCCCATTCTCCTTTGCATGCGACGAACGCACCTTGCGCTAATACAGCAGTTACAGCTATTTAGATAGCTGTAACTGCGACCAACTTGGAAAGCTTTCGCTCGGCGCGCCCGCAGTTGGTCACAGTTCTAACCTAACCCATTTGGTCGGGGTGCCCTGGTTTAGTTACTGCGACCAATTCGGCTACCGCAAGACCTACCAATCAAGGACGGTTCACGAGTTTACGGGTGATAAAATCAGACAGATTATGAATCCTGTCGATAAGTGCAGATTCGTTCACAATTTGACGATTTGACATTGATCGATTATTTTAAACTACCGAAAATGAATGCGTTATACATATTGTAACAGTTCACCATTTTTCGATAGTTTATAATTTCGCTAAATAGATTATAAACTAACGGTACTCACAATCTTAGTGAAATTATACAACTTGTCCCTTTCGATATCCCATAACTCTAGGGTATTAATGAGACCATTTCAAAGAATCAACTGGCATAGAAACGTAATAGAAACACTCTGTACACTTGTATTTTGACAAGCGGGCGTGGACAGAGAGTTTATTTTCCGTAACAATTTAATCATTTTTGTGAATATTTTACCATACAAAAACAAAAAAAAACTTATTTTTTAATGGTAATATGTTTTTTAGCATGTATAGACGCTATACTATTGCAGGTTAACGGGAACGCCCTTTGTTAGTTAACATACTGTATATGTACAAGGTGTTCCTTTCGATATCTCATAATTCTAGGGTAATAGTTTGTTAGTTAACATACTGTATTGTATTGTATGTAGTATGTGTGTATGCAGTGTATGTATGTATACGTGTGTAGTTATGTACGAATAAATATGAATAGATTATATCATTTCAACTGTTCACGTAAAAGTTAGCTTGCCTTGCTAATCTAAAGGTGAATGAGAGACTTTGACAGTGACCTTTACTCTTATTCTTTTTGTGAGGTTAGCGACTAACCTGGTGTCAGAGTTAGACTAGGCTATCGCTGTTCCAGGTACCTTTACTATTTTTGAATAACGAATAGAGGGGAACGTTCCTGCTTCTGCTCTCACAAGGATCGTTCTCTGTCCCTTCTACATAAATACTTTAATAAGATCACTTCAAAAAGGCAAATTATCTGACTTGTCACTAATTTATTTTCATTTGAAGGATATCAATAGACGGAACAAATGAATCAGCCTTCATGGAAAATATTGAATTGGACATGAAATCTTATTAGAATGACGTCCAATAAGTACAACAAATTAAAATCACTTGATCGTGTTCAATTTTAAGCCAGAAATATTAATAAACTAGAGTTACTAATAAATATTGCGACGAGTAGAAAATACTAGACAGGCATTTTCCCTGTTCTTTACATATTCTTTTATAACCGAAATCGAGCTAATATCAGCCATATACTATCAGTGAATGGGACCTCGAGTAGACAGCAAGCGATTCTGAGAGAATAATGAGATAATCATCGCGTTTGGCAGCCCGATTGATCACGACATAAGGCGAGAGCTCCCCCGCCCGTTCCCATGACTTAATCCTTCAGTCGCCGCTCACAAAATCCACAGCAAAAATTCCGAAGTAGTGCATTTGTCCCATAACGGAGATTTGGTTTTTAATGGTTGATTGATGATTGATTTGATTTGGTTTTCATTCTACCTGTATGATTGGTTTTGTTCACGTTTGATGGTATCGCTAATATTATACACAAGCCGATCTATGAACCCTTAATTAGTGTTTGTAACTATATTATACCACCTACACAAAATAGGTCCACGAGTGGGTAGAGTGCTAATATTTCCTTATCGTCTGGTTGACTGGGTTAATGATTTATTTTTGATAAAACAATTTAATAAAGTACCCATGTACTTGATATTAACTTACTTCAACTATCACGATGAGTTTAGGCGTAAATTCAAGTACCTTCACACCTAGATTCTGAAACAATTTTCAATGTAATTTACTCGTGAAAGTTGCATAATTCGAGAAAATAAGCTCTGGAAATAGGTCTATAACAAAATGTAAATAGGTAGGTACCCTTTCATACACCTAATGAAATTGAATTTCAGTTCAAAACTATTTGATTTTTAAATAAAAGCTGAAATTCGTTCGTATGTTATAATGGTCAACATAGCTGAGCCGTCTACCAACAAAATGAAACAATAGGTGTAAATTTGAAATTGTTAATCTTCATTTTCGTACAAAAAACAATTTTTTTTAGCTACCTACCCTTAAAAATAAATATTATACAAAATATCACTTTTGTGTACCTTTTATGTAAGCTTACGGCTACATATTGAAACGCCACCATTGACGTGGACTCTTTTGTTTAGATTCTAAAATTTATATTAGAAATGCTAGCGTTCTGCTTATAATAATGCAGATATAACCCGCAAAGAATGGGCGGGTCGGGGTGTGGGGCGCCCCCTTTACTGCTCAGGCCTAATGGGCCTGTCGCAAGTCAACAAGCCGACCGACGTGCTCAGCGTCCCCAATTAACATGTACCACCTACTGAAAATAAACATGACGAACGATTGACTTTTCCATATTCAGTTTTTAATTTCATTGCGCGCGGTCGCAGATATGGCATTAGAGTTAGTAGCCGTGCAGCAATAAACGATAAATTCATGTCAAATCTCACAATATGTACTTGCCTAGCTTTATACATACATTCTCCGTAGTTGAATAACATCTTCGTGCCTAAACAATACGCGTAGCATGACCACCGTGCAGAGGAGGTTAAAAGACTGCCTGTTCGTTGGAATACAACGTGTTTTTTTTAAATCCCATAACTCTAGGGTATTAATGAAAACATGTCAAAGAACCAGCTCAATTGCAAATGTGCCAATTGAATTTATCCGTTCAGTCATTCGGGACTATCCATACGGGTCTTCTGTAGACTACCTCTGGTCAGAACGCATTAATTGGTTATTGCTATTCATATCAAAGTGCTTGGCAGGTGGTTATGTGATCGCAATAATAGGTTTTAATTTAGGATTTTAAAAACTCTTTCCACGCTTGCGGATAATAATATGCACTTTTGCACTCGGATTTCGAATGGTAAATATAATCTTTTTGAGATTGTAAGGTGAAAAGTTGTGCGATTCGCTCGGCATCAAAGTTATTCTACATCTCGTACCTTTTAAACCCTCGCTACACTCAGGATTCTATACTTGATACTAGAATCCTTCGCTTGCTCATCAGATTTCAATACAAGTAGTCGCGCTAAAAAACAACTTTACAGCCTTGCTTTAAAAATAAATATTGTGGTCTGATTGTACAACTTCCAATAATCAGGACTAATATGTATACGTAGGTAAAGAGAAAGAAAAAGAGTATACTAACGAACTATTCGAATACTGTGGCACATATTTACAATTTTAAGGTGTATTTCTATTAAAATCCAGTCTGCGCCACAGATTGATGGAATCGTTAGCACTGGGTGTCGAAATCGATTGAGATAGAGCAGGCACGAATGGCCCCATCCATTTAAATGTTTGTTTTCAACCGTTTAGTAACTTGTCATTAGTGTACAAACTGACGTTTACGCATTGTAAGTATCCAAAAAAAAAATGTAGTTGGCTGTATCTCAGGACAGTATCGTAAATAATCCCATGTTGTGCCTCACAAAAGTTATTTTACAAACAAAATAGAAGGTATTATTTAAGCTTAAAAATATAACCATGAGAAAAGGGTTATCTTGAACATGTCATTGACGTTTAGAACAAACAAAACAAAGGTGGGGCTTTGGATAAAACCTCTGAAAGTAATTGTATTTGTACAGGAATATTTAAAAGGCCAAATAAATAAAAACATTCAAATCCACTACAAATCTTAGTGGTCTTATAAAGTTATTGGTGCCGATTCTCTTGTCACAAATTCTCTAAACTAAACTAAAAATCACTAAAATTTAGTTTATTCCTGTCAAACGACGATTTCCCATTCTGAAAATAGACTAAAGTCACACAACTATACTATAATTTAGTTTGACAGCACTAAGATGGCACTGAGTTTTAATTTAGTGAAAATGCTATTCTGAATTTGACGTTTTAACCAAAATTTTTGTTCTATATCTAAAATCATCTAACTAACTCCGACTATTTTTAATCACGATTAAAAATGTGTCGAATAAAATTAGATGTCATGAACTAAAATTCAAACCAACACCTCGAATTCAGCTGCAAAACGGTACTGTATCTTTTTTTTATTTTCTTTTGCTTATGTCGAAAATGGTGTGCCCTATCGCAAAAATAATGAAAATTTTGACCCCTTTGCAAACCGCAAACCCGTAATACTCCACATGTTGGTCATTATTTTTTTTTGTTTTCTTCCAAAAAGTGAAAAATTCCATATAAAAATAAGTCGAGACGGCCACATTGTTAAAATTAACTGATTACACTATTTGTATTTATATAGGTATTACCCAACTTAGTAAGCTTTTAGTGTCAGAATGACTACTGGTTATTTGCTGTGTATGATAGTTCTGTTGAATATATGTTTAGTAGGGAAAGGGTTTCATAAAGTAAAGCACAGAAAGACAAGGCTAGACATTTATTTAGTTAGACCTGTCAGTGTTTAATGAGAAAGCTAGTTGTCCGTTCCAAAACTAGGTCTTCATGGAGAAGAAGGACAAGAAACTCCATGGAAACAGTATTACAGTTTTCTATTGGAATAATCAATAATCCGTAGGTATTACAATTTACACATTATTGGCAATAGTATGCCACACACAACAACATAATCATAAATCAATAATTACGGTATAATATCAAATTACTTAACTTACGTGACACCTGGTGGTCTATTCCAAACAACAACGGCACTAGATCCAACCTACCGGACATCTACCGAGCAACTGACCCGATAACGTCTTTAGAATCCTTTTTATATCCTACCAACGTCACTTTATGTCAAACATCTACCGTCATTTTAAACAAATCTTAGATGATCATATATTTTGGTTGAAACGGCTTATTATATTAAAATAACAATATAAAATCTAAAATATGCTCCAAGTATCATTAAATGTTACATAATAATTAATAGTGATAATCTCTAAATAAATGTATCAGTTTAAATGTTATTTTTAGGGAAACACAATACCTAGTCAAATCAGGTACTTCTAAATTGGTCCCAAGCTTCGTAAATGTGACAAATGTCACTATCGGACAAACAATATTTTAATATTAATATAACCTCACAAAATGAGTATCCTAACACGCGCCTCTCCGGCTCAAAAAAAAACACGTGGTAGGCAAACAAGTAGGTGCCAAGTGGAGTCACGATTGTCAAATTCAATTTTAGTTGCGTCAATTTTTTTTTTAAGTTTAGAGATTTTTTTTGGCAGAATAGCTAAATATAAGATTCTCATAGTAAAAAGTAAGGAATTTTAGTAATAGTTTAGTTAGTTTAGTTCGGTGTACAAGAGAATCGGCACCATTAAACACGAACTTATTTCTTCCATGACTATTTTCAAGTTCAGGTGTTCGTGAATTTCAGCGTTCCTGATAAACCATGGTGCATTTTATATCTGTTTTAAGATATTCAGAGTTCTCTGTATCATGTTTATATTGGATTTACAAGCGGAGCCCCACATTTAGAACTACAGTTTTACGCCTTATTTACATTTTTTTTTGACACCTTGGCCTTTAAATCAAAATTCATTGATCAAGAAATAAATGTGAAAACAAAAAGAGAAAGAAAGTTGTAAAAATTTGAAAAAGAGTGTTTTTGATTATAATGTTTTTTTTGCCATTCCTTAGAAGACGGTTATCAGCTATAACGTTTTTATATAAAAAAATAAATTATTTTTCCAATCCTTTTGATTTCGAGAATATATCTTGTGTAATTTAAAAGTTATTGCAATTTTAAAAGTGTGATACTTATAGTTATGACGGCCAGTGTAGTATCCTACCCTGAGCTTGTAATATATTAACTTTGCTTGGGTAGTTTTTGATTTAGCTTCATTATTACGAATTTTAAGTTACTCCGTCACTGTTATTTATATAGCAGGTAGTGGTATTTGAATTTGTGGCTTAGGTACCACAACTAAAAAGCGAAAAATTTAAACTTTTTACAAAAAAAAAAACAACCGACTTCCAAAAAAACACAATATATTTAAAAATAACTTTAATTTCGGAAGTCGTTGGCAAAAAATGAAAACTGAAAAGCAAAGACGAAAATAAAGATTTTATTCACTTTTTTTGTTATTTTTGGAAGTCGGTTTTTTTTTAATGTAGGTAAAGTTAAAAAAAATATAGAAAATGAAACCCTTCCATCCATGTACATTTTAGAGACCATTATATTTGTCAAATCGAACCCAAATCTATTCCCCCTATTTTCAGATAAGTAATTCGAAGTAGACGCGACAATACCAAACTTTGCATTCCTAGATCTAGGACAGCTCTACTGCGTAAAAGTATATTCTGTATGGCGCCAATTCTGTGTATTGCGTTGCCAAAATATTAGAGGGAATATACAACGGAAAAGTTAAGAAGTAGGTTAAAAAGCCTTCTTTTAGAGAAAGCCTATTATAGCAGTGACGAATTTCTGAATGATAAATTAATCTAATTTGTGTATTCCTAATTACTTTGACATTGATTAATTTTATTATCTATTATGAGTTAATTTGATGACACTATTCTATTTTACATTTTAATGATACATTATAATTATTTGATGTTTATATAACCTACCTAATAATTAACCTACCTATTTATATATGACTGTGATATAATTTAATTGTAACATCTTGCATGCCACACACATGGCATGCAAGATGTTACAATTAAATTGTATACTCACGTTTTGGACAAATAAATGATTTTCTTTCTTTATCTTAACGCCTTCTTCCCATGGGGTTAGGCAGATACTACAGAACGCCACCTGCTACGATCCTTACATACCTATTCCTGTTGCTTCGTTTTTATTTAAGACAAGCTTGCGGTTTCACCCGCGTAAGTCTCGATCCCGTGGGAATATCGGGATAAAAGGTATCTTATGTCCCAATCCAGGTCATGGTCTACCCCTGTGCCAAATTTCATCCAAATCCGTATAGCCGTTTTAGCGTGAAAGTGTAACAAACAAACAAATCACTTTCGCATTTATAATATTAGTTAGGATTTAAAACGATCAAAATATTATTCTAAAAACGATTCATTTTGCAATCTGTCTACAATCAAACGGTGATTGCCGACAGATTGAACATTGAATCGAGTAGGTAGTCGGAATTTGCCGTCTGCAGCATATTTAGTTGATTGACATCGATCTACTGACAGATTATCCGAATAGTGTAACGTTTCAGCGAAACGGGAACTCCATTATGCCGATCCATTTAACACTTGGATTTAGTACGCGACGAGCCAATAAAACAACAACAGTCGCGCATCACCGTCACCTGCACCGTTATATAGATACGTTGTTTACATAAAAACTCAAACAAATTAAATCACTAGGGTGTTCTTAAACTACTTACATTTTGATTACTTTTCCAAGTAAATTGCTTATAATTAAAGTTCATTTAATTTACCAAGTCCCTATGTCTGCTAGTATTATAACATTTATAACATTTTCGCGTTCTTCAGAACTGGTTCAGAAACTAAAAGGAATTTTTGACACTAAGACGGGTCAAGGGCGTTTGGCCCATGCATAGTTGAGTAATCGTGCCACTGTTACAATATCTTCGCAGGATCTCTCCTGTATATTGTAGAAGCCGCAAAATTTATAAAGGTTCCCGATTCCTACTGTCCAGTTGTTTCCTAAAGTCTTGTTCAAACAACGAACATGGCAAATACAATAGACGTAGATATATTTAGTAACCTATTCCGCTTAACTATTCTTCAAGAGTCATAAAAAACCCTGTAAGAAATGGACACGTGTTTCACCTCTCAACGAGAAGAAACACGTCGTCACGTCACGTCATCTAAATATAGGTATCTCCGTCTATTGTATTTTATAATGGATTGCCGCATAGAATCAATTAACTGGCAATTAATTAAACATGGCACTAATGCGGAACTCAGGAATAGCTCTCTCAACAACTTTTATCTATGTCTTTGAAATAACAACCGAATTTCATCAAGCACATTATGTCATCACGGAATGAATTATAAAAGTGGTGAATAATTTATTCAAGCTAAACCCTAAACCGAATCATCCGACCATTATACGGTTTGGTTTGATGCATTATGAATTGAAATGTTTATTTCTGTAAGTAGATATTTTGGACACCTTTATACGTTTATATTTTGGTCAATATTTTAAAACTAGGTGGCACCGACATTTCCTAGCTGACTCAACCCTGAGAAGACATGCCGAAACAAACTCAGAGGTCGTGGTCTCTTTTAAAGTCCAACCATTATATTATTAGGATTTTATGTGAGTCTAAACAATGCAGGACCATGCCCGGCCTTTTGAAGAAAGAGCCATTGCAGATTTGAATTGACCTGTCCCAACAGGCGGCATGCATCAGACATCGTGTAGCTCAACCCCATTTTAGGGAGCTCAACAACCCGTCACACGACACTACCAGATCTGCAGGACATTTGCGTACCTATCTAAACAAGTTTACCAAAACAAATAATATTGATTAACTATGAGCACATTATAATTCTAGAAAAACCATATTGTTTCAACCTATCCGACTAAGTAGGTACCATATCGATTGTTTTTGCACTTCGGTATGTCTTACATACTGGCGCGATTCGCCGTGCGACGCGACGCCGCGCCGCCGCATTGTTCGCCATGAAGTTTTCTCAGAAATTATTTGTTCAAGTTTGCATCGCGCGACGAATCGCGCCAGTATGTAAGAGCCTTAACGTTATCAGGTCCAGGAACGTTTGAATACTAAAAATCAATCTGCCTAGCCTTTTCCCAACTATGTTGGGGTCGGCTTCCAGTCTAGCCGGATGCAGCTGAATACCAGTATTTTACATGGAGCAACTGCCTATCTGACCTCCACAACCCAGTAACTGTGTAATACGATACCCCTTGGTTAGACTGGTTGTCAGACTTTCGTGCTTCTGACGACTCGTAACGACTGTCAAAGATCCACAAATGACAGCCGGGACCAACGGCTTAACGTGCTTTCCGAGGCACGGAGGAGTCTCGATATGTGAAAATGGTCACCAATCCACGGACCAACCCCGGCAAGCGTAGCTTAACCTGATGGATCGACCCGAGCGGCTGTTATTACTTAGCCACGAACTCCTCAACCTCAATATATGTAGTAATTATGTATTTAGTGAAAAGATGACAACCACAAAACTGCATAAATTTCCATAGATTTTAATTGTTAAGGTATTTATTGTAAACTAGCTTTTGCCCACGGCTTTGCCCGCGTGGATCCCATGTCCTTCTCCAGGTCATGGTCTACCGACGTACCAAACATGCATATCCGTTGAGCCGTTTTAGCGTGAAAGCGTAACAAACCAACTCACTTTAGCATTTATAATATTAGTTAGGATAATAATGCCTCTAATGTACCTACCTGTATCGTAATTTTTAGTCTACGGGTGTGCCACCCCGGTCGCTTAGAGGTATATAATATTATGTATAGGTAGGATTAGTTAAGATTAAGATGTGCCCCTTTTTTAAATAAACGATTATAATTATTATTATACTAGCTGCGCTCCGCGGTTTCACCCACGTAAATCTCGATCCCGTGGGAATATCGGGATACAAAATATCCTATGCCCTATTCCAGGTTACCAGATCATACCCATGTGCCAAATTTCATCCAAATCCGTTCAGCCGTTTAAGCGTGAAAGCGTAACAAACAAATAAACCCACTTTCGCATTTATAATATTAGTTAGGATTATAGAGCTACGTAGTTTATGGTTTGGCCATAAAAGAGCAAGCTGTAGAAGCTGTGATAGATGCCCCGAACAACTTCCTGAACATTCAGGTAGCCTACATTATATTAAACATAGTTACCATGGCGACTAAGTGAGGAGGATGGAGCCCTGTACGTGTAAATTAATTATTATGGAGAGACGCGCGTACATTTTAACAAGTTTACGTAACTAACAAGCTAATATTTTAATAACTTAATTATTGGTCGGTTAAAGGCTGGGGTCATTACGGAAATCTTTAAAGCGTAGACACAGCATCAAGGCATCAAGTTAAATTACTTTTTATTTATTTATTTAACCATTTATGGAGGTGCACACGCGAAAAATAAATCTGCTGTTCCGTACATTTATGTTCGCAAAGGTCGTCAAAATATAGGGAACAACAGATTTTTTTTTTGCGATTTTAGAGTTGGTCCCATAGTGAAAGTTGTTCATAATGATGAGTACACACGGCTACACATCAAGCTATACATTTCCAGTTCATGCTGATCTCGCATTGATTTGGATTTCTGTGTAATGCGAGGTCAGCTTAAGAGATTTCGTGCATGAAAAGATACACCTTACATAATTATATTTTTAGTCCGAGCGCACATTATGTATAAGTAATAATAATTCAAGAAATCAAAAATTTTATAATGGATTGCCGCATAGAATCAATTAACTGGCAATTAATTAAACATGGCACTAATGCGGAACTCAGGAATAGCTCTCTCAACAACTTTTATCTATGTCTTTGAAATAACAACCGAATTTCATCAAGCACATTATGTCATCACGGAATGAATTATAAAAGTGGTGAATAATTTATTCAAGCTAAACCCTAAACCGAATCATCCGACCATTATACGGTTTGGTTTGATGCATTATGAATTGAAATGTTTATTTCTGTAAGTAGATATTTTGGACACCTTTATACGTTTATATTTTGGTCAATATTTTAAAACTAGGTGGCACCGACATTTCCTAGCTGACTCAACCCTGAGAAGACATGCCGAAACAAACTCAGAGGTCGTGGTCTCTTTTAAAGTCCAACCATTATATTATTAGGATTTTATGTGAGTCTAAACAATGCAGGACCATGCCCGGCCTTTTGAAGAAAGAGCCATTGCAGATTTGAATTGACCTGTCCCAACAGGCGGCATGCATCAGACATCGTGTAGCTCAACCCCATTTTAGGGAGCTCAACAACCCGTCACACGACACTACCAGATCTGCAGGACATTTGCGTACCTATCTAAACAAGTTTACCAAAACAAATAATATTGATTAACTATGAGCACATTATAATTCTAGAAAAACCATATTGTTTCAACCTATCCGACTAAGTAGGTACCATATCGATTGTTTTTGCACTTCGGTATGTCTTACATACTGGCGCGATTCGCCGTGCGACGCGACGCCGCGCCGCCGCATTGTTCGCCATGAAGTTTTCTCAGAAATTATTTGTTCAAGTTTGCATCGCGCGACGAATCGCGCCAGTATGTAAGAGCCTTAACGTTATCAGGTCCAGGAACGTTTGAATACTAAAAATCAATCTGCCTAGCCTTTTCCCAACTATGTTGGGGTCGGCTTCCAGTCTAGCCGGATGCAGCTGAATACCAGTATTTTACATGGAGCAACTGCCTATCTGACCTCCACAACCCAGTAACTGTGTAATACGATACCCCTTGGTTAGACTGGTTGTCAGACTTTCGTGCTTCTGACGACTCGTAACGACTGTCAAAGATCCACAAATGACAGCCGGGACCAACGGCTTAACGTGCTTTCCGAGGCACGGAGGAGTCTCGATATGTGAAAATGGTCACCAATCCACGGACCAACCCCGGCAAGCGTAGCTTAACCTGATGGATCGACCCGAGCGGCTGTTATTACTTAGCCACGAACTCCTCAACGTTTGAATACTAATCACATTAATATTGGTAAGGATTACCCTTTGGAATGTCCAAACATCAGACGTGTCCTACATACCGGACGTGTCGAAAATGTGACTGTTATTATTCCAAACCGACGAATTTCAAACATAAATCAAAGAAATCCTCAGTAAAAAGTAAGTGACACCGCAAATATAATAAGACATCTCAACTATACCTATTTTGACGACGCGGTAACTATCACTCAATTATTAGCGCAGATTCTAGGAAATTTCGGGTGTACTGACCTCGAAACCAATATTTATATGGCCTACAGATATTTGTTTCGGGAATGTTTGTGCATTTGTATGTACAATTTTAGACGCGCCGGCGCGACTTTACAAGCAGGAAGCAATGTTTTTCAAGTATTTATAATCTTTGTTGAATATAAAATTCAAATATGTTACTCGTTTCCCTGCAGTCCCCACAATGTACATAGGCTTCTCCCAAGTTGCGCCCCGACACTTCTGTGTTTCACCTTCTTCTAAAATATGTATGGGTAGGTTTACTATTTTCATGACACTACGGGTACTCCATAATGGCCTTTTTTACACTACAATGTTGCACAAACTATGAACACATCAAGAGGGCTTTTATAACATGTCTCAACTCGGACGAAAATACATTACATGACTCGTACGATTTCTGTGATATGTACTAAGAAGTATGAAGTTTCTTGCCTCTTCTTCAAATAGTACGAAGCTACCTTGTGGAAGGGGCAACTAGAATCAATTCTATTTTCTTGTAATTTTTTACTTTCAAAAGTGCCTCATATTTGCCCAATAATCGTACACCAGACATAGTTACAAGTACAAGTTAATTTGAAGCATGAATATTTTCGTACGCAAACAGACTAACCGAAGCTTTGAAACGAGCTTATGACACAACTGGCATACCTAAGCTCTTTCCTTACGATGACTCATCGACACCCTCCGACTGAGGAATAGGGAAGCTTATGTCGGACTACTACCGAATATAACCAGAAAGTAGAGTAAATAACCAAAGAACCATCAAACTGATGGTGTGCTATAATCCCCGGTGCAACGTGGAGCACTGCTTCTACTGTGATACGCTTTCGGAAAGATCGTTTTGCAAATAACCACTGCATAAAAATTATCCACAAAAACCAGTGTATTTCTATAAAAGGTTGTCCTAAAACTCCGTAAGTATCAATGCACACAAAGAATTAATGTTATCAGCTACTAATAAAAAAAATCAACCTGTTTTAAATCTAAAAATAACAGTAAACGTATGTTTGAATGCAACTTTCCCCATGAGAACGGTTTATTACGAATAACAGAATTCTTGCACAGAAAGGCTTTTATTATACTCGTTGCAGAAAACTTTGGACACACATTTTAGTTTGCAAACCTTAATACACTTTATTTTATCATTTTAACTTTATTAACCTTAAAATGTGAATATTCATGAATATTATACAGTATGTTACTAACAGAGGGCGTTCCCGTTAACCCGTATAGCGTCCATAAATGCTAAAAAAAATATTACCTACCGCTCAAAAAATATAAGTAGTGAAATATTTTTTTTATGATTATTTTGAATTTTGAATTATGATTATTTTAATATATCAGTAGTGAAATATTCACAAAACTACTAAATTAATACGTAAAAGAAACTCTCACTTTGTATTTCAACGTAGAATGACAAGTGTGACATGTGTGCGAGACAAATTTAATTTAATATTTTTTGTGAATATTTTACTATAAAATAAAATAAAACTTTTTTTTTTATGGTAATATTTTTTTAGCATGTACAGACGCCAGCACATCAAGCTACTACAATCTGTCAAATTTCTTTAATAGATTTTCAACTTTATCGCTAAAGCATTAAGGTTCAAGGTTGATTGGGAAAATCTGACAGTTTCGGGTAGCTTGACCTGCTGGCGTCTGTACCTTTAGACGCTACACTATTGCAGGTTAACGGGATCGCTCTTCGTTAGATAACGTACTGTATATGTCAATAAAATCTTATGTACCTAATCGTAATGCAAAAAATCATAATTATATACTAATAAATGTACGTGTTCAATGCTCAAGTGATGGAAATAATAACTTTTAGATTAGTTACAACTTAATATGTTTTTAAACGTAATCCCTATTTTAATTTTCTATCATGTTATGTGTATGTGTATGTATAATATATTATTCAACCATAGTATGGTTGAAATATTGTGATATCATTTATTAAATATCTAATGTCATTATCATTTTATAACCTCAAGGTGCACAAGCACCATAATGGATCCACCCGGTGGTTCTGAGATAGCTTTTAAGCTGGGTTCCGGGTAAACCTTGAAGGTTTACCGAGAGCTGCGAAATCTAAGGTACAACCAGTAAACCCCTGGGATCTTCTTCTTGTGTACCCAAAAGTTAATTAAAAGGGCCTTTTTTTCTCACGACAATAACATTTTCTTTGCTACTAGATGTGGTTTTTTATGGCGAAATCACTATATTATTTGTAGTAAAAAAAACAACTTTCACTATGGGACAAATCCTAAAACCGCGAAAAAAAATATCTGTTGTTCCAGACATTTTGACGACCTTAGCGAACATAAATGTAGGGAACAGCTGATATTTTTTTCGCGATTTTAGGCTCGGTCCCGTAGTGAAAGTTGTTCATAATGATGAGTACAATGACCCCCTAATAGATTTCGTGTATGAAAAGATACACCTTACATGTACGAGTATGTATAGTCCCCCAGACCGTATTTCATCATCACAACGGTAATGTTTTCCCATTGTTTGTCTTATTTCTTTTAGTATGTTCGTGTAGTTATGTGTATTTATTTGTTCTTATATTTATACATATATATATTTAGGATTATTATATATATATATACATATATAGTTTTAACTGTTTCAAGTATTTAAATAAATATTTATTCCACACTTTAGTTATTGCACCTACCACTGTTTGTCTCTGCATCACCCAAAGGTTGACTGGTAGAAAATGCCTACGGCATTAAGTCCGCCTCTGTACATTTTTGTGCTTAAAGTATTAAATAAATAAATATTTCGGCCACGGCGGCCAATCTCAACAGAGACTAGCCTTCGGCGCGGGCGATATTATAGTGCACAAGTTTGTGTACGCAGACACAGGTGCACTCTCTCATCCCTCACTCTCATAGTCCGATGGGACGGCAACCCGACACGATTGGAGAGAGACCTGGCGCAGGACCAACGGCTTAACGTGTTTTCCGAGCCACGACAGTATCACACCGCCAACTTCAAAACTCCGGGCTATTACTAAGAAATTCCTAATGGAAAAACCCAATAACACTTTGGCCGACCTGGGAATCGAACTGCTCCGTTGGTCCCTTGGTCGCAAGTGCGACTGCTGAGCGTGGGGAATATGTAAATACGTAGGATATAACCTAATACATATATGTATGAACCGACGCTAAGCTTTAGTTATCTGTGATCTAACAAGATGATTCCCATTATTTATGGCTTGTAATTAATTTAGTGCGCTGCTCACTAAACTCCAGCAATTTACCGTAATTTGTAATAGGACAATATTATTAATAATAATACCTACCTACTTAAATATAGGTATACAGATTACCGGCATTTGGACTGTTTTCAATAGTGTTCAATGTTTTGTTGGTTTCAACAAATGGACATAAGTACCTATCCTGTTTTGCATAAATCTATTGTCATCTTCAGCCCATTATGTATTATGATGGTTATTATTTTAATTAGCTAATTGGATAATAATATTATTATGTTGTGGACGAGTCTGCACAATATTGTCATCGAATTATTGTGGCGGCTCCAATGGCAATATATGTAGTAATTATGTATTTAGTGAAAAGATGACAACCACAAAACTGCATAAATTTCCATAGATTTTAATTGTTAAGGTATTTATTGTAAACTAGCTTTTGCCCACGGCTTTGCCCGCGTGGATCCCATGTCCTTCTCCAGGTCATGGTCTACCGACGTACCAAACATGCATATCCGTTGAGCCGTTTTAGCGTGAAAGCGTAACAAACCAACTCACTTTAGCATTTATAATATTAGTTAGGATAATAATGCCTCTAATGTACCTACCTGTATCGTAATTTTTAGTCTACGGGTGTGCCACCCCGGTCGCTTAGAGGTATATAATATTATGTATAGGTAGGATTAGTTAAGATTAAGATGTGCCCCTTTTTTAAATAAACGATTATAATTATTATTATACTAGCTGCGCTCCGCGGTTTCACCCACGTAAATCTCGATCCCGTGGGAATATCGGGATACAAAATATCCTATGCCCTATTCCAGGTTACCAGATCATACCCATGTGCCAAATTTCATCCAAATCCGTTCAGCCGTTTAAGCGTGAAAGCGTAACAAACAAATAAACCCACTTTCGCATTTATAATATTAGTTAGGATTATAGAGCTACGTAGTTTATGGTTTGGCCATAAAAGAGCAAGCTGTAGAAGCTGTGATAGATGCCCCGAACAACTTCCTGAACATTCAGGTAGCCTACATTATATTAAACATAGTTACCATGGCGACTAAGTGAGGAGGATGGAGCCCTGTACGTGTAAATTAATTATTATGGAGAGACGCGCGTACATTTTAACAAGTTTACGTAACTAACAAGCTAATATTTTAATAACTTAATTATTGGTCGGTTAAAGGCTGGGGTCATTACGGAAATCTTTAAAGCGTAGACACAGCATCAAGGCATCAAGTTAAATTACTTTTTATTTATTTATTTAACCATTTATGGAGGTGCACACGCGAAAAATAAATCTGCTGTTCCGTACATTTATGTTCGCAAAGGTCGTCAAAATATAGGGAACAACAGATTTTTTTTTTGCGATTTTAGAGTTGGTCCCATAGTGAAAGTTGTTCATAATGATGAGTACACACGGCTACACATCAAGCTATACATTTCCAGTTCATGCTGATCTCGCATTGATTTGGATTTCTGTGTAATGCGAGGTCAGCTTAAGAGATTTCGTGCATGAAAAGATACACCTTACATAATTATATTTTTAGTCCGAGCGCACATTATGTATAAGTAATAATAATTCAAGAAATCAAAATCTGTGCTCTATAATATGTAAACCATTATTATCTGGTTAACGTTAAGCGTTTAAACGAGGAATTTTAATGCTTTTTTTGTACCTTAAACTTTCAGGGTTGTCGTTATAAAAAAATGGTACTAAAGGTACAACGTTGGTGCCAATCCGTCAGTCCGGAAAACTTTTTAGCCCCCTATAATGCCGACCGAGAACGATCCCGTAAGTAACAATAAAAAAATAACGATAAACGCTATGAGGTCTAAATTTAAAGAAAATTACCCACGGACTCCAATGTTTGTAACGGCTTTCTTTGAGCTTTAAAATTAAAGTTTCTTGTTTGTTGTACGGAACCCCAAAGTATGCACTAGATATACCAATTTTATAGGTAAGGAGCATAATAATAACTTCAAAATTTGAAATTCCTATGCATGGCTTCCTAGAAAACCAAACAGAATATAGGACTTGTCGTTTTCTTATAGACATAAATAAGTCTCGCCTTATTATGCTCAGACTCAGATGATATGATTTAATATTAAAACAATCACAATACGGACATTTTCGGGATTCTTGTTGTTTTTGTATCGACGTGTCTACCATTTCGTTTACCACTCAGACAGTCCACAATCTTCAGATAGTAGCAAATATAGTCAAGTGTTTCCCAGCAGTGTGACAAAATGGAAGTAAATAGAATAAAATTGAAATACACTGTTTCCTGTGCTGTGCGGTGTGCCGTACTACGCCGTAGCCAACGTGTAGAGGTCGCTACGCAAGCCTTCGTAGCAGTCACATCCGCTATGATTTTGAATGGAATTTTGAACTATGTTGTTTACACTTATATCTAAATCTATATATTTTAAAGAGTAGAGAGAAAGAGAGGAGCTCGTGGCTAATTAATAACTGCCGCACGGGTCGATCCATCAGGTTAAGCTACGCTTGCCGGGGTTGGTCCGTGGATGTGTGACATGGATGATCTTTACATACTGAGACTCCTCCGTGCCTCGGAAAGCACGTTAAGCCGTTGGTCCCGGCTGTCATTCGTAGATCTGTGACAGTCGTTAAGGGTCGTCAGAAGCCCGAAAGTCTGACAACCAGTCTTACAAAGGGGTATCGTATTACCCAGTTACTGGGTTGTGGAGGTCAGATAGGCAGTCGCTCCATGTAAAATACTGGTATTCAGCTGCATCCGGTTAGACTGGAAGCCGACCCCAACATATTTGGGAAAAGGCTAGTCAGATGATGATGATATTGTAAAGAGTCGTTAAAATAAGCAAATGATTCTATCCTTTCAAACGAAGCCACGCCAATCGAATGGAAGAAGTTTCGTAGCTTAACTTACCCAAATCCTGTTTGTAATTACTTTGACTGATGCTAATCTGTTTAATTGCACCTCCACAAATATAAGGCTCTCGCAATACTGCTCGAAGTTTCGGAGGATGTTCAGAATTTATAAACAATGGTTTATTTTCTGAAACAATGGTTTAAAAAAATACTTTTGTTGTATCCATCTTCTTGACATGGAACCCTAAAAATACAACACCTAGTTGATTAAAACAACAGCTACTTGTTGGTTAAAAACAACACCTTGTTGGTTTAGACGTTTCGCCAACTTTCATATTTGCACCTGTTTTCAATTTCATCTCGTCAGCCATCAAACTCTGAATATGCAGTTGGTGTTTACGTAACATTTGCTCAAATATTGTTTCAGTTTACTTGTGATGCGTATCTAGCTCGTATTTAAATAGCAGCCGTGTTTAAATACACGATAAATTGCGGTCATATTTACGTTACGAATAACGATGAAGCTAACTAGACTTGTAAAACATAGTTAAGCTGGTAGACGTCGGCAGTAGGTTCACCGCAAGCAGACGTAGAGCGTGTGTAATGAAAGGTTTCATTATAATTAAGGGCCCGTAAGTATAACTATTTGAGAGAAGCGAGCTAATCACGGCGGCACTTAAAGCCTTTCCACGCCCTAAGTGATGCAAACGAGGAAACTTGGGGATCGCAAACGGGTTAGGCTTCATCCCATAACTTTGATCGACACTTCAAAGTCAAAAGTCAATTAACTGCAGTGAAAACAGCAAATGTTTATTTGACACCGTTTATTTGTCATTTCTGTTTCATAGGCAAAGATACTCGTAGTTGGCGGATTATTTATAGAGTTTATAGTATCTTTGGTTTGCGTTAATTTGTTTTGTTTTGAAGGAAACTTTCACAAAGATTAATGAAGCGCCATTATGAAGTGCAAAGGGAAAGTCCGTATATTTACTTCGTGGTTTAAACTCATTTCATTATTTTGGCACGTTATATTATCATGCGTATGCGTAAATATTATGGTGATAGGTACAACTTTCGGAAAAGATAAGAAGATAGGTTTCTTGTGTAGCTACATATTAGTAGGTATATGCCTATCATATAATTATGCTTCATAGGGTAGTACTGCAGTGACCGCTTGGCAAACGGATAATAATCCCAGTTAACTGTAAATCTGTTATTAACAAACAGTTGGTCGCTATTGCCCATCTTCTTAAAGTAATTCTTGAGTCACCTTTTACTATGGGTGCAAGTACCTAGGAAATGGGTTGCTACTTGGCTAGTTGCTTCCTAAATGACGATTATGGCTTTGTGGCTATTGGGGAAGTAGGATGTTATGTGTATACCTTAAGGATTTTGGACTACTACCGAAAAACGATCAGTAAACCTCTTCACTTAACACATCGGCCTGTATACCGACCATTCACATCGCGTGCGCGATACGTGTTAAATTAGTAAAATAATAAAGAGGCCCTTGCCGAGCTTTAGTGATAATAGCAAGATAATAATAGGTACTTTTTCAAGTAACAGAAATAATATAACACATTTTTTAATTTTGTTTTTTGTGGATTTTATTATTTCACATTTTTCCCTTTTTTTTACCTTCTTGTTATTCTGCTAGCAATATTTTTGTCACAACAGAAATAAAAATTACCATAGGTAGTTAAGTACAGTCACGGACTTTAATTGATGAGCCACCTTCAAACTTTTCAATATTGCAGTTTCATACATTCACGAGATTACACGATTAAACACGAACTCAAATCGCACGCTCGTAAACAAGATGACAAATAAATTACTTTTAATCGGAAATAGTCTTATCCATAGAGGTTGACTAATAAGTTCTCAACGATAAAAATAAATACATTGATCCATTAAGTTTATCCAATCTATTTGATACCGACCTCCTTTGATTCAAAGCTCATTAACTCGATAATTCTGAAAACATATTAACTAAAGACAGTGACAGTTGAAATATCGATGTCAGAGACGTTACTTTCGAACTTGTCGAAATGACTATTATTATTTCTCCGTACGCTAACGTTACTATCGCAACAGTAACCTAGCAACGATTGTTTATCGTTGCTAGGTTACTGTTGCTAAACCTGCAGTTGGTTGACTTTGGTTGAGAGTGACTACACTCTGCGGTCAAGTTTGTAGTTCTGGCTCTCAGGTTAGCCAACCGGTAAAGATATGAAATATAATTTTCTTCTTCTAATACGAAGACATATGACTGTGCGTGTCGGGAACCAAATAAACCCGATATGCATTACACGGCTAAAATACGAACGAGAGTGCCAGGTGGCTCATCAATTAAAGTCCTTGACTGTACATAATGGACAAGGAGAAATATAGGAGAAATACCATATCTATACTAATCTATACTACACTAATATTATAAAGCTGAAGAGTTTGTTTGTTTGTTTGTTTGACCGCGCTAATCTCAGGAACTACTGGTTGGAATTGAAAAAATCTTTTTGTGTTGAATAGTCCATGTATCGAGGAAGGCTATAGGCTATATAACATCACGCTATGACCAATAGGAGCGGAGTATTAATGAAGAATGTTGCAAAAACGGGAAAAAATATTCCTTTTTGAGAGCTTCCGTTGCAACGCAACGGAAGCTCTCTACGTTACGCAAATATCATGTATGATGGAATTGTTTCTCTTTAAAAGTTCAAAAAAAAAGTCCGCGACAGCATATGTCTATCTTTTAAGATTGACTCACAATAACCTTTTTTTATGGTAATGAAATTTGTTCGAAATTAATATATTATTTGCGAAGAAGTTTTATCAACATAATATTAATTCTTATTCAAATAATTCGTTTTAACATCAAGGGTATACATGTAGCAGTAAAATACTTTTTAATTCATTCGAATCGGACATTTAATTTCAAAGTTATCACGAGTATAACAATGCAATACGCGAACCGTTCGACGCCGGCGCCGCGCCTTCGCAGCGTTCCCTACTCTAGAGAGGAGAGGATGGGCACACGGGTAGACCATGACCTGGAATAGGGCATAGGATACGTTTTATCCCTATATTCTCACGGGATCGAGACCTACACGGGTGAAACCACGGGGCACAGCTAGTTCATGATATATCTCGTTATTTATTTAATTTTTAATTAAATCAATTTTGTCATTCGTGAATCTTTGACAGTCGTTACGGGTTATCAGTCTGACAACCAGTCTTACCAAGGGGTATCAAATTACGCATTTACTGGGTTGTGGAGGTCAGATAGCCAGTTGCTCCATGTAAAATACTGGTATTCAGCTGCATTCGGTTAGATGGCCAGCCGACCCCAACATAGTTGATAAAAGGCTAGGCAGATTTAAAAAAAAAAATCAAGTTAGTGATGTTGCCTGTAACACATCTACTGGTGCGGTATTTTATAACAAGGTGATACTGTTAAATAAAAAATAAGTAAAAAAAACTAGGTGCAGGGTACCATTATCCGCATGTTGAACTGAAAACTATATCAAAGGATACCTTATGAAAGCTTTCTAACCATGCCCAACAGATTCGTCGAAAATGTTAATTGTACCACAGTTGTGTTCGTTCGCCGCGCCCACTATTTTTGTCCAACGTCCACGACCCGCGAGAAAGCTTTTTAACCGTGACCGACATACAACACAAAACAGAAGCCCGATAAAGGTATTTTCTTTTGTTGTTTTAGGTTCAAAATCAGATTTACAATCAACTCGTTTAGGCTTGCCTGGGTTCCAATACAAGCCGTATAAAAAAAAGTTCCGAAATATTATAGTCATAGACAAGGATCGTAGACAAGACAGCAGATACCTATCATCTATCGCTCCAATGTAATGATAATCCTAGGCAGCTCTGATTCCGTACCTAATGAAATTGCCGGCAGTCGAGAGCGATCTCAGTTGATTAACGTCAGTCTCTTTCGGGCTCCGACGGAAATTAAGCTTCCTTAACGAAGTTTATTGCACTTTTTGTTAACTTGTTTCCTAATTAATTTGCAGCAACAAGTGCTCTCCCAATGTTCCAGCGGATTAATCAACACAGAAAGATGGCCACGTACCTATTTATATAACACTCCTATGAAAAATCTTAAGAGGATTCTTAATAATTTCAAGAATAACGCGTTAATGCTTGTTCGGCGCTGTAGCGAAACTTTTCTGAAGATAAATGTGCCTATTGTTGCGATTGTGGAACTTTGCAAATCACTCTGTGAGCTTACTCCAATGGAATAATCGGCTAAACTTTTTTGTAAATGCTGTCTAACCAATTAAACGAGTTTCTGTAGAAAATTGTTACAGTGCGCAGTGGCGGAACGAAAAATTATTTTCATCGAACTCCCGCAAACTTCGATGGGTGTCATGACGTCATGATTCGCAATATGAAACAATTCGGTAGAGAACCGCCTTTACCACGGCCTTCACCCTCATAAGAATCAATATTGTAACAAATATTTAAAATAGTGAGGACGTGAATGTGAATAGGAAATGCGTAGGCATCAACCACAACGTACCGTAGCTGGATTCTTTAAGATAAGTTAGAGATGTCTACGGAAGAATCTCATAAGCTGTGCTCATAAATCACGTAGGTACATACATTTCACGTGGCTTAGCATTTTTTAGCTTGAAGCTGACAATTGTAAATCTTGCCTTTTATTATTGTGTTTATTCAAGACCGTAGCAGGAGCGCGTTATAGATAGAAGTTGAAAGCTCGCCGATCACGCCCCATTACACAGGTCCTGGCTCCGGCTAATAGCCGACCGCTAACTTCTGCTCAAGTATAAATCAGGATAATGGGTAACACTTATAACCTTAATTCAATATATTGTTTCAATGTTCCATGTAGGTATACGGATAGGTATTAGATAAGTCGTTTAGCTCTACAATTTAGTCCGACCATTTTGTTCGTAAAGCGTGCGTACTTATATACTGCTATTCAATAAATAGGTACCATTCACCTTTATTGCGTAAAATCATTTGAAAGAACTTATAGGAACATGTAGAAGAACTTATATGTTTAATTGAATACAAGCCTTACAAGAGTTTAACAGAACTTTTTCTGAGTAAATTCCGAGCTTCATGAAGAAAATTTTATTTATATTTCAAGACTAGATTAAACACCTATTAAAGATTAATTTATTTTTTACTGATCAATAAAATAACCATTATGTGAAATGTACCTCCTCTCCTTGCGCCATTGATACCGCCTGAATAATTAATTGGCCTTTCAATACACTGAGTAATTAAGGATAGGAAAGGATACGTACGGCCCCCCACCGCCGCCGTTACTATATACCGGTGTGCGATGAAATATTCTCTTTTTACCAACCAAATATGTACCAAATATGGACTATTACAAGAAAACAGAAATGTGAAGAAGAAAATAGAATTTTAACAAACATTTATATGACCAGGTTTTTTACCTTTTGGATTCCAAAAGGTTAAAACCTAGTAATATAAATTGAAAACACACAACAACACACACAAAGAACTTCAATTTAATATCAATGTTAATTACTGCCTGCCATGTTATTCTTCAATGGTTTGTAATTATTAATTTATCGAGATTTAATAAAAGCAAACAGTTCAAAAGTAGAGTGGGTAATACACACGTATTACTTATTCACGGCGGAACCCCTCGTACAGGCTGGATGTGGCTGCTGAAAGCTTGTCGACCATTAACGCGTCCTCACACATCCCCCGCAAGCTTAGGCGGCTGAAATCACTGTTATAAGTAATATCAAAGGAATGTATTGCGATGTCGGCACCGCAGCGGATCAAATATTTGGCGAACAACAAAGAACTTGCCTCGTGTATCGCCTGAGCCATTAATCACCCTATTATTGTACGCAGTGGCACAAAACGCAATATTGCCCTTCGACCGACGTCGCCGCGACGCTCATAAACACACTGCCGTAATGACCTATTTAAGAAGAGTTAAATGAAAATCGATAATCACAAACTGTTTAAACGGGGACGAAATAATTAAAATCAAATACAACTTTGGCATTTTTTGTGACATTTTGGCGCGTTGATACCTATTTCAATACATTCAGCAACATACATTATATAATGTATAAATCGTTTTTATTATGATTGCAGTGCGAGATCGAGCGGCCGGTTAAGTTAGGTATACAAACACGCTGACACTCCGTACAGTAATATTTCAGAACAGGCTGTCGGGTGGAATTTGGTTTTATTTTTTAACGATAATCCTACGAACTACGACACTATTAATTAACCAAAGCATGTACATACACAAATAAAACTATTTTATGTAGGTAGTTACAGCAGCACATTATGAGGAGCTCGTGGCTAAGTAATAACAGCCGCTCGGGTCGATCCATCTGGTTAAGCTACGCTTGCCGGGGTTGGTCCATGGATGGGTGACCATTTTCACATATTGAGACTCCTCCGTGCCTCGGAAAGCACGTTAAGCCGTTGGTCCCGGCTGTCATTTGTGGATCTTTGACAGTCGTTACGAGTCGTCAGAAGCACGAAAGTCTGACAACCAGTCTAACCAAGGGGTATCGTATTACCCAGTTACTGGGTTGTGGAGGTCAGATAGGCAGTCGCTCCATGTAAAATACTGGTATTCAGCTGCATCCGGTTAGACTGGAAGCCGACCCCAACATAGTTGGGAAAAGACTAGGCAGATTGATTGAGTTACAGCAGCACATTATCTGTCAAAAAAAAGGCATCCAGTCAATACAAATCCATCTTTATCGGTCTACGTATTTTATTACGTAGCTGCGTACTTACTTTGTACTTAACACATTTAAAGTAAGTAATGCAAGCGCGGATCCACCGTTTTGGATGAATTAGGGTTGTGGGCACGGTGGCCATACCTACAACCCTAATTCAGGTCTATAGCCTGATCTACACAGGACACACACACACATTGTGGGCGAGCATATAACCTTGGAGACTGGGCAAAAGTGGTCTTTGGACTTATAGCAATATGATTTTTACTTTTTGATATTTAATGTATCGATCGTGAGCGACTCCTAATCCAACGTGACCACAACCGTTTTTGAGCCCTGGATCCGCTCCGCTGAAGTAATTCTGGGTACCTATATCTTGTAGTTACTGTAGCAGTACTATTGCCGTTGAAAATATATCAAAAAAGCAGATTCCCTGCTTCTGAAGCTTTGACATCATTCTACATTAAAAGATATGGAAATTGGATGCAATTCAAATGTTTTGCAAACTGGTTCGATGAAACAAATGTATCAATTTAAATAATGTCTCCATTGGATTGAGGAGATCGGAAACGGAGGGATCCGATTCGGGCTTTAGCCATTTATTTGCTTGTATATTGTAACTCATGTTTGTATATCCAGGGCGGTTTTATATTTTGGCCCACGGCATAAAGAACAGCCTAGCTAACGTCTGTAAATGTAATTTAATTTAAGCAAGAAACAGATTTAGGTAAAAGTTAATATTTTAATAGGTCATGGCACTTTAACATTATCTTGTATAAACTACCAAGTTATTATCACCTTGGGCATAAGAGAAAGGTCAAATAACTACCTTTTTGACCTTTTAATTGCCTGTTAAGCGTTACAAAAATAATACAGGTAGAAACAGAAACTAATTACCTTGGCGCTCTAAGCAGTCTTTAGTGAAAAATAACGAACAATTCAGCTTAATTTTCAATAGCTGTTCTACTTTAATAATGTAACAAACTAATTAATTCACCGCGATGAATTTTCTCCCTCGTCAAGCTAACGCCTGTAAAAAAATAATAGCTACCTGCCGCAGTACACTTGCTTGCTAGGATTAATTTATAAGATAGTGTCTTGCGTGGCTACAGGGCGTAGACCTGACGTAAGGCAGTTAAAAACGATACTGCAATTAGATTATTTTTGTAATGACGATAAAAAGAGCTTAGAATATCTATTTTGTTTACTAATATGGTAATAACGATGTTAAAGTTGGGTACTAAGTACCTACTTGGAATGTATGTAAGTAGCTATGTACTTTACTTACCTATAACTACCTATAATGATACTTGTAACAAAGTTCTTTGGTACTTTTTAACATAAATTATATCCATGAGTCAGCATTGACAAGAAACGTTTGATTTTGGGGTTATTTGCAAAGCAGCCGGCACTAACATATATGGACGCGCACTCTTTTACCAATGCCCTTTGAAAAGGTCTTTATCGGTTCATAAAACTTCTTTTATGCCACGCGAAGTTTCTGTAGCAACGTTAAGTTGTTTGATGGTCACCCTCGAAAATAATTTTCCAAGCCCTCCTTCAGCGCCGCGATCGATTTACAAGTTACTGCCGATAAAATAAATTTTATATAAAATAAATTCTGTTATGATCCCTTTTACTTTTTACTGAAAGCTCTCCGAACGAGTAACAATAGGATGTTCCAAGAATGAATGTTGTCAATAAGTCGTCCTTTTTGAACTTAGTTTCTAAGATTTTCTTTTTTAATATGACGAAAAGGAAATGCTTCGAATTTCAGTATAAATACCTAAATACTTTAAAAAAAACTTGTAGCTAACAAGCTTGTTGTAACTTGTAGCTTTGACTTTTGTAACATGTTTATTTTATGTGGATATCCTCAATTTTTTTAATAATATTTTTTTATCGAAAACTAGCTGCGTCCCGCGGTTTCACCCGCGTAAGTCTCGAGCCCGTGGAAATATCGGGATAAAAAGTATCCAGGTATAAACTATCAGTTTGCCAATTTCATCCAAATCCATTCAGCCATTTTTACGTGAAAGAGTAACAAACATCCATGCATCCATACTTACAAACTCGCGTTTATAATATTAGTTAGAAGTTAGATATTCCGTACAGAAATTTATTTTATTATTTTCCCAATATTTATCTGGCTTAAAAAATATAATTTTCTTGCTTTTGTGTGAATAATTTTAAAATAGTGTGGATTTTGAATAATAAATTGACAGCATCAATATAAAAAATCGATTTCTGTATTCTCCCCGTTTTGCATCAGATTCTAGATTCGCTTTTTTTTTAAAAAAAAGCGAATCTAGAATACAGTCGATAATCGTTATAAATAAACGTATTGTGGAGGTAGTAACCTCCACAATACGATTATAACGATTATCGACTGTTTAATCCATAGACTGTTGACGTTTGAACCTCACTTAACTTTAGGCATAGTTTCTATTAAATTCTTTCATTTAATCACTGACAGACAACGCTCAGCATAAACCACTGGCTCTAGAATCTTGAAATTAAGCACAAGAGTTCCATAGACAACGAAGTAAGCACCAAGGAAGGATTTTTCTTATAGGTGTTATTTGAGGAACGAAATTTTTATGACATTCGTCATTTTTGCCGATGGGAAGCCCATTGGGCACATGGCTTGCAATTATTATATGTATACCTTTATTCAGTGCGCCATTTTTAGGACACCGTACCAAAACGATGCCTACGGGACCCTATCCCTACTAAGCCTACGCCTGTCTGTTTATCCGTCAGTCTATCACAGGGCTGCATTTTTTAAACCGTAACAGGTAGCTATATGCACTTAGTAGACTTGTTGCTATTGTCTCTATCATGGCGAATAATAAAACTAAGGTAAATAGAATATATTCATTTTAGTGGTAGGTACGGAACCCTTACAGCGCGAACCCGACTCGCAATTTGTTGGTTTATCTGAATGTTACTGTTACCTCTTTTAACCCTCTCGGGAAACCGCTAAGTGGCCAACTCAGAACCGAGATCTCAAAAACTCTGAACATGTACCCATATCAATACGTTTCCCAAGGTACTGCTAAACCGTGATTATGAATATTTTAACTTTGATTTTGAGGTCTTATGGTATCTCCATAAAAAAGTAATTGGCCGCCCCTAGAGGCTGATTACACCTGTTTATGTTCACCCGTCATAGAACGAGTGCTATAGACCCATAGACGTAATATATATTATACCTACGTCATGTCTGTGAACGGCCCCGGTAATGACAATAATCGACTCGTTCCCTCTGACATTGATATGGGAAAGTTATGGCTGTACCGTTGTACCTACCTAAGATATACCTATACATAGGTATGTAGATGATTACCTGCCTACCCCTTTGGCAAACGAAATGCACAGATTCATTAAAGGGATTTCGGTTTAGATGTAATAGCGACGCAATTAATATAAAACCTGGAACAAAGTCCCGGATGCACACTGTTTGTTTTATTTACATTCAACAAACACATCGCGGCAATGTTTATTTCAGCCGTATATTGTCAGCGTCAATATTGCCGGGTCCACGGGAGTACTCGACAAAACTACGAAAGCATCATATTCGTCAGCTCAAAATTGATGTCCTTGCTAGTCAATGACCTCCTAAATCTGCCTAGCCTTTTCCCAACTATGTTGGGGTCGGCTTCCAGTCTAACCGGCTGCAGCTGAATACCAGTATTTTACATGGAGCGACTGCCTATCTGACCTCCACAACCCAGTAACTGGGTAATACGGGTATGGGTTTTCCCTTGGTTAGACTGGTTGTCAGACTTTCGTGCTTCTGACGACTCGTAACGACTGTCAAAAATCCATAAATAACAGCCGGGACCAACGGCTTAACGTGCTTTCCAAGGCACGGAGGAGTCTCGATATGTGAAAATGGTCACCCATCCACGGACCAACCCCGGCAAGCGTATCTTAACCTGATGGATCGACCCGAGCGGCTGTTATTACTTAGCCACGAGCCCCTCCGTCAAAGACCTCCTTAATATGTTTAACCACAGTATAAAATGATTGCAAAAAAAGATTAAAAATAAAATTCTTTGTATTTTTAAAACCTCGATGCGAACCCAAATTCAATTCCATATTAGACGCAGGGGCATACCAAAGAAGGTCGCTTTGTTTAATTTATTATTGATATTTGATTTCAGAAAATCTAGTTAAGGTTGGAGGTGTCACTGCTGTAGGTCACGTCCGGGAACATACAACGACACTGGTTGCGCGACTGTAAAGGTGTCTTATATTTGATCGTATGTCGTAACGCTGAGAGAGAGTGGTGTAACCTAAAACAGCAATTTCTCTTTCCTGCATTCCCAGCAGATCATTAGCAATTCCTCTAATTTGACACAAAATGGTGATACATATTAGCTGAATCATAAATGTACTCAATTCAATATAATTACGTCATTTTCAAGCAATATTAATATTTGGTGTAAATATTGCTGCATGAAAATGACGTAATTATTCAAATTACCGAAATTTTAATTAATTAATTAAGTTAACATTAAACTTCAATAAAGCAATTCATAATTTGTGGACCATTTTCTCCATACAAAACTTTCAAACAGATGAATTGCACGCAGATAATATCATGAATTGTCAGTTTGTGACATTTTAAGAAGAAGACAAAGTGGCCGTTTTAGATCCTCTCCCTGATAGGCCTTTCACTTTCTTCCCAAAATTTCCAAGAAACCGTTCTTAGCAGTATTCTATTTCTTAATCCTATTTCCTACAGCAGGCTTATGCGTCGTAATGACCGTCATCCAGTTTTTTGTTTATATGTTTTTGATATTCTTGAGTACATGCACTATTCTTCATAATAGGCCGAGTTTTACCGGAGCGGAGTAGTGTTGGGCTCCGCAGGCGCAGCGCAACGCGCGGCTGGGACCGATTTCGTGGTCCGCTGGCCGCCACACACCGGTGACCAGAGACAATGGCAGCCGGAGCACTGCCCTCGCGTCTCGTCGCACCGACACACAAACTTCTCATTGTTTCTGATTAATCACGCATAGCGGTTTAGATGATCCGCTTTATCAACAACACCAAGTAACTGAGGACCATTAATTGGAGCGAAACCTCGATAAGTATGTTTTGTAGGAGTGAGCAATTAGGCCGCTTTGGGTGTCAAGCAAAGCGAATATAGAAACGGAATCGGAGATCTAAAGATAAATGAAACGGAGGCGAGCAGGGCATGAACGGGCAACCCATAATGGGAGGTATCTATAGCGTAGTAAAATCTGAATACTTACCTGTTGTTTATCCGGTTGGGCAGAGAGATTGAAGCTCGATGGACGTTTCGTTTCCGCTCGATGTTCGCTCCACATTTATTACAGTGTTCATTCTTGCGCATCGCATCGCACTTTATTGCCGCTTTGCCAAGTTGTTTGAATGGAATTATTAGAGAAGTTTCATGTAGACGATTTAATACATTTAGTCATTTACCTTCTAGAATTGTGCTGATATTGTGTTGATTCCGTCAGTTTACACTTGTGGTATGGACTTATCGTGTATTATCAATTTATTCTAAGCATTTTAAAAACTATGTAGAGTAAAACATTTTCGCATGCAGCTTCAGGGTAAGACTGAAGTATTTTGGCCGTATCTAGGTGTTCCTAAACTAAGGTATTTGTGATTATTATTACTTTCTCCACATTAATCTTCTAGACAAGTACTTACCAAAATTAGTCAAACTAAATTAAAACTAGGAGTGGAATAAATTGGCTGATAGGACGGGAGGTAGAGGTTAGCACAGGCGATGTCATTGTCTGTGGTAACTGAAACAATTAATTACTTTTTGGTTGCGGCGAACGGCGCCACTAGCGAGTTTAGCAACTGAAGTGAAATGTACACACTTGGAAACAACATAAACTGCTTTAATTTATATCATTAATTTTCACTTATTTGGTGCTTTGGCTGAATTGTTTCTGAAATAAGTACAACTGGGCAGGACAAGCGAACAGTGGGATTGATGACGGATGACGTGAGACATTGACTGAGTGATGATCAAAACTGCTATGTGAAAAGAATGAGACACGTTGGCCCTACGATTTTTAAAAATCACCTGGACCTACCTCTATTATGATTACAGAAGTAATGCACAACAGCTATTATTTTATTATTTTTATTATGATTATTATTTTGGAGCACTATATATTGTCCCAGATTCAAAAGAGATCACGGACTTCACTTAAGGTTGATGCGCTAGGGTAGCCCGCGAAATTCAAATTTTCTTAGAATCTTTTTTTGCAATTTGCAGATCAGTATCAGGTTGTATGTTGATCTAAATATGATTAGCGCTCGTAACAAATATGGATTTACTGAATTATAAACATTAAAATCAGCAATACAACTCTCTAAGTTCATGAAAGTGCCAAATGTCATGATTTCATGAAATAGTCATTCAATACACTTTCATGAGCTTAGAGAGTTTTATTGCTGATTTTAATGTTTATAATTCAGTAAATCCATATTTCACTCATATTTTATACTCATGTTTTTCTTCCTTTTTTACGTTTTTTCTTCCTAGGTGTTCAATTTTTATATTTCTATGACATAAAAAAGAAGTTGTTTGATTTTCCTTAATGAAACTTAACGAAACGCAAATTTAAAGTGACCCTGTCTTCACTTGAGTAAAACGCCATCTATTGCAAAGAGCTCTCGACGAAATGATTAACAGATGGCTACTTTATCATTCTAAGGGTTCGAATTGAAGTAAACGGCTTAATTTAAGTTTTTTGTTAAAAATACGAGATTTATGAGTGTAAATACATAAATCAGCATTAAACAAAGATGTTTTGATTTTTACTAATATTACCTCAGCCAAAATTTGCCGTATAACGCTTTTTAGTGATTGTTAATTTCATAAATTGTTACTTATGCTGCCATCTATGATTTTTTTTCAAGACTAATTATAATTTGTTCGAGTTGAGACGTTACTAACAATTCTAGCGTTATAACGAGTATCTTCCTGTATTCCCCAATGGGTTCACATAATCTCATTCCCAAAAAACCCCAATCCAGTCTATGGTCTTTATTTGTTGTTGGATAACGATTGTTTTCCCGGAAATGTCTGTTACATGATGACAACCTTAATTATTTTCTGTACGTATCGCTTGTGGCTCGTGTAAGTTCTTCCAAGAATTCGTTCAGCTGAAAAAGACGAGAGCACTACATGCAACATGCTGTACAGCCCACAGCCGCATACACACACGCACGCATACACACCTACATAGTAAAAATATTGATCAAGTGGCTCAATACTTACCTAACAATTGTATACAGCTTGACGTTTACAAACTATAGTCCAACCTTCAACATGGAGCATGAGAATATGGAGAGAGGCTAAGTGAAGAAGATAAGCAAAAAATATGAATACAAGGTATAGTTTGTTTACCTATCTGGAAATGATTACGGTTTGAAGCTTATTTTTTAATTTGTTTACACCTACTTGAATCAAAACCGAACAATCGTCAATTCCTTTAATCAATTTATTAATTAATATTAAAACTGCGAAACTATATATTAAATTACAAACAGATAATACTACGAAAACACTCGATATACTCCTTCTACATAACGAAGGTTCGGTACCTACTACGAATACTCTGAAACCATTTTAACCGATTTCGCAACTGTACCCAGTGAAGTGTAAGGCATTTATCACGAAAGGTCGTATATCTTTGCATAACGATACAAAGGAAAAGCAAATAAAAAATAAGCTTTGAAAAAATGTGTTAATGTTTTTTACGGAACACATTTGTTAGACAGATGTAGAAATTTTATTATTTATCGTATCTAACATAGTAAGTACCTGGTAAACGGGGGGTTAGAATAATGAATCAGTAGTCATTACATTCTAAATGATTTTGAAATAAATTATGCTAGAGATTGTCTAAACTAAAATTGCGCGCCTCTCCATTATGTCATTTCTCGATTGATGAGACAACTCAGACAAGTAGGTAATATGAGCACCATTGTCACAATTTTCCATGCTTATAATATATCTAAAGCCACGCTGAAAAACGAATAATGACAAAGCGTTTGAATGTATTGCGTCTGTAAACATACTTACTTTAAATTCTTAGGTATATAATTACCTACATACAATTAAGTTGCGCGCAATTTTAGCTTGTCTTAGACGATCTCTACCCAACATTAATTACCTACATCAATGGCAATTTCACTAACAATATGTAATACTTGATTCTATTAAGAAACTTTCAATGCCAATCCAGCAATGATCAAAGAAATATCTTTGTCTAAAACTATGTAACACATACACGTAATTATCAATTTAATTTATTCTGAACAACATGTGTAGCACTTTGAGAAGACAAAAGCTTGTACTTGCCTTTTGCCATAACACTTCACAGACACAGTGGTGTCTGTGGTACACATTGACACAGTTCATTACCAAGTGCTTTCAACTGCAAATGTTCAGATATGAAGGTGTACCTACTGCTATGACGTCGTAGTCGCTCTTAAATTGGAAGCTTCTAACTTTCGTAAAAACAATCTACTGGAATTCTATAAACTGCGATCAATACTTAATGAACGATGGTATTAAACTCACTGCTCGTCTACCTACATCAAAAGCCATATTCAAAATGGCTTTATAATAAATCACTAAACAACAGTTCCCTTAATGTATTCAAATCCACAAAGGTGCTGTCTATTATCCTTAGCTTACCTTAAGAGCCACGTTGCTTGAAAGTTTGATTACTCTGAGAAATTAAGCGATGAGCGTTATTAAATTGTCATTAGAAAAGCATCCTGAGGATGAGTCATTAAGTATGGTTCTAATGAGTGATTTACGTGAACTGGAGTGTGCGATGTCACACTCGGTACGGAGGTGATGTATGCGGTGTATGCCCGCTACGTTACACGATTAATGCTTCGCCTCGCACGGAACTGAGCAACCTGTTATAAGAGCGCTTTCAGCCGTGAAGTTCAGCTACACGTCCCCATTACCAACATTGACGCCTTACGCGACCTGTGTCGCGGTAATGTATTAACGTTAACACTCCTTGTATTGAAATAATCTTCTACCTTGGGATACTTAAAAGCCAATCACCAAAAAATTTTTTTTTTTTATTTACCCTTTTGGCAGGTATACATTGTGGTACTTACCTAATAATATTGACCACCATTATTAATATTCCAGGACGACGTGTTAATGTTATTCAAGCTTAGTTGTTAACTAAGCTTGAAAAATTATTTAATAAAATGTTATGGTTACTTATGTTTATCTACGTTGTGCAGTATGATGCACCTTACAATTTCAAATAGGTAGGTAGGTATATGCAAGCAAGTTTATCAGTGCGATTTCCGGACAATTAACAAATTGACGCATTTTTAACACAGTCACAACATAAATGTGCGTATTTAAGATGTGAATCAAACACAGGCATTATCGAATCATGCGCAGTGGGATTTGGATCGTGAATCACGAGTCGTCAAGTAGAATTCGATTGTAATAGCAGCACGGCTGAGCGCGACGGCGCCCCGCCTGCCGATAATGAGCGTCGATACGACGGAATCACACGACACGCCGCTTTCCTCGCCTCCGGAATAATTCACCGTGCACTCGGTAAAAAATATGGAACCGAATTTGTCTCAGTTACGATAAAATCGGATTTCACCGGAACGGAAGTTTGTCGATCTGGTGAAGCTGCATGCCTAAACCTGGCTTGAACACGCGCGCAGCACGGCGCGAATTAATAAAATCGATGGGATCTCATTACCGGGAGGGTAATGAGATGGCATCGATTTTATTACAGATAGATTAACATAAGCACATAATCACGACAAACGTTAGCATTCATAATGGAGTAAAAGATATAGAAGATAGGTGTAATTATTATTATTTCCATTCTCTACACTTATAGTTAGACCACCACCACATGTAGAGTAAAGAGTCAATCAAAATCAAAGCATAGGTACTTTGATTGACCTTGTAATTTATTATAATAGAGGGAGGGGCATCCAAGAAAACAAACATTTAAAATCAAAACCAAAAGTCATTTATTCAAAGTAGGCTGAGAATCAGCACTTTCGAACGTCAAAATTACATAAGACAGTCCACCAAAACGCCCACCCTTCACCACTTCCTAGTGCTTTAGCTGGGAAGAAGAAGTGGCGCAACAAACTCCCCGCAGTGATCTTATTGGTGATGTCCTTTAAAAACGTCTAATGCGTAGCATTTACTTGGAAGCACTTGGTTCTGTGACTTCTGCCGCCTCTCAAGGCAAAAGTCGGTGACTTCATGTAGGTATATTTGTATGAGTTGATAATTTAATTCATAGTTTTAGCAAAACCTGGAAACACCACATACAAGTGAAATTAAGTATACCCGTCGAACATATTCATCAATTTTAATTAAAATTCGGATAAGTCCGTTAGCTAGAATTAGTCCGCGAACAAAATCAAATCAAACTTCGGAAATCGAATCACATTCAAAGTCAAAGTTTATTTAGACCTTATTAACAGTAGAAGGGGTATATAATAAGTTAGTACTGGGGAACATAAGGCTCAATTCATACTAGGTGAGCGGCTGACATCGCTTCAATTACCGAGCGATGCGTTTTCCGATAAAATGTGCTTAAAAGCGAAACAGCACAAAAGCTGCGTTGTGTTAGCTGTGTTAACGCTATTGTATGTAAAACTAACATTATATATTATTTTGTATATCTAATGCGTAACAGCTTAATGTTATCAACAAATATTATTATTTCAGAAAAAGACGTACTTAACAATCGACTGAAAAGCTTATTTACAGTCAGCATCAAACGTAACAGGCAAATCAACGTCAAAAAGAAAGTTTAACCGTTTCTTTGACTTTTTGACGTTACTTTTGATGAAGAAACTGGCCGTTAGAATCATGTTTTTCTCTCTTATTTTACTTGAAAGACACACAAAAGGGATTATACAGGGCGTCCCACGGATATGCCACATGGAGGGAAAGTACCTTGAATATTGTAGATGGAACTTTTTACTGAAAGAAGACATTATTTGTTTTTTTTTTTTTTAATTCAAATAATGTCTTCTTTCAGTAAAATGTTCCATCTACAATATTCAAGGTACTTTCCCTCCATGTGGCATATCCGTGGGACGCCCTGTATATAAAGCCTCTTTTGGTGTGGTGGACAATAGCAGTTGCTTCGAGAAAAATACTGAAATTCAACTTCATCTGCTTAAACAGAAAACGTTTTTGTGGATGCTGATGACATTGAAAAGATTACTTAACTACTGTTATTGAAATATAGTCCACCCGATTAAATTGATCGGCTCCCCACTATTATCATAATATTGGCGGACAGCATACGTACATATTATACTGCTTCCCCTTTTGGATTGTAGGCTTACTCTACGGATTAGGGGCGTAAGCGGTAAAGCTGGGTAATAAAATAATTATTATAAGTAAGCCTTCGTAAGTTAGGGTGGACAGTGAAGACGGCAAATATTTCTTTTACGAGACAGGTCACTAGTTATTGACGAACGAGTAACTTAAAATAAGACTAATCAATGTTCATAAAAAATAAGAGAGATAATTATGATTTTATTCCACCACTAAAGGTCATCCCGTGACTGAAGTGATTAAGACTTTAAATTATTGATTTTATTTCATAAGTAAATAAACAAAGACAATAAATCGCAATTCTTACCTACTTACTTAGTGACATATGGCGCGTTTGAGCTAATCAATAATAAAACGTGCCGTATTTTCCTCAAAAATATCAAATAATTATTTATTACAAAGTACCTAACGTACTTTGCAGCACATCGTTGTGGTGCATTCAGCAGTCCAAACAAATATTAAACAAGTTGCGTGAACATGAGGTACTCATATAAACAAATATATAGTATAATTTTACTCGCTTTACGCTCCGCTTTGCTCTCTCAAATAACTGTGAGGGAAATATTTCTTTTATGGATACCCAGGAACGTTATATCCGCATTTTCTCTTACATAGAGTTCCACGTAGGCCCAAAAAATATTCCGGAATTATAATGTCGCTTCATTGTCAACATACCCATCGTCCCCACGTTAAAATGCGCACATCAAACAAACACTGCCAATAAAGGACTAACTCCCAATCATACAAAATGAAACGATCAGAAGTGAACAAAGAGGATTTTCTCAATTTATCATCTTTTAAATAACGGCCACTGTCCTCTTTCTCGTCAAATCTCGACAGATTACAGCATATGGTGAGACGTGTGCTTGTGCCGAGGATTAAGTACAAAAGCGAAGGTATAAGCTTACTGCCTAATATCTTTTTTGATTTTATGATCTGGTTTTTAATAAAATATAAATCTGTGTTATACCGATTATTCTCGGGATTGAAACGTTTAGTATGACAAAACGTGAGATTTATTTCAAGCGACATAATTAAATTCAGAAGAAATAGTTTCAAGATGATCCAACGACAAGGTTTAATGATTCCGTGAATGTCGTAAAGTGCTAAAAAAAATGTATTAAGGTACTCGTATATGCATACATGGTAGGTAAATACACACGACGTATAATTTTATTCAACTTCCATGTTTTAATGTACATACGTATTAAAAACTGGGGGCTCATAGTGAGGGTTCAAGCGTCCCTGTGAGTGGGAAAATTAAGGTAAGTGCCAATAAACGTGCGGAACCTGCGATACGTGCCAACATGGCGTTATTTGCTGTTTTTTATTTAGTAACCCGGTCACGGTGAAGACTATAAAAGTAACTGTTGATTTCTGTGAACATCTTTCTCTATTAAAGGGTAGTTTAGACGCGTGCGCCCTCCGCGCGTCTAGCAATCTATTTATCTAACTACCCTCTTTATGGTTTTCCTCGCCGTGGATAATATTCGTGGCCGTATTCCTTATATCTTAAAACGTAGCTAGACGTAAGCGATAAACGTACAGAGAACACCCCGGGGACTCAATTCCTTGTATATTGCACGCGAAAAATCTGTCTGTCAGCTTGTTACCTGAGGATTTGACAAAAAGTGTTATTTCTACAGTAGCTAGCAACTCTCCAGAGCATTAAGTATGATGATATTTCCAACTTCTTTTTGTTTTGTTAACTCCAACTATACTAAAAGTTTGTTGAGTTCCACTTTGTATTTTTCTCATTCGTTGACTTTGGTGTTTGTGATACAATCTTCAAATAGACTTACAAAAATAACTTACCGAATAGGAATGGTAATCTGGTAATAAACGGAACTACTTGTGGCGCAGCTAATCTGAAAAGTGGGGTTCTGTAGTTGGGGTAAATTTATCTCAAAAACAATTGTAGTTGAAAAACCTCAGACCAACAAAAAAGGAAAGACGGTGCGCGCTGACATCAAAAGTGAAGCCACCTTTTTATCTATGTGTGTGTAAAAAGGGGTGTCACAAGTTTTTCCCTATAATTTGGGGAATAATATTGTATGGGTAGGATAATATTGTACGAGTAAGATATTGTTAAGTATGGTATTATAACTAGATTGTTAAGAAGGACTTATATTCCGAAACAAAAACCAAAAAAATTACATCGCTATTTCGTATAGCTACTATCCATTTACTTTTAGATTCAGTATTACTTGGAAATCTAAAATATAAATACATAAAAAAAGAAAACAGGAATTTAATTAATCAAAATAAGAAATCATAATTTAAATCGGGAAAATTTGAAATCACATTATGGCAACCCGTTATGTCACTGCTTTCATTCGTTGAGGTTTTTTGTTCCAAGTAACATAAAATTCATAGTTAATTAAATTTAAAAACGATGTTATTTCAAGTACGTACTACGTACAAGTAAAAAGTGATTCCGAGAGACTTTTTATGTGATTTGCTATTGTTTTTACAAGTTTTCCCTACACAAGAAGGCATAATTCTATTTTTTTATTGATGTTTACTAGACGACGACTCGTGACATACTAGGAGCGATGAGCATAGTTTTAGTGTAGGTGTGCGTGAGCCTGTGTGTTTACTTGCAGGAGTATAGTTTTGTGGCTTCACTTTTGATGTACGGCGCGCTCCGTCTATCCTTTTATGTTGGTCTGAGTGAAAAACATGTTCTCCCATATATCATTATACGTCACAGTCAATTCTCCAACTGCAAATGTAAGTTTGTAATCGCAAGAAATAATAATTTTATGTGATAAAACTACAAATTAACGATTTTCAGACCTTTCCTTGCTTCTTGCCAAAATTAATGATTCTAGATCAACGGGAACTATCCTATAGGTTTTAATTTATTTGCGAGTATCAAAGGCCGTTTTTCTATCGCGTTGTCTTAGAAGCTTGATTTTTTAGAGCTCCAAAGGACCGTAAACCAACGTTACGTATTTGATATTAATTTCAACTTGATACGTAACACGCGTTCCAGAGAAAAAGGGTCTTGACAGTCTGACAGACCAGACGGACAACGAAGTGATCCTTTATGGGTGCCGTTTTTTCCTTTTGAGATACGGAAACCTTAAAATTAGATGCATCGACGATCGCTTTTTGATATTAGTACCAAGCGACACAGGAACCAAGTAACTACCTATAATTATAAGTAATTGTTCGAACTTTGGGCTTCTACTAATAAGCCCAAAGTTCGAACAATTACTCTTCAATTTGGCCTTTGACTTGTCAAACTTGGCTCGCGTTGAAATTGACTCGATTCAACCGTGATATGCAGAGCATATTTAATTACTTCAACGCTTATTCATTAAGTGTCTGGGAAATGTACACTAAACTACTACGGCAAAAGGTTCCATATCCGGTTCCGTACCGGTCGCTTTATGTAAAGCTCGTGTATGTAGGTATGTACGTACCAATACCATGCCAATACCGTAATCTTCATAGTTTAGTTCGTTAAAGCCTGTACTGGTAAAATCAGCTTACGGGTAGGATAGGAATACCACGGGAACCCATTCCTAACGAAATTCTACAGTTGGTAGGTAAATTAATTAAACGATAGTTTTTGAGTTATCATATTTTTTTATTCTTTTCGGAAGGCTTACAGTCAAATAACATTATAATAACAATAATATATAACCAAGTTGCTAATTACAAGCCCCCACAGATGAATACAAAATGATTACTCCCCCATATTCTAAGTTACATCTTATCTGTTATATTATAAGCAAATAAATTATTTCCATTATAGGTATTCTACTTAGTTGTTCCCTCAAAGTTGGTTAATTCTATTCGCCAATTTGTTCAAATTTCAAGCTAATCAGGACCACACACCGTTCAAGTGCAGGCAGATGACAAAAAATGGCTTTGCTAAGAGCTTAATATGTATAGTTGAAGATATGCTTAATAATAATAACGTTTATTCATCAAAAAGTAAGAATACAATATGTGACATGTTCGGTATAAAGTTCACTTTGTTATTACCGGACTACTATGACATGCTATCTTTTATGTAACCATTGTGCTCTTTTCAGCAGCTGCTTATTTTCCCGCACACGTAACATGGATAATGAAACAATAGTCAACTAATTGTCATTCATTTTAATACATTTCCGTTTTTTTTTCCGTTTCCTACATAATACAAATGAGAGCTAATTAGACACAGAATTAATATTGTTATACTGATTCAAATGCTCATGAATAAAGCGAAAAAGTATTATCATCTCTGTGATTTGCTTCAAACCATTTTCAGTTACAGTTCTGAATTTAGAAATAACACTATCGTGTGTTCTGTGAAACGGTGAATTGTTGCTTTTTTAAGTGAGATTCCATTTTCAATAGCTTTTGATAGAAAATACCTGAAACCAATTCGTCATGGCTACGGGTATTTTGCAAGCAACTTTTTTTTGCGTATCAGTCAACAAATACTTTCCAACACGTCTTGTTTGTCGTCAAATCAACAGCAAAGAAATCGGAATGCCCTTACGCTGCTAGCTGTAATTCAAAACCTAGTAGGTACACAATAAATGTAAAATTAATTTTCCAATTGTAGTATTATTTCCACACAGTTTTTAAACAAAACACAAAGTGTTATGGCAGTAAACACAATTAATCGAGCACTTGTTTTAATGCACATGTCACACATTCATTATATTAACGCATTCATTATTTAAAATACCACACGCGGCCACCCTTTCATATTTTAACGCCAATATTGAGCATGTCGGTATCAGTCCATCACATGGCTGGAACGGATGGAACTTTGGACATAGAAGGCTTACATGGCAAAAGATGCTACTTTTTATCCCGTTTCGTAAGCCCCGTGGGCTCCGCGAGCAGAATGAATTATTATTTCTTTTGTTGTTCCGTCTCAACGGATTAATAATTTTACGAGAACTTAAAATCTACGTGTTGCTGCGAATAAAAGCTTTTACAATAACGGTATTCCTGTGTTCTCTATCGCATTGGTATAAAAGGAAAGCTCTGTCAGAATTTTATAATGGTGGTAGATAATTTTGTTATTGTTTTCGTATAAGTAAGAAGAATAACCCAGTATTGCTTTCTTCCTTACCCAGTTTGAAAAAAGGAAGCATAGGATAAACAACAACTGAAAATTTTTCTTTTATCAGTTAACGTAAAAAATGCTTTGCTTTCATAAATTTTTCACTTTTTGGTTTTACCGGCCAAAACACTGCTACAATACTTTGAGTACATAAGCGTCAATACTTCATTCTTTGCATGGTCCTAGTCGATACATAATAAACACATAGGTAACAAAAGCCGTATAACTTTAAAATAAAAGCGCATGTTACTGTTTGAAAATGAATAGTGCAATACAAAAGTGCAAAGTGGCGTTCTCTTCATGTCCAGTCCTTTAGGGAAATGTTATATCACATACAGAAAACAAAACTACGTATTTTTATATGTTTATTTTAGACGATAAAACTGGCATCGCAAATGTTAAGTTCGACTTTAAAAGAGTATATTTAACGGCGAGTTTTGCCTCGTGCCGCAATGTATTGCCTCGCCAAGCCGATTCATGTTTGAACACTCGCTTTTATTTTTAAAGTGTATTGCTTTACAATTGCTGGATAAAATGGTATAGCGTTGAAAATAGACTTTCTGATTGCTTATTTTTTCTACGGCGCTAACTCAATTGTTTATTGACAATTGTTCATGGTTTTATTTATTGTCCTTTAACTTTTTCGAGGCGGGAGCGTTCGATTTGCATGAAAGCCTTTGAAAAGGGAGAAAGCTATAAACTTTTGATTTTTATTGTTGACTGTGCCTATTTACCTTGCGTATGAGCGTATAGGCTAGGTACTTTTCTTCAAATAAATCGGCATGAAGTCAGTAAGCCTTTAAAGTAAACATCAGCGGTGGTTAAATCATTTGATGAACACCGCGAGCGCCACATTCACGCAAGCCCCTAATCAAAATTAAGAATCTACCGACGCGACGTCACGCAATTGTTGCCTTTTAAGGTCTTGCAGTGAGGCAACGCGAACGCTGCCGCGCCGCCGGCCGCGCTAGTCGACCGCCGTCATTACTTTAGTCCACTACAGGATCGATAATAATTTACTTATGCATACTGGGTCTACTCTAATGCCACTTGCAATGATGGATTGAACATTACTTTGGGCTTTGCAGAAAACTAATACTAAAAAGGCCCAAGTTCACCTCTCTAACTTCTTTTATATAGAAAGTTTGAGTTTTGGGTCTTCTTCAGCCGATATTATTCTTACACACATATTTATAGCTGGTACAACAAATGCCAGCATGATTTAATACTTAATCATTATTTTTCGCTGTTTACTATTATTTAGCTACATATTATCTAGATTTTAGTCAAGGTACTTTTAAATTAACATCTGTCCAACCCTCTGGGGAAACAAGGCGTGATGTTGTTTTGTTAATTTTCAACGCCAGACTTTCTAATTTAAATTAGAAAACCCACTAATTAGTAAGGAAACGTAATAAAAACATAAATACATATTCCTTACATGAATAACTGAGACATCACAACGTTGGTAGAGCGTGTCGAAAATTATATGTAGGTAACTACCTACGGTCATTATACCTACACTTTTGTTTCACATAGTAATATAATTGTGAAATATTCTATTACTTATGGCGAAATTTGGGTGTAGGTACAATACAGGCGTGATACTATGTTATGTTATAATTATTATTTATTTAGAACACTGTAAAATATCTTACTATATAAAGGTAATGGTTACAGGTTTGCTCATTTATAAAATTGAAAAAAATCAAAGTGATCGTAGCAGCTAAAGCAGCTAGATGTGAATATCTAATATAACAGAAGCTTACACAAAATGAAAAAAAAAACCTATACTTTAACAAAGCATAGCGGGTTGCTTCATAATATTAATGTAACTTTTATAGCATCATGAACAAGAATGTCATATACAGGGGCTAATATTCTTTTCTTATTTTTTTAACGTTGATCGTAAACAATAAAAACGAAATTTAAAAAATCACTTTATCCTCATACTCGTAAAACACGACTTACACAGACGAGTTTAGATCCAAATGTCAAGGGGAATGAAACGTACACGCGGCCAATAAAATTATTCTGTTTCTTACGTTTTTATTGCTGAACAATTTTCACGACCATTTTTTCCCTGGTGACTAGGAGAATAAATTAGTGATATAAACTCATGAATCAATCAACAGCCTGCCTCTGTTCACTGGTGGAAATAAAGTTTTTCTAACAGTAATAAAAATCCGATCCGTAAATTAATGTTGTATCTGTTGGTGCCAAAGCAAATATCGTTGTAAAGTATGAAGAAGGGATATACGACGGACATACCTAAATTCTAAATAGTTTCCGAGGTGTATACCATTAAACCACGATCAAAGCTAGATTTCTCTAAAACCAAGCTTTAGCGGTTCCAGGTTGAATTTAATAGTAAGATGATTTCTACAAAGCGCGGTTTTCTGATATTGTTCTCGAATTGTCGCCGTAGCTAGCTATTCGTATGCAGGGAGCTTTACAAAGAGCGAAATGTCGTCGTCGATTTGGTACAAAAGTTGTAAGTGTAGGACTCGTTCGTAGGCCGATATCTGGAACGTCGGCCCACCACTCGCGAGCAATCTGTTTACGTAACAGCCCCGTTATGTTCGGAGAGGGTTCCCGTAGTAGACGTTAAACATATTGCCTCATAAATCGTGAGAATCCCGGCAAGCGCTGTACACCCGTACCGGTGTCGATTTGACTACGTTTCCTTTACGATTCCACCATATTGAGCGATCGGGCTCAACATTTAAATATCACTACATAAATCTGCATGACATACGATTATAGGCCGTTGTATTCGCTCAGCCATGACGTAATATCAAACAGTCGCGATAACTTATCAAAGCCAAATGTTCATAATGTTAAGTAAACAACGTTAACATAGACTAAAACTTTGTAATAAAATTTCAATGTAACATAACATTTTGTTATATTTAGTTAAGCCCAAATGTCAGTGGGTTTCACTTACCTAATGGCTGGCTAACAACATTACTGTTTGAATTAATAATTACATGTGGCTTATAGTAGTTCCGGAATTGCGCTTTCGAATAAACTTCTACAATTGTGCAAAATTATGTTTAGGTAATACTAAAACTAAATTGAACTGTAGGTATATCAAACGGTAAAGTTCCAAATGTTACACATTGCTAAAGACACAGCTAAAGGTGAGCAAAAACAGCAACACCTACAAGGAAGTTTACAATTAAAATCTAATTAAGTATTTTTACAAACATTTTTATCAGGAATGTTCAAAAGGCCGTTACACCACGAAGTAGGTTAAACTTGGTTTTGTGGCTAAGTTGGTTCAAGATTAGACATCTACACGAACACGCGAGCGGATGCGGAGGCATGCGCGGGCACGAGCGCGGCCGCGGACCCGGGCGAGGTTCCTTGAGGCATGCTCGCCGTCGTCGCACGATGTTACAACTGTTGCAAAATTGCTTTTGTTGTTCGATAAATTAGAAATGCTTCCTTTCAGGGTCGTTGAAGTTTTCTTTAGAGGCCGAGCACCATATTTCCTGTTCAACGGCTTTCCTTTGGCATGTATACAAACGTACAAAGGATAAAGGGTTAATATTTCGTTGTAGGTAATGACTCGTTTGTGTTACCGATTAGTCTTCATGTGGCCACGATTTAATGTACTGTGAACTGATTGAACATAAAAGGATTTTAATTGGTGCCTGCTTCTTATCTTCTTGATAAGGACTTTGTAAGTACGAGAATGGAAAAGACGTCTTTTGAATATTATTAAGATAATGACAGCCTAGCAAAATTAAATGCAAAGTTGGGTGAAATAGAGCGGAGCTTTTGCTAGAGTCAGTGAATGTGCACACATAAGCATTATTCAGTCATTTTAATAACATCCTACGAGCATTTGTTCTGACTTATGACAGTTTGTGTTAAGATACGCACGGATAGGTCGCTACACACATAACACTGGAAATTCTAGTTAAGAACTATGCTAACCGGTACTAAGCATTAACTATTAATAAAACCTTTATTTATTACATGAAAATCTGCGTCTTCCTGCAAATAAAGGGAAAAAGAGCGGAATGTACCAACTGCTCGTTTTATCATCCCACAAATCGTAAAGCTTTGAGAGAAAGGTTTACTGGTGAGCTAGTAGATAGCCGACGTGTTGGCATACTGTCACTATATACTGCGGTTTATACACTTTTTACCAACGATATTCATGCCAAAAGTGGTTTTAGGTACATGAATTTTAAATAGGTAAATTAAATAAACGAAATCAATAATGTGGGAGTACAATAGTAAAATTAGGATACATTATATTTTTTGGACTCTTTCTTAATTGACCTACGACCATCATGCACAGCGCGGTTTGTGCTTTTTCACATTAAAAGAAGAAAATAGGTAAGTACCTCAGGTACCTATATAAAATTAATTACCGCGGAACTCGCGAGCTGCTTGCTTACTAAATTCCTCCAATACGCGCAAATCCTGCCATCCTGTCTAGCTATCTAATTGCTTAACTAGTTTTCGTAACCGAAGACTAATCTGTTTCATTTTGACAGTTCAACAACATTCATTGCGTTGTTTACGTTGTTGAGCAGATTTTTTTTCGAACTTATGATGCAATGGATAAGCAATTTGTTTCAAACCGATTCAAACTATGATTGATCGTTTATTACGCAATTAGGGTGCTGCTCTATCCTTACATATTATAAAACAAAGTCCTCCGCCGCGTCTGTCTGTCGTCCGCGATAAACTCAAAAACTACTGCACAGATTTACATGCTGTTTTCACCAATAAAAAGAGTGGTTCTCGAGGAAGGTTTTAGTATATAATAACCGACATTCATGCTTACGAAGCCGCGGATATCAGCTAGTAATAAATAACTGCAAACCGACATCAACACCCAAAAGCTCACATATTCTATTACCTACCTAAATATAGTTAGGTAAGAAATAAATTAGTAACTGTTGAAGCAATAGACCAGCAACAAGCACTGACAGATTGTTAGGCTTCTTCTAAAACATTCAGACAACCCTTTTCACTAACGTGACTCTAACAAATGGCTCCGGATTTCTCGTTCGTTCTCAAAGCTGCGCAAAAACCAATAAGTACCTCCTAGGCAAGATATAAAAATTATAGGTACGAAACATTTATCATCCAAAGTTGACTTGCGTTCCTCGCGTTTTATTTTTATCTAATTTGAGCATTTGGGAAAGCAAATATTTAACTAAATTCTTTGTTCACTAAAATATTCAACGTTTTCATCGCGCGTACGTTTCCGCCGCAATTGGGTTGATTCGTTCAACTTAGTAAATATTGCCTGCCTAGTTCACTACGTTCTCGTATTATACTTTATATTTATGGGCCCAGTATTACATAACCTAGAAACATTATGTGCATTTTCTGCCTCTTTCCTCTTGAGCACCTACTATATTCAATAAAAAAAAATCATCGCTTCAAGTTATGTCCGCCCCGCGTCCTTCATGCATATATATTACACGTGTCGTAACTGTAGTTTTAAAAATACAAAGCGTAAAATTTACTAACTTTTGCGATGCAGATTAAGGGATTCGTATATTTCCAGGGAAATTGGTATTTTATCTGGAATCGGTTCACGCCTAGCTCGTCTACGCGACCATTACGAAGGCAGTATGTATGTAAAATAGGTGTGTAGGCTCATTGAGATGGTTTTCCGGAGTGGGAACATCAATAGACCGCTTGCGAGTGTTGAGTCCTCGCGGCCTAACCTGCGGCGAGATTCCAATCCACTAACATTTTATTTCACTTTCCCAATCTCTTGATAGCCAATACCTGCTCGTATGTTACGTTCCTTCACAGGTTTTGATCTTGGAGTTTTATCGTTGGCTACACAGCTCAGTCGGTAAAGGATAATGGTGACCTTTAACTTAAATGCTTTCTTTGTTAAACACACCTTTACCTATTTAATAATAAATATTTGTAAAGTAGGATTTTCTTCTCCGAAATATACAAGTGATTAAGTGAAGCCAAAGATTTCTGCTTTTAATATTAGTTGTTTGAAAGTTAGCTAATCGGAAAATGTAAGGGTTTGTCTCAAACTTTTCAAAAGAAACTGTCAAGTTCGGGTTTCTGCTTATTAAATAAAGATTATCTCCGCTCCAATTTCACGGTAATTCAAATTTTCATATATATTTCTTTGGTATTCAAAACAGCTGTGTGGAAATACAATGTGTTATTATACTAAATGAAAATGGATAATATTCCGTCGAAACTATTTATTTCAGCTGTCAAGCGCTGTAAATATCAAGGACACTTCAACAATCACATTCCCAATGCAAATACCAACCACTTTACTATTTTGTGTCGTAACCTAAAATTAATTAATTAGTATTTACTATTTACATATAAACTAGTGGAACAAATATGTCTCCGCCTATCTATGCTAGATGCAGCCGTGTTAAATATCGATATCTTTGACACGTATCAATGAAAAGAACTCAGCTGACTTGTCGCCGTCGGTTCTCAGGCAAAGGTAAGTAAACTCAGATAAGGGCGGAAGTGAGGGCAACGTTCCCGTCCGCTGATAAAACAACACCTGCCTGATACTCGCTCACTGCACACCTATCTAATGGAGCAAAAACTATGGATTTACTCGTTGCGTCTGCGAACACAGGCTATAAACATCGATTTCTTTTTTTATCGATATTTTATGTGGAGCGTACATGATGACTAGTTTTATTTTTATTTCATTAACTTCGCTCGCACGATGGAAAAACAATATAAGAGCGGAAGCTGTGGCGATAAAGTCTTAAGTATTTCCTGTTTTATATTGGGATTCGTCTAAATTTCCAATTATACAGTCATTATTGTTACAATCATTATAGCGGTCTAATAGAAGGCTCTATTGGAACGGCTAACGCAAGTAGGTTAAGTTAAAGAGCACTTATCATTGTACAGTTTTCTTTTCCGGGTGAACAAAGCCACTAATGATATATATGCCAGACATCACATACCGCACTACCACTACATACACAGAAAATAAGGTTGAAAGGACGCAACGATGCATACTTTATAATCACAGCCCCCCGAGTTGATTTAGTGCAAAAATAGAATTACCAGTTTAAAAGAACGCTTCAGTTCATTCGTTCCAAATGCTAGTTTATGACCACTCGTTTTAAAGGAAACTGCCTTACTCTTATTATTTTTGAGTGTTTAGTTTTAAGCGTAAACTCGATCTAGCTCTCGGACTATAATACCTTAAAAATTGAACTCATTATATCTAAGACTAACTAATTTCGACTAAGTAATTAGAGACAAATTTTTAGTGTTATCAAAATTAAAATCCCTGATGGCCATGCCAGTGTCAGTCACAATATTTTTGTTATAAATACAGAGGAAACAGAATGGCTCTTCGACTTCAATATCTAATCTCTGAAGTGGTATTACGAAAATATCACAAGAACCACTAACGTCCGTCTCACTGTCGCTTGACATTTTTTCCCGGAGAGGAAATGGCGTGCAGTACAAAAAGGCGTTGAATGGAAGGCGCGATCGACTTGAGAGCTCTCTGACTGAGCGTTCCGTGAGAAGCCACCGAACTGACGATTGATTTACCTGCATAGAACATTGTGAGCGCAGTCTTGCCTGTCTCACAAGTCACAGCACCGGTTTACGAGCACACTCTCATCTGAACGTAATCGTTGTGTCAGCTCGTATAATGAAAATGTGCTGCACGTTCATTAAATCACATGTTTTATCGTGGTTTTGATTTTCGTGTTTTATCTTAGAAGGACGACATATTTATTATCTTGGCGGACACTATGCGAGCTTGCGTTCTTTTATAAATATTTAAGTATAACTGCACCAAACATTACGCAATAGCTTTGATTCGTGGTTTTGATATTTTAGTAGTACTTACTGGACGGACAAGAAACTCTGGTATTGTCACGCTGCAATGACGACTGACCAACAAAAACCCAAGTTCGATAAAAGCTTGAACGAATTTTCCCAACAAAAAATGCGTAAACACGAAATCAACGCAAAACCACATTTATGGTGACTATTCTTTGAACAGGGCAAAGTAATGAATGTTACCTGAGTATCTCGGACATTAATCACGGTTACGAAACAAGATAAACCTAGGTATAAAGGTCGATTCGATTCGATTTGAAATTATTAGAATTATGACAGCTTTTCTTAATAAAAGACGCAGTTCCAATGTCACTGTCCTAGTTGGTTTCAAGCTCTATTGTTCTGAGTTTTAAGTGACGTAGATAGCACGAGCAGCAGATACCATCCATTCACAGTACAAGTACACAGTTAACAGTTTTGCAAAGGGTTGATCATTATAATCTACTGAGTATTTAAAGAGTAGCCCTTTAAATTAATACTTAATTTTCATACCACACTGACTATTTTATATAAGAATTCTAAGTGTCACCATTTGTAATAAAAAAAGAAAACAATTATTTTATTTTATTTAAATGACTTTTTTCTGCTATTTGCTTTGATAAAACTTCCAGTGATAAAGCTAAAACTAAACTTACAGAAATAAGTAGACGTTTTTCAGCAAGACTTATTTTCTTTCAATGTATTTGATTTTACTGAAGTAATACCTACAATGTTTACAGAGAAGGAAAACATCTGGAGAAAATCTAGATTTTTAGTTGAAGTATGAAACAGCCCATACGCCTTGAGTAAATGTAGTGATTTTGCTCATATCTTCTGCGCCTTTGCCCAGCAGTGGAACAGTAATAGACTGATATATTTTTTCATAACAGAGAATAAATCAAATATTGTTTTCATTCGTTCGCACCAGTATTCGTTCGCGTAGTGTGCGACAGTGTTTCTTTAACAGTAGTTAAAAGACTTCCTTTTTAATTGGATTAAATAAGAGTATAACTTAATTTTTATAACAGCCTGGCAATTTTAGATGAAAAATAATTCTCACCATTTCTATTGAATAAAAACAATATTTTATTTCATTAAATCAATAAAACAACTTCCTTTTCAAGTTTTTGTTATAAGACGGCAAGTATGTTACTGCTCAAAAAAAAATTAAACCGTAGACTATGACACGAGTCAACATATACCTACATTATTTATGTAGGTATATTGCCATAGACGTTTTTATTTAAAATCTAGAGCAATAAAACGAAACTTAAAATAGAACTCCTTCAATTAATGAAAATAGCTCCTAAAGACCATCCTCTCGCCTTTGAATTGAATTCATATGTTTTGAGTTACGATATTCTTGAAATTTATGGACACCCCGGGGACGAAATGAACAAAATGATTGGTATCCAATAAATTGTCGGTGTGCGTACAGGAAAATTACTCATGATAATTTATTGTATTGTGAATTGTTCCTCTCCATACAGATTTAACGTTTTGCTTTTCTACTTTTACTAGTTATAGTGATCGTCAACAAGAGGGGCTCGTGGCTAAATAAAACAGCCGTACGGGTCGATCCAAGGTACACTTGCCGAGGTTGTTCAGCGTATGGGTGAAGGTCCATTGCATATCGAGACCCCTCCGTGCCTTGGAAAGTATGGCACGTTGAGCCGTTGATCCCGGCTGTCAATTGTAGATCTTTGACAGTCTTAACAGTTTGTCAGTAGCCCGGAAGTCTGTCAACCACTCTTACCAAGAGGTATCGTATTACCCAGTACCTGTGTTGTAGAGGTCAGATAGGCGGTTGCACCATGTAAAATCGGTATTTTACTGTTGGTAGCTGAATACCGGTGTATTCAGCTGCATCCGGTAAGACAGGAAGCCGACCCCGACGTAGTTGGGAAAAGGCTAGGCCGATGATGATCCCGATCGTCGACAAAGAACATAGGTACTAAAGAGGTGTTGATAAATCCCTATGACTAAGGTCTGGTGAAATGTTATTCAAGACTAATGAAACATATGTGACTAATAAGATTTAGTAGCATTACTCAATAAAACGCCATCTGGGTGACTCAAGATATTCCGTCTAGGACATAACGTGCAACCTCACAAATTAGTCATACCTAGTCGTGTGTATGAAGCAAGGAAGTGGTTACGATTAGGTACATTTCAATAAAAATGACTAAATACTTTTAGTCAAGTAGCGTAAAATTGTAAAAAACTGAAATAATTCATGGGTGATAATCGTTCAGCCGTTTTAGCATGAAAGCGTTACAAAGAAACAAACTCACTTTCGCATTTATAATATTAGTTAGGATTCTGATACTGGAATAAACTTCGCATGTCACCCACAAAGACTACTTCCTAGTACTTATACGATAAAAATACTTACACAATATTTTGAATAGCGCTGAAAATATTATATAACAAAACCGAGAGAATGAAACGCGGGGAAAAGTGATTATCTCAGTTACGTTAGTGCACCGCGCTTGCTGTCAAAGCGATATTTTTAAATGAATGGAAAAAATATGTAAAGAAGACATGAAAACCCTTCGCTTCACATGTGCTTATACATGTGTGTGTAATTAGCAATTATTACTACCTTCTTTTTTTTGAAGGTGGGAAATCATTGCATCAGTTGCATGTTGCCAAGGTCCCGGTATCCCCTTCGGAAATTGTTACTACCTAAGAATGAATTTTAATCGTGTTATTAGTCTGTAAGCTTTCTGTAAAAGAAAAAATAAATAAAATTCACTGCCGAGGACTTGCAAATGTATCGTCGCTAGTTCGCCTGTACATAAAACTGTGACAAACTTTTCAGTCTACTGTTTATTGGAGAATACATATCAGAGACGAAAAGTTTCGCAGTTGAGTCCGATCCGACGCGACGATAGATGTGTGTTCGCCGGGAGCCTCCTACAGATTACGGGGCCATTTACATATGAAACGTTTCACTGAACGCCTGCACTCGACTTGTACTTTTATCCCACTGTACCCATATCCTACTTATTCTGCTAAATTCGTCTTTATGTAAAACGAATGTGGATACTTAAAAGACCATTCGGAAGATAAGTAGGATCATTTCCTTTGCCATTTTTTGCAGTCGAACTCAATTTATAGCGCTCTGTTTGTACGGTAGGTACGTATGTTTATTGCGGTTGTTTTACTACAACATCCTGTTTTTAAATATTTTGTATTAAAACTTTAATAAAAAAATCCTGTAAAAATAATGGTATCTGATAAATAGACCGCTATTTATATTTTGTTCACTAATGACATAATGTCCGTAGGTAGTAGTGTTGCCAGGTGTCCCGACTTGCGCGGGACGTCCCGATTTTCAGGGGTCTGGGGACGCGTCCCGATTTGCACTTGATCGGGACACTAAATGTCCCGATAAATCAATACATGTCCAGGACGATTCATTCACTTACGCGTCAATGGTTAACGTGATTGAAAATCTAACAATTGAAACATTCTTCGACATGGATCACCTCTATGAAGAAGTGTGTAAAATCAAAGAAGTAGTGAAGGCAGCAGTGTAAAACAAAGACAAGACCGCGCCGCTCCAAAAATGGCACAATATTTTCAAAGAAAATAAGACTTTGCAAATCTTCAAAAGTTATTTTCTTTTATGGCTTCAATACGGGACGGAAAGGGCGGAATCGTTTGACACTCGAGCATGCAAAAGCAGAAACTCAATTTAAAACCAACTTAAGCAGAATTCCTACCTATCACAAGCGGGGTGCAAAAATTTTCGAGCTCGCTTCGCTCGCTCTTGCATCCTACACTTTAGCTTTTCTGCATAAGTCGATAAACTTACTTCTATTTCTGTATGAACGATGAAAGAGAAAGAATACAGACCTAACTTATTCGAAGCGACATGCAAAAAAATTCGAGCTCGCTTCGCTCGCTCTTACATCCTATATTCTCCGTAGCTGTCCCATGTGTCCCTGTGGATTCAAAATGGCCGGAAGCCAGAAACTGGGCTTTATAGAAATTGATAACAACTAAGTTTAGAATGTAAAATCAGGTAAAAGAACAAAAATGCTGTTAAAAATAACAAGAAATACTTTATTTCTTCTAAAAAAAGTTAGTGACCCTAACCCCCCCGAAACTGGCTACGGCCCTGCTACTTACCCACATACTCATAACGCATAACAACGTCAATAGTTAATACATGAAATACCATTTTATTGTAATTAATATTTTGTAATTTCTCTAGTCCAGGAAGTCTGACTATTAATAGAAGATTAAATTCAGATTTACTAATAATATTAGTTGCGAAGGACAATAAAATAAACTTTTTTTTTTAACTCATTTTTTAAGTGTCCCGATCTACAACCCTAAATCCCGATTTGTTTTACCTTCTGCCCTGCCCTGCCCTACCCATTTGTTTTAAATCGACAAATCGGACCTGGCAACACTAGTAGATAGGTATATCAGAATATGGGTAGGTACTGACGTTCCATCAATGTATTGTATGGTCCACATAAAGACTATGATGCATCGCTATTAATGCCTTTCCCACCACCAAATGTGGCACCTAAGCAAAGTGAATTTACATTATTCCAGATATAAAAGAATACCTGCTTTAATCCTTTTATTATTATAAGAAATCATAATTGTCTGGAAATCTAGGACCTGGCGTAGTGAATTAATTACTCATGGATTCATAATAATATTCAAACTCGTTATCCTACCTACCTACGTGCTAAGCTTTCGTAAAAAGTCAATAGTCTACACGTCATAAAACCTTTCATTGTACCAATTCTCTTGTACCCATCATCAAATTGATATGATATGAAACCGGTTCTCAGACGATCGTACTAGTAAATGTTTAGTTCCAAATACGCACACGGTCCTGTCCATTTCTGTACAAAATGTATCAATGGCAAAACGATAGCTGTAACTATCCTACGTATACGTCATATAAAAGAAGTTCTTACTCTACGGGTAGATAGATTACGGGTAGATACATTTTATAGTAGGTAGGTACAAAATAACATCCTTTTTATTGATGTCGATATAATAACTTCAGTTAGGTAACTGATAAATCGATGAAGCCATATGTCTGAATTCATAGCCCCTGGCACCTCCGCATCTTATTTTTACCACACTTTAATCTTGTCCATTTTTCTAACAAAAAACATTTATTCTTTTATTAGGTAGAATCGAGACATTTTCCTCGAACAAACTTTGTAACCAAACCTCCCATTTGAGCATGTTACATGAAAAGTTGATGCTATATTTTATTTCTACCCTAATAAATAAGGAGTCTTTACTGATTTGTGGTGGGAGGGATCCGAATTTAATCTTAGAATGATTTTCTAAACATAGTCCCGTGCTATCGATGCCGGTCCTTTAGTTGCGATTACCGAGAGCCGTTCGATTCTAAAATAGGAACTATTTGATGCTATTTTTTACGATTTCTCCGCACATGTGGGCGTTTATTTATACTTTCCCGGTTTAATAAAAGGGCTTGTTTACTTCATTCTGTATTATATTATTGAAACAACTTTTCCATTGATGTGACTGTACAGAATTTTAGAATGGAAGTTTTATTTTTGTTGTTCGTCAGCTTCTCACCTCCATGTTTTTTAAGTACGACATGCGATCGATATTTAGTCTGGCGTCGGTACAGTCATACAGGAAAGACGGACGGACGAGCACCGTTTACGTAATGTTCTGTAGGTAGTAAACACAGTCAGTCGGTGTTCAATTCCCGACCGTCAGCTATCAAAGTTATCGCAAGTGCCGGAGACGCCCGGGTAGGTACTGATGAGGCAGCCGGGGTATAAGGAAGTGCGGAACCGTGAGGGAGTGTTGCTAGGGTGCCAGAAACGTGCGTGGTAACGGACGGCCAAACCACCCCACGTATAATTCACACGGCCTCTATTAACTTTGAGACTTTACCTACATACATTTCCAATTGTAACAGTTGTAACTGGTTGCGCGATAACATTTCTCTTGTAAAAATGTTCTAACTGCGGAAAAAACTTTGATGGCAAATTCGAAGCCCAACTTTAATGAATATCAATAGGCCCACTTCAAAATATTTTACCGATCAGAGTATGTAAGGATCGTAGCAGGGGGCGATCTGTAGTTTCTGCCTACCCTTATGGGAAGAAAGCGTGAGGGTATGTATATGCGTACGTGTAGCTAAGTACTATTATTACTTTGAGAATCCAATATATGTACTGTACTTATATAGCTTAGCAGAATTTTATTTTTTTTCCTAAATTCTGTACCGATCGTATCCGGGTCAACCCTGCTATACTTGTTTACTATCCGACCGCTCGTCAGTCAACACGCCTCTTGATCACTCCCGACGGACTGGTCTGTTAGTTTTGTAGGAATTCCACCTGCTGCTATCAGCATGACTTGCTGCATGCAATACATACATTACATTTCTAGGAGAGACGTTACGAGTAACAGTATTGATTGACTACTTAATGGGTTATATTCAAAATGCCGTCCCCTAATAGTGGTAAGGCTAGGCGGATGAAGTAATTAGACTGAGAGGTAAGGTAGTAGAAGCCCATTGGTCACTACGACCCGCAAAGATCTAACACCTCCCTACACCGCAAGCGGTAATGCGATGCGGTTTCTCGTTAAAATCCTCTTTAATGCACGATTCACAATGGTGTAGATATCCATTCCTACGTAAAATGAACACCTTTACATTATATTGAGGCGATCCGCAAAATATGATGCACTATTCAGGCTTGGCCTTTATGCTTAGCACACAATGTAGCGTGTACCTGCTTTCTGGGTTATACTTTACACGGGGATGCAACAAAGAGGTGGTTTATATAGACATTTTTATCCATCGCTCATTATACAAAGCATTATTATAGTATTCTCCGTACTAAGATTGCAGTAATGACTTGAATTAATATTTGAACCTAGTTGTTTATTCAGTAAATTATAGTAACGGTAGTGGTAGTACCTAAGCTATCATCGTGAAAGCACCAGAAAGCCTGTATTCAATTTATAAAGGGTTGATTGTAGGTCATACCCACGTCATCGTAAAAAAATCTTATTACTTCATTAGAGTGTTGGTAATTCAATACATTGGCCAGCAGTGGGTGTCTACGGACATGTACCATACACCCACATTTCACCTGTTATGTTTAAGTACCATGTTAGTAGGGGTCGATTCTACTGCCATATAAATAAAAACGAAATTAATGCTGTTCGTTGGTAAGCGCATGCATTGACTGATTGGCTATTTTTAGTTTTAAAATGTTCGAATTAGGTTTTCATAAAAATGGTTTCAATTAAAATTGCTCAGAAAAATGGAAAATTCAGGAGAAACTGAAAGTGCTTTTTCTATGGGGTGTTTGTTAAACTCAAGGCCATATTGAAAATCCAATAAGTCTTTATCCTACCTGGCAGCAACCCAGAAGACCAACGAGGCAATCGGACACTTAGAACAACGTAGGAAACATTAAAACTACTTATTTCTAACACTATACTTACATTTTCAATATCTCCCAAGTTCTGCCGTTCTTTCATCGTATTACCTACTTCAAACTTTCGATGTGTGCTCTCTGCAACGAAAATCTTCGACAAATACCCCCAAGCAACGTATTACTATGGATAGGCTAGATAAATACATCATGGAGCGCACCTGAAACACCTCACTATACTACATATTATATGCAGAGGGGTAAACGAAGTTAGGCGGGTATTGAGTTAATCCTGTTCATGTCCAGGTTATACGTTAATCGGGTTTTCTATTTTCGCGTTAGTTCAGTGGCTGTTTAGAAATTTCGTCACCGTCTTTACTTTTATAGGATCAAAATGCAGTCTTTAACCTTTACTAAAAGTGTAGCCGTGTCGATTTTGGATGGTAATATTTTCTCTTGTTTACTCACATCCATCAAATCAGCTATATTAGACATCACATAAATTATTTCAAAAATGAACTACACATTGCGTATCGTTGTAGCTCGCGTAGTAGCTCTTAGTTACATAAATGGTTAAGTACTGTACTGGAACAGATAATAAAAGTCCCTTATACCACATAAGATTTCTAGCAAAGTGGATTTAATACATAATATGTGTTTTAGGTTGAAACTCGGCGCTTTATCGTGGAAGTTTCGCGTGAACCATATTTCGGTGAAGAAAAGTTTCAGAAAAATATCAACCTAGGTAGGTTCTTATACAAAAGCTAGTTACGAACCAAAAGGCTCTTTTATGTAAATTTTATTTGTATAATAATAATCAGATATGCGAATTTGGTAAACCTTCATAACAGAACCAGTATACACTAACTGAATTCACTTTGAAATGGCCAATATAAAATTGTTTGAAATTCAAATCAACTCTATGAATTGCAAAGGTCAATTAAACCAGATTCGATTAAAATCTACAAATGGAAACTAAGTTAATTGAAGTTAAGGAGATATCTTGAGATTTCTAATATATTTCTGTGTATATCTAAAGCTGGCCGCGTAGATACCAGTTAGGTAGGTGCACATTACAGGTTTCACCTGAGTTATCCGTTACACATTTGACACCTTCTCAAAATTTATGTTGTTTCATATTTACGTAAAATACAACCAGGCTTTTGAATAACTCTTCCTGATCATCTTTAATTTTAAATAAAAGGTCTCCGTAAACCGTATAGCAGCCATAACTTTAAAATTTTCCTAATAGGTATAAAATAGCTTGAGCTTATGGCTCGCAGGGATAAAGCTAAGAGCAGATATAAGCGCAGACCTTCAGAGCTGAATCTCTCTTACTACAAAACCTTGCGTAATCGCTGCACTCATTTGTGTCAAGATACTAAGAGACGCTATTTCCACGATCAACTCAATAACCGCAGTTCTTCCGATGTATGGAAATTTCTCAAATCTGTAGGTATAGGCAAGTCTCCTACCAACCAGTGTAAGGATGTGAACCTCAATGATCTCAATAAGCATTTCTCTCTCCTTCCCTTTTCTCTTGATCCGTCTGTCAAAGCTGCGACTCTAGAGAGTCTTGCCCGTTTGCCATTACCACAATGTTCTCACTTTAAGCTTAACGATGTTACTGAGGATGGCGTTAAGAAATCTGTACTTGCGATTACTTCTTCAGCAGTCGGTAATGATAAGTTGTGTTCTAGAATGATAACTCTTATCCTGCCCGCGTTACTCCCTGTCCTCACTCACATCTTCAACCACTCATTTTCCGCTTGCTCATTTCCGTCAGTTTGGAAACAGGCTCACATAATACCTTTGCCTAAAACTAACTATTCTACCTTATTAACCCACTTTAGACCTATTTCTATTCTCCCATTTCTCTCCAAAGTTTTTGAGCACATAGTTCATAGACAATTATCATATTTCTTGGCGTCAAACTCAATAATTTCCCCTTTTCAATCCGGTTTTCGCGCGGGTCACAGTACTGTATCCGCGCTTTTGAAAGTAACTGACGAAATCCGCTGGGCAATGGAGAATAAGTCCCTTACTGTTCTCGTACTGCTCGACTTCAGTAGCGCCTTCAACTCAGTCAAAGTCAAAGTCAAAGTCAAATAATTTATTTCAAGTAGGCACATTAAAGGCACTTTTGAACGTCAAATACATAGAAATAGAACTGATTCTAGTTGCCCCTTCCAAAAGGTAGTTTTCGTATGGAGAAGAATGGGCAAGAAACTCTACCGTTACTCTTTTAAAAAAAAAATGTTATACAATATTTGGTATAGGTACAGTCACGGACTTTAATTGATGAGCCACCTTCAAACTTTTCAATTTTGCAGTTTCATACATTCACGAGAATACACGATTAAACACGAACTCAAATCGCACGCTCGTAAACAAGATGACAAATAAATTACTTTTAATCGGAAATATCCATAGAGGTTAACTAATAAAGTCAACCTCTATGGATATTTCCGATTAAAAGTAATTTATTTGTCATCTTGTTTACTTTCATACATTCACGAGATTACACGATTAAACACGAACTCAAATTGCAAGCTCGTAAACAAGATGACAAATAAATTACTTTTAATCGGAAATATCCATAGAGGTTGACTAATAAGTTCTCAATGATAAAAATAAATACAATGTTGCATTAAGTTTATCCAATCTATTAGATACCGACCTCCTTTGAATCATAGCTCATTAACTCGATAATTATGAAAACATAACTGAAGACAGTGACAGTTGAAATATCAAGATGACAAATAAATTAATTTTAATCGGAAATATCCATAGAGGTTGACTAATAAGTTCTCAATGATAAAAATAAATACAATGTTGCGTTAAGTTTATTCAATCTATTTGATACCGACCTCCTTTGAATCATAGCTCATTAACTCGATAATTATGAAAACATAACTGAAGACAGTGATAGTTGAAATATCAAGATGACAAATAAATTACTTTTAATCGGAAATAGTCTTATCCATAGAGGTTGATTATTAAGTTCTTAATGATAAAAATAAATTCAATGTTGCATTAAGTTTATCCAATCTATTTGATACTGACCTCCTTTGAATCATAGGTCATTAACTCAATAATTCTACTGAAGGCAGTGACAGTTGAAATATCGATGTCAGAGAATTTCTCCGTACGCTAACGTTACTATGCAGCAGTAACCTAGCAACAATTGTTTATCGTTGCTAGGTTACTGTTGCTAGACCTGCAATTGGTTAACTTTGAGTAGGTAGTCACTGCTGTCAAGTTTGTAGTTCTGCTCTCAGGTAGATATGAAATATAATTTTCTTCTTCTAATACGAAGACATATGACTTTGCGTGTCGGGAACCGAATAAACCCGATTTGCATTACACGGCTAAAATGCGAACAGTACCAGGTGGCTCGTCAATTAAAGTCCGCGACTGTACATCAATTATATAATTACATGTGAAGACGATGCACCGAGAATACAATTACAATAGGTAAAAAGAATTAAAAATTAAAAATGGAGCAATGACAAATAAATAAATTAAGTATGTGATAGGTACTTGGTGCTCACATATTTACAAACATTAAAGTATACGTACGATAACACAATATTTCTACAAACTTGCAAGTAATACTAATAGGACAGTGTGTGAGATTAATTATCATAAAATGTAAAAAAAAAAATCGAAGATATAAAAATAATAAATTTTACAACTAGATTAGCAACCAGTTTGATTTTGTCCAGCCTCGAATTTGTCCTATGGAGCAAGACCAGCATGTTTCCAAGCATTCTTATCTTGGATATAATCCTCTAATTTGTAATATGCTTGTTTACAAAGTGTACTTTTAATATGAGTTTTAAATTTTCTTTCATTTAATTGCAATATATGACTAGGTATTTTATTATAGCATTTAACGCAGTACCCCATAAAAGATGTTTGTACTTTAGCTAGTCTGAAAAATGGTTGATCTATTTTATCTTTATTTCTAGTGTTAAAATTATGTCTATCACTTATTTTATTAAAAAGATTTAGATTTTTTCTTACATACATAATATTCTCATAAATGAATTGGCAAGGTACCGTCATAATATTAATCGTTTTAAATAGTTCCCTGAGAGATTCGCGGCGACATAGATTATAAATGGCTCTGACAGCTCTTTTTTGCAAAACAAAGATGGATTCAATGTCAGCCGCCCGACCCCACAGTAAAATGCCATATGACATAATGCTGTGGAAGTAACTGAAATAGACCAAACGAGCGGTTTCTACATCTGTTAACTGTCTTATCTTTCTAACAGCATAAGCGGCCGAGCTTAGCCGCCCCGCAAGAGATGTTATATGGGGTCCCCATTGTAATTTCTCGTCTAGCGTGATTCCCAGGAAAACTGTTTGATTAATAAATTCCAGTTTTTCTCCATTCAATATGATGTCACATTCGCTAGTTCTAACATTAGGTAATTTAAATCGAATGCATTTGGTTTTTTTTTTATTTAGTACCAAATTATTTACCGTAAACCAATCTTGAACCTGAAGAATAGCGCTATTCACGTCGTCAAGATTTTGCGACCGTCGGTTTATTTTAAAAATCAATGATGTGTCATCTGCAAATAACACCATCTTCGGTTGATTTAGTAGTAATTGGGGTAAATCATTAATGTAAACTAAAAAGAGGAATGGACCCAATATCGAACCTTGAGGAACGCCCATTGCCATTTCAGACCCCAATGAGTTTACGCCGTTTACTTGAACTTTAACTTTTCTATCTTTCAGATATGATCTTAGTAAATCAAGAGCTGTATTCCTAATCCCATAGTGCTCTAGTTTCAGCAGAAGTGTCTCATGGTCGACGCAATCGAACGCCTTCGAGAGGTCGCAAAAGATTCCAATGGCATCTTGTGCTTCTTCCCAGGCGTTAAAAATGTTTTTTATTAGGGAGACACCGGCGTCAGTGGTACAACGCCCTTTGGTGAAACCGTACTGTTGTTCATGAAAGATGGAATTTTTATTAAAGTGACGTAACATTTGATTAAGCATCAACTTTTCAAACACTTTGCTGAGAACTGGCAGAATTGACACAGGCCTATAATTGTTGGGTTCCTTACTATCGCCGGATTTGAACAAAGGAACCACTTTACTGTGTTTCATGAGATCCGGAAAGACTCCTTGGTCTACACTGGTGTTAAATAAGAAAGCTAAATAAGGCGCAATGGTTTCGATGATAGACCTACAGACTTTTACAGACATTCCCCATAGATCTTCTGTTGATTTAATTTTAAGATCTTTAAAAGCTTTTATAACTGCCTGGGGGTTTGTATGCTGAAACCTAAACTCCAAAGTGCATGCCTTTACATTCTTTCTAAGTAAGGCAGCAGAAAGCGCGGGTGAAGAATTTAAAGCTTCAGTAGTTTTAACGGGAATATTACCAAAAAAGTTTTCAAATTCCTGAGCTATTTCTACATCTGAGTTGATGAGGCCATTTTCAGTCTCTAAATTGAATTCAGTACTACGCTGTTTTTTCCTACCTGTTTCATTATTTATTATTTGCCAGGTAGTTTTTATTTTATCATCAGCTGATTTTATTTTATTGCTAATGTAAAGAGCTTTAGCTATTTTGCAAACATTTTTAAAAGTTTTAGAATATTTTGCAACATACTGATGAAAGGATGTATTATTCATATGTTGCTTTAGGCCATAGAGTTCAAAAAGATTTTCCCTGCTTTTACGAATACCTGGAGTCGCCCAATCAGTGGATTTCGACATTCTACTTGGTATCCTCAAATCTATCAATTTCTGTTCTTCCGCTTTAGCCTGGTTCAGTTCTTATCTTCGGGGGCGCTCTCAGTGTGTTCGCCTGGAGGAGTCCTTCTCTGATTGGTGTAGCCTCACTGAGGGTGTTCCTCAGGGTAGCGTTCTCTCTCCTCTTCTTTTTTCAATTTTCATCAACTTTGTTACCAGAGTAATCTCCTCTAGTTTTCATCTTTACGCATATGACTTGCAGCTCTACCGACACTTTACTGTAGCTGACGCAGGTTCTGCAATTGCTGCTATGAATCGTGACCTGGCTTACATTAGCGCTTGGGCTAAGTCATTTGGTTTGCAAATTAACCCAACTAAATCTCAAGCCATGATCATAGGCAGCAGATTCGTTCGCAATGCGGTTGATGTTACATCTCTGATGCCTTTATATCTCGATGGTGTTCGCATTGAATATACCGAAACCGCCAAAGATCTGGGTGTAATAATTGACTCCAATCTTTCGTGGCGTGCCCAGGTCAATGAGGTTAGTCGAAAGGTACATTTCTCTTTTCATTCGTTGAAAAGCCTTCAAAGTCTCCTACCCTTGAAGACTAAAATCTCCTTGGCACAAACACTTATCCAGCCGATTATAGATTATGCTGACGCCTGCTGCCTGGATGCTACTGAGGAGCTATTAAACAAGCTTGAGCGCTTGCAAAACTTGTGCATTTGCTTCGTTTTCGGTCTGCGAAAGTATGACCATGTTTCTCACCTTCGCAAGGAACTCAAGTGGCTCCCAATCCGCCTTCGTAGGAACACTCGGATTTTATATCTCCTCTTCAACATCTTACACAACCCGTCTTATCCGTCCTACCTGCGTGAGCGTTTTTCTTACGCTCATCCTAGTGACGCACCGTGTAGATCACACCTTAGATCCCTCCTTAAATCTCATCCTCATAAAACTAGCTATTATTCTTATTCCTTCTCTGTCCATGCCGTAAGATTGTGGAACTCACTTCCGCCTAGTATTCGTGATTTGAAAACTGTTTCTCTATTTAAACTTCGTGTAAAAGAGCATTATCTTTCCTCTCAACTTTGAGTATTTATTATTATATAGGTACCTATAGTGTATTTATGTTTATATATTTAAGCTTTATGTATTTATTTAAGTATATGTTAATTTTCTTGCGTATATGTGTAGGTATATTTGTTATTTTTAGTTAAGACTTCGCATATTCATGTTTTTTCTCTTCTTGTTCTCACACACTATTGTCTACATTTCTTTTTCATTTCTCCTTTCGCAGGTCTGCTGGAAGAAATTTCTTAAGAAATAAGCAGTACCTTTGTACTCATATTTTAATTATGTCGTATCTTTTTGTATTTTACTGTGTGTACATAAATAATAAAATAAATAAATAAAATACAATAGACGCTGATAATATTTAGTAACCTATATTCCGCTTGACTATTCTTCAAGAGTCATAAAAACTCTGTAAGAACGAAGTATCTTCAGGATGACGTCCAGCGCTCGGTGTGGTAACACGTCGCGTTCTGGTTTGCAATTGGTCAATCGTTATCCTGAAGATGCCTCGTTGAGAGGTGAAACACGTGTCGATTTCTTACAGGGTTTTTATGACTCTTGAAGAATAGTCAAGCGGAATAGGTTACTAAATATATCAGCGTCTATTGTATTTTATAATAGATTTCCGCAAAGTCACGCCTGAATCAATTAACTATAATAGGTATAAAAATAATAAAAGAGAGAGAAAACGTAGGTACTCGTACTTAATCCACAAAAGATAATATGGAAAAATTGAATAAACCGCTGCGGGCACCATCTGCGAAAATGTGTAATAGAATTAATTCCAAAAATGATTTGCCTGAGTCCGCATGTTTTTCAACGTATGGAGAGGAGCACAGGCTCATATTTTAGCCGTCGCTACTCCATTAGTGACGCGGGAACCCCAACCAATATGGCGGGGCGAATCTGCAGTGACAGGGGTATTCACCCCGCGTGCAACCATCCCCTCGTTTTTGTTAAAAAATCAATATATTTGGAGCAGGGTTTCCTAGTTGCAACAAGATACAGACATATGCGTAGACCGTCGTCGATAATCCTGCGCCAGTATGAAATTTTCCGTTTCATCGAACAATTTTAGAGTAAGCCTACCTACATAATTATACTATAAGTAAAGGATGAAATTTAATTCATGGGCATCCTCTTAAGGGTTCATTGTACTCATCATTATGAACAACTTTCACAATGGGACCAACCCAGAAATTGCGAAAAAAAATCTGCTGTTCCCTACATTTTGACGAGCTATGCGAACATAATAATATATTGTATGTACCTATGTTAAATGTTTGCATTAAGTTTTTTAGATATATTTTATGTTTTTGGCTTGGTATTTACTGTAGTGCAGCAAGCAATTGTTAAATAAATATAGAACAGCTGATATTTTTGGTTGCGATTTCAGTGTTGCTGCCATGATGAAAGTTGTTCATAATGATATCCCCTTAAGAGGATGCCCATGAACTCAGTTTCACCCTGTATTTAGATCATCAAAAGATATCATCTCAAAAAGTTTTATAATAAGTACCTTCTTTAATTCGAAACAAAATAAAACTAAAGTTAGGTACTTCGAACTCCATTTTGTCTAATTGAGGTAAAATTTTGGCGAGCCACTGCCAAACAGTATTCAAATGAAGTGGTCACATCGACATCGGAGCCTCGGTAATGAACTCGCCGGGATCAGATGCAGTCACTTGTCACGGTAAGTAATCTTTCACTGGTTGTACTTACGCAGACGCCAACAGACCGAATCGACATGTTGCCTTTCTTTGCCTACATAATATCGAATTTCAAGTAACACAATAAGCTTATATATAAAAATAATAAAAACCTAATTATATCGTCGTGGAAACAAACGAATAATATTACAAAACTGGGCTGATTTTTTGTAACTTATAAAGTTACTAGCGACCCGCTCCTGCTTCGCACGGATTTTTGGACTTGACAAAACATCCAGATTTATTAGTCATAATATGTAACTTTAATAGTAACGTCTACACATAAACCTTCCGGAATAAATTCTCTAAATGATGGTGAAAACCACATCAAAATCTGTTCCGTGGTTTTAAACAACGCGGACATACAGACAAACACGAAAACTGACTTTAATTTATAATTCGTATAGATAACATTGCGACAATTCGATTTGCAAAATATAACATAGCCCGACTGGTCTGTTAGTCAATTTCAGCCAATAAATGTCTATTAAAGGTGATTTAATATTGTTTAAAACATAATTATGAATGAGAATAACTGTTGTATCATGCTTTTAACTTCGTTGATAGTCGATTTAAAATGGCTTTACATGAAATTTAAATTCATCATTCAGAAGCTCATGTTTACAACATTCGGTATAAAGATGCTTTGTGTGTGTCGTCGTCGTTTGGAGTAGTGTCGTCGATCGGTTAAAAACAAAGTCTTGGAAGTGATCCGAAACGAAACAAAAACGAGGAATCCAAAACTTCAGAATATATAAAGGAAGAGCAAAAGAGCCAGAGACATTGGTTTTTATATCGGAGGTAATAGATATAAGTGTGACCGCTGCGTGACTGAACAGCGAAGCAAAAACGCACCGCGACAATCGTAGCCTCGTGTTTTTAACGTTCCATTAAGAAAGGATTGCTCTTTCTTAGTCGCTTGGCTTTACAGATCTCAAACCTTAACCGCACGTTTTATAGGGTTCCGTGTCAATAACGTGAAAATGTATCCCTTACGGGCGGCGGCGGTTTAATGCATTTCTGCCTGACACACCCGATTATCTATAAACGACCTAATCTGCTTTCGTAGTGGTTTACGTTAGGTTTTGGAGTATAGGTGTCGGTCTGCACTTAGTTCAGAGCAATAACTAAGCTTATCGGGAACCGGTATTGGCATTACACGTTATTGTTAAGGTGCTTGCGGAGCATCGATCGTAACTACGAATCGAATGCTACAAATGTTGCGTTAGTGTGCCTGTCGGAGCGATACAGCCACCTTGAACTGTACGACCACGCACACATTGTCATTGACATGATATTTGCTTGACGCGATAGCGCTGCTAGCTATTGAAAATTTATGATAAATTTGGATGGGTTCTGTAATACCAAAAATGATGAATGAAAACTTAATGTTTTTCCAATTTTTGTTTCGATAATTTGTAACTTGATAATATAGGCTATGTTTCTGCTGAAACAATATTACAAGTATTGTTGTTTATAATACAGAAAAAACAATATGAAAACATGTCATATACGCTGTAAAAATGTGCGAAATTCAATTCGCTACAAGTTTATTTTTTTTAGTTAGGTATTTGGAAAAAAAATAGATGTAGGTACGTAGATAAATACTGCCTCAATCCAAATAACGACACATTATGGTGGAAATATGTTCAAATTGCAAATGATTTAGGTATTACGTTTGTATGGAGAATTCATCCGTCGCCGCGTTCTTAAGTTGTAAATATTCGGTAGAGTCTTAGATCTAATTTTATCCTAACAAGTAGTAACTTGTTAGGTTACACATAATGTAGACTAAAAAGACTACTACCTACGAGATTAATTATCAATTCTCCGTAAGAATTCAATATCCTAACTTTCTTATTTTACTAGGACTACTAGGTACATGGCAAATTAGTTTCCATGTTTAGCACATCGTTAGGTACCCTTTTTTTTATTGTGTGTGGGAAATCATCCAATCACTTCTCCCGCTCTGGGCGGAGCGGAAGGGCGTGACAGACTTTTACTGACTAAAACCCACCCGTGTTCCTTCAGTTGCCTGTTGCCAAGGTCCCGCTATCCCTTTCGGACTTTCCCGCAACCCTGGCAGGCATCGTTAGGTACTACGTGTGTAAGTTCCATTATAACTATACTAGCTTTTGCCCGCGGCTTCGCCCGCATGGAGGTCGGAAATTATACAACGGGAACGTACTACCGGGATAAAATGTATCCTATGTCCTATTTTAGGCCATTGTCTACCGTTTTAGCGTGAAAGCGTAACAAACAAACAAAAAAACTCATTTTCGCATTTATAACATTAGTTAGGAATGTTAGGATTACTATTCGGAACTAATAAAACCAATTGTCGTAAATCTTGTAATAGTAGGTAATATTCACTTTAGAGTTATCGCACTGTACATTGAATATTACCTATAACAATTAGGTAATATTAAGACGCCAACTATACGATACACAATAGCGATCTATTGTGTACCGTATAATTGGCGTCTAAACAAATGTTAGGTGCGGTACTGCAAACTGCCTATATGTTCTTTTTCATTACATTATTTATATTGCTTCCCTGGTTATATACATTATCCATCCATCGCCTGTCTTACTTATCGATGGCCTCAGTAACTTGCGTCCAATGATAAGCGATAACTCTTGTATTTATTTTACTTGCACAAAGTCTTGCGGTGTAATGCTACAGTGAATCCATAAACAACATACCAACCTCCTTCTATGTGATCAAAATGTTACTTGGCCAACAATCGTTTTCCAAGCGTGATCATATATTATGATAAAGTTGCTTGCATCACCAGAGCTTTTTATAAGAAACTACTGGTTTAGCAACGTCCGGTCAGAGGCTGATATTATTATGTTACAATATTCAGAAAAAATCATATAGTGAAATTACATTGCAAGTTATTTGCGTTCCAAATATAAATTTGGAACGCAAATAACTGCTGGTTTTGTTAGTAGTTATACGTTTCCACACCACAGCGGTTAATCAGAATGGCATAAAACTTTCACTAGTGGTCCTCTGATGGACGCAGGATGTCAATAATAAGTGTTTAGGTCGATAATGTTACTGTAGATTGCGTCGGAAGCGAACGATATTCATAGCAGTAAATAAAAAGACGTCGGTCTGAACCGGGTTTTATTAAATTGTAGTGTTTCATTGACCTCTGTTATATTTTTTTGTAATAAAATTGAGTTGATCAAAGACTAAAATTGTGTCTTTTAACTGTATAAATACTTATCGACGTGAACGTGTAGAAAGCAAGAAAATTGTATATTTTCCTGATTTTATACTTAGCACTTGCAATTTTCTGGTTCCAATCATTGTGTGTTCAGTAGCAAACGGTTTTGCATGAATATGTTACAAAATGCTAATTTGGTCGTACAGTTTTGTAATTTCGATACGTAACGTGCGTTAACAAATAAAATTGCGTTTCATTTGTTTGTGGTAACCCGGGAACTCATCTGCCAAATAAATATATAAAAAATGACTAAGTGTGAACATCATTCCGTCTAGGAAAACGAACGTAGTTAGTTAATAAACGAGCTAAGTAATGAGCAAGGAGGGAGTATTTAAAACGTACAAGGGCTATTACATGCTAACGGCCTTCAGCACGCCATCGAGAAGCCCGAAAAGGTTCAATATTGACTTGCTATAAGTTCGAGCCGTGCTATTTGTGTATCTGCAATCAGTTTTTGAAACCTCTAATCATAGATCACGAAGGTCTTAAACATTTTTAATTTGCCGAATAAAAATACCAGTTCTGTGATTTGAAAAGTCTGCAAAGTTAAATCATAAGCTACGACTTTTAATAAATTAGATAATCCAATACAGAACATATTTCTCAACTAAAATGTCCTGTTTGTCCATCCGCCTGTCGCTATTTCAGCTAGTTATCTAGTTACTTAAGCTAGCTTAGCTTATGTATTTCCACTTCAGTCGCTTTTGTATAGGTTTAGATACCAAATATCAATGAATATTGTCCATAATAAAGGTTATTATAATTATAAATATATAAATTGTGATAAAGGTATAACTACCTATACCTACGTATAATTATTGAAAGAACTTATGTCTCCCAGGAATTAATGGTTTTCAAATTAAAATATCATGAAATTCTGATTTTTCATTTACATTTATTATTTTCTTTAGAACTTTTTTGCCCTTTACACTGGTCGGCGTTTGCTGTAGTTTCGAGTAGCCTCGAGATTTATTTTGTATCGGTCTCAAATAAAAAAGAAATTAAACTTTAGGCACAGGAATAAATCTTAGAGTTTCAGAACAATTAGAGCTAAAAAATGACTGATTTTGTAAAAACATAGGTAGATAAAAGTAGGTACAGTGCAGTTACATACCTACCTAATGGAAAATCGTAAAACGAAGGCACCTCTAGAGTGGATACTCGCAAACCTTCTGGAATAATTACCTCCAGGTCATTATGATACCGTATGAGACCGATATGTCAGGCTGACGATTTTATTTCTTATTATATAACACAGAAATGATAGCGTTCATCAAAGTGCTTATTTGACATTTGTGCCCACTCATAATTTTTTTTTGCTGGAGTCTATGATTTGTTTAATTTAGATCCTGTTCAACCCAAGCCTCCAAAATAATAATATAATTAGTGATGGGCGGATTAATCTGTCTAAAATCTTATAACTCATTAGGAAGGAACTCCTATTTTTCCGCGCCGACACGAAATAAACAAAAGAATGCGACTAAAAGATTTTTTGTTATTTTCTTTTGTTCTGTTAATGAAGATCGCGTAAGATTATTATGTTATCTCCTGAACTAAATATAAATCATTTGTATCTGCATGCTTCTAGACCTACATATATGTAAAAAATAAAGTATATTTATTTCTACAAGCCCAGATGCAAATGTATGTAAGTAAATTTTATATTTCTGCGAACGCTGCCAAGCTTGGTACGTGAAAAGATAAAAGCCTTTTATCTAAACAAAGCGTTGGCTCAGTTAAGATAGCAAAGTCCAAGACACAGTGCTAATTGATGTTAAGGCGTCGGCCAAACTGACCAGGGGCCAACGGGATAAGGAAATCCCGGTATTAGCCTTAAGGTGGTTAAGCTTAGCCCGGACTTAGCGGTAAACACAACACAACCAAAAGGTCGGTCGATATATGTGTAGTTAGTACGCACACTTTATTTGTGAAAGTACCTATTATTTTCTTTGCTGTATTTTTTCCAGTATTCTGGCAAAGGTCGGTTGGAAAGGCAATGGGTTTTACCACAACGAAAAGCGAAAGAGTTGAAGTGAGAGGGTAGGTACTAAATGGAAGTTAAAGGAGACCGACATAAAAATAACTAGGTATACCAACTGTTCAGTAATATTATAATAGGAAGGTCCCATAACTGCTCCACATAATTATATTGGGGATACTCAGCGAGGAAATTCGGTATTGTCTTTTTGGGTAACAGGACGCGTGGGGAGTCTTACTGAGCAGGAAACATTTTTTAATTATCGAGGTCCTAACAACTTGGGTAGGTATGTACATACCTACTATGTCAGGACATTTAAGCATAGTTTAAGAGAAAATGTAGAGAATTTTAAAGTTTTTTCAGAGCATATTACGAGATAGGTACACTGTAGTTGAAAAATCAGAAATAATAACCTAATTAAACGTTTTGAGCATCTCAAGAATAAACGAAACCTACTTTTTTATTTTCTTTTCTCCTAGTAACTGTAAGTAAGAAAATGTTAGAGTAAATGCTTACGTTTTCCGTAGAGTTATCTAAGTGCTTAGTAGTAACGAATGGAACACTTGAAACACATAGTCTCATAACATAATGTTACAGATGTCCCAGAAGAAATATACGCTTCGGGAATTATCGTCTATCGTCAAAAATACGAACACGCGATCGATAATATACAGGGTGATGAGACATCGACGCGCAACCTGTTTCCATAGATGCGGCACATAACTCCGAAAAAATAATCTTCGGTTCCTGCGTACCTAAATATTTTTCTTCGGTTACCGCGTAGATTTGTTGTTTGTTGTGTTGTCACTTGTCTATGAAACAGCTGATTTTATTGATAACCGACAAAAAAATTCAACGCAGAGGGTTCATGTGCTAAATTCATGGTTGCAGTTTGCGCGTCGATATCCCTGCCACCCTGTAGGGCAGTAACAACCATGAAAGTACTTGCCTATTTTGTATAAACCATGATTATAAAATTATAGATTAACTACTCTATGCAATTCCAAAAAAAACACCAATACAAACGACGGCAACAACGATTTAGCTTCGCCCACCGCTACATCAGCATAGTCAACTTCGGCGATCACAAACCAAGCAACTGCTGGGCCAATAATTCGATCTTTGCTAACGATGCCCTCAGGCTCCGTGCAAATTCAAATCTGGACCCCTACTGGACAATGACGATACGCACATAGCAACAGCTATACATGTATTTATGACATATCATGTATTCTTTGGGGAATCGGTTCTATGAGATATCCTCAAGTCGGTACATAAATACACAATAATAGAATCAGATCACAATAATCAGAATCAACTGTGACTCAAACTTCTTGGAAAGTTTTTGGTTTTGGCACGTGCAGTAATGGCAACTGAAACACAATTGCAAAGAATCTGTTTATCGCTTAAATGTCCTGTATTTAAGCAACTTCATAATAATAAATTGTGATAGCAGACTATGCTACAACACTCCATAATACACCAAAACATTTTCGTTCGTTAAAAGACTCATCAAACACATTTACGTCAATTTTATCATTCCATGAAATCAGAGTGTTCTGTCCTACAAAAACTCCGACCATTATTTTACAATATAGATGTAAAAACGGCCAGGCTGGTTGTTAATCGCTGTTGTTGAACAAGCTCATGCAATATTATCTATCGAAGTGACCAGACATATCGTTGATTTCGGCGCAAACCAAAACACATGCCAAACTAATTTATGAGTGCGCAAGAACATTCATCGGTTTGGAGCGGTCAGCGGCGGCACTCTACCGATTTACCAAATTGCTTTGGGAGCCGATTGATACCCGATGGAATTAACCATTAATTCAATTATCAATCACACGCCCAACAACAGTTCCATGTTTGCATTAATGTCGGTATGAGGTTTGTGTCACGTCCATGTCCGGTTCATCACGCATCAAACCATAAGCGTTGGATGGCCTCTGAAAATTACTCTTTGAACTCTAGCTTGTTACCTACAAAACCTTGTAGCGGATTCATCTACTAAATTCTATAGACATAAAATTACCCTCAAGTCCTGAAACGGATTCAAGTCTCATTTACCCAGCTTGCATTTTTCCAAGGAAAGAAGGAAGTAGGAAGGTACACTAGGAAGCGGAGAACCCGTGATTATGGTGTGGTTTATTAATTACGCAGATAAAAAAAAACACAGTCAATCAGTCAAACCACTTTACAATTTTTACTAGGTTTCTTAGGGCTGATTTTACCAAAGTCAGATATCTTTTATCCGTGGAATAAAAATGGCGTGTGACAGTTTTTGTATGGAAAAACTGTCAAAAATTCAAAATTTATTCGCAGGTTAAGACATATACTAGGTATAAAAGTTTGGTGAAATTCGCCCTTACTCTGATTAATTTTGTTCCAGATTGTTCAGCTCTCGGGGAAGCCTTATGCGTCACTACTCGGGACTATCGTAGGTGACCCGTTTAGCAAATGCAATATTTATATGACGGTGTAGACGTAGCTCGATTTTAAAAATAAATATACTGTGTAAACAACCCTAATGTCTTTCTTTTTTCATTCGTAGTTGGTAGAAATATAGAAGCCATAGAATCGTAAAGAGTTTACGTCATACAGAAATCTGGTTTTAGCTTTTATAGCGCGGCCCTGGGGCATGGCCGACATAGTTCATTGAATATGTTTTTCGAAGAAAAATTGCTTATCGGTACCTACTCAACGATTGAATGACGGTGTTTTTCAATTAATCATGTTGATTGAATTGTAGTGCTTTACTGACATAAAGCACTATTCTAGTTCGTTTAGGACTTTGTTCTGGTTATCTCGTATGTCATTCTGTTATTGGATACGAAAGAGCGACTGTCTTATAGTTAGTCTTTTTAACATGATTGATCCACCCACCAAATAATCGTCTTTTTTTTACTAAACAATAACATACTTAAAGGAACATTTGCTGAGAAAACTTCACGGCGAACAATTCGGCGGCGTCGCATCGCGCGGCGAATCGCCCCAGTATGTAAGAGCCTTTACACATACTATACCTACAGCAAAGTTATCAATTAATCACGAACCAACAATAGCTAATAATTTACTCGAATCTCGTGAAGAGATTTTTCAACAAAACTGGAATGGAATTGCCTGTTTTAATTATGCCAGTCCGTGTCAATAACGAAAAATAAAATCAATTTTTATTGGTACGGGCAACATCATGCGCCCCGGCGGGTGCACCAATCGCCCGGGCCAGTTCGTCTGAATATTATATAGCTTTTTATTTCGCTTTACAACGTTCACACCAATAATAATCGATCACGATTCAATCAAAATTGAATATGATGGTGGACCGTCGCAACAGTTGTCGGAGCTAATAAAAGAAATCCAATAAATAGAGCTACAAATTAGCGGGTTGTCTACTGAATTGTGAAAAAAAATATAATTACCTACATATATAGCGAAAGAACATAAAATTCATGCAATTTTACATTCGCTGGCGTAATTCAGATGCTGTTAATACGTGCTTTATTTTATATATAACAACTAAAGGTTTATTGACTGTACCTGGTGTATACTTACTTTTCCAGCTATAACCGAATCCTTGCAACCTATTTCTTTGTATTCTTCTGCAAGATGTAAATGACATCAGGTAGGTATAATCTACCCCAAAAAGTATATAAATCTAAAAACTTGAAAAAAATGGTAGGTAAGTATTGGTAGATAAAGTTAAATATAATTCGTTCATAGAAGTTCTTTAGATCAGTGCTGTGAAGTTGACCTTAATGAATAACGTGCTTAAAATATTGAGATAAATTTTCTATTGTTTGTATTATTATTTTATTTATTATTTATTTATTTGCTCAGATAAATAATATAATAGATAAATACCTATACGTAAATGCCAAAAATAGACGATGCCAAGATTGTTGGCCTTAATGCCAGGTTTGTAAAATATAATTATATGAAGTAAATACTTGCTGTTAACCCGCAGCATGTGACAGAGTATAGTATAGTTAACCCGCAATATGTGTCTTTCTAAAACCTAAGTATAAAAAAGTTTTAGAAAGAAACTAAATGTAGAGAACCTACATAATCGGTTGATTTCATTTATAATATTATAAAATGAGAAACGAATTCGGTAGGTACTCCTATTTTCGTTTAGGAATCCAGGTTCAAAAAGGAAAGTAAAACAAACTACTTATTAGAAGTTATGTTTACAAAATCTAATAACATTGTCTCCAAAACCGAGCCTAAATTCAAAGAAACAAGATAGCCGAACGTAAAAACCACTAAGACAGCGAAAGCTAACAAACGATAAAATAACAAACGTTACACGACAAAATATGATAGCAATGAAGAATATACACAGAGCGAGTCTCGAAAGCAGTACACAATTGAAATATTCAGGCGAACAATCAAGATCGCTCTGCCTGAGTTCCCATTGTTGGCAGGCCGAAACATCATTATTGTCAGCGAAAGTCTCCGCTTTTACGAGAAGAAAGCGTTAAGCCATTGATGGTAGGTAAATAAGGTTGTCGTTCTACAAAATTTTACTTATTTCAATACCATTGTTTCTCTTATCAAAGTTTTGGAGTAGCCTATCTTATAGTATTCGAGATGTTAATAGACAAGAAAGTTTGGATACCTACTTGTCGACTCGCAATTAATTGTTGCGGATTAGTGGTTTCTAGTCTGTTCTTCTGAATCAACGTATTCTGGACTGCAGAATTTTGTGTTGAATTACGAACACGTCTACGTTTTATATCTAAGGTTATAACCATTTTAGATGTTTGTCTGGAATTCCGTTGAGGAGTGTCTAAATTGTGTAAATAGTCGCCAGACTCAAGAATGTATCTAGAGCGTCTTTCCCGAGCGAGCGGTAGAAGCAACTAACTTCAATGTGTTACTCCACATTGAAGTTAGTCGCTTCTTAGTTCTAAACTTGTCAAAATCCTTGTTCTTGAAATTATTAAAATGCGATTCCAACAGCTTTTCAAATTAAACACTTTTGTATGCTATACCTATTATTCTAAAGAACCTTTCAACTAAACTGTCATTAACGCTAGAGCATCCACTTACAAATCTCTGAAACTCGCAGTTACAATGAACAATAATAGTTCTCGGTGAGAAAATCTGGACGTCAGGATGTGAACTCGCATGCCTTTTAAAACAAAACTTGAATTAATAAGTACTGCAGACAATGTGGGTAAAGGAATACATAATATTAAGTAGATACCTATATTTTGAGAAACTGTTAACAATTAAATGAAACTGTGTCTCTTGGTAAGTCTAGGTACTAATTCAAGATAAATATGCAAACTTGAACATGGGTTTGACGTGTTCGGATATCAACACGTTTAAACGTGTCTAGACAAGCGTTCTATCGATATCACAGAACGATAAAATCACAAAGAATTGTAACAACGTTCTTGACTTACGTGTTTAGGTAACCAAACCAACATTTAAATAGTAGGAGAGTTTTAAAAGACGTTTTGTAAAAAAACCTAGTCAAAAAGAAACCTTAGAAGGTGGAAGTGGTCAAATTCCAGGACGCCATTCGCTAGGAAATCATCCATCGCATTACTACCCAAAGGTCCAGAAGCAGTATCCATTTTCCTATTTTATTTTCTCCAGTAGACTAAATATTCCTATTACAAATTACCTTAGTGATATTCAGTATCAAACTTTATGAACCTGCCTACCTACTATAAATATAATAAACTTACAGATAACATATTTCAGTATAGGCGAATATGTAAAATAATTAATGATTACGGAACTAACAGAACTTATATTCATAAAAAGTACTTAATCATTTTGACATCTAAGTTTGAAATATATTTTCATAAACCTTTTAGACAGTATTACCTATCTATATACGTATATAAAAATAAATCCCTATTTCCATTGGTCACGCCATCACGCGTGAACGGCTGAACGGATTTGGACATTTGGATGAAGACCATGACCTGGAATAGGACATACGATACTTTTTATCCCGATATTCACACGGGATCGAGACTTACGCGGGTGAAACCACGGGACGCAGCTAGTGAAATATATTTACGAAACGCTGTATCAACAGGATACAATGACATAGAAGATGTTGAAATTGATAATTTTATTTATTAGTAGAAATTAAGCCATATTGCTACCAAAAACAGTGGCACAAAAGTATTAAAATACGCTTATGAAATCACAGATGAAACCTCTGATAAAACAATACGATTCGCCCTATTTACGAAAATTTTAAATTCGTTGTAATTCGATACTTTGCCTTAAAAATCTTGTTTCGAAATTCTCACCGCCATTGAACCCGTTTAGTTTGATTCTCATAAAAAACTGAATCGAACGGAAATGAAATAACGTTAACCGGTTTTACTCCAGCGGGCGGGCGGCGGGCTGGAAGGTGCGCTTGAAACTTTTTCCCTTTTTTGTCGTCATGACACTGGCTCTCCATAGAAAATATTTTAAGTTGACTTTATTCTGTATCGACTTTTAATGGCTAATGGCATTACGTAATATTAAATCAAGTTTCCTCCTCAATTGTTTATTCAAATTGTGATACACCTTTTGATGCTAATGAATGAACAAGCTAAGACTAGAACAACCGGTTTGTCCGGACGCGATGGCTATAAAAATATATAACCTTGTCTGGAAGGAAATTAGCCATCTGTTTGCAAAATTTAACAAAATAAATTACGATGTCTGAGGCAGCTTTGAAATAATTACGTACATACAATTACATACAGTGTCCTACATTCGATATCAAAAGGCAGGTGTTCGACTTAAATTATTCATTTATGTAGTGTAACCTAATGATATTTAAATATATAAATTAAAGTTGCTCCCAAAATAATATGCCGACAAGTGAAGAAGTTTGGTCACTTACTATTAGCATGGTCATGGTAACTCTCCATTGCGGTCGTTCGTCGAACATACTGCCCACGCCATCCTGTCGGAGTACGTGGAGGTACAGACGCCAGCACATCAAGCTACTACAAGCTGTCAAATTTCTTTAATAGATTTTCAACTTTATCGCTAAAGTATTAAGGTTCAAGGTTGATTGGGAAAATCTGACAGTTTCGGGTAGCTTGACCTGCTGGCGTCTGTACTTTATGTGTGAGACAAAGATAAATCATCACGTTCCAGTACAAAAATACGAAAAATATGATTAACTTTTATAAGACCACTTCATAATAATGTCATTGCGCCACTGGACACTTTTAAAACCAGCAATGACAATCTTTGACTCGTTTAGGATGTAGATAGTGAGCGGCAATCAGGTGAAACTAGGTGAAACTAATTCAAACAAAGTGTACATTTTACAATCGCCTGATTTATTTTTTCAATTTTACTGCTAAAACTCTTATGCCTTTTCAACATAAAATTTACACATTCATTATCGTACATTGATTAACATTCATCGTGAATTACAATAATAGTAATATACTTCATTTATATTACATTCAGGGGGAGTTCAATATCTTTGGATAGTTCGTGTATGTCTTACACCGTATATAGTTATTATTTAATATTCATGTAACATCTTATTTGAGTTTCAACAATCAAGATATATTTATATTCAGTATTTTAATTATTTGGCGATCATAGACGATACCATTCCATACCACGTAATAATTTACACTTACATTCTTCAACTAATCAGTCGCGGACCCGTCGCATTTGGATCCAATGTAACTTTCCATTAATTATCTAAATAAATTATATGATACAAAAAATATTACACTAACAACCTGTTTAAGTATAAATTACACATACCTTACGTATAAGATGATTTCTAGCTTAGGATACAAATTTACAATTTCTGACATGTCATCTAGATATGCAAACAATGCGTTCTTTTATCAGATTTATACATCAGTAGCACAGCCATCCTGAAAGTGATCATCGGCCGAGGGCCTGGTGATGGTGAGCACGCGCTTGAGCGCGGCCACCGGCGGCAGCACCGGAGGCGCGCGTTGCCACACGCGCAGCGTGCGCGCTCCGGGCACGGGCAGCCCGTAGTCGGGCGGGTAGGGCGCGTTGGCCGTGGGCGCCGGGCTCGGCGCCGTCACCGCGTGCGCCCGCGGGAACGTGCGGCTCATGTAGCCCAGCTCCTCTTGCGACCCGTCCACGCTGCAGTTCTCTATTATCGGCGTTCTATCATTATAATACGTGGGAATTGCCGTACTGACCGCACGAGCCAAATTACTGGCCTGGCTCATTTTCATTTGATCCCAAAGGCCGGATGGGTATAATGATTCTGAGGTCTCACGGGCGTACTCGCCACTTCCTGGTCTTGCAGCGCTTTCCGGCCTCGTATCATTTATAAGATCGGGATCAATAGTGCCAGAAACTGTGGGAGACACTACTACCGGTCCGCCAGCAGTCACGACGCTTCCTCTTCCCTCATAATGATTCGTAGTGTAGGGTATATCATTCGCTCTCGGAGGTTTTAGAACAGGATTACATTTCGGGTCATTGTAATTCGGCGAATCTTGCCTATTAGCCAAAACAGCGACATGTGGTCGATCGGTCGACGTTGGGTGTACTTCGTTTCCAGAAACGACTCTGTCTATGGTATTCGGTGTTTTACTCTCACAAGCCGGTGTTGGACGAAACCGAACAAAAGTAATCAGTAGAGCTAAAGAAATGACGACTACGACTAGGAATAATGCAGCTCCTAGGCTCGCGATCTGTGCGCTCCCCAATGATGCCATCCCGACTGGTAGTTCAGTCACGCGCACTGTAAAGTTGGCTTCAGCATTCCCGCCTTTATTTTCAGCCACACAGTAAAACTCGCTTGAATCAGATTCCTGCGTATTCGTCAATATTAAAGAGGACTTCTTTCTCGAATCCCCTTCTTCAAATATATAAATTTTCTGATGTGAATTAAAGTGGCTTCCATTTTGAAGCAATCTCCCATTCCAGTACCAATTGATATTAGCACTCGGCACGGCTTCAGTCCGACACGTAATAGTAGCATTGGAACCTACTGATGCATCGACATGTCGACTTGCTGGTAATATCTCCGGTTTACATGCGAACTCATCAATAGGTAACTCTGAAAACGGTCGGTTGGCGAGACGTGTTGGCGCATAACAGCTGGGAGTTGATAGCAATTTATGTTTTGCCAACCATAACTTGAGATCTCTTAGCCGGCAGTCACAAGTCCACGGATTGTCCGATAAGTCTATCGCTCGTAATTTCTCTATTTTCTCTAAAGAGCTCAGAGGTATGTCACGTAACTTGTTGTGGTTTAATTTTAAAGATTCCAGCGAGCGCAACGTCCTAAACGCGTCTGGAGCTATCTCTCTAATGTCGCATTTGGATAGATCAAGTTTGACGACGCTGCCAAGATTGTTTAAAGCATCAGAATGAACTTTTAATACTGGGTTTTGAGACAACGTTAGATCCCTAAGGAAAGGCGCATCCTTGAAGCTATCTGAAGGGATTTCTGTGAGTAAATTATAAGACAGATCTAATTCAACTAAATTGGTTAATCCTTTAAAAGCTCTATCGTGTATTTGGCCAATATTGCAATTGCGTAAATAAACTCTCTGTAAGTTGAGCAGCCCTGTTTTGGCGAAAGCTTCCTGAGGAAGTATTTGAAGATTATTCCCGGAAAGGTCCAATACTTGCGTAGCAGGGTCTACTGGCTCGGGCACTGTGATAAGAGCTTTGTCCACACACTCCACAGTCTGCTTGCCTCCTTTCCACTTACACGCACACACCCCAGGGCACGAACCTGGGGGTGCGATACCGGCTAAAATTGTTTCCCACACCATCACGCTCATTGTCACTATAAACCACCTCATTTTGTTTGGAAATCCAATTTATTTTAAGTCACTGTAACATTTCTTTCACTTAAATCCACACGGTTAACTTGTGTCAGAACAAACATAGAGTTTACAAAAATTCAATAATATCTAATGATAAGTCGCGTTTGAACGTCGGTATCGTATCACATCACTACTCGAGAAAGTTGGCAAACGGTACATGACGGCACGGTGTACTCGCGCGACGACTGTGAGTCAACTGAGAGAGAGGGATCGTCTGCTCGTCTCGGTAAAGAGCTCGACGCATGCGTGGTGACGGCGCCCCGCGCCCCGCTCTGCGGCTCTCCTCGACCACCGAGTTGAGTAGCCCTACTCGACGGGAACTGTTGAAAGAATTCCAAAAGTGTAATTTTCTACCTGGCTGTGACCGCGGCCGATCATCCCACTCGCTAGCTCGTCACGTTCATTCATAAATACCTGAGTCACTAGCGGCGGCACGGCGGCGGCGTGGCGCTAGTTTCAATGGCGATGGTCGGAGATGCAACAAACAATACTGGGCCCGCTCAACTGCGGCACGCAAACCGCTCCGATTGTTATACAATACGCAGCCTTTTGTTAAGAGCACGTCGGCTGGGCATCAGGTAGAGGACTAATTATAAATAGCAATTCGAAGGGATGGCAGGTATACAGCGACAATAACACAGGATGTGTCATACAATGGAAGCGACGGGTTCATTCATTTCTTCGTTGTAAGAGCTTAAGTCGCAACAACTGACTGGTTTTAAGGCGATTTGACGATTAAATCTTTTTGTTGCCCCACTGGATGCACCAATGTCATATATCTAGCTAACTGTAAAGCTCTGAAAGTAAATGCTAGTTCATACGCGACTCAAGATGAAAATACCGATGATATCTACATACATTATGTATACATCGCTTTTCTAAATATTTCATGTTTTACTTCTTTCGTAGTAAGCACAGTAGGTATTTTCAGGGTGATTAATGTCTAGTATAAAATTTGCACCACCTTTTGTTTAGAATGACTGCGAGCTTTTACCAATTCTACTAAATATTTATATAAAAAGGCTAATGGTTTGTCTGGCTATACATTCGCAGTTCAGAAGCTTCGATCTGCCTACATCACACAATAATGCTCATTAATTAAAATATAACAACCCTTATTTGGCTAATGCCTGACTCCGAAAAACTATCCATCGTTAGTGAATGGAACTTAGAATCTCGTGGCGTGAATGGAACTTAGACATCACTCAGTTATGATTAGTAAAGTTAACCCGTTTTTAGACTTAAGAAACTTCATAATTAGCATTTAGTTATTATTCCAAAGCAAAATAAAAATAATTACCTTCTAAAAATAAAGCGAGCCTCAAGCAATAATTTAGGCATGGCTTACTAGCAGGATCCTATAAGTGGGGTGTAAAGCTGCTATAAATTACAGCAACCGTTCAAGTGAGGTAGGTTTGTTCGACAAAGGTTCAAAGGAAGCTAATAAAACGAAATTAGTGATGTGGCACGCGGCTGGTACGCTCCGCCATATGCGCCTGCGCCGGTGACAACTCCTGCTCACTCAGCTGCGCTTCACCTGGCGGGCGCGGGCCGCCACGCGCCCCGACACAGACATGCCGTGGCCCTTACAAGGCTTCTCACAGGTTTTAATAAAATTAACAGCGCCCCTCAACAAGTAAATGGTCCTTCAATCTATTTATAGAATGTAATATACGCGAACCTTAATTTTATTCTACATCTAAAGCAAGTTCACAGATGTAAAGACGAGTACGACTACGAACTTTGTTATATTTTCTGCTTTGATAATCTATTTCAGTAAAAGTTATTTTTCACGAAAACATTACCAATATAGGTACACTACAAGTTTGAATTTAGATTTATTCCAGCATAAACAATTTTCCTTTAATCCTATGTATCGTACCGTACCATAAAAACTAATGTCTATGAAAATATTACCAACATTTTATACTCTGCTAAAAAGCGCAAAAAAATGCTTGTACGCTCCTTAATAAAGTAATGCTTATCGCTCTTTGTGCAGTTACTCGGATAACACTTGGTTGTGAGTCATACATTTTAATGGATATCCTTTTTCATGCTGCACTACGAGTACATTCACTGGCCTTGTATGACATAAATATGGAATAACAATAAAACTCATAGTATGTTATATTTTTATAAAACATCCATTTATTTAATAATACAGCTTGGCTTTTCCCAACCTATGTTGAAGTAAAGCAATAGTCCGTTTACGCAAGAACTGAAACCTAAGATTCAATTAGGATTCTATCATGGTCACTGCATAATATTGGCCAACATTAGTTCCTAGTTAGTTAGTTTCATTATTCACGTATGGGCGTACGATAACACATTGCTCTTCTCCACTGAAATATAAACATGTCCGAAAACATAACAAACAATCTCAACAGAAGAATGAATTGTGAAATCATAATAAAGGTTCCGTGAACGTCTACTCATAAACAAAAAATATTGAATGATCATTAATCCCATACCTTCTGAATGTATAATTTATGAACGATATTCTTCTGAAAACTGCAGCTATATCAACCCGTTCCAACAAAAACGTTCTCATTGAAGAAACAGAAGCACAGTTGAAACAATAATTCAACATTCTACAGTCGGGTGATCTCAAAACAGTTTGGAAAGTTGTTATGATAACATCTGTATAACAAAAGTAAACGGAAGCTGAAAATAATGTAAACGGTTTATTCTGTTATTAATCATTTTCCCGTTAGAGCAGATTCAGGTAAGCAATACAGTTGCAGGACATTGCTAAATGTTTCTCCTGATTTCTTTAATCCTTATAGTTCGCAATAATTAGGAGGTAAATGGGTTTCAAGGAGACTTTTTCCTCAATTTTAACATACCTACATTTATAAGAGCTATTTAATAACAAATTCAACAACACCTGTAGGTAGCAAGGTGGTAAAAAGGCGTAGTGAATACAAAGTGAGTATTTTATTTTATTTTTGTTGTGAACTCACTTGCCCTTAAGATTCCGAGTCAAAAACCAAGGCGTCTTTAAGTTCTTAAATCATTTAGATTTTATTGTATTTTGAAATGCTTCATTTGAAACATGTTCTGATTTTCTAGTACTTAGTAGTGTAGAATTAAAAAAGTAAAGACGACCTACTGTTTATTACAAAACTAAAGTGGAGTGGAATGCTCAATTAAAAATATTTCGATGAAGACTTGATCAGTTGCATGTGCAGTCCGTGTGAAAACACAGAAAAAAAAACAGGCCGAGTGCGCAATTTAATCGGTCACAAAAATAAGCTTCAAGTATTTCTCGAATAAGCTATGAAAAACAAATTATTCTACGGTTTTAACCGAAAATATTTGTGGGTACATACAAGGTTTTCGTCATAAAATGTTTATTTTTTACATTTTACAATAACGTTTTTCAAATGGTGAGGTGCCAAACGGAACCCTATTACTAAGCCTCCGCTGTCCGTTCTTCTGTCTGTCAGCGGGCTGTATCTCATGAACCGGAATATAATAATCACACGTTAGGCACCTAGGTCGTCATGATCAGATCACAAGTCGCGGAGCGGCTTGACTCGCAGTCTACTAGCGGGTAACCATTCACTTCCCACTTAGTTCGCATGTGTTTAATCATAATGCGCATGATATTGTAATTTATTGAGATGATGAACTATGTTTCCTATCTAAAACTTTTCTTAGCATCACATTTTTCTTCTTTTAATTTTAAAGAGGTACCTTTTTCAAAATTACTTTGAAATTCTACGGATCATTCGCAGAAAAATGGCTTGTTAATAAAAAAATCCAGATTTTATTCCTCTTTGTTGGCGTGACTCATGAATGACTTATATACTTACTCCTAAGTATAACTGGGACAGACTCATGTCTGTGTATCCACTAAAGATAATCTGCGGACAGACAGACAGACGGACTTGGTAAAACGGTAAGGTTTCCTTGTTTTACTACGGAACCCCTTTTTTTTCCGTGGGGAAATCCTCATGGATACCCTCCGCCTTGGGAGAACGGAGGGTTATGTCGGAATCCTACCGACTAAAATCCCACTGTTCCCACTACTATATTATATAGTCCTCCTTATCGATTTCGATAACGGCGACCCTTTAAAATTATTATTTCCTAGCGTGTGCCCTAATATGACTCGCTAGACCAAATTTGGTTTAGACAACCACTACTACCATGAGTCTGGGCCCGGGAGATACTTGTTACATTCGCCGCACCGGTCCCGACTGGTATCAGCCCAACCCTAAAAATATATCCATTCATTCAAAGTAATAAATAAATATCTAAGTAAGTAATAATATTAAGTAATTAAAAGAAGCAAAGCAAGGATGAGTTTACTTTATTATTATGAATAACTTGCCAATTCCCATGCATTACGAATCAAAAAAAAAGATGCTATTTAACTGCAGATTTTTATCTCCTAAGTAGTTACCTATATTTATAAACATTTGTTAAAATAAAGTCAGAGGATCAGAATTCTAAACTACATTAATGATTACTCAATACCGTTCATTTTATTACCTATTAATTAGAATTAAAAGACTCGCTTTCATTCATTAGTACCTATTCAACGCCAGTTGAGAACAGTTTAAACAAAAAAACATTGTTTTTTTCAGTGGATATAAATTAGTTGAGCCGCTAAAGGATTCCAAGAGATTACAGCGCGCTTAGAGTTCATTATGTATGGTGTTCCTAACAATGCATGATGCTTTCCTATTCCCGCTAACTCCACCAATTAAGGCAAGTGCTACGCGCTACTACTGAGTTACTACGCTATACTTCGATAGGGTCAGGTTTCTACTTAGGATTTTATTCGAATAAATGCCGTTTTATCCGTAGTATTCTGTTATTTATATCTCTTCATTGAAATTTTTGAATTGTTGTATTCATACTAATAAATGTGAATGTTTATAATATGTTTGTTACTCAGTCACGAAAAAACGGCTAATCGGATTTGGATGAAATATGGCACACAGATAATTTATAACCTGGATTGACACATTGGATACTTTTTATCGCAGTAGATCGTTCCCGTGCGATCATTTCGGACCCCCAAACCGCGGGAAAAAGCTATTATTAACATACATTTTAAGAAGAAACGAAGGAAGAGGAGCTCGTGGCTAAGTAATAACAGCCGCTCGGGTCGATCCATCAGGTTAAGCTACGCTTGCCGGGGTTGGTCCGTGGATGGGTGACCATTTTCACATATCGAGTCTCCTCCATGCCTCGGAAAGCACGTCAAGCCGTTGGTCCCGGCTGTCATTTGTGGATCTTTGACAGTCGTTACGAGTCGTCAGAAGCACGAAAGTCTGACAACCAGTCTAACCAAGGGGTATCGTATTACCCAGTTACTGGGTTGTGGAGGTCAGATAGGCAGTCGCTCCATGTAAAATACTGGTATCCAGCTGCATCCGGTTAGACTGGAAGCCGACCCTAACATAGTTGGGAAAAGGCTAGGCAGATGAATTAAGAAGAAACGAAACGCAATTTCAATAAATTACATTTAAAGCAAAAAAGTGTCAGAAGTCAGTAGCCGACTGATAAAAGTGCAAATTAAAAATCAGGCCAAAAACGCGTTCATTAAAAACAAAACCCGTTTGACATTTGCTGTCTTTTAGCAGTCTACCTAAATACCTAATTGCATTTAAAATGTCGCTTGTATTCACATATGTGCGTTTCTTTTTTCTGGAATCTTTTAATGACCAGAGCGTCGGCAATAATTAACAGTTAAACGAGCGTCCCAATTTAATGATTATGAGTTAGTTCCGGTGGTCAGCGACCGACAACACTTCACTGTGCGAAAACTCTACTTCAATAATTTCTGTGCTCTTGAATGAAGGATAAAATAATTAAACTTATGACGAGTGTTCAGCCTCACACGGTTTCAAATGCCAAATGTCATGAGTCAGTCTATTAAACCGTTTGAACCATAGCTTGTGTAGTTTGCTTTTAAATTATACAGTAGCACATTCTCAGTCAGGACAATTACATTGCTAACTATTACACAAATGCCATATTTAATACCTTTGGTAAACTATTCTCTTTATCATGGATGCGACAAGACTAGTTTACAGTATTAAGTTTAAATCTTCAGTTTCTGTAATAGAGTTTTGTTGTATATAACTTTTAAATAAAATAGTCTAGATAATAAAAGGTTTCCACGCAACTCCATCTGAGGACACGGTATCGAGATTGCTGTGTTCATGGTTCCCTTTTGTTACGGAACCCTTAAAACTGTCTCTTCTATCATCAACTGGACCCATGAGCTCTCAGTCTATCGTTGTTCACAATTTATTTAAAGAGTTGAAAAGTTACTTTACATTCAAATTGTAAGGTGTATTATAAAATAATTTTTGATTTTACTGTCATGGGGTGGATTTTAATTTGATTATAGGTACCTTCCTCGAGAACCACTCTATCCATTGGTGAAAACAGCATGGAGGACTTTGTTTTATAATATGTAAGGATAAGGCTAAGGATAATATTGACAATTGGATCCCAAAATCTACACATCATGTTAGTTATGTAAACTGCAAGTATCCAGAGTTTGACACTATACAATTGTATTCTCATGACACTTGAGTAAGTCTGCGAAGTTTAACATCAATACGACATATTCCGAGAAATGGGTCAAAACGGAGTTGCAAGATTTGACGTTGTGGTTTCATAAGTAGGTAAATAGTACACACTAAGTCTTACCAACAAAACAAAAGTTAAAACTAAAGCTCTCATATCTTTGTATACATCGAAACTTACCTAATTTTCCTACCTTAACATAGGAGATTTCCCTACTTTAAAGATCTTACAGCTGAAATTGCCTTAAGAGTGTTTTCAAAGGACCGGTGAGGCATTGCCAAAATCTACGATCGGCAATACAAACGGTCTATTTTTGGACATAGGATCCGGGCCAACAATTTTAGTATGCTCCAATTAAAGCAGATTATTCTACATATTTCTCATTTCCAGCCACTATAATCCGGATCGGTTGTTAAGTGGACTAAAAACAGGGTTAAACCACACGCCTACGGGATATTATCGCTTCAACGCTTCCTGTCTAACTCAGATCTGTCTCAATAACTGAAATTCGGATTAACCAGCATAATGTGACTTTTATTCTATGTGTAATGTGTATCAATCATAAAATAATATTAAACAATAGTGATATAACAATAGCGCAGAACTGGTGCCCTGAGACAGTGAGACGGGGTCGCGGCAGACCACGTAGGAGATGGCGGGACGAGCTGGATAGGTTCCATCAAAACTGGAAAGAGGACGCGCGGGCTCGCGAAAGATGGAAGGAGTGGTGGGAGGCCTTTGCCCAGGAGTCGGACAGCGTAGGTAAAAAAGTGGTATAAAGTCACCGATTATTGGAAATCAAATAGGGTTAAAGTAAGATATTCAATTTCAGAATATCGAGACAGCTCCGACTTGGATCGGTTTAAATTTAAAGACGTTTAAAATGTTTGATTCACTATACAGTACATAAAGGAGAGCTCCGGGCTCCGGGAGAGGTTCTTTCAAACCAACCTTGTAATTTTGCTTATTCCCAAAATCAAGGACAATTCGTTTTACGTAGGTAGGTAAGTAGGTACCTGTCTGTAAAAAATATTCATCTGCCTTTTGATAAGTTTTCCTTTTTTGCCACTCTTAATAGATCCCGTTGCTACTTTTATTAGGAACACTTCATGTATAACACATTTATTCAACTGAGTATTTACTTACTTACGTAAGGTGAATTTTACTAAAGTTTTATACCGAGGCTACCCAGTATAAGTCTTATACTGGAATAAAATTAACGTCTCAGTTTTTGTATAGAAAACCGGCCAAGTGCGTGTTGAACCACGCACAATGAAGGGTTCCGTAGTTGGGATGAATTTATCCCCATAACAAACTTTACATTAGAGTTGAAAAACCTGTTCTCAAAAAATGTTCTCTAAATATAAAAATAAATATTTTTCATGATTTTATTTTACCACTTTGTCGGCGTGATTTATATGTATACCCATATTAAATTATAGCTTTCTAGTACTAAGAGTCTCTGAGCTAAGCTGCGGACAGACAGATAGACAGACGGACATGGAGAAACTATAAGGGTTCCTTGTTGACTACGGAACCCTAAAAAACTGTCAGAAATTCAAAATTATTCCTCGGACAAAGATATCTAGCGTTGGATAAAATTCGGCCCTTAGTCATCAAAAATGTTGATTTCTTTATTCCCGTGATTAGGTATCAAATCAACATACATTATTACTTATTAGTACGTATTATTAGTAGTCCACTCTTCGAAAGTGACTGATTTCGAAATGATCTTCATTCAACGTATTATTTTGTTATTTTTGTCTTCACAAGGATGTTCAAAGTAGATTTGTACTGATATTCCTAGTTAATTTCAGTACTGACGTAACAAAATTCTTTTCATTGTTTTTAATGAGACGGAGGCGAGCAAATAACGCAGGATAGACTGTCCCGAGCCCATTAAGGCTCAATAACTGGCGTTCGACGCACAACATTCTAAATTTCGACATCGGCGCATGGATAATCTGAATAAGAAGGCAATTTTAGAACACCCTATTTCAGATCTGGGGGCAACTGGCGCGATAAGGTCGGTAATGGCGGCACTCGGTAAATTAAAAAGCATGGTCTAACTTTGGCCTCCCTGCCGAGGAATTGTGCCGGATATTTGCATTTTACTCGACAACTCACTGGTATGGACGGACGGATTACGAACAATAGTTGCCATGTAGCATTCCCCAATCGGGAAAACGCAAGGTGTTGTTAAGATATGCTAGCTAAGCTATGCTAATGAAGTGAGTAAACTACTTATGCTACGTCCGGGACGTGGGACACTTGTGTAGTTGTATCATGAATGCGGCTCGTCTATGATCGACCTAAATTAAGAAAATTAATATCCGGCATGTGACATGCACTTCTTAACAACAGATCCCGGTTCCCAGCATTTAAGAACCGTGTGGATTATATTAATCGTTTACAAGCGTTATCTTTAACACATTCCGGGACAGACCGCCTCTCGACGTTATCTCGGTAGGTATATCGTTACGTGACAGTACGGCTAAGGGCGGTCAATTTTATTTTATGTAATTTGGCAAACCGTCGATAGCCGTCGCTTGCCCATAACATTCTTAGGAAGCACATAATCTAGTGTCATATCACGCGACTTCATTCGTTCCGCGGTGTCACGTCAAACTCTTTTCAAGTAATTTTTCAACACATACATATGCAGTGCCTTATGACACATTCACACTGGGCGTAGATTGAGCCACAATTACAGTGATGTTGATATTAAATTTTAGTGTCACGGCACGCGGATTTTGTAGTGTCATATCATGACATTTGCAAATAGTCAAATGTCCAGGAACGTGTTAACTATCTACACTTGCAATAAGCTGAACAGTTCGTTTTTATGTTTGTTTGTTTGAACGCGCTAATCTCTGTGGAATCACCAAGTCGGTCAAAAATCTTTTTGCATTTGATAGCTCAAATTTTTGAGGAAGGCAATAGCCTCGTTAACATCACGCTAGGACGAGTAGGAGCAAAGCAAAAAAAAAGTCGGAAAAGAAGAACAAAAACGAAGTAAAAGCAAGCGATGCTATGCGACGGGGTAGTTGAAAATAATCAAGTGAATATCATAAGCGTAGACTGGCTAAACAAATTATTTCACTTTAGAAATCATTATTTTGAAGATAAAATATACGTACCTACTACGTATTACCTGGCTCCTACCTCGAAACATTGAAGCGGACCCTTTCAGGGATTGTGCGTGCGTAACGCAATCTCGGAGGTATTTTTAATTTGTAACACTGTGTGCCGAGTGTGTGACAGTTACGTAACAACATTATGGTGACGCCTGACTGCAAACATTTGTTCCGGACATCAGTTTTCTTGACTTTATATTAGACCGTTTGAAAAACGGTTTGATGGTAGCACCCATGAACAAGGTAAGCCATGTAAAAATGGCTTCGTTTATTTTCATTCAACCCATATAATGGAAAAAATAAACCTTAATTTGTCACTAGAAATATGGAAAACTAGCTGCACCCCGCGGTTTCAGCCGCGTCAGTCTCAATCCCGTAGGAATATCGGAATAAAAAGTTTCCTATGTGTTAATCCAGGTTATAAACTATCTGTTAGCCAAATGTCATCCAAATCCGTTCAGCCGTTTTTGCGTGATTGAGTAACAAACATCCAAACACACAAACATTCACATTTATAATATTAGTAGGATATACATTGAAATATGACAGATACTAAAGATTTAGGTACAATTTATGTATTGGAAAACATAGAAGTAAAGAAAAACACAGGAAAATAAAAACAATATGCGTGAAAAAACTGAAAGTCTAAATTCAAATTATTCATATCTATTTTTCCTCCACCATAAATAAACCAGTTAGAATCAGTGACGATGTCGTAGTAATAGCCTTTCACTCCAATATTCAATACTGTTCCGCCCCAGAATCATTATTAGCTCCCAAGCGGTTCAGTAGGGTAAATAAAAGAGGCTTTATTACCTTATGCTATTAAAAGTCGGCGTAGCTTTATATCTGTGCCTGTTGGGTCTCGGGTTAGTATTATTTACTATGCTATAATACCTACTGAAGGTCTTTGAACCTTTGAGTACGTATACGATATATTATGTGGCCTGTAGTCACGTAGTTCGTATGAACACGTAGAAAAAAAAATATAGCCTTTTATGTACAATTTATCACAGTATTAGTCAAAGGAAGTTCTTACTTCTTTCTACTTTGTTCGCCAAACCATGAAATCGCAGCATTAACATAAGATTATCATTCCTTATTTATTATTTAAGGGCGCACCCAATCACAAATTGCTTAGCATGATCCTCTGTTATGCCGAAAATACTGCAGAATTAATTTTGAAATAAATATATGTTAAAGTTGAGGATTGATGCTAGGTCTTATGTGAGGCGAAAACACGATTACATAAAATTTTCTTGATAGAAAAAAAATCCAAAGTTACCTCTGAACAGAATTATAAACCGCTGGTATTCAAAAAATACTTCAAATTAGATCATGAAACTTTGCATGATAACTGATGAGAGTAATTTTTTTAATTACCATTATTTTCAACGTAAAAAATACCTAAACTTTTCGACGCTTTAGAGCCGCTAGCGCCCCACTCCGTCTCGTTCTCACTCAGGTCGCGAGTAGTATGGTGCGAGCGGGATAAAATCTGAGGTAGGGTGCGCCCTTCCTGCCAGGGTTGCGGGTTACTCCGAAAGGGATACCGGGACCTTGGCAACAGGCAACTGAAGGAACACGGGTGGGTTTTAGTCAGTAAAAGTCTGACACGCCCTTCCGCTCCACCCAGAGCGGGAGAAGTCATTGGATGATTTCCCACCCTCAAAAAAAAAAAAAAAAAAAAGGTAGGGTGCGCCCTTAAGCCGTGGTATGACTGTTGGACTGCCAAGTCATATGTCTCTAGTTCGAACCCAAGCCACGCACCTCTTACTTTTCAGATTCATGTTCGTATTGAATAGTTATCACTTGCTTCAAAAACAGTGAAGGGAAACATCGTGAGGAAACCGGCATGCCTGAGACATATTTCTCGACGGGAAGAGAAGCCCAAGTTTAAACGCCGCCACAGGAAAAAAAAAAAAAAAAAAAAAAAAAAAAAAAAGGTGCAGCATAAAACTCTCACACCAGGTTAGTCACTAACTACTACTAACTAACTAATTAAATCGATTTGAGAACTGCTCTTTTACTTTTACTACTACTACTTCTACTACTTCTTTTCTAAACTTGGATTTTTCTCCCCGAACAAGAACCACTGTATTATGAGAAGTAGCACCCATAGATTGCAAACTAATCGGTTATAAAAATTGCAATTCTATGTAGCGTATACATAGAATTGCGATTTTACAAGTAATCAAAATTTATGACATCCGTGAAAGCTTTTAGATTTATACGAAAACAACATAGAAATATTTCCTGCTAAAATAGCAAAGCAAAAAATATAAATCGCGCACTGTTGTTGTAACGATAATTGAAGGAGATGCCTGTCAGTGACAGATTTGACAACCGTTTTACGCCTTATTTTTATTTCCTTTTTCCCGTTTTCGATTCCAGTGCCGGTTGAAATAACTCTTTGTTTTAATTTCAGTCGAGCATCTCGACCCGGAATCTGTTTTATCAGTCCTTAGTCAGCCTTTACTACGGTATACCTACTCACATATTATATCGATAGGAAAAAGGTAAACAATGCGTTTATTCCTCGGAAATCTTGAACCTCTAGGGAATGTTATAGTGTAACTTATACGAAGGCAAGTGGCCTACATATTGACGTTTATAATATTGGCTTTAAGAAAAGGTCGGTCTCGACGTTATATTGCATACAAAATATGAAATCTTAAACGGCAGAATGTTGTTGTTCCGATGGTAAATATCTATGATTTTAAACATATTTTATTTTCCAAAGAAACCACGGAGATGAATATAGCGTGACCACAGACCAACATCAGTTATACAAATAAATAGCTCGCCCGGTACCTAGTAGATATAATTTATTGTAGCGTTCTATTACCTATTCTGTATCTCTCGTAGTTTGCCCGCCATCGTTATCAAGCACCCAGCTCCAATCTCTCACCCCAATTACCCAGCTCCTTTTGTACCCAATTCACCCATTCCTATCCCATTAACTTGGGTAGTTGCGTAATCCCCTCACCTTTTTCTATCTGATTACGCTCGAGTATTATGTGCATTTTATTATCACACTTACTAAATTCCTTTAAACTGTCAATCAGACCTCTGAAAACACATTTATAGATTTTATTTTAACATGTTTAAACTATAATTGCTGTTTATTGATAACATAACAAAACTTCTTGTTACTGAAATTCAATTCTTGACACCGATTTTCAATAAACAGATTCAACGAGACTGAAATAAGATATTATGTAGGTACTCAAAATTACATATTTATAAAATCTTGACATGAAAGGAAGGGCTCGATAGCGGAACATTTCTATGCTTTGCAGTCACCAAATACGTCACGGCTGTTTGCCATTCTCATTGTGAACAAAAGCGGCGCGCACCAGGCAGCAAGGCGCACGGGCGGCGGCGGACAGGGGGACAAAACCAACATCCTTCACATCACCTCACGTATTTATAATCCCACATTCGCTTCCTGCTTTTTGTTGAATGTTATTCTAAGGAATTTAAAATTTGCAAAGGAATCGTTTCATCGAACAGTGTATAATTTAAAAGCATTAGTAGGTACCTGCTTGCTTTTCAAGCATTCTTCATAATACAAAATAATTATTTAATTTACATTTCTAACTTAGCTATTTAGAAATGTAAATTAAATAATTATTGTGAGAATTAGTGTGAGGGCTAAAAATGCAGTGTTTACATTATGTGGAAGTTTGTAGTTATGGTTACTTTAGCTAATTATATTGGCAGGCTTAATGCAAATATGAAGTGCCTAACCTACTTTACTAGTAATTTCAGCTATAATAAGTTGGTGAACAGTCGAACTAATGACAAATTACAACCCACTCTATCAGAAGTTGTCTAAATCTTTCTAATTTTTACGTCCCTTATCACATCCTAAAATAATAAGAGCGGCACGAGACCGCAAACATAGTGCACTTTGTAACTCGCTAGACACATGCCTACAGTGTGCATATTTAACAAATACTTCACGCGTGGTCAGTGTCGGATAGTTCACAAATTTCACGTAAGCGAACTTCCAGGCGGGCCGCAACTGTCCCGGGTCCGCTCCCGCAGTCCGCAGGTCGGAGTTCGTAGTCCCGGCTCACCGCCAACAAACAATGTGCCGCAGGGAAATGTGTAGCATTCTCACTCTATAATATAATAGCCTTTTTATACCGAGTTCTAGAAACTTTGAATTTTATAACTAGCATCCAGCGCTCTGGTTTCATACATCATGAAAGCTATTTGCGTAGGTACTTTGACTCACTATAAACTAACTGCTAAAGATAGGATATTTCATAATATCAACTTCATTTTGTTTTTCTGCAAATAGAAGACCGACTTTGAACTTTGAATAAAAAGTGAATGAAACAACAGCTTACGTAAAGTTTTTCCTTCTACGTTACACGGTGAGGGAACGTAGAAAATTCGCCACGGACAAGCTTTGTATGGAAAACTTAAACGTAGTAAATGTTAGCGTCGGAAAACCAACAAATTCTTATGTTTAACTCTATCCTGGATAAAAAAAAATGTACAAATAAATAGTAGTTTAATTTTATATTATTACAGACTAACAAGATTAATTAGATTATGAACAGCCAGGTACTTCAGGTTAAATCTGCGTAAAATCAACTTCCGAAACTCTTGTTTGAACAATAATTCAATCAAATTAAGTCATAATTCGTATTCGTTAAGAGACAGCAAGTTTACTCGGGTTCGGGCGGACTACTAGCTCTCTTGTAAATTGGCTTTAGGCACAAGTTTCTCAGAGTAAATGATGCCTCGACATGATAGCACGACTCGCGCGCCATCAGCGTCATACAGGTGTTCCAAGTACACACATTACAACACATACACATTCATTCATTTCGATAGTCAGGGATTAAAAACTCGGAGTAATCTAAACTGACTTAGTGCTACGCAAAATTTGGCTACGCTTTTGCTAATGGGAAAGTACAAGTTAATTCATTTTGTCTGAAGCAGAGTTCCATCAGGGTTAATTTTTAAGTTATAATAAGAAATGTTCTACATAAATTGAATTTTGAATAAGTAGTAGGTGATCAAAGGAATATTTTATAAACTAACCCCAGAAGCTAAGCGTCAAAGGATGCATTGAAAGCATTTGTCGAATGTACGATAAATTGTATCGTGTTATTAGCTCATTTCATAATTTATGAAGAACATAACATCGGATATCACTCCTGTATTCGGGACATAGGGTTAGGTTAGGTTAGGTAAAAGTAACGTTGAACGTTTTAAGGAAATACTTTGTTTTAAATTCTTTCATAATCTCTACATAAACAGCTCTATCTAAACTAAACAATGTCATTTCCGGCACTTCGGTGCCGGTGGATGTAGGCTCTTGTACGTTTTTAACATATCGTATTTACGAATGCTATGACTCAGTGATATCGCCACAAAAGCTCGTTTGCATAGCGATAAACCACGGCGACAAAGGAACAAGGTTGAATCGACAGGTTAATACATGTCTCGCAATATCGCTGTGTGAGTGATACGTGGTGTATGACAGGGTGCCTCACACGAGCACACCGCACGTTAATACAGGATGTGTCGCACACAATAAGGCCCATAGAACACGTTGGTGACTGAATTGTGTGCTCATTCGTAAGGTGTTCCGTACCGAATGTCTCTATGTTGTTATTTGTTAAGTCCAAAATAACATTCTGTCGGAGTATTCAACGTTGCTTATAGGTTATTGATAGGCTGTATACCTATATTTAACTACTGTGTATGATTAAACGTCAAAATCGAATAAATGGTTTTATAAAAGGAACAAATAATTTTGTAACGTCTGCTGAGAAGTCTGATATTGAGTTTACTTGGTTATTTTTAGACAAGCTAAATGGACTCACACAGTAGAAATTTATTTAGCTTCGTACTACATTTTGATGAAATATTTGATACTGCGACATCATTTTATTATTTGCAGGGCCGCAGCTACCGTACAACTCGATTCCTATCGGCTTCCCTTCTGGAATTCGAAACAAAACCACTCTATCGTCATTGAAAAATGACACAGTCAGTAGTGTTTAAAATGCCTTTTAAGTAATCACACTATAGGTATTTAATACACCATATAATTAAAACGATACAAAACGCCTACATTCAATGTTTTGTCTTTGTTGTCTCCCAATAGCAAAAAAATATTCTCTAAAATAACTCGGCGGCGCGGCTGGCTTATCGCTCCTTCAAAAATCAAGGCGTCATGACGTCACTTTGGTCACGTGACACCCCGGTTTTATACGCTTCGAGCAAGCCGGTCAAATACGAGTTATTGTACCTAAAACGATCTAAACTTGCGTTCGCGTGAACGAGATGCCGCGATATCGGTTCGGTAGTTTTCGTTGAATTTCGTAATGCGTTCGGCTCGGAGTTCGGACAGGACGCTATTGTGTGGTTGCTGTTTGACGTACCTAATCGCATTATAATTTGTTTACACTTGCAGTTAATTTGCATTTTGTTCGTATTATTTATTGAATACATTAGTTTATCAGTTCGAGAATCGTAGTAGTAGTATTAGTTTGTTGGTATAAAACAGTGATTAAAGTGTTTTGACTTTAGTGAAAGTGTACGTTGTAATTATGTATTTGGGGTAAGTAGATAGTTAATAAGTTGAAATTTCTTAATAGATTTGAAAAGTTATTAGTACTATCAGTAGGATTAGGATGGCGGCAATAATTCGTCAAGGACTTTCTAATTAACTACAATGTCTTTTGGCCCGCGTGCGGCCCGTCTGGTAGCTTAGTAGTAGCCTATACATTGTTGTTTAGGATTATTTTCTTTGTGAGGAAACATGCTTTCCAAGGTTAAGTTTTGAAATTAAGAAACACAATTACGTTAGGCCGTGCTCGCTCAGATATAAGTATAAATTACAAACGACGTGATAGTTTTTTCAAACATTCTAATGTTTCCCTTTACGATAAATATGAAAAGCTGACTGGCAGTTGTAAATAAAATAAAATGTATTGTTTCCCTTGTTTACTTTTCTCAGATTCTAGTAGTTTATGTAATAAAGGGGTTTTTACATTCATAATCTGGCGATTTTTCGCTAATTCGTTTGAAGCTCTACACCCGCGCGGCCAATTCCCTCTAGTGGCCGTGAGCGAAAACTCTGAATTGTAAAATGCCACTCCCTAAAAATTTCTCGTTAAACGCGCCCTCTGTTTAATTATTTGTGAATTTTTTGAATGGAGATATCTCGTTCTTGTACTGACAAAATGCATTGCTTTTCTGATATTTTCGTTAGATGGCGTTGCGCTATTAGGAGCTTAGTATAGATCTGCGGTAGTGCGGTTGAAATCACTTGTTGAACTGTGTGAGTGTGCGTGGTTTGTGAAAGCGGGCTTTTTGAATGTGACTTTATAAATAAGTTTGAGAAAAGTACATCAAAATAGGAATTTAATGAAACGGTTTATTGACACCGTTCTTTTGTTAGGTAAACAAAACAAGAAGTAGGTTTTCGCGGCCACAAGGAAGGTCCGAAGTGACATCATAACAAGTCCTATATATCTAACAGGTGACGAACCTATTATAATCAACCGGGCTTACTGACTTATTTACATTATATTAAATGTTTGTAGGTGTAAATAGATCACTTTTTCGGCTTGTTATATTCCTAAACAGTTCAGGCACTGCCGAAACTTGATTGAACGTGACTTAAATCGACATAACGTAATCCGCGAAAGATGCCATATAAAAGTTTTTAGATCAATAGAGTGGAAAAGAATATAGGCATGAATTGAAAAGAGAATGAGCTTCAATATGTAGAATATTGAAGCTTTTTTCAATTCATTTTAGTATTACTCAAATAACATTTCATACAGCTTTCCTTAAACACAGCATCCTCCAATAAATTGTATCAAAAAAAGGTCTAATTCCGAAATAATGGTACAAATAAAGTAACAGGACGTCTGACAGGTTACGGGTACCTGTCGAATGAATATGCTAAATAAATAAACTACTCGTGTGAGCCCCGGCCGTGAGATCATTCCATTGATAAATACTGGCCGCAGCGTCCGAGTTAAAAGGGAAATTGTGTAGGAATGTCTGCTGCGGTTAGGGCTGCTCGCTCTGCCAGGGTTGCGGGAAAGTCCGAAAGGGATACCGGGACCTTGGCAACAGGCAACTGAAGGAACACGGGTGGCTTTTAGTCAGTGAAAGTCTGACACGCCCTTCCGCTTCGCCCAGAGCGGGAGAAGTCATGTGATGATTTCCCACAATCAAAAAAAAAATTTAAAAAAAAATCATCCGAACGTAGTACCTCCCCCTTTTTTAAAGTCAGTAAAAAAGGGCTGCTTGCTGCCCGCCCTCTCTTCCCCACCACTCGGGGATGGCATGCCTTAACCAAATGTTTTAAAAACGACCGCCAAGGGTTTCTTCTATTAATATATTAATAATTATTATCTTAACAAACCTGCCGTTATCGGGCTTATTGTAGCGGGCGCACTTGGAATTCAAGCCACGTGTTACAATCGAGCAATGTTCCGCAGTTTGACGGGCAACGTGCCGCGGGATAAAATGCTCAACCTAAACAATGTTACCAGGGAAAAATGTTTCTTGTGACCCATATATCGTACAGTTACACATAGCCGGCGTCATATTGTGTACCTAGACTTTTGACCTCGTGAAATATTATGTTAGTGTATGTGAATCTTGACCTAGTAGTGTTAAATCCTTATATTCAGAGTGGTTTTGGATATATGTTATGCTACTAAGGGCGAATTTCACCAAACTTTTATACCGAGTATAAGTCTTATCCTGCGAATAAATTTTGAATTTTTGACAGTTTTTCCATACAAAAACTGTCAGACGCCATTTTTATTCCACGGATAATAGATATCTGACTTTGGTAAAATAAGCCCTTAATGCTTTTATACCGTCACGTTTATTCAAATAAGGAACCGATGTTATTACAGTCAACATTAAAACAATATAACAACACAATTAATAAATTTTTAAATTTCTATTTAACTCGGATATAGAGAGTCAACCCTATGCACGGTGTGAATGTGAACTCGGCGAGTGTCATCGTCGCCACACTAACTGCATTATACTACTACCAGACTTACCAACGGGCCCAATAGGTGACAATAAATATTGAGGAATTGTTCCACGCACTACATGACACTCCGAACTGGTTCCAGTTCTTAGCGTTGTGTGTGGCTTCATCTTATTTATTCAAGCTTTGTATTGTTATACATAAAAAAAGTTATTTGTCACAGCAATTTAGATAATCATTTTATTGAACACCATAACGGTATGAATAGGGTATAAAAACCTACCTACCGAATTAGAACATAACAATATCTTCAGAAATATAATCATAATATTTTACAAAGAAGTGGACAATCATTCTTTAAGAACTTGTAAACGAGAACCTCTTCAATGAGAACCTCTAAAAAAAAACTGTGATACGTTTATATTCAAGCTAAATAAAAATAAAAATCATGCATCCGGCGTGAGTTGTCGTCTCAAAGTAACGGAAATAACTTATCAGATACGCTGCCGGCTCGCACACGGCCGCGGCCGTGTTGTCGGTGCATTTATATTCACCGGTGCCGTCTGCTGCAATAAAAAATACTTAGGTACAGCTGACTCGGCCATACCAAAGACGTTACAAGCTATGAGGCTTTCTGTCGTCCGTGCAACATACAATGACGACCAACCCGGATTATTCTTTATGCTAGGAACAGGTAATATTAATAGTGCTGTACTCGTGATACGGGCCTTTTTTAAAAGTATCGATAGTCGAGCATTGTTTTACTTCTGATTTGTGGTAAGTAAACAATGCATATTTTTGAGATGTTTTTATTATTTTACTAACAATATAAAAAGGATATATAAAATCGAGAAGTTGTAGGTAAGTACTTACTACACTTGAAACAAACAAATTTTAACAAAACCAGATCGTGTTCACTAAACATCACTAACGGTAAGACAAGCTAAATGAGCATGCTTTTACTATTCGTAGATTCCCGATAATAGTGCATCTAAAATCTCATCATCTTCACATTATATAGGTACTTACTACACAAATCAGTGGCATTCGCGTCTGGCTTTGGTCCAGCGCAGCGCAGGCGTTAATCTAATGTAAAAGCAGCGTAGACGCATCTGCTACGCGGGGTACATGCTACGCCGCTGCTACGCGGCTTGTTCGCGGTTTTAATGCTACGCGGCTACACTGAGATCAGTGCTACGCGCTGCTACGTGACTTCTACGCCGGTTCAATGCTACGCCGCTGGTACGCGACACCTACGCGTATTCAATGTTACGCCGCTCCTTCGTGGCTTCTACGCTACGTCAACAAGAATGCTTTCATGGGTATTTTTGCACGCTAGTGAGTTCACCACCATAAAGATACTAAACTTACAAAAGAATTCGTTTTAAATAAAGCTTTAACTTGGCAGATTATATTTGTACACGTAACCCAAGAATCTGTTATGCATGCGAACTAAGAAACTAAACATCCTTAATCCAAGTAATCGACAAACATCGTTGAAATCCCTAGCGAGACGGCAATATCGCTGCGATGCTATGTGATTGGCGCGCGGCGTGGGCGGCTGCATAATGAACCGCCGAGCCGGTGGGGGGGCAGGTGGAGCGGGGTGGCGCGGGGGCCGCGGCGGCGGCGGCGGCGTGCCTCTCGTCCCGTTTGACGCTAGATTGGAATCCGCACGAGCCAGCGCCTTCTGCCATCAAATCCGTCAACATCTCTTTCCCGGATATCCGAACCTTGATCTGTTATTAGAGGATCTGGTTCTGTTAATGCCCCCAGATTGTATGCATTCATCAACAGCCTTCCGGTTAAAGCCTTTAGAATGTTTCCCACAAAAGACGCAGCAGGAATTGGCATTTCAACCAAACAACATCTGACAACTTGGCGTAGCGTAATTCAAGAAATGTTTACGATTGAAAAAACTTTTTAAACAGAAAATCTCTGAAAGGCAGTAGTACGAATGACCGGTCAAAGCGTCCCGGAGCGAGCTACTTTTCCCCTCGATTGCGGCAACCGCTTCCGGTAGCCTTCCGGTAAAATTCCACACTCGGTTCGAATTTTCTTCGACTTACTTCTCTTTTTAATTCGTAGACTGATTGCGAGGTTTAGGGATTCAACCACGAAGCTCTTTTCTATTTATTTGTCTGTTATTTATTTATATCACTTTCACTTCGTAATATTTTCTGGTTCCGAGTAATAAAAAAAAAATTAACCGCTCTTTGAATCTCAGCTACTGCTCGATAATGAAGAAAGAAAAAAGAGAAAAGCATCGATAAATGCGGTCCAATTAAATTAAACCTTCAGTCCAAATATTTACAAAATGTTTCATGATAATGAGGGTTATAGTATTTCTGTCCATATATTAATTAACAGCCACACAAACATTAAAGAAGTACAAACAAGTACTGTAAAGGCAGAGGCTACACTGCGTGGCAGTAACCACTAGCAGTATAATGCGTAATACGTTTTGTGGTTACCTACATAGCTACGTACCTGTTATATAGCTCTTTTAATTTGGTGGTCGAAAGAGGTTTGCCAACAGCGTAGCTTGGGGAATCTACCGGGCACATTAGGTATTCTGTGAATCTACCCACCGAGAGACAGGCGTGAATTTACTATACAAATACAAGTTACAGTTACATATATTTATGTAGTTAATGCCTTTACGTGACATTTTATGGTTTAAGCGGGTTAAACGTAGGTGGATATCAAGTTATATAATTAGAAGTTGATAATTATCAGTAGTAACTACAAATAAGAGCTACACGTGGAAAAATACGAAAAAGCACTTGAACTATTAGACGGATACTATCGTACTTCTATCCTGAAAAGCACAGCCTTGAACACAAGTAGTCACTACTTAACCTACCTACCTACGTACTTGTCAAGTAGTAGGCAGTATAACGGATAGGTACCTACAGGATAGCGCAGTAACAAAATGTTCTGTAACAAAACCGTTTCCGTTTCATTTGGTTTTCTAGCGACACAATAATAGCGTCAGTCACTCAGCGAATAATTGAAATTGTCATATTATCATCCTTACTCTTGACTTGTTAAATACGCGGTTAGTAAGCTTTACAAAAAGTTAATACACAGTACTGATGCTGTAAGGGTACCGAAGGGGATTGCATTATCAGCGCGATGCTTCACCCGCTCCCAACGACAAACAAGCCGCACAATCTGCAAGTTTAATGATTTTTTTTTCTCTTCACTAAACTTAATAAATGAGTTTTTGAATGAAAACGAGGTTAAAAGGGGCCTCAAGTTTAATGTGTCCTAAAATAATAAAATATTCAAGTACTGTGTCAGCCTCATTATGTACGAACTTTTTATAAGCTGTATACTTTTATATAGTCTTCATCGTCGCATTTTCTCGGCGTTTTGCCAGAATTTGCTTTAGATAAAATAAAGGAAGCTCAATTTTTGATCGTTTTCCCGTGTAAATGTCGACACTTGCAAACGCCAAATGCGCGAGTGATTTTTGTCTCTGTTACTTCATTTTCTATCCAGGAAAATTATACATTCTGATAATATAATGGTATAATGCAAAGGTGAACTCAATTACCTTACCTTATGTAAAAGACGCTGAGCGTGTTATCAAATCAAATCAAATCAAATAATTAAGACTGTGTTGTTTACTTGTAACGTGTTAAATAATTAAGATTGTTTTATATTGTTTACTAGAATAGGATAGGAATAGTAGTGATGTTTACTAAAAAAAGATAAGAATGAAGTTGAGATTTTAAAAAGGTTAAAATAAGGTTCTCGGACGTATCATTTTTGCGCGCTGCGCTCAGACTGGTATTTTTATGGTTTTCGAGAACCGATTAATAGTTTCTATTATCTTTTATCTGCCTAGCCTTTTCCCAACTATGTTAGGGTCGACTTCCAGTCCAACCGGATGCAGCTGAATACCAGTATTTTACATGGAGCGACTGCCTATCTGACCTCCACAACCCAGTAACTGGGTAATACGATACCCCTTGGTTAGACTGGTTGTCAGACTTTCGTGCTTCTGACTACTCGTAATGAATGTCAAAGATCCACAAATGACAGCCGGGACCAACGGCTTAACGTCCTTTCCGAGGCACGGAGGAGTCTCGATATGTGAAAATGGTCACCCATCCACGGACCAACCCCGGCAAGCGTAGCTTAACCTGATGGATCGACCCGAGCGGCTGTTATATAATTAATAATTTAATAGTTTCTATGAATAAGAAAAAAAACGTGTATAAAAGTAGGACCATTTTGCTGGTGAGACACACCCCATCAGTCTCCTCAATTTTCTCGGCAATATCTTCAAGAGGCTTTTTTATAAGCGTCTCTAAGGCTGTCGAAGCAAAGAGCCTCATGCCCAACGAGCAGTTCCAAACCCAACATTCGTGAATCTAATAAGTCTAACCGCATCGTACAGCACTTAAGCGCTGCTATCCAACTCGGAGTGCCAGATCGTTTCGTGCTCATCTTACGTAAAAATGCTTAGTTGGCTCTGTTCACCGACGACACAGCTATACTGGCGGCTGTCAGGACTCTGTCTTTTCTCACGGTCGCGCTCCAAATAAGCGACCAAAATACCTAGGTATGATCCTTAAGCACCAGCTTTCTTTCAGTGAGCACTTAAAACACACGCAGCAAATTGTCACTCAAGTGAAAATTGCGCATCTATACGGCGGTTAACCATCCCAACATGACCTATGCTTGCGTCGTCTTCACACACGCTATGCCACGCTATCTCCAAAGGATGCAGACCCTTCAGAACCGTTTCCTATGAAATGGTCACGGGAGACCGGGTTCTATGTTCGCAATGAGACTCTTCATCTAGCTAGATCTCAGAATGCCCGTGGTCCAGCAGTTCTTGAAACCCCCTCAAAGCGTTTCTTCGACTCTGCTATAAAGCACCACAATCCCCTGATTTCGGCGTCCGCCCGCTACACTCCCTCACATACACTCACCATTCCCGATGACGGTGTTACCCCACTCCAGCAGAGTAGTCCAAATACTAGCACAGTTGGTTAACACAAAAACAGTCCACTGTCCTTCCGTCCTCGCCACCAAAGCCCGCTGCGATGTCGCCGTCTATTCCTTTTTTTTTCCCGCGTTCAAAAATCCTCATGGAGGTCGTCCGCTCTGGGGCCTATCAGACTCTTACTGACTAAAAACCACCCCGGTGTTCTGACTCACAACTACGCCGGGGGTCGCGGGAACGTAAGAATCTTCCCGCCGCTGCGGGCCTTCTCGGGTCAGGGGGGGGAGTGAGGTGTTTGACTCGCCCCGTGACGTCTGAGTGGGGCGCGCGTGGAACACTACGCGCCGCCACCTCGGGTCCTGATGTGTGGGGGCTATTCCTGCATCAACACTTGCGAGGGCCACTCCGTGCCGCTAATCCAGTAGCCTTAAATTCGTCCCCAAATAATCTTAATCCAATCCAGCCGGTCCCTTGCTGTCCTCCCCCAGCGATGGTCTAAGCCGAGGTCCGTACCCCACAGGGGGTGTGGTGGGGGTGCCCTTCGGGTGAGTCGCTTACAGTTTATAAGTTTTTTGCCCTGCGTGGAGGCCTAAATTTATTGAAGTACCCACAGGAAAGTCTGGTTAAGCAACCGACAACCTCCTAGGTTGACCTGCGATTTGCGACATTTTACAAAAACAAAAACTGGTGAGACACAGTCCGTCTCCAACTCTCAAAGAAGAAACAAGAAGAATAAGCATCAAGACCATTGGAATTGTCTTTCACTCCACCACCTCAAATACAGTCCACAGTACCTTATTAGTTTAATAACATATTCCAAGATCTAGGAGCTGCAGGTGTCAAAGCCACATTCCGGGATCAAATTTACTAAAGGAGTAATTTACTGGAATGATTAATTGCGGTTCTATAATTATTACTGCGTAATACACGAGGAAGGCTAGCTCCTTCTTCCTTATGTGGCATACGGTTAATTTGTCAATATGGTTTGAACTTATATTGAAACACCGATATTCTAAATTCGTTTTAAGGAACTTACTAGATTTATAATGGACTCAGGATGCCATGACAACGCCCTCGAAACGAAATGTAACGATGGTTATATTAAAAATATATTTCTAAAATACTATTTATTGTGTATGTATTGTATGTGTATTTATTGTGTATGTATTTAACTCATGTTCGATACTAAAGCTGAAAACATTAGTCATTCTTACTGTTTCTTCCAATCCATAACTGTATTTTCAACTTCCAAGCAGCCGTAGTCATGGCAAACTTATTCAGTAATATTAACGAAATAATTACTTACCGATTGATTTCCTCAGCGATGTAATTGATATTTATCAAGGAACACGTTTTTTTTTTTCGACCAAATCATAAAATTAATTTTCATTAAGAAAAACTCCACCGGCAAGAGTTGTTACACTGATTAAAACGCTTTTATTTTTTAATATTATGGACAACATTAGTGAATTCAAGATTCCATAATTGACTCCACTCAATTTAACAAAAAACCAGTCAAAAGTTATAAATAGACCGTGACTTTTCCTATAAGGAAGTAATAATAGAAAAAAGTGTGATGCTTTACCGAGACTATATTTACTTCATTTATAAAGAAAATATTTTATAAGAGTCAACGGAGAGAGGCATGAATTCTTAATTATTAATTTAGTAGAAACGTTTTTCTAAATATTTTGATGTCAAATTCTGGGAATTCGTATTAACAATTAATGTAAATCCATAGAATCGCTGAAAATACAACGTATCTTCAGTATTCAGCGTCAGGTGGTACACTGTGTGTTGCCATCTGACAATATTATGCTGAGCTGAGGCCCTTTTGGCATTGTAATGACTGTTTTCTGTTTTTTTTAGTTTTAAGGTGTATTTTTGTGTGACAATGCCAATAAACGCATTTTTCTTTCTTTCTTTCTTTTATTACTTTAAGGCCCTTTATAGGTACATCACGGTTAACAAGGTGTTCTTTTTATTATTATTTTTTAACAAAATCTATACTTACTAGGTAATATTATTAAGCTGAAGAGTTTGTGTGTTTGTTTGAACGCGCTAATCTCAGTAACTAACGGTTTAAGTTACGTAATTAGAAGTTCAAAAAAAAAGTCCGCGACAGCATATGTCTATCTTTGAAGATTGACTCACTATAACCTTTTTTATGGTAATCTTTGGTCGAAATTAATGCATTATTTGCGAAGGAGTTTTATCAACATAATCAATCTGCCTAGCCTTTTCCCAACTACGTTGGGGTCGGCTTCCAATCTAACCGGATGCAGCTGAATACCAGTATTTTACATGAAGCGACTGCCTATCTGACCTCCACAACCCAGTAACTGGGTAATACGATACCCCTTGGTTAGACTGGTTGTCAGACTGTCGAAGATCCACAAATGACAGCCGGGACCAACGGCTTAACGTGCTTTCCGAGGCACGGAGGAGTTTCGATATGTGAAAATGGTCACCCATCCACGGACCAACCCCGGCAAGCGTTATCACGAGTATAAAAGTGCAATACGCGTATCGTTCGACGCCGCCGCGACGTTCCCTACTCTAGAGACGAGAGGAAGGTCACACGGGTAGACCATGACCTGGAATAGGACATAGGATCGTTTTATCCCTATATTCCCACGGAATCGAGACCTACGCGGGAGAAACCGCGGAGCACAGCTAGTACTTGAATATAAACTATTTTAAAGTACAATTACACTCTAGCTTTCAATACACTTCCCCACTATGTGGCAGCCATTTTGTTTTTTTGTTGTAATATACAAAAAAATCATATATCTCTCAAAGTTTTAGTCATACTGAGATAAAAATAAGCTTATTCGAAAGGCAATAATATTGTCTACCGTCTGCATTACAAAGCAATGTGTTCACAATTCCATAACTTTTGAAAAAAAAAAAAGTCGAAAAAAAAAATAAAAAATTAGGTACCTATGCAATTCAACCAATAACTGGCAATTAGGTACATACTACAAAAATACCCACGATAACTTTTTTATTTTTTTACTAGATCGACAGATTTTGAGCTAAGCTATATTCACAACTTTAAGTCTAATACTTTAAGAGTTAATGTGCAAGCTTTGTGCTTCTTGCAAGGCAATTGTCGGAAACCGAAACAGGAAATCAAAAAAAAAAAATAAGAAGAATAATAATAAGAATAATAAGTCCTTTAAAATAGTTTATATTTAAGTATTTAGAATATCGTTAGTCCATGTCCGGACACACTGTATAAAATAAATGGGAATTTATATAAGTGAGATGAACTTAATGCTACATCCTACAAAGAACCACCTCTCTCCTAGCCAGACGATGTCCTGCGTACCTACACACTTTCGTATACAACAAAGTTACTGGTAACTTACCTATTGACCCAAAAGATCTCACCCTGTCTGCATGTAAAAAAGTGGTAAAAAAATGGCTCTTAGGCCTTTCATATGATGAATCCGAAAGATTTCTCATAACAATTCACACTCGGAATCACACTAACACGACACACTCTCACACTCACTCACACCCACTTATTTACTCACTACACTCCACACGCACATACACCCATACCTTATTTTGATATTCTTTAGTTTTAAGTCTTGACCAATAAATACTAGTTAATAAGTTCCTATCTTGTATAACACAATTTAAATTCTGTATTTTGTTTAAAACAACCTAAGTTTAATGTTATATCTTTGATCTCATCTCAAACTTTAATTAAGATTTTTTTATATTTGTTTGCAATTAATTACGTGTTCCCGTATCACGCAATAATTAAATTATGTATCACAACTCAGGTCCCCAAGATACAGGCACTGCCTGTGCCTAGTTTGGGGACCATCGCTTTAACAAAATGAATGTTACCAACAGTTACAGATAGATCATAGAATTACTGTGTTATTAATAATCTAAGGTAAAAATTGTAACAATGTTTAAATAAATTTTATCTTATCTATCTATCTATTATACCTATAGGCATTTTCTCTCAAGCTTAGAATAAAAAATGAAGCTGTGATGTGTGTCATTTCACAACACAGTTTTTATTAAGACTAAGTAGTTGAAGAAATAAGGCATTGTGGAGTTGTAGGAGCGTATGCGTTTGCATATCAATAAAACAAACAATCTCCTACACATTTTAAAGGTTTCAAACTACTTTAACTTTTGTAGAAAGATGTCGTCGAAAGTTGACGTGTACATAACCGTGAATGCTCATACATTATAAGAATTCACTATTCAAACATCATCAATAAATATGGATTATTCTGTCGGAAAAAGCAAACTGTGGTTTATTTGTAATGCAAGTAGAACAGTTGGTGGGAAAGCAATTATGCTCACTGTCGGCCACCTAGTTGGATGGTGTTGTCGGATACTCGCTAGATATAACTACACGTTGCTGCGTTATTGAATGCACTCAAGCGGGAATAAATGGTATCAGTGCTAAAAATATTTTTAAAAAAAAGATTTATTACAACAGTCATACACATTTAATATAAAAAATTGTTATTCAGCTTCTCTACATTCCGGGAATCTCTGAAAAAATTTCCACTCTGTTTTTCCACGTTAGCAAAATTAACATTAATTTGCTTATAATTTATGGTAGGCACATAAACAATTTTAATTAGTAAACTTGTGTTCACTATGAGGAAATATTCGACTGAAATTTGAATAGAAGCTATTAAGATTTTCATAAAAAATTAGGTCAAAGTTGATACCTACTCAGGGTCGGTTGCTTTTAATCCTTTAAAAAACTCTAGGAAGTGTAAGCGTTGCCGTCTCTGCGGGCCGTAATAACACTAACTCTTATAAACTGGGATTATACCACTCTCCGTAACACGACTTAAATTCAAATATGCACTTGCTTAAAAATGCTGCGAATATTACTGTATGAAAGTCTCATAGTTCTAATCTAAAGTATGCATAAATTAAAGCTTGTTTACGAAAAGAGTTTACTTTTCGAAAGCTCATAAGAATAGAAATATGATACTTGATAAGGCCCTTTAGACTTACACGTGGCTATGTTACTGTGAAAATCGATATTCACGAGACAAAAGTAGAAAGATGTTGTTTGTTGGAGGAAAACGAGTGTTTCCACAAAATTGTTGTCACATGGATCATTTATAACTTTTAATCCAAGTGATTTACATAGCTCAACTTACGACGCTATTCATTAAAACGATGTAAAAACATGAATATTTTGTCGCCCTTCGTATTTCTGAAATTGCTTTTGTTATTGGAAGCTTACAATTTGAGCCCCGTACACTCGCGAACTCACAAGTTCTGGTTTTTCGGAGAAACAATACTGCACATAAGAGATGTGCAATAGTCTTTATTTTAGAAGTATGTAATTGAGCTGTGGTAACTGCCGCGACTTACGAGTTGCAGGACGTAGGTCCGAACCCAGACAGGCGCTTTAATATGTGTTAATTATTTCATCACCACTGCGCTCAAAACGGTGAAGAAAAACATCGTGAGGAAACTAGCATGTCCTAGAACCAAAAATTCGAAGACATGTGACATCTACCAACCCGCGCCAGGCCCGCGTGGACTACGGCCCACTCCCTCTCATAAAGAGGAGGTCCCAGCAGTGGGCACATTATAGGCTGATTATGCTTACAAGTAATATAAATTTTTCTGTAAAATATTTTAATACATTATAAGTACGCATACAGTTACTACCAGCAATAAATCATCAATGTAAAAATCGACAATTGATCGGAAATCGGCATTATGATTAAATTTTTTAAATGTTTTATAGAGTTAGTATTTATAAATCAAACTCGTATTTTATACAGGGTGTTAGGGTAAACACCGTTATCCTTGCAACCAGTGGTTTGGTTTCATTTATAGAACGTAAAATCAATGGAAAATTACAACTTTAAAAAAAAAAAATTTAGATCTAAATTTTACCACAAGAGACGCAAGTTCGTTGCCCTAGCGCATAGGGCAACGAACTTGCGTCTCAACACAGGCGGGGGGTACGGGATGTGACCTAACCGGCAGCGAGCGCGATCCCTCCCTTAGTCAGTCAGCGGTTTCGCTAGCAAGCACGGTGTCAGATAGAAACTTTTTAAATCTTTTAATGAAAATAACGTTTTTTTTTTGTTGTGGTCCGTCATTTATTTTTATATATAAGTCGACTACCCATGGTTTGAATGACAAGAGTGTTTACCCTTACATCCTGTATCTTAACAACGTAAATCAAACTCACATTATTTTAAGAAGCAAAACTAACAAATGTTTACCAATACACAGCGCTATTTCAACATTTACTTCCTCGCTAATAAATACTTGTGCAAAAATGCTTGGAATGCAATATTAAACAGATAGTAAGGTCGGGAATACGAATTTGCATAAACATGCAATTAGAGCTAGGAAAGGGACGTCCTCGCAGTGATAATATTGAAGAAGAAACTCCGGTCATTCATGATATTAACATAGACATTAGTCATGCATTTACGCAAAGCTTGACATATATTCTGAAAGGTTGAATTGTTAATCAACCCCTTTTAAATGAGAGTACCTTATCATTATTAGAAGTTTCTACTTCAACAAATTGACTTCCGGAGGAGTGCTTCCTTCCTTTTAAGTTTTAGAACTCTGTTGTGAATTTCATCCTTCTTTTTGTTCTAGTTAAATCACGGCACAACCCTTTATACCGTCATTTTATTTTTCATTATGTTGCTCTTAAAGTAATGAAGAAAGTAGAGCATATACCTTATTCAAAGCGAGAGCAAAACGAATGAAAATGTGCCGTGTTCCACATTAAACAAAAAAGTTAAACTTTAGATTTGCAGTCGAGTACATATTTAACTTCAAGAGTCAACGTTTAAATCCGTGCTTTGACTTAACCTACCTTGTTTTACGTACATTCAAAGCTACGAGTTTGCTTATTTCCCTTTCCGGCTTCACCCCCTCCCTACCCCTTTTTCATTTAAGGAGCCACGGACCACCAGGAGCTTACTTGCAAGTCTGTTATCTAATAGTATTAGGCAACACTTTAACCGTGTTTGTCCAGTTAAGAAAGCTCTTATAGATACCACATTTAAAATTACAGGAACGTATAATTGGATAGCCACAAAACACAACAATGAATATAGTTAATTCCTCAAGTGTATCTTTATAAATTATAATTCTTCTGTACGTGTGTTTGTCACCTAACTCCAAACTGTGATGTGTGTGTATTTGAGTGGATCCCTGGATGGTTTGAAAATACAACTGAACCCGGTAGGTGGCACTGTTTGGACACGTCTGTCAGGTCCGCTTGAATTTATATAATCGGACCTCCAATCTCAAACCAAATAAAAAAATTGGTCTGAGATTCGGACAAAAACATTTCATAATGAGTACAACCTTGCCAACTCAATGTAATTAAAAGGATACATAGAAAATCCACATACTTTATTACCAGAGCATTTATGTTTAAGTTATAAGTATCTACCATAAACCAAACAGTTTACTGTGAGCAGTAAATTGTTTATTAAAAAACAAAGGAGACAGTTCAAGGAATCGTTTGAATATTTCTCGTAATTGTTTTCCAAAAGTGGTCCACATACATTTCACACAGTTCAATCGAGATAAAGTGTACATTTAATTGAACACAAGACAAGAAATACTGTACGAAAATAAATCCTGAAAGTAAGATGCAACAAATTGGCCGATAAAAGGCTACGTGGTCTTGCAAGCTCTAAGACTCGACTCTTGTTAGACAAAACCGGTGGAGAGTGAGGCTCGCATCTAAACTAACATAGTGTAGGACACCTCGGAACGATTTGCTAAGAGTGGCTAGCAAAGATTGGATGCTTAAGCTGGAAGCGGGCTCAGGGGCGCTTTTTGGAGGCACCCCATAATACTGGCTACACATTGACTAACAAGTATACTGCTGCTATGATTTTTATACTTTGTTCAATGTACATCGAATCGAATCGAGCTTTGAGCTGTTTATTCTTGGTCATAATTGATCATTTGTATTTGAAACAAAGAAACTAGATTTTCCACTTTTTCTACTCTTACTTTCGGTTTATCTACATTTTATAGCCAAATAAGTAAGTCCTATACCTTCATATTTTAAACAAATTCAGTAAGATACTAATTTGGAAATAAATATTATAAATTATGTTTGTCTGTATGTTACCTTTTCACGCCTAAACTCTGAACGGATTTCGAGCACAAGGAGATAGATGGCATCCTGGGGAACACATAGGCTTATTTTTTATCGGCATATCACGTGGGTGAAGCCGCGGGCGGAAACTAGTATTTAATAAAAAAATAAACAATCCTCAAGTTATTAAAGTTTTTAACTTTATTACAAATTGAATTTTCCTTAATAAAAATTTAAAGCATAATTCCGCATAATTCTTACGTTTTCCTTCCTTTTATCACGAGAAAGAACGTACCTATAGTGTAAAGCTGAATACTGTTGTATTTCCAAAGCGGAACGCTTTTAAAATCGAAACTACATAATATTGAGCAGCACTACAACCCAAAACCACCCCGAGGGAGTTATTTGCAACAATCTGTTCACAAATAGGTATAACCAGAGCTGCTTTGTGTTATATTAACTTTAGATTTATACAGATTGAAACGTCTATGAATATTTCTGTTGTTAACCAGATACAGCTACGATTTGTTGGCCAGGAAACAAGCGTTATGAACAGGAACATTGTGAAAAGGTTAATGATGTGTTAGCTAAGTAAATACTCCGGATAAAACATCACTTAAAGATTTACTTTATATGTTTTTTATATTTTCGTAGGATTGATACATTTGTTGGTGTTATATTTTACTAATGAGTGTTCGCTAAAGCTATGGTTCCCGGTGATCAATAATGGCTATCCAAATAGTCGAATACAGAGCGTTTATGAGATATCTGTCCTTTTCACAAATACTGGTGAAAAGAACAGATTTTCATGACGGCCGATAAAATATGACGGCTAACTAGGGTTGCCAACCATACTTTATAATAACGTATCCTACTTTATTTTTGGTAATTATAATTTATACTTTTGTATACAAATAATGTATATGAAAATACTTTATTTCCAACCATGAAGCGTAAAACAAAACACTCATTATAGGGTACTATTTAACGGTACACATCGACATTCTGATATTTGTCACAGATGTTACTATCGACGAAATTTCACATCTACCGACGAAAATTTCACTTCTTTCGACGAAATTTCATTCACTGAAAGAGTTTTTTCAGTGATGAAATCTAAAGTGGCGAGAAGAAAGAAATAGATCGTCACAAATAAAAGCACACAAAAATACGTTTTTAAGGCAATAAAAACATACAATTTGAAAAATACTTTTTTTTCTTCCAAATACTTTAGTTTTTTCCTATTCAAACCATTTTATACGTTTTTTTTCGCAAAAAAAGTTGGCAACCCTACGGCTAACGCTCTTCTAGAAAACAAATAGTGTAGGTAAGTAGGTGTCTCACAAAACAATTTTTATTGTTTTTGTTTATTTCCCTGGTCCACGAGAAGACAGTAGGTATAATATACTCGTTTATCACCCGATTCTACATGCCTTAGAGTCAACATGTTTATACGAAATTCAACCTCAAAGAAGTTTGATATTCCATTTCTCCTGTAAACATACAAGAAAGATGTCTGTACACATACCTAACTAAACACACAAGCCCGGGTGAAACACAAGTTTCATCCGGTTCATAATCTTTCGTAATTTATGTAAGCAACAAGGAACAAACACCCTGTGTATCGAACGAGTGACATCGAAAGCGGCTAGCCACTCATCCTCAACGTTAGAGACGATCAGCCGCCACGAAATAGACCAATGGACTCCATTCCCGTAATGTAAAAGGCAATGAACGTAACAATATCGTAAAAGCGGTGTAGTCAGGTCACAAACGGGGGGACACGTGAACGCAAGAATTTTCGTCATAATTCCGAGGAGTTAACGGGCACCCGGGAATCACTTTCATTTTCACTTAGCGCCACCGACTGCTCCATAACCATTAAATCCTCTTGTTTACTACTGCTCTTCGTCGGTTCAAAGGCACCGGCCCTCTCGCCACTTATCTAACTTATTCACAGAGCAAACTAAACAGTAAACAGAAACGAACCCATTTTTACCCGACTACGGCGAAGAAAAAAGGAGGGTTATGATTTTGACCGGTATGTATGTATGTATGTATGTATGTATGTATGTTCATCTGTTCCCTCCTATCTTCCAAACCACTAATCACAATTTGACAAATGACGACGAGACAAATTAAAAATCCGGAGTCACACGTAATCTGTTCGATTTATGCCCTAACACGTGTGACTCCGGATTTTTAATTTGTCTGTCTGTGGTGTCTTGTTTATACCTTTTAAGTCGTAGTTGGGTTTTAGTTTTTGTTACTTGATTTTTTTAGTAGGTATATAGGTACAGTCATCCCCAAACAAGATACAATTTTAAATCGACGCCTGCACGAATTTTAAGCACGGTATAAATTAAATATTCAAATTCAAAATTACGAGACTCAAATTCCTTTTGTTATCGTTCTTCTTGCGCCTGTTTATTTATATTCTGTGCTGAAATGAAAAATAGAGCACTTGTGACGTAAGTTTGTGTGATGAGCTTGTCTGTGGCGCGGCTAGGCGGCTAGGCGGCCAACTTTATCTACATTCATTCTGCAATCCGTTAGGATACGTAAATATTTCAGTGTTGGAGTAAATACATACTCATTTAATTCTACATGTTTAACGTTTGATCTAAATTGCTTCTCGTATTCCATTATGAATTCCGGTTCTCTGTAATATTTTGACGCGACGAGGCGAGGCGAAGAAATAACAGCTTTTTGATTTAATGTAGGAAAGTAAAAAAGGTGTTAGAGGGTTATAAGAACTGGAAAACTTACAGAGAATTTTCCAGTGCTGCCAACATTTTGTGCTTCCGTAATTACTTAATATTGTAAAAGTCTGTTAATGTTACATGTAGATTAGGTATATTGTATATCTAGGAAAGAAAATAAAACCTTAACCCACATTCGTTGTAAGTTCCATGAACAGCTTCCGTACTTCGGCGAGTAACTATCTCTATAACTAAAAGTTACTGTATAGTCAAGTAGAAACAGTGTTTTTGAAATGGAGGTAATACGCGAAAAGTACATCTTTCTTCTAAACGTACTCGTATAATAAAATCGTAGCGAAGTCAAAACTGTGCATTGTTTTTTTAATGTGTTACATCTTTCCTCTCGTTTTCCTGCAATCTGTGGGAGTGATTTCGTGAAAAGGGACGGAAGTGTGTAACAAAAACCTGGAGAAGGGCGCGCGGTGCTAGAGTTGGCTCTCAGATGATACCAACCCATTTTCCGAGAGGTTGTAAACTGGATGATAATGATGATGATCATAATGATGATGACGATGTTAATGACGATAATGATAAATATTGTTTGTATCATTTAAACGTCAACCAAGATGTCAGATGTTACACATCTTATGCGACTACTGTAAAACTCGCTTTTTTTTTTAAGTAATTGCTGCTAGGTCTGGGAATGATTCGAATGCCGAGAATATACATAGTTTTTAGAGTTTTTGTGTGTTTGAATGTATATGCGAGCATCACGCAAATACTACCGGATAGAATTCCCTATAAGTCCGGTCAGTCTGTAGGCTATAAATTAAAACGCTATTTGCTATATTGCAATTATTTTATCAGGTAAATCCATCTTTGTTAAATAACTAATTAGCTAATTGGTTGCGCGCGCGCTCTGGCCAGTTGTTTAGAGGCTTAAATTTACCGCAAATCAATTAATTTCTCAGTAGCAGTCCGGAGCCTGGATTTGTGCCGGGTTGATGGCAATATAGGCTCGCCCCTATTAAAAGGACTTAAAACATAACTGGCGCAATGTGGGTGCACTATAGGTACACGCCTGTGCCCAACCCTTACGGGGAAACAAGGCGTGATGTTAGGTTATGTTTACCGTAAATTGTAAAGAAACGCCAAAAAGTCGAGCTAAAAGGTTGGATGCATCAGTCACTGTATCATTGTTGTGCCATTAGGTAATACCTACGCAGGCATTCATAAATTTTGGCTGCTGAGACCAAAACGACAAACTTAGGATGTAGATACACAGGGAAGTTTTATAAAAATGTGGCTTTTATTTTAGTCTATTTTAGTGTATAGTGTGTTGTGAAACTGTAAGTTGGAAAAAATCTTAGCTAAACATGTAGAAAAGTATTGTTCAATGATTACCTTCCCACCTAGACCTACTTATGTTTAGAAACTCGTCTGGTCTTTAGTCGTCATTCATTTCAGTCACATCTCATCTTAAACTAAATATCGCTTTCATTTTAGATTTCAGTATAGGTACAGTCACGGACTTTAATTGATGAGCCACCTTCAAACTTTTCAATTTTGCAGTTTCATACATTCACGAGATTACACGATTAAACACGAACTCAAATCGCACGCTCGTAAACAAGATGACAAATAAATTACTTTTAATCGGAAATATCCATAGAGGTTGACTTTATTAGTTAACCTCTATTGATATTTCCGATTAAAAGTAATTTATTTGTCATCTTGTTTACTTTCATACATTCACGAGATTACACGATTAAACACGAACTCAAATCGCAAGCTCGTAAACAAGGTGACAAATAAATTACTTTTAATCGGAAATATCCATAGAGGTTGACTAATAAGTTCTCAATGATAAAAATAAATACTATGTTGCGTTAAGTTTATTCAATCTATTTGATACCGACCTCCTTTGAATCATAGCTCATTAACTCGATAATTATGAAAAAATAACTGAAGACAGTGACAGTTGAAATATCAAGATGACAAATAAATTACTTTTAATCGGAAATATCCATAGAGGTTGACTAATAAGTTCACAATGATAAAAATAAATACAATGTTGCGTTAAGTTTATTCAATCTATTTGATACCGACCTCCTTTGAATCATAGCTCATTAACTCGATAATTATGAAAACATAACTGAAGACAGTGACAGTTGAAATATCAAGATGACAAATAAATTACTTTTAATCGGAAATAGTCTTATCCAAAGAGGTTGACTAATAAGTTCTTAATGATAAAAATAAATACAATGTTGCATTAAGTTTATCCAACCTATTTGATACTGACCTCCTTTGAATCATAGCTCATTAACTCAATAATTCTGAAAACTTAACTGAAGACAGTGACAGTTGAAATATCGATGTCAGAGAATTTCTCCGTACGCTAACGTTACTATCGCAACAGTAACCTAGCAACAATTATTTATCGTTGTTAGGTTACTGTTGCTAGACCTGCAATTGGTTGACTTTGAGTAGTCACTCGGCTGTCAAGGTGACTCTCAGGTTAGCCAACCGGTATGAAATACAATTTTCTTCTTCTAATACGAAGACATATGACTTTGCGTGTCGGGAACCGAATAAACCCGATTTGCATTACACGGCTAAAATGCGAACAGTACCAGGTGGCTCATCAATTAAAGTCCGTGACTGTACAAACAGTACCTACTACTACATATAAAATAGAACTTTATTTTCGCAATCATTTCCCTCACAGTGATTCGCGTCGGGACTTCTCAAAGCATATGTTCACCAGTTAGTTATACATATGTTGAGTTTAAAGATAGCCTGCTTGCACAAGCAAACCATCCCAACATCTTACATTCATCCGTAAACTTAGATACAGCTTGGAACATGGGAGTCTGGGAGACGTGAATTGATAACAGCAAACGCCTCTGCAGAATAGTATAGGTACTAAGTTTGCTAATTGAATATTAAAAACTAGCCGATAAGTACTTACACCTATTTTGTGAATTGTGACCGGTAATGCACAGATTTAGTTCATTTTAAGCGCTGATTACTTAAGCCGATATCAGACGCTTTCACTCGAGTGAAGGTTCATTTTTTTTCAAGTTCGCACGACTACGACAAAATTATAATCAGCTCCTTTTATTTCATTTTTCGCTCATTCGGTAGGCGAGTGAAAGCTGCCAAATGCCGAAATCCAACACTTTGTGTTCAGACGTTTCATTTCAAGTGAAAGATGCCAACAAACGGACACACGAGTGCTCCTATAAAGGTTCCGTGATTTCATTGGGTCATACGAAACCCTAAAAAGGCAAAAATGAACAGAAATTATGCGTCTAATTTGTGCTTTACTGGATTTTATTGAATCTAAATCTAAATACGTATAATCTCAATCTTTTAGAGAAACTACAATATATATAACTAGCTGCGCCCCGCGGTTTCACCCGCGTAAGTCTCGATCCCGTGGGAATATCGGGATAAAAAGTATCCTATGTGTTAATCCAGGTTATAAGCTATCTGTTTGCCAAATTTCATCCAAATCCATTCAGCCGTTTTTGCCTGATTGAGTAACAAACATCCAATCCAAACACACAAATACACAAACTTTCACATTTATAATATTAGTAGGATTAAGCTTCTAGGTCACTGTCATAATTTTTACCATTTAGTAGACCTTAATGGATTTGAACTTAAAGAATCAATAATTTTGGATTAAATTACCTGTAAAATTGCTCCAATGAATAGCTAATACGTCCCAACAGTAAGATTAACATCTGAAAGTATCTCGATAACCCCGTCACGTCAAAAGTCTTACTGTCCTAAAGGGGAGCATAAATAGGTACCTTGTCGACTGGACACCTCCCCTGAGGTCTGAACTTCGGAGGGTTAAGTTAGGTAACTCATTAAAAACTGGTTAACTGCGAGGTTGTAGATGAAAGCGATGTTCGCCGTTTACCGTTCGATACTAGGAATTATTTTCCTAGACTTAAACAGTGCACAACGTTCCGTAATGGAATCGAATATCGTTTCAACAGTTAGTACCAACTTGTTTACACAATAACATTTGAATTCAATGGGTTATTGTTATTTGTTGCTCTCTATATCAATGCACCATTTACACCACTTTAGTTTCAAGATATACAATGGAAATACTTGATTTATTTTAATTTTATTTCCTGTTTCTAGGAAGAACAACAAGGTACAATTCGTTTAGCACTGGAAAGTAGCATACTTTTGTCATTAATCATGACTGACCTTTTGTTAATATCACAAAATTATTAAATAACATCCTCAAATGACGCAATTGTATGTCATTTGCTCATTTTTCACACTTGTGTTTTTAATTCGTGGCTAACGCGTTAATTAAGCATTTAGTTTGTGAAAGTTGGGCGCGCAAATTGTTAAAAGTTGTTGGTGTTTTTATTGCACACGTTTAGCCAAAGTTGAACATTCAGCGGGATGCTATTTTAAACTACATTATTCACAGTAATTTGGTCTGCTGTGACACGAATACACATAAAACGGTATTCTTATCTCATCCGAAATATCGGGCACGTACCAAAGTCATAATTCCACGATGAAGTACCGCATGGGCATGGGCAGGGAGCGCGCCCTTTGCAGTGGTGAGTGTGATTCAGTGTTATGATTATATTCTGCTCCGTTTTTTTCTTTACGAAACAATGTAACAGGACCACCTAAGAACCGAAACGGGAGAAAACAAAAAAGGCCATTACCCGGAACCTACCTGAACAGTGTACGAACGATTACAACTCCCCCTTATGAGGAAAATGAGGATTGATATTACACAAAATATTTATGTTCACTTTATGTAACATAGTTTTCTTAGGAATTGGCATGTTACGAAAATTACAATAGAAAGTTTTATTGGAATTTATGTTTCGTTTTACCTTTTATGTTATTACTTATTTCAGTTCTGATTTACGTACTTTTAACATTAGGCGGGGCTGACTGAAACGATTCTTTGCTCTGTCGTTACCGACTGGTCTCTATTGCCCTGTACAAGTTCTTTGTGGCCTTTGGGTATACTTCGTTATTTAGGTACCTATAAGATACTCGCTATACTTGCCAAATGTGGGCTAACAAAACAAAACATTATCTCTTCACATACTTGTAGTGCCTTCAAGATTCCTTTTATATCCTAACTAAGATTATAAATGCAAAAGTGAGTTTGCTTGTTGGTTTATTTGTTACGCTTTCACACTAAAAGGTTAAACGGATTTGGATGAAAGGCACATGGCTAGACCATGACCTAGAGAAGGATATAGGATACTTACCTTTTATCCCGATATTTCCAAGGGATCGAGACTTATGCGGGTGAAACCACTGAGCGGAGCTAGTATCTAATAACATATGACAATATTCACAAATACTTACCTACGAACTTCAGCCCTATCAATTTTCAGGTCAGCACCATACTAGGTACCTACCTTAGCCTTAACTTATAAGAAAATTATCGCAGGTTTATAAAAGCAACCTTTTCCACTAAATTCAATATTGGTATCCCGAACTGCTCCGATTATGTCGTTTGCACTGAACTGTTTATGACATCACCGTTTCTCGTCCAACTTCAATCCAGACGAGTCGAGTGAGCATCACCTTTGATCGCTCTCTTGATCAGGTTGCACCTGCGACCCGATGCATACCAATAGAAAATAGCAATCTAGACTAGATTCGAATGTAGTCTCATAGAACCTTTTTGTTGATCGTGTTTGATGTGGTGATTTTTTATCTTTTTGAAATTATATACAGAACCGAAAGGTTGTTGAAGACATGATTTTATGTAAAAATAAACATTATAAAAGCAACAAATTTATCAAAATACTGTGGTTTCCGCAACGACAATGACATGATTTATTATCATAAGGTTAATGACACAAGACATAATGGTTACTATGACACTGGTTGCTTTAATGTTGGCAATCGAGTTCAGAAACTTTTATAGAGTATTTATAGCATGGGTGTAGATAAACCATAATAAATACACGTACATGTTAGTATTCCCAACATGATCTATCGAGAATAATTCCAGCAGAATTTTTTTATTCACATATTTAAAATTCATTTTTAAGAAGTATAGAACAATGTCTGGTTCTAAAGTGTCCATAAATTAAAACGTTCTCGGGGGGCGAGTCTCAGTTTCCTGTCTCGCCATAAATAATTGGTGAAAGATGAAATTTATTAGGCAGACAAATTTTTGACAAATCTTCGGGCCAAGTGGCTGAGAAAAATCTTCGTTCAATAACAACAATCTACTTCCGAGGTTTACCTGCTCCTTGCTCCTTTAGCACTTCAATTAATGTAACAAATAGTAACCGTTGTATCACAATGATCCACATTATACACGTGTTCATTAATGAAGTCCCTGCTTATTTTTTATTAATTTATCATAACATTTTATTATAGAATTTTTTGTAAGAAACATGAAATTTTTACTTGTTTACCTCTTCAAATACAAATCGAAAAGTTCAGTTATTTATCACTTGGCTGTATGAATTCGATGAGATAATTCATTAAGTATAGGTACGCGTGCATGTCTATATACAAAAATTCGATAAAGCAAATTTACTAACCGTGAAAATATCTATTGTCGGGCTTATGGCTCCCGTAGGTGTCACAAAAAGTTAAGCATGAAATCTAGATAGCGTTCTATACTTAGTACAAAAAGGTGCTTAAAAGTATGTATATTATAAACAAAACCTGAATCACAAAACATAACCTATTTCTTTAAATACGAGATCGACGTAAAGCTCACTTTACTTAATTTATTCAGACTTAACCTACTTTCCCAACTTTTACGTACAAGTACGAATAAATGAGTATGACGGTTCACGCCAAAATATAGCGTTATATCACTCACGCTCGTTACTTGCGATTTTTTCCGCAATTTGCCAACTCAAGGCAGTTGACACTAATCACCTCCGCCAACTACCTGAACACGAGATAGTTCTCTTTCAGTAAAACAACGAAGCGTAAAACTGATATCTCTATGATTTATATTCGGCTACGTCGTAAATTAATAACTCGGAGACATCATTAGGATATTTTAGTCGTTCGTTTGAAGTTGTTCGTTTATTCGATATTTATTATTTGCTGTGATTTAAAAATAGAATGTAGGTATTCAAGTTCAACGTCTGATTAACCGAATGGAAAGCGGTTTTCTAAACTAAACTTGGTTTACGGTGAGTAAGTGACATGGGTAAAAATAACAATGACTACGAATAATAATGCTTATAACCAGTTAAGAGATAGCAATGAAACTAAAGTTTGATTCGTTTTAGTGACGATTTTAATTTCCAATGTGATAGGGGAAACCCAAACTAAATAAAATCCAATCTTTGAGAGGAAAATAGATTTTAAAATTACAATATTCTCCAACTTTATTATTATTTACATGAAATAAGATGACGCCTTGTTTCCCCTATGGGTTAGGCAGAGGTTCTAACTATTATTTTAATACCTCAGTAAGTAAAAACTTACTTTAAAAAAAACTTATAGTTAGCGCTACTTAAATCCAATAAGGTCAAAGAACACGACACATCGGGTGACACAACCAAAGCATCTACATTCAAAGACTGATTGCGGTAGTCGAGCCCCTAATGAAAACCGGCACGTATTTTGTTTATTTTGTCATTCTATTAATTAGGGACCTTGTTTACTGTTTCAATACGACAAGTCTTAAATAAGCTTCGCACGAATGAACTTTTATCAGTTTAATTTATTTATGTATCCTCGCAGAAAGTAAATGGCTTTGCCAACAAATTTTCTACCTACACGCACAAAATATTTAATTTTCTGGTTTGAATTTACTTATATAAAAATTGTTAATTTAATTATATAAAAAGCAAATAATCTTAGTAAAATGATGATCCATAGAAAAATTTGAAGTGAGCCGAGGGAAATAATTCTTGGGAGTATAAATTAAATCAAGTACCTTGACGGTAAAGTGCGAGCCAAGTGCTTTTAAAAGCAGTGCTGACTGCTAGCTCTTACTTTCATTGTTTACATGAAAATCTTTAACCCTTTTATTAGTAGTGCTCGCCAGTTCCGCCCGCATGAAATGCTCCTGATTTTTCTGAATGAAAATTAAATTCCCTGCTCATATGTATGTCAGTGTATCAACATCATTCATTTACCTAATTTAATCCATTTAGCAGCCATGTAGGTAGTCTAAGCAAAATAGTATTAGACAAACTTGCCTTGTTGTCCTTTATATTTTCGTATCTAAAGGGAAAAAATGGGCATCAATAACACAATAATATAATAACTTCCAATCTAATTACATCGATCCTAAAACGTTCCCTCAGGAGATCACATATTGTGCGGGTACAAATGAGGCCAGTCTTTCACGACTTTGTTTTATATTGCATCTCAAACTCAATTTCCTCAAGTAGGTAGGTACTTCCCCTATTTTTCCGCTCAGTAGACAATAGAAACAGAGCTGAAGATGGGCCGTAACCATCAAACAATGATTGATATATAGAGAGGTTGGTTTTATCTTGCCACACATAAATCATTTTAGGCTCATTTAATGTCACAGTAAGTTCTTACTTCTTACCGATGTGATAGGCGTTTCTGTATTGATTGATAAAACTGCAAAATACTTCAAACAATATTACCGGAGGAAAGCTTAGCTAATAAACATTCCTTCCTTATTTTCTAATCTCTTAATTTCGTAATGGGATTATCAAGTAGCTGAGTAATATTCTCGTTTAACGTGGGTTTATCAGTTATTTCATTGAAGCTAATAAAATATACTTAAGGGCGCACCCTACCTCAGATTTTATCCCGCTTGCACCATAGGTACTACTCGCGACCTGAGTGATAACGAGATTGAGTGGGGCGCTAGCGGCTCTAAAGCGTCGAAAAGTTTAGGTAATTGCTTTTTACGTTGAAAATAATGGTAATTAAAAAAAAATGACACACATAACCTGACCTGTTTTATAGTTGGTTTAGTTATCATGCAAAGTTTCATGATCTAATTTGAAGTATTTTTTGAATGCCAGCGGTTTATAATTTTGTGCAGAGGTAACTTTGGATTTTTTTTCTATCGAGAAAATTTTACGTAATCGTGTTTTCGCCTCACATAAGACCTAGCATCAATCCTCAACTTTAACACATATTTATTTCAAAATTAATGCTGCAGCATTTTCGGCATAACACAGGATCATGCTAAGCAATTTGTGGTTGGGTGCGTCCTTACTTAATTTAAGTTTATTTTGTACCAATAAACTACATCTGATATTCATAAAAAATATCTACAGCCTCGAATTTCTTACTCTAATACCAAATTGAGGTCCTTATCTACTCAATCTAGGAAATCGATAGGTACATACTAGGCCTGACTCGACAGTACATTCAGTAGGTAAATTCTGCGTCATCGTGGGTCGCTGGACCGCATGGTCACATAATATTTGCCGAGCTAACAGACATTTGTTCCGAGCATAGATGTTCGCTTTTGATATGATTTATCTATGTAATTGCACTCATTAACTAAACATTCATAGCTGTACGCCGCTAGGATTCAATTCAAGCGTACACAACACTAGCTGAACTTGCGAATCTACACACAGTTTTTCGATTTTTTAAATAATTAAGTAAATGAGATTTTAATAGCAAAATTCGTTAATTAAAACCACCTAAATTCAAAAACTACAATCAAAATAAACGTAGCTTAGGTATATTTTTTATTCATTCATTGAATATGATAATGGTAGATCCACACAGTCCGACAGCATGCGCTGGCGGCGATACCGCCGGTTGGCCGGCGGTCTATCATTTTGCCGGCGAGGCCGCCGGCCGTACCGCGCGGCTGCAGTGGAACAGTTCGCACAGAACTAGAATATCGATTCACAGCCGCACTTGCTGGCGTCTGCCAGCTCATGAAGGCTTTTTTGGCGGCTTTGCTTGTGGTCAAGCCGCTGGTAGAGCCGCCGCCGCCGGGCTGTGAGGATCCACCATTAGGATGCATTTTTAAAGCCTAGCTCAATTTAACATTCATAGACCATAATATGCCAAAGGGGAAACTATTTATAAACCGTATATTCTGAAACGTTCGTGTTCACATCAACATAATAATTAAAATGGATCCAAGTTAACGTCAGTTGGTAAAATCGGAACTGCTAATAATATTATTATATGCTTTCCCTTCCCAGAAACTCCAAGAAATGTCCTAACAGGATCGGACGTGAACCAAAATTGTGGGAAACCGTCGTGGTTGTCAGATTGATGCATGAGTTCGTGTTTTTCTTTGTGCTCGCACCATCAATCTTACAGATCTATTAACGTCGTCTTTAGCGTTCCTCCTAATTATTCGAGCAAGCTCTCTAAAATCCATGGAGCTTAGGTATATGGAGCAAGGATACACAACATCATATTAGATTGTTTTCATAATCGTTCACACAATAGCAGTACCTACTGCGAGCGAATTAGATTTTTATTTTAAAAGAAAACAAGCTTTATATTTTTTCTTCTTTTTCCTTTAGTTTTTCTTTGTCTTAACTTGCTAAAAATAAATTCTAAGAATCAATTATTTTGTCAGTTTCAGTTGTGAAACTTGTTCGAAGTTTTTTTTTAATTACCCACCTTTTTCGATTTTCTTCTAATGAAACATTATTTGATTAAGCAACAGTATTCCACATGCACCAACACAACATAAAATACCTCTACCTACATACGTATCTACACAAATGTATATTATTCATTCTTACCTCTATTAATACAATAACACGGCATGAAATGTGTTAAGCAACTGGATTGCCGCCGTTATTTCAGTAGATGGTATAATTCATCGAGTGCTGTGTGATAACGTTCGTCATAACCGTTTTTCTTTTCAGACACATAACATTTTGGAAAGATTTATCTACATTTTGTAGCGGTGTTTACATAGCATTATATATTCCCTCTGCTTGTACGGGGAGCTGTAATGGAACATTGGTGGGATAAGAAGAATCCATTTTGCGAAACCCTAAAATCTTCGTTGCAATTGCGGGGGTTTGTCGCGCAAACAGGCAATAAATGCTGGCAGAAAAAGCCAAGCTAGCATCGTTGTGGTACCTACTGTCGATATTATTGTGTGAGCTTTCAACAATGTGTTATTTTTTTTTTAAATAAGTACCAACATTCATTTGCTTGTACAGGATCATTTACATCGTATAAATGCTCTTAGAAAGTGTAAAAGTAAAAGCTGCTGTCGTCCCACGGAAATGAATCCAACAGTTTTTCTGTGAAATAATCAGAAAATATAAGAAAATATATTCTAGCAACCGAGTATCGTAATAACTAACATCTACCTATCACGAAAGGTAAGGTTGGCATAGAACTGCGAGAAAAACATACATTTACTTTGATAATTGCCTTTTCTTTGAGTGATGTTTGAGTGTGCATGTCAAGTAAGCAATAGATTAAGGTGTCCTTTATGTACATTGTGTGGGTACTGTAGAAGGTGCCTACGCAATGTTAAGCACCTAAAAGATGGCTACGGCTGGACTCCTACATTTGAACAACAAACAATACCTAAACATTTCACTTTTTGACACTGTCATGGGTGATATAGCTGATAAGTTTTCAGGCTAAAGCAAACGCTTACATCGTTTTAATACGATACTGGTTAACAACTCCTTACTATCAAAACCTTTTTTTCTCGTAGAGATCTCTCAAGACTCTAATAAATTAAATTAAACAATTCAGTGTCCTTATCGGCGAGAGAAATAGTGCCTGTAATATTCAAACTTAATGTCACTCTTAAGATTATATCACAGCTTTAGCCCCTTTGTGCTGGCTACTTCAGCAACCGCGTAACTTAAATCACTACAATTAGGTTTCCAAACAAATCTGAGACAAAACTCCACTTGGCTCCGAACTGAGCAACCGAAGTGAGCTTAAGAAGAAGGAAGCCGTTAATAAAACGTCATAAATATTCTCTTTATCCGAGTGGATTAGCAGCCTATAGTTTGATTGCCTTGCTTAAAAAAATACGAGAACCAAGAGCTCGTGACCAACAAAACTCTCTCGAACACCTGGTGAGTTTCTGTTTATGCACGGAGTGACATTCGACTGTTCTGCTCAGTGCCAAAAAGAAAGAAACCTATCCCTCCATTTGACAAAATCCCTCCGTCACCCGTAATGACACCCTGGGGAAGTGAAACGACCTATATCTTATTTTGAGATTAACCTTACAACTCACAAGAAACATTATTGTACTTATATAGAGTACCTATTCGATTATTTCTTTGTTAATTGCCACTTCCTTAAAGCGAACAGAAACATTAAAGAATAGTTCAATAAAAAGCATTAACGCTTGGCCGTTCGCCAATACTTGCGAGACAATTCATTTATTTCTGTCGAAGTATGCTCGTTTTGAACAACACAGTGTAATCGCATTGCTACAGAGAACCTTGAAGTTTCACAGGTATTCAACACCAAAACGAATCGAGTCTTAATAGGATTTATGATGGAAAATGTATTAAAAATGTGATTCTTTAGGTTACTAATTCCAATAGGTATTATTACTAAATCCATCTCGTGATTTTGATCAACCGTTACGTTTGTTTGAAAACCGATTAATAACACGTAAGCCCCATATTAAAGGACACCTTTGACGTATGTTATATTTATGAAACTTTGCTACAGGAACTATCTACATTTTATAAATAAGCAGTGGTTATTGTTCGATTAAGTAAACAAACTCGGCTAATCACGGCAATCTATCAAAAAAAGATCATTCATTCGTTTTTGTGGACATACTAGAACACGAAATAATATTGGGCCTTTACCAAACAGGAAGATTAATATTCTCAAAAAACTAAAGCTATAGTACATTAGCAGTTACCACGAATTCCTGAGAGAACATTCTATAATTTTCATAAAGAAATTTCTGTTTAGCGAAGTAAAGCCGAGTGTTATTTCAAATAAAAAATAAATATTCGAGTGTGCCAAATACAGCAAAAAAGGGATTATGAAGAAGCCTCACTAATTATATTGCCTTTGCGGAAAAAATCGTAGCATCTACTAAAGGAATTTTCCATCGCCTGATTCAAAGTAGCTTTACAGTGGTGCGGTCCAACAGCACATAATTCATGCCGCTCAGTGAAATATAATGCGGATGTTCTCATAATGTACGACGCGCAACTTAATCCGGCCGCGACTTTTTCCGCCACAGATATTTATACAAATGGCCACCAGCGTAATGATCTCACTAGAACGCTCGTTGCGGACCGTTTTCGCCACTTTACTCACTACTTAGTCTTGTGTAACAGTACTGTTTTTATAAAACTACAAGAAAACTGTGTACCTATTTATCACTGGTGAGAAGAACCTTGATACTCTGCGTTTTTTTTTTTTTGTTCTAACTGAAATAAAAGGTAATTATTATTTATAGTTTCATCAAAACTATGTAGTTAAACAGATAATGGATACGGATTGTTTTTATTATAATAATGTAATGCATTCCGATTAATGTAAGTAATTAATCCAATATAGCAGATTACCATTTAGGCTTCTAAATGTTATCATATTCTGCATACAATAAAGGACACTCTACAATGCTACAAAATAACATTATTTTGTGATCGCTTTCAATATAATCACGAAAAAACCGAATTCAACAGTTGAATTACGAACCCACTAAATTATTATACGTATATTATGACATTATTATTCTAAAGGTACGAAGATATTAAAATAATAAAGGAAATTCTCTACATAAATTGAAGTTAATTTTGCCTATTTTTTGTTCCATATCTTTTATGTATTTCCACCAGTTGAGCATGTATTACATAAGGAATCATATAGCCAATAAGTGCCTACTTATAAATGGACGAACGTCTTAATAGCAGAATCCCATAAAACGTTTTGACCTATTTCGGCTATTGAAACTTTGTCCACCACGAAATACCTTCATGTATGTTAAATAATAAAAGGCTGGGGCTACCGGATACGGCGGCCTCAGTAACTCATACACAGTTCCGGCGCAAAAACGACACAGCCGGACAGAGCTGGCGACGATAGCGCAGTTATATGTGTGTACGCTGCCTTATTTACAACTAGTCCGTTTCCGAGGTTTCACTCCAACCCAAGTCCGCACAGTTTACTATGAGCCATCAAGCCTTTCAGTAAACTAAATAATCTACACAAGTTTGTGAGGAAGAACTTTCAACAATCCACGTCTGCGCTGCAACATGATTACAAAGGTTTTGAGGGGCTCTTACACTAACGAAGCCGAAAAGTGAAGACTGAATGGATAGGTACTCATTTCTTCCCATAGGTATCTACTTCACCGATGTTTCTCAGAAGGTGGAGCGCACAAATTACCTACATCTCGTTGCATACTCGTGTTCTTAACAGTACAAGAAACATAATATTGTGGTGCCAAAACAGATCTAATGATTGAGTCAGAACGTCGGTCATAGTACAAATTAAAACGTTCATAAACTTTATACTTAATCATTTTACTGAAAAAATTCTTTTGCGGAAGATAATTTATGGAATTTCGGATCTTATTCAAGTTTTCCTCCTTAATTTTGCGTAACTTTTTCACCTAAATCTGAACCTACTTTGAATAGCTGTAAGCCTTTTGTTGGTGTCACGCGAACACGTCCAGCTCATCACACGGTCGGCGGCGTTCATTGCAGAGCATGCCTCGACACGGCATGCGTGACCCCGCATCAACATTTTCTCAACAGCTCCTGAAAATCTCAAGTAATAGTTGTAAGTATACACGACTGGGCAATCACTTACGTGGTTATATCGCCGACAGAATCGTGCATGCCATACCAAATACTTGCTCCAATATAAAAGTATCTTTGCTAAACGGGAAATGAGCGATAGTGTATTATATTAGATGCACTGTTTAATATTTATTGCTTGGGTTTTAATAAATTACAGTTATATTTTCAATTTAGAAATTAAGAATACCTATAATAATATACCAGGATTGAAAACACATGATCAATGACCATCATCATCTGTCTAGCTTTCTCCAAAGGACTATGTTGGGGACCGAGACCGTCCGTAGTCGTCGCTGAATCAAAAAATCAAACAAAAAAACCAGTGTTTTAGTTCATGGAGCGACTGCCTTAATTTCTGACCTCCACAACCCCGTTTGGTCCTGGGTAAGGACCCCCCGTTAGGTCCTGGGAGACGATACCCCTCGGTAAGACTGCTGGTCAGACTTTTAGGTTTCTGACTAACCCTAACAACTGTCAAAGATGGCAAAAAAAGCTCAACGTATATCAGGGTAAACAAATTATCATCTCTCAGCTTAATTACGTGTATGACGTCATGGGTGTGATCTCTGACACGGTTACAAAACTCAAAGTTCTCTAGAACTTGAAAACGTTCCATATAAAATGAGGATGCTACTTTTACCCTTTTTTTTTTAGGGTGGGAAATCATCCAATGACTTTTCCCGCTCTGGGCGGAGCGGAAGGGCGTGTCAGACTTTTACTGACTAAAACCCACCCGTGTTCCTTCAGTTGCCTGTTGCCAAGGTCCCGGTATCCCTTTCGGACTTTCCCGCATGCTACTTTTACCCTGTACCACAGTATTTTATATTGTGCCTGTACGCTTTCAATTACAGCTACAGTTGATTGCCTATCAATCCCTAGAACTAAATAGAAAGATCTTTTTAAAGTCTTTTTAAAACGAGTAATTTTCTGAAAGATACTTCAACGTAACGTGAAACTATTTACTGGGGTGTATTTTTCCGTATAAACATGATATAAATTACATTAATTGGGTGTATCTTCCCAGTTTCATACAGTTTATCTACGTTACTCCGGAATTTCAATGAATTTTTCCCCCGTGGCCGTGGCCATAAAAGCGCAAAAGAGTAAAAACACTCGTTCTTGAGCACTGCAGCGTTCACTGTAAATTACAGCACGTTAAGAACGTACGGAACACTATAGAATGTTCTAAACTGGAAAACCACCCCACATGATCTCTGCCGTGATGACGACCCCAACACGTGTATAATCTATTACAATAGTTGGAACTGCAATAGTATGGCAATATGGATATCTACTTATCGTACACATATGTACCGTCATATGTCAAAACACGACGTGCGACGAATTTATTACGAGAATTAAACGGTGAAATTCTCCACACAGATCCGTTGGAATTTAATGTTTTCAAAGCAACAAGAGCGTACTAACAAGCTGCGGAAGCTGGTAGATTCGTGACGTTTTCAACGAATTATTTTAATTAATTTGAGGCAAGGTGAGGGTGGTTCCGCCTGCGCTGAGCCTCCCCAGTCGAACCGTCCACGCCGCGGCCCGCACGCCTTCCTCTACAAAAACTAATTCAACTTGTACACCATGTGGCCCCGTGTGCCTACCAATTACCACTTTGTAACCTAACCTAAACACTTATATGACGCACCAACTGACCAATTAAAGGCATGTACAAACTGACCATCATTACTGTTATTTTTCAACTTTAAGCAACACTAAATGAGATTAGGCACTTGATCCGATAAAAACAATAGGTACCTACGAGTTTCCTTGAGTAGATATTTTGCTCAAGGTCTCTGCGAGGTTTCTGCGAGAGCTTTACGAAGAAAATCTTAGCACAACTCCCGAATCCATTCACAGTTTAATAACATTGAAGAGTAATATGCTTATTAATTGGAATTTCTTTTCTATCTTATTTTATTTCAGAAATCATAAAAAGTTATGAACTAGGTATATTAAAAGATTGGATTAATTTCAAAACATACACCTACATCTAAAGTCGAGGTCAAAAATATCCCTGTCTTTGAAGTTACGTTATATTTTTATACGAATAGAAAGATTGTATTCAACGACACGAAATGTTAGAAACCAAATAAGAATTCAATTAAGAGTTAATTGAATTGAGAATTTAGAATGTGGTTTTGATTCTGAAGTTGTATATACTCAATATACAACTTCAGAATCAAAACTCAAAATGATACTATAAGAAGTCGGTAAAAACCATATTGAAGACTTTTAAAAATATACCCACCAACTCGAAATCCTGATACAAAATTCTTGGTAGCCGGTAGCCGAATAGTAATTTAATAACCTGGGATCCGCAACGAATTTTAGAAGAATAGGTACCTACAGCATAAGTTAATTACACTAATGAAGAAGGGAAGGTACGCTGAAAAAATCCACCCCAAGATCACTCCAAAGTCTTTAGTACGATGTTCTTCGCGCGGTTCATTAGCGCCTTGACTTACGGGCGGGCTTACATGTCACCTACTATTGTTACCTTTACGACTTAACGTGCTTTCAATACGCGGCGGGAGCGGAACCGGATTGAAAGTAATTAAACCTGAAATCGTTTTTAGGGTATTTTGTCTTAGTCGTACTTTGGCAGTGGGTTGTTTATCACACATGTAGCTTGATGAAGAATTACGTAGCTATAACGAGTATAGCATTCTTTATCTTTCTCAAATCTTGGCAATTAATTATATTCCCATATCAGTTTCCGTAGCTAACCATGAGTTCTTTTTGTGGGTCCGTATGTCCAAATGAAAAAACGGAACCCTTCTACGATCACTCGTGTGTCTGTCTGTCTGCCTATCTATCTGTCCGTCTGTCACAGCTAATTTACTCCGAATCTAATGGACCGTTTACGTTGTTTGGTACACATATCAATTTTTGTGACCCAATCACGAACGTGTTACGTAAATGAATTTTGAATATAGGGCTCACTTTCAGGAGCCTAATAAAATTATTTTTTAAGTTGTACACACTGTACCGTGTGACATATCAAATGAAATGGCTTACTGTGAGGGTCTCAAGCATATTTTGTAAAATATAATTTTAAAGTATATTAACTTTAAAATTATTTAAAAAAATAAGTCAGAATATAGATTTTCAATTGACCATTTTCCATTGAGAAAATATTTCTATAGGTACATAAATATTATAGGAAAACTTATAAGAAGTCTATAGCCTTAAAATAACATGGTAAATCTCCCAATATTGTACGTACAAACTTACATTTGCAGCTGAAATGTATAGGAGAACATGTTTTTCAAATACAATGTTAAGTTTGTTCTTGGGATAAATTCATCCCACCTACGAGACCCTTCATTGTGCGTGGTTCGACATGCCCTTGGCCGGTTTTTTTTCCTTTAACATTTCTTTGCTTATTCCTATTTTTTCTAAGCAAAGTGCAATCACTGCCAACATTGCCAGTGTTAAAAAACAAAATTGATCACTCCATTTGTTTATTTGACAAAAAAAATCACATAACCCTGCTTGCCAGTCACACTATCGCCAACATTAGACACCATAAAGCCTGGAACAGACAGAATACACTTTAACATTCTGTATATTTTAAGCTCAAAGCTCACATTGTTCGGCGAGACATTCAAACGTCGCTCTCGATTAACGCCTGTTTCGTCGGTGTGCTTTTATGTAGTGTTTCATTTCCGATTTACAAGAACTGCCGAATGAGGTGTGGTTTCTGATAAATAAAAATAACCTACCCCTCTTTTTCTTCGTTTGGATTCTCATTTGGAAGTCCTTTTAGATGCCCTCCGTCTAGCTAGGAAGTTAAACTAAAATCACAAGGCGGCCGTCCTTAGCACATAACGAGGCTAGATTACGACGTAACGCGCCAGTGCTCCTCTTATACCACCTACCGCCTCTGAATACGTGCTACCTACCACCCGACTCAAGGTCGTTTTACAAAGTTTATGGATTCCGCATCTAGCGACAGTGACCCTGATAGTCTCCCATCTGTAAGCCGGTAACTGGAGGTAGGTAAGTTCGGAATTCCAGCTAATACTGGTACTTTTATTAATATTGGGTCCTCACCTATGAAATTGGCGTTTTTTTCTCACTATTAGAGAACCTCGTCACTTCTACGATTTAAAATATTCATCAATTGCTTGGTATTATATCGAATAATGACCATAATAGACTACCAATAGTAAAAAAAACCTTATTACTTATAGTTTTCTTAAGGTTAGGTTAGGTTAGGTTAGGACATTAAAAATGACTCCTCATTTTGTTAGCAAAAATGACCACTATTTTTTTTTTAACTTAGCCAAAACTTATTTTTGTCGCTTAATCTAAATGACATACGTTATCTTTGTTTTTAAACAGTAGTGAATAAAAGTTTTAAAACAGTAGTGTTCATGGTTGTTATGTAAATTAAGAAAACGTTAGTATGAAAAATGCAACCTATTTAAAATTCCCCATACAAAACACCAATTTCACAAGTGATATAATGCCAACTTTTCACTTCACGCACTAAATTGTATTTTGTAAAGTTTCATAGGATTTATTTAATAATCCAATGATTTACTTTTATAAATCAAAAATCAAATCACAATAATTGTACCCACCCGTTTGAGAAAAAAAATGCGCCATGTAACTCGATACTAGCGACGGAGTAGCTCCTTCATTAGTGGGCCAGTGCGGGGCGGTGGGATCTCAAGTGTAGACCACATTTTTTGTCCTGCTACCAGAGAATTTCCTTATAAATTATTACCGTGGATACCGTAATTTACTACACAATGCTGGGAAAAGGCTTCACTTTTACCATAAGCATCAGTTTTATGTAACCTAGTTTGTTTTAATATTCGGCCATTATAGATTTTTTAATAGTCATTGTTAAAATATTTAACAGAGAAGCTCGTAGCTAAGTAATAACAGCCGCACGGGTCGATCCATCCGGTTAAGCTACGCTTGCCGGGGCTGGTCCGTGGATGGGTGACCATCTTTACATATCGAGATTCCTCCGTGTCTCGGAAAGCACGTTAAGCCGTTCGTCCTGGCTGGCATTTGTGGATCTTTGACAGTCGTTACAGGTCAATACTCAATACTCAATCTTTATTGCTTTACCATAATGTGTACTTAGGTGGTAACTATATAATTTAGATCATTATGGACCCTGTAGGGCACAGCAAAAGGGTAGAAGAGAGGAAGCCCTGTTTTATGAGATCATTAAGTTGTTATTGTGGGTAAAAGTTTTTATTTACATAATCAAAATCAGGAGATACTTACTAAAATTTCGCATCTAATATTTAAGTATTATTTTATCTGCAAAAATGTACATAGATATCTTAGATTATTTTTACCTGTACTTCTTATTCTTCCTTATTATAATTATATTTATTCATTTATATAGTTTGTTTTTCTTTGAATAATTTGATAATGCTATAATATTTATTTATTATTATTGCAATTTTCTTAATTATTATTTTATTATATTATAATATTTATTGATTTTTACCATACCATTAATATATTTTAAACATTAGTACCTTTATATTGCGTGATTATCATTTATTATTGATATCAATATTTATTATTATATTATTTATTATTTTATTAGTAATTTCCTTAACCTACTGTATAAATTACATTATTATTAGTTCCTTTTTTTCCCTATTATTTGTGTTTATCATTTAAATATTCATCTAAGGAGTAATAGCATTTGTTTAACAGTAATTTTTTAAGTTTTTTTATGAATATATTTAACTTTTCTTCTTTCTTTATTATGTCAGGCAGTTTGTTATATATTTTTATAGACATTACGTAGGGACTTGTAGAAGGTCGTCAGAAGCCCGAAAATCTGACAACCAATCTTGCCAAGGGGTATTGTATTACCCAGTTACTGGGGTGTGGAGGTCAGATAGGCAGTCGCTCCATGTAAAAATACTGCTATTCAGCTGCATCCGGTTAGACTGGAAGCCGACCCCAACTTGGTTGGGAAAAGGCTAGGCAGATGATGATTAAAATATTTAACACTCTGTTATATACAGGAACAGAATCATGTGCTGAATTCATGGTAACAGTTTGCGCGTCGATATCCCTGCCGCCCTCCTCAATGCTGTTTATGTTGATAAAATAGAGAAAAAAACATTGTATTTGTTATGAGTATGACTCTTATGATTGTCGTTCTAATGCCTTATTTTCCACGCGACATCACATAGAACTTCCATCAATGCGGTTCGAGGAACGGTTACGTAAAAAAAAATATTTTTCATACGAAACCTGAATTTCATGAATGGTAACTTCCCGTGTTTCAGGGACTACTGGAGGGACCTCGGGGAATAAACGATCCTAAGTAATATTATAAACGCGAAAGTGAAAGTTTGTTTGTTTGTTACGCTTTAACGCTAAAACGGCTAAACGGATTTGGATAAAATTTGGAACATAGGTAGACCATGACCTGGAATAAGACATAGGATACTTTTAATCCCGGTAGTACGTTCCCGTGTGATAATTTCCGATCTGCACGCGGACGAAGCTGCGGGAAAAAGCCAGTAAGTATACATATACAACAGAGTAATAAAAAATAAGTGGACAACTACTTAGAAAATGTAAAAATTTTATATAATATAACAGCACTCTATTTCCTGAGCCATTTGTCCCGACAAAGGGACGAGTACTTGCACCGTGTAATCCGTCCATCATACCATGCAAATTGAATCACGTCTCTCATCTGCTCACATGAGAGTGTCTTTCTCTCTAGAAAAGCGTTGCTTTACACTGAACATAAAATCTACCTTGGATCTACATATGTATGAAATTGCGGTAATTTTTACATAAAATGGGCCTATAATATCTATTCATATAAGTGATGTATGTCTGGTAATGATGCCTGCAAATTACAGTTTTAAGAGTGAGTAAATGCAAATAATATCACTAGTCATTATATTTCTAAGATATGATTTATTTACGAGACTATTTCAGCATAGTATAAGTATTACCTAATTTCTATTTTGGTGATAAAGTATCAGTAGTCAAGTCATTTAGGTACTTACCTAATGTTAACCGAAGCGAACCCTCTCGTTTCATTTAAAAGAAAACTTTAAACTTAGTCAAAGAAAATAATTGGACTAGTGTCCAAGTTAAAATTTTATTTCAAGTCTTATTAATCTCAAAGGTCAAGTACTTAATTACACCGTGCATTTTTACTTTTTTTTGGTCGCTGTTGGTATCACTCTGTCACTAAAATGGTAACGGCATAATTTTAATAATATAATAATTTTAATTTTAATTTTAATTTTATTGAAAATGATTTAATTTAATTGTAATGTTTGTATTGTGTAGGTAATTGATCTAGTTAATTTTATGTAATGTAAGTGTATTATGATAATTAGTGTGTGATATATGTGTTAATGTAAAATATTGATTTTAATTTTTGATATGATTTAATGTATTGTGTATGGATTATATTATCTGAAATAAATGAATTAATAATAATAATTTGAATTAAGTGGTACCTACTTGACCTGTTGTTTTATTGTGTAACCCGCTTTAAAAAACAACATGAGCTAGTTATAATAAAACAGTTTTTCAGTAATAAACCGCTAAACAACTTTGTTCAATAAGTAATTAGTTAATTGGTTGCGCGCGCGCTCCGGCCAGTTGTTTAAAGGCTTAAAAATAATTTAAGAAATTGTCGGTAGGAAAAAGTTTACTGGATGATCAGAAAAAAAATCAAGTAATAAAAATCCGGAGTCACACGTAATCTGATCGATTTATGCCCTAACACGTGTGACTCCGGATTTTTAATTTGTCTGTCTGTGGTGTCTTGTTTATACCTTTTAAGTCGTAGTTGGGTTTTAGTTTTTATTACTTGATTTTTTTTTAAATTCTTTTGGGGTTATAAAATATATATTTTTGAAATGTGCTCATTAAGCCCTTTCATTTGATACCCAACATGGTACGATTAAACGATATTTTTTTTTAAGTTCCTCACTTTATGTCCTCTAGAGGGCGCCATTTTTAATTTAATGTGACTTCACATAGCCTATAACCAGCGGACAATTACAACGCTTCTAACGATACCTCATTTGTCAAATTTTGATAAGTGGTTTGGAAGATAGGAGGGAACAGATGAACATACATACATACATACATACCGGTCAAAATCATAACCCTCCTTTTTTCTTCGCCGTAGTCGGGTAAATAGCGTAATATGTGCGTGATCGCCTACGAAACCCACGTTTGGTGACAATACTTTTTTCGTATTTTTGATAATAATCGTAGACAGACGACACAACGAAAGCGATATCAAATGTTTATGGAAAATGGCGCGCTGGTTTTTTTTCGCTAGCAATGCGCTCGCCTGTGTAACTAAAAGTATTGGCAAAACCGCTGAACAGCCTATATAAAATATAATAAAAAAGGAGTAGTGAAAATTACATAATTCGATAAAATATTGTGTTAATTTATCATATTTTATTTATTTACACAGTAGGGGAACATGGGGCTCAATGGATCATTTTATTAATGCTTTATTGACCAAGGTTTTTAATCCAATATTTAAAAACACGTCTAATCTTTAACATACTTAGTTCAAATGCCTCTTTTACAGTTTGGTTTACTTTACAAGATTGTTTTCTTTCAAACAGGGAATTAATCCACTGTGACCCATCAATGGGTCACATGGAATCAGGGGTTGAGTTACAGTGGATCACAAGCATTTATAATTCAATAAAACTTAGTACATTAATTAACTCTTTAATTTTGATAATTATAATATAATTATCAGTTCTTTAATCAGTCTTAGTTGCAAAATCACAAAATACAGATGAAAGATAGAAAATTATAAGAGAAAACTAAATCGGCAACTTCTACTACTTTTTTTTAGTTTTAAAACATAAACTACACCTTCTTGAACATGAGTAATCTCCTAAAAAATCTTGAGTAACAACATAAACAATATAACAAATGAAAATAACAAAATATGCACTTAAATCTTGCAAAAACTAAAAACGAAAAAATTAATGTTACAAAATCTTCGATCCAACGAACCCCATTACCACATGATTCACTGTAACCCATTAACTATTAACAGAAATAATATTTTTAACAAAATATAAATCGTTTATATCACACAACTTTATACAGTTTTATACAATTAGACACTTTATTGAAGGAAAATATTTAAAGACTTTAAAATATCTAAATAACTTTGAACTGAATTTGAATTTGAAACATTACGTAATAGTACATTGTGATACGAGTGTGCTCTTTTGGATATTACAGCCAAGGAGGTATTTTCGATAAGGTATCCGAGAGTGTAATAATCAATGCACACGCGTTTCATACGACGTTTTCAACACACTTGCGAGGAAAAAAACAGACTTGTTGTAAGAACTTATGCTACAATAACGTACCTAACTATAGAGATGATAGATTTATACATTTTAACTGACCTTTGTTGCCAGGTACTGACTATCCGGAGTTTCTTTTAAAAACTTCTATGTCGGTTGGTGGCAATACTTTAGATTTTGTATTTTTGATAGGTAAAATAAACCACACAACGAAAACGATAGTTAATATTTATGGAAAATGGCGCGCTGGCCGCTGGCTAGTTTTGTTTTTCATAGGTGTAAATAAAGACTGGCAAAACCGCTAGACAGCCTATACAAAAAAAATTACATGATTAAGAAAAAAAAAATATTATCTCTAAACGTACCATGACGGAGTCAAATCTATTTATTATTATTTACGCTCTTCTCCCCTACGTGAAATCGACATTTTTAATAATGATTACAAAAATGTTAACAAATATTTATTATAATTTATTCATATTTGGCGGCTGGTTTTGTTTTTTTCCGCTAGCGATGCGCGCGCGGGTTTAAATAAAGGCACTGGTAATACCGCTGAACTGCCTATATAAAAATATAATAATGTTAATAATACATAATACGCAAATGGGGTTAGGTTGGTGAACAATATAGACTGAAATGACCACAGACGATATAAAACCTTATTTAGTACAGATAGAGTTTTATTCCGCGCGAACGCGGTGGCACACGGGCAGGCCAGCGCGATTCGTCTAGGCGGGTCAAGTGGCCTGCGCGCGTGCCACCCGCGGGCTTACCGGAAAAAACCGCAAGTCTCTGGTCGGGTGTAAATAGAGAATGCTCATTTATTAGTAGGATAGTTCATACTAATTAATGTATAGTAAGTATCGCACTGACGTTTAGTTATGCATGGGATTTTTTTCTACCATAACTAAACGCCTCTGGTTTGCTTATGGTTCATTTTTTTAATAAAAACTTGCTTTTGAGCGCTTGTCTTTGGTAAAATAAAAAGCTTCACCAAAACCAATTTCTATTGGATACAAATTCCATGCTGCCATGATAGTACTTACTAATTCCATACTGCCATGTCACTACTCCGACTAGTAAATAGTTATCTGTGGCGAACATTACCGCACTAGTGCGGTAATATAAAGTAAAAAGCACGCGTGATTAATACACCGCATTATGAACCTAAAAGCGGTTCAATAAGAACCACTTTACGAGCAAGTGTGTTGAAAAACTAAGTACGTTATAAAAATGGTATTTAGCTAGGTAGTACATCTGTTTGTATTTTCCCGAAGATCAAATTTTAATCATAACGTAGATAAGACGGAATACAAAAGGAGGACAGGTAGGTACAGAACTATGGAAGCGTTACAGTGAGCCACGGCACGCGGCGTCCAACACCAACTCGTACCTGTAAGACGGAGCGCAGCGGACGGAGTTTCATCAAGCATCAATAGTTGGCGGAACAAAGACGGATAAGTTGGATGCGAATGGCGGACTCGATCCGCCGTCGTACCGGAAACTAAACGAGATCTCGCTTTGTTCGTAAACAATGTGCAACGGACAAGGTTTCCCATAAAACTTTGAAACTCAAAAATGCACTCCTACGAGGCTTCGCGAACTTAACCAAGAATTTTTATTCGTTATTGATGAAAGTATGGACCCTGCACTACTGCAATTTGACATACAGTTGAATATGGAACAGTCTCTTGTGTTCGATCTGTCAAGTGTCCTAACATTTTTCCGCTACGATAATCTTCTAAATAAATTAGATAAATAAAGTTAGTTGTTATCATTTCATCAGCTACAGGTTATAACTGAAGTTTTGAGTGGATTCCCACGTTCATAGCCAAGAACTAAGGACTGAAATCTAAAACAACAATGATGATCATGTTATTCAATTAAAAGAACAGATTGACTATGGAACACTATTATTATGTTATACGTAGGCAAACAAGCCAGGCCGACCCACCTGATTGGAAGTGTTTAGCGTCGCCTTTGGACGGCGGCAATGCCAAAGGGTTTGTCGATGGGGATTGGCCGACCTCAGTGACAAAGTTTAAGAGTCTCATATGAACTTGTACACTATCGTGTGGTTGTATCTACAAAGGACCGAACATGCATACATAGTTAGAACGGGTAGGAAATAAGTTTGCAAATTTTATTGATACCAATATATAGCAATTCATAAAGCAGAAATAACATCACCCGATGTTAACTATGGAACATCTACCTATACAGAACAATACAAACGTTTGTAAGCAAAATAAAATCGAGAAGCGAGAACAAATGGCCGCGGTTAAGTGAAATTAACTGCGAGGAATCGGCTTAGGAAGCGACACAGTCCTAGCCAAGCTATCATCAATTTCCCAGCCCCACTAATATTCAATTCCACAGTGGATTCGTGTGTTCCACCGACTTTTAACACACTAGTTCACTTAGCTACGGGTATATATACCCTATGCCCTAAAAACATCGTCTATTAATAAAATTATTCGCCTGAACTGCGTATGAAAGAAGCCCTTCTTACAATTCTGAATAGGTATCTATTACCAAATGTATGTACAATGGAAAAGCGTTCTTCGGCAAAGTCTTATTTTTATTTTTGAGCAATGACAATGACAGTGAACGTCGTTATAAAAGTAATATCTCAATTTCTTAGAAAAAAATTGTTCTGTAACCAAAAACAAATATAAAAGAAAAAGTTTTGTAATGACAGAGTTAGTCACATAAATTCTAAACTAAAACTCCTAAGTGCGATCGCTTGCCCACCGTATTCTCGTAGACCGAGTCATCCAAGAAATATCTTCTTTACAGATACGGCTGGGTGCCTAACTTACACTACTAAGTACTAACGTACCCAGGTACGTAGGTACCTCTATACCTACCCGGTATAGAGGTACGTACCTGGGTACCTATATTCACAAAACGAGATTGAGTCAACCTATTGAATAAAAACTTCGCTGTGTTTGTAATCGCAGTCGCTTCCTCGTTTAATTTAGTTCAGTAACGTTGGAATAAAATCAGTGCGTCTTAGTAGGTACCTACCTTCTCTAACTCTCGATTAAAGCTTTTATCGGAGGACTGATTAAGTGTCGAGACCGGGATGGATTTATTGTAAAAGTTGGCCGTTCACTGAGGTTAGTGATTCAAGCCCGCACACTTTAGTCGAATAATTGTCTACGTGATCGGAATGGAGGCTTCCTACCGCCTTTAATAAGATCAGATAAAGAGCTCACACTGGTGCAGGTGTGTGCGCAGATCTATCCAGTTCTGGCTCTATAACATCCCTCCCCGATTTTCTTATATTACTTTATCGCTCTGTATAGATAAGTACTGACTGCCTGTGACTGGGGATGCTTTCGATCGGATGTACTTATTTACTTCTCAAAGAACACTATGTAGATAATATTAGTAACAATTAATTTATTATTAGCATCCTACTCTATATAATATATAATCAGCCTGTAATGTTCCCACTACTGGGACTCAGACCTCTCGGTGAGAAGGAGTGGGCAGTAATCTACCACGCGGGCCCAGTGCGGGTTGGTAGATGTCACATGTCTTCGAATTTTTGGTTCTAGGAACTAGAACATGCCGGTTTCCTCAAGATATTTTCCTTTACCGTTTTGAGAGCAGTGGTAATGAAATATTTTACACAAAGTGCCTGGCTGGGTTCGAACCTACGACCTACAACTCGTAAGTCGCGGCCGTTACTGCACTCTTACTCTAACTTGTTATTAATTCGTAAACACTTCAAGAATCGTCTTCCATTTCTCAATTTAATTGAAATCTAAGCGAGTTACTCAAAAATGTCTGTAACTGATGCTACCAGCGTAGCATCGGTCAACATGCTAACTAACGGACAGAGCAGCCCTCTGTCCGTTAGTTAGCGTGTGTTGGCTAGCACAAGAATTGCCTGCATCCATCACTTCGTTCAGAAAAGGTCCATCAAAGTAGATACATAGTAATCCATCAATAGGCCCGAATGCTCAAACGTGTCACGTCGGCTTAGGTTCTGGATGCAGACGGGTTGAAGCTGAAATATAGCTGAAGACTGGAAATCGTCAACGTTATATAAAATTCATAAAATTACGTGTAGAGTTGTTTAATAAATAGCGAATTTTTTGTTTGCTATATTTTATAATCTGTCTTCATCTAAGATAATAATACCAGCCTATTATTTCCCCACTGCGGGGCAAAGACCTCTTTACATACCAAGAAGGCACGAGCAATGATCACCCCACCCTTGATCAAGACGGGTTGGTGATTTCAGACTTGGGTATAATATTAACTATAAGTCCCGCCAAGCTATTCACACGATGTTTTACCTTCTCCCATTTCAGTAATGTCCAAGATAAACTCAGAAACAAATATGAATTGAAAAAATTACAATAAACGTGTGTTCCTTCGATTTGTTTGGTATACTTACCCTCTGTTGGGTGTAAGTATCAATAGGTCTTAAATAAATAATCAGAAACAAGGGCGGAAGGGCCTAAGTACGGGACATTAACAAGGGTCCAGTCCAATTTTCGTCCTGTCCACGTTGATATATTGAGGGCCGATGTGAAGCCGTTGCCCACCGCGCCGGCCGACGACACAACTCATTTACTTTTTTTACCAGATACCGAACACAATAATTGCATTGCGATACCAATGTCAAATAGCTACGGATTTGGTTTTAGTTATTTTTCTTTCTCTGAGGTCAAATAATTTAAAGAATAGGAATTATTATAAAATTAACATTGTTCTAAACATAGAGTTGATCGTACACCAATTTGGACTTTATTTTTAATAATAAATCTGAGGCCATCACATTTTTTTAAACTTACTTCGGATCGCCCATCGTAGTCATAGACAAGAAACCTTTTCCTAAATGAACCAAGCTCTACCACGATAAAGGTACAATTCCACAGGCGACAGCAGACCGCAGACGCCAGTCGTTGCGAGAGCCAAATGGAGCCAAAAAGTTTCTGAGGTTCACCTCTTGGACTTGCATGGCTCTACAATGTGCCAATAACTATAATATCTTTCAGCCAAACTACTGCTCCACACATCCGAATATTCCGATCTAACTGATAATGTGACCATACTAAAAAAAAAAAAAGCAAAATCTTCTCATCGACATTACACCTACCTTACAGTTTATTTTATTATAAAACGTTAAGGTTAGCTGCCATTGCTAACCCTTTAAACATTTCTCGACTAAGAAACTGCCATAAGTGCTTGAAAAGGAAAAAGCAAAGCGACTAACGCAAAATTTCAGTCTCTGCAAACCAACAAGTTACGAACGCTGGCGGTGCTTTAAAAATTCAGTGTGTACCCACCCGCCACGCTTGCATTTTTCGAGAGTACTAAAGTCTGCTTCGTTTATATTAAAGACCTCTATCTATTCGTTTTATCCACCCCGAAATATGCTTTCACTCTCGTCGGCTCTTCATCCCGTAAAATAAAAGAAGCTAACTCCTATAGATACATTGCTCGGTTTTCAGGTGAAAAAATCTTGCCGTTGCCTTTTCTTTATGATCGTTTTTGTAGATGATGTGATGAAGCATACAGCATCGTATTGCTTTGATACTTAGTTAATATTAATATTTAACTAATTAAAATTACAAACCTTTTTGGGTTCCCTACCTCAAAAGAAAAACACGCAACCCTTATAGTTTCACTTCGCTGTCCGTTTGGCTATCAAGACTCAAGACCCACAGGAACGCGCAAAGATATCAATTTATATCAAACTAGCTGCGCCCCGCAGTTTCACCCGCGTAAGTCTTTATATATATATATGGTATGGATTAGTTAGGATAGGAGGTCCCTTGGAGCTTCATAGAAAAAAAAGCTTCTAAGTCAACGCAATAACAAAATACGGTATTTTTTCCTGAATATTGTGACACACGCAAAAAAAAAAACTTGGTATATGTAGTGTACTTCCCGTTGACCTAGTAGAACCATGAAAGCCGAGAAACAAGGTGTTTCAGCACAGCACGAGTAGGTAAAGGAAAAGACTGACGATCGTGAATTAGTAGTAAAAAAAAACACATTTGTTTAGGTAAGTATTGTTGTTTATAGTTTTTTGAAGAAAATAAGTTACTATGAAATACAAACTTATTTTTGCAGCCGCTAAAATCAATACTGTGCATGCGTAAATATTGATCCCAACAACGAAACTGTGCGTTGTCCGACACGCACTTGGCCGTTTTTAGGGTTCCGTACCTCAAAAGAAAACCACGGTACCCATAGGATCACTCGTGTCTGTCCGTCTGTCACAGCCAATTTGCTCCGAATCCAATGGACCGATGGAACACATACGTATTTCTGTGACCCAAAAACGAACGTGGAACGAAAATCAGTGAATTTTGAATATGGGGATCACTTTTGGAGGGCCAAAGGTACAGAAAAAAGGTACAGAAAATAGTTCTGTAATTATTCTTAAAAAAACATAGTAAATCTCCCAGTAGTGGAGCCGATTCTCTTGTCACATTTAGTTTATTCCTGTCAAACGACGATTTCCCATTCATACGAGACGTTTGATAGCACTAAGATGGCACTAATGCCGATTATCTTGTAGGTACACCGAACTAAACTCCTTAGGTAAAATTATAATTCCTTAGGCCTTAGGTACTTTTGGCTATGAGGATCTTAACGCTATTCTGACAAAAAATATCATATCTCTACATTTTAAGAGCGTTTACGCTGAAAGTTGGCAACGTCGCAAGTAACTGTCAAATATTTACCAGTTTTTACTGTATGGAAATATGAAATATGGCTAGACAACTGTCTAAAAAAATTGAAGAATTGTAATTATAACACTGAATTTAAGTTGATACCGGTTTTAGGAGTAAAAAAGGCATTTGGAAAGTTTCCAAATCCTTTTTTTACAACTAATACTAAATATTCGGTGTTACGTTATTATTTATTGCATTTCAATTATTGTGACACAACTAAAATCGAATTTGACAAACGCGCCTCCACTTGGTACCTACTTGTTTTCCCCACCGCGTGATTTTTTAATAGAGCCGGAGCCACGCAGGGACTGCGGCTTCGACGTGTTTTTTTATTATATGGAATTTTTCACTTTCAGTATGAAATTAAAAAAAAATTACCAACATGTTGAGTCTCAGGGGTTTATGGGCTTCCTAAAGAGAGTCGCCTAGTGGTCCCGTGGTGTGTCCTATCGCAAAAATAATGAAAATTTTCTTTATTTTTGCGATAGGACACACCATTTTCGAGATATAGGTAAGCAAAAGAAAATAAAAAAGATACCTACAGTAGGTTGCAACTGAAGTCGAGGTGTTGGTTTGAATTTTAGTTTATGACATCTAATGTTATTCCACACATTTTTAATCGCGATTAAAAATAGTCAGATTTAGGTATTTATGTAAAATGGTGAAGCTTTATATCAAAGGCAAGCGCGCAAAAGCAAGTACCAAATAAGTACTTTTTTATTGGTAGATAAGATATTATTTACAATCGCGCGCGCATCGCTAGTGCATTTTCCTATTTGTTAAGTTATCGCTTTCGGTATGTGGTTAACAAAAATACGAAAGGACCATGGGGGATTTTGTATGGACTCCGTCCCCACCCTCCAACAGTCATAGGATACGTGTCAATATGTTTTTAGGGATCCCGAGAAAGACTTACTGTCTTGCTCCATTGCAAAATCAATGGGGTTTTTTTGTAATAACAAAAAACTTTTCTGTTAGCTAACCTAACCTAAGCTATAATTGCCTATCCTTGCCAAACATAACCTAACCTCACCTAACCTAACAGTGATAATTTGATCTTGGATTTTGAAGGTCAAATGGAACTCCTCAATGATGAACAGCATTTGTGTATTCTTGTGATTGGATAATTGTACAAAAAACTTAAAAAAAAACGGCTAACCTAACCTATTTTTTTTTTAATCCTCATGGATGACCTTTGCCCTGGGGCGGGCGGAGGGGTCTATCAGACTCTTACTGACTAAAAACCACCCCAGTGTTCCAGCTCACACCTTCGCCGGGGGTCACGGGAACGTAAAAATCTTCCGCAACCCCAGACTGGCCCGCCATTGCGGGACTCCTCGGGTCAGGGGCCCCCCCGTGACCCGAGGAGTGAGGTGTTTGACTCCCCCCGTGACGTCTAAGAGGGGCGCGCGTGGAACACTACGCACCACCACCTCGGGTCCTGATGTGTAGGGGGCGACGGACGTCCCCGAGTCCGTCGTCCCTGGACCCATTTAGGGGGGCTGGAAGAGGGCGTTTACCGCCCTCCGCCGACGCCCGGTGCGCCTGCTGCGGGCCGGGTGAGTGGAAGAAATCTCCCTCTCCCTTTCCGCAGCCACCTTCTTCGAAACGACTGTCTCACGGAAGGAAACCACCGCGTCCCAGGACTCCTCGCTGCCGACCATCGACTCGACTACGGCCGGCAGCGACAAGTCACTGCCTTCTTCTGAGATGAGGGCACGGCGCGGCCCCTCCTAAGCGGGACACTCTGCCAGCGTAGGCCGCGCCGTGTCCTCCTGGCATTCAACGTAGTGGTGACACCGGGCGTCCGGCTCCCTGTTTATGCGACACAGGTACTTCCCGAAGCAACCATGCCCCGAGAGCACCTGCGTGACCCGAAACGACAGGGAGCCGTGCCTCCTCCCGAGCCAGCGCTCGAGCACCGGCCGGATTTCCTCGATGATGACGAGGCCGGCGCTGGAGCGTGAAAGCCTGTCCCGCCATTCCGCCATCAGGTCCTCGCGAAGCTCAGACCGATGCAGCTCTATGTGTCGCTGTATCGGTTGCTCACCCCGCACTCTCGCTTCCTCGCGCCACCGATACGATGACGCGAGTACTTTCGCCTCGAGGTCCCAGGGCGGGGATCCGGCCAGTGCACAAGCCGCCTCGTAGGAGATCGTGCGATACCCCCTGATGACTCTGATGGCCATCGCTCTCTGCGGCTTGCGCAGGACTGCGATACTACCGGCCGTCAGGTCAGCCGCCCAGATCGGGGCCCCGTAAAGGGCCATCGATCGCACGATTCCCACGTAGAGCCGCGTTGACAGCGCACAGAAGCTAACCTAACCTAACCTAAACTTTTCGGTTAGCTAACCTAACCTAACCTAAACTTTTCGGTTAGCTAACCTAACCTAAGCTATAATTACCTATCCTTACCAAACATAACCTAACCGAACCTAACTTTAAAAAAAGATATCAGAGAAAAAAAAAATGGTCCCTGATAAAAAGAAAGGTTGTCATGAATGAGAACCATATTTAGGTCGCTATTTTCTATGCCTCTTAAGTGCAAACCAAGAAAATATATAAATGTAAAATAATGCTAATATTTAATAAAAAAAGTAATATTCCAGGAAAACCCCACATTTTTGAAAAATGTCGCCATAGTAAAAAAGTATCGAACCCACCAGACGCTTCGAATGACACTAGTCTCAAGCGTGTTGGTGGGTGGGGACGTTTCTTCCCATGGTCCTTTAAATATTTTACCAACGTAGAAAAGTTTTAAAATAAAAGAAGCTCCGGATAGGAAGTACCTACCTGGCAACAATGATGGACAGTTGAACGTTGTATCAACGATCGATCGATCGTTGTATCTTTGATCTATGTATCATCTCTCTAATTACCTACGTTATTTTAGCTTTTCGTAGTACTAGGCAGTTCTTACAAGTCTATATTTTTCCTCGCAAGCGTTTTGAAAAACGGTGTATGTTACGCGTGTGTAGCTATACTGTGCATTGATCATTACTAGACATCGGATTATAATAAGCACTAACAAAGTGCCAAAATATGCATGCAAATATGGACTAAAAAGGCCGAATTATGCACTAAACTCTTCACAAAGGCCGAAATATGCACACTGCAAAATCTAAAAACCATTTTTATTTTTATAAAGACGGTACATAAACAGGGAAATATTCTTAAAATTATGCATCATTTTTGTAACAATATACAATTATGTATTTTTACAAATCTTCGAGAGGTTTGTCACCCAGTATTAATTTGTACGCCGAAAACAACCTCTCTACGTCAACAGATGACAGTTGGACAAAATTTAAAATTTGGCTGTATTTCTGGAGATACCTGTTTAGGCAGGGTATGACCTGTGCCGTAGATGCAGGCTCCCCATACGGACCTCCCACTACTAAACGAAATATGCACGATTGGGAAAAAGCCTAAGATATGCATTAATGCCGTAATTAAAAGGGGTGATAGGCGTGCGAGCAAGTACGCGTACTTATGGCTCGGCGAGCTTACTCGCCCGTGTGTCATGCTAAGTACGCGGACTTAAAAACCGCCGAGTAAGTTCGTCGGCGATCCAACAGGTTTGGAATTTTTCTCGTAGCCCGCCTTGGCTCGTTGTCTGTCACCGCCGCGAGCCGCGAGCCAATTTGACAATGAAATTTTGAACAAGCTTCACGTGCGTCACCGACGACGGCGAACCGAGTAAGGTCGCGAACTTAAAAACCGCGTACTTTAAGTACGTACGTCTGTCACTGATGCGACGGCGAGCCGAGTAAGGTCGCGAACTTAAAGACATATTAAACGTGCGAGCAAGTACGCGTACTTATGGCCCGGCGAGTTTACTCACCCGCCATTCCAACTCGACATTGTAATATGCACTATTTACAATCGATATTAGTTTGAAAATTGCATAACCACGACCGCACGTGACATCGTACCGCGCTCGGCGCGGCGGTCCGCCAATCTTGCGTGTACCGAGTTGCCGAGCGACTTGTGCCTACATGCAGCTCAAGTTTATTAGGTAATCCAAGGTAACACGAAAAAATGCTTTTCGAGAAAGTAACCTCTTCAAAGGCTTAAGTATTTTGAAGGGGTAAACCCTCCACGTGGTTACCTCAATAAAGGTGTTAACCATTTCGCTGGGTTTCGAGGATCTAACTCGAACAAAAGGTAACACTGCAATATGAGTTACCCCATGTACACACGGCTACACATCAACCTATACATTTCCAGTTTATGCTGGTCCCGCATTGTATTGCGTGTACGGGTTACCCTGCCAAAGGCTTAACTCTTAAGCGGAGTTGTCCGGTCCCTGGACTGAACTGACGATCGCCGACCGCCATACACGGTCCAATCGGCATGATTTAATCGCCAATCGCCATGATCAAGCCAAAAGAATCGAAATTTGATTGTGTCAAATTCTAAGATCAAGTATAACTGTCATGCCAATCCACTCCCACACACTGTCAGTTCTGTTCTGATCAATCCACACTCCACTCTCAGTACTCCCACACACTCAACTGATCCAATCGTTAACGTCATGCCGATTGGACGTTATGAAGGATGGTGTATTTGAAACGTGAAACATTATAGAATCTGACGATCAGTGAGTGGAATATCATTGATCACAGACTACTTAGAGAACTACACTCGCGACAATCTAAGAAGTCCGTTTTGACGTTTCGTTCTCGTACATGGTAATAAAACGTTATGCCTTGAGAATCAGTAAATAAGTAATGTAGATAAGTCTTAAGTCGTCGATTACAAGCTCTCTAAGTATGATCAATCGATATGTCTCGAGAATCAGTTTATAAGAAACCAATTATTTTTTTCATCGCTACACAGAGCATTTTTATAACTGTCAAAACGGACTTCTTAGATTGTCGGAATGTCGCGAGTCTAACGTCATTCATTTAACCGTGAACGTTAAAAAGTTACTTTACTCCACTTTACTCTTTGAACGTTATATTGTTGTTGATGTCTTGACATGACAGTGTCTTGAAGATTGTTAAAAACTCGTGTTCGATTCGAATGATGTTATTTCAATTGGTGGGAAACGCGCCCAGTTTTGGTTGTTGAGCTGTTTACTGTTTTTATTATTTACTATTTAGTATAATATTTTTATTACATTCCCGTAAACATGGAAGATGGTGATAGCTGTCCAGTACTAGAGTCTTGTAAAAAACTAAAATCGGAATTTACTAACTTGAATAAAATACCTATAACGTCAGATAATGTAAGTATGTTTTACCTATTCTTGATTTTAGTTGCTCTTACAGCAAAATTATGATTCATTTACAGTAAACTTTATTCTTTTCACTATTCTGTGACATTGTTTGTTTTGCTTCAGTTTTCACTTGGTCGTGGATTGAAGAACTCTGTTGTAGTACCATTTATATCAATATCGAGAAATCACTGCAAATTCAAAAAAGGTAAAAATAATGAATGGACTCTTGAAGATAACAGCACGTTTGGTATTAAAATCAATGGAGTAACTTTAGGCAAGGGGCTTGAGAAGAAACTGTGTAATGGAGACATCATATCATTAGAACTGACTGATGAATTTGTGTATAAGTTTATGAATTCACCATCAGAAGAAGTATTGGAAGTACCAAGAAAGCGGTTAAAAATGGATAATAGTAATCAAAATAACAAAATTATTGATGATGTAAAAATGAAGTTTGAAGAGTCACAAACCTTTGAAATAAAGCATATAGAAGAGAAAATACAAAATGCTAAACAAATGCAAAACACATCAATGATATTAAAGGAACAATTGCAAACAGATATGAATAGAAAAATTCTTCAACTTGAAAATGAGTTTGCAGCGCAAATAGAAAACTTAAAAGGGGAGAAAAATGAGGTTGAACGCCAAAAAACGATACTCTTGGAGGAAAGAGATGCACAGCTGGCTACCATTAAACATGATATGGAAAAGAACATTTGTGAACTCATGGTAAGTTATATGTGGCTTGTGTAGTCACTGTGGTTTGTAAAACATAAAGTTAAGATGTGCTAAATATCTACATCCTTGAGACACTAAGACAGATTTTAAATCTATTTATAAATTTATCATTCAAAAAGTGCTATAACACAAACTTCACTCACATTAAATTTGACCACCTCAATTTGTATTATAGTGTCTTCATCAGAGGACACACACACACACTCAACACACACTTCCACAAAATAAGCATAACGGACAGTCCTCTATGCAGAGGGTGCATGGAGGCTGAGGAAACTGTTGGCACAGGCATTACCCAGATTATAACCGAAACCCTTGGGTTACCCAGATCTTACACGGAGGTTCTGTACAGACCAGGAGATTTGGTTAACTTCTGGAGGGAGGTGGGCTCGCTAGAATAACCACCAACGGCCATCATGGCCCACGCACAATGGTCCACTTTAGGGACTAAGTGTGGACCCCTAACATAGAGACATAGTATGTCTTTAGAATTTAAATTAAAAATGTCTGAATCATGATTGGTCCTTAAAGAACAATGGCCTACCTACTAGGAAATAACAGAATTTGGTATGGAGATGCGACTTACCAAAATGCATGTAATTCCATTGGTAATTGATAATCATTGAATAAATCATTAATTTATTTTTAATAGCAAGGGAAATAATAGTTAGTTGTCTTAAAAATACATCATTTGCTTATCAGAATGCAGGATAATAATATATCTTATTTCTGAAACAATTCATAATTTTTAAATTCTACACTTTCTTACTTTTTACCCACTTCAAAAAGGAAGGTTATCAATTTGTATGTTTTTTTTTTATGTTTGTTACCTCAGAACTTTCGACTGTGTGAACCGATTTTGATGAACCTTTTTTATTTGAAAGCTGGTGCTTCCCGTGCCGTATACATTTTATTATACTTTGCTTGCGTAGTATTGGAGTTAGCTTCAATAATTACGTGTTTTTCCCACTTAGTCTATGTAGATGATATTTTATTTGACTCCGTCACTGTAATTTGCATAGCAGGTAGTGGCATTCGAATTGGTGTGGGGTAGGTACCACAACTAAAAAGTGAAAAATAAAAACTTTTTACAAAAAAAAACCAACGGACTTTCAAAAAAAACTTCTTCACTTTTTTAGTGTTTTTTTGGAAGTCGGTTTTTTTTTTTGTAAAAAGTTTTTTTATAAAGACAAAATTCAAAACGTTAATCAGAAAAACTCACGTTAATTATTAGAATAAGATATAAAACTGATTAAAATACTGTATCTAACGATTGTAAGTAAATACCTTTCACATACACTTATCAACTGAGTGCATAAAGTAATTTAGTAGGTAGGTATTCATAGAACAAAATAAATATGAACAGGAAAAGTAATGCTTTTGTTTTAATTTTGCAGAACAGCAGCAATCCAAATAATTTTGATTTTTAACAGAAAATATAAATAAATTTTTATATTATACCCTGGACCACACTTATTAGCAGATTTATATTTGAAAAATAACAAGATCAATACATTATTTGACCCATAGTAGATCTATTTGCATAGCATTCACACAAAATGTTAAATTTTGATTGGGCCAGAGTTAATATTGATTTAAATCTTTTATTCATAGGAGCAAATTCAGAAACACAATGAGACCGAGTCAGAACTGCTAAAAGAGAACAACTCACTTAAAGAGAAGCTGATGAAAGAGAGAGAAGAGTTTTTATCGGAACTAAATCGGGAAAATACTTCGAAACAAGAGATGTTAGAGAAGTTAGAGGGCAAGATACGTGAACAAGAAGATGTCCGTTTGAAGGAACGACAAGAGTTTGTAGACATGCTCCAGCGGGAAACTGAACAACTTCGATTAGCCAAGGAGAAGGTATCACCAGGTTTTAAGTTCCATGATCGATTTTGCTTAAATATTATTCTTATTGTTCACAAAACTATCAAATAGCATGACAAATCAATTAAACTAAAACACTATCATATTAACAGGAATTAAAAGAAATTGAAGAACAAAGAATACTAAGAGAATCGGAACTAAAGCAAGAACTAAATAATATCAAGAAGAATCTTGAAGACAGAGTTCACCAAACTGAACAAGAGAAATTTAAAGCTGAACTATTGCTAAATGAGCAAATGGAGCATATGAAGAAACTTTGTAATGAGGAGAAAATGAAAATGGACCAATTGGTAACAATATTTTGTTCATTATTAACCCCGCACGTATGACATATTGATCCTTTGAAAAGAGACTATCACACAATGAGTGAAAGATCTTTTTCTAAAACTAGACGAGTCTTACTTGCGGCCGAGTTTAAATTAAGAAACGCAATCATAGTAATTTACTTAACTGGCATAGATAAGAGACCATAGATAAGCAAAGAAAAGGCCACATTAAAAAAAAAATATCAAAAAAGGTTTAATCTTTTTTTTTATTCAGATGACAGAGAGAGAAGAAATACAAAAACAATTAAATGAAGCTCAAAACAATGCTGAAAAGTCACTTGAAGAACTGAGGGTAAATAATAATTTTAACTTCTCTTATGAAAACAGAAAGTGCGGATGAAGTGTGAATATTTACTTATGCACGATATTGGTTTTATCGTCTTGTACTTCATAGTATTTCTCGAAAAACCGATGTAAATTAAGTTATTTCTGCAGTTGTAACCAAAAGTATCCCATATCTCAAAAATTACTAACTTAAAGTCACTTGGAAACATCATAGTCTTTTGAATTATGGGATCCAACAATACCCCATATGTTTATACAGTATTGCCGATGAATCATGGCCGGGCTGAACATAGGCTCTCCAAGTCGCCTCATGTGACCATTTGATTCCTAAAAAACGTTATTGCGCCGCCCTCTGCGCTAAGTTCGATCACAACTTCTGAATTTAACTGACCCCTTGGCCACGACATAACCGCTCGCGCGAGCTGCAACCTGCGACTCTAGCGTGTGCGACCGCGGCGAGTCGTGGCCCTGGCCTGAGAAGGCGGATTTTATGACGCAAGACATATCCGTTAATATTGCCTATACCTACACATATTTTTGAAGCGGATGCAGCATCCTATATTTTGGCGTACCTTGTCTAGCCAGAAAATTTTGGTGTTCCTTTGATGTCACATATTTGTGCTGCCATATTTATTAATGTATGGATCATGATATCAGATATTATTGCCGAGCTGTCCATAGTTAATAATTATATATATTTATATACATATATATTTAAGCCTGTACATTGTTTTCTTTTCTCTTTTACTTGTATGGGAAGTGCCACCACAGATATTTTTTTTCATATTTTCACTGCACCATTGTTTAGCATTGCACAGAATACACCTTTCCAATTTTCGTTGATATAGTGCAAATATTCTCCGAGTAAAATAGCTGTAGGACGAACATGACGAAATTATAAGGGTTTCGTTTCTGCCAATTAACTACGGAACCAGGCATTTTTTATATCACTCTTGCGTTCGGTCCTCAACCATACATTTTGGTACTGGATGCTTAGAAGTACCTATCTACTTATTAAAGTACTTCGTGATCTTTACTAACAGATGCGAGTGACCGAGAGAGAAACTGAGCTGGCTGCATTGGCAGCAGAAAGGATTCAGAAACAGGCAGAGCAGTCTAGTGTAGTCATCAACACGCTACAGGAACAACTTGAGAGGGTAAGCATCTTTGCAGTCAGGACTTCATGGTTTCTGTTTTTGTCTTTATTACTATTAGTTAGTTTTCTTTATTCCTCTTGAAATGTTTAAATTTTACGTATTCGTAATCAACCCACTGACAAAAACAACCAAACTTAGTATATTGATCCCAATAACATCATCCAAGGCCAATTAAGCAATTTTAGGATAACCTAACTACTTTATTTAACATTCTTGCAGGTAAAAAGCCAACTACAAACTGTTGAAACAGAAAGGAACACAATTTTAGAGAATATCTGTGCACCAGAACATTCTGGCGAAGGCTCCTCAAAGGAGATGGTGCTGAACGAAATGGGTGAGCTCATGGAAAGTGAACTACAGTGCAGCATATGCAATGAACTATTTGTGGAACCCACTACACTGAACTGCTCACATACCTTCTGCAAATATTGTATATCCATTTGGAAGAAAAAGAAAAGGGATTGTCCTATATGCAGGTGAAATGTTTTTGCCTTGTTTGTTAGGTTAGACCATTGAAGGTTAGATAGATAAAGGTTAAAATCTAATTGTAAACTTTTTAACTTTGTGTATTTTAATATCATTTTCAGAGCTTCAATCACATCGGAATGCAAAAGCTTAGTACTAGAGTCCTTCATAGAGAAAATGGTGCAAAGTCTTAGTGAGGAGATGAAACAAAAAAGAAAAGAAATCTTGGATGGTAGAAAAGGTCTGTAATATTTATTTTTAATGATAAGGGCCCGGATAAATATAAGCTTATAATTTAAATTTCCGAGTATAAACAAATTCGTTTTTTTCTGTAATAACAAAAGAACTAAGGCTGCCATCAGACGGACTGCATCGCAGCAACCGCGTGCAGTCGATATATTCAACTACATGCGTGCATGCATGTACATTTGACGTCGTTCAGTCATGATATCAACTTCACGTGGTCGCCTGCAGTCGTGTGAAGTCAATAGCCGCCTTTACACGACACGCTCTTTCACTAGCGATCGGAGTGTGCACGATTGAACGCGGAAAAGCTTGCACGTGCAATCGTGTGTGATTGTTTTTATAATTTTTTTTGTGCCTTGAATTATGTTCGAAGCTCACAGACTTGAACGCATGAAAGCGCGAGCGGGCGGCCCGCACGTGCTTTCTCGTTCTCGTTTTCTATCTTTACACGCGCGTTCTTTCCTGCGCGCAAGGCCTTTCACGCGTGAAAGCGCGTGTAAAGGCGGCTAATAGTAACTGCATACAGTCGTGACTTCAACTTTACGCGGTCGGCTACAGTCGTGTACTGTCGACGCACGCTGTCCATCGCTAACCGCAAACAGCTAGTGTGCAGTTATGCTCTTCACACTAACTGCATGCGGTTAGTGTGCATTTATTTATTTATTCTATGTCAAATTCATTCATTTTTATGTCTCAAATGGTTTGGAAAATAGAAAAATGGTTTTAGCATAATATTTATCCGGACTCAATTTTTTTTCTCTTCGAATTCGTTCTTCATGTTATGCATGTTGATAACAATGCAGCTTCATAATCGATTATTTTAATAGAACAGATTACTGACAGACAATAGTACAGGTTTAGAATTGATTGGTGTTCTTACTCCAAAGTTATTTTCATTCTTATCTTACACAGATCTTCAGGGCAACACCAAACCAAGGAGACGTCAGTAAATCCTTTATAACATAAGACATCTGATTATAAGTGGCGTTTAGTTTCACGTTAAAAGAATGTATAATAATTAATTAATGTGTAATGCTTGATTCAACGCACGAAACAATTGTTTTAAAACTAGTTGCTACTTAATCTAACTATGAAAAAATACATTAAAAGATGATGAAAGTCAGGCCCAGGAACTTTGTTTGACTAGTGGACTTAGCGGAATTTTTAAGGTTATTCTTTATTTATTCAAAAATAACACAAATTCTTCACTCCGCGAATTGATACTAAGCAAGATAAATTACAATGTAGAAATGATCATTTTATTTGAATATTATTAATGTTTATATATGTGGAAACTTGTAATTGGCTTTATTCTACATATTACTTCTGACTACTCGAATGTATTAGCTGTAAGTTTTCTTAAAATTAATAAAATAAATCCGTAGAATCGATGATGACTGAAATGGCCATTAAAATTTAGAAGCAATTATTGAGGTATGCCTGTTCTAGTAGCAGGACGTGCCATAGTGGTGGCTTTAATGCCTTTGATATACTGAAACACAACATCGGCTCCATATGAATGTATTCCAATGTCAATTTTTTTGTCGTTTATTTTCTGTATCTATATTATGTCCCGTTCGTCCCACTGCCGTCGTCCATCTGGTGGGACTAGCGGAAATTTAATAAATAATATTACATTAATTCCCATTCGTCCAAATTCGAGAAATCGTAACAAATAAACAAACAAACTTACTTTCGCATTTTTTTTAAAATTATTCGTTAGGATAAATAAGTATTTTTTTACCATTTAACAACCAGACTCAAATAATTTAGTGGGACTTAAAATAAAATTACTGAAATTAAATATGTTCATCCAGTGGGACGAACGAGAATACACGAGTTTTTTAACTAATTAATGTATTTACTAGATGAAGTAATATAAGTTTAAACAAAATACATCAGATAGGTATAGCATTTTTATTTCTTAAATAATCTTTTAATCAACATAAGTTCACACCCGTTTTCCCAGAAAGATTTGGCATAGAGCACCTTACTTAATCTCACACGATTTTGTAAAAGTCACGTTAAATTACAAATATTGTAAAAAAATAAATAAATTAGTATTTCAAACATCTTCGAATTTGTTTAGTACATTCCTATTTCCTAAAACCACAATCTTATTCAAAACAATAACTTTTATTCAATTGGAAGAATAAGTTAGTTGCAAGTTAATTTCTTGTACTCAAGATTTCATTAATGATATAAAAAGGTTAATAAAAATATTTGACCACTTGAACTTTACGCTGGTCTGATTGCGCACGTCCTTAGAGCCGCCACACACGTAATCATACGCGCGGTCCATCTTTAGGAACCACAGAAACCATTTACAAAACTTGTAAAATATTATAACCATTTTAAAATGATTTACTTGAACTGATCAACTCAAACCTTGTTCTGTTGTGCATTCCTAGGTACGGGTTGTCACACTCACCATTTTTGAATGGGGCATAGACTTATAAAGGGCAAGTTAGAAAACATGAATAGCTTTATGAAGCTGTATTGGTTGCAGAACTCGAGTCGGAACAAGGCCGGCAGTCCGACGCCAACACCAACCGGTATGCTTATTTAAACTCTTCAATATTATTTTTGGGTACTCTTTATTCTCCAAGCCTTGGCACTAAATGATACATGAATAAGCAAGAACACCTAACCTGTCACAAATCTAGAATAAAAACATCCAGAAAATAAGTGGTTGTCCTGTTCATTATCTGTAGTAGATTCAAGAATTAGTTTTGTCTAAAATTCACGCATGTTACAAAGGAATCTGGTCTGGTGTTCTTGAGTGGAGACCGCGAATGGATCAATGGAACCAAGAATGGATACTGGCGGGGAATAGAAAGTATAAGTGTTTGCATGCCATTTTGCTTAAGAGCGTGCATGTTAAATTATAAGAAACTTGGCCAGATGATGGAGCCTCCCAAACGAAATGATGAGCGAAGTATCAATCAGGGAATAACTAAGTAAGAACAGTGTTTGTATTGTTTGCAGACGAGATGACGGCTCTTTTGGCTCCACGCCGGACGACTACGACTACCTCGACGAGGAGGAGGAGGACGAGTAAGTTACCAGTCTGTTACCTTAACACATTCGAGTCCACCGACTGTTCACGGAGCTCGCCATGCCGCCATAAATATTACTAATGAACCATCGAAGAGAGCTCTTGGCATTCGGTTTGAAACCGTGTTATAAAACACTGTAAAATGTAGTAAAATTGTGTTTACACAACAAAAACCGTGCTAGTAAGAGACATCGTTTTATTTTTCGTGTAATATTTATATAAACCTTCATCATTTAGATTTGTAGGTATTTCAAAACATTCGCTATGCAAAATTTCAAGTTAATGGGGGTTAATAATGACTCAAAAACAATGTAACAAAAATAAAATAAGTTTTAAAATCTGACTAAAGAGACCCCTCCAGGAGGGCTCCCGGCACTGAACGTGTTAATATCGCGCCTTTATTCTCCGAGAGGTTAGGCTGACACGACTCCACTGTAACAGAGTGGAGCGAAGGTAAGTTCCCCGTGTAAGCTTAAGCGAAGGTAAGAAGTGTAAGTATTGAGCGGAGTAGAACCGTTTTATAGAAAAGGGAGGAATTGGTTAATAATTTTCCTTCGCTCCACCTCGATGAAGTGTCAGGCTTACGGAAAGAGGCTTACACCCACATTTCGCCAGTAATGTTTAAAACCCCTGTAACAGGAGGGCAAATCGTTGACCGAGCTCAAATCCAGTCTCTGACCTGCTCCTAAGAAATTCCTAGAAGTTACTTTCCTTAAAATTCCTATCAAAAACTTAATAACACTTTTCCCAACCTGAGAATCAAACCTAAGACCCCATGCTCAACAGTCGCGCTTGCAACACTAGACTGACGAGGTGCCCCGAGGTGGTATATCTCGCTTATTAAAATATGGCTACTCACTATGGAATAACGAGAGCAAAATATTGCGTTGTGTGTTCCTTTTTTTGGCTAGGTTTTATATTGTTCCAAGCATTTAAATAAGTAGGATTAGTAAAGACAGGTACATGTTCCACCTTACAAACAGGCCTTTTTCTTAATTGACTGCGTATAGGCTTTTGAAAGGAAAATGAAATGCCTGAAAAAAAATGAAATGCCAAAATGTTCCTAAAGGATCTGAACCGAATCGTTCTTGTGTTCAGTCATAAATAGTTTCATTAATTGTTTATGCGGTTGGTACTTTCAATGTAGGTAGGTGCTACTAAGCTACTTACGTATGAGACGTACTAGTAAAACAATATTGTTATGAAACAGTATCTACGCAGCGCAATATGACTTGCACTTCGCCCGCTTGGCCGGCTTTATTATTAAATCTTACTAAACTTTGTGAGAGAAATAATGAAACTAATGTTGTTAACAGGGACGAGCACTACGACGAGGGATACTTCTGGGCCGACCGCGAGGGTGATAGTGGATCTAACAGTGATGCCTACGAGGAATGGGGTACGTGTGAAACCGAACTTAGTTGTCTACTTTTGTAGTTCGATTTTAAACGATTTTCTTTCTCTCAGACGTATCATTTAAAACACAGTAACCTACACATATCATGGAATAAGATAATACAGAACTTCAATTGTGTTATTCAAAATTACCGCTGTTCAACGCTGTCGGCACCGCAAGCGTCATTAAATAAACGTTACGGTGTTTACCGTTATTGCAAATGCATGAAATTTCGTGAACTTTAGGAAACTTGTGCCTTCTTCCAAGAAGGTTCTAGTTTTAATTATAATGAAACTTTTCCAGATGATTGAATAGAACATTTGATGTTTAGCAGCCGGAAGTGATAGTGGTGTTAGAGGAGGAGGGGCGGCGCTAGTGGAGGGCCGCGCCGACGCCTACTACGGCGGCTACGGGCGCTGCTTCCGCTGCGGCGCGCGCGGCCACTGGGCACCCGGCTGTCCCTTCTAGCGCCCGGCTGTCCCTTCTAGCGCCCGGTTGTCCCTTCTAGCGACCGGCTGTCCCTTCTAGCGCCTGGTCGCTTCCTCCCGCAGCACGAACATCTAGCAAAATACTACACTCACCGTTATCGTATCGCCATCCACTCATTTTGCATAGGAATCGTAACAGCGCCACTCAAATAATGTCGACAAATGGTAGCACTATTTGACGTTTTACATACTTTAAACGAAGGCTGGCTTTCGACTAACGTTACTAACCTTACGTAGACTCATTATGTTCGTGCTGCTAATTTGTACCATTAAACGAGTTTTGTTAGTGCAAATATCTGATTTATTGCGGAAAATCTCATACTTACTGTACGTAGGTACCTGGGCATTCGAATAGCGCACTGGCAACAAGAAAGAGACATACGATTATTATTAATTTTCTTAATAAATGCTGATAACGTTGGTTTCGTATGTGCGTGCCGCCATCTTTGTCTACCGCAGCTGGTCTGGCTCCTGTTTCATTGACGAGTACGTCCTGTCATGTTTAATTTCGAATCTTTTAGGTAGTTAAACATGTTCAGAGAAAATGGGTCACGATAATGAAAGACATAGTTATTTCTTTTCGTAAATTTTTGCACAGTTCACTAGTAATGCCTCTCTCTTGTTCTTGGTGTGATATAATGTACAGTACAGTATACCCGGGTAATACTGTAGTATTTTTTAAATTATAATATTTTTTATATTATCCGTACAGTCATGATTGGTCCTCACTAGCTCAAGATAGAGAGGAGTGGAAAGGACAAAGGCCCCTGTCCTACAGTGGGACACCACAAGCTAAAAATAAAATACGTTTTAGTTGTAGTAAGTACTGCATATACTGCACACAACTCCACCTTATTTCTACACTTGTTTATTCTTTGTAGGATGTTGGTAGATACTAGATAGCTACTGTACATGCCTAGTTAAGAGAACCTTGGTACAAAGTATATCGGAGATTTTTCTGTGATAAAAGGTTTATTAGTTATGTAGGCGTTCGTAAAATAAATTTCCGAATAAATGTGGATTCACGAGTCTGGTCTACGTCTACACACGTGTTTCGGTATTCATCCTTAGGAAGAAAATTCATTATATGCCCAAATACAATATAATAATTTGATCGAAATACTATAAAACTACCAAAATACTTATCATTTTATTGGAATTTCTGTATTGTTTCTGCTGTAAGTATTTCGTATGCCATGTTTCTGCCTAACAACCACGCGGCGCCCCTGTATCCGATCTTAGGCTAAATTAGCTATAAGTATTTAAAATGTGTTCAGAATTTCAGATTACTAAAAGTTCATTTGTTCAAATAAACGTATACAGGGTGTTAGGGTAAACACCGTTATCCTTGCAACCAGTGGTTTGGTTTCATTTAGAGACCGTAAAATCAATGGAAAATTGTAACTTTTTTTTTCTTTTTTTTTAATCTACCTTTTACCACAAGAGACGCAAGTTCGTTGTCCTATGCGCTAGTTCAACGAACTTGCGTCTCAACACGGGCGGGGGGTGCGAGATGTGAGCTGACCAGCCGCGAGCGCGACCCCTCCCTCAGTCAGTCAGCTGTTTCACTAGAGAGCACGGTGTCGGATAGAAACTTTTTAAAATCTTTTAATGAAAATAACGTTTTTTTTTGTTGTGTTCGGTCATTTATTTTTATATTTAAGTCAACTACCCATGGTTTGAATGACAAGAGTGTTTACCCCTACATCCTGTATATCTCGTTTATTATTTCCGAATATAAACAAAAGCAGAAAATTTCGTAGTTATTACAAGTCACTCAATGGCGCTTACACCAGGCGAATGAATTAGTTATGTATACCAAACTCGTGTTTGTTTTAATAAGTAGTAGGTAGGTATATTGGTAATAATGGTAATGCAATCTTATTTGTCCCGATTACTAGTACTCTTTATATAACTTCAACTAACTACTAATTATTAATATTCTCGTTCACTCGCGGGTGTGGGCGCTGCAGTAACCTCTGTTGCAGTTTCAACACATCCGCAATTTTTACGTGAACACGGTTGTAATTAGTTGATAAAGGTAATATTTCGCGACCTCCCTCGTGAGAAAGACAACTAGCACTTTTTGTCTGTGCTAATAAATAGCTTTTATTTGAGAGCCCTCATGATTGTGTTTGTGTGATTGTAATGCTGATAAAAAAAATAGTTGATGATATTTTCACAAAACATCAATATTTAATTTTGGTTAAATGTATAAAATTCTGAGGTCACTTACCTACATTTTCTCAGTTATTTACGAGTGGATAAGTTATAAATACGTTTAAGTATTTATAACCTAAATCTTAAAAATATAGCAACTAATCAAATAAGGGAATAATATCGTGTCTTAGACAGTATACCCGATGCCGCATCGATGAACAAAGTTTAAGTTCATCCGTTATCAAATTGATTTAAATACAGGGTTAAATTTTAGTCGTTTAAATCCTTTTAAGGGGTCATTTTACTCATCATTATGAACAAGTTTCACTATGGGGAAAACCCTGAAATCGCGAAATAAAAAATTGCTGTTCCCTACATTTTGACAAGTTATGCGAACATAAATGTTGGGAACAGCTGATTTTTTTTCGCGATTAAATTAATTTGGAAGTCTATGCTTTATTATTTTCAATTTATAATGATCTGAGAGCAACCACAATTTGTTAAATGAAACAAAACGTGTAGAAATACCAATTATTTGCCTTTTAAAATGAATGTAAATTTATTATTATCGTTATGTAAAATGATGATTGAAATACTTTAATTAAATCAATCTTTTTGTACAAATATTGCAATTTTATTCCGTTTTACGGGTTGATTATTTTGAGAGGAGTATGACATTGACACACTACTTTACATGCACGTAGGTACATGACCTTCTACAAGCAGTCTCAGATCATAAAGGGAACTAAAGAACCAAGATAACTTACACGTAGACGAGGCGAGATCACGGCGCTGCCTTGCACAAACTGGCTCCTCCATCATGTTTTATGAGATGATGATTTAAATATACTTCTTGATTCGTAAATTTTCTATGTCGATGGCGACACGATCGCGGTGAGTTATGATATTATTTTGCTTGATGTCCGTGCTGAGCAAAAGGTTTAAGTTTGTGTCCCATTCATCAACAGTACAGCAGTCCACTGCTGCACGTACGACCGACCAATTGCTTACCTCTGACCCTCGGCTCTTTCCATCTATCCATTACCAGCCACCAACACCGGTTGATGACGCCCGATAGCATCCTACACTGCGTTTACCGATTCGCGGTCCTCCCCCAAAAATATTTACACCCCAAAGACCATCGGTGTAAGGACAATTGTCTGCGGTTAGCTGGGAGGTCCTGAAGCTGTTTTACTGAACTGCAGGGTTCAGTACTTGGATTTATCGCCAGCCAGCTTGGTATCTTTGCAGACTTCAAGGGGTTCTTGTTTGACCGCAACAACTTACGGGATGTTTGAGCTTCGTCCCTGAGCATTTCTCCACATAGTCGAGTGATTAGTCGATATTGTTTTGGATTCTCCATGTTTGACTGTCAGATCTTACTAGGTAGGTACAGTTTCCATTCCAGCATGCTTGACCGAAGCCTTGGACGTCATCAAACGGTTCCGCTTAAGCTGAAAGTCGACTGAGAGAACTTCATACAAGTACTTATGTGACCGCATCCGGTTGTAACTCTGTTGATCACGGACACATCTCTGACACATTAATACTGCATCTGATAAAATCATCTCAATATTGACCAAATCCTCAAAGTTCTGCCAAGTCTACTCTCATTGAGGCTGTTAAGAATAGTGAGCTTTAAATAATAGGTCCTCTTCCTTATTGACAAGTCCCGGAACGTGACACTATCTTCTGATTTCTTTTTGTGCTCGGCGCCGTGATCAGGAATTGCCCTCTACTGTCTGGTAATTGGAAACCTATGGCCAGACAATAGAGGCGGTAGTTTATCATAGCATCCTCAATAAGGTATCAAATGTCCCTTCTCACATACTTGTGTCCCATTTAAATGTAGTCTAAGTTATTCTGCTTGTAAATTAACGTTATTGGAAATAGGTATGCTGTTATATCCTATCATTTTGCCTAAAACCGAAAGTGGATCTAGTTAGTGGTCGAGGTCCTGTAATTTTAAAGTGCACGCCACTCCATTAAAATTGATATAAGCACAAACATTTGAAATGTGTATTTGTGTATGCAACAACCAGTGGAAGCGTGCAATTTTAAATTAGACGATCTCTACAGGTAGGTATTGGATTGGACGTCCGTGATACAGAAACCGCTTCTCAACCTGGGCTGGAAAAAACTGATTGGCGGCCGACATTAATTTCGCCCGAAATAGACATCCTGCTATGGTAATTATTTAATGTAGGCTTATAATATGTTGGTAGAGTCTGATCCTACATTCCGATCTCCTGCAGAGAACCAGAAGGACAAGTCAAACATGCGAATAAGACGCGAATGCGAACGTTGTTAAAAATTACGGAATTTGCCCCTCTGGTGTTCGAGTTTTTATGCCGCCCATGGGCCTATGACTTGGCTTCTCATGCCGTCGAGAAATATCTCTCAGGCATGCTGGTTTTCTCATAATGTGTAGATGCGGTAGAGAGCCCTATTGTGATAAAAATACTCTACTGAAAATATATTCCACACTTTAAATTATAGATACTTTAGTACCTACCTACATTAGTGGTATTCAGTTGCATCCGGTTAGACTGGAAGCCGACCCCAACATAGTTGGGAAAAGGCTAGGCAGATGATGATGACCTACCTACATTAGTGATGTCTGTATGGCCCATTACGCCTTAGGAAATGGTAGAGACTTCTCGAGTATACGCAGTTTACTAAGTAAAATTAACTATCATAGAAGAATATGGTAGGACTTCAAATAACGATGCGAGGAGATGTAGGTACCTAATAATCTCATTAATAATCCTAACTAATATCATAAATGCGATGTGTTTGTTTGTTACGGCTGAACGGATTTGGATGTAATTTGGCACCATAGACCATGAGAAGGACATAGGCTACCTACTTTACTTTTTATCCCGATATTCCCACGGGATCGAGATTTATGCAGGTAAAACCGCGGTGCGCAGCTAGTTCATTATAACGACTTCATGTAGAACGCTCACACAAATCAATACTTCCGTCACGAAAATATGCACATAATAAGGGGCGAGTGACTAGCTTTCCATAAAGCCGCTTTATGGAGCCGTATTGGTTGCAGAACTCGATACAGCAAGCCCCGTCCGACGCGAACATCAGTCGGTGAGTGGGTATGCTTTTTTTTTATCAGTCTCTCGTTATTGTCCCAGTTATCTTTTTAGGGGTTGCGTACCCAAAAAGTGCCAGTGACCCTTACCACACACATGAATAAGTAACCTACTTGCATTTACCCGGTTTTTTTTATTTTCAATAACCGAATGACAGTCGTATGTTTAGTGTAAGTACCTATTTTGACTCTGTTATGAATTTCATATATAAAAAAGTACTCTGTGGTTATGAAGCTTTCATTGGAAAATTGTCAGAATAGTTCTTACTTTGGAATAAATTATGGTAAACTTTCTATAACCGTCTTTTTACAAAACGAGTTTTATTTATTATTTGCAAATAATAATATTCGATTCTAGTTATTGTATTTATACTTCATTTCGACTTGAGTAAAGTTCTTCATACAAAAACTGACTTTGGAGCCGATTTGTTGTAAGTAATTTATCTCATTTTGTATTAAGATCTTTAATGAAGTCGGCATGAAGTTCAAAATACAATAACTGGCTCTTATTTTGTAACATTATAATGGTCGTATCGTTTCCAGACGAAGTGACAGCCCTGGTGAGCCCACAAATGACGACGATAGCGACTCGCACGAGGAAAACGAGGAGGAACCCGACTCTGAGTAAGTTTACGCAGCAAAAATTATATTCCAATATAAACTCATGCCTTTATCCTGCGGGGGTAGGCAGAAACTGCAAATAAGCGATTCTAACACATCTCTCACTTCATTCACGTTCAACTATTTGCCCCTACACTCCGCTTGCGAGTACGTACCTGACAAATTTTAAAAGTATATTTGTGAAAAAAGTATACTTTTAAGTAAATTAATCTAGTAAAAAAGTAAACCATATACCTAGCTATCATCAATGGAACAGATTTGCACTTCTTTGATAAAGCTATTTAATTTGTTTGTTATTCTACGTAATCACAATTACGACAATGCATTGAGTTAAAATGTGGAATGACATCACTGGCCGGTAGATTTTATACTGACTTGTGACGTAGCGAACCCCTACTCCCCAACTTTAAATGTTTCTCTCTAAATTATTTTTTATTAATGTAAGTAATAAAGCAAAAAATATGTGTCTAATATTTTTTTATTATCTGACTCTACTCATTGTTTCCAGGCAAAGTCACAGCCGTGATGACTCTGACAATGAGAGTCCCGCTCTCGAGGAGCAGGAAGAGGAACCAGAGTCTAAGTAAGCTTACACTATGATCGTTATAGTAATATTTATATAATATTTTATTTCCAAAACTTCAGTAAACGTTACGTCAATGTGGTCTCGATCCCCGACCCTCGTAATACAGAATGTTATTCTGTATTACAGGGGTCGAGGTTTCTCCAGGTCAGCATGAGAATCTAAGGTATAGACTAAATACAAATTACAGAGATTTCAAAAAACTTGAAAAATGACAACCACTAAAAGTACTTACTTACAAAAAAAAAAGAGTTAATACCGAGATAAATTAAACACTCCTTACCTTTACGATTCAACTCAATTTATATCATGACATACCCTTGTCAGCCCGCTAAAGCTCCTCCTTGTTTTTTCTAATCTTTTATTTATAAAAATACAAGCTGCACCCTGCGGTTTCACCCGCAAGGGTCACGGTCCCTTGGGAATATCGGGATAAAAGTAACCTACAAACAAAACCAACTTACAAACCAAAAAATCTCTATGATTTGTACAGTCGTAAAAACCGTACATAGCAGGGACGGGTCGCTTGTATTTTATAAGACCCAGTAGTGCCGAAGCGCTAAATAAATTGCTTACAAATGATTATATTATTTCAGTCGAAGTCAGACCCCTGATGATTTCGAAAATGAGAACGAGAGCCCCCACGAGGAGAACGAAGAGGACCAAGAATCCGAGTAAGTTCACGCAGAAAACCTTCTATTACAGTTAAACTTCTAAACCTTGTATTGGGGGTAGGCAGAAACACCACGAGATACCCTCAGACCAAATAAAAAACCAAGACAGAGCGCTGCGAACAATACAGTGAAGCATGCCAAAACTACACCAACGCTCTGTGTGTACACGCTCAAACGCACACATTGACAACCATTTACAATCAAACTACACCAAAATATGAGCACACATGTTTACGAAACCGGCTTCAAGTCACTGTTGACAGCGCTCTGTCTTGGTTTTTTATTTAGTCTGAGGAGATACCATACCATATGCTCCTTTCGTTTCGTTCAAATTCATATATTCCGTAAATGAGCCCATCTATTCTGCAAATGAGTTTGAAGTGACACTATTGACAGGTCATTTCACCACAGTTTTCACGGTGACACTTTTATAGAATAAATCAGGTGGGGGACATAATCGTCGAGTGCTTCTTTTATCTTGTCTGTGTCACAAATTATAATGGAAATACTGAATTTTATGACATCAAATGATTACGGTTGTTCCCAGACGAAGCCATAGCCCTAACTCCGCAGATGACTACGAGAGTCCCTACGCCGAGGAGAACGAGGAAGATCATAACGACGGACTGGACTCTGAGTAAGTTTTTTTAGGGTACCGTACCCAAAGGGTGCCAAACGGAACCCTATTACTAAGCCTCCGCTGTCCGTTCGTCCGTTCATCCACCGCAGCTGCCCAAGGGAGGCCAGCAAGTCAGCAACGCCTTGGTGTTACTGACAATCTCACGTAGGGTACCTGGGTTACCGAAGTTCTTTGCCCTGTATGTGGCGACCACCGGGCAGTTTAGAAATACATGAGCTGGTATCTCGTCGTCCTCCATGCAGGCCCTGCACAGCGGACTGTCTATGACTCCTATGACAAAGAGGTGTTTATGAAATGACCGGTTGCCAGTTATAGGTGCTGTAACTGTACGCAGATGTTGTTTAGTTAGTCGAAGAGGCTGATTCGTGAGGCGGCCGTCAATTATTGGGAGTGCTTCGACCTTAGCCTGCCTTCACTCACCTTGGTCCAACCATAGTTTATGATGTTGATCCCTGGTACGTTTCCTTACCAGAGTACTTAAGTACCCGAAGGGGAGTGGCGCAATAGGTTCAGGACCTGCTGGTTCCAAGCTCGACCTCCTTCTGGCGAGTTCGCCGACTGCATCGTTGCCTAGCGAACCGCTGTGTCCTTTGATCTATTGAATGGTTATGTTCTTGAGGCGACTCACCTGGTTGAGACGCTGGTGACACTCGTTTATTAGCCCAGAGTTGACTGTGTAGTTGTTTAGAAGGCGTGATCTTATGTTATAGTTGTATTGTTTCAGTCACGACGACGAGACATGCCACGAGGAGGACGAGGAAGAACCCGAAGAACAGGAGTCCGAGTAAGTATTACGGGAATAGACCTTTTTTTACAAAAAAAAAAAAACATCTTACAAAAAAAAAACACTAAAAAGTGACAAATAACTTTAATTTGGAAGTCGGTGGCAAAAAACGGAAATACAGAACCAAAGACACCGACTACTGAAAAATAATTGAAGCACAATTGGCGGGGTCCTCTAGGACCGATGCCTGCCAGGGTTACGGGTTAGTCCGAAAGGGATACCGGGACCTTGGCAACGGGCAACTGAAGGAACACGGGTGGGTTTTAGTCAGTAAAAGTCTGACACGCCCTTCCGCTCCGCCCAGAGCGGGAGAAGTCATTGGATGATTTCCGACCCTCAAAAAAAAAAAAAAGGTGTCGAAAGGTTTTGACATGTTCCCTTTGACACCACACCCGTAGCTCGTATCAATAAGACAGGCCGTCTCACTTACACGTATTACTCCATATCTTGAAAACTGCTGAACCGATTTGAATGAAACTTGCACTGTTCCCTAAACTGAAGTCAATAAAAAGAAAGTAAAAAAAAAATAGTCAGATTCCGGAGAAATGCTTGGACAAACATAAATACATAAAAATATACACCTATAAAATTTTGTATATTTGTTTGGAAGCCCTAATAGATTATCATAAGTGAATATATTGCAGTTCCAATAATATTACATACATACAATGTAAATAATAATCATATATGATAATTTTATTATATTACTAGCTGACCCGACAGGCGTTGTCCTGTCCAAACAATAGTTCATATATATCCCATAGAAAAAAGTACTTAGAGGGTATACCTTTAGTACATACACCCACTTTTCACCAGTTATGTGTAAGTCGGTTATGGCAATTGGCTCGCCCCCTATTACATGGTAAAAGGGAGCCAATTGCCATCAACCGGGCACAAACCAGACTTCGGGCTGCTACTGAGAAATTCACTGATGAAAAAACCCAATAACACTGTGCCCGACCTGGGAATCGAACCCAGGACCTCATGCTCAGCAGTAGCGCTTGTGACCACTACACCAACGAGGTAGTCAAATAAATAATGGTTGTATTATTTCAGCCGAAGTCTGTCTAGCTCTGATGAGGCTGAACATGACGAGGAGGACGAGGAAGAACCCGAAGAACTGGAGTCCGAGTAAGTTTTTATAGTGTGAACATTCTATTTTAGATTTTCCAAGAAAATTATGTGGTTCCGTAGTCATGATCGCAATGATGAGATTTAATATGAAGCTGTTACAACCATGATGCTGCGTTTTGTATTACCATGATTACAAAATTATAAAATACAAAAACTTTATGCAATTTCAAAAACTTTTGAAAGCTGTTGAGTGATGAATGACGTTCTGCGACCTAAGTATATTACCCGACAGAGAGAAAACCTCATATAACCAAGATCAATGATAAATTTGTGTACGATTCCATAGCCGACTGCTGCAGTTAGTAGCGGCAGGCGACGTGTCGCCACGATACTACTGGTTTCTATGTATTTATCCTAACTAATATTATAAACGCGAAAGTTTGTAAGTATGGATGGATGGATGTTTGTTACTCTTTCACGTAAAAACTACTGAATGGATTTGGATGAAATTTGGCAAACAGATAGTTTATAACCTGGATTAACACATAGGATACTTTTTATCCCGATATTCCCACAGGATCAAGACTTACGCGGGTGAAACCGCGGAGCGCAGCTAGTATGAAATACTTTCCTTAGCTAGAGACACGTTTATTTCCTAGAAATACATAGAAACCAGTAGTATCGCGAGGACACGTCCCCTGCTGCTGCTGCCTGCAGTTGGCTACGGACTTGTACCTTAAGTGCACTACGACAAAGCGCGGCAGAACAAAACTTAGAAGCCTCTGTGGGGTTACTCTGTGGTGCGACGTTCGTGCTAATTCCGAAGTACAAACACTACCGAAACGCATGCGTTCTCTGGTTTACTAGTACTTTAATACTCAATCGTAGATAATTAACAAGTTTTGCATCTTATCATTATGTATTTATTTCGGTTGCAATTTGCAATGGAAGTTGATCTTTGTTTGTTATCATGTATTTGGTTGTACATTGAGTTTGTGTTCTCAAACCTTGATAATTATCTGCCATTAGATATTATTAAAAATTCCGCAGACGGAACGTGTATCGAGATTTGAACACGATAATAGGTGCGGTCATTGACCCCCATATCATATCATCAAATGTTTTATCTTCTTTAGATATCGATACGTCACGACCTTGTATAAGCAAAGTACACAAACTCCGCTTTTTGTCTCGACTCGAAGATAGGCAGAATCTATAGAAAGCCCGGAGCTAAAATATTCCTTTTGCATATTGTAATGTTTCCAGCCCTGATGCGTCCGCACGTGACTACGAGCAGAACGAGGAGGAACTGGAGTCTGAGTAAGTTAACGTTACGAAAACTCCATTTCACAAAAACTCACGCTTTTTTGAAGGGACAATAAGTTTCTGACTACAGAAAAGCAATTTATGTACTTCCTTTTTTTTTTTCGACCTAAAACAAGATTGGCCGAAGATTGCAGACTGAAAATGAAATTTGGTTGGATTCTACTTAACATACTCATGCTTTGAGGTGCTTCTCTCTTCTATCGTGTCGATGGCATGTGTTATAATTATTGTATCAGTACAATACCGAGGTCCCGAATTTTAGTCTTAGTACGGCACGTAAATAGCGTTTTACAAACCCTCATTAGCTACATTTGTCTAGGTCGGGAGCTACCCTACCCGGAAGCGCGGCTACCCGGGATATTATTGTAGCAAATGGTTGTCTTGTTTCAGTCGAAGTCACAGCCCCGGTGTCTCCGCCCATACCGACGAGAGCCCCTCGCACGAGGAGAACGAGGAGGAACCGGAGTCTGAGTAAGTTAACGCTTCGATAATAAACTCGCACTTTTTTGTAGGCAGAAACCTAATGCCACCCGATACAATCCTAATATCAGAGTCTGACCGAAAATGCTTCTTTTTTTTCGTTTGATTTGCATTTTCGGCCGAAAACGAAAGAAATCATTTTTGTTTGTCCATACGTTTTTGTTAGGTAGATTGACTACCTACTTGTTTTACTTTTACCTAACAAAAAGTTAGGGTTAGCGTCCACTCTATATACATATGGATACAACTGAATACCAGTCAATCAACCAAATCAATTCAGCCTATCGCAGTCCACTGCTGGACATAGGCCTCTCCCAGGCTGCGCCGCAACGCCCTGTGTAGACTAAAATACCAGTATTTTAGCTTAATTATCATTATGTTTTTTTTTATTAACAAATGATCTGATAAAAAAATTTTTTTGTTTCTGTATTTAACGCTTATTATTTATATAACGCTTTTAGTTAATACTTATGCCGCTTTGAGGTACCTTCTCATATATTCTATCGTGTCGATGGCTCGTATTATATTGTATCAGTACAGCATCAAGGTCCTGAATTTTGGTCCTGGTACGAGGCATGCCTTTTAAGTTCTGTCGTTTCCATATTTCCCGGCAATTTTGAATTTGGAACTGTTCTATATCCGAATGTGTTTAAATTTGGAATCTCAAAACAGTTGAAAGTATTAGGATTAATACTTTCAACTGTAAATTGTTTAGTCACAGCGTCGATTGGAATCCGTCAGGTTACGTACGAAAATGAATCTTTCTAAGGAAAATGTTCGTGCAATAATTTTCTACAACTTTAGAAGAGGCCTGACACGGCTTCAGTGTTTTGAAGAGCTAACATCTGTGTTCAGTGATGAAGCCCCATGTCTGCGGACTGTCGAACGCTGGTATTTAGAATTCCAGTGTGGACATACTAGTGTTAGTGATAAATCTCGCGAAGGACGCCCAAAATCCGCCTTCATTGTAGATAACATCATTGCTGTGAGACAACTAATTCTCGAAGATCGTCATGTGACGTATCGAGAGATAGAGGCTCTATTAGGCGTCTCAGGGACAACCATTCAGAAGATCTTGCATGAAGCGCTTGTTGTGAGAAAGCTAGTTTGCCGTTGGATACCGCATCTGCTTTCCGACGATCACAAGGCGGCCCGCGTCAGATGGTGTAAGAAAACTCTGCAAAGGTTCAACCGAGGACAGTCAAATCACGTCTACGATATCACCAGTGGTGACGAATCTTGGATCTATGCCTACGATCCTGATTCCAAACAACAATCTACAATCTGGGTCTTTCAAGACGAGCCAAAGCCGACTAAAGTTGTTCGTTCTCGAAGCACTTCAAAGAAGATGGTGGCCACGTTCGTTGGAAAAACCGGCCATGTTGCGACTATTGCACTTGAAGATCGTAGAACGGTTAACGTAGAGTGGTATACCACAGTTTGTTTACCACAAGTCATCGCCGAACTTCGAAATTCTAACTCAAAGCGACGCATCATCCTGCACCACGACAACACATGCTCACACAGCGCTCGTCAAACGATTGAGTATTTGAAGCAGGAAAAAGTAGAAATTCTTGACCATCCTCCATACAGTCCTGACCTAAGCCCTAACGATTTCTTTACATTTCCTAAAATTAAGAAAAGTCTTCGTGGTCAAAGGTTCCAGTCCGGTGAACAAGCAGTCGACGCTTTCAAGTCAGCCATTTTGAACACCCCACTTTAGAGTGGAATAAATGTTATAATAACTGGTTTGAGCGAATGGAAAAGTGTATTAAGCTACGTGGTGAATACTTTGAAAAACAATAAAAAGTACTATAAGGTTCTAGTTGTGTTTTTTTCTTCAAACGACAAAACTTAAAAGGCATGGCTGGTATACTTGCGCGAAACGCCATTTAGTTACTTGCGTGAATGTACCATTTTACATTTGTCAAGGTCGGCTACCCTACCTGGAAGCGCAGCTACCCGCAATATAATTTAACCAAACGGTTGTCTTGTTTCAGTCGAAGCGACAGCCCTGGTGATTCCATCCATGAATACGAGAGCCACTCCCACGAGGAGAACGAGGACGAACAAGAATCCGAGTAAGTTTATTGAGTGAACATTCTATTAAATACGCATGCATGCGTTCTCGCTACGGCGGCGGGGATTTGACACACGCACAAAGGACCCTGCGCGTACCTGCAATTTGTGCAATAGCGTGTAGGAGCGTATTTTTTTTTGTTTACCCTAACTTTCTTTTTCCTAAGTACATACGAGATTAATACAGAAACTGGGTCAGAGTCAATAAAAATAAGAACCAACTAGTTTTAAATATACTAAATACATCTCCAGTTTTATCTCGAACTAAAAATTTTATATTATAAGTTTTCTATTATTTCATTGTTTCAGTCGAAGTCACAGCCCTGATGAGTCCGCACATGACTACGAGAGTCTCTCCCACGAGGAGAACGATGAGCGACCGGAATCCGAGTGAGTTTACTCAGCGAACATTGTATGACGTGGGTAGATAATAATTGAATGTTAGGTTGCTGTTATGGTTAAAGTTCTTCATAATTTTAAATTGTAAATTATTTTTATATTTTTACAGCGTGACATTGATATCATGGGCATCCTCTTAAGGGATCATTGTACTCATCATTATAACCAACTTTCATGAATTCAATTTCACCCTGTATGTTTATATCCTATCCCGATCCTAACTATAACTATCCTAATCCGAACTAATATTATAATAGTTTGTTTATTTGTTTGTTACGCTTTCACGCTAAAACGGCTGAACGGATTTATCGATATTTGGCACATGGGAAGACCTGGAATAGGACATAAGATAATGTTTATCCAGATATCCCCACGGGATCGTGACTTGCGGGTGTACCCCGGGGCGCAGCTAGTACATTATGATTATAAGATACCGCATAAGGAGATAAATAAATGTCTTACACCCTTCTACCACCACCCTCATTCCTTATTGCTTCCTTAGACTAAGTCCAGCCTTCGTTTACGTTCATGTATTCAGACCTATCAACGTGAACAAAGGAATTAATTTTAAAAAAAGAAGCGAAGTATCGAGATTCTACTTCTTCTGTCATGTCGATAGCTACCCAGCTAACTGGAATTGTATGTAAATCAATTTGTTGGTATTCTTTCCAGACGAAGTCCCTACGAGAGCCCCTCCGTCGAGGAGAACGAGGACGAACCGGACTGCGAGTAAGTTTACGCTGCGAATATTGTATTATTTATTACTAGCTGCGCCCCGCGGTTTCACCCGCGTAAGTCTCGATCCCGTGGGAATATCGGGATAAAAAGTATCTTATGTGTTAATCCAGGTTATAAACTATCTGTTTGCCAAATTTCATCCAAATCCATTCAGTCGTTTTCACGTGAAAGAGTAACAAACATCCATCCATCCATACTTACAAACTTTCGCGTTTATAATATTAGTTAGATTACTGAGGTTCGTGAGGGTTATACATTTTAATAATTTTGTTTACAGCGAGTCAGACAGCGACGGTGACCTGTGGGACACCGAGAGCGATAGTGATTGTTATAGTATCTGATAGAACCATGGACGAGGTATGTAATATACACCGAAGAAGACGAAAGTATATACATTACTTGTATAAAATGAAATATTGGTAAATTCGAGCTAATTAAAAGTCATATTTATTAATAACTAGCCTTTGCCCGAGGCTTCGCCCGCGTGGCGGTTGGAAATTATCCCACGGGAACGTGCCTACCGTGACAAAAGTATGTCCCTTGTTCTAACCCAGTGTTCTTCGTACTAATTCGGACACACGAAGATTACTGATACGCATATTTTTCATTAGAAATCTGTACGCGTGATCCTGGGGAGTAACGATACCTACAATCGATTTATTACTTGTCTCTCACATTAATCAAGACTTGGCAGGTTAATTACTAAATGTTACTTTTCCAGATGATTGAGCAGAACATTTTGATGTTAAGCAGCCGAAAGTGATAGATGCCAGCTACGGCGGCTACGGACGGGGGTGCTTCACTTACAGACTTCTCGTCGGCTCGGTCGTCGCTGCTAAACTTAAGATACAATAAGGCTACCATGTTCTATCGAAATTACCTACATACCTATTACCTATGCAAAATTTCGAGTTTGCATGTTAAATATTTTGGAGAAAATTAATGATTGGCAGATAGACAAATACGCTAGTGATACTTTTTTTTCCTTAAATACCACACGTGTAACGAAGTAACACATATTTTCCATCAATACATGTGAGTTAGGTATTTCGAGTTAGACTTTGATAAACCCGAATGATATATCCTTCGGGTTTATCTTAGTCTTGCATAATATAGAGCAAGCAGCGCAAAAGTCTCTACTGTATTTCTCCAGTTGTTAAAATGGTACTCTAGCCACGTTATTTAACAAAGGACATTCCCTTCAATCGGCAATACTATTGTATCCACACATAGGTACTTAGGGTCAGTTCATACCGCGATGTAAAGCGACGATTATCGAACTTATTTTCTTTACGAAAAGGTATAATTTCAGTGCCAGGGTTGACACGTGTCAAAGTACTCTGAGATGTGCGGTGCTGCGCAGCGCGTGTTGTATTGTGTAGTAAATAAATAGATATTATATCGGATCATAAAAAAGTGCGCATCGCGTCGCGTGTCGGTGTGAACTGACCCCAAATTTAAAAAAGCATACAACAAAAAAATGGTTTTTGGGTGAAAAATTTTTTTTTTAGATTTGTGCAGAGAATATAGTTTTACCGGTTATGGGACCACCCTTCGTTAATTAACATACTGACAGTATAGGTACCTACATAATAACAAATGCGTAGCTACCTTGGTAGCTGGTACAATGTATATACCAATAAACGATTTATCTGTGATAATACAATAAATTATGTACTTACATGTAAAGGGAATTAATATTAAAACAAACCTTTTTTTTATCATTATATAAGCAGTCATACTCAATTCATATTGTATTTTAACCACTGGCTTAGGTACACTAAGACTATAGGTAGGATTTTTATTTTATGTGTACCTATGCTACGGTTTCAGTAAATCGTTATGTACCTCACAGAGCATGGAAAAGAAAGAAAGTGCGTTGAGCGCGCAACTTCTGTCACGGAAACTATTCAAAGCAGTCAGTTTCCATACATCATTTGTGTCGTAGTGCGAGTAAACGATGACACGCTTGTATGGAAAGTGTTGAGAGGCCGTCTCTAGCAGTGGCCGCCGAGGCGTCTCCGTGCTGTCGTGTACCTACATTTTTTGAATCTTTAAAATATGGTCAAAAGTAATGATATTTATAAGTAAAAAGAGGTAGATAGTTTACCTACCCAACATTCAACCTTCAAAAACAGCACAATGTATTAGATGACACGTGGAAGTAGGGCGGCATGTCGTAATTATCTGGAGCGAAAAAGAGAAGACGATACGTAACTAGGCTAATTAGCCAATTTTCTACGTGCCACTTGGGGTGAGTGTACAACCTATTTTATGTAAATTAGATACCTCTTTTTACTTATAATATCATATAATCAAGGAACGTATACTCAGTTAAAAGTAAGAGAGCTCTCTTCAGAGTGGTTTTAAAATAAGTTTCGTATAAACGTTAGGTAAAGAACGAAAACTTGAAGAGTTTTTGTTTTTTTACTTTACGAGTTTACCAGTCTCAGTTAAGAGTTCGCAAAGTGAATTTTAATTCACTTGTATTTAGGCGCTGCTCTGCAAAACTTGGACACTGAACCTCCACCACCATGAGTTTACAAACAACCTACAATGCAATGAGTTGATCCGTTTGGGAGCTATAATGCCCCAGCCAAACTTACAAAGATAAATAGATAGTTTTTGATTATATTATCGATATTTAATTAACAAAATATTTCCAGGGTTATTATGTTGTTTCCGTGGTATGGCGATTCATTTAATATTGCAAAAACTGATTAAAATAAAATTATAAAGAATCGTTTGATATTCACGTGTTATGTAGTTCATGTTATAATTTATTTATAATGATCTGGCTGCAAACACCATGTGTTACGGATTTAACCAAATGTGTAGAAATAGCAAACAAACACAAATGTATGTTATATATCTAATAACATTATCGTTACGTAAAATTATTGATTGGAATATTTAAAATAAATCAATCTATATATACGTTTTTTTTTTTTTATAGCCTATTGTGTGTCCCACTGCTGGGCAAAGGCTTCCCCTTTTTTCTTCCAAAGCTCTCTATTTTGTGCGATTTCTGGCCATGTTGTTTAAACGTTTATTGCGTTTTTTTTATTCCGTGTCACTGTCACGGTTCGATTAAATTGTGATGAGGATGGCAGGCGGCATACCTACTAGAGATGATGAATATAACCATCAACCATTAAATTTAACTAATATTTAAAATTAACCATGATATTCAATAAATAAATAAAAATATCATATCAACTTCTTCGGCGCAAAATTGGCAAGGACGAATATTTCTCTGTCTCGCTCGAACAACGCGCTGTCTCTCGCTCGCTCGGGTTGACCTTCGGAGCGGCAACGCAGTGTCGTCAGTGTGGTAGAAATATTTATTCCGTTACGTGCATTCAATTGTATGTTCTATCTTTGTTACGTTAAAACACATTTACTGTTGGGGATATTTTATTCTAAAGAAAGTTGTTGATATTTTTAACCAATATTTCGGTCGGTTAATGGTTGATTTTTGATATAAGTTTATTTTATTAGTTAGTTTTGATATTTTACTCAAATAACAAAGTCGCGTCGTTGCGTTGTTGTTGTTTTTTTTGTTTTACAAAATGCCGAGACGAAATAATGATACGATCGACCATTTCGATAATCGTGGGGGTGGAAAAAGTCGCAACTTGTAAATATTGTAAAAAAGCCTGTTAAAGTATGAAGGGAAGTTTAACTTAACAATTTCAACATGCATTAGTTAATAGAATATTCAACTTTTCAACATGTTGCAGATACTTGAATAAAAATATTAACTAATATTTTCAACCAATAAAAATATCGATATTTTTATTTAACCATTAACCATTAACCAATAAACAATTTCAACCAATATTCTCATCTCTAATACCTACAAGGGCGAATCCCGGATTTATTTCTGGGAGTGGCACATGTGCCAGACAGATAACAAGTGTCTCCCATATCTTGTATTGCACTATGCTGTTTTTGGGATTCATTTCTTTTTTCAATGAAGATTAATAGTAGCCTACTTATTCAACGTTCATCATTGAAGCAAGTCTTGATAGATACGCATTCAAGCCAGTCCATTCAGACGATTCCATTTTATACCCATGAGGCGATTGCATATTCTCAATAACTCATCCTCTTGATTATTGCAATAAAATACAAATACCTAATTCCAAACAACAATTGACTATACAATAAAATTATTACTTATTAAGTGAAGGTCGACATTATATAAAATTAAAACAGATAATTGAAACCAACGAATTTATTCATATTTAAAACTATATTACAATGTGTAATAGTCATGCAATAAAATAACAATATTGTGCTCTAAATTATGTTGAATTTTTAAGAAAAATAATTTTATTGTGTATATTAACACAAAAATACCTACACAATGAACACTGTATTATTAGAAGATAATATAAAATATTTGAAAATGTATTTAGTAAGTATGAAAATAAATAAAAGATATTAATTACCATATTGTGTCGATGTCAATTTTGAATAAGTTTATACTAATAAATATGAATGCAAATGTATTTCAATCGACACTTGTAAGTAAAAACGTTAACTTATTAAATAGGTATACATATACTAGGGAATGCAATCTCGTTCTCGCGAGATCTCGACCATATTTAGATATTAATCTGGGCGCAAAATCTAACGCTCACGAGATTGCACAGGAGCAGAACATGTGAACATGTGGTTTTAGAAGTTACTGATAATGTATCATCATCAATTGATGATATTCCCCTTTCATCTTTCTGTTGCAGGAAAAAGCATTTCATTGCAGGAAGAACTTCAACTTTGACTGCGTTTAAAGCGCCAAAAGAGAGACAATCACTTCCTAATTCTCTAGAGTCCCTGATTAAAAGCCTACGCAGACCAGGACGGCATGGCAAGGGATTTAAATTTTTACCAATGGACATTCAAACGTATCGATATAGAAATACGACATAAATTGCTATGCTTTAAAATGATGCCATGGTATCAGAAGGGATTTCATTGCACGGCATTGAAAGACGCGCCACGGGCTCCCGCGGCGGGATGCCGTGGCGTACTGCGATAGGCAACGGCATGCCGGGGACGCCGGCGCTGGTTGTGACATACCGCGGGGCGCGCGCGCCCTGGCAAGGCGTTGGAATGCCGCGGTATCTAAGTGGCTAGTGTGCGCTGACTGACGGCAAAATCCTTTGCCATCCCGTCCCGGTCTGCGTTGGCCTTAAAAAGGAAATGAATCTGTATGAAGCCGGGGGTCTAACTCTCAGTTTGCAGACATTTTTTGGCGATCTGTAGTCCCTACCAGTGTAGAGACTGGAAGAGCGTTTTCTGCAGCTGGTTATAGTTAGCCTGCAAAATTAGAAGCCGTTTGTAGGACGACACATTAGATACTTTACGCTTTTTAGTTACTTCCAAAATTTTGAAGATAAATTTTTATTTTATACTAGGTTCCCGTTCCTGCTTCGCACTATTTTTTGGACTTGACAAAAATCGAGATTTCTTTAGTTGGATGTAACTTTAATCGTAAAGAATTATACACATAAACCTTCCGGAATAAATTCTCTTAACGATGGTGAAAACCTCTTCAAAAACTGTTGCGTGGTTTAGAAGAACAACACGGACATACAGATAAACACGAAAGGCGACTTTAATGTATAAATTTAACTACTGTAACTGTTTTAATTTAACTGTAATTGTTTTAATTTTCATACAAAAAAAGGAGACTGATTATTAGATTAATAAAGAGGTTATTTTATATGATTAAAATTTAGTAAATTTCTTAATACTCTTATTATTTTCCCATCATTCATCTGTGACAATTTAAAAAAAATATACATTTGATTCATTTGATCTTGGCTTCGCCAAAATCTCGCGAGGTTTCATTCCCTGGTATATATCTACTTCAAGACACCCACTGCTACTATCAGACCATGATAATTCCACTGTCAACATTTTATCTAGTTCACACAAAGCATACGCATCACCTTACTCTCAATTTGCTTTACCTTATGTGAATAGAACAGATTTGTTTTAATGAGTACAATGTAGGTTTAGTATAATATTTACAAGTGTCGATATTTTATAATAACTATACTTATTAAAGACATTATCTGAATACAATACCGCACTTACACAATGTTTACTATATTTATTATAACAAGAAAATAAAGAAATCATCAGAGAAAAATTATGATGATGAAATTTATCACAAAATCTTAACTTCTTACACAATAATTTAAATAAATACTTTTAAGTGCTAAATAAGAAATGTCTTTTTATCTCGTAATAGTCAAATAATACGTGTCCCAGTTTACATGACTACTGTTATATATTATAATACAGAAAACGAATCTTACTGACTGCCATTAACATTTGAGAACTGAAATTACTTGCATGCTGAATCATCAGAGGCACTCTGATAACGCAACTAAATAGTTTTACATTAACTACACAAATACATATATTTACCAAAAGCTTCTGGCACTTACTTAAAATTTAGGTTTCCATTATAATGTACTGATACATACTAAAATGAAAAGATCCAAATTATTTTTCCTATTTGCAAAAACAAAATGTTTACTAATATCATGCCATCTAACTGTATAAAAACATTCAAGTTACCTCAAAATAATCATGAGAGTATTGAAATATTGTATTACTGATTTTTACATTTGAGGAATTTTTACATTTTACACTTGAGGGATGAACAAAAATGATGTGCCCACATCTACTCCATGTTAAGAACTTGTCTGTGGTTCCTGGTTCAACATTTATCCAGTACTCTGCTCTCTGGTTGAAATATACCAAATATTCAAAATAAATAATAAGTGATTGTCTTGACTTTACCTAAATTACAGCACAAATTAAATTAATCATTCTTCTTATCCCCAGGTTGTTGTTCCGTTTCTGTAATAGCTGGAGGTGAGGTGCCATTCTTCACTTGTTTCTGCTGTTCTTCCATCTCACCAGAGAACCCAAATTCATTGACACGCTTGTGGTCAACTTTGTAGATCCAACGCTGATATAAGAAGATGAAGAATACTATGTCTGTAAGAATAATCATAATTATTTAACTTACACAAACAATGTTAATGGGAGGAAATTCTATTCATATAAATATGTTTATACTATTCATAAAATTTTAAGAAATCATAAAACTTATAGAAATGAACACTTACCATCTCTAAAGCAGCCCAAACGATACATAGTTGGCATTTTGATAACAAATGCAAAGATGTCATCTATGAAGGTATTAAGGAATTTGTATGTCATCATTCGCCAGGGCAAATGTGCTACTGATTTCAACTTGTAATTGATGAACAGCTGGGGTGTCATCATGATAAATCCAAAGGTCAATAAATATCCATACATCATATTCAAGACAAAGGAATACCACCCTTTGTGTTCCAGGTATAACAAAGAGTACACACCATAGCCAATCAATAGAGGGAAACAGCCCCAGCTGAGGTAGCGGAATGCTAACATGTCATACTGCTTTGTACTGGATTCAACATAGGATCCTTTATCAGTGAAACTAAGTTTTGGTATTCCAAATATGCGGTCCTCTCTATTTATCTTTACATCCATAACTTTGTTAATTTTCCATACTTCAATAAGTAGCCCAATGAAGCATGAAATTCTGACCATTACATTTGTTTCATTGTCAAGAACATAAAGCAACACCACAGTGGACTGGAAAACATTAAAAAATACTGATCTTACAGAAAGACCTTCGAGAGACTGCCTATTGTTCCAAAATTGAATGTCATTTTTGAAAGCAAGCAACTCAAATATTGAATGTAAAACAGACACACTAATAGTGAGTCCAAGCAAGTATGGAGATGTATCAAGAAGCAATTCCTTCACTGTGTCCTGTTCCTCATCTTGCTCTTCAGCTCCCAGTGCTGAGAACATGCTCAATTTGTCTCTCATTGCTTGAGCTGTATACAACTGCCATTTAAAAAGGCTCAGAGGCTGGAATGTTAGCTCAAGATGTAGAATATCAGAGGTCTGGTTAATTGGTACATAATCACGCATCATATTCCAATAGTCATTTAAAAAAACAGCAGGCTTATATTGTTTTCCATCTGGCAAAAAGAAAATAAACTCATCTAATGGAGGTGGAACACTTCCTTGCATCCAATTAGTTTGATCAGTGACCATATTTATGGTCAAATTTGGATGCCAATGTGATACTATTTCCTCTTTAAGTGTCTCAGCTTTTATTACTTCTTCAGCAGACTTTTCAGTTTGCCCTGTTAACAAGTTATGTGTTTTCATATAACGTAGCTTTTTGTACTTGTTAAGCTGTTTCTTTCCATATGTGATATAAGGTCCACCATAGTCCATTTTATTTTTCGGATCAGGTGATTTGCCCGACTGTACCAGGAACACATGAAGATAAATTGTTCCATTATTCTTTAATGACTCTGAAGGCTTAATACTGGTGGAATGTGTGAAAGTACCATCATTAAGAGGTCCTCCATGCCAATCACCATAAACAATTCCAGTGTGCTTCCAAATTAAATCTGAATCATCCAAATTTGAATAAAATTCTCTCTCTGATACATAACAGTACATGTCTAATACTGTGCCATTAGCAAACATATTAATAGCAGGAACACGGGCAGCTGCAGTAGGGTTGCTTATATCTGTCTTTGGTGCAGATGGCTGACGGAACATGGAAGTGATAAAATATACTACTAATGCCCTTATTATCAGTGACTTAGTGACAGCAAAAAAAGATTCCATCTTAGTTGGTTGCATTCTTCGCCTTTGTTCATCAATCTCAGCATTGATCTAAAACAATAGTGGTTTATGGGTTTATTTTATAATAAATTGATCTTGACCTACATGTTTTTTTTTTACAGGTTATTTTGATACATTTTTTTCTGACTTACAGGAAATCATAGGGGGCCCCGGAGTGCCCACCAGGACTTACTTTAGAGAAGTAATTCTTGTCAACATATTCATAATATTCCAATACGAAATAAAGATTACTTACATCAACAGCATCTTCAGAAGATCCATTTGCTTCAACTATACTGTTTTCGGTGGACGCCTCGCCAGGGGGATTGTTGGAAGGGTTGACACTATCCGTTTCCGCCATACTGAATATCTGAGTATTGCTTCGATATTGCTTGTTATTTATAAAAAGCACTTAACATTTGCAAGGACAACTTATTCTCATCATTCCCTACGTATCCACATAAAATCAGACACAGACAGAGAGAATGTAAATTTTCTTCTACCAATTCAATTCGTATATCATTGACAAACTATTTTTTATTTTTGTAATTTGATGAAATATTGCTGGTAATGAGTCGTAGGCTTTTAAGACGTCCAATTCCCCAGACGATCAAAAGCACAGACTATTCAAAAACACATATTTGTAGCGTTTGAGTCAAACCATTTTGATCGATTTATCAATAGTTGACTGGTTTGACAAAAATTGTCGGGTTTGAAGCAAAATTAGTTTTATGAAAGATTTATTTTACTTGGTTGGTTACTTTTACTTTTTATTGATTGTGTTTGATACCTTACCGCGCGTTTGCACTGGCGAAACATAACGACAAAACATGAAAAAAAAACTAGAATTGTCTTTTTAAATTATATGTAATTTGACAGTAAACTGTTGACTTAGAAAAATTTCTAGTTCCTGTCAAAAATTGTATGGAACATTGACAGAAGATAGAGATTTCAACATGTTTTGTCGCAAATGTTTCGCCAGTGCAAACGCACGGTTACCTACATCATGAGGATAGTGAGTGTCCACGACACGTTTGATAAAATAAAACCCATCTCATTTCAGACTTGCCACCACGAATTTCAAATGAACTTTTTTGCGAACGATTTCTGCGAATTCATCAAAATTAACATAAAATAAATAAAAGTTACTTAAATAATTTTTATAATCATCACTTCATCAGGGTTGTCTTTAACCGGGACTGGCCAGGGCACATAAGAATAAGACCGAGGACAAGGAGTAGGAAAGCAAAATTCCAGATTTATTCAATTGTTATTTTTATTTCTTTAGTCATGGTGCGCCATTTGTTGCGCCAGTAAATTTAAAAAAAAGTAAATATTTTATCGTTACCCCACTCAAATGCTGCTTGTGAAAGGATATTTAGCCAAGTCAACGATATTATAACGAAGAAGAGAAATAAATTAATAACCAAAACCATAAAGGGCAACAGGCATTTGCGGGCATTCTCGGGCAACAGTTACATCACTAACTCCTCCGACAAAGTAACTCCTATTCTTAATTCTTTATGAATCGTTAAAAGAAAACCGAACCTATCCAAGGCTCGGACGTCTACAAAAATTGTCGAGGTTGTATTTGCGTTCTGCATACCTACTTACTCTTATTTCTAAAAAATAAATCTGGTTATATAGGTAATAATAGTGTATCTCATATAGGCGTGGATTGCTTCGGGCACAGATATTAGTACGGGCAACAAGTAGTCTTAACCGTGCGTTTGCACTGGCGAAACATTACAACAAAACATGTTTAAATCTCTATTTTCTGTCAATGTTCCCGTGCGTTTGTACTGGCGAAACTTTCAAGACAAAACATGTTGCAATCTCTAGTTCCTGTCAAAAATTGTATGGAACATTGACAGAAAATAGATATTTCAACATGTTTTGTCTTGAATGTTTCGCCAGTGCAAAGGTACGGTAATCCTGCACTAGCCAAATGCGCAGTGATCTCACATTTCCCTTCCTGCATCATGCCTGCGGCCGAATCTCTTTCAGTATTAATGTTCTGTGATCTCTTTGCATCTGCCATTGTAAGATGACCCTAACCTCGACGATCAATCTGGCATCAGTTAAATTCATGATTTTGGTTAGTTAGATTGAGTGTGTTGCTAGGTAGCTTTAGCGACTTTTAATCACCTACCGACTGCTAAGATTTCGCAAGTGAGACTTTAGACAATCGAAAAGTCACTAGGTAGCGAAATCTTAGCAGTCCTGAGTCTGTGTGGACGTAGGATTTGAAATCTTTTCACCGCCACGGACTTCAATAGAAGTTTTGGATTTCCGTGCCACCAGGCAGCGCCACGACTTCATTAGAAACTCTTCATTTTACATAACTTATAAAAATAAATTTACTTTATTTAAAAGCTTTGTTTCCTGTTATTATTTAATATAGCACTGTCTATAACCCTGTTTTCTAGTTTTCCACACAAAAGAAGCCCTTAATTGTCTTTAAATCGGCAAAAACAAAAACTCGTAACATTTTTAATGTCCCCCGAACGCCAAGGACTTTATACAAAGTCGGCCAGTGATGGGACGCGAAAATTATCACTGTTTGATTTCGCCCGTGGAAATATAAATAAATACTACTATCGAAATCAATTTGAGGTCAATAAAATATGAACTTATAAACTACTTTATAACAAAGAGAAAATTTACCAATTTCAACCTTCAGATGGGTGCCGATCCGGAATTAAATAGTTCTAGTTATTGTTTATCACTCCGTGTCGATAATTATATTCCCATCTCTACAAAAAAGTTAGTTGTTTCTGCCCCGAGCGCCACGGACTACTATAGAAGTCGTTCTGTGACGTCATAAGCGTACGAGTATCAAGGTCACTGGCATAGTGCAGAAAATAAACGGGAAAGCGCGAACGCATCCTTCTTTCCCGCTTTGCTTGTGAAAAGATAAAATGAATACAAAATTGGACTGATGGGTTACTAAAATTGTGCAAGGTTATAAAAATTGAGGAATCGGAGTCGGAAGTGCAGGATATTGACACAGAAGACGATGATTCTGATGTAAGTCCAACTAGATAATAATCATAGTCTTTCAATCGTTCTAGACAACCACTTTAGCCACTCCAACCCATAATCCAGAATCTTTGTTTCCATATCCTGCCAAGTCGTACGAGGGGCCGAAGCCAAATTGCAGAGGCCCGTACCTCTGCGATTCGGCTTCGGCCCCTCGAACGCCTTCTAAAAGTCCAGGACCCCAGGGTCCCGAGAATTGTCAAGAGACGTAAAAAAAATAACGTTATTCATCAAAAAGTAAGAAAAAACACGGAATAACCTGAAATATGGTGTAACTTTAATAGTTAAGTAATTCCAAAAATATAATTTAATGTAAAAAAAAAAGAAAAAAAAAAGATTGAAATATAACAAAATTATTTTTAAAAAACCCGCCTGCAAAAACGCATAACATAAAAGAGAAAAACAAGCATTATAATCTGTAGAATTTTGGTATTACAGGCGGGGAACAAACCAATAACCTGAAATATGGTGTAACTTTTGTTTGTTCCCCGCTTTAGTTTTTTAAATAATTTTGTTTTATTTCAATCCACTGGTTCCTTCAGTTAATCTGGTTGAGAAAAATCAAATGCATTTGCGTTAACCATTTCACCGCCCACGTACACAGAACGCGATGCGCTCGCCAGCGCCAAGCCATAAATGTATAACGAAATAATAGTAAACAGTAGTGATGAGGGTATGTTCCTATCGATAAATGAAATTTATACGCCTACGTCAGGCTTTATTTTATTAATTTACGAATATAAATAAAACCTGATTCAATATTTCCATATTTATTTTATTTCACATTATCGTGAGTAAGAAAAACCATTATAAATTGTAAAAATTTAAGAGAAAAATTCATAACTCAATTAGAGCTATAAGAAATGTGGTACAGACGCCAGCAGGTCAAGCTACCCGAAACTGTCAAATTTACCCAATCAACCTTGAACCTTATACTATAGGAATAAAGTTCAAAATCTATTAAAGAAATCTGACAGATTGTAGTAGCTTGATGTGCTGGCGTCTGTACATCTCTAATTCTTTCATTACGTCATCTGTTGACTTCATTTCAAGTCCTTGTCGCTCAAAGCACGTTATAATTCAATTCTGATTAAGGATGACTATGATCTTTCTTTCTTTGATTTTCGTCTATCCCGTGTTTTTTCTTACTTTTTGATGAATAACGTTATTTTTTTTACGTCTCTTGACAATTCTCGGGACCCTGGGGTCCTGGACTTTTAGAAGGCGTTCGAGGGGCCGAAGCCAAATTGCAGAGGCCCGTACCTCTGCGATTCGGCTTCGGCCCCTCGAACGCCTGCTTTGAGCGACAAGGACTTGAAATGAAGTCAACAGATGACGTAATGAAAGAATTAGAGATGTACAGACGCCAGCACATCAAGCTACTACAATCTGTCAGATTTCTTTAATAGATTTTGAACTTTATTCCTATAGTATAAGGTTCAAGGTTGATTGGGTAAATTTGACAGTTTCGGGTAGCTTGACCTGCTGGCGTCTGTACCACATTTCTTATAGCTCTAATTGAGTTATGAATTTTTCTCTTAAATTTTTACAATTTATAATGGTTTTTCTTACTCACGATAATGTGAAATAAAATAAATATGGAAATATTGAATCAGGTTTTATTTATATTCGTAAATTAATAAAATCAAGCCTGACGTAGGCGTATAAATTTCATTTATCGATAGGAACATACCCTCATCACTACTGTTTACTATTATTTCGTTATACATTTATGGCTTGGCGCTGGCGAGCGCATCGCGTTCTGTGTACGTGGGCGGTGAAATGGTTAACGCAAATGCATTTGATTTTTCTCAACCAGATTAACTGAAGGAACCAGTGGATTGAAATAAAACAAAATTATTTAAAAAACTAAAGCGGGGAACAAACAAAAGTTACACCATATTTCAGGTTATTGGTTTGTTCCCCGCCTGTAATACCAAAATTCTACAGATTATAATGCTTGTTTTTCTCTTTTATGTTATGCGTTTTTGCAGGCGGGTTTTTTAAAAATAATTTTGTTATATTTCAATCTTTTTTTTTTCTTTTTTTTTTACATTAAATTATATTTTTGGAATTACTTAACTATTAAAGTTACACCATATTTCAGGTTATTGGTTTGTTCCCCGCCTGTAATCGAATCATCATCGAATGCAAACCATGAAGGTCTGTACATTTCTTCAGCACCAGATCCTGTCCTTGTAGACTGCTTTATTATTTTTTATACATTCCCTTTAATTAATGGGTCAATAAAATGTTTCTCTTCTTTTTTAATTCCTCGATAGTGCAATGTACTGAGAATTTATCATTTATCCTGATCGAGGCGTCATTTACCAAATTCCTATTTTTATGTTGTTTTTTACTTTTAGGGTTCCATAAATACATGGTTCTCCTTCAAGCAACTCAATAAATTCTAGGGCACTCGTTGCTCCATTCCATCTTGCGATTGAGCAAAGCGACCGTTCCGGTCATTTATTTACGAGGCACTGGGCTTGCAGGCTACGCACATATTTGAAATTCGAACGCGCTACGCACACATTTGAACTTTAAACGCTTTGATGTGCGGTCGAAAAACCGACTCCGAATGGAAAAGTTGATATAAATGATCAAACTTTGATGAAATATCCAAACACCCCTGCCACACATGTGTCAAACATGTGATCAAACAAGTGATCAAATATTGTTGCTATGTCTGGCGCCGAACATCAAACACTATCGAACTAGTTTCGTTGTTCTGTGTGGACGATGTTTGGAGAAAGATGCTACTTCACTGTTGACCACTTCAAACGGCGAATCTATGGCTATTAAAGAGAGCGGGGCGGTTGAGTGCAAACCCCAGTCGAACTGTGTTCACTTTGCTAATCAAAGAGTAGGTATTATTGCTCATTTACGTCATTAATTAATATAATATAATCTTTATTTGCATAAAAAAAAAACAGATTGTAGTACATGTAACAGAATTCACAATGTAGGTAGTATTAAATATTTGGCAATCAAGTGGGTGACGTGCTGTTCTCCTTGCTAGGCTATGAAATAACCTGTATTAAGAAGTTACAGTGCCGATCCCCTCTAATTGTATTACTACAATTTTAATGTTAAAAGTTCAATTTTGAGTTTTTACAGCTTAATTTTTTAACTAAAACATTTAAGTACATATATTAGTGCGCGAGCGCATTTGTGCGTGTATGTGTGTGAGTGGGCATGTGTGTGTGCGTTTGTGCTATGTGTGGGTGTAAGTGTCTGTCTGTTTGTGTGTGTGTGTGTGTGAGTGGGTGTACATGTATGAGCATGTGGCTGTGTGAGCGTGCGTAACCAAGTGGATTTGATTAGTGTGCTTCCATGTTTTGGGTGAGTGGTACAATTTACAAACTTGTCATAACTTAATTAAATTAGATATTTTTCTGTTTCATCGTAGGTTTTATTTTGAAGGAATGTGCGGACAGTCTTTTTACAATAATGATAAGACAATCTATATATTGGACATTTTTTGTTTATTGCATTGTATAGGGACGGACCTAAATAATAAAAGAATCTTTTAGTAAACATCAAGCGGGTTCTTGGTGGAGTACATATTTTATCTTTTCGGCGTTTGGTAATTTCAGTATAGGGGGTTAAACGGTGTTGTAACAGAATTGATTGTAAAATAAAGTGTTGCCGCACGTTTAGGACATTGCAATTTTCGTATAACTGATTAGTTGGATAAATAAGTGGACGGAAGGTAGCTACTTTCAGCATGGCGCGATGTGCAACTTCCAGTGGTTTAAAGGTAGTTTTCGCAGCACCACCCCAACAGGGAATACAATAGGCAATAATAGACAGGCATAAGACAAAATAGACATTACGTATAATTATGGGGTTAGCAATATTTCTTAAGGTTTTAAAAATATATATAAGTTTGCGGACTCTGCCAGTAAGGACATTAATATGAGATTTAAATTTGAGATTCTTGTCTATGATTATGCCTAGGTATTTGATTTCATCCGTAGAATAAATAGGTGCACAGTGGCATGATATTTGAGTTTGCAAATTGCATGTGTGAGCTTTAAGTAATATTTGTAGGTTTGGTTGGGTAGCAGAACTGACCGAGTAGGTAATGAACTTGGTTTTGGAGGTATTTAAGGAAAGCGTATGGAGATAAAGCCAGTTCAGTACTACATTAAAGCCATGCTGTGCTTTGTCCTCGAGTTCAGGCCATGTGTTGGCTACGAAAGTGACAGCCGTGTCATCCGCAAATGATGTCATCTTGGCATTTGGGATATTTAAATTGCATAAGTCGTTTATAAAAACAAGAAATAAAGTGGGACCCAATATGCTTCCCTGTGGAACGCCATAGTAGATAGGAAGCTCATTGCTGCTGTGCTGATCAATCTTAACTATCTGGGAGCGATTTGAGAGGTAGCTTTGAAATAGGTCAAGTTGCAGTCCCCTGACACCCATCCCTTCAAGTTTGAGTATGAGAGAACGGACGGGAACAGTGTCGAACGCCTTCGCAAGATCCAAGAATATTGTTAGGACTTTTTTATTATTGTTCAGGTTTTGTACAATATTTTTAGTTAATTCCTGAACTGCGTCACAGGTAGACTTGTTCTTTCGAAATCCAAATTGATTTGGTGATATTAGTTTGTAATGTTCTAGGTAGTATACAAGTCTTTTATTGATAAGACGTTCTAGAACCTTGGATAAGGCAGTCAGAACTGCAATGGGACGGTAATTATTCGGTAAGTTCCCGTCACCTCCCTTGAAGACTGGGTGAATGATTGCCTTTTTAAAAGAAGTGGGAAAGACGGCAGTCTCGAAACAGAGATTGAAAATATGACATAGTATGGGTGCCAGGGAGGTTGAGTATCTCTTTAGGATGTAAGGTGATATGCTATCCCAGCCAGTTGCAGCATCAGAGCGCAATGAATGGATAACTGCTGTAATTTCGTCGAGGTCAGTAGGGTCAAGGACGAACGATGAAGTTGATGAGATGTCAGGAGTGGGTTGTGTGACTGTCAATGGCTGCATAGTTTTAGTGTGAATATTATTTGCAAGCCTCTCGCCAACGTTAACGAAGTATGAGTTTATAGTGTTGCAAGATTCAATAGGTGAAGATGACAAATTTAGTAATTGAGCAGATGTATTCTTAACTTTAGTAGTGTTAGTTACCCGTTTAATAGTATCCCATAGTGTTTTTGGGTTTTTACTAGCTTTTTGTAGTTCCTCTGTGTCATAAATTTTCTTAGCTTTCCTTAAAATACGACTGCAAAAATTTCTGTATCGAAGGTAAGTTATTCTTAGAACTTCATTTTCTGGGAATTTTTTAACTTTCTTGTGTTGAGCATCCCTGTTTCTTATGCAACGTAATAAACCAGGTGTGATCCACGGTTTTAGGATTCTCTTTTTTGATGAAACTTTTTTAACTGTGGTATTTTCGGAAATGGATACTGTAATTAAATTCAGTAGTTTATCGGTAGCCATATTTGCATCTTTTATATTGAAAATAGGGGTGAAATCCAGGTGAGACATTGATTTGTCAAGCCCGTCATAGTCAATCTTCGTTATAAGAGAGTTTGCAACCGTTCGTAAACATTTTTCGCGAATGCAAAGTAAGGAAGAGGAGTGATCAGTTATTGTGGAGCTTAAAACAAAGGTCTGGGTGGTGGAAATTGTTTTAAGAAACGTGTGGTCCAAACAATTGCCATTTCTGGTTGGTAGGGTGTGGGCAGGGAGATAACCGTGAAAGGCGAGGCAATTTAGGTATTCGTGGGAGCGCACATCGGATGTGGTAGGTTTGATGTCCACGTTCAGGTCACCTGTTAGAACTACTGATTTAAATCTACGGAGCGACGGAAGAATGTTGTTAAGAGCTGTGAGAAAGCTGTTTATATTGTCTATTGACGGTGATCGGTAGATACAGATTATCGCCAAGTCAAAGTTAATTTTTATAATAAGACCAGATGCAGTTCGGTCGAAATCAGGCTCTTCGCATGTAACAGACAGGTCCGATTTTGAATACACCACTACACCATCACTTTGGTTTATATGTTTGGTAGTCATGAACATAGAGTAGTTATTGAGAATTGGGATAATGGCATTGCTATTGCAAGGTAACCAACATTCAGTTAAAACAACCAGATCGCAATCGAAAGAAATTCGGTGCAAAAGCGTTTGCAAGTTTAAAAAGTTTCGGTTTATAGAGCGAATGTTTTGTTTCAGGATTTTAATGAAGTTATTAGGACACTTCACGATGGAGAGTGTTTCCTCAGGTGTGCATGTATAGGTAGTTGATACAGATAGTTCGTCGATACTGTCAATTAGATTCTTTATGTTAGTAGTCATTTTTCCGGTAAAGTAAAAGTAGTTTGAAGGTTACGAAAAAGTAGGGTGTTTGTTTTAGGAACGTATAGAAAGCTTATGTTTGGGGGTAATAAATTCAAAAACATATCTTTTATGATATTGAAGTAGCTCGATAGGGAATGAAAGGGATGAACGCAAGCATATGTAAGGAGTATATAAAAATATGGTGACATGGTGAAGTTGTAGTATGTAGTAGTTGGTGTTGAGAGAGTCATGTATGTTGAGAGTAATTTGTGTTGAGAAAAATAGTTATGTGTGTGGGTTTTGTTTATGTTTAGTGTTTTAACAGAGCAATTAAAAATAGAAATAGAAAAAATCTTAAAAGTAATCAAATAATACGTAAGATATAGCAGGGTATACTTAAATGCAAGAAGTCATGCTTTGGTGATTGTCGCCAGCTGCTTCAGTTGTTCCTCGCTCCTTTCCTTTCTCATTACGTCCACACCCACGCGTACGAACCAAATGTTCCGTGGTTAGATGTTCGTTCGTGTTCACCAATATTCACCATGTCTTATTCGTTCGTACGTACAGTCACGGACTTTAATTGATGAGCCACCTTCAAACTTTTCAATTTTGCAGTTTCATACATTCACGAGATTACACGATTAAACACGAACTCAAATCGCACGCTCATAAACAAGATGAGAAATAAATTACTTTAATCGGAAATATCCATAGAGGTTGACTTTATTAGTTAACCTCTATGGATATTTCCGATTAAAAGTAATTTATTTGTCATCTTGTTTACTTTCATACATTCACGAGATTACACGATTAAACACGAACTCAAATAACAAGCTCGTAAACAGATGACAAATAAATTACTTTTAATCGGAAATATCCATAAAGGTTGACTAATAAGTTCTCAATGATAAAAATAAATAAAATGTTGCATTCAGTTTATCCAATCTATTTGATACCGACCTCCTTTGAATCATAGCTCATTAACTCGATAATTATGAAAACATAACTGAAGACAGTGACAGTTGAAATATCAAGATGACAAATAAATTACTTTTAATCGGAAATATCCATAGAGGTTGACTAATAAGTTCTCAATGATAAAAATAAACACAATGTTGCGTTAAGTTTATCCATTCTATTTGATACCGACCTCCTTTGAATCATAGCTCATTAACTCGATAATTATGAAAACATAACTGAAGACAGTGACAGTTGAAATATCAAGATGACAAATAAATTACTTTTAATCGGAAATAGTCTTATCCATAGAGGTTGACTAATAAGTTCTTAATGATAAAATAAATACAATGTTGCATTAAGCTTATCCAATCTATTTGATACTGACCTCCTTTGAATCATAGCTCATTAACTCAATAATTCTAAAAACGTGACAGTTGAAATATCGATGTCAGAGAATTTCTCCGTTAGCTAACGTTACTATGCAGCAGTAACCTAGCAACAATGGTTTATCGTTGCTAGGTTACTGTTGCTAGACCTGCAATTGGTTGACTTTGAGTAGTCACTGCTGTCAAGTTTGTAGTTCTGCTCTCAGGTTAGCCAACCGGTAAAGATATGAAATATAACTTTCTTCTTCTAATACGAAGACATATGACTGCGTGTCGGGAACCGAATAAACCCGATTTGCATTACACGGCTAAAATGCGATCAGTACCAGGTGGCTCATCAATTAAAGTCCGTGACTGTACACGCCTGTAAAAGTTTTTACACATAAGCAGATACTTATTATTATAGTGTGACTGACACTGGCATGGCTACCATCAGGGATTTTAATAACACAAAAAATTTGCTAATTAGTCGAAAGGAGATCATTCAGTTTGGGCTAAATTATGAAAGTGTCGGCCAAATAAAAAAAGCCGGCCAAGTGCGAGACTCGCGCACGAAGGGTTACGTACAATTATCTATAAAAACGGCAAAAAAATCATGTCTGGTGTATGGGAGCCCCCTTTAAATATTTGTTTTATTCTGTTTTTTGGTATTTGTTGTTATAGCGGCAACAGAAATACATCATCTGTGAAAATTTCAACTGCCTAACTATCACGGTTCATGAGATACAACCTGGTGACAGACAGACAGGCGGAGCCTTAGTAATAGGGCCCCGTTTTACCCTTTGGGTACGGAACCCTAAAAATGATATACTTTATATTTTCACCTCTTTAGCCCAAAAATGTATGGACCGAAGTTACGATATCATAGTAGTATATACGATAGATCGCAGAGTTTACGCGTAAACTCTTCGACCTAGCTCTTGGACTACACCTTAAAATTTGAACTCATTATATCTTCAAACTCAAACTCAAAACTCAAAGCATTTATTTCAATTAAACCATTTACAGGCACTTTTGAATTGTCAAGGAGTCGGTCAGTCAGAAATATGAAGCTACGAGGTATGCCTTTTAAAAGTTCTGTCGTTTCCATATTTACCGGCAATTTTGAATTTGGAACTGTTCTATATTCGAATGTGTTTAAATTTGGAATCTCAAAACAGTTGAAATTATTAGGATTAATGCATTGAGATATGTGTTAGTACTTATATCTCGATGGATTAATGCTATTGTTTAGTCACAGCGTCGATTGGAATCTATTAGGTTACGTACGAAAATGAATCTTTCTAAGGAAAATGTTCGTGCAATAATTTTCTACAACTTTAGAAGAGGCCTGACACGGCTTCAGTATTTTGAAGAGCTAACATCTGTGTTCAGTGATGAAGCCCCATGTCTGCGGACTGCCGAACGCTGGTATTTAGAATTCCAGCGTGGACATACTAGTGTTAGTGACAAATCTCGCGAAGGACGCCCAAAATCCGCCTTCACTGAAGATAACATCATTGCTGTGAGACAACTAATTCTCGAAGATCGTCATGTGATGTATCGGGAGATAGAGGCTCTATTAGGCATCTCAGGGACAACCATTCAGAAGATCTTGCATGAAGCGCTTGGTGTGAGAAAGCTAGTTTGCCGTTGGATACCGCATCTGCTTTCCGACGATCACAAGGCGGCCCGCGTCAGATGGTGTAAGAAAACTCTGCAAAGGTTCAACCGAGGACAGTCAAATCACGTCTACGATATCATCAGTGGTGACGAATCTTGGATCTATGCCTACGATCCTGATTCCAAACAACAATCTACAATCTGGGTCTTTCAAGACGAGCCAAAGCCGACTAAAGTTGTTCGTTCTCGATGCACTTCAAAGAAGATGGTGGCCACGTTCGTTAGAAAAACCAGGCATGTTGCGACTATTGCACTTGAAGATCGTAGAACGGTTAACGCAGAGTGGTATACCACAGTTTGTTTACCACAAGTCATCGCCGAACTTCTAAATTCTAACTCAAAGCGACGCATCATCCTGCACCACGACAACGCAAGCTCACACAGCGCTCGTCAAACGATTGAGTATTTGAAGCAGGAAAAAGTCTTCATGACCATCTTCAGGAGATTCTTGACCATCCCCCATACAGTCCTGACCTAAGCCCTAACGATTTCTTTACATTTCCTTAAATTAAGAAAAGTCTTCGTGGTCAAGGTTCCAGTCCGGTGAAGAAGCAGTCGACGCTTTCAAGTCAACCATTTTGAACACCCCACTTTAGAGTGGAATAAATGTTATAATAACTGGTTTGAGCGAATGGAAAAGTGTATTAAGCTACGTGGTGAATACTTTGAAAAGTACTATAAGGTTCTAGTTATTTTTTTCTTCAAACGACAAAACTTAAAAGGCATGCCTCGTAGTTGCCCATTCCAAAGCGTAGTAGGTACCTATGGAGAAGAACGGGCAAGAAACTCCACGGACACTCTTTTAAATCAAAATATTGTTACAATATATGGGTTACATCATTCATGTTGAAATTATACATGAGAGAACAATGTAGAAAGTATGTTAAAAGCGTCCGCAATTACGAGGGTCATTCAATAAATACTTAGCCTACAAAAAGTAAACGAAAATTTTGGAAAAGTGGCAATTTATTTTTCAATATAGTCTCCTTTTAGTTCGATACACTTAGCCCAGCGATGCTCCAACTTTTTTAACCCGTCCGAAAAATAGTTTTTGTCAAACTCTGCAAAATAGGCCTCCGTGGCGGCGATGACCTCCTCATTCGATCGATATCTATTCCCGGCGAGTGATTTTTTCAGATTAGGAAACAGAAAGAAGTCACAAGGGGCCAAATCTGGAGAATACGGTGGATGGGGCAGCAATTCGTAGCGTAATTCGACCAATTTGGCCATGGCAACGGCAGACGTGTGAAACAGCACTTTTTTCTTCGCCAGATGGGGTCGTTTTTTCTTTAATTCGGCGTCGAATCGGCCCAATAAATCGGCATAGTAAAGCCCTGTAATTGTTTTACCCTTCTCGAGGTAATCGATGTAGATCACACCTTGTGAATCCCAGAAAACGGTGGCCATAACTTTTCCGGCCGATTTTACAGTTTTCGCCTTCTTTGGAGCACGTTCCCCGGTCTGGATCCATTGTTTTGATTGCTCCTTGGTCTCTGGTGTGTACCAGTGGATCCAGGTTTCATCGACGGTCACAAAACGACGCAAAAACTCCGCTGGATTCCGCTTAAACAGCGCCAAACACGTCTCCGATGTGGTCTCACGGTTGCGCTTGTTTTCTGGTGTGAGTAAACGCGGCACCCATCGCGCCGACAGCTTTCTCATGCCGAGTTCCTCGTGAAGAATATGATGCACTGTTCCTTCTGAAATGCCTACAGTCTCAGCTAGCTCCCGAACCTTCAATCGGCGATCTGCCAATACGAGATCATGGATTTTTTTAATGTTTTCCTCCGTAGCTGCTGTTTTCGGTGCACCTGGACGTGGTTCATCAAAAACCGACGTACGGCCACGTGCAAACTCGTTGAACCAATTCTTGACGGTGGCCATCGATGGAGAAGAGTCACCGTACACAGCATCCAAGCGCTCTTTGATTTCGATGCGCGTTTTCCCTTCCAAAAATAGGAATCGAATCACCGAACGATATTGCTCTTTTTCCATTTTTGTAAAACCGATCGACACGTTCGCTTCCATAAGTTGTCAAATTAAAACATGAAGGGATTGGAATGAAAATTTGAAAAAAGAATTAAAAAAGAATGTGCTACACTCATCGAGCTATAAGTACTAAGTACTTATATCTCGATGGCTACACTGTGGTAAAACTCTTTTGAAACTACTGCGCCCTCTGGCGATGAGGCTAGGTACTTATCGAATGCACCTCGTATAACATACAAACAATTCAAAAATTAAAATAAGCCATGGCAGCTAAGAGATGACCAGTCACAACTGACGGCGCCCGTTCACGAACATGACGCATGGATCAGCGTTCAGCCAGCTGCCAGCTGACATAGCTCAACCATTTTGAAGGAAGCTAAATGATCCAACACACGCGCCACCATCAGCGAGACATTTCAGTGAGCATGACATTCCCAGCCGCCAGGGCACATTCAAGTCAATGAAAGACAGATTAAAACGGTAAATGGTAGCTCAATAGTACATAGTACTCACACCTGTGCTATGCAATTATATAGGTAATACAAAGGAGATTGAGTTTATACAATGCAAAGATGATGATGATCTTAAAATCTTCAGCAGCTCCAACTGTATGTTCGAATGTTAATATGTTAGCTGTGATTGTGGAGCAGGACCAGCATTTAGCCAAACATTTTTATCAGAGATGTAATCCTCCAACTTATAAATGCCTGCCTGCATAGTGTGCGTGTTAAACAAGTTTTGAATTTCGTCTCATTCAGTTGAAGTATGTGGGGAGGAATTTTATTGTAACATTTTAAACAGTATCCCATGAAAGATGAGTCTACTTTAGCCAGTCTGAAACCTGGTTGAAGACTAAGACCCTTCTAGACTAAGACCCGAATAAATCTGTGACCTTGGCGACTGAGTCCGACTAATTGGCGACTAAAGGATCGTGGGCAAGAATCTATGGGCGGCACACCCATGTCCGCCACGGATGAAACCACTGTAGTTTTGAAGACATCACTTCTCCTTTTACTCAGTCCAAGGCGCATAAAAATCTGTCCCAGGGTTATTCAGTTCTAATAATGTGGCGGACCTGGGTGTCTTTTGCCCACGATCCTTTGGGAGAAATCAGATCTTCGCTAGGTGCCCTAGTTTTTGAGATATAAATGTGGCCCTGCTGGGGAGACTCTCCAGATCGGCCACCTATAAACCCTTATATCTTTTGAGCCATTGGTGCCGATTCTCTTGTCACAAATTCTCTAAACTAAACTAAAAATCACTAAAATTTAGTTTATTCCTGTCAAACGACGATTTCTTATTCTGAAAATAGACTAAAGTGACACAACTTAACTATAATTTAGTTTGACAGCATTAAGATGGTACTGAGTTTTAATTTAGTGAAAATGCTATTCTGAATTTGACGTTTTAACCAAAATGTTTGTTCTATATCTAAAATCCTCTAACTCTGACTATTTTTAATCACGATTAAAAATGTGTGGAATAAAATTAGATGTCATGAACTAAAATTCAAACCAACACCTCGAATTCAGTTGCAAAACGGTACTGTATCTTTTTTTTATTTTCTTTTGCTTATATCTCGAAAACGGTGTGTCCTATCGCAAAAATAATGAAAATTTTGACCCCCTTTGCAACCCGCAAACCCGTAATACTTAACATGTTGGTAATTTAATTTTTTTGTTTTCTTCCAAAAAGTGAAAAATTCCATATAAAAATACGTCGAGACGGCCACATTGCGCGCCTCTCCGGCTCAAAAAAAATCACTTGGTAGGCAAACAAGTAGGTACCAAGTGCAGTCGCGATTGTCAAATTCGATTTTAGTTCTGTCAAAATAATTTTTAAATTTAGAGATTTTTGTTGGCAGAATAGCTCTAAGATTCTCATAGTAAAAAGTAAGGAATTTTAGTGATAGTTTAGTTAGTTTAGTTCGGTGTACAAGAGAATCGGCACCAGTGACCGACTAAATTCGACTAATTTTTAGTGTAATCAAAATTAAAATCCCTGATGGTGGCCCTGCCAGAGTCAATGACACATTGCTCCAGGCTCCAGCGTAGTAACAGCCCGGCCTGTCGCCAACGCGCCGTCAGCAAGACGACCACTCGCTGCTGGCACGCCACCGCACCGGTGGAGTGAGAGCTTGTTGTTAATGCGCCGCTTACTAGTTGGTTGCACACCGTCCACACGCCAGCGCGTAGTTGTCAGCTTATAGAAGGAATGATGCGCAGGCGACGGGGAGACAGCCATGCGAGCGGCGCGAGGACCGCACGCGGGCGGCGAGGCGTCACCGCGCGGACGGTTCGCGCCTGCGGCGGCTTGCAGGCGTTTCTTCGCCGAGGAGCGAGCTACTCGCTTTAAGCGCGCTATCGGCGTGATGGTGCGTACAGACTGGTGAAGCGTAACATTAAATGTATCATGCAATGAAAGATTTTGCCCTACACATTGCTACTAGATATTGTATCATGAAAGGTAACACACTTTGTATCAGTTTCTCATAATTTGGACGCCTTGCGCGCGCAAAATGTGCATTTCACGCGCACGCTACGAGCATTACGAGCCGCGCGCGGAACGATCCGTGATTTGTCGGTTTTTCGAACGAACACAAAGGGGCGCGCAATGTGAGAGAGAGGTTCGTAGTGAATGCGCAGTAAGAGCGCGCTACGCGTCCACCCCTGCAGCGAACATGCAATGAAAGGCAGAATAATACAATTTCATGCTACGTTTCACCAGGCTGTACGCACCTTCACGTGTGACGGCTCGCGGGCCGGGCACTGCCCTCTGTCTACTATTCTGTATAGCCATCGTAAAATAGACTTTAAAGCATTTGATTTACAATCCTAACTTGAATGATAAGTTATTTGCAGTGTCGGAGCGGTGCTGTTATAATGAGCGATGACCTTAATGGTTCGCGTGAATGTGGAGTTTACTTATCATATCATATCTATCCTTACATGACATGATCAACTCTGCTCAAATCGCACTATCCTTTAAAGAAAACCTAAATTGAGTAAAACAATATTATATTATTTAATGGTTTATTTGAAACACAAAATTGAAAGACTGTCAGTTAATCGGACCCAAAATGCATTCGGAAACCTTACCTTGAATGTTTAGATTCCCAAATCATTACCAAATTAGTTTCGACAACATTAAACAAAACATAAAAAATATTACTAACAGCAAGTCACTTTATAAAGTTCGCCTAGAATCTACTCAGTAATACTCAGATTCTGCAGTGCATATGTTGAAATTCCGACACTGGTTTCCATCACAGAGATTTCATTACCTACATTTTGAAGATTACTTAAAAACATAGAAATATCCTACTTCCTCACTAGCAATGTAAATGAATGCATGATTTCCTGCCTATAATTATTAAAGGCCCTAAATAGCCTTGTGCTTGCAAAAGATACCTTTAAAGAAAAGGTTTTTTTCCTATTCACTTACATTCATCACCTCGCATTGTTCCAAGCGATCCTCTGTACAAACTGTCATAATAAGGTATCATTTTATAGGCACAAGATAAAGACCGGTTTAAATGGCAACAGTCCACAAAATATTAGCTTGGCCAACTTCAATAGTCCACATGTTATAACTCAAATATTATGTTTTATGAAACCTAGCAAAAAAACTAGCTGAATAAAAAAATACATACTTCATAAATAAAATAAAAAATGTTATGCATCACAAAGATTTAAACGTAACGGTAAAACTTAAAATTAAGTACCTATTAAACCTACATGTGTTGTATTACGACAAATTAACGCTAGCCGTGGGAGAGCTCAACAATTTGGCTTCTGTATAACGTCAACTAAATTAATTATACTTAAAAAGACCTCTACGAAATTTGCGAGAGTACCTATTTGGAAGGACAGTGAATGTCAAAAAAACAATTAATACAATGTATGATTGCATTACTTCAGCTTCAAGTATTAAAATGATTCATAACAATATAATGAGAATATAATATTAACCCTCAAACATACAAATATAGACATAGAGTTTTATCCACACTATATTGTGAACTGCCACCATTTCTAAGGTTGTCGCTACAATTAATCTTGCATTTCTTCAGGCAACTCGTGAGGATTAAGAATACCTGGCACCGATAACTGTACTCTTCGCTTCTCCTCCTGTGCTTGACGAAGAGCAAACAACCGCTCCTCCAAATACAAATCACTGTCGTCTTCACCCGTATACTCCTGTAAAAATAAAATTTATTGATAAAATGTAAAAAAATAACTGGGACTATATTTCGGTATGTTCTCGCCGCCAAATGCCATATACAACGTGTTCCTTTGATACTCCATAACTCTATAGTGCATTACTTTCGCGGCCAGCAATAAGGGGATCGACAGACGATCGTGAAAGTCCATAAATGTTCATAGTAATTTATTTGCCCGCTAAACACGCCAGATATGGATGTTCATAGTAACTTTGCTGGCCGCATCGTCACTTGTTTTTGACTAGTACAGCAATTTCGATTTATCTCGAAGAAGGTTGTCAAAATAATGCTCGAATTTCCAAGAATGTTTGAGAAAAAGTGCATTTTATATGGCGCTTCCGGCGTTTGCTTCGCACGGTTTTTTGGACTTGGCAAAACATCGAGATTTCTAAGTTATTTATGTATCTTTAATTAACATAATATAAGTACACATAAGCCTTCTGGAATAAATTCTCTAAACGATGGTGAAAACCCCATCAAAATCTGTTGCGTGGTTTAGAAGAACAACACGGACATACAGATAAACACGAAAAAGACTATAATTTATAATATGTATACTTACTTATCTAAGATAAGTAAAAATAAATGAAAGTTATTGGTTTGTCCCGCCTGCGATACCAAAAGTCTATCCTAACCACCGAGATATAAGTACTAACGTTAGTACTTATATCTCGATGATCCTAACTAATATTATAAATGCGAAAGTTTGTAAGTATGGATGGATGGATGGATGGATGGATGGATGGATGTTTGTTACTCTTTCACGTAAAAACTAATGAATGGATTTGGATGAAATTTGGCAAACAGATAGTTTATAACCTGGATTAACACATAGGATATTTTTTATCCCGATATTCCCACGGGATCGAGACTTACGCGGCTGAAACCGCGGGGCGCAGCTAGTAAGATTATAATGCTTGTTTTTTTCTTTTAAGTTAGGCTGCCATCAGACGGACTGCATCGCAGCAACCCCGTGCAGTCGATATATTCAACTGCGTGCAGTAGATATATTCAACTGCATGCAGTTGTACGCTCGACTTCGTTCAGTCATGATATCAACTTCACGCGGTCGGCTGCAGTCGTGTGAAGTCAATATTAACTGCATACAGTCGTGACTTCAACTTCACGCTGTTCATCGCTAACCGCATGCAGTTAGTGTGCAGTTATGGTCTGCTCACTAACTGCATGCGGTTAACGATGGACAGCGTGCGTCGACACTAAACGACTGTAGCCGACCGCGTAAAGTTGAAGTCACGAGTTCACGACTGTATGCAGTCGAACGTACAACTGCATGCAGTTGAATATATCGACTGCGTGCGGTTTGCTGCGATGCAGTCCGTCTGATGGCAGCCTTAATTATGCGTTTTTGCAGTGGGGTTTTTTGTTTTTTTAATAATTTTCTTTATTTCACGCTTTTTAGTTTAATTAATAAATATATATATGGAGTTGGAATTGATTCATTACTAGCTTTTATTTGATACTAATATTGTTTTTTATAAACCTTCCCCTCCCTTTTTTTTGTTTTAGATGTATTATAGAAATATTATAGCCTATGTCACTCCCACAATTAAGACGAATCTAACTACATCTCATAGGCTGAAATCCATCAAGCCGTTTAGGCTACAGAGCGTGCCAAAGAAATAGACATACATACAAAGTACAAACATACATACTCTCGAAAAACATTACCCTCCTTCTGAAGCAGTCGGGTAATAAGTTCTAGAACAAGTGTTCCAAAATACGTAGTTTCGAAGATAACATAACACGGAGACTCTATTCGAATGCGTATACTCTATGCGTATTCAAGTATGATTGTTAAGTACGAGTAAATCATTTTCATTCATAATTAAAGCTAAGAAAATGACGTCTCATTTTCTTAGCTTTAATTTTTTCTTTTTTTTATGGGCCGTCTTGTTAAATGTTTTTTCTTTATATTTCACTGAAGGGTGTTTTACATAAATAATCGTGACTGTCGAATTATTTTGAACGAAAAAAAAAGACACGAGTCTGCAGACAGAAGTGAAATCTTAAAAGTGTTATTAGCGTCATCTATATTCTATAGTAAAGCACTAGAGAATCCATAAGTTTAAAAATCGCTCAACGCGTCTAATTTATTAAAAAATAATTCATAATATATACCAGTTGATTCTTTGACATGTTCTCATTAATACCCTAGAGAGTTATGGGGTATACTGGAAGCCGACCCCAACATAGTTGGGAAAAGGCTAGGCAGATGATGATGAGAGTTATGGGGTATCAAAAGAAACACGGTAATCTATACTAATATTATAAAGCTGAAGAGTTTGTTTGTTTGAACGCGCTAATCTCCGGAACTATTGGTTGGAATTGAAAAATTATTTTTGTATTGGATAGTCCATTTATCGAGGAAGGCTATAGGCTATATAACATCACGCTACAACCAATAGGAGCGGAGCATTAATGAAAAATGTTGCAAAAACGGGAAAGATTATTCCTTTTTGAGAGCATCTGTTGCGTGCGCTGCGTAAACGGTTTAAGTTACGCAAATGTCATGTATGATGGAATTGTTCCTTTGGACTTTTTTTTAGAACTTTTAAAGATAAAAGTTAAAAATTATCTTTCTGAGTTTTATACATAAGAATGGCTATATCTCTAAAACTGGCCATTATTTAACTTTGCGCACATAAAGACTGTAATCAGCCTGTTACAGACTATAATTGTCCCAAAATGTTAGCTAAATTGACGAAACGGCTTCATTCCTAACATTTGTATGGGGAGGTCCTATGGAAAACAGGTAGACCATGACCTGTGTTAGGTCGTAGGATACTTTTTGTCCGGACAATACGTTCCCGTGGAATAATTTCCGACAGGAGCGCGGACGACGCCGCGGGCAAAAACTCTCAATAATCAAAATCATACAAATAGACTTCATACTTACTCTTATTTGAACTAAAAAGTCTCTTAAGTGATCTTTGAATGCTGGGATATCTTGATCCAAATTGAACAGCCCTTGAACAGTGATTTTAATTTGATTGTCTGATAAATGGGGGAATGCTCGTTTCAGTAGATTGGCCACATATTCCTGAAAAGATTTAGACACATTTTATTGATATTATACATTACACTTCACAGCACTTATATAATCTCATGATAAATAGATTGTTCAGTAAATGAACACCAGTTTAATATTTTATTAATAATGTAGTTATTAATTAACAATTTGAAAAGAGTGGGTCACTTGGTTATTTGTTCAAGTTCAAGACTTATTTAAATATTACCGTAACTTAGCTCAGTTTGATAGGTAATTAGCATCAATCATAAAGTAATATTCTTACCTGAATATACAGGACGTTATCTGGTGTGGGCCCAAGTGGCACTGTAACTCGGCCAGCCTCTACAAGTGAGAAGACATATGCTAATATCGTAGCATGCATCGTAAGACCGGCGCCATGAGACGTGTCTGTTACCACGCTAAAAACATGTTCTAAAATATCACACAAATAGGTCTGGTAAAAACTCTGTGCTGCTTGTGGGTGTTGTTCTACATTATGCAGCAACCGGTACAGGATCTGAAGACCAGTATCAGCCACATTCCTCATTGTGTGCTTAAATGCCCAGATAATGGAATCCAATACCAATTTGAACTGTGCTGGAGGTATGCTTAGGAATGCCTTAAAACAATGTGTATTCACTGCCTGTAATAGAAGGAAGAACTCTGTCCTATGCTCTGGATATTCTTCAAAGTCTTTGTTAATCATTTCAAGAGTACATTCAAAAACAGCATCAAATATTTTTGGTACTTCAGATGTTATATGCCCTCCAAGCTTATAAACAATTGCAGCCATGCATGATAACACTTCAGGTTCTCGTGCGTCTGGGACAGCAGTTCTCTGGTAATCAAGGAGAACTGCATCTAAAAGAGGTGGAATGAAATTTTCCAAAACCATGCTATTGTCTGTAGAGCGAGACACCCAACTGGCAATCAATTTGAGTGTTTCTTTCTTGATTATCCGCATGTTCTTTATTAGTGGCTGCTTAGTGACAACAACACCATTCAAAGCAATGGCTTGGCTGATGTTTTCAGACATTACTTTATAAACATTCAGCATGTCCAAATATATTCTTCCCAGCTGCACAACATATGGATGCCCTAGAGCGCGGCAGGCACGTACATTTGTTTTAAGTATACTCACAAGCTGTTTAACAGCCTCTGGATCTTTCAAGATATCCACATTGTGCGATGCTTGGGATATTATATCATCCCAAACCTGATTGGGCAGCAGCATATACTTCTCAATGAGTGCCTCTTGAGCCACTTGATCCACTTGTGCACTAATCATGTATCCTACAGCTTCATAGAAAGTATGCACTTGAAGCGTTTGTAAATCACAGATAATGGAACTGATTGTGTTTAAGATTTCTTCAATAAATGGACAAGCCTCACCAACCTGTGTAGTGACGAAATGACGCCGACATTTTATTGCAATCTTAATGAACGTGTCACATGCCATATCTTGGACTCCATCATGAGTCTCATGCATGAATTCAAAAAGTTTATTCACCACAGTTTTCAAAAATTTCCAATGAGCTCTTAAGAATCTGGGATACTGGCCCACCACATACATTATGTTACTAGCTATAATAGCTTTATTATCTTTCCCTTTTTTCTGTTCACAAAGTCCCAACAGCTCTTTAATAACGACAACAAGAAATCTTTTCTCATCTTCTTCCATCATTGCGCCTGAAATTGAACCAATAGCCCAGCATAATGTATTCAGGTTTTTCCATGACCATTCACTGCCATTTACCTGGTTCTGAAGTTTCTCTGTCATAATGCGTTCTGTATCTTGGTAATCCAAATGTGTCAAATAAACCAAGGTTTCTCTCATATTCTTATACAAATTAATTGAATCAGTGTCCTTCATAAACTCTCGCACCACTTCACCATTCTCATTCTCCACCACTAATACTTCTTCAGGCTTAGCCATTCTAGAGATCATAATGTAGCGAACACTGCTCAACACATCAGAATACAATGCTTTTCTGCCAACACTCTTCCCAAGTGTGTACATGTTGGATGTATGTGAGCATGGTGCAATCTTGTACAAATCAGCAGCTAGTGCATTCCAAAATTCCAAACAAATTTTAAAAATCTCAACTTCCTCTACCTCAGATATCAAAACAAGATAGCGAAGGGCATTCATTAGAGTGTTTGTAAGCCCTCTTCTTTCAATAAGTTGCCCATGTTCTTTCAAGTAGGTGCAGAGAAATAAAGCAAGGTTTTGGATAAAAACCTGCTCTTGATCCCGACCTGCAGCATACGCTTCGCGTATGTTGGTAGTGAGTGGAAGCATCACTTCAAGCTGCTCCATGGTCTGCACAAGTAGAGCAACAAACTGCTCCTCATAGTTGCTCACAGTCACACCAGCAATCTCTGTGAGGCAGCTTAATGTTACATTACGGAACATTGGTACATTCAAAAACTTAAATATGAGTGTGCTTATCAACTTCATTTCAAAAATATACCCAAGAGGAATCCAGTTCAAAAATCTTAGCAGAGTATGGAGTGTGGCATCCACTAATGGTGCATTTTGTGAATTTTCAAGGACAAATTGGCAGAGTTGAAATATCTGACTGAACTCCGAACACATGGTGTCTTTTAAATGTTTTGCTTTTGTTTGAGTGAGTTGTCCTGTACTAAAAACAAACACTTCTTCACTAAGTAGCTTCAAAATCACCATGTTGTTTTGACAGAGACTTTCGTTTGTCTTGGATGCACCCACAATATCACTTATAAACGTCTCCCAGTTGTGAGGCCATTCTCGTTTCAATACTTGAATCAAGATCATATTCAGCTTTTTCAAATACACTTTATTATTATCCATTGTTACAGGGTCTGATGAGTTTTTGATAATGAGACCAACAATGTACTTCTTAATACCTTCACATTGATTTCTTGGTAATATTTTCCATCTTGTTAATATTACTTGTTCTAATATTTGTAAGGCATAGTACTTTGTTTCCTGATTTTGTGAATACTCCAATATAGTGTCAACACGAGTCCAGGCATCAGGGTGTTCTTTTAGTGCTGTCAGTATCTCCTGTGCAGTCCGTTGTTGTTCTCCAACAGTTGAGTACAGACATCCAACTATATTATCAAGTAGAGTGATGTCTAATTTCTGGTTGAAATCTAAAAGTTTAGAAGCTTGTTGCTCTAAAGTTGCCATTCTGTTTGTTACAACTTATTGAAAATTTGTTCCCTTTATTGAAAATCAAAACTCTGATAATTTTTTCACATTCATTCCTCACCATACGTATCACTGAAAAAAAGAATTCTTGGATTAGGAAGGACTTGTAACAGCTATAACCTCTTCATGATGCATAGATAAAAATTTTAGTTTTAGGATTGTTGAACCAATCGAATTGTAGCTAAAAGATTTGTTTTGAGTGCAAACATTACGAGAATCCTATAAAATAAGATAATTACTAATTCTTTTTTGTTGTAAATTAAAATATAGAGCACACACCCCGCGTATAGAGTGAGGATGTTTGCTAAGAATCGTAACATTGCTTATGTGACAAAACTTTGTTATTTCATTTTACAAGGAATGGAAAAGAGTGGTTGCTGATAACGACAAATTTAATAACTTACCCGAGAAAATAATTTGCGGCGCAATCAGTCTAACGCACTACCATACATACTAATCCGTTGTTTTCGTGAAGCTTGAAAAAGCTTACACGCATGTTGTCTATGCTTATTTTTTTGTGTCCCAGAATTATTTTTTTCAAGAATTCTCCACAAATATAAAATGCATAAAATTAATAATTATTATAGTACTCCGTTGCAATATGTTTTAAAGTTAATTTATCTAGAAACGTGTATTTTTTTTATTTAGATAGGACAATACCACCTGATACCCTGGTACCCTGACTGATAGACCACAGAGAAACTGTGTTGCCACACTCTGATTTTGGATTTCCCCTAACGTATGTATCGAGTACACCGAGCTCTGCTCCTTTCGAAAATCCAGAATAGGCGGAAACAAATGACCGGATAACTGAACACTTCCAGCTGCCACGAACTACGAATGTGGTTATTTGGGGTTAAAAACTGCCACTTGCTCACTTCAGACACTTCAGATGTCGCCAAGAATTTGACAGCTAGCTATCAGATCACTAACCATTTTTTTTTTGTATACAAACATAAATTAATTAAAAAATCTAATAGGCCCTGTTGTGCAGCTGGTGATTGCTGAAATACATCTCATGTAATAGACAAATGTATTTGCCAAAGATGTTAAAAGACTAAAACTGTGGGAGAAACTCAGAAAAAGTACAAAACCACGACAAAGCGCTGCCGACAGTGATAATGATAAGAGACCAGTTTCGTAAACATGTGTGCACTTAGTGAGGTGTAGTTTGATTCTTAATGGTAAATGTGTGCGTGTGAGCGAGTAGGTATGCACAGAGCAGAGGTGTGGGTTAAAGTTTGTTAATAATATGGAAGAAATCTATCTTATTGCGCGTTTGCACTGGCGCAACATTCAAAACATTTGTTGAAATCTCTAGTTACTGTCAAAAATTGAATGGAACATTTAAAATAGCGATTTCAACATGTTTTGTTGTGAATGTTTCGCCAGTGACTGCAAACGCTCAGTTAAGGGGGTGATAGACGTGCGAGCAAGTACACGTACTTATGGCTCGGCCCTCGGCGAGCTTATTCGCCGGTCTGCCATCGCCGCGAGCCGCGAGCCAATAAGACATTAAGACAATGAAATTTTGAGCAAGCTTCACGTGTGTCACCGACGGCGAGCCGAGTAAGGTCACGAACTGGTGGATGCGCTAGGGTAGCCCACGAAATTCAAAATTTCATGAAATCGTCATTCAATACACTTACATGAACTTAGAGAGATGTATTGCTAATTCTAATGTGAATAATTCTGTAAATCCATATTTATTACGACCGCTAATAATATTTAGATCAACATACAACCTGATACTGACCTGCAAATTGCAAAAAACGTAAGAAAATTTGAATTTCACGGGATACCCTATCGCATCAACCTTAAAGACTGCGTACGCACGTTTATCACCCACTTTAGAGAGCTGCTTCTAGCGATTTTCCGAAGAAAGATAGGTTAGACGAAGACGCGTACATATGCGTTTCGAAATTGACATTTGCCACATATACTACGGCACATAAATTGGACTATGTGCAAGAGAATGTTAATGATGATGATGATCAAAAATGCTTTTCCTCAGTCACTCTAAAGTGGGTAATAGTGTGTGCGTACTTAAAGTACGCGGTTTTTAAGTTTGCGACCTTACTCGGCTCGCCGTCGGTGACACACGTGAAGCTTACTCAAAATGTCATTGTCAAATTGGCTCGCGGCTCGCGGCGATGACAGACGGCCAAGTAAGCTCGCCGAGCCTTATGTACGCGTACTTGCTCGCACGTCTATCACCTACTTTTTTACCTTTTACTTAGACTTACTAATTCCATGGCCGCATCTATGGAGCTGAGCTGAGGTAAACCGCGAAATTCAATTTCAAATTATGAATTATACTAAAAATCAGTTTGATAAGATTCAGACAGTTGTATTGATGATTTTTATCAAGGAATATATCTACTCTCATAAGAGTCTCGTACAAGAGATTGTTATAGCCATAATCATAATTCTGTAAATACGTATATGTTACGGTTGCAAATCATATTTTGATCAACCAACCTGATACTGACCTGAAAATTAAGAAAATATGAATTTGACGGTGTACCCTGGGACCTACAAGTTACAACAAAAAAGATCCTTGTATGGTTCACGGTTACTCACGCCACAATCTTGTTTTTTCAATAAAATAATTACCTACCAACCTTTTACCAAAAGCGCCCTCCTGGCAACGTCATTCAAGTACCAAAAGATCCTTGCAGCAAGCAGCAATGGACTTACTAATTCCCTGCAGGCGTAGCATGGCGCTTTCTATCTCTACGAAGAATAAACATAGCTTTTTCTATACAAAGTGACAGTTCGTTTCTTCATTTTTGACATCCACCGTAGAAATCTTTCTACAATCTGTCATTTTGTCTTTCATTTCTAACGATATTTGTCTACGTCTTTTTGTAGGTAGACTATTTCGGAAGAAATTTTTCTATCCTTACTGTCAAAATCACAGTGACGACCGATAAATCCTAGGACAAAACAAATAATTCTGAGTCGAATTATGTAAAAGAGTGAATTTCGTAAAAATTGCAGTTGACTCTTTCTACTTTGCTGCCGTCTCGTACTGTCTACTGTCTACAGGAAACGTCATTTTTGTCTACTCTTCCGTCGACAAAACGGTGCTCATGCTACGACCTCCGTGAATTTAGCCGCACGATTTCATTATTATGAACTTTTGTTCATGCTAATCGTTAGAGAGGGTTGGAGAGAAAAGAAAAATCGTTAAAGAGTAATTAGTTTTTATGTAAAAACAATTTTAATTTTTCGTGTGAAGTTGGGCCCCCCTTCCCGCAAAAATGGACTTAGACGTAATTTTATTTTTTTAATCGTTTGCGAATCGTTAGAGAGAGATTGAGAGTTACACAAAATCGTTATTTTATTTGATATTAAATAATTTCTAAGAGCGTGACGTTAGCCCACCACTGTAAATTTTGCCCCCGATATAATTATTCTCAAGTTTTGTTAATGCTAATCGTTAGAGAGAGTTAGAGAGAAAAGAAAAATCGTTAGAGAGTAATTAGTTTTATTTATCAACGATTTTAATTACTTTTGTAAAATTGGCCCCCATTCCCGCAAAAATGGACGTAGAAGTATTTTTTTTTTTGTAGTTTGAGAATCGTTAGAGAGAGATTGAGAGTTAAAAAAATCATTAGAGAGTTAATGTTTTAATTGATATTAAATTATTTCTGAGAACGCGTTTTAGATTAAACAGGCTCGCTCTTATTATGGGCAACATATTCGGCAGAACGGTACTTTTACTGTACCTAGAAGTTAGTGAAGATATCAGGCATTTCGTCATCACATGTAACAGCTTTGATCAGAGGACTCACGCCACTATAGTTATAGAGTGTATTACATTATTGTCTGGTATCTTGGATGGGCCGGCATCGAAATTATATATCTCCACCTGCTCAGTTTCTCGACAGTATTTTAATAAGAGAAGACATTGAAAATGAAGAAAATCAATAAATCATTATTTAAAACTAAAAAAAAAAGTTTTATTTCATAAAAAATCTGTAACACTTGCATTCAAAGCATATTATTCAGTTTTTAAATATCATCTTCCACTTCCGATCTCGATTCTAAGTCATAAAACAGGAATTCTCCATCGTAATTAAAAAAATGTTCTTGATCAGTAGGTAGGTGGAGTGGTTAACTGGTTCTCTATTATCATTTTACTCCTGCTAAGCCCATTGACTATGCTAAAACATGCACTTCTTGCACTTATATATTCCTAGTAGCTATAATCTAAAGAGAGGTCTAAAAGAATTATGCTACACATTTTTGACTGAAAATATCCCATTTCATCTTATTTCATAATAATGGTACATAAAGTAAATAACTTGATTAGATTTTCTGTTTGCATTGTCATATTTTTTACAATAAAATATTGATTGACTGTAATGACATACCATATTGTGTCAATTTAGAAAAGTTTGTTATTTTTACCCGACTGCCCCAGTTTGTATGTATGTATGTCTATTTCTTTGGCACGCTCTGTAGCCTAAACGGCTTGATGGATTTTAACATACGAGGTGTCATTAGGTTCGTCTTAACTGTGGGAGCGACATAGGCTATAATTATGTTTTTTTTATATATTTCATCTGCAAATACAAAAAAAACGGAGGGGGTTTTTTTTTAAATAAAATTACAACAGTATTGGTATCTAATAAAAGCTAGTAATTAGTTAATTCCAAATATATATTATATAATAATAAAACTAAAAAGCTTGAAATAAAACAAATTATTTAAAATACAAAAAACCCGACTGCAAAAACCTATAACCTAAAAGAGAAAAACAAGCATTGAACTTTGTTTTTTGTTGGGTATTGCAGGCGGGGACAAACCAATAACCTGAAATATGGTGTAACTTTGGTTTGTCCACGCCTGCAATACCCAACAAAAAACAAAGTTCAATGCTTGTTTTTCTCTTTTAGGTTTTTGCAGTCGGGTTTTTTGTTTTTTAAATAATTTGTTTTATCTGGGGTGTGTTTGTTCGTTTTAGGAGTAAATTAACACTAAATTAAAAAACGATTTTTTTAGTTTTTTTAGTTTGAGTTACTACTTTTTGGGATGTCTATCCAAATATACAGGGAGGCCGGAAAGTAGAAGTCCAAAAAAAAAATTTTGGTCCCTCTTGTCGTGGGGTATCCGAATCACCCCCATGTCATATGTATGTTCCGCGATTTTTCTTAGTTTTCGAACATAAATTGATAGATTTATGTTCGGTGAATTATGATTTAAATTTTCAATTTCAAATTGAAAATCTAAACAAGTGACTTCATGGTTCCTAAGAAGGCTTCAAGAATGCGTCAGACTCTCAGTTTTCATAATCAAATATCAAATAAAAAAGTAGTACTTAATGTGGCTACGTTGGCTAAAATTGGCCTTCAAAGACAGCGCGGTGGAAAATTCTAAAAAGTAAGCAATAGAAAAAAAAAATTACCATTTTCTTATTCCTAAGTCAAAAATTCCGAAAAAATCATAACTCGAAAACTATGAAAAATCGCGGAACATACATGGGGGTGATTTGGATACCCCACGGCACGTGGGACCGATTTTTTTTTTTGGATTTCAATGTTCCGGCCACCCTGTATTTAACTTATCCTGGTTAGAATTATTGAATCATAAAAAAACAATTTTTGGACATGTCCTTTCGAATCGATGTGACCTGTGGAAAATGCTCACATCCATTCATCAACTTGAAAAGAGCTGATAATCTTCAAACGGCTGAACAGATTTTCTTGAATCATAGCTAAGAACACTCTATCAAGTCACCTTTCAAACAAAATAAAAAATATCAGAATCGGTTCAGCCGTTTGGCAGCTACGATGTAACATACAGACACACAGATACACACGTTAAACTTATAATACTCCTCTTTTCCGTCGGTGGGTTAAAAACGACTCGACCAGCTCCCGACAAGCACCCACCTTTTGTGTGTTTTGAGCATAAATGATGCGCTATAAGTACCAAATCAAATTTAAACTACCAACAATATTTCGTATTATTATCAGGTATCACTGTTAAATGATCGTTGATCAAATACACAACTTTACCACTCATTACTATCAACGTCCCTCTGCATCATGACATGTATCAGTAGTACTCGCGCTAATGCATAATGAGAAACGTAAGTGTGGCCGCTTCATTCAATGCAATAATTCTTGCGGTAAATCTCTTTGATCTGCCTAAAATGCCGCCACCAGAGTTATCAATCACCCAACGTCAAACGCCAAACAAATTCTTGAGGTAAGTCGTGGTGTAGTACATACGGGGCATGCCTTTTAAGTTTTGTCGTTTGAAGAAAATAACACAACTAGAACCTTATAGTACTTTTTATTGTTTTTCAAAGTATTCACCACGTAGCTTGATACACTTTTCCATTCGCTCAAACCAGTTATTATAACATTTATTCCACTCTAGAAAGAAAGAAAGAATAACGTTTATTTGGACACAGTTCGTGAAACACAAAATACAAATACAAAATATATATATTTTTTTAAACTATAGTGTGCGCCTCACGGCTGCGCCAAAAAGGTTAATTTCAGCATTAATACCAGACAGGTACTGTCTGACGCTGGTTTTCTAATGAACCTTTAGTGACAAGTGACGGGAAGTACAAACAGTTTCAACATACCCAATAAATATTTTAACCATTAGGTACCTATTAATAAATAAGCTAGTAAAAAAAAGGAATAAAAAAATAAATAATATAAGTAAATACAACAAGAACCGTCTCAGCAAACCCTGTTTAGCGATTAGATCAATCAATGCGTGCACGGTGCACTCGCTACAGGCCGCCGAGCGCGGCACCGACAGTTAGTTATTTAGTTTGTCGAAGAAAGAAAATACTGTGAGTGAGAGTGAGAAATACTCATAAATATTATTTTAATTTAATGTTTTTCGGGGTAAGTGAAGTACCCACTTATAACCATAGATGAAGTAGGCACAAGCTTAATAGAAGAAGGTAAGCGTCATTTAATTTTAGTTCGATAAATAATTTTGCTAGGCTGATCAATATTTTAGTTTCGTGTTAGTGTAAAATAACATAATTAGCTCCGTTTTGTTCGGGCATCTTCAGCCAGGATTTGATTAATAAAATCGAGGGTTCATGATACGATCTCGACGCCGGCTGTGCGTCACAGAAGTGGGGTGTTCAAAATGGCTGACTTGAAAGCGTCGACTGCTTCTTCACCGGACTGGAACCTTTGACCACGAAGACTTTTCTTAATTTTAGGAAATGTAAAGAAATCGTTAGGGCTTACGTCAGGACTGTATGGAGGATGGTCAAGAATTTCTACTTTTTCCTGCTTCAAATACTCAATCGTTTGACGAGCGCTGTGTGAGCTTGCGTTGTCGTGGTGCAGGATGATGCGTCGCTTTGAGTTAGAATTTCGAAGTTCGGCGATGACTTGTGGTAAACAAACTGTGGTATAACACTCTGCGTTAACCGTTGTACGATCTTCAAGTGCAATAGTCGCAACATGGCCGGTTTTTCCAACGAACGTGGCCACCATCTTCTTTGAAGTGCTTCGAGAACGAACAACTTTAGTCGGCTTTGGCTCGTCTTGAAAGACCCAGATTGTAGATTGTTGTTTGGAATTAGGATCGTAGGCATAGATCCAAGATTCGTCACCACTGGTGATATCGTAGACGTGATTTGACTGTCCTCGGTTGAACCTTTGCAGAGTTTTCTTACACCATCTGACGCGGGCCGCCTTGTGATCGTCGGAAAGCAGATGCGGTATCCAACGGCAAACTAGCTTTCTCACACCAAGCGCTTCATGCAAGATCTTCTGGATGGTTGTCCCTGAGATGCCTAATAGAGCCTCTATCTCTCGATACGTCACATGACGGTCTTCGAGAATTAGTTGTTTCACAGCAATGATGTTATCTTCAGTCAAGGCGGATTTTGGGCGTCCTTCGCGAGATTTGTCACTAACACTAGTATGTCCACACTGGAATTCTAAATACCAGCGTTCGACAGTCCGCAGACATGGGGCTTCATCACTGAACACAGATGTTAGCTCTTCAAAACACTGAAGCCGTGTCAGGCCTCTTCTAAAGTTGTAGAAAATTATTGAACGAACATTTTCCTTAGAAAGATTCATTTTCGTACGTAACCTGACAGATTCCAATCGACGCTGTGACTAAACAATAAAATAGCATTAATCCTAATACTTTCAACTGTTTTGAGATTCCAAATTTAAACACATTCGAATATAGAACAGTTTCAAATTCATAATTGCCGGGAAATATGGAAACGACAGAACTTAAAAGGCATGCCTCGTACACCAACGGTTAACGTCTATCGCGATAATCCATTGGTGTGGGAGCTTATAACAGATTTGTCATATTTAAAAATCATTTTTAAAAAACTTTGTATCTCCGGCAAGGGGGAGTGGGGGGATCTACTAACCCTTCCCCCCTCTCCTCCCACTCCTATCCCCTATCGAGGCGGCACGTTTCTAAATTTTAAACTGCTCAGGTCCTAGGGTAAGACGCGTTCTCATAAATAATTTAATATTAATTAAAATATGAACTCTCTATAATTTTTTGTAACTCTCTATCTCTCTCTAACGATTCTCAAACTATACAAAAAAAAAAATCGTCTACGTCCATTTTTGCGGGAATGGGGGCCATTTTCACAAAAGTAATTAAAATCGTTGATAAAAAAACTAATTACTCTCTAACGATTTTTCTTTACTCTCTAACTCTCTCTAACGATTAACATTAACATTAATAAAACTTGAGAATAATTATATCGGGGGCAAAATTCACAGAGGTGGGCTAACGTCACGCTCTTAGAAATTATTTAAATATCAAATAAAATATGAACTCTCTAACGATTTTGTGTAATTCTCAATCTCTCTCTAACGATTCGCAAACGATTAAAAAAATAAAATTACGTCTAAGTCCATTTTTGCGGGAAGGGGGGCCAACTTCACACGAAAAATTAAAATTGTTTTTACACCAACGATTTTTCTTTTCTTTCTAACTCTCTCTAACGATTAGCATTAACAAAAGTTCATAATAATGAAATCGTGCGGCTAACTTCACCGAGGTCATGCTACGCCTGCTGCTTGAGGAAATGCGGCAAAACCTCATCCATTCCAAGTTCTAATAAGTTGGCGCGTGGCCAAAATCGGATAACCATAGCCAACAACGCCCTGTCAATCTCATTTAGGCGCCAAAATATTTTATGGATTTAGTAAGTCCTATCGTGGTCAATACTTCATCATCATCTACAGCCTGTCAAAAACTACGCAAGCAAAGTAAAAACTTTTTTACTAAGTCGGTTGTAAAAAACAACCGACTTAGTAAAAAAGTTTTTGAAAGTTTGAAAAAAAGTTTTATGTTTCGCTTTTTGGCATCTGCAGTCAATGTTTTTAAGTATTTTATAACTACAGTATGATACATTTAAACGACGTGTTTACGAACGTCTTTATGGTGATTTGTAGAAAGTTAAAAACTGAAAGCGAAAATTTCGAGTTTTTTCAAGCACCACGCGTGCTGACTGCTCAATATTTTGACCAAGGCATGAAATAGGTACTATGAGTTAGTGACATACCCTGGTAAAAATAAGTAGAGTAGTCAGCACTTTCGAAGATGAAGGTGCAGGTCTCGTATAACTTATAAGATCTCGTGTAACAGCTGATACCAGAGAAGATGAAGATCCTAGTCAACGGAAGATGTATGTAACAGATTAACAGGAATAAATTGTAGGTAATTGTAATTCTATTATGTTACCGGCAGTAAATGCTCAGGCACGTATATAGGTAGTATTACGGTTACTAATTAATTGACCGCTTTATCTATTAGTAACGCTTCATTAACTATCTGAACAATGTTCTACAAGAATACTTCAAGCGAACTTATATCCCATCAAAACAAAGCTACGATTGATAATATCATACCAAACACGTTAAAAAATGATTTATCATGCAATGTCATGTGAAATGTCTATTGCGACTTTGTAATTAATTATGACCAAATCGCTTTAGCATGGCGATAGCGGTCATTGCCCTTTCCCTAATATCTCTCTGTAAGAACTAAGAACCCAAACAATCAACTTTGTATTTTTTCTTTGAAAGATAGTTATTCTTACAGTTTTTTGAAATAAAGAAAAACTAGAAAATGGAGGTGACCGTTATTGCCACGCTAAAGCGATTCGGGTAGGTATAGGTAGGTACCTAACTTTAATAAGAACTAGCCACTCAATGCTTGCTACTCTCTTGCATAGCTTATTTTATGTGGTAGGTAAAATAAAATGGATTAATTAATAGTCAAATTAGTAGCAGTTTGCGGTTTGTTCAATTTAGACTATTCAGTGTTTTAAAATGTATTTTATTTAAGTACGTAAGAATGACTGATTGGAATTTATTAATATTTATTTTATTATGTAAAATTTGCATATTTTTGGATTTGGTCTACAGTAAGTACCTACCTTCTTACCGGACGGGTTTATACACTGCACCGCGCAGCGCCGGCGCGGCGGCGCCGCGTTCTCTAACAATTCGACCGCGCAGTCGGGCGGTCTATAGGCATCAGCGGATTTAATAGAGGCCAATGCGACATGAGACCGCCTACCGCGGCGGTGCGCGGTGCCGTGTGTTAATCGCCTTAGTACACCTACAGTACACGAATGTAGGTAAGTTCTGACCGGCATTTCACAGTAGGTCTTTGATTCTTTCTATAATCAGATCCTGTTGCCCTATCTGGTCATCCCACCATTATAAGTAAGTAGGTACTGTAAAATATCGTCCAGCACCCTAATAATTGCGTAACACGTTTTCAATCACAATTTTAAAGGATATTGCGAATCCATTGCTTCATACTAAGGTTGAAAAATTTGTCTGCTCAACAACGTAAATAACGCAATTTATGTTGTCGAACCATCAAAAAGAAAGCCATTGCCACTGAATCTATGATTGAGGAACGTTCTAAAATAAAACCAGACTTAAAACTAGTTTTAAACAGCTATCTAATTGCGTTTTTAACCGACTTTTTCAAAAAAGAAGGAGGTTTTATGTTCATCGGTATTTTCGCCAATTGTAAACCGATTCTTTTTTAGTTCGAAAGGGTATATTCTCGAGTCCAATACCAATTTTTATTAACTTTGCTTTCGTAGTTTTTGAGTTAGCTTCAATAATTACGTATTTTTCCCACTTAGTCTATGTAGATGATATATTATTTTTCTCCGTCACTGTTATTTACATAGCAGGTAGTGTATTCGAATTTGTGTGAGGTAGGTACCACAACTAAAAAGTCAAAAATAAAAACTTTTTACAAAAAAAAAACAACCGACTTCCAAAAAAAACACTATGAAAGTGAAAAAAATCAAGTAATAAAAACTAAAACCCAACTACGACTTAAAAGGTATAAACAAGACACCACAAACAGAAAAATTAATTTTTTTTTTAAATTCTTTTGGGATTATAATATATATATTTTTGAAATGTGCTCATTAAGCCCTTTCATTTGATACCGGCCAACATGGTACAACTAAACCATTTCTTTTTTTAAGTTCCTCACTTTATGTCCTCTAGAGGGCGCCATTTTTAATTTAATGTGACTTCACATACACCCTATAACACATACAGCCTATAACCAGCGGACAATCACGACGCTTCTAACGATACCTCATTTGTCAAATTGTGATAAGTAAGTGGTTTGGAAGATAGGAGGGAACAGATGAACATACATACATACAAACATACCGGTCAAAATCATATATCGTTTTTTCTTCGCCGTAGTCAGGTAAAAATAACTTTAATTTCGGAAGTCGGTGGCAAAAAACGAAAATTGAAGAGCAAAGACACCGACTTCCGAAATTAAAGTTATTTTTCACATTTTAGCATTTTTTTTGGAAGTCGGTTTTTTTTTGTTGTAAAAAGTTTTCATGCGTTCCCATTTTCGTTAACGATTTTGACAGAATTTCATTGGCAGATTTTTTTTTTCGAAAATAGGAAGCATTGGATTAGAAATCTGTTTCAAAACAATTCAGATTGTGATTGATTGTGTAGGTATTACGCAATTAGGGTGCAGAGATCAATATTTGTGTTAAACGCAATTAGCTACCCCGTATAAGTTCATTGGTTCAATACAACGTGCCGGCGCTGTGTGAACATACCACGTAGTCTCAGTGGCGGCGCAAGATCTAAATTTAGTGTGGGCGAGGTACATTTCGCGAGGCCCTCTGGTGGAGCAAGAAGACAAAAACAATAAAAAAACAGTCGAGACTGTCATATTATTATTTTTAGGTATAATAGGTCGAGATAGGCATTGGCGGACTGAGCTTGAAGACTGTCGCCCGGGGCGGCAAAATAAGGGGGGGTCGGTTTCTGCATACATAAAACTTTGAAAACTAGGAAGAACGTAGAATTAACGAGCGAGTGAAGCGAGGTCGACATTTTGGCACACAGGTTACGTTTTCTTTTGATGAAAAAGTTGGAGCATTAAACAAATACATGAGCGAGCGAAGCGAGCTCGAAAAAATTAGCACTCTGGATAGTATTTGAATATTTATATAAAACATAAAGCCGGCGCCAGACATAGTCACATATTTGATCAAACATATTCGATAGACTTTGCATATGAACACTTGTTTGAAGAGACCGGCCAGACATAGTCATATATTTGATCAAACACTTTGATAGACTATGCTCACACAGGCTAGGGGTGAGGCGTATATATATCGTAAGACGTACCAGATAAAAAAAAACAGATATTAAAAAATAACAACTATCAATTTGTTCCTAACAATATAAAATACCCGTTACTAATTAATTAATAACAGACTCTCAAGACTGTTACCGCGGCTGTTACTGTTAAACATTATAACAATCCCCACACAAACTGTAACCACGGCTGTTACATACACATTGACACAAAAGAAGGAATATAGCAAGGTTATCAATTTCTCTCTCTTTCTCATTAAAGAATGGAAGATATTCAACTGAGATTTAAATACGTACTTTTATCGTCCGTACAAAAATAACAGGCTGTTATTTAATAACAGATATTTGGAGCTATTTTTTTTTGTAACAGTGATACTGATAACAGATATCGTGTTTAACCTGTTACAAAGAGTATTAAACCACTTGAGAGCTGATAGACCGATTTTGTCTAGGCACACGACTCACCACTGCGGGCGGGCCGGGGGACGAAGACATACACTGTAATGTCTTCGTCTCCCGTCATTGTTGCATCGGCCAATCACAACCGCTGTAGTGACTACAGCGGTTGTGATTGGCCGATGCAACAATGTCAGGACGAAAGTCCCCAAACATAGTGAGGCACAAGTCAGTTTTGCAACAATAATATCGATATCGATAAAATCGACGTCGATTCGACGATTTCCTAATTGAACAATAATTAAATTGAATTTCACTTATAAGAATTTATTGTTCTATCCGAAAGGAAATGACATTGCTATTACTTATTTTTAATCTGCTGTGAAATGCCTTGAACAAACAACGCTATATTTATTTGGAATAAAATTTTCTCTGTGAACTGCATTAATCCACTTTTCTTAAGGTTACGGAATATTTTGAAATCTAAAATGTAAACATTAAGTACTTAATGTTACTTTTTTACCATAAAATCGTAATTTTTATCGTCAATAATATAGTTGCTTTATTATGAAGTTATCACAACACTCGAGCACTCTCCAGTATAAGTGCAGATAGAAAGGGACAGACGTATTGCAATACCCTAGTGAGAGAAAGGGACTTTTCAAAAAGACATCAACGCGGTGTACTTTTTTGTGCCCCTTTACGTATCAACCAGTTTATTTTGAGCCCTGCAATAAATTCATAATATTATTAAATTACAAATATATTCTACTTACCGATGAAAATTAATGCTATCTTTTTTATAGTTGGATGTTCTAGACGATTTTCCACACCAATTAACCGAACAATAACTCATACTTGTTTAGTATTATGTTTTTTAAGATCAAAATAACTGCGTGTGCAGAGTTCAAACCACTGCGCACTGGTCAAAACTAAAATGGTGAAAACGAGTATACCGCGGTCTTTAAGGGGGATGCGCCTAGGTAGCCCGCGAAATACAAATTTTCTTACGTTTTTTGCAATTTGCAGGTCAGTGTCAGGTTGTATATTGATCTATATATTATTTGCGGCCGTAACAAATATGGGTTTACAGAATTATAAACATTAGAATCAGCAATACAACTCTCTAAGTTCATGAAAGTGCCAAATGTCATGATTTCATGAAATAGTCATTCAATGCACTTACATGAACGTAGATAGTTGTATAGGTTGGCACTGAGATATTAGTTTAGTGAAAATGCTATTCTGAATTTGACGTTTTAACCTAAAATTTTGTTATACAACGTGCCGCTACAATGGCGACATTAATTTAACACACGGGTAGGGCTAGTGGCCAGTAACCATAAAAATTATAATAAAATAAAATAATTCGTAAATTGAAAATAAATAATTTTCAAACAAACTAAATAATAAAAACATAACCAAAATTGAGATCACTCTTTGTAAAAGATTCATTCATGTAGGTACCTACCAGCTGGCTTACGTTCCATCGGTCAAGATCCTTTGTCGGCATAATTTCTAGGGAATTGCGCGGCTTTCCTTTTATTCGCCTACATATGATCCGTGACCCCGGAAAATGAACTTTTCGCTACAGTTCTTTAAGTACAGGTTGCTTTGCTCCAGGATGGTAATTTAGAAAATTGTAAATAAATCAATAAATAATAACATTTAATGAAGACATAGTCACATATTTGATCAAACACTTTGATAGACTTTGTTCACACATTTGACCACAAGCTAGGGGTGAGACGTATAAATATCGTAAGACGTACTAGATAAAAATAACAGATATTAAAAAATAACTAATATCGATTTGTTCCTAACAATATAAAATACCCATTACTTAAAATAACAGACTCTCAAGACTGTTACCGTGACTGTTACTGTTAATACATTATAACAATCCCCACCCAAACTGTTACCACGGCTATTACTTACATACACACTGACACAAAGGAAGGAATATAGCAAGGTTATCAATTTCTCTCTCTTCCTCATTAAAGAATGGAAGATATTCAATTGAAATTTAAATACGTATTTATAGTCCGTACAAAAATAACAGGCTGTTATTTAATAACAGATTTTTGGAACTGTTATTTTTTTGTAACAGTAACAGTGATAACAGATATCGAGTTTAACCCATCTTTAGAGTCTGGCAAACGAAAGTTGATCCTGAAAATACGCGCGAAATTTAAAAAAACAAGACTGTTTATCCCTGTTCATAGTGCGATATGACGTGTTGATACTTGAATTTTTATTTTATTTAAATCAAATTAAGTTTCAATTATGAACACGTGTTCTTGCATTGATGGCAACACTGCATACTTTGCAGTGTTGCCATCTGCCCTGTCCCAGAAGGAGGGTAATGTTTTTCGAGAGTATGTATGTACGTATGTATGTATGTATGTTTGTATGTTTGTATGTATGTATGTCTATTTCTTTGGCACGCTCTGTAGCGTAAACGGCTTGATGGATTTCAACATACGAGGTGTCGTTTGTTTCGTCTTAATTGTAGAAGTGATATATGCTATATATTTTTTTAAATTTCATCTGGAAACAAAAATAAAGGGAGGGGAAGGATTTTTCTTTTAATAAATTACAATATTGGTATCAAATAAAAGTTCATGTAAGTGCATTGAATGACAATTTCATGAAATTTTCATTTCAAGCACTTGCGATTGAGCAAAGCGACCGTTCCGGTCAGTTATTTACGAGGCACTGGGCTTGCAGGCTACGCACACATTTGAAATTCGAACGCGCTACGCACACATTTGAACTGTAAACGCTTTGATGTGCGCTCGAAAAACCGACTCCGAATGGAAAAGTTGATATAAATGATCAAACTTTGATGAAATACCCAAACACCCCTGCCACACATGTGTCAAACATGTGATCATATATTGTTGCTATGTCTGGCGCCGGCATTTCTGTGTGCACACCATGTGCACAACAAATGGCAAAGTATATATGTGATCAAACTTTGATGAAATACCCAAACAACCCTGCCACACATGTGTTCAAACATGTAATCAAATATTGTCTGGCGCCGGCATAACACGAGCAATTTGAAGTTAGAGTGCGAGTAATTATACAGGGTGTTAGGGTAAACACTGTTATCCTTGAAACCAGTGCTTTGGTTTCATTTATGGAACGTAAAATTAATGGAAAATTACAAGTTTTTTTCGGTCTGACAGCTTTTGTAGAGAAAATATTAATATGTCAAATCTTCAGACGTATGGTAGACTGGTGATAGAAAAAATAAAATTGCGCTAATTTTATTAAATAATAAAAATGATCAATATGTAAAAGCACTCGATATTATAATACACAATGATCGTCATGTTTTCACAAAATATTTCCCTCTTAATTGAATTAAAAATGATTTTTATACGATTGCAGGTACTTTAATAAAAAATAAATTAGATATATATAAAAGTCAGTACGGTGATGACTATGGAACTAAATGGATTTATTTCCCGGACGGTGATGGAGTGCTACATTACTTAGACCTAACAATTACGGAAGATGATATGCTTATACATCGAAACTCAATGTTGGATGACATTGAATTTAGATTATATATTGGGTAAGTTTTATAATTATCTTTTATTTATATTTCTTAGATTTTGGCGGCCCAATCGTCTTGTGAAAGCATTAGGTAGGGACACACAGCGTCATTAAATAGGTACCCCCAGCAACAGACCAGCAAGTTCATATCCGACATTGCTGCGTAACAAGTTTTGTGTGTGTTTCATAAAAACATAAACCCCTATGATCATTTATTGTTGCTTAAAGTTAAGTTATGATTAGCGACTGTTTAACCATACATTTTTAACCATACGTTTATGAATAAACTCCTTAATACCTACATTATGTAGTTTCTATACGTTGCTTATAGTTACGCTCAGATTTACATAAATAAAAGTAAGAGGAATAATTTTACTAATTTCAGCCCCCATACAAAATCTGTCTGTAAAAAGTTTTATGAAGGTAGGTACCTAAATGAAACTTATTTTTTTACTTCACTATCGGATAAAACACCCTTGAAAACCATGAAAACGATACCCACGATGAAAAATTTGAAAATTTTCGCATCTTGGATTTACATTTTGATCTCATTAGCTTGAACAATGGTTGAATTCGTCAAATAATTAAATGATGTATTATTCACTGCCCCTGTGGTGGGTTTTAGATGTTCAAAATCACCAAGTTTTATGTTTTTTAGCCTCGACTACCACTGTCATCAAAATGGCGATTATGTATTTACAGTCTTGAATTTTAAGTCGAATTAATTAACTTGCGCGCTAAATATGAAAGCTGATGCTCTCTTAATTGACGAATATTCATAAGATTTGATGGGAAGCCTCAGACCAATTATTGGTCTGAGTGGGTAGCATAATAAATATTTACTTAATCAACTTAGGGTGCCGGTTGTCGTAATTATGGGATCCAATGGGACCCGTTATCGAGCCGGCGGAGGTTTGTGTGTTTGGGTCCAATCGGGGGCGCTTCCAAACTATACGGTTAAAATAAGAAAATGTAAAAACAAATGAGAAAAGTGAGTAAGTACTTATCGTAGCTGTTAATTTACTAACGTTTATTTTGGAGGTAGGTAGGTAACTCGGCAAGGAGCTCGCTGGAGAATTGGCCAAAACTATTGGCGTACTATAGTGGCAACATACAATGCGGTGATCTTCTTGGAGTAATTTTAAAACGTGAGGGGTCCCTACGTAGTGATGCTGTGTGTTCTCTCTATGTTTTCATAATCATATAATGTACATAAATTGTATTATCTTGTTTTTTTTTTTTATTATTATGTCTAACTATTTTACTATTTATACCTACCTAGGAACGACACGGAGAGCTATGTTTTGTTGAATAGACGGGGACGAGCAATTAAAAGTAGTGATAAAAACATTACAAAAGACATATTATTTAATTCCAATAAGCCATTAAAAATAATTACTCATGGATGGCGGTCTTCAGTGGATAAAGAAGGCGTATTAAATATAAAAAATGCGTATATAGAAGCTCAAAATGTCAATGTTATAACCGTGGATTGGAGCTGCACTGCGAGTTCTATCTTGTACCTTTGGGTAGCAAATGAAACTAAAACGATTGGGGGTCAAGTAGCTGGTTTTTTGGATGGATTGAACCACCTGTACAACGTGACTAGTGAACAGATACATCTTATTGGACATAGTCTTGGAGCTCACGTGATGGGTATAGCAGCGTCTAAAACTAACAGGACTGTATACAGAGTCACAGGTGGGTATTTTATAAACATTACATAGGGTACCAGGTACCACCTACACATAGCTTCATCAACTAGGTAGGTACCTACCCCAGCAAAAGGCACACAAGTTCAAATCCGACATAGCTTTAAAACAGGTTTGTGCATTTTTACAAAAACATTTTATATTTTAAATATGTAGGTAGGTAAGTTCAAGTATCAAGAACGATACAGAAGAAAATTTAGATTAAATTAGTACCTATCCGTTTAGTTTGCTCGAAGTTTTTAAAATACTTTAAGAGGATATGTATGGAAGTTCAATCCCCAGAAACGATGTTGTTTTTTTTAATTAAAATTTTACATTGTTTGCATTGCAGTTAGCAGGAGGACATGCCACTGTGCGTTTGCATTGGCTAAATATTCACGTGAATGTTTCGCCAGTGCAAACATCAAACATGTTGCGTGACAATGCGAACACGAGTCGATACATTGACAGAAAACAAAAATTTCAACATTTTTTTACGTGAATGTTTCGCCAGTGCAAACGTCAAACATGTTTCGCGTCAAGAAGTTGCGTGACAATGCCGTTGACAGAAAACAGAGATTTCAACATGTATATGAATGTTCCGCCAGTGCAAACGCACGGTTACACACACAATTGTCTAAGTACTATTAATTTTTTTAACATCTATACTACTAATGTTTTTTCAGGCCTCGATCCTGCAAGACCTTTTTTTGAGTTCCCACCTCAAGATACATTCGCGAAACTAGATTCTTCTGATGCTGATATGGTTGATGTCATTCACACTTGTGCAGGGCTGTTAGGCTTTGAAGGAGCAATCGGAACAGTCGATTTTTACCCAAATGCAGGAATTGCACCACAGCCAGGATGCGAAGATATTGTCAAGTTCTTTGGTTCGTTTTTATTAAACACCTTGTCTACCTAAGTTTTGTCGTGAACAAATGTTTAAACTAATAAGTATGTGTTTTTATTTACAGAAGCGTGCAGTCACGGCCGTTCATTTGATTATTTCGCTGAATCAATCAAATATCCTACATCTTTTCCTGCGTATCAATGCGAATCTTGGCTTGAGTTTTTAGAAAATCGATGCAGTCATAAAGGATATATGGGTGAAGGTGTTAATAGAAACATGTCTGGGAAATTTTATTTAAAAACTAACGCATTTGAACCATTTGGTATAAGTTTATATCTTTAGATGATGATCATGCTTTATGATACTTACCTCATAAAACATATTTTTATACTGGAAAAGAGTTAAAAGGGTAGGTACTTATTCCATTGCGACTAGGGTTGTCAACCATCATAATGTTAAAAAAAAAAAAGATACAGACGAATTGAGAACCTCCTTCTTTTCGAAGTCGGTTAAAAACAGTAATAAACAGTTTTTCACTCTAAAAGTTTAATTTACTATAATAAGTATGTAGAATATCGTGTATGCACCTGGCCTGGGCATGGGCTTGGTGGTTCAACAAGCCGTAATTTGAAAATGAAATGTCTCAAATTTTCGGGATATCGAATAGATCATTGTTAGGTATAGCACGCCATTCAGATATAGTATTATAGTCAGTGGTGGGACGACAGTAATAGAGCATACATTACAGCATTTAATAAAAAAATTGCTCCTCGTCCACTCGTTAAGCAATGCAGCCGTCGTTTCCACAGAATAGAATACTTATGCCAAGTTCATGGAATACCAGATTCATTAAAATTTGGGTAATGTGTCAATGGGTCGACACAACATAAAGGCATACGTACAACATGCATGTACAAGGACCGTTAAGCGCGAGGCCAATATCAGAGGGCCAATTCTCATAGATAAAAAACGTTCACATTCAAGTCGCAATCTGTCAAACTTGTCACAAATGCTGGTAAATTGATGGTTTTTTTTTGACAGATTGCGAATGCGATGCGAATTTGAATTGCCCCTCTGAACTTACGTCACTGTCAAAATCACAGTGATCTTCATTGCCATTCAGCCATTGCATTAGGGCGCTATCCGAATCATCCGCGAATTTGATGGCGCTGTGAGACAATCGCCGCAATTCTCGTCCACTTGGGGGCCGCCTCTACGAGCGAGAGAATCGCGACGGATCCGTGCTTCTACGTCGGGAAAAATTTTAAAGATTTTTTTTACCAACAATGTACCCTTTTTTTTTTTTCTTAGGGTGAGAATTCATCAAGTTACTTCTCCCGGTCTGGGCGGAGCGGGAGGGCGTGTCAGACTTTTACTGACTAAAACTCACCCGTGTTCCTTCAGTTGCCTGTTGCCAAAGGCCCCGGTATCCCTTTCGGACTTTCCCGCAGCCCTGGCAGGCATCGGTCCTAGCGGAACTTGCCTATTGTGCTGACATCTCTTTGAGGCGCGTGTGGCCTATTGTGCTGACATCTCTTTGACGCGCCGTCGACCCGGGCCTGGTCCTTATTGGAAGGCGATCTAGCCATTGCTCGCCGTCCGCAAGCCCGCGCCTACGGTGGCCGGGAATCCGCCTGGGATTCCCGGCCACCGTACCGCACCGGTGTGTAAAAGTTAAAGTCTCCATGGTCCCTAAAAAACACGAAAAAAAATAACAATGACAGCGAACAGCGTTGCCAAACTACTTTTTTAACAGGACTGGTCGATGCGTGGTCGATTTCGTTTTAAATATCCCACGGGAACGTACACACGGCTACACATCAAGCTATACATTTCCAGTATAAGCTGACCTCGCATTGTACGAAAATCCTACACAATGCGAGATCAGCATAAACTGGAAATGTATAGCTTGATGTGTAGCCGTGTGTACCACCGGGATTAAAGGTATATTTAACCTTTACAGCGTCGGTAAAATAGGTATGACGTCATTAATAATGTGATAATCTAACATCCAAATTCGTTCAGCCGTTTTTGCACCAATCCGGAACATCCAAACAAACGGACAAAAAATCTTCGTTACTATTTTATTACTTACATGAACGGATTTTTAATATTTCTGTCTGTTATGTCTTGTTTATACCTTTTTAGTTGTATGTGCATTTGGAAACTTTCCAAATGCCTTTTTTACACCTAAAACCGGTAACACTTAAAAAAAAACCAGTATTCAGAACCCCATCCAACTAAGCCAAACTAAAGTATTTTTTTCTATAAATTCTATTCTAGTCGTTTTTGGCACTCGCGGGCCGCTACCGCGGCACCTCCCGCTCGGCTCGTAGAGGGTCACGGTTCTAATCTAACCTAACCTTTTTTTGCGAATAAAATTATTCGTTTTACTCGTTGCTTACATAGGTACAAAAAGACTGTTGCAAGTGCTAAAGAAAACTTTTGTTGCTGCACTCATTATTTCCCGTGTTTTTTTTGTCGTAGTTTGGATTTAGTTTTTTTACCTGTTATTTTTTTAGTTTAGTAGTTTAGTTTTGGCAACACTTACACTACTTACCTGTTTATAGTCATAGAGTATAGTAACTAATCTTATCTGTGACTTACAGCGAAGTCTCAAGTCAGCGAAGAGTTGACTTGACAGATAAAATATGAAGAAATATGGATTTTTGTATTTCTATTTGTTTTCTGTTTGATAAAATTATTTGAACGTCTATGGCCCGCATTTAGTGAACGTTGGTGTGATCCGGATGGTACGATAGCATCAATGTAGTATTACTCTATTCTATGGATACGATCTTTGATACGGAACCAGCTTTTAATGGTCATAGTTCCTACGTGATATTTGAAAAAAAGAAGTCTCTTGTCTCTTGAAAAAACCAATTGGCGTCATAATAAATACAAGCCTAGATTATTTTCCGACTCGATAACATCGATGCTTGACAGCTTGATACTTGTCCCAGTTTGTAACATAATTATCTGAGAAATGAAATAACTAAGACGAAAGAATAGGTATTATCACTTTCTAACTACTTAGTACCTACTTACTGTATCAGTAGTAGGGTATTTTTCAGTCTTGCATCTTTGCTATTTTATCCCCTAAGACGACCACTGACCAATACTCATTTTTATTGATACATCATGAATAAAAAAAGAAACATTAGCTACATAAAACCAGAAGATCCAGAATTTCTCAAAGTATTAAAAAGGCAAGCTGGGTATGACGATAAAAATCACAAATTTGATGAACTAATGAATAATGAGGAAGATTTTGCTGAAGATGAAGACAGTGAACAGCCACAAGTAGTGGTTCTTAAAGAAGGCGACTTAACAGCAGAGGAAGCAGAAACAGAGAGGGCACGAATAGATAAACTGGAATTGGAAACAAAAGCAGACCTAAGTCAACGAGTTATGTTCAAGACAAAAGAGAAGCCATTGGCAGAATCAGCACCTACTAAAAGGAAGCAAGAACATGCCTCTAAAACAAAATCCTCAAAAGAAAAGAAGAGCCGTCCTATTTTGTCGTTTAATGATGCCGATGATGATGAGGAGGATGAAAATGAAATAACATAACACATAGTACAATATTTTACCTCATAAAATGTATGGTATGGAAAAATTAAAAACATGTATAAATTTAAAAAACAAATTCATTTTATTGACTTATACCTTGTTACTGCTTGAAAGTTTGAAAAACAATGGGGCAATCTGTTATTAAGCTCAATAAATAATACTGGTATAATGTAAGTCCTAATGGGCAAAAAACAAAAGATATATCATTCAAAGTAAATACAAAAACAGAATCCATTGTTTACTTAACACAGTGTTTACGGCTATGTTATCTGTGTTATCACCAGAAAGTTTCTTCTCTGCCAGTTTTGCCTTTTTTTTGTTGTTTTGGTTCATGGATAATTATTTACACAATATTCTAGACATAACAATTTCAAGATTTTTTATAATATTTATTTTCTTCAGTATTCATTATCTAGTGTCATCACAGCTTTGTCTTTTCTTTATTTTTGTTCTTGAACCATTAGATGTTATCACAGAATCATTCTTAAAGAAAACTTGTGAGACTTCATTATCATTTTCGTATTCTAGTAGTTTGTGAAGTAAAAATCTTCTTTCATCTTTTACAATTAATATACTTTCCTGAACTTTTGCCACTTCATCGCACAATGCTGCATTCTCCTAAAATTAATTTGGTTTAGTCATACTATAGGTAGGTATTTAATACTGAAAACAAAATACCCATTGTGATCATGAAATTGCTAACACCAGCACTACACAGGTACTTCTTCAACATAAAAACAATACAATCTGTGTCAGTTGCTCAGATATCAAGCAATTTTCACATTGAATAACCAAACAAAAAAAGCCTAAAATAAACCAGTGTGAAAATAGCAACCAATACAAGAAAACTTGTCACACCAGCCAGCAAAAAAAAGTTGTTTAACTATAAAAAAAAAATAGTTGTTAGAGATTTGTGTTGAACCATCAGAACCACAATGTGTGATTTGTAATGTTACTTACTAGTATTAGACTTTTTATTCGCATTTTCATGTATTTGTATTTTTTGCGATAACGCTTATTTTGCTTATCATTTTGAATAGTATTCATTATTATTATAATATATCAAGAAATAATATAAGTATTGTATTTTTCTATGCTATTTCGGATAGGAATCAAGATCAACTAGTTATAGCTTGAGAATCGAGTGAGTGAGATCAAGAATATCCAATAGCCACACAAGAATCAAAAGTCAAAACAACTCAAGAAGAAAGAATGTCTGTGTCACAAATTAATTGACAGTTGACACCTTGACACTGACATATTTGCCATAATTACTCGACGGTCAGAAGGAAACTGCTTGTCTCTGACTCTCTGCATAACATTTGTCAGTGGTTTTAAGCTTGGTGCACACGGCTACACTGCGAGATAAGCATAGCTTGATGCTATACATTTCCTGTTTATGCTGATCTCGCATTTCCGTATAATGCGAGGTTAGCTTTAACTGGAAATGTATAGCTTGATGTGTAGCCGTGTATAATCATGCCGTGACTTGCTCTAAAATCAAAATCAAAACCAGGTATTTGAATGTACAAAAGATGTTACGTATAAAATTATATATAACAAAAGATGTAACAATAACCTACAATCGGGAAGGCAACTGTCAAAATGGCGCTGTTGTGTATGTGTAGTTCCCAATTCCCAATACACGCGTGAGGTGGTTTTTATTTTATTTTTGCGAAAATTACCCTTTGTTGTGTTCCTAAATACTCTGAAACTGGATCCCACCATTGTTTGTTCCATAAGCTATTCGTAGAGGTTTTTTTTAGGAAAAGAAAGTGATATTACTTAAAGGGGTGATAGACGTGCGAGAAAGTCCGCGTACTTATGGCTGGGCGAGCTAACTCGCCCGTGTGTCATGCTAAGTAGGTACGCGAACTTTAAAACCGCTGAGTAAGTTCGTCGACGATCCAATCCAACAATAGAATTTTGAGCAAGCTTCACGTGTGTCACCGACCGCGGGCGAGCCGAGTAAGGTCGCGAACTTAAAAACCGCGTACCTACTTTAATTAGGCACGTCTTTAAGTCGTAATTAAAGCATTTTGAAAATCCGTGTCATCTTTATTTAAACTCCACTTTTGTAAACCTTGCTTTTGCATACCTCCGTGAATTTAGCCGAACGATTTCATTATTATGAACTTTCGAGAGAAGTTCGAGAGAAAAGAAAAATCGTTAGAGAGTAATTAGTTTTTATGTAAAAACAATTTTAATTTTTCGTGTGAAGTTGGCCCCCCTTCCCGCAAAAATGGACTTAGACGTAATTTTATTTGTTTAATCGTTTGCGAATCGTTAGAGAGAGATTGAGAGTTACACAAAATCGTTAGAGAGTTAATATTTTATTTGATATTAAATAATTTCTGAGAGCGTGACATTAGCCCAGCTCTGTGAATTTTGCCCCCGATATAATTATTCTCAACTTTTGTTAATGCTAATGTTTAGAGAATCGTTAGAGAGAGTTAGGGAGAAAAGAAACATCGTTAGAGAGTAATTAGTTTTATTTATCAACGATTTTAATTACTTTCGTGAAATTGGCCCCCATTCCCGCTAAAATAGACGTAGATGTAATTTTTTTATTTTTATAATTTGAGAATCGTTAGAGAGAGATAGAGAGTTAAAAAAAATCATTAGAGAGTTAATATTTTAATTGATATTAAATTATTTCTGAGAACGCGATTTAGATTAAACAGGCTCGCTCTTATTATGGGCAACATATTCAGCCGAACGGTACTTTTACTGTACCTAGAAGTTAGTGAAGATACCAGGCATTTCGTCATCACATGAGACAGCTTTGATCAGAGGACTCACACCACTATAGTTATAGAGTGTATTACATTATTGTCTGGTATCTTGGATGGGCCGGCATCAAAATTATATATCTCCACCTGCTCAGTTTTTCGACAGTATTTTATTAAGAGAAGACATTGAAAATGAAGAAAATCAATAAATCATTATTTAAAACTAAAAAAAAAAGTTTTATTTCATAAAAAATCTGCAACACTTGCATTCAAAGCATATTATTCAGTTTTAAATATCATAATTGTCGAAAGGCTTTTCATCCACTTCCGATCTCGATTCTAAGTCATCAAACAGGAATTCTCAATCGTAATTAAAAAAATGTTGTTGATCAGTAGGTACAGACGCCAGCACATCAAGCTACTACAATCTGTCAAATTTCTTTAATAGATTTTCAACTTTATCGCTAAAGCATTAAGGTTCAAGGTTGATTGGGAAAATCTGACAGTTTCGGGTAGCTTGACCTGCTGGCGTCTGTACAACGCGGTCACATTAACTTGACGCTTGGCGTTGATGACGTAATTTTGGCAAAACGTAACAATAATGTCCAAAAACAATATAACAACAACAGAAATCTAGCCAAATTATAGACGCGCGTATCGGTAACAAAGATGCTGACCATACTGACATGTGCCGGGCGAGCTAAGGGAATGCGGGGGGAAGCGGGCGGGGCGTCGCATTCCAGAGATGCGTCAAGTTAATGTGACCGTGTGTTGGGATGTCTATCCAAATATATTTAACTTATCCTGGTTAGAATTATTGAATAATAAAAAAACATTTTTGGACATGTCCTTTCGAATCGATGTGACCTGTGGAAGATGCTCACATCCATTCATCAACCTGAAAAGAGCTGATAATCTTCTAACGGCTGAACCGATTTTCTTGAATCATAGCTAAGAACACTCTATCAAGTCACCTTTCAAACAAAATAAAAAATATCAGAATCGGTTCAGCCGTTTGGCAGCTACGATGTAACATACAGACACACACGTTAAACTTATAACACTCCTCTTTTTCCATCGGTGGGTTAAAAAAGACCCGACCAGCTCCCGACAAGCACCCACCGTTTTGAGCATAAATGATGCACTATAAGTACCGAATCAAATTGAAACTACCAACAATATTTCGTATTCTTATCACTGTTAAATGATCGTTAATCAAATACACAACTTTACCACTCATAACTATAACGTCTCTCTGCATCGTGTCATGTATCAGTAGTACCTACTACTCACGGTACTACTTGCGTCGCGCTCACGGTGAACAAAGAGAAACGTAAGTGTGGCCGCTTCATTCAATGCAATAATTCTCGCGGTAAATTTCTTTGACCTGCCTAAAATGCCGCCACCAGAGTTATCAATCACCCAACGTCAAACGCCAATGTAAATGCCGTTGACAAATTGTCGAGGTAAGTCGTAGTGTAGTACACCAACGGTTAACGTCTATCGCGATAATCCGTTGGTGTGGCCCCAGCATATAAGAGATTTGTCATATTTAAAAAAAACTTTGTATCTCCGGCAGGGGGGAGTGGGGGGATCTACTAACCCTTCCTCCCTCTCCTCCCCCCCCTATCCCTTATCGAGGCGGCACGTTTCTAAATTTTAACCTGCTTAGGTCCTAGGGTAAAACGCGTTCTCAGCAATAATTTAATATCAATTAAAATATTAACTCTCTAATGATTTTTTTTAACTCTCTATCTCTCTCTAACGATTCTAAACCTTTTAAAAAAAAAAATTACGTCTTCGTCCATTTTTGCGGGAATGGGGGCCAATGTCACAAAAGTAATTAAAATCGTTGATAAATAAAACTAATTACTCTCTAACGATTTTTATTTTCTCTCTAACTCTCTCTAACGATTTTCTAACGATAAGCATTAACAAAAGTTGAGAATAATTATATCGGAGGCAAAATTCACAGAGGTGGGCTAATGTCACGCTCTCAGAAATTATTTAATATCAAATAAAATATTAACTCTCTAACGATTTTGTGTAACTCTCAATCTCTCTCTAACGATTCGCAAACGATTAAAAAAATAAAATTACGTCTAAGTCCCTTTTTGCGGGAAGGGGGGCCAACTTCACACGAAAAATTAAAATTGTTTTTACATAAAAACTACTTAAGTACTCTCTAACGATTTTTCTTTTCTCTCTAACCCTCTCTAACGATTAGCACTAACAAAAGTTCATAATATGAAATCGTGCGGCTAACTTCACCGAGGTTCGTTCGCACTGTGAACGAATTAAACTTTATTTTTCCCGATCGTCAACAGTGTAGACGACAAGGTATTACTGATCGGGAATAGGTATTTGCGGCCCCTTAGGATCGTGTTCAGTGTTGGTGGTGAAATTCGCACTTTCCACTTTCATTCTGAGTTTCCATGTCAAATAGGTATCTACATGATTTAAAATACTTATTGAAATCACCGCAAACAACGAAATAGTGAAATAAAACCAAACTCATGAATGAACACAAAATTGCATGACTGGATGATATTTACAGCTTGGCAAGAGTTTGGAAAAAATGAGGGCGCCACTACCGCATATAGGTCACTTCAAATGGGACAAATAGTGAAAAACGCTGCTTGTACTCACTCAAAAACCTACTAGCACTTGTCGGCAAAGTAGTGCCAACATCATAGGTCTGCATTACCTAAGTAAAATAGTTAGTTTCATCTGTCACTGCATCATACTCTTTTTTGCCAAGTTGTACTTTATGTCAATTTTATTATACTTAATTAAAATGTAGGGACCTAGCTGTATTTTGCCCGACCTTTTAGAAAAGTTAGAGAAGTAGCATCCAAGAGCGAGCGTAGCGAGCTAGAAAAGCAGATAAAAGCTTGGCTCAGAAATGGACACAAATGAAGCTTGTGTTTCATAGCCCTGTATATTTTTGTTCGCTATTTAACTTTTATTACATAATTTAAAAACTAACAAAGACTTATAATATCTATAATAATAATTATGTACAAGGGAAAATTATCAAAGGGCATCAAAAAATTCGTCCGCATCGCTGTCAACAGGAAAAGTGCCCAAAAGGCTGGCAGCATTGCCACGTTGTATGGCAATGCTGATTCTTTGCCCAAAAAATAGGCCAGCCCTCTGGTCACGTGAAGAGTCGACCAAGCGTTTGGCGATGTCTTGAAAAACCAAGTGGGCACTCGGACCCCATGGCCCTAGGGTTTCAACCCCAAACGGCTCGAACAAATACGTCCCGATAAGATTGGAGTATTTGCGGCGTTTGAGGTTTTCTGCACCTGCAGCAGCAGCTCCAGCACAGCCCGCCGTGCTGGGAAGATGGGATGGGGCAAGGGTGTCGACACACGTTGCATCCCACACCAAAGGCCTACCTACCTTCCAAGGCATTATGGTCATTCCGTCTGGTCTCTTCCCATCGTCGCGCGCCAAGCCATTGGGTTCTAGAATAGCTGGCACCCCGGCGGTGGCTAGAGCACGACCGATGATGTCATTGATGCTGGCGTGCCGTGCTATCCGACCTGCGCTTCTACTGCAGGATAGGCCATGGTGACCGAGGCAGTCGACACCTTCACCGCATTGGCAGCGATGCGGAGCCACGCAAGGAGCGCCCAGACGCAGACAGGTAGCGAGCCGGAAGGTGGTGTCACCCAGCATAGTCCCTATGTTGGGTGACGGTAATGCCTGAAGCCAGAGGCCCGATTCCCATTCACCAACAGCCAGCAGGCGGGCACGCTCAGCAGTATTGGTGGACGTATTAATAAGATTATTCCGTACCAACCTGCAGAGCGGCTCATCCCACTGCCTCTGGGAAAATGAGTTCACGGGCCGATCTGTATCCGGGCAAGCCGCTTTCCAGGCGTTCTCCGCATCGGTCAGGCACGGCACTTCATAGTCAACCAGGCAGGGGGCTAAAATTTTCCCGGTCAACTTTTCAGTGCTGTGGACAGACGACAGGAACGCCGGTAAGCTAATACTGGTAATTTTGCGAACGCCGAGGCCCCCAAAACGGATGGGTAGTGTGGCTTGCAGCCACCCTCGGTCGTCCAAGGCCACATTTAGAATGGATGTCAGTGTGCTGCGAACAATTTGGTCAATTTTGTCCAAGAGGTGTGACTGCTTCCATAAGGGGGAAGAGCGTAGAAAATATGTAAAATTTGGGCCAAAAAACAACAGTATCTAATCAGGGTTAATGCCGAATGTAAATTAATTTTGGAGAGTGTCCGAAACATCGTTGAATTTTTTTATTTTTTCTTCGATGAATGGAGAAAAGCTGTCTTCTAAAATTTTTGTTCGCCGTAAAACTTTGTGAAGAGACTTTTTTATTTGGTCTGAAGAAGGGACATACCTAGATCGTACTCAAACCTCACAGAAATATAAATATCAAATACCTAAATTAAAAATCAGCTCCGTACATTTTATGTTTGCATAGCTCGTCAAAATGTAGGGAACAGCCGATTGTTAGGGTTCCGTAGTCATCAAGGAACCCATGTCGCCATGTCCGTCTGTCTGTCTGTACGCGGCTTAGCTCAGAGACTGTTGGCACTAGAATGCTGGAATTTGGTATGGGTATAAGTACCTACATATAAATCACGCCGACATATTGATAAACAATTCAGGTTTTTTTTATGGTAGGTAGAAGGTACCTCCCCTACACTTGAAGTGGGAACTTTTTTTTCTTTCTCGCCTATCCCTTGGTGTGGGGTTTCGTTGGAAAGGTCATTCAAAAATATTGTGAGTTTGAGACAACCTTATTTAGAATCAGGGATCCATTTGCGAAATATTAAGCTTTATTGTGCTAATTTATGTTAGAGTCAAGTGCCAGCGAAATGGTTAGTTTTGGATATGTGAAAAAATTTACGGCAGTAGTTTAAATAACGAAATTAAAAAACTATCACAGCTAATAATAGGCTCTATAAGTTGCCGACTAATAACGGACCAACTAAATTTGCAGTTGCAAAAACATGTTGAAGAACAAGTTTTTCAACAGTGTTAAGTGTGTTTGATAAATGCATACCAGCTACAGAACCTTTCATTGTGCGAGGTTCGACACACACTTGGCCGGTTTTTTATTAGTCGCGATTTCATGGTTTGCGCCCGTAGTGAAAGTTGTTCAACATGATGAGTACAATGACGCCATAAGAGGATGTGCCCATGCATTTAATTTCCCACCAACCTCCCAACCCTCTCTGGATTGTGGAGGTCAGATAGGCAGTCGCTCTATGTAAAATAAATACTGGAATTCAGTTGTATTCGGTTAGACTTGAAGCCGACCCCAACATAATTAGTTGGGAAAGGCTAGACAGATCAGTAAAGAATGAAAATGCAATTCATATTTAACTCATAAGTACTTTTTAATTTTATGTTATTTTATTCAAACGTGGGAATTGCGTTACAATCGATTTGATCGACATCGCCATATTATTTAACAATAAGGTTTAACAATGAAGGTAGGTATTTGCAGCAAAAATAATAATTATTATGCCATGTACAGTTATAGTCTGAAATACTAATGCTATGACGCATTTCCATAAAGCGGATACCTACATACATAACCCACAATAATACCTAATTATAGTTTTTTGAACTTAGTTTAATGAACTTGAGGCTATTTAAATATCACGATATGAGGCCATATAGGTACGAAACTACGGCCTCTCAAAAACATAATAATGGCGTAGGTAGTGTCGCATCACTACGGAAGGCGCGCGCCGGCGACCAGCACCCTAATTGCGTAATACACGATCAATCACAATCTGTATCATTTTGAAAGAGATTGCTAAACCATTGCTTCATAGGTTCGAAAAAAAAATCTGCTCAACGTAATTATCGCAATAAATATTGTTGAACGTCAAATGAAACATATTATTCTTAATCATTAGCCGAAAATGTGTTACGCAATTAGATATGCACAGTCACGAGCAAAAATATGTATACACTCAGCAAAATTCAATAACGATTTTCTCGAGGAATTAAGATTGTAACTTTGAGATGATACGTATTTCACAATAATAGAGGTTTCAAAATACTATGTTCGTTATATCATAAAATTACAATCAATACAGTAGGGGAAAATCACTTTTAAAACTTGCTAAGTGTATACATATTAGTGCTCGCGACTGTACCTAGCTGTTTTGATTCCTTTGAAAATACGCAGACAATCATAGCGAATTTGCGAACTCGGTTGTATTAAAATAGTATAAAAATCAAATTCAAATTGCCAGGGAACACGCGGCATTTTCAAAGGAGTGTGAACCTACCTTCATGAATGCATGCATTAAAAAATGTAAAAAAAAATGTAATTTGCTTCTCGACTCTTATACAATGTAGGATTTAAATAATGACTTAACTTATTATAGACTATAATGCATATTCCCTAATCCACCATCCCATCCCAATGTCATTCATTTTGCCAATTCCACAATAATCATTGCGTAATTTACGTTGCTGAGCAGATGAATTTTTCAGACATGAAGCAAGTCATTCGGATTGTAATGCAAATTTTGTTAAACAAAAGACTGATAGAACGTCAAACAGCGAAACAATCAAAACGCTCTCTAGCAGACACAGTACACACTGACACACAGTAATTTCTAAAAGGCCGAGCTTGTGACGAGATCACGAGTATCGAGACGGAGCGTCTGATCATTACTCCTAGTTTCAATTTCGCCAGATTGATTATACGTAGCGGTACGAGCCGCTGCCTGCGCTGGCATGCGATGCATAGCAAGAAAGATAAGACCATCAGCCATGGCGGTGGGCTGGCGGAAAGTGTGTCGAAGCTTAGATTCTCATTAAATTCACTCACATGGCTGCAAAGCTTTTGTGTAAAACTACTTGATACTTTAAATGCATGAACAAGCAGTAGAGAATATTTGCTTGTGTAATAAATGCAATGAGTTTCACAGGTGGTATATTACAGCCACGATAGTACACACGGCTACACATCAAGCTATACATTTCCAGATTATGCTGACCTCGCAATGTACGGAAATTCTATACAATGCGAGATCAGCATTAACTGGAAATGTATAGCTTGATGTGCTTTGTGTGCATTTTGTACATAAATCTTACTAATTAATACTTACCGAAAAATATCTTAACTATAATTATTATGTATGACACTACTAGCTGCGCCCCGCGGTTTGACCCGCATAAGTCGCGTAGGAATATCCCGTATAAATATCGGGATAAAAAATCCTATGTCCTTCTCTAGGTCATGGTCTACCCCTGTGCCAAATTTCATCTAAATACGTTCAGCCGTTTTAGCGTGAAAGCGTAACAAACAAACAAACTCACTTTCTCATTTTTTACGCAGGGTGTTAGGGTAAACACCGTTATCCTTGCAACCAGTGGTTTGGTTTCATTTATAGAACATAAAATCAATGGAAAATTACAACTTTTTTTTAATTTTTTTTAGATCAATGTTTTACCACAAGTGACGCAAATTCGTTGCCCTATGCGCTAGGGCAACGAACTTGCGTCCCAACACGGGCTCGGGGTACGGGATGTGACCTGACCGGCAGCGAGCGCGATCCCTCCCTTAGTCAGTCAGCTGTTTCGCTAGCAAGCACGGTGTCAGATAGAAACTTTTTAAAATCTTTTAATGAAAAGAACGTTTTTTTTTTGTTGTGTTCGGTCATTTGTTTTTAATTTTAAGTCAACTACCCGTGGTTTGAACGACAAGAGTGTTTACCCTTACATGCTGTATAATAATAATATATACTTAGTTTTAGGATTCATAGAAAACATAATATTAATATTAGGCCCCCATCTATGAAATCAGCGTTTTGTATGGGGAATTTTAAAGAAGTTGCATTTTTCATACATACATTTTCTTAATTTATACAGGGTGTTTGGTAGAGCGTTGAATATACGAAAATGGTGGATAGGTGGGGTCATCTGCTACTTACTTAGCCCTAATAAGTTTGGCCCTGGCCCCCTGGATATTTTTAAAAACATTTTTTTTGCTTTCTTCTAGTTTCACCACTTTCTTAACTTGTGTAATTTTTATTAAAAATGGGTAAAAGAGGCAATATTTTTATTTTCTTTTTTAATCTTTAATGTTGGCAGATTCTTATAAGATTATTGCTTTATTCAAATGTTAGCTAGAAAAAAAGTTATGAGTCCTCAAACTTACAGAAAGATGTAAAAAATACCTACTTAAATCTTAACTTGCATAAAAAAAAAAAAATATTAAGGAGTTCCAAGAATTCTAGCAAAACATCCCTAGTGTGTGACCTTTCTAATGGTATGTAATTTGCTTTTATTAAAAAAAACCTTTAAGAATTATTTCATAATTCTATCAAGTATGAAATTTTCGACGAAACTCTACCTTTACGGAAAGTGAAATGTTTTGCGAAATACCTTGGATAGAATACCTTGGTATTCTATCGAATAATGACCTTTGATGAATATTTTAAACCATAGAAGTGACGAGGTTCTCTATTTGTGAGAAAAAAAAACGCCAATTTCATAGGTCCCGACCCAATATTATTTGCGCAGGACTTGTATAGGATAAACATTTTCAAATCAAGAGACACCAACGTCTTGAATACGCATAGACACGACAAAAGCAGCTGCTTTACATAAATAGTACATTTTGATACAAGTGAACAAAGATTTCATTGCGGGAACGGCAAACGTTCACTCGTTTTCGTTTCCGACAGTTTTCAACACACTGGCGAGGTCAAAATTAATTAAATTTCATAAACTTACCTACATAATTTTTACAACCTGTGCTTCTCTGCCGGATTACCTCATTCCGGATTATATCCCTCAGAGATACTCCAAGCATTATATAGTCTCTCATTATACCTATAAAGTAGTCTATGACTCCAAGTAGGTATAGCTTGTTCCATAATTCGTTGAGCGACCTTGAATTTATGAACCAGCCGTACTGTGAGTGTCCACGTTTCGGCTCCGTAAGTAATAACAGGCAGGACGCACTGATTGAAGACTTTAGTCTTAGGCTCTGCGGAATACGCGACGAGAAAACTCGAAGTTAAACGTATTCACGAACAACTTCGAGAGCAGCGCCATTGACAGCAATCGGTCCCAGACTAACGTGTTCGTTGAACATAATTTGGGTTTTGTCAAGTTCATCCGGAGAACAATGCGTATCGCGTATCAACTAGGCCGTCCACCATCTGCTGCAAGTCATGCAGCGACGATATCATCTGCAAATCTCAAGTGTGAGATGTACTCGCCGTTGATGTGCACAAACTAGTGCGTTGAAAATATTATATACTAGCTGTGCCCCGCGGTTTCACCCGCGTAGGTCTCGATCCCGTGGGAATATAGGGATAAAACGTATCCTATGTCCTATTCCAGGTCATGGTCTACCCGTGTGCCCAGCCTCTCCTCTCTAGATTAGGGAAAGCCGCGTCGGCGCGGCGCCGGCATCGAACGGTTCGCGTATTGCATTTTTATACTCGTGATATCTTCGAAATTAAATGTCCGATTCGAATGAATTAAAAAGTATATTATTGATCCATAAATACCCTCGATGTTAAAACTATTTATTTGAATAAGAATAATATTATGTTGATAAAACTCCTTCGCAAATAATGCATTAATTTCGTAAAAAATTAATTACCATAAAAAAAGGTTATAATGAGTCAATCTTAAAAGATAGACATAATTATGCTATCGCGGACTTTTTTTTAGAACTTTTAAAGAGGAACAATTCCATCATACATGATATTTACGTAACATAAACCGTTTACGCAGCGCCCGCAACGAAACCTCTCAAAAAGGAATATTTTTTCCCGTTTTTGCAACATACTTCATTTATGCTCCGCTCCTATTAGTCGTAGCGTGATGTTATAAAGCCTATAGCCTTCCTCGATAAATGGACTATCCAACACAAAAATAATTTTTCAATTCCAGTAGTTCCTGAGATTAGCGCGTTCAAACAAACAAACAAACAAACTCTTTAGCTTTATAATATTAGTATAGATTTGGCAAGGTTACAAGCAAATAGAAGTCGACGAAACATGAAAAAAGTGACTTAATCTGGGCAAGTGGTTATGGGCCCAGGAGTCAGGACTTCGTATAAATTCTTTTATCAGAAGGAAAAGAGAAATTATCCGGATAATAAAAGAAACAATTTAAAGATACTTGTTGCAACGGCCGGCGCATGATAAGGGGCAATAGCCGTGATAGCGATAGCCCCTTGTCCTCATAAATGTCTAAGCAAGCTAAGTATCATGAAACTAAGTGATTGTGAATGCATGGAGGCGTACTCGTATGTTTAGAAGGTTTCTGACCTTATTCAACAGCTAAGCGATATTGGTTATTAGGTTCAACTTTTGCAGACGATTTTGCCTATCTGCTTGCTGCTGAGTCGCTGACCTGCGGTCTACAATCCGCTCATCAAGGCGCTTGAAAATTGAAATATCTCACCATCAAGTGAAATGGTACAAGCGACACCTGAGCAGGAAAAGCAGCGGCGTCACGCTAAAGCTTGCTTAATATATTTTAATAAAAGCAGCTGTGTTTGTCGTATCTTCCAACAATAAATACGATTTCTTGTTTGCTAATGAATGCATGTTCCTAGATGTTTTTGCTACTTTGTTAAGTTAGGAATGAATTAATATTCACAAGGTATCGATAATCTGTTCCAAAACTTTTTGATGAAAGTGTAAACAAACCCTGTTCAGGTTAAATTCTTTCGGAAGGTAATAAATTTTTAGGTAACGCATTCAGGTGTGCCTAATAAGGTTTCAATTTTATATCACCAGTTTGTCCAACATTGTTTGAACAACATTATTAAATAGTACCTAGGTACCTACTTAATTGAAATATCGTCGATTATGTTTGAGGTTGTTAAAATAACCTCAATTGTCAAATGAAAAACATCTGTCAAAGTGATTTAAAATAAGAATTTCGGATTTAATTATTCAAATCAAAACGCTCAAGTGGCAAGTTTTCTTACCCATTTGTTAACATTTTCATGAAATACTTTTAGAACAGAGTACTAGGATTTTTTATAGATACCCACACAGACACAACATACCCCTACTACATTATACAGACATATGATTTTTTCTGATCGTTAAATGATTAATATTGCTAACATCATTTTCAGACCTTACATAATAATAATTTTCACTTTAATTTAAAGGCATTCTACCTTTTTAAATACCTATATTAATACATTAAATTACCTTTTAATGTTACGAGAAGTACAGAGTAAACTAGTAACAACTAAGACAGATACCGGAGTACTCTGTATAATTATAATGTTTTACATATATAATTATAATAATAATGTTCTTGAATGATCATTTATCACGGTACTTTTATAAATATAAATTAATTTGAAAAATATATTTTTTACCATGATCATACCTATAACGTAAAAATCTAAATATTAGTATGAACCATTCTGACGTCACACAGTGACGATCGTAATTTCTACTTATACAATGGTTTTTTTTTTTGTCACATTATATAAATACTTACATATTTTGTTGTTCCTCGGTGTATAGGAGATGGCAATGGCAAAATAATAAGGCGACAGCCAATGAAGTATACTGGGCGGATTTAGAGACGAGGCAGAAAGGGCAGAACATTCTGAAAGTGGGCAACGTCGCAAATAGCTGTCAATTATTTCGCTGTTTTGATTAATTTGGTAATATTACTGTATGGAAGTATGAAATATCGCTAATTAGTGAACTAATTAGAAATATTGATTATGAAATGCAATAATTAATATCACATAAGTAACATAATATCGCCAGTTTTCTCCGGAGGGTTTGGCAAGGATGTACTATAGTACACCCACATTTCACCAGTTATGTTTATGTTATGTCCTATGTAATAGTGGTTGAGCCTATTGCCATCAACCGGACACAGATCTAGACTCTGACGAGCTGCTACTGAGAATTCCTAATGGAAAAACCCAAAAACGGAGGAGTAAGTCCTTACATTTTTTAGAAACTTTGATCAGCATTCACAGATTTTGCAAAAAAACGTTCAAGTACGACAGCAAAAGAATGGTAAATTTTCTCATTATATGTCTCTCAGGTGCACCTTTCTCGTGCCGCCCGCGCCAGTATGAACGGCGCATCTGATTTTCTTCTCTTTAATAACAGAACCCCCCGCCAACCGCCTCGCGCCCTTTTCGCGCCCATCGAATATTTTCAATATTTGGATGTGCGGTTCTAATGTAACATTATACTATAATGGCAGCAGCAAAGTAATAAACTATTTGTAAACGATGTGATGAAATGTATCATTAAGGTATAGGTACACTTCCAAAGGCGACGGCAGCGGCGTTGCGGTGGATAATAACCACAAGCGACAGTGCCGCTGCGGTTATAGTTCCGAACGTGACGTCACTGCTACGATTGCAGCGGCACTTATTTTCTTCAATTTAGAGTTTCAGACGGCATTGCCTCTGCGATCTGCCGCCGCCTTCGGAATTGTATCTAAAGGTGAAAGCGCCAGGGTAGGCCAGGAAATTCATTTTCGTTTTTTGTAATTTGGAGGTCAGGATTAGGTTGAGTGTTGATTAAAATATGATGCTAAAAGAGATTTGTATTGATGATTCTAATGATAATTATAATTCTGTAAATACATATTTCCAAACACTGAACCCTCAAATTGCAAAAAAAAAGTAAAATAAATGAATTTCGTGGTCTACCTTGTCGCTTTTGCCTTAAGGTTGAACTAGTCGCGGGCTCTAAACTCATTGGTGGGCGTGACTAAAATGCACGCTGTCTCACCTCTACTGCCTAAATCAATTACAAATAGTATAATTGAACTCTTCGTTAATTGATCGGTGCCGACTTTGTTTTGGAGATTTTACACTTCTTCTAATAGTTATTTACGCCCAAAGTTGCGTTAAAATTAGCAAGAATTAATGGCTTTGTATTTTACTATTCTGTTTCCGCACTGACAAAATTAATCACTAGACAAAACGATATCATGTTTAACTTTGGATGTAGGTAAAATGTCAAACAGTGGAGTAATCCCACCCGTTTATATGTAAAATATCGACTAGTGCAACCTTAAGGCGCCTGAAAGCAACCGTAGCGTGGCGTTGCCTTTGTATTATAATAGTACATACTATAATGGAAGCACCTGCTGCCCACGCATAATATTAAACAACTCTAAGAAACACTGACAACTCTTAGAAGAAGGCGACCCCATGCACTTTTTTATTGCACTCAAATGCAGAGTTGCTAAAATGCGATGCTGCATGAAGCAATCTTTGAAATACGCAATTTTACCAACGCAACCGAACGCAATGAGGTACCAAAACGCGATGCACATTGATTAAGTCGCAAAACGCTGATCGCCTATTGATATTTTGTATCTCAGAATGTTTCCTATTTTAAAAACTACATATACAGACAAAAACTTTTCTTAAAACGATTTTCAATAAGTACATGCTACATAAGTATTATTATGTATATATGGGTGGGACATTTAATAAATGCAACATGGGGGTTCCTAGAGTCATCATCAATTCTTGCCGCATTTCCACTTGCGATTGCGTGATAAAAAGATAATGAATCTAAAAACACCAAAAAAAAAAGGTAATGCACAGCCAACCGTACATCCGTGGTATGACTTGAAATGCGAAAACCGTTATTACTACTAGGGAATAAAAGCGTGTGAAATTGTAGCCAAGGACGCGCAGTTGACTCTACTATACCTACTGATGTGAAATCACAAGTAAGGATAATAGTTATTATAGTTGGCATTCAGGGTTTATATCTAGTCTGAATTATAATTTACTATTCAAAAACATACATAGCTATTAAATACTAGTTATTTAGCAATTGATGACGGAAGTCATCATGAATAATGGTAAATTTAAAATTTGGATAAAATACAATGCAAGGTGCTGCGTGACGCGTGACACTTCAGCAGACTATTTTTAAATGTACATTCGTGGCACTGCCCAATTCGTATTTAAACCAGAATGATGATCCATTCAAAGTAACATTATTCCTTACTAAATGACACAATTTTTTTATTGGGTGAATAGTTTAGTTTTAAACTCGACTCTAAAAATACATGATATCACCCAGATTACAAAATGTACTACCAACATTAACAATCTAATAGAAACACATAAAATACTTTGTATACATCACTCATTTAGGTACATTGGTACCAGTCTAACAGAGAAGCGTATTCGGTTCCAATTTAAAAACTTTACCAATTCCTTCAACGTTCGCGACGAGCTCGTTTGGCCCGCGCTGTCGGTAGAGAAGAATTTGCGTCATCAACATCTCTTTTCTTCGTCGGCGCCTGCGGCCGTTGTAGCTGGCTCTGCGCTGTCAACTGCAGCTGTAGCGCGTGAGTGTTCAATCGCTCCGCTAGAAGTAAAGGCCTCAGTGCTGCCATTTTATGACTGTACAGTGCCACGCGCGGCCGACTGTTCACAGCGGCAGTTAGCTGCTCACGCACAGTCATCTCCGTGTTCTCAGAATTATTGTTCCATTTGTCAGTATCGCCTTTGTCCTTTTCCACATTCTCTGATGTTTTATTTGACTCTGAATGATCATCAGTATCAGTTTTACATATTATGTGCACTTGAGCTCTTACTTCCGCATCAAATTTTGATATTGTGCTCACAAGGGGTTTTGCCCAACCAATATGAAGAATTGGTGTTTGACTACCTTCTTCCCATTTGCAAATGCCATCATAAAATCTAAAAGTTAATAGAAGCTGTGTTATTAACAATTTTACCAGAAATATAATGATAACTAGGTGCTGCGTGTTTTTTTAAATACAAGCCATACCTTAGCAATGAGGCAAAGCACTCTGGGTCCTTCAGAATTGATCGGGCAGAGTGACCAGAGCTTTCGGCTTTCATCAACTGTGGTATTAGTTCATTTGCTATTTCAGAAAACTCTTTGTATATCTCTTCATCATCACGGGAATAGTTGTAGCTGTGAAGAGGAATATATTGTGTTATGATAAAGTGGTATGTGTTGGAGTTGGATCATACTCATAATATCAAAAACAATATCCTATTAGTTAACAACAGACATTTTTACAGCCTTCATTATTTTACTACCTTTTTGGCAGTGCACAGAATACACCTTTCCAGTTTTAATTGTTATAGAGCAAATTAATACTCTCTAAGTAAATGGCTATATTAGACACCCGGAGTGCCAACAGACAGACATGACGAAATTATAGGGGTTCCGTTTATGACATTTGGCTACAGAACCCTATAAATGACATCATCTGTTTTGGTCCAAATGTAAAGCAAAATTTATCTTTGGCATTTAGACCAAAAAATAATTAAGTAAAATTGAAATCATTCAACTTTAATTATTTTTTGGTTTTTATCTATTCTTATACAACATTATTTTTTGTTTATGCTAAACCCGAAAAGGGGTCATTGTACTCATCAATTTGAACAACTTTTTCTATGGGACCAACCATGAAATCGCGAAAAAAAAATCAGATGTTCCATACATTTGTGTTCACTTAAATCGACAAAATGTATGGAACAGCTAAAACTAACGTTGTATAGATAAAAACCAAATATTATAATAATTTTATATGAGATATACTAAAAATAGATATACAGGGTGTTAGTGTAAACACGGTTATCCTTGAAACCGGTGGTTTGATTTCATTTATAGAACGTAAAATCAATGGAAAAATACAACTTTTTTTTTTAAAAGAAATTCTACATTTTTCCACAAGAATATTTCACCCTATACGCAAGGGCAACCAACTTGCGTCTCAACACGGCGGGCGGCGGCTGGCGGGGCGGGCGGGGCGCGCGGGGCGTTACATGACCGCGCGGCCCCTCTTCAGTCAGCTGTTTCGCAGCGTATCCATGAGTATCGGGACAGAGTCGGATATTTACTTTTAAAAATCTTTTAATGAAAATAAGGTTTTATTTTTGTTGTTACTGGGTCATTTATTATTATATTTAAGTCAACTACCCGTGGTTTGAGTGACAACGGTGTTTACCCTTGCATACTGTATTATATCTATTTTTAGTATATCTATTTTTATATATGTAGTAGCTTCTTTGATTGTTTAAGTATTATAAATAAAAATATGAATAATAAAAAGAAAAGGACTTACTGTCGAATAACGTCGCCAGCACAGGCCCATGCATGGAAGGCTTCTTTGTACATTTTATGGCGATGGTAGTGGCCTCCTTGGAAAGTGTATGGATAAACATGGCGGTCTTCATAATTTGTTCTTGATGAGCGGATAGCTTGAGCATATAGTGCAGCAGGGTCTGGTCTCTGTGTGCCATCAGATCGTAAATTATCCAATTCATTATGTAGAGGCAAATCTACATCAGCTTCTACAGAACAATTGGCTATTCTCATGTATTCATCTAAGTCTCCAAGATTGCCCAATGCCATGGGGTAAGCATCTAAATGGCCTGAAAGGGGAAGATAGCGATTTATAATTAACATACCACTTTCATTTATATTATGTAGAGACCGGATAATGCAAAACAATTTTTTTTTGTCTTTTTTTTATTATTGCGTATTTTACCTAATATCAACTGATTGTACACTCGGAAGCAAAACTGCATGGATTGTATAGAAATAAAACCGTGTGACGCGAAAAATGACGCCATCTACCGTAAAATCAGTTATCGACTAACGAAATGTATTATGCCGTTACAAGATGGCGTTGCTTTGTCATAAATTATAAAATATTTTTGTAGTTTCTTTTTGTCTCTTCAAACATTCAAATAATTTATGATTAATAGTTTCTTTTAAAGAAAATTGTTCCTAACTATTAACTATGTTAAAATGGAATATACATTTATAAGTATCTAAGTTTTAGTTTTCAAACTTGAGAGGGTAGGTTGAATAGTGATTTATAAATAATTGGTAGGTAGTAAGTATAAATAATACTTAGATCGAAGAGTTATGACTAAGCTCAATTGATCGTTCGCTAAGTTCATTTCGGTTACCTCGTTCGAGTGCATTTTGTTGAGTTTTTATTTTAATCAGGCGAATTACTTAATTCACCGAAATGAGTTACCTTATTAGGTATTGAGCTGAAATAATTTCTTTGCATAATCAAGGCAAAAACTTGTCAGAAATAGCCAGAGAGACCGGTGTATACGTAAGTAGTTTTATTATCACACTTTTATATAAAAAAAACTCCATTATTTTTTAGCTACATAATAAATATTATTGACTAATAAATATTTTCAGAAAAACAGTTGTTCTATGGGTACGCCTATTTGAAAGAGGAGGGTTAATTTCAAAACCATCAAAGAACTGGTAGACCACGACTTATAAACATTGCAGCATCAAACCATGCTACGGGAGTATGAAGAAAATGGATTTCTGTCGACGAACCACTATGCTGGTTTATTTGACACAAGTGTTGACAATGTCCGTCGTGCTCTTCATAATGAAGGGCTGCATTATCGGAGGCAATGAGGCATGCTATAAAATGGCAAGATTACAGTTCGCTTTGGATCATATAAACTTCGATTGGAGTAATTTCATCTTTACAGATGAATAAAAACTTTTATTCCCAGTGAACACTGAACACGGACGCTTATGTTTGTGGCGTCGAAATAATACGCGATACACTAGTGGCACAGATATTATAATACTACGTACAGATACCCAATCCCATACAAAGAAATGGCACCACCCTAAGTCTGGCAATTGAGCTGGCTATTTTTCTTCCTCCATTTTTTTAACAGATGGCAGCATCAGCGACTCACTAATTGCCAGAGACTGTAGTTTTACAACGCCATCTAGGAGTCTTGCTTAGATACTACGCAAGACTCCTAGATGTTTTTCTTCCTTTTTTACGTTTTTTCTTCCGAGGTGTTCAATTTTTATATTTCTACGTAAAATACTAGATTAAAAAAAAATGTTATTTGATTTTCCTTAATGAAACGACTTAAACGCAAGTTGAAAGTGACCCTGTCATCACTTGAGTAAAACGCCATCTATTGCAAAGAGCTCTCGACAAAATGATTTACATATGGCTATTGTACCATTCTAAGAGTTCGAATTGAAGAAAACGGCTTAATTTAAGTTTTTTGTTGTAAATACGAAATTTATGAGTGTAAATACATAAATCAGCATTAAACAAAGAAGTTTTGATTTTTACTAATATTACCTCAGCCAAAATTTGCCGTCTAACGCTTTTTAGTGATTGTTAATTTCATAAATTGTTACTTATGCTGCCATCTATGATTTTTTTTCAAGACTAATTATAATTTGTTCGAGTTGAGACCCCATGCTAGTGGTCATGTAGTGGCCAATATGCAATCTGGTCATAATATAACAGTGAAATTGTGGGGATGGATGAGTGCAGCCAATCCGGGAGAACTAGTCAGACTACCAAGTCAAGCAAATAGTGCAAATTATGTAGAAGTGCTGGGGGAGACTATGTTGCCTACCGTTCGAAATGTGTATCCAAGGGAAGACTTACCGCATATAAAATTTGTAAAAAATAATTATACTTAATATTATTTTACTTAGTACTATTTTTTATATTAACTGGAGACCTGGTTATGTGTGTATAATCTATTCAAGTTCAAACACAACATCAATTTTAGTTTGTTATGTTACCTACTAACCATTTGATATGTTTTTTGTGCAATTTTGTAATTTTGAGCCTACCTATTTAATCCGAGCGACCTTTGTGATAAAATAATCTGGTCTCCAGTTTGTTTTATTGAGATTACATATTAAGCTTCAATCCTCTTTCCGATTTTGGAAACGAATACAAGGCCGGCTTTTTTCAAGCTTCTTAGTTGTCTGTCTGTAATTGTCGATAGCCTACGTTAGAATGTCTCACCACATCACTAACTTGTCGCGCGCCGCCCGGCGTACTAAGCGAGCTAACGCTTACGTAAAGTATCGTTTTGTGAGTTTTACATTGCTTTTCCAGTCCCTTATCGAAACACTTAGGTAGTAGTTAAGAAGCAATGTATTTACTGCAAACATAGTACGGTCGTTATGATATTTGAAAACAAAAATAATGTAGTAAAGTATCGTTTTGTGATTGTTACATTGCTTGTCCAGTCACTTAGTGACACACTTAGGTAGTAGTTAAGAAGCAATGTATATACTGCATAAATAGTACAGTCGCTGTGATATTTGAAATGAAAAATAACGTAATAGAGGCAAGAACTCAACCGGCGGGGGTGGCGGGCTCGCAAAAATTGGCACACGTCCGACCTCCAACACGTTCCGCTCGGGACTAAAGGACGCGTGACGCGCGCATGAAAAGATGAAACCACTTAGTTTTGAAATTAGTGGTATAAATATTTTAATATTTCACATTATGTCAGCGAATATTTAACACATTTTTTACGACCTTTATTATGGTATAAGTTTTATTATTCAAAGCCTAATAAAACTCAAATAAAATAAGAAATAAGTCTTTGCGATTTAATTGGATGCAGTAAAGTGCAAGTAATCGTGTATCGCATAGCCGGAATCTAAAGATCGAAGTATGAATTATGTAATATGTTTTTTTCAAAATTTAAATCCGTGCTATCTACGAATAAATCACAATAGAAAACGACGGTTTTTAGGGTAACATCGCCTTAAGCTTTGGTCTCATTAGGAAGTAAGAAATAATATTATAATGTTATACGATAATTAATAAACTGACTATTAAAGAATAATAAACTGTAAGAAAGAAATAAACAACTTTATTTTTTAAAGCCTCTTCCCCACCGGCTCGTTTTTATCGTGCAATAATAACGCAAACGTTACCTATTGCTATATTGCGTCCCGGCTCCTTGCACACAAAAAATAACTATAAAGCCTCTCCCCCACCACTGCGTTTTCATCGTGCGATATTTCTAACGAGTTTCCGCGTTTTTATCGCGCGATAATCTCATGCGTCCTAATACAAAATGTTATAAGAACCTTTCTTATCGGAATATCGCAGGACGGAGAAACGCGCGTCTTACTCATATTGTGGCGTTTAATACTGAAAACAAATATCGCAATAACGCTTACGATATTATTGCGTGATAAAAACGCTCCGGTGGGGGAGAGGCTTTATACTTAGTTCCTTTTTGTTTGGCGAGCCTGTTTACCTGCGATGACTGTTCTTTTTTCCTGTTGCTAATTACCCTAACTACCAACTCAAATATAAATACCCACTTGTTAGCATAATGAATATATTTCTATCGGTTTCTTTTGTTATGTATATCATTTAAGCTACGTATGCTAGTAAATGTAATTCTGCACTAAAGCTTACATAAATAATTTAGATAAATGTAATATCTGTGCGTTTCGTAAATGACTTAGTCATAGTTGTAACGAAACCAACGCTATCTAGTTTGATTTTTGAAAACCTGATCTCAAACGTTCATTCAATAATAGACACTAAGGTATCCATGCAATTTTACAGGTGATAGTACATTATTTTGGCATTTTTTCTATCAAATAATTATTTCAAATGTACATGTCACATACATCAATGTTACATAATTATTATTTATTTTGGTTCTTTTTGGCAGTGACATTTCAAGTATTTAAAAGTAACTTATTCCAATCTCTAATGAAGGTATCTATTATTAGAGGATTATCCTAACTTAATATTATAAATGCGAAAGTGAGTTTTTTTGTTTGTGTTTTCTTCAGCCGTTTTAGCATGAAAGTGTAACAATTGTTTGTTACACTTTCATGCTAAAACGGCTGAATGGATTTGGATTAAATTTGGCACAGGGGTTATCCGGAGACAAACTCAGCTTCACTTTGGCTGGGCTGCTGTATGTGTGTCCAATAATAGCTATAGAGCAGAGCTTCGTTTTTCTACTAGTATTTGCCGTTTCCATGTAAAATAAGTAGATACTGAAAAATATTGTTATATTTACCACTGTCATACAATAACCACAGAAGTCTGTGCTGCATTTGAGCAATTTCATGGACATCTGTAGTTTGAGTCAATGTTGGGTTGATTGAAGATACTAGTGCAGCTAGTTCCATTACTCGAGTGCATATAACTGGTTTCCCAGCTACGTACAGCCATGAACGTGCAGATACTCCATCACCAACTGACCTTCCACGTTTGTCTTCATTACCTTTGCCATGCCAAGTTACCTAGAAATATATGTATAGGTTTTTTATTGATCATCAGACCTTATATGTATGTGCTACAAAAAATTGAGTGAAACTTAAGATATTTACTACATAGATAGACAGAAGAGATAAGTATAAATTAAAGGATGGGGACAAAAGTAAATTTTTATTATCTTGAGAAAATTGAATTAAAATCTAACTTAATTTCATAATCAAACTTGTTGGTGGCAAAGCATTCTTGTGATCCATACCTCAGCTGTTTCTATGCCATCTTTCCCAAAAACTACCCAAGCATGGTCTTCAGATAAAGCCAGGTGAACGTCTTGTTTACCAAGTACTTGACAGCCTGCAGTTACTGCAAAAGCCACACCAAAGCAGTCAAGTTTATTTCCTGTTAAAAAACTATAAATAGACTGCAAATGCGCTCGGTCTTTGTAATAACTGCGAGTCAATGAATTCCAAACCACATCGGCAACTCGCTTCACCAAATCTCTCGAGGTGTGTACTCCATTTAGCAGTTTCACATCGACGCCTCCACGCATCAGTGTGACAAAACGCTCATGCAGTGACTTTACTTCTTCGTATTCAACAGATGGGAACTTCATTTTCCCAACTTTATTTGCCGCCAAATTAATTTCCTTATCGTTGTTTTTTACATTAGTTAAATTATTTTCAACCGCTCCAACAATAATAGAAAACAAAGCTAAATCTGCCTCTTTCTCACTGCGTAGTTGTTCTTCAAACAGATCACATACTTTTTGTATGCTATCTATCGGAAAATAATGTTTATATTCTAATAACGTCATTATTATGATTGCGATTATTCACATATTTCTCCAAAAACATTTAAAATTATTAAAAGCCAGATCGTTCTGCCGGCTTGCTTTGCTTGTAATTATTTTTAGTTTGCTATATTTGTGTATTGGTCCTAATATTTTTATACAATGACTAAATTTGACACAAGGGTTATTGAGATGAGATCACAAAATATAGTGCTAGAGTGACAGGCCGCTGTAGAGGGATGAAAGGTTTGGCATGCGTGTGACGCGTACGCACGCGTTTTGCAAGGCTTGTTGTTTTCCGCTACTAATGTATATACCGGAGACCGTAGTAAGATACAAAAATCAGTAACCAAAAGCCGCCAGCGGCGTAGCTACTGCTAATCTTCATTTCTTTGTCACAAAATCTTACAGATAAAACCGCAAAACTGTAAAGTGGGTGATAGACGTGCGTACTTAAAGTAAGTCAATGAGTTCGCTACCTTACTCGGCTCGCCGCGCGTCGTCGGTGACACACGTGAATCTTGCTCAAAATTTCATTGTCAAATTGGCTCGCGCCTTCGTGGCTCGCGGCTCGCGGCTCGCGGACGACAGACGGACGAGTAAGCTCGCCGAGCCATAAGTACGCGTACTTGCTCGCACGTCTATTGCCCTTTAAGGGGCTTGGTATGTAGTACATACTAGTGCCATGGGGCTTGGTCTTTTCGTCACGTCATCGTCACGGTTCGTTTGTTCTCTCTGGTTCTGTCCTTCTCTGCCATTGAGATTTTATGTCTATGTTCTCTGCTGTGTCAGAGTTGTTTTGTTGACGTTGTTGTTCTTGTTGACAAATGTCACCCTGATTCATCAGACAAATTCCTTGTGCTGTGCAGATTCCTTTGAAAAAGTTGACAAATGTTTACTTGTTGTGTACTTTAGATATCTTTTGTATTTTACATTATAGTTATAACCACAGAGTACAATATAATATACTGAAAGTTATAACGGTTTTGTTGGTCTGGGATATGCAACAGTTGTCATGAATAATTTGTACATCGATCAAACTATTGAGTATGTCAGGAAAATAGTTGAGAACAATCAATGTGCCATTTGGTTAGTTTTTGTTGGTGTATTCATTGTGTGTATACATATTTTGCGAATAACCCGCACTGGGCCCGTATAGATTACGGCCCCCTCCCTCTCATCGAGAGTAGGCCTGTGTCCCAGCATTGGCAAAATTATAGGTTGATTATGATATTTTATGAATAAATACTGCATTCTTCATAACGTTATCTTCATCATCATCCATTTTTCCCGTATGTTGTTATTGCACTCTGCCACTTTGGGCTTCATTCATTATCATGAATCTCCCTTTTACCATATATATGTTGACATGTTTATATGTCCTAGTATTAATAAGTGCTTTAATAATTCAATAAAAACAGGAGTTTTACAGTTTGAATTGAAGCTTACTGGATGCTTTGTGTTGTCTTTAGTGATAAAACAGATGGTCAGCGACTGAGATATTCATGTGGACATACTGCATGTGACAACTGTGTTATTGATGCAGTAGACTGCCTGCTTTGCCTCACTCCACCTCAGGTCACTAGTCCACAGCCCAAGCTTGATGATGCCTTGACACAGAGGGTACAAAATGCATCAGAACTACTAAAAGTGTGTCAAGATTTGTTTAATACAGATGGTATTCTATAAATACTTATTTATACAATATTTTTTTCACTCATTATGCTTATTCATTAGCAATAGTAAATATTTTTTTAACTCTTGTTTTCAGTTTTCAAACGTAAAAGATTATCTGAGCAACTAAGGATTGAAAAAGAGCTGTTCCCAGAATGCATTCAAGCTCCTGTGAAGTACGAGAACAAAAGAAAAACTTCTTTTATTTCTTACAAAAATAAAGAAAATAGAAATTCAACATTTTTTCCTGGACAAGAAACATCACTTTCTAGTGAAAATATTACAATGGAAAACTCTGCCAGATATGTACAACAGTGGCTCAACAAAAATGATAAAGATTTAACAAGAAAACCATTTAGTGATTTGAATGTGAACACTCAATTAGATCATAATATAAAACTATCAAAAAATAATTATAAACTACAAACTAAAGAAAATGAAAATTTATCAGTTCTCAAGACAAATAGAAAGAGGTCTCATTTCAAAACAACTGTTAAAAACAGTCCACTGCAGAGTGGAAATATGAGATCAATCATTAACCAACACAATGGTAGCTCTAAGAAAGTAAAAAAAAAATTACATCTGTCTAATGTAGATTTTGTGAGGAAGACAGAACATGATAATGATGAAAGTGGCATTTTTATGGATGATGATCTTATTGTAATAGATGACTCACAAGAAACAGTTATTGATAAAGATAAAAATGCATGGCTAGCTGTGCTTGAAGCCAATAAAAATGAAGAAATTGAATCTACCTCACTAGTTAACTTTAGAGATGATAAAACTTTAATTTATACCAATAATACAGAAACTACAACACAGTCTGATGCATTACAAAGCACAACAATTCCAAACATAAAAGTACCTTTTTATAAAAAAAGCTATATCATTGAAACATGTACATATTGTAATGCTGCAGCTGTTTTAGCTGGAGCGCAATCTGAAAAAGTAGAAATAACGATTGACAATGCAAATTTCACAACTACAATTAAGATTTTAAAGGATGTCGAAAACAATTCTAAGTTGAATACAACTAATTCAATTTCAGTTCAAACTGATACTTGTGAAAATTTTCCTGTTCATGATATTGGATTTACAAATTTGAAGCAAAAAGATGGTAGAGAAGATGTAGTTTCACAGAAATCAGATATACTAAGTGAAGATTTATTTGAAGCAGAAGGACAAAAAATTGGAATAGGTTATAAACAAGACAACCTCCATGACTGTTTAGTAATTGCAGAATCAGACAGTGATATGGAGATGGAAACAAGTGGCCCATTGCCAGTAAAAGTTGATGTCCACAGGTCCTGTGATGAATCGTAAGTTGTGTAATCTAGGTATATCTATAGGTACAACACAACCTTTAGCTTTTGAATCTATATCTAACAAATGATAACTTTGAATGAATGTTGAATCTATATCTAACAAATTTTATTGAGTTAGCTTCAATAATTACGTATTTTTCCCACTTAGTGTATGTAGATGATATTTTAGTTGCTCCGTCACTGTTATTTACATAGCAGGTAGTGGTATTTGAATTTGTGTGGGATAGGTACCACAGCTAAAAAGTGAAAAATAAAACCTATTACAAAAAAATAAACAACTGCCCAATACACTAAAAAAAGTGAAAAATAACTTTAATTTCGGAAGTACAAAAATTGAAAAGCAAAGTCACCAACTTCCGAAATTAAAGTTATTTTTCACTTTTTTAGTGTATTTTTTGGAAGTCAGTTGTTTTTTTTTTTTGTAAAAAGTTTTTGTTGACTTTTTTTTGGAAGTCTTGTATATTTTTTTTAAATTTTCTTTCTTTCTTTATTTCAATTCAATTTTACAAGACAAGGGTAAGATTTGTACCCAGTGATAATGTCGATGTCATTTTTTTTTTTGTAATAGTTAGGTACAACATTTCAAATCAACAACTTTTCTTACATCAAAAATAAAACTTGTCTTGAATATGTACCATCATGGACACTGGCGGTCGACCACTTTTCAACCATATTGTTATTACATAAATAAAGGCATATGGGTGAAAAGTGGTTACCGCTATATTCCGCAATAGTACATTATTACTTTAATTCCAGGGAATATGGAATCCTGAGTGAAATAGTGAACATCGAGGAACACAATACCAGGCATAGACGTGGTCCGCGTGGGCTCACCCCCACAAGCACTGATTCTTCAGATAAAGAAAATTATAATCCCAACAGAATGAAAAGACATACTTTTAAAAAGAAAACATATACTAAAAAGTGACATTTAAGTAATATGTAAGTTGACACAAAGTGTTTTATACAGAACTGAAGAATTTTATTTTTCATGGAATGTTAATCAGTACTTAAGTTAATTGTATAATGTGAAAATGTTTTTCAACATTGCTTAAAATTAAGTATTCGTTATTTGCTAAGGAATCTGTTGGGCCGTACCTATTTGTTAAGTGGAAATGATTTTAAAATAACATTACATAATTATGTTCATAGTTTTTTTTTGTTTTTTTCCCACCAGACCACGTCACCAACGTGAAACGTTAAACAAATAACATGATATCTATATAATATTTCTCCATAAATCATGTAGGTAACCATATATTCCTGTGTGATGTTTTACTTTTAATTTTATGTTTGTAGTCTTCTTCCTCTTCCTCCTCTGCAAGAAGTCCGATTATTACAAGATCTCAGTCTACCATTACAATTTTCACGCGAGCACTCGACTGAACTGCGTCAACGTCTACATAAAATCTATTCGGAAAAAGTTGCCACAGCAGCTTCCCGCTGCGCCATGCGGCTTCGTAAGGCGCAGCGCGGCGTGCGAGTCTTGAGATGCGTTGCGCAGCGTAGCCCGACGCAGCGATGCATTTTCGAATTATCTCAATTAAATGTGTATCTTTTTGTGTAGTAAAATAAAGTTATATTTTGTATGACCATCATAAAAAGTGCGTGCAGCGTCGCGTCGCGTCTCGTCTCGGTGTGAACTGACCCTTAGTTGAAATTTGGTGCACATATGTATGTATTTCTGTGACCCAAACACGGACGTGTAACGTAAATAAATTAATTTTGATTATAGAGGTCAATTTTAGGGGGGCAAATTAGAAAAACCCGGCCAAGTGCGAGAAGGACACGCGCACGAAGGGTTCCGTACTATCAATACTAATATTATAAGTTCGAAAGTAACTCTGTCTGTCTGTATGTTACCTTTTCACGCTTAAACCGTTGAACGGATTTCGATAAAATTTGGCAAGGAGATAGATGGCATCCTGGGGAAGGACATAGGGTACTTTTCAGCGACATACCACGCGGGCGAAATCTAGTTATCTATAAAAACGGCAAAAAAATCACGTTTGTTGTATGGTAGCCCCCTTAAATATTTATTTTATTCTGTTTTTTAGTATTTGTTGTTATAGCAGCAACAGAAACATCATCTGTGACAACTGTCTAACTATCACGGTTCATGAGATACAGCCTGGTGACAAACGGACAGACAGAGCCTTAGTAATAGGGTCCCGTTTTTACCCGACTACGGCGAAGAAAAAGGAGGGTTATGATTTTGACCGGTATGTATGTATGTATGTTCATCTGTTCCCTCCTATCTTCCAAACCACTTATCACAATTTGACAAATGAGGTATCGTTAGAAGCGTCGTGATTGTCCGCTGGTTATAGGCTATGTGAAGTCACATTAAATTAAAAATGGCGCCCTCTAGAGGACATAAAGTGAGGAACTTAAAAAAAAATATGGTTTAGTCGTACCATGTTGGGTATCAAATGAAAGGGCTTAATGAGCACATTTCAAAAATATATCTATTACAACCCCAAAAGAGTTAAAAAAAAAATCAAGTAATAAAAACTAAAACCCAACTACGACTTAAAAGGTATAAACAAGACACAAATTAAAAATCCGGAGTCACACGTAATCTGTTCGATTTATGCCCTAACACGTGTGACTCCGGATTTTTAATTTGTCTGTCTTAAGTGTCTTGTTTATACCTTTTAAGTCGTAGTTGGGTTTTAGTTTTTATTAATTGATTTTTTTTACCCTTTGGGTACCCTTAAAATAAAGTTTTGCAAACTGTACCGTGTGACATATCAAATGAAAGGGCTTGTCGCGAGGATCTCAAATACCTACCATTTTTTTTGATAATTTTAAATATTTTTTTTTAAAGATAGGTACCTAAACCTATTTAAGAAAATAGATGAAAGTGGACCATCCCCCATAACTCCAAAACTAGTGAACTGAAAATTTAAAAAAAAATACAGGATATAGTTCTATAGGTAGGTACTTAGGTACAGATTACTGGAAAACCTATAAGAAGTCTATGGTCTTAAAATAACATGGATGGATTAAAGCGCTATGATATGATTATAGGTAGGTAACCTATCCTTATTAGGTCTATTTTTCAATTTTATTTATTTATTTATTTATTTGCTAACATGTAAAACACTGGTTAGTAGGCATGCATTAAAATTTCATGACACAGTATTAAGACATGCACCCAGTAAGGGCACTGCAAATGATTAAATTACATAATATTGATTCTAATTATTACAATTCATTAAGTTAAACTAAACATTAATTATTTATTTATTACATTTTATTTTAATTTTATACCATCATCATTTTTCCTTTTAATTTTCATCATAGGTATTTATAGTGTAGGTAGTATTATAATATCTGTGGTGTAGGTAATATCCACAACGACCAAACTCCGATTAGAACAATGGTGATACCGAAATGATGGCCAGTATATCGCCTACAAAAATGCATAAACACTTTTTCTCTGACCTATCATTATTTTAATGTTTTATACTTACTTACTACTAGCATAAATTTATATGGGACCACCTCTGAAGCATGACCTACCAAACAAAAAAAGAATCATCAAAATCGATTCATAATTGGCGGAGAAATCGCGTAACATACACATAAAAAAAAAAAAACATACAGACGAATTGAGAACCTCCTCCTTTTTGAAGAAGTCGGTTAAAAAAAATCATTTTTTCATGCTTTTTTTTAGGTCAACGACTGCAGGATACTTCAAGCTACAATAGTTACCTACTTAAAGTCTCCTAATCATGCAATCAATACAGAAAGTGAGTTTGTTTGTTAATATCTGTTTGATTGATTGTTACGCTAAAACGGCTGAACAGATTTGGATGAAATTTGGCACCACGACCATGACCTGGATTAGGACATAGGATACTTTTCATTCCTATATTCCCACGGGATCGAGACCTATGCGGGCAAATCCGCGGGGTGCAGCTAGTGAGTTTATAAAATCAGGTTTTTTGCTTTATCGTTTTTAGATATCGATGGCATAATATTATATCAAATATCAATTAAGTATATCGATACCTACCTACCCATAACGTCTGTGACTTGTGAAGTTTACCTACACAAAAAAAAAAGATTTTTGAACTGATATTTCAAGCAACTAGGTACCTACCCTACCAGTGGTCGTTGACCACAAAAAAAGTAAAGTCATCTAATCTTTTGTTTTTTGTTTTAAGTACCATAATGGACAAGATAATGATGATGACGGAAGATATCGATACCCATCACGTTTGTGGAGTTTTACTACTTAGTTAATTTTATTTGACTATGTCAACGTAGATATACCTACTACTTACGTATACCTAAACCTAAACTTTCTTTACTAAATCGGTATGACTTTAATGAAGTATGTAAAACATGAAATTGTGTCTAGCAATCACTAGCAATAGACTGCAATAACTACATTTCAGTTGCTATTAAAAAAAAAAGGTTTTCTAAATCATAAAACAACAAGATCGGAGGTATCACTGTATTGTCGGAAATTTCGCTATAAGTTTAGTAGGGACGGGATCACCACCAGCCGCCGCCACCACCACCGCTGGACCAGCCGCCGCCACCGCCTCCGCCGGACTTCCAGCCGCTGCCGCCGCCTCCGCCGCCGCTGGACCAGCCGCTGCTGCCACCACCGCCGCCAAGCTTCCAGCCGCCGCCGCTTCCGCCGCTAGACCAGCCACTGCTGCCACCACCGCCGCCGAGCTTCCAGCCGCCACCGCCGCCGCCGCCGCTGGACCAACCACCGCCGCCGCCGCCAGACTTCCACCCACCGCCGCCGCCGCCGCTAGACCATCCGCTGCTGCCACCGCCTGGCCAAACAAAAATTACACTCAGTCAGTAACTATAGGTATAGGATAGGTAAGGTCTATTTAAATCATTGTTTCCAATGTTGATGTTATTTCCACTTAAACAAACATCAACTTTATGCTAGTTTAAATAAAGTTGGTTTTAGACTGACTAGTACCGTTCAAAAAGTTATAAAAAATATGAAGTCGTCGCGCAAACTGAACCTTATGTGTAGGCATTACAGTAGTTTTTCCTAAAACTCGTGTGTGTTAACACTTGCACTACAAATACCGCCCTTACTACTACGACATGGCTGTCAGTGTTGCGGTTCACTGTAAAACTTACTTAGATTAGATGCTCCACAAGAAAATCTACCTAAGTAAGTAGGTACCAACATAAATATGGCAAATTACAGGTGTTGCAATATCGCTATGTCAATGCCTTCTCTACAAATAAGTTAAAACCTTGACTTGCGGTCAATCATTCTGTAACTTAATATTAAAATAATTTAAAGATTGCGTAAAATGAGTTGGTACTTATTATGTATACTCAAGAGACAAGTTTGACATAGACAACAACAAACTAATGTCCAGCTGAATGCAGTCATTGCGAAATTCGTAATGGTTGCCGCTGAGCGAATGGATGACCCTAACTATTGGCGATGTCTCGACCTCCAAGCGTAAGATTTTGCAGGTACCCTCAATAGGTTAGCGTAGGTACACCTATTTGTAGTTATAGATTATGAAATAGGAAATAATTAATCATTTAAGTAACACTGTCACTGTGCACTAAGACATCATAAAGCAAAAATGTTAACTGATTAAAAAGTAAGGTAGGAGGGTTCCCTCTGCTAGTACCTATTGTCAAGCGAAGTTTTAGGTTCATCGATATGTCGTGACTTCTTTGTTTCGAGGTCAGTAAAATGTGGGTTTATTCGCGAAGTACTGCAGTTCATAAATGACTATCTACGTCGTAGTAGTAGGTACCTACTCATGGTAGACTGGTAGCACAGTACCTATTTAGTCTTGTGCTGGTAGCGTGCTAACCTAACTTTAGGTAGGTACTTAACGTATTAAGTACTTTAGGTACCTACATAAATCTAGGTACAAAAGGAAGACAGTTGTACAGAGAATAAATAAAACCAAGGAAATAAAATGGCTTACCGTAGCCTCCACCACCACCTCCTCCAGTAGTGATGATCTTGATGATTTTCACCTCTGTGTACACAAAATATTAAACATTATTTACATAGAAAACTTATCTGACCATAATAACATTTCTGTACCTACTAATTTAACTCAAACATCCGCATGTAGTGTCGGCAAGTAAAAGGCTGAAACTTGTTGGCCGGCCTGATAAGTTTTGATTCGAAAAAAACTAAGATATCTGTACACTTTTCATGGGCAAACAATTATTATCCTATTGTTTTTGTACCCAAGTTGCGCAATTCCTAACTCAGAATATGTTCAGATCACTTATCTACACTACTGTTCTGAAGCGGAAGTCTGAAGACGTCATAGACGAGCTAGGTATAGTCTGGTATAGTGAGTCACTTACGTCCACCGCTACCACCGCCGCCGCCAGACCAGCCGCCGCCGCCACCACCGCCGCCAGACTTCCAGCCGCCGCCGCCGCCGCTACCGCCGCCGGACCAGCCGCCACCACCACCACCGCTGGACCAACCGCCGCCGCCGCCGCCACCGCCACCTGACCATCCACCGCTACTAATGTAGCCGGCCTTGGCCGCAACCACTGCTAACGCTAACAGACAGACGAACACCTGGAAAGAAGAAGTCAATATTAGATTCATTGTCAACGTTTTGAGTTTGTGGTTTCTGCAGTCACGAAATGGACTATGACCTTTTTGTAAACGGCAGCAAGCTAAGTTGAGAGATTGTCCTAAATAAGATATAGGGGCACAGACAGATGTGGTAAGTTTATTAAGTATTTTAGTTGAATGGAACATTATTGTAACTCAACACGAACAAGTAAGCACATTATAACACTTCACTGTTCTCAAAATAATGATGAGAAATAATCGAAAGTGCAATAAGAGGTCACAGTGGAATGAAAGGAGGAAAGATTACGTTTTATTTATTATAGTAGGTACTTATAGCACAATAAAGTCGGTCATCTTCATTTACTAATGTGTTATAATTTTACATATCTTTGTAGATAGATACTGACTTGATTGGTATTGAAATAATTAGATACGTTTTGAAATGATTGATGCTTAACGACAAGTTTTGACTTCTGCATCTGGAACCATTTTTTTGTTATTTTAGGCACCATAGCAATCATACTTAGATAACGTTTTGAATTTTAATTATCAAAATACAAACTTAATAAGCAGTAAATCAAAACTCCATGAACAGATGCGATGCTATAACATTTCTAATTTATTTTAAGTTTTGCTGGCGACCACACATGATATTAGGTAGATCTATTAGGCTAAATTATAGATCGGGGCTTTATCGGTTAAGGCACAAGCAAGGGCTATAAGCCCCTTTAAATTTCGATGCACGAATAATTTACAAATTCGAAATCACTTTTTAAACATCTAGTTAAAGCTCCTATGCTAAAGTTGTTAAATGAAATATTACCTTCATGACGAAGCTGAGAGCAAACTGCTTGCTGAGGGGTCGTTGTTATCGCATTATATATGTGATGTAGCATCTCCCACTCGGGTGCTCCGCTCGCGGCCGCCAGCCCGAGCGCCATGAAGAGGCGAACGGAAGCCGTTCTGCGGCTGTCAGTGATGCAACCCATTGTCCCTGCGTTGCCGGACCTGCGATTACTCACATTAGTCTATATCCCGTGGAGCTTTACTGACATGTTCGGTTTTTGAGATTAGATCATTTATTTTTGAAAGGACACATAATTTTGAAATGTCCGTCGTAGTTACAGTTACAGCACTGCCTTGGTGGCAGAGAGGACATAACTAGATTTGTAGAACTATACTTTATAGCGATAAGGGCGCCCATTGTATGTTTTGTAGGGTTTTTTTTTTTAACCTGGTGTAAGTACCTAAGTACAATTAAGTACTTAATTATAAATAAACAATTAAGGGCTTACCTAATTCATAAAGTTTGTTCATGGTCGACTTATGATGGGTAGAGTCAGTCAACCAACATTAGAATATGGTAATTCAAAATTATACTAGGTACGTATGTAGACTTTGTAGGTACCTCCTGGGCTAGACCAGTGCTTTGATTGACTAGGGCGGTGCACGCGGTGCGGTTCCGACCTGCACAAATCAAAACCCAAAGGGTGCTTGGTCAATCCTCCGTCCAGAAACGGTGGTCTTCCTCAAAATAAAAAAAAGATAGCGACCTATTGGACGTCGTTCCTCGTTTCTGCATTTGCATCAGTGGGTTGGAAATCGGGAATATTGGGTCGGTCATCCGCTCCATCCTAATTAATACTATTGAATTAAAGTATAGAGGTAGGTACAGTAGCCACTTCCAACATTTTTACTGCAAACATACTAAGTAGGTAGGTAGAGCGTTAGTAACAAGGTAGGGTATAGGCAGCTAGGCACAGGACTTAGGTAGGTAGGTAAAGGTACCATAAGTTTAAATTAGGTTTGCTCATAGTCTCATAGTTGCAAAAAGTCTAAATCACTGAGTTTCCTAAAAAAACCGGCCAAGTCCGAGTCGGACTCGTGCACGAAGGGTTCCGTACCATTATCTATAAAAACGGCAAAAAAATCACGTTTGTTGTATGGGAGCCCCCCTAAAATATTAATTTGTTTTATTTAAATTTAGTTATTTATTTTTAAAGTGAATATGTAACTAAATATTCTGTGAATGTTTCAAGCGTCTACCTGTTGTTGTTTTCAATATCGAGCAAAAACGAGCAAAAAAATCAGGTTTGTTGTATAGGAGCCTCCTTAAATATTTATTTTATTCTGGTTTTTTGTATTTTTTGTTATAGCGTCAACAGGTATACATCATCTGTGAAAATTTCAACTGTCTAGCTATCACGGTTTATGAGATACAGCCTGGTGACAGACGGATGGTAGACAGACAGCCAAGTCTTAGTAATAGGGTCCCGTTATACCTTTTGGGTACGGAACCCCAAAAAGTGAAAATAAGCAATATTTATTTCAAAAAGAAACGACCGATTTAAAAAAAAAACACAAATAAGGGAAAACTAACGTTAGTTTCGGAAGTCGGTACTGGGTACCTAAAACTAAAATACAGATCCAAAGAAATCTACTGTGGAAGTATAGGCGATCACCTACGCAAACAAATAAATCTATTTTCAAAACTTATTCACAGAGACTCAAAAAAATTATTCGGTTAACACAAAAGGCCCAAAATAACTATACTATAAACAGTTCCGAGAATAAGACTAAAGCAGCATGGCAAATTATTAATAAAACTAAATTCACTAAAGACCCTGTCTTACAAATCAACAGTCAGAATTCGTTAATTAAAGACCCGCAAGAAATAGCCGAATCCTTTAATAATTTCTTTGTGGACCAAGTACAAGATGTAGCAAAAGGAAAAACAAAATTAGAAAATGTAACTAGTATAGGCAATAACCCGAACTCAATATTCATGCCACCAGTGATGCCACAAGATATATCTAGTGCTATAAAATTGCTAAAGAACAAAAAAAGCCACGGTTATGATGGCATTACCACTTCTGTAGTAAAACTTGTGGCCGATATAATTGCGGTACCACTAAGTCACGTTATGAATACAAGTATTAGCTCAGGTACCTTCCCCAGTAACCTTAAAAAAGTAATTATAAAACCACTACATAAAAAGAATAATAAAGAAGACATGGCTAATTATAGGCCAGTGGCATTAATCCCTGTGTTCTCTAAAGTTTTTGAAAAAATTATATACGAGTCATTAGATAAATTCCTAACTAAAAATAAAATCTTATGTGATGAACAAAAGGGGTTCAGAAAACATAAAAATATTAATATGGCAATATACGATCTGCTGGATAATGTAATGCCAAGTGTTGACCATAAAACTCCCGTATGCGCTATCTATACTGATATGACGAGAGCATTCGATTACGTAAAGCACGACGCTCTCATTAACAAACTTTACACGTACGGCATCAGAGGAAATGTCTTGAGTCTAATAAAGTCATGCCTTACTAATCGAAAGCAGTGCACACAAATATCGAGGATCTGTGGTAAAACAAAAAAAAGAACATAATTATCTATCCCACTATAGAGAAGTCAAATATGGTGTTCCCCAGGGAAGTGTACTTGGACCTTTGTTATTTAATTTATATATTAACGACTTGCCTCGGCACATTCATAAACCTATGGTGTTATATGCAGACGATAGTACGGCTATAGTAAAATGCGGGAATAAAGATAATTACGAAACGGACATTAATAATACATTGAAAAGAATAATTAACTGGCTCAATCAAAATAATTTAATCATTAATCTCCAAAAAACACAAATTATGCATTTTCATCAGCGCATAAGTGCTGAACATTATGATGTGGAATTCAATGGACAAAAAGTAGACTCAACAAATGTTACAAAATTCCTCGGTATTATAATTGATAATAAACTAACATGGAAACCGCATTCTGAGGAGGTATGTAAGAAGTTAAGTAAGTCAGCATACGTACTATATAACTTATCAAAAAAAGTAAACACTCGCACCGTGCTGGAAGCATACCATGGTCTTGTTGTGTCAGTTTTGAGATTTGGAGCTATTTTCTGGGGTAACTGTACTGAGAGGGAGAGAATATTCAAAGGTCAAAAACGGTGCATTAGATCAATGACTGGTCTTAATAATACCGACAGCTGTGAACCTGTGTTCAAGTCTCTAAAATTACTCACCTTTCCATCTTTGTATATACTTGAAGTTGCAATATTTGTTAGAACTAACAGACACCTATTTGCCCTAATGGAGGACATTCGTACACGGCCAGGATCTGTTAGATCGCAATATAAAAATCTAATGTTCACAGGTAGGCACAAAACAGCATTATTGAGAAAAAGTATTTTGTCAATGGGGCCCGTCATATATAATAAAATACCTCATACGATTAAAGATCAGTCATTAAGTATATTTAAGAAGAGGCTAACATCATTACTAATCAATAAATGCTATTATTCAGTACATGATTTTTTGACTGATAAGAGTTTATAATGTTATATTTATCTATTAATTTTGGTGCAAAACAATTATATACTTTGTTTATTACTATTTCTAGAATTAGACTATTAAGTTTTACTTACCGTATTTATGCATGAATGCGGTTGATCCATCCATCCACTGTACTTTGTTTTTATACTTTTGTTTCTTTTTCTTTTTTTGTTCAACAGAGTGGATCTAGATACTTTTATACCTACTTTTGCATGCCGTAAGGTAGAGTGTGGAAGAACTATTTGTTAAAATGTGAACACCTTATTTTGTACCCACAGTCTTTGCAAAATAAATGATTTCTGATTTCTGAAGACTTGATTAACTGCACTTCAGTTTTTAACCGACTTCTTCAAAAAGGAGGAGGTTCTGAATTCGTCTGTATGTTTTTTTTTTTTTTGTATGTTTGTTACGCGATTACTCCACCAATTATGAATCGATTTTGATGATTCTTCTTTTTTGTTTGGTAGGTCATGCTTCAGAGGTGGTCCCATATAAATTTTATTCATTTTACTTGCGTAGTTTTTGAGTTAGCTTCAATAATTACGTATTTTTCCCACTTTGCGTATGTAGACGATATAATTATTTCACTCCGTCACTGTTACTTACATAGCAGATAACGGTATATGAATTTGTGTGGGGTAGGTACCACAACTAAAAAGTGAAAAATAAAAACTTTTTACAAAAAAAAACAACCGACTTAAAAAAAAAACACAAAAAAAGTGAAAAATTACATTTCGGAAGTCGCTTTTCAATTTTCGTTTTTGCCACCGACTTCCGAAAAAAAAACGAAAATTGAAAAGCAAAGACACCGACTTCCGAAATGTTATTTTTCACTTTTTTTGTGTTTTTTTTTTAAGTCGGTTGTTTTTTTTTTGTTGAACCTTAAATATTGAGCAAAACATTAATAATTCAGATCGAAACAGAAGAATTATTTAAAGTACTTAATCTCCTGAAATTCTGAAAAGCAGTCTGCTAAATAATCGATTAATTTTGTGTCAATTTTGATTTTAAACGTGATAGTGTTAATGAACTTTCATTGCTGATCGTACCTGCGACCTACCTACAAGGCAAAATGTGTGTGTAATTTTTCTCTTTAATTCTATACCCGCTCACCAGTCTCACCCATGCTCACACGGTCACACCTCCGGAGAATACTTTATTTGAATGGTGAACCATCTTGATATCTATAGGTACTTATTTAACTTATTCTAAGGGTGTACCTACTATTATAGGTACGCCCACATTTCACCAGGTATGTGTAAGTCCCTCTTGTAATAGGGGTCGAGCTTTTACCATCAACTGGGCACAAATCCTTGATGGAAAAACCCATTACAACTACGCCCGAAATAGGAATTGAACCAAGGACCTCCTGCTCAGCAACTGCACTTGCGACCAACAGACCAAAGAGGTAGTACTCTTCGCCGACAACTTATTTATGTAGGTAATTACCTACATACCTAACATACGACGACCTAGGTAGATTAAACAAAATCAGACAAAAAAAAAACATTTCTGTACCTATGTTTATTACTTTAATATTATTCTTTATTTAATTATGTCCATATTGATTAGATATTTAAATATATTTAAAAAAATATTATTAAGTATTATTAGCTTAAGTATTGGAATATAATATCTATTGTTAAATCAATAATAATTCACAAACACAAATAACATTTATAAATTGTAGGCTACATAAATAAGAAGATGAGTAAATTAATTTAGAAGGTAATCTACGTCTTCCAACCGTTGAACGCAAGGTTAAAAGTCTCAAATAATAATACCTACGTACAACCAACAGTTTGGTGATGTTGCCTATGATGCATTTGAAAATTTTGAACTTGATATTTAGAACCGAAAGTTCTTGAAACTGTGTTTGCAGGTAGGAGGTAGGGTAATTCTGACCTCGATTTTTGATAAATTGATGATATTTGACCTATTTTTTAGGGTTCCGTACCCAAAGGGTAAAATGGGATCCTATTACTAAGGCTATGTCCGTCTGTCTGTCTGTCCGTCCGTCCGTCTGACCGCGGCTGTAATTTCGGTATGGGTATACATATAAATCACGCCGACCAGTGGTAAAAAAAATCGTTGAAAATATTTTTTTTTAGGGTAAGTATTAAGTACCTTTTTCTTTGATGGTCTGAAATCATCTAATGACTTCTCCCGCTCTGGGCGAAGCGGAAGAGCGTTTCAGACTTTTACTGACTAAAACCCTACCGTGTTCCTTCAGTTGCCTGTTGCCAAGGTCCCGGTATCCCTTTCGGACTACCCCGCAACCCTGGCAGGCATCGGTCCTAGCGGACCCCACCAAAGTACTAAGTACCTACCTACACGTAAAGTGGGGATGGTTTCTTTTCTCGTCGATAAAGGTCGTTTAAAAATAATGCGAGTTTGTAAAAATTATTTTTGGATTCAGGGATCCGTTTACGAAATATTAAGCTTTAAAGTGCAAATTTCCCCGCCACTTAATGGTTGGTTTTGGATATGTAAGAAAATTCACGGCAGTAGTATATAATTATAACGAAGTTATAAGGAAAAACTTAACTTATGTCAGTTGACTCCCTACAAAAACCACGTACCTATAGTTACTTCCTATATGACACCTGAAAATTGCAAAACCGATGCGTCATAGGTAGGTATACTTCGTAGGAGCTGCCGTCTCTATTAGTCGGTCAGTATGTAGATCACACGCGTGATGCTGCGATTTATCATCGCGTAATTGTATGCATCTTCTCTCGCAACATAGGTACACACAATGATAAACATTATAAATGAATATTGCGCTCAGTCGCGAAACATTGCAATTTGCACTCAACTGCCTGTGATGTAGTAATTGCAGACAGTAACATTAGTACCTAACTATGCCGGCCACATCTACGAAGATTTTATGATAATAAACGCAGTTTAGATAAACATTTTTGAAGGATATTTAAAGTAGGTTGGGTAAGTGAAAAGTAATGCAGGTACCTAAATAAGTAAGTAATGAAATTCCCGGCTAATTTGGCAATATTTTGAATGCTGAAAACATTGGAATTTGATTACGGTACTCTTTTCTCAGCGCCGAACTTACCACAACATACCTACCCTATTTCTGTATTCATTTTTATTAAAAGAAAAAATCTGTAACTGTAACTTTTGTTTAGGTAATCGGCAAAAATGACGAACATCCACAACAACTTTTCACAATCAGATTTTTATTACGTAGAGTACAGACTAAGACTGCCTCTGTCTCAAATGGCTATGGGTTCGCCGCGTGAGTCGCACTCGCATGAACATTGACCGCTGGGCCTGGGTGCCTGAAGACTGAAGATGGACGGCGTCGCCGAGGCCGGGCCAGAAAGAGGGGGTGCAGGAAAAGACTACCTAGCTGGAAGGACTTCAGGGAAGGCTTTTTCCCAACAATGGGAGAGTATGGGCTATAGAAAAAACTGGTCATTCTCGGTCAGACCGAACGGTCACTACGGCGCGGCGCGGCAGCCGATGTCAACGGAGATTAGCCAACTAACTACGCAGGAGGTACAGTCGACCGCACCGCACCACCGACTTCAGTGTTACCTACCTATTAAGCCCGCGCCAGACATAGTCACATATTTGATCAAACATATTCGATAGACTTTGCACACACATATGAACACTTGTTTGCATTTACCGGCCAGACATAGTCACATATTTGATCAAACACTTTGATAGACTTTGCTCATACATTTCACCACAGGCTAGGGGTGAGGCGTATATATATCGTAAGACGTACCAGATAAAAATAACAGATTAGTATTAAAAAATAACAAATATCAATTTGTTCCTAACAATATAAAACACCCGTTACTAATTAATTAATAACAGACTCTCAAGACTGTTACCGCGGCTGTTACTGTTAATACATTATAACAATCCCCACACAAACTGTTACCACGGGTGTTACATGCACACTGACACAAAGGAAGGAATATAGCAAGGTTATCAATTTCTCTCTTTCTCATTAAATAATGGAAGATATTCAATTGAGATTTAAATACGTATTTATCGTCCGTACAAAAATAAGAGGCTGTTATTTAATAACAGATATTTGGAACTATTATTTTTTTGTAACAGTAACAGTGATACTGATAACAGATAATATATCGTGTTTAACCTGTTCCAACCCATTTTTACCACGGGTGACATGCTTTGCAGCACGCAGTGTCGCCAATTTATAATTTTATATGCAGAAAAAAATTTTGCAGAGTTCCTGTTTAGCACACTTTTTCGTCGTTTACCTAAAGTGGGTGGTAAACGTGCGTACTTAAAGTATACCGCGGTCTTTAAGGGGGATGCGCCAAGGTAGCCCGCGAAATACAAATTTTCTTACGTTTTTTGCAATTTGCAGGTCAGTGTCAGGTTGTATATTGATCTATATATTATTTGCGGCCGTAACAAATATGGGTTTACAGAATTATAAACATTAGAATCAGCAATACAGAGTTGTGTGAATTTACCTCAGAAGGGAGTCATAGAATTTAAACGACAAATAAATCAACGCAATAACAATATTTATTATCAATCGTTCCACATAAGTCAGTACATTTCACATTATTTTACTAACCTTAAAACTTGTCACTCTGGTGGCTCGTTCAAGACTGAATCCTGTCGGTAACTTTATAAACTGACAATTCACTTCAATGTCAAAATGATTTTATAACTGACAGTGACTTTTGAACGATTCAAAATGACACCAACGTAACTCGACTATATCAAAACTTATCCATGGACTGTTCACTATAATATTACTAATATAAATCTACCCTCACATAGGTAAGTCTTGTTACAGTCGGCCATCCTTCCAGAACGAGTCCCTTCGTTCCTTATTTATTATTGCATAAAAGTTATGTTACAGTTGGTGAGTATCTTCTGTCAATCAAACAATTATCTTTCACTTATACATATCTATACTTAATTAGATTAGGTATTATTTAACACAAAAAAGTAATAAATCAGTTTTGTCTCAATTCTTACAAATAAAATATTCTATATGAATCATGAGTTTCGTTTATCTTACTATACAGCTTGAGCGATATGAAAGCTACTTCCTTCACTCTCACATCGCTTCAGCCGCAATGTCTTGAACTACTCTTGGGCGGCGAGTTCATACGCCAATCCTGCCCAGTTCAAACATTGTCGCTCAATCTATTGTCACGTTTATTGCCAAGCGAAGTGAGGCTACTTCCTTCGCCGTCACTTCGACATCAGCAGCGGTACTTGAGCCAATCATGGGCGGCGAATCCCAACGCCAATCCTGCCCGACTCAAAGTACCCTCACTTATCTCTATGGGACTGGCAAGTTCATATGCCAGACACCATCTACATAACTAGTACATCGCAATTATACCAAATCATCACAAAATATCATGTATAATATTAAGTTACAAATCACTTAATTCATAAAAATTACCAACATTTAATTATCAATGTTATTTGTTTTAATTCCTATCACTCTCATTATCATTGTCATCGCTGGACGAGCAAGCAGGGGCATTAAAACTTAACCATGGATAAATTTTATCAATTGCAACAATTGATTCGTACTTTGCCCCTTTTCTAGTCAAAGGGGTGTCTACAACGAGGAATCGATCATTTGGTAAGACTTTCTTTATCCTGTATGGACCCTGACACTTCGCTTCTAACTTTTTAGATTGACCCGGCGCCGAAACTACCGCCCTCGCTATCCTAACCAGATCGCCCTCCCTATAATTCGTGGCCTTTTTCCTGTGTGTGTCATACCGATTCTTATTTGCCTCCTGATTTCTTTTAATTCGTTCACTTGCTTCCGACCTAATTTCTTCCAAAGTTTGATTACTATTCTGTCCTATATCATCAATTACATTGTTTAATATGCCATGGCCCGGGTTCGCGACCGTCCTACCTAACAAAAGCTCAGTAGGTGTTTTTCTTGTTACGTCATGAACTGTAGTGTTAAGTCCTAGCTGAATGTCTGGCAGAAGTTCGTCCCACAAATTTTTGTTCTTACCGTGAACCATAGAACCCAGGGATGCCAGAATCGTCCGGTTATACCGTTCGACCTGCCCATTTGCTCTTGGTGTGGCGACGGAATTGAGGATGTGTTTCGCACCGATCGACTGCACGAACGTCTTAAACTTTTTGCTTGTGAAGCTCGTACCTCTGTCCGTTATGAGCCGCGAGGGCGACCCAAAGTAACTAAAGAGAGTCTTAAATACTTTTATACTTTCTTTGGTTTTCGTACTTCGAACTGGTGTAACGCTAACATACTTCGTAAAGGCGTCGACTATCACAAGTATATAACTATTACGTCGTTTACTTCGTGGAAAAGGACCCAGGTGGTCTGCATGTAAAGTGTGGAAAGGTATCTCTATTTTTGGAATCGGGTGAAGGAATCCCTCTTTGCTTCCTGATGGCAGTTTGTGGTAAGCACACTCAAGGCATGCAGCTACATATTTTTTTACGAACTTCCGCATCTTCGGGAACCAAAAGAGTGATTTTATTCTGTCCAATGTCTTTTCGAAGCCAAAATGACCTACGTCATCATGGTTGGATTTCAAGAGTTGCCAACGTACGCCTTTTGGGACCACCCATCTGGCAACACCCTCACCAAGAGTCCTAAAGACTCGTCCGTTTTTAATTGTGTATTCTTTATGGATACCTGCAATCTTGGATGTTTCCGGGTCTTCCAGAACATCCTTAATACGTCTAACTTCTTCGTCAGACGACTGCACCGTAGAAATCCAGTCTTCCGTACTAACCGACATAATGTCTAGAATGTGAATGTCTTCAGATGGTACTGATACTGGGCCCCTACTGAGTGCGTCTACATGTGACATTCTTTCACCAGGACGAAACTCAATTTCGCAATCGAATTCTAAGAATTGAATCCACCATCTAGATATGCGAGGTATGAGATCCCTCTTGGTGAAAGTAGAGCGTAACGCGTTGCAGTCGGTTATAATAGTGAACTTCATACCAATGAGGTATGTGCGGAATTTGTTCAAGGCACAAACGACTGCAAGCGTCTCTAGCTCGAATGAATGCAATTTCATCTCATCCGCTGACGTTTGGCGACTAAAATATGCTATTGGCCGCCAGGGATCGGAATCTTTTCTCTGTAATAAGATGCCTGCAACTCCAAATTTGCTCGCATCAGTGTGTAATTGTGTTTCGGCGTTGGGGTTGTACAGGGCCAGGACAGGTCTCTCGGTTAGGAGCTTTTTAATGGATTTGAAAGATTCCGTTTGTATATCTCCCCAGTTCCAAGGTGTTTCCTTTTTCAAAAGGTTTGTCAAAGGCCTAGCAATTAATGCAAATCCTTTCACAAACCTTCGAAAAAAACTAGCAAGTCCGAGAAACCTCCTAACCTCATGTTGATTTCGGGGAGCAGGAAACCTGGACACCGCTTCAATCTTTTGGGTTCCAGGTCTGATACCATCTTTATCTATTTCGAATCCAAGAAAATCGATTCGTTCTTGAAAAAAATGGCATTTTTCCATCTTAAGAGTTAACCCTGCCTCACGTAAAAGGTCTAGAACTTCTCCGAGGCGTGACAGTCCTTCCTCAAAAGGAGAATGACCAGAATTGTAGGGCACCCTGTACCATGCGAAAAGTCCGCCTGTCACAACCAAACCTAGTGTATTTAGAGGAGAATTCAATGCTCTTCTTATATTGTTAACTATTTTTTACATGGATTCCCGCAATTCGTATTTATTAACCATTTATCTACTTCATATTTTGAGGTTAAGTTCGAGAAAGTGACAGGCTCGAAATGGTGAAGTTGATGACAAATGAAGCGGTACCTAATATTGGTTGCTTTTTATTCTTGATTTGGCGCTTGTTTCCTGATGGATGATTATACAATACATCACTGGTAGTCAATAATAATTCTTGGTGTCAGGTTTCATATAATTATAATGATAATGGATATCAATAATCATGTAGGTAGGTACTCATAGTATGTGCAGCTGGTAGTCTGAATAAGTAATCAATTTAGTACTGTGTTTACTGATTCCTAATATCTTGAAATCTTAACATAACAGCAGGCTGTTTTCCCAGAAGAGTTAGGCAGAGTTGTATTTACTATATAGTACACCCACTTCTCGAACTTCACATGTTAGTAAATAATAATAAGGTGATAATGTTGTTAGTACCTAATAAGGCACTTATATCAAAAATGAAAAACGCAGTTAAGATATATTCATATTTACATAACGTATATGACCTCGACCGCTACCAGAAAAGAAATATACAAATAAAACAATATGTAGGACAATTGGGTGGCACTCGGGAACGCCTTGCAACTGTTGCAACACGTAGCATGGACTGTCCACATCCAAAGCACACATCACTCCACATTGTGACCAAGTGTTAGTTCAGGTATCAGTTTGGAATCTCAGGGAGTTTTTCTTGTATCAATGCGAAACATTTGTAACATTATGAATAGGAACTACCAGGATTGATCTGAAAGCATAAAAACTGTTTTTTAATCCTTAAATTGAATAAATAGTCCCAGAAGTAGGTAGGTACTTTAGAAGCTAATTAGAATATAAATGCTTCTACTAGGTGAGGTAATACTTACAGGCGTCGCGTCGGTACAATCTATGATGTTAAAACACGATCATATCCACGGATATATTTTCTATGTAATATATTCTAAATTGTTCTAACAATACTAGTGAACGGTTTAGGATACATCGGCGACGCTGATTTGCTGGCCGATGTCTTACTCTAGTTGAGGGCGTCGCTAAGGATTATTACACAAAGACTACGTTATGAAAACGCACGTTTTTGTTATTAAGTATTATAAATTATTATTCAAATAGTTCAGATGAAACCAATATTGAAAGTAACGTCATCCATGACGGCGCCACAGAATAATTATTGCAATACGTCACAGTACAAATGACATTTTACTTTTTTGAATAGGTCCTCTTTTCATTAAATGCATGTATTTGCAATGTATTCCAAAAACATAATAATAAATTATTACGATGTAACGCGTGACCTAAAGATGTTTTTTGACACACATAAAAATATATTGTATCCTAATATAAAATGGCAAATTGGTACAATTATCTTCTTCATTTTTTAATGTTCGTTGACAGGTAGGTACCTATATTTTTAACATAGTGGCAACATTCGGAAATGAAATGCAATGTCAGTGACATAAGCGGAAAATACGTACCACAAAAGTAAAAAAAGACTTTTATTTTTGGTCTCCGAAAGCCGGGAATCGTTTTCATAACAAAATCGGATATCTGATTTAAAAAATAGGAGTAATTTTATGAACTACATTTGGTTGTGACACTCTAGCTCCTTTGTTGGTACGACAATATGGCATTCTCCTTTATGGATGGTATCATAATATCATCCATATATATAACTATATATCCGACTTTAGCCTTACTGAGGACTTTGTGGATTGCTCTCTGGAAAACTGCTGGAGCATTTGCCAACCCGAAGGGCATACGATTATACTCATACTGTCCATCGGGTGTGACAAATGCAGTTCTCTCTCTTGATTGCTCGGCTATTGCAATTTGGTGATAGCCTGAGGCCAAATCAAGTGACGTGAACAATGATTGTCCTGACAGCTGATCCAACAAGTCGTCAATTCTTGGCAGAGGATAGTGATCTCTTTTGGTGCGGCTATTCAGAGCGCGATAGTCAACGCAGAGACGCTTTTCGCCTGATTTCTTTTTAACTAGGACAATTGGACTAGCGTATGGGGAGTTAGACTCTCGCACGATACCATGGTCGATCATATCGCCGACCATGCCCTGAACTAGTTTACGCTCAGAGTAAGGTAACCGGTACGGCCTATAAACGACAGGGGCGGAATCCTTAAGGTGAATTTCCATTTCCGTAACGTTAGTAAATCCCAAGTCGTGCATACCAGTGGAGAAACAGTCCTTATATTTTTCCAACAATTTCACGCATTGACGGTTTTGATCTTCCGATAGCTGTTTTCCGCAATTCGGAGTGACAACACCGTGATTATTCAAATCATTCGTAATTCTTAAAACATGTAAGTCTAAATGGCTCGATCCTACTAACTGAGTGCGTGTAATGAGGGTGTTCTCTTTGAAGCGCACTGGGTTCGAACCAACATTTTGAACTAATAAATGACATTCGGAATTATGAATTTCATATTCTCCCGGTAATAGGTAGTATTCATGACCCGTGCAGCCCCTTACCGATCCGCTTATATAGGCATTTCCGGTACAAGTAACGTTTGACTTTACAGGGACTGATACCATCTCACCGATGTCCACTGTAACATCACAAGTTGTATAAAGATGTAGTTTAGGATAACCATCTTGTCCTACCCGTTCAAATATTAGATCTGTTGGTGTTTTAATAATCTTAAGTGTAGGTCTTTCAGTAAAACTATGTCCAAGAACACGTCATAATTAATTAAGTGGTCATCTACAATAAACACCTCGACATCCCTTTCCGAAATACCTTGCACAGCTATATTCACCAAAGTACGTCCTAGTGGTAAGTATGGTACGTTCCCTAATCCTCTTAAATATGGGCCATTTACGGTTTCCCAGTTCAATCCTAATTTTGAAGCATTATTTTTACGAATTAATGTTGCCTCACTACCTAAATCTAATTGGCACACTGTAGCGATTCCGTTAATATTTGTCATAACCTTGTACTTATCGCTACTATTTTCAGAGAAGGAGACCTCAAGGACCTCTTTATCTTTTGAAGGATTCTTTTGATCCTTTAATCTAGGACAGCGGGAACTGTCGTGTCCCATAAAATTACAGTTAGTGCACTTCACGATCGGTTTAGGGCATTTAAAGCTTGGGTGACCGACACCCTGACAGTTAAAGCATTTAATCGACCCTCTCACACTACTATTTTTATTTGACGCCGTATTATCTGTGTTTTTTGTCGAGTTATTACTTCCTGATGTACTGCTAGGACGCTTATCTTTGTTAAAATCTTTGTTAAAGTCTGACTGATTTCTATTATGATATTTAATGGTTTTAAAGAATTCAAGTACATCTTCTGGTTTATCGAATTTTGCTGCTTGAGCACCTACACGAACTCCCCTGTCTTCGACCCCATAAAGTAAACAATCCACTGCTTGCTTTCCAAATATCTTACATCTATTCAGTAAATTAATTTTCGCAAAATAATAAAGTTCATAAGATTCTCCAGAGCGTACCCGTCTATTAAGCATATCCGTCAAAAGTTCCGCATAATTTTCGGTTGCAGGAAATGATTCCTTAAGCATCAACTTCCATTCAAGCCAAGTATGCTTAATAGAGGGCAGACCCTGGAACCATGTCTTAGCCAGTCCGGTGAGTTTAGGCAGGGCATAGTGAACCGTTTGCTTATCGTTCCAGTTATAAATCTCAGAACATTCATCTACTTTATCGAGCCAAATATTAATAGTCTGTTCTTTGGACATGGGATCAAAGTCTGGAATGACGTTATTCAAAGTTGAACTCGAAAACGATTCACGATCCCCTGCTTTAGATTTAAGAAGTTTTAAAAAAAAGTCCTCAAACAGGTCTGTAGTCATAATTTTAGTTTTCTAGCAGTCTTGTGCTTCATGTGTTTCAATACTGGGTGTGCGTTTTGCGGGAGTGATTAAGGAACGGTACCGAGTTGAGTTTTTATTGCCAGCTTTTGTCTGCCCACGATTGCTCGGGCCAGGCTCAGGCGTTTCGAAACGCCTACGTGATCTGTTCCTTTCCGTTAATCTCTCCCTTTCATTACGTACCTGGTTTTCAAGGGTTCTTAATTTTTCCCTCTCCCTGGACAGCTCACGTTCTTGCTCGAGTAGCGTTCGAGTGGTGCTTATGCTTCGGCTTCTCAGCTGATGATGCGTTGCGATGCTCTGCCGACGATCACGAGCTGGACTCCTTCCCCGAGATCCTTGCTTTTGTTGTTGGCCACAATCATCCCGATTACTGCGACTGCGGCTACGACTGCGCCTCTCGATTTCCCCTAGGTCTCGCTTTCGACTACGGGATGCTTCACTATATTTCCTCCGTCTTTCGTAGTTGCAAGAAGGGTTGCTGCTGCGTCGATAATCCGCATTGTGTTCTTTGTCGCTCATTTTCCTGGAACTCAGAACATTTTGTTAATGTATTATGTAAAATCTTCCAAAACAAAGTAACCGAATTAAATGTAACGTGGGTATTTGTATTTTTATTCTGTATGCATCACAAAAATGGCGACCCATTTTGGGGTTCTATATTTATTTCTAGATTTTCAATATATTTCTCTGATAACCTTGTATTTTTTTTTGTACTCCTACCATACTACCTCCAAAGACGACACCACGAGGGTACACAAATGTATAAATTATAGGAAGGAAAATAATTCACCTTTGTTTCTAATCTGTATTCATCACGAAAACTGTTGATAATTATAAAAAGATTTTATCATTCCTTGACGATAAATAAACTCAATCGCTATTTTAGACTAATATTTCTAATATTTCTATCCATCCAGCAACAAAAATTATTTTTCAAATATAAACTGTTGAACGCATCCGCTTCAATCGGCCAAATCGGGGTTCACAATGTTATCATGTAATGTTAATCCACACCTATTCTTATTTTTCTTCTTGTAATTGCGTTGATTTTTCTGTTTTAAAACGAATATAGTTTTGATTATCGACGGTCGAGCTCATGGGGTGGTTCACCACAAAACAAAATGTCTTGCGAATCCCACTTCTGAGATGTGAATTTACCTCAGAAGGGAGTCATAGAATTTAAACGACAAATAAATCAACGCAATAACAATATTTATTATCAATCGTTCCACATAAGTCAGTACATTTCACATTATTTTACTAACCTTAAAACTTGTCACTCTGGTGGCTCGTTCAAGACTGAATCCTGTCGGTAACTTTATAAACTGACAATTCACTTCAATGTCAAAATGATTTTATAACTGACAGTGACTTTTGAACGATTCAAAATGACACCAACGTAACTCGACTATATCAAAACTTATCCATGGACTGTTCACTATAATATTACTAATATAAATCTACCCTCACATAGGTAAGTCTTGTTACAGTTGTATTGCTGATTTTAATGTTTATAATTCTGTAAACCCATATTTGTTCTAAGTTCATGAAAGTGCCAAATGTCATGATTTCATGAAATAGTCATTCAATGCACTTACATGAACGTAGATAGTTGTATATGATGGCACTGAGATATTAGTTTAGTGAAAATGCTATTCTGAATTTGACGTCTTAACCTAAAATTTTGTTCTATATCTAAAATCTTCTAACTTAATTTGACTATTTTTAATCACGATTAAAAATGTGTGGAATAAAATTAGATGTCATGAACTAAAATTCAAACCAGCACCCCGACTTCAGTTGCAAATGAGTACTGTATCTTATTTTATTTTATTTTCTTTTGCTTATATCTCGAAAATGGTGTGTCCTATCGCAAAAGTAATGAAAATTTGGACCCCCTTTTCAACCCGTAAACCCCTAATGCTCTACATGTCGGTAATTTTTCTATTTTTTTTTCGTCCATGAAATTAAAAATTCCATACAAAATACGTCGAGATGGCCAGATTGCGCGCATCTCCGGCTCAAAAAAAATCACGGGGTAGGGCAAAGAAGTAGGTGCCGAAAGGAATTTTAGTTCGATGTACAAGAGAATCGGCACCAATGTCGGACGGTAATCACCAATCATAAACAGTAACAGTATGTAGTTGTGCATGGCATCGAATGCAAACCATGAAGGTCTGTACATTTCTTCAGCACCAGATCCTGTCCTTGTAGACGGCTTTATTTTTTTTTATGCATTCCCTTTAATTAATGGGTCAATAAAATGTTTCTCTTCTTTTTTAATTCCTCGATAGTGCAATGTACTGAGAATTTATCATTTATCCTGATCCAGGCGTCATTTACCAAATACCTATTTTTATGTTGTTTTTATTTATTTATTATTTATTTAATACTTTAAGCACACAAATGTACAAAGGCGGACTTAATGCCATAGGCAGGTTTTTTACTTTTAGGGTTCCATAAATACATGGTTCTCCTTCAAGCAACTCAAAAAATTCTAGGGCACTCGTTGCTCCATTCCATCTTGCGATTGAGCAAAGCGAACGAGGCACTGGGCTTGCAGGCTACGCAAACATTTGAAATTCGAACGCGCTACGCACACATTTGAAATGAGTGATCAAACTTTGATGAAGTACCCAAACACCCCTGCCACACATGTGTCAAACATGTGATCAAACATATCGCTGCTATACATTATACTAGTGCACAACACAACACAAAGGTGTGCGCAAACATTATGCCGGCTCCAGACATAGCAACAATATAGCCACACATGTTTGACACATGTGTGGCAGGGGTGTTTCGGTATTTCATCAAAGTTTGATCATTTATATCAACTTTTCCATTATAGATAGAATTATTTTTCCTTGTTGTCTTTTTTTTATATTCATGTAATTTGTTATCATTTAATTATGTTTTTGTGTGTTGTGCTATTTCTTTTGTGTGCACTGAATGGTTCATCTATCCATCTTATCTAACATCAGATGTACGCTCTCCACTCACCCTTGAATAGGTACCTAGGTACTTATCTCACAGTCTTTCTCATTGCCGACTTCCTAACACCGGGCTACTAGAAAGAAAAAAAACATCTAGTCATGTTTTTTTGCCCCGATCCGAAATTCGAACTCGGCACCCCATGATCCTTGTAGATAGCCCAGCCAAGCTCGATCAACCAGGCAGTCCAAGAGGATTTTATCGGAAAGTGCGGTGTAAATAATAATGTGAACTGGTTGGTTACTCGACATCACGAAATCTCTGAATACCTGATATTTACCAAAGTACTAAGTACATAAAAACCCCAGCGGACTTTAGGAATGAGTGCATAAAGCAGACCACAGAAATTGCTTAACCTGCAACTTTAAAAGGTAATTAAAATCGATCTTATAAACGGTGGCACAGATATTATAATACTACGTACGGTGGGTTATTTTGCTATGTTGTTTTTAATATGCTGGCCGAATTACATAATTTGGCCTGTAGATTCTTAAGAGATACCTACAGATCACATTTTAGACCACCATTTACTGTAGAGGTTCATAGCCTATTGAGTCACGCAAGGAAATCTAAGGTTTGCGGCAAACAATACATTTTTCGCTGATAGAACGTGACCATAAATCAAATTACATCAATTAAAAACAACACACTTCCAGCACTCAAATTACTAGGTACCTACTCATAAATATACGTTGAGGAAGGACGGATTCGGATTCGGAAATGGTTCGTAATTGTACTTAATGCAAGCAAACTTTACCATCATCCATCGAGATCGAGATGCGTTAGATGAGATTATTACGGTGAGAAGGCCGCGGGACCGAGTAAACATTAATTTTATTATGTACATAAAGTTCTCAACAATGTGTGGCAAGTGGCAATCTAAATGTCTTGTAGGTTGATTTCGCAACCACCTCACTATTGAATTAGCTTCGTTTTGTATAATTTGATATTTAATAATTAGTTAGCACGAATATTGGTGGATTATATTGAGAACAAATAATTTTACAAAATAAACCTTTATTGTAAATTATAAATTCGTGAATGATTCGCGATTCGTGAAATTTGATGGTAACTATAGAAACTATAGAACTATAGAAGAACTATAGAAGTTGCCCTCGACTGGGGTCGCAAACTAACTCCAGCATCCTTCTTTAGTGCGATGTAGGCCCTTATCTAGCTAGACTGAACTTGCTATTGAAATTACCCAAACAGACAAACAGGCGGTATTTTTTTTAAATCTAATGGTAATTTACTGTTTTCTACCTAAACATTGAATAATCCTTGGATCCATACCAGCAGGCGTAGCATGAGCACCTTTTTGTCAACGAAAGAGTAGACAAAAATGACGTTTCCTGTAGACAGTACGACGGCAGCAAAGTAGAAAGAGTCAACTGCACTTTTTAAGAAATTCACTCTTATAAATAATTCGACTCAGAATACTTTGTTTTGTCATAGGATTTATCGGTTGTCACTTTGTCAGAGTGATTTTGACAGTAAGGATAGAAAACTTTCTTCCGAAATAGTCTACCTACAAAAAGACCTAGACAAAGATCGTTAGAAATGAAAGACAAAATGACAGATTGTAGAAAGATTTCTACGGTGGATGTCAAAAATGAAGAAACGAACTGTCACTTTATATGTATAGAAAAAGCTATGTCTATTCTTCGTAGAGATAGAAAGCGCCATGCTACGCGTGCTGAACAGGAGAAACAAAGCAACCAATTATTATGGGTAGGTAGCTACAGTTTGCAGTCGCAAAATCTATTGGGTATTAGGTACAGGGACTTAGCAAGCTATAGCTTTAGGCTAGACCAGCTTTTACATCACTCTCCTACTCTCCTAAGTATGCCGTAAGCGTAGTATTATAATATCTGTGCCGTAAGCCTTAAAAGTAACAAAAAAAAAAACGGCCAAGTGCGTGTCGGACCACCCACAATGAAGGGTTCCGTTGTTGGGATGAATTTATCCCAAGAACCAACCCAGGTCCTGCGATTATTTAAGGCTTTTAAGGGAACCGTTTTTTACTTTTGAGTTATGGAATTCTTTAAACGGAATTCTACCTACTCGGTCCTATTATATTATTTTATTTTATGGAATTAATAATTACCAAAAAAAAACTAAAACTAAAAGGAGTTACTAATAGATATAAAAACAAAGGGACCCTCAGGCGTCGAAGTATTCGTCCGCATCGCTGTCATCCGGAAACGTGCCCAGAAGACTGGCAGCATTGCCACGTTGAATGGCAATGCTAATTCTTTGGCCAAAAAACAAGCCAGCCCTCTGGTCACGTGAAGTATCGACCAGTCGGTGAGAAATTTCCTTAAAAAGGAGACGCGCACTCGGGCCCCATGACCCGAGCGTTTCGACCCCAAACGGCTCAAAACTGTAGTTGCCCACAAGGTTACAGTATTTGCGCCGCTTGAGGGTCTCAGCAGCCGCAGCAGCAGCGCCAGCACAGCCCGCCGTGCTAGGAACATGCATTTTATTTTAATTTATTGATATAGTAAGAAGGTCACCGCCATAAGTCATCATAACGAAGCTACAATCATTAGAGACTAGATAGTGCTTCCGTAACACCTCACGATCCGTACGGTCTGTCTCGGAGTGATATCCGAGTAAAAGGCAGAGTATAGATAGGTATTATTATAGTAGTCTTTCGGCAGAGCTTACGCAACTAAATGCAGGACGGTCGAAATTTCGGCGATCGTTCAAGACGAATAAGACTATTCTAATTGTACAGCCAACCGCACTTCAGTGGTAGAGTAACACCTGCAACTTGGATACGAAAACCATCCGGTCAGATTTTTATGTCGTAGCCGTAAGCTATATGACATAAAAAGCTGGCCGTACGTAGTTATTAATTAATTTAATTTAAAATATGATTTGGGGCTTTACAAGTTCACACTGCTGAGTTGAATACCTTTAATTTACTTAATAATAACCTGCCTTGACTTACTTATCTTATGTAGAACTCCAATATAAAAAAAAAACCTTTTACAAAAAAAAACAACCGACTTCCAAAAAAACACTAAAAAAGTGAAAAATAACTTTAATTTCGGAAGTTGTCGGTGTCTTTGCTTTTCAATTTTCGTTTTTTGCCACCGACTAGCGACAGTTATTTTTCACATATTTTGTTTTTTTTGGAAGTCAATTGTTTTTTTTTTGTTGTGGTACCTACCCCACACAAATTCGTATACCACTACCTGCTATGTAAATAGCAGTGACGGAGTCAACTAAGATATCGTCTACATACGCAAAGTGGGAAAAATACGTAATTATTGAAGCTAACTCAAAAATTACCTACGCAAGCAAAATTAATAAAATTTATATGGGACCACCTCTGAAGCATGACCTACCAAACAAAAAAAAGAATCATCAAAATCGATTCATAATAATTGGCGGAGTAATCGTGTAACATAAACAAAAAAAAAACATAATATCTACAGACGAATTGAGAACCTCCTCCTTTTTGAAGTAGTCGGTTAAAAACGAATGGACTCATCAGTCCATTTGTTTCTCTAAGAAATTCTTAGAGCACATACTCCCCACATATATATACAATAACATATACGTACATACATACCTATATATAATTATATTAATATATTTTTAATTCATTGCTAGACGTGAATAACTGCCGACAAACTGTTATGCAGTTTGGCAGACTTCAGGTAGGTATTGAAATAAAAAAATAATAATAGGAAAATGCCTGAGTACAGAGTTGTGTGAATAAACCCATTTATTTGTGTATTGTGACCATCAGACTTTTCAAGGACGTTATCGTGTTTTAGGAACCTAATTAGTGTTTAAAACCTTCGTGACTTGTCAGATCGTGAATCTACATTTTAATTAGCTAAGTGTTTTCGATCATAACAATTTAACGCACAGATCATAAGTGATCAACCTACTACATACGTTCGAGGTGGAATTTGTTTTTACCCGACTACGGCGAAGAAAAAAGGAGGGTTATGATTTTGACCGGTATGTATGTTTGTATGTATGTATGTATGTATGTTCATCTGTCCCTCCTATCTTCCAAACCACTAATCACAATTTGACAAATGAGGTATCGTTAGAAGCGTCGTGATTGTCCGCTGGTTATAGGCTATGTGAAGTCACATTAAATTAAAAATGGCGCCCTCTAGAGGACATAAAGTGAGGAACTTAAAAAAAAAAATGGTTTAATCGTACCATGTTGGGTATCAAATGAAAGGGCCATTTCAAAAATATATATATATTATAACCCCAAAAGAATTTAGGTTAGGTGTTAGGGCATAAATCGAACAGATTACGTGTGACTCCGGATTTTTAATTTGTCTGTCTGTGGTGTCTTGTTTATACCTTTTAAGTCGTAGTTGGGTTTTAGTTTTTCTTACCTGATTTTTTTTTATCCCAGACGGGTTGCCGTCACGAGCCTTCACCTTCAAGAACAGAAGGTCAACCTACTAAGCATCTACTTCATGTTTTCATAGTTAATCTAGTGTTTACTACCAATCATAGCCCATAGGGTTGAGTAATAAATGTACCTACCTAAATACTAGTCTCGACTAATTAGTTACCCCACCCTTCACCCTACCATTAACAATGAGTGCGGAAAGATTAGAATATGATATTCTTTGTTATCTGAACATCGTTTAATTAGCACAACGAAACAATTTCAAGTGCCATTAGGTACCTAACACTGTCCGAAAGACCGTTTAATGAACATCATGCCTTTCAACCACAATGAAGAAATCTTAGTCTCTAGAAGGTCATAGTGTAAAATTAAGAGGAGGGCCTCCCGCGTGCCTTATGTATAAAACTGCGGAGGTTGGTCGGAGCTATGCGCCCTGAATACTTACGTCCGGCTAATGCATATTATTATACTCTTTGGGCTAATGGCAGATTGTTGAGCAGACTAAATAGTTAGTTAGCTTCTCCCACCAAACGTGCGCATGTGCACGGGTCATGGATAGGGTTGATGACAAATAATAATTAGGTAATATATAATTAACGACCGTATATCTACGCAAGTAGTCCGTCTGTTGCATTGTAATACAGTGAGTGTACCTACAACCTGTGTTCTATAATGTAATTTTGATGAATATATTATCACGGTCTATGCACCATCTCTTCCTACCAATTTGTACGCCACAATATGCGGCTGAACATGTTAGAACTTCTGTATCTGCAATATCTTGCATGCAATGTATCATGTACACCATGTTTAAACAAATTAAATTTTACTTACTTACTAACCTAAGCATAAGGAGTTGGAGTTTAAAAACTATAATAAAAACCCATACAGGAATTACGCTCTTCTAAAATACTAATAGGTAGTACAATGAACCAGGGGGCCAAGTCTACTAATTTACAAACGTGTGTGGTCTCACAATGATGAGTTTTTGACAGTTATGCCATACAAAATCTGTCAAAAACTGATCATTGTGAGACCACTGATACGTTTGTAAACTAATAGACTTGGCCCCCTGACCGACCGCTTTGATTAATTATGACCCCTTTTTTTAGTGTGGGAAATCGTCGAATGACTTCTCCCGCTCTGGGCGGAGCTGAAGTCCTTGTCAGACTTTTACTGACTAAAACCCGATGAAAATCTCTTCGATTCAAAATCCTGACATCCTTCATCAGAACTTCGATTCAAAATCCTGACATCCTCATTGACCGGCCACTTTCCGGCTACATCATCAGACTTTTTCACCAACGAGTCCAATGCGATAAGGCAGCCGTGTTCCTGTGACCACCTTCCTGCTCCATAGAGCATTGAACATTGAGCATTGGTCTGATGATATCAGACCAATGACCAATGTTCACCATCTCTCCAGTCAACTAGGTAGGTACTCATCGCGACAAATTAAATGGACCCAAATGAACGCAATTTTTTGAGGAGTTGGTTATTCCACAGGCTTTCTTGCCCGTAGCATCAGGTAGATAAAGGTGACAACATATTTGCAGTCAAAAAATGTAGGTAGGTACTCGTATAACTACACCTTCAAGTCGATCAGACAAATGTAAGTGAAATAAATTACCATTTCATGGCTAAGGTAGTAAGATCCCTATCTATACTTACCAATCAGAAACGGGCTTAAACCACCCTTCTAATAAAAAAATCAAGATTTAAATCAGCCCACCCAACCCATAGAACATCCATCCAAATCGGATATCTATGATCCAAATACACAGAACGACGTAGCCGTCAATATAACACCCCTTCTTTTCGTCGGGCGATAAAGCCTTTGGTGGTGCCACCAAATGAATTTGAATGAATGAATTTTTTAAGTACCTAGCCTAATCCTAATCGTGTATGCTTAGGTAAGTATGTAGCAACATAAAAATATATAAGTACAGACGCCAGCAGGTCAAGCTACCCGAAACTGTCAGATTTTCCCAATCAACCTTGAACCTTAATACTTTAGCGATAAAGTTGAAAATCTATTAAAGAAATTTGACAGCTTGTAGTAGCTTGATGTGCTGGCGTCTGTACATAAGAACTCAAAATAAACCCAGTTAACTTGTCGACTACGAAATCTGTCACACGCCCAATGTTGCAAACAAGGCGATCATTTTACCGAGCAGGGAAAGGATCTAACGCAGTGATTACTGAGATACTGCGATATTGTATTACATTGCACAAACAAATTTAAGAGGTTTCCTTTCATAATAAGAGACGTTGAGTAAAGTCCATTTAAGGAATTGTGTGGTACAGACTAGTACACGTATAATTTACGCTCCACTTATAAGCGACGGACATGAAGCAATTCTTTAAACAATATTCTTAAATTAAGTAAGTATTCGGATTATTTCAGGCAGCTTAGTTTCTCACATAAGTCACACACAGCCGTGTGTGATGGGAAAAGAAATCCTTAAAAAACCGGCCAAGTGCGTGTCGAACCACGCTCAACGAAGGGTTCCGTAGTTGGGATGAATTTACACAAAAACAAACTTACTGGAAAAACTTTTTCTCCCATTTCCCATACCTTCCGTATGGGAGAACATGTATTTGCATGCATGAGCATTATGTAACTGCAAATGTAAGTTTATCGATTATTAGCCTACTACTGTGATAAGTTTTCCTGTTTTTTATGTATTTTCCTGTTTTGTATTTCGTTATATTATGTATAGGTACTATTGCCGTGAATTTTTTCACATAACCAAAACCAACCTCTGAGCTAAGCCGCGGACAGATGGACAGACAGACAGACAGGCGAATACGGCGAAACTATAAGGGTTTCTTGTTGACTACGGAACCCTAAAAATAAGATAAGTACAGATACAGTTTCAAGTTTTGTGGCATAAAGCGACATTACGGCGGCTAGTCTTTTTGTATTAATTTGGGATCAATGTTCACTATGTTCAGTGTCATCTTAATATCATCATCGCAACAAAACGGCTAGCCGCTATATAAAATTCGGCGAGACGGCTGTATTAAGAACTTTTTTGTGTGGCTAAACATTTCTCTAATAGAAATGAAGATAGCCGTAGGTCTAACTGAGGCATTAAGCAGCAGACATAGAGATATCAAAATCTTCCTAGCCTTTTCCAACTTTATTGGTGTCGGCTTCCAGTCAAACCGGTTGCAACTGAATACCAGTATTTTACATGGAGCGACTGCCTATCTGACCTCCACAACCCAGTAACTGGGCAATACGATACTCCTTGGTAAGACTGGGTTGTCAGACTTTCGGGCTTCTGACGACCCGTAACAATTAACTGTCATACACATAGAGATATAATTTACTACATTTTATCTCTATGGCAGCAGACTAGTAAGTAGGTAGGTACCTATTGAAGGGACAGCAGCTCGCCGTAGGTGAGTACCTACCTATATATGTTCCTTGGATAGCAGTGCAATTGGAAAGCATGAGGATACGCTGGTTGGCTAGTTGGTTGAGAATCCTTTTCTATATAAAGTAAATATTGTGTCCCAACTTCCAGTTACTTGCTTATTATTTGTCTTATTTAAGATGCAGTCGGCAAATAAGGGTCTTTCATTCATCAAAATGGATTCGTCTCTACACTTTCTACCAGAAAATAGGTAGGTACCTACCTATTTCATCAGATCAGCTGATGACACCAAATTGACGTGCATTGCTTAGATATTCATTTGATTACGCTAGCTAAGAAGTACTACGGTTCTATTTTCATCGATGACGAAGAGCTACATTGGGTAAGCAGGTTAGCACCACACAGGCAGCACAGCATTATTATTATAGCATTGAAGTAGGAACCTAAGTACTTACCTAGATAAAGTAACCACCACAAAGTAAATTTTGAAATTTAATGGTGTAACTAGGTCAAGTGGGATATTTATATAATTTTGGATTTATGTTCAGTCACCGGCACAGCAGTGGTAACATTTACACTACGAAATTCATATCCTATCCATAGTTTTTTGACTATAAAAATACTATGCCCTCCATTACGAATGTGTCATACTTATTTAGTTAATAGTAAGTACTATATTTATTACCTTGTGTATAAGGATGTAATACACACATACACAACGGAGGTTTATGTAAATATCTAGATGCCATGTCATCGATGAGATATCCCATCTGCAACTTCTCACGAAAAATATTTTTCCGAACCCTTAGTGGACGAGCTCGACTCGCTCTTTGCCGGTTTTTTAAAATAAAACCATCATCTGCATTGCATATAAAATTCAGGGCAGGCTAAATACCTAGATCATTGCTGCTAGTTACAAAACCTAGTAAGTAAGTATTTGATCGCATTAAGTCTTGAGCACACATAGAATTCTCTTTGGATTAGGTAGTTGCGTATTTTCTCACTGTTTTATTCCATTGTGCTCACAATGATTGTCAAGAGTGCACCAGATAGTGTAGGTAATTACATGTGTAGCAACCGAATGCAATACCTGCAGCCTCTATGTTAAAGTACCTACAGTAAAACCTTTAGCTGGCCTAGCGTACAACGGAATTTCAATAGAATACGACGGCCGACGACGCGCGACGCCAGCTTATGCTGGTTTTGATTCCACTGATATGCGGCCTACTGTACCTAAGCAAATCACATTTTGTTATGTATCTTTGTCGGTGGATGTTGCCGTTGTTGATTGTTTTGGTAACCCCATATATGGTACTGTAATTAGTAGTATGTGAATAGTAGGTAGGTAAATACTTTAATGTGTAGCAAGTAGTAGGTATGAATGTGCATGTATGTAGTGAATGAAGGTCGGAAAAAAATACATAACTATGCCATCCATCATCCGTTTTATATTTATTTACTTATTTTATATCAACGAAAAATGCGCAATCAGTCACGAATGACCATGCATATTGTTGATGGCAATCCACTAACCAAAATCACGATAGGATAATTAAGTTTTACGTAACTGTTATTATTATTATGTTATAATCTGTAGCATTGAAGATTTCTGTTAAAATGTTAAAGGCTGCACATTAATTTATGGGCACTTGGCATTACTTTCATTCAGCCGCATTTATATTGGCAGGGACAACAGACAACACAGCCTTGTTTTGTACCTGAGGTAGGTATTAATGCCACTATTTTTCCAGTGTGAGTAAGAGACGGAGCTATACAAGGCCGATAGCACCACCCTTTTTTCGCAGTGGAATTAATAAATTTCTGTCATATCTTTCTTATGAAAGAGGAGTGAGGAGCTCGTGGCTAAGTAATAACAGCCGCTCGGGTCGATCCATCAGGTTAAGCTACGCTTGCCGGGGTTGGTCCGTGGATGGGTGACCATTTTCACATATCGAGACTCCTCCGTGCCTCGGAAAGCACGTTAAGCCGTTGGTCCCGGTTGTCATTTGTCGATCTTTGACAGTCGTTACGAGTCGTCAGAAGCACGAAAGTCTGACAACCAGTCTGACCAAGGGGTATCGTATTACCCAGTTACTGGGTTGTGGAGGTTAGATAGGCAGTCGCTCCATGTAAAATACTGATATTCAGCTGCATCCGGTTAGACTGGAAGCCGACCCCAACATAGTTGGGAAAAGGCTAGGCAGATGATGATATCTTTCTTATGAAAATATGTACCTGATGCAAACATGCCTTTTATTGAGTATAATACCCCTCGTATAAACGGAGGTGCTGCATATAAGTTTAATCTTCTATTAAGATATTGAGAAAGACTGGTGCCGATTCTGTTGTACACCGAACTAAACTCATCTGCCTAGCCTTTTCCCAACCATGTTGGGGTCGGCTTCCAGTCTAACCGGATGCAGCTGAATACCAGTATTTTACATGGAGCGACTGCCTCTCTGACCTCCACAACCCAGTAACTGGGTAATACGATACCCCTTGGTAAGACTGGCTGTCAGACTTTCGGGCTTCTGACGACCCGTAACGACTGTCAAAGATCCACAAATGACAGCCGGGAGTCCGGGACCAACGGCTTAACGTGCTTTCCGAGGCACGGAGGAGTCTCGATATGTAAAGATGGTCACCCATCCACGGACCAACCCCGGCAAGCGTAGCTTAACCTGATAGATCGACCCGTGCGGCTGTTATTACCCGAACTAAACTATCACTAAAATTCCTTAGGTACTTTTGGCTATGCGAATCTTAACGCTATTCTGACAAAAAAAATCTCTAAATTTAAAAATTATTTTGACACAACTAAAATCGAATTTGACAATCGCGCCTCCACTTCGTACTTGTTTTCCCTACCCCTTGATTTTTTTATTTTAGAGCCGAAGACGCGTAGAGACAGCACCTTCGACGTGATTTTTTATGGAATATTTCACATTTTGTAGGTATGGAAAATATGCAAAAAAAAAAAAAAAAAACACCAATGTTTTGAGCCTCAGGGGTTTATGGGCATCCTATGTCGAAATTTTCATTATTTTTGCGATAGGACACACCATTTTCGAGATATAAGAAAAAGAAAATAAAAAAGATACAGTACTGTTTTGCAACCGAAGTCGAGGTATTGCTTTGAATTTTAGTTCATGACATCTAATTTTATTCCACACATTTTTAATCGCTATTCAAAATAGTCAGATATAGTTAGAGGAAAGACAAAATTTTAGGTTAAATTGTCAAATTCAGAATAGCATTTTCACTAAACTAACCCATTCGTTGCACATAACTCAGTGCCATCTTAGTGCTGTCAAACTAAATTATAGTGGTAGGGGAGCCCAAGCGGGGATTTCGGGAGTTACTCGAGCGCGGCAGAATAACATACGGCTGCCCTAGGCTTTTGCCCCTATGTACAGGGCTCAGGTATGATGGGAGTACTTCACAAGGTAAAAGGTTGCCCCCCGTATGTTATTCTGCCGCGCTCGAGTAACTCCCGAAATCCCCGCTAGGGCTCCCCTACCATAGACGCTCCCCCCACCAGTGAAAGGGTATAGGTACTTCACATAACCTTTTTTTCTTTTTAGCATCTAATCTTCACAATCCAATAGGTCCCCACGACGCTCGAGTAAATCCCCATTTAGCATCATTGCTTCCTCTACTATAGTTAAGTTGTGTCAGATAGTCTATTTCAGAATAAGTTTGGTCGTTTGACAGGACTAAACTAAATTTTAGAGATTTTTAGGTTAGTTTAGAGAATTTTGTGACAAGAGAATCGGCACCACTGTAAGCAAGAAATAAACATGTGAATGAATATGCAGCTTCATACATTATTTTGTTATTCTGCGTCATCATGATTTCCATACATATAGCAAACTATTGCACTTTTTCAGGAAGATAATACTTCCATAGAACCAATAACAGAGATTTTGTCTACAACATCGAAGCGATTATTACAAATTCAAAATTGACTAGGATTATAGTACCTACCTACTTACAAAAGTAACTGGTAGACAAGTTATCGAGAGGTGTAACTTCTTCATAAAACTTAGGTGTTCGGCACTCGAAACAATTTGTAGGTAATTTCCCTATTGTTATTAGTCTGGGAAAAACGATCATTAATGATCTGAATTGGATGCCAGGAAGTTGAGTAGAGATCACGCAAGTAGGGTGAAAGTGGAAACATTCGCGGGTTTTTTGCGCAGTCGTGTACTTGTGTCTCATCCGGACGCAATCATCATAATATTTATGTAACTGCTTGTGTCATAAGTCGTAGTCTTTGTGTAGCAGATTAAAGATACCTAAGCTAAGATTGCATAGTAGGTAACTACGGAACTTTGTTAAACAGTATTTCCGTTTCACATGCTATCGTAGGTCAGTAGGTAACCTACCTAGGGGAAGGGAAGGAAGAATTTTATGAAGTAGGTACTTATAATATACGTAAGATAAAGAAAAAAACTAGGTAGATAAAATACACCTAAAGGGTCTTTCAACAAGGACGGATCGATGTTGAAATTAAATAAAACAAGCTGTACCTATGTGGGATATTAAAGAAATTATGTTTTTATTTGAAAGGCCCATTTATGCCATTATTTATGAAATATGACATCGTTTAAATGTCCACCGCGGCTTCGAACGGTGGCACGGATCCGAGAGATCCAATTTTCAATTACTCTACTGCATAGATCCGGCAGTATCTGAGCGATGGCCTGCGTTATGTTAGACTTTCAGGGCATCGGTTGATTGCGGATTATTGGCATAGACCTATGACTTGAGAAAACCCCAAAAAAAAAAATCTAGCGGGGTCAAATCGCACGATCTTGGTAGCCATTATTCACGTTACCTCTGCGAGAGATAACCCTACATCCGGCCTCGCCATTATCGTTTTCGAAGAAGTACGGCCAATGACGGACAGCAGCGATGTTCTCGGCCGATCTGGCGTTCCTTTGACGTCAGGGTGTTGGTTGGTTGTTTGCCGAACCAGTCGTCTCGAATTTGGTCACCAAACGTTGGAGAGTCGACTTTGAAGGGCCACCGCATCGTGGACGTAATGCGCGCAACGTTTGCACTAACACGAACACTCATTTTGATAATAAAACAAGTTTTATCATTTGGACGTGCTGCTCAATCGTGTAACTTGCCATGGTGATTTAGCATCAGTAACTGAAGAAATAACAACGCATTTGACAGATGCCGCCAAAACAACTTGGCCGCTACAAATTGTCAACATCGACCCGCCCTTTTTGAAAGTTTAGTTTAAAAAATAAAAAACTAAAACTTTCGAGACTAAAACTATTCATCAACTCGAAAACTACGCAAGCAAAATTAATAAAAAGTTTAGGGGACCTGAAGCATGACCTACCAAACAAAAAACGAATCATCAAAATCGGCTCTACTAAAAATTAAGTAACAAAAATCTATACATATAATAAAATCGTAAACGGTCCGTGTCTGTCCATTAAAGATTTTTGCAAAAAAAGTACTGGAAGCCGCGAGAAATGAGTAATAGAAAGTAAAAAAACATTTTTTGAATTTTTTGTCTGTTTGTTTGTTTGTTTGTGAGCGCATCACGTAAAAGCCACTCATTGGATTCCAAATTGAATTACTGAACAATAAGAAGCTTTATTAAGAGTAACATTTAGTTTTTATTTCATAAAAATCGACCTGCAGAATCAAAAGATATATGGATTTAACACTTATGTTCTTTTTTTTTTTTATCCAGGTTTTAAATGCATCTTGACGGTATTATGTTCACAAGAATTGAATGAGAATTGTGCAGTTTCCGAGCTGTAACCTAACAAAAAGTACTAGGCTTGCATGAATTCACGATAGTACCCAAGTAACACATCAAAGCAGTATAACGGCCGACTTACAGCATTTCTGTATCGTTATCGCATTTTGAGTTAGTTTTATAGTAGCATTATAAACGTCTATACGGCTACTGTAATGCTTATTTGGGCACAAATTATACAGCTTTGGATCCTAATTATGTTCACAATAGTTGTTGAATTGCATTACAGGCGCATTATATTAGCATTATTGTGGCCAAAAAAGGTATCAATCGCCTTAAAGTAGCATTATTATGGTCAATGAAGTTGCCAACCGTACTACAAAAACATTATACTAGCAATATTATTGATAATGAAGACGTTAATTGCACTACAAAAGCATTAGACTAGCATTAGAATGTAGTATAGGAATTATTGGAGCTATTAAGTGTTCACAGTTAGAACTTAAATAAACCCTACATCATTGCAAAAACATCTCTAATACCACGGTACAAATGTTATAATACAATTAACGTTGTAATTTAACTAATTTGCCTAGCAATATAATATGGACGAAGACGGTCAAAAGTGACACCATATTTGTTTGCATCAAAACAAAATGTATACTACTGAATATAAGTTTTAGACTCTTTCGTTATTTCATGCCTTCAAATATTACTCGCAATTTAGTTTACTGTAAAAGTCTATATAAGTTTCATTGAAAATTTTCACGCGCCTCCTATATTTTGTGGTTTTGGTCTAAAATGTTATAAAAAGATATATGTGAAATAACGAAAACAATTGTATAGTCCTAGTGTAGAACGAATTTTGTATAGCTAACATAATAGTATTGGTTGGGCAGCATTAAATAGGTCTATTTCTTTTAAAAATAGGTCCGGATGATAATATTTTTAGGTTATAAAATATTTACAAAATGGTGTCGGTCTATAGCAGCCCAGTGAGCCTTTAAAAAGGCTAATTAATGCCGCTAGCTGTATAAATACTCACACGTGAACAATTATTAGGCCAGAAGCCAGAGAGAAGACTTTTGATGAACCACTGTAGTGCCATAGTCTATAAAGTGGTTCTATATGGGTTCACCGGTATACCAGTAGACTTGATGTAGACTGAAATAGTGCCATTACTTGAACGTAATTTTGGGGATCCTTGAGCAAAACAATAAAACCCATTTTAGAATTTGTACAACTTGAATCCGTTTGCCAACATTTTGTGAAACAAAATGCTGCACTTATTTTTACCTATATTAAGTTACACGTACAATGAAATCGCAACTTAGTTTTGTTATTAGCGTATTATAATCGTTATAAACATACGGTTAGGCAACACCCCAGTTAAATTAATAATATATAATATCTATATGCCCACCATAACAATTACTGTTGTTTTTTTGATCATATAATATGTGCTTTTCCCCAATATGGCCGACAAAAGGTTTTACGAATATAGTAAAATTAATGTATATTCAGCTTTACACATTTCAATAACTCACGTGTATTTGATTTAAGAGCTGTTAGCTGTACAATAGTTCAGTTGATCTTTAAAAATGCAAGCATTAAATTGATTCACATGTATGCTGTTCAGCAGTACTAGGCTTTTACTTACCACTTAAAAGTGCTATTACACAACAAAGGGCACTAAAAATAGCTCAAATCTGTATATAGGATTTACGGTGCATTATAATGGTACATGTTTATGCTATTAAGCAGCAATAAGCATTATCTTGCTACTTAAAATGCTTTTGTAGACCTTAAGGCACTAAAAACAGCTGAAAACTGTATAGCAGATTAACGTGGCATTATAATGGTTCATGTATATGCTATTAAACAGCATTTATTTACTACTTAAAATGCTATTGTAGATCCAAATACACTTAAAACAGCTGAAAGCTGTACAACTGCATTGTGGTTTGCTGCACTAAAACTAAAGGCTTTATAAAAGCATTTTGATATGCAATTATCCAAACGTTATACAGTGTAAAGCATCATAATGGTTTTGAAATACCAATATAAAGCGTGAAGATGCTCGGTGAACTTGTATAAGAGTTTATACGGACCTTAAGTTCTACATAAGTTTACTATTTGTTTGTTATAATGCTTCATGTGTTACTTGGGTATTAACTAATAGGATTTCAAATAGTTGTAACTAACAAGAAGTACTAGGCTTGCATGAATTCACGTTTAGATTATTTTAAGTACATGACTGTTATCTATCTATAAATAAAAAAAAACAATTATTGGCTCGACCGATTTGGCTAACTTTTTTTTTGTTGTATTCCTATCTGGACAAGGTTTGTATGAAAAAATTCACCGGAAAAGTCGGAATTACACCCGGGCGACGCCGGGCACAAACAGCTAGTTAAGTAATAAAAACTAAAACCCAACTACGACTGAAAAGGTATAAACAATATTAAAGGTATAAACAGAATTATAAATCCGGAGTCACGTGTTAGGGCGGCATAAATCGAACAGATTACGTGTGACTCCGGATTTTTAATTTGTCTGTCTGTGGTGTCTTGTTTATACCTTTTCAGTCGTAGTTAGGTTTTAGCTTTTATTACTTAATTTTTTTTATTATTATTTTGGTGTTATAATATATATATTTTTGAAATGTGCTCATTAAGCCCTTTCATTTGATACCCAACATAGTACGATTAAACAATATTTTTTTATTAGTTCCTGACTTTATTTCCTCTAGAGGGCGCCATTTTCAATTTAATGTGACGTCACATAGCCTATAACCAGCGGACCATCAAGACGCTTCTAACGATAACTTATTTGTCAAATTGTGATGAGTGGTTTAGAAGATACAAAGGAACAGATGAACATACATACATACATACATACCGGTCAAAATCATAACCCTCCTTTTTCTTCGCCGTAGTCGGGTAAAAACTAAAACCCAACTACGACTTAAAAGGTATAAACAAGACACCACAGACAGACCGATAAAAATCCGGAGTCACACGTGTTAGGGCATAAATCGAACAGATTACGTGTGACTCCGGATTTTTAATTTGTCTGTCTGTGGTGTCTTGTTTATACCTTTGAAGTCGTAGTTGGGTTTTAGTTTTTGTTACTTAATTTTTTTTTTAATTCTTTTGGGGTTATAATATATAGATATATTTTTGAAATGTGCTTTCATTTTCGGATTTTTAATTTGTCTGTCTTTGGTGTCTTGTTTATACCTTTTAAGTCGTAGTTGGGTTTTAGTTTTTATTACTTGATTTTTTTTATTGGTCTGAGACTGACATTTAACATTTTTAAGGTTCCGTACCCAAAGGGTAAAACGGGACCCTATTACTACGACTCCGCTGTCCGTCTGTCACCAGGCTGTTAGACAGTTGACATTTTCACAGATGATGTATTTCTGCCGACCAACCAGGAGCGAGAAGAGCTTGATCAAGACAGACTCCTACAGAGATGATGTTATTCCTTTCAAAATAATTTAGGTGGACCTTCGTACCTGCAGGGTCCGTCTTACCTTCTTTTCCCCTAATAATAATAATAGTACAATTTAGAACTAAACATGTTTTGCCAATACAATAATCAGCATGCAAATTTTTCAGTTGGTAACTTACATTAACATTTTTTGTCAATGAAATCTTTAACACTATAAAAACTATTAACACATAACCATTCGTAAACTTTATTTTTAAATAATCTAGTGTTTAATTTTTTGAGATCATTTGGTAACTTATTATATAAACGTACACACATTGCAAGGCAGCTTTTATTATATTTAGTTAGTCTTGGAATCTCACTTAATACGAGCCTGTTGGGGTCTCGTCGGTTTCGGACATTAACATCATCTGCTTTAAGAAATAAATCCTGATTCTTCCTTACAAACATACATATCTCATAGATATAAAGAGACAGTAGCGGTAACAAACCAAGTTTTTTGAATACAGGTCTATATGATTCGTGTGGTTGGAGCCCGTAAATTTGCTCTAATGCAGTTTTACCTACCTACATAGGTGCTTACACCAGCACCCTTATTACGTAGTACACGATCAATCAGAATCGGAATCGGTTTGAAACAAATGTCTAAAAAAAATCTTATGAAATAAAATATGAATGTTGTTGAACTGTCAAAATGAAATAAATTAGTCATAACCGGTTAAAAAATAAGTTAAAAGCAATTAGATAGCTAGTCTGCATGTCTGAAACTTAGTTAATACTGCCGATTTGCTGTGCAGCTACAACAGTTAAATTGCATACTAAGTAGGTAGGTATCATAAATTAAAATGAACATTTCATCCATCGATCACTAATAAAGAACTAGATACACAATCTCATACAAAAGTTCTCTTAAAAATGTCGCCAATTGTGTTTAGTTAAAATAAATATACATTAATGTAATTTCAACCTTACCTACAACGTTTAAAGTCGTATTCACAAAGCTATTACAAAAAGCAATAAAATTTTACGACCGGTACTCACTGCTCAAGATACATCAAAACAACTTCAACCTTATACGCATGCTTTAAAGTAACAATTACTAAGTGCCAAAAAAAAGTAATAAATTTTACAACCGAGGCTCGCCGCTAGGACAAGGAACGAATGGAGACGAACCAGAACAATATTTTTTGTTTGTACTGTAAATTATTATGGTATTTTTAACATACTTCAAAAAAAGGAGGAGGTTACTCAATGCGTCGCGTATTTATAAATATATAGGTTTTTTTTTTAATGTTTGCACACCACCGATAACTCGAAAACGGATCGACCGATTGAGATGATTCAAACGGTATTACATTAGGTTTGTTCCCAAGTTGGTCCTTTTTACATCTAATCCTTGTTCTGATGATGGAATCTATGAGGAATTGAGGGAACGCCTTAAATATTAAAGGCATACAATTAGCGATTTTGGTATTTTTTGTAACAAATCAGATCTTCACATTCAGAAAATATCATTTCGTGAAGTGGAAAAATAAATAAAGGGTGGTGAAATAAATAAATGTCACCACATTTACTTATTAATGAATCTAAATTACTTAAAAAATAAAAAAAATACAGTAACCTACTAAAAAACCACAAAAAAAAAATACAATATTAAAAAACCCGACTCATAAAAAACAACTAACAAGTTCCAAACAAGTCACTTTTCAAGTAGTCTGATGCAGTTGGTGGCAGTTATTTTAGGTCAATTATTCATACATAGGCTGATAAACACATTTCCCTTCCTTGCGTCGCGCAGTCGGGTAAATAAAATCGAAAATCAAATCTAGCATAAAAAAAAAAAAAGAATTATTATATATAGCGTCTCCAACAAATTGAACAGAGTCAACGTGGATAACCTAAACAATTTAAGTGGGCATGCGCTAATATGATTAATACGTTTAGTAAGAGTCTTTACAATTTAGCTGCATTATATCGCCTGCTATTTGTTACGACTTAATTTAAAATAAAGTTTTTACGATGATTTCTTGACAAAATATCAGTATTTACAATACAGTGTTAACAATTATATAAAGATAATATTAATACTTACCAAAAATATGAAACTCCATCCTTTTTTAGCGTCCTAGACGTGTGATTTTTGCAGTTTTTAAACGAGCACTGAGGCATGTTTACCGTCGGAGCGTTCGAATGCTACTAGATGAAAAGACCACCCAAATGTTCAAGTGGGCGGTCATTCGGTGAGGACATTTTTTGACGCTGATTGTGTATCTAGTTCTTTATTAGTGATCGATGATTTCATCCCCTTTTTCTTGGGGTTCTAAGTTCTAGCTGTCGGTTTTCGATTAGTAATAAAAGCAACTAATAAGTACTTATGGCTGAAATACTGTAGTTTTAGATAAGGAGATTTTTTAAATAAACAGGTACCTATACATTAACATAAAACATAATTTATTCTATTACTGCTAAGTAGGTACACACTACTTATTACAAGACTAACAAACATTTTATTTCTTCTTTTTTCTTTCGGCGCGACTGCCGCCCATGTCTTGAAGTTGCTGCTTGAGATCGAGCAGTTGGTTGTCGGGTACGTAGCGGACCTCTTCGTGCGCTATCTCGTGCTCATGCACGCGCAACGTGCAGCCTTCGGGCAACACAGCGCGAGACACGCGCAACAACGTGCCCAGAGCCCACGCGGGAACATCTGTTACCTGTAATGTTAAAAGCATTTTGGACATGACTTCAGAGTTGTTTTTATTGCAAGAAATTCTTTCAGCACCACAGTTTTGAAAACAAGCATTTATACTTATCTCCTTTTGAGTGAGAGCAGCTCTACTACTGTTACGCAAAGTAAGATATTCCTGTGGTATATACAGGGGGGTATATTGAAACTTTTAGAAATTAAAAAACGGTAGTTATTCTCAGGTTAAATAAAATATTATTACTTTTTTAGGTGATCAGATCACCTAACTAATGGAATTATTGTCAATGTGAGTCAAGGGACTCAATTTTTTTTAACATAGATATGCCTATTTAAAGTATTATTTTATTTTAGTAATGATGATTTCAGTGCACATGCACAAGGTTGTGGGTTCAAATCTGCGCAACAACCAATGTGACTTTTTAATTTCATATGTACTTTCTGTGTTGATGAGCAAGCGAGGTGACCTATGCTCGTGCCTTCTCTGCATGAGAGGCCTTTGCACTGCAGTGGGACAATTATAAGGTGTGGTATTTTTTTTTTTAATGTATGATCAACATGGGTTTAGGCTATTAAGGTCTCTGCACACAGCGGGCGTGGCGTGGCGGAGCGTGGCGTGACGGGGCGCGGCGTGACCGGGCGGCGACGCGGCGCTGGCGCGACGGCAGCGTTCACACTGCGGGCGCGATCACGTCCCGCCGCGCCCATTCACGCCGACCGTGCAGCGACGCTATTCATTCATCAAAAAGATGTTGAGCGATTCAGACGTGGAAACGCTCTTGCTCTTATTTGCGCTAGGCTAAGAAAAACAACGTAAACGGAAATGGGGGCATGAAATAAATAACTAGTACATTACAACTGCTCAGCGTCGCGTCGCCGTGCGTTCACGCCGCGCCGGGCCCGCTGTGTGCAGCGACCATTAGACCAGACTTAGTGGTCTGACAACTTGCCACACCCAAGGGTATAATGTAAAAAAACAATACGTTTAAATAAATTACCTGCACATTTCTCTCATAGACATTTAGATGGTACTCAGCATCTAGTGCAGTACCACCTGGCTTAAAACGTTGTACTTTCAGCTGCTGTGCCGGTGTCGCCCAACTTAACATAAACAAAATATTAAGGATTAATTATTGGATCATAATAATTAATGGAAATAAAATAAGTTTAATACAGTGCACTCTATTTGTTTTTTTACAGGTTTAATTAACCCACCAACTTCATAAAACTTCAATGAAAGCAAACCTATACATGACTGTATGTATTGGTTGAAAATACTATAATATATTATGTATAGAAAATATAGGTAAAAACAGATCAATTTTTTTTTTTTTAATCCTTGTCATATTGTACCATTCGTCCACTTGAATCCCCATAACTTCAGCATATCTATGGATTTGGCTCTGGCAGGCTTCCAAAAGAGCAAAGTCATACCCTTTTAACTGCAAATTCAGGCAATCATATACTGGCTCATCAGGTTCCATGCTCTGAAATAAAAAGGTTTCTACTTTTACCCCACTTGTTATTAGCACGCTAGAAATGTTGTCTCAATGAAAGTGGAAAGCTTTATAAAAAAATTGCGAATATATACTTTATAGATATAGATATAAGTATAAGTAATCGATAGTTTCTATCATTTCTGGCGCGAGAGTTCAACTCCGGCTTCGCAACGAACGGTAAATTTAAAAAAAAAACAAAGTTTCGTAATATCCGAATCATGAAAAACTAATAAAAAATCTTATTTTAAAAACAGAACTATGTATTCCAGTTTCTATTTATTCCAAATAGTACGAGGGCGGCACTGAAAATTTCGGGAATCAAGGAAGTGACACAACATTACTATTTAAAAATGTATTTATTTCTTTTCGAAGTATTCTCCGCGAAATTTGACACATTTTTCCATACGATGGAACCAATCATTGAAGCAACCATTCCATTCGGAAGTTGGGGTCTCCAAAATGGCCGTTTTGTAGGCGTCCACAGCTTCTTCAGGTGATGAAAATCTCTGTCTACGCAATTTATTCTTTATTTTAGGGAAAGTATAGAAATCATTAGGGCTTAGGTCGGGGCTGTACGGCGGATGGTCTAATAATTCTATGTTTTCTTGCTCTAAAAACTCTTTTGTTCTGTGCGCGGTGTGAGAACTCGCATTGTCGTGATGGAGGATGATGCGGCGGTTGCAGTTCTCTTTACGGAGTTCAGAAACGACCTGTGGCAAACAAATGCTAGCATACCATTCTGCATTAACCGTTCTTTGTCCCTCAAGAGGAATAGTCGTAACATGGCCGGTTTTGGAGACAAACAAGGCCACCATTTTTTTTGCAACACTCCGTGAACGAACAATTTTTGTTGGCTTTAAGTCATTTTCGAACACCCAAACTCGTGACTGGTTTTTGTTTCGGGTTCGTACGCGTATATCCAGGATTCGTCACCTGATACAATGTTGTATACAGCATTTGAGGATCCTGCGTGGAATCTTTCGAGAGTTCTGACGCACCAAGTAACGCGAGCCGCTTTTTGCTCTTCACAGAGCGAATGCGGTATCGGTATCCATCGGGAAAACAACTTTTTTACACCTAATTGTTCATGCAAGATTATTTGTATTTGACTCATGCCAATGTCTAAAGTTGCCTGAATTTCGCGGTGTGTCACATGTCGATCTTCCTCAATCAGCTTGCGCACAGCATCAACGTTTTCTTGGGTGACTGCAGTTTTTGGACGACCTTGACGGGGATCATCACTGAGCTTGACACGTCCACGTTGAAATTCAGCAAACCAGCGATAAATTGTGGTTGTGGATGGGGCTTCATCACCAAATGCAGAAATCATCCGGTCAACACACTGTTTTTGTGTTAAACCACTTCGAAAGTCATAATAAATCATCGCTCTTGAATTTTCTCTAGTCAGTTCCGTTTTCTCAACGACTAAACAAGTTTGACAAAACCTTGTGACAAGACCGAGAATCTTTTTTTAAATAAATAAATGGTATTCGATTTTTAAAACCAAGGAGTTTTCAATTAAAAAGATTTTAATATGACAGGCACAGTGGAAATATTCCATTCCCGATACTTTTAGTGCAGCCCTCGTAGTAATGAGGAAGAGTAACCATTATGAATTCAAAACAAATTGGTTTTTTGTCGGATAAAATATATTTTAGAATATTTTTTCGGATCCACAAAAGTGACAGCCCTGAAGAAAAATTATAATTTGCAATAACTTTTGAATAACACGGAATTATATTGTGGTTTTATTACTACACCTAATAGAAAGTATAAGCAATATTTTGATAATAATCACGACCTAATACGGTGTTATAGGCGAATAAAAAAATAAAAACGAAAAATGAGAAAAAAAAATCATATTGCGCGTCCCGTATAAAAAAAATTTAATATGACAGGAACAGTGGAAATATTCCATTTCCGATACTTTTAGTGCAGCCCTCGTATGTAAGCACGGTTACAAATCAAGCTATACATTTCCAGTATAAGCTGACCTCGCATTGTACGGAAATCCTATACAATACGAGATCAGCATAAACTGGAAATGTATAGCTTGATGTGTAGTCGTGCGTACAGTGACCTACCTTTCCACCACCAATTTCTGTTGCTCTAGTATGAATGGGACGCGCAATATGATTTTATTTTCTCATTTTTCGTTTTTATTTTTTTATTCGCCTATAACACCGTATTAGGTCGTGATTATTATCAAAATATTGCTTATACTTTCTATTAGGTGTAGTAATAAAACCACAATATAATTCCGTGTTATTCAAAAGTTATTGCAAATTATAATTTTTCTTCAGGGCTGTCACTTTTGTGGATCCGAAAAAATATTCTAAAATATATTTTACCGACAAAAAACCAATTTGTTTTGAATTCATAATGGTTACTCTTCCTCATTACTACGAGGGCTGCACTAAAAGTATCGGGAATGGAATATTTCCACTGTTCCTGTCATATTAAAATCTTTTTAATTGAAAACTCCTGGGTTTTAAAAATCGAATACCATTTATTTATTTAAAAAAAGATTCTCGGTCTTGTCACAAGGTTTTGTCAAACTTGTTTAGTCGTTGAGAAAACGGAACTGACTAGAGAAAATTCAAGAGCGATGATTTATTATGACTTTCGAAGTGGTTTAACACAAAAACAGTATGTTGACCGGATGATTTCTGCATTTGGTGATGAAGCCCCATCCACAACCACAATTTATCGCTGGTTTGCTGAATTTCAACGTGGACGTGTCAAGCTCAGTGATGATCCCCGTCAAGGTCGTCCAAAAACTGCAGTCACCCAAGAAAACGTTGATGCTGTGCGCAAGCTGATTGAGGAAGATCGACATGTGACATACCGCGAAATTCAGGCAACTTTAGACATTGGCATGAGTCAAATACAAATAATCTTGCATGAACAATTAGGTGTAAAAAAGTTGTTTTCCCGATGGATACCGATACCGCATTCGCTCTGTGAAGAGCAAAAAGCGGCTCGCGTTACTTGGTGCGTCAGAACTCTCGAAAGATTCCACGCAGGATCCTCAAATGCTGTATACAACATTGTATCAGGTGACGAATCCTGGATATACACGTACGAACCCGAAACAAAAACCAGTCACGAGTTTGGGTGTTCGAAAATGAGTTAAAGCCAACAAAAATTGTTCGTTCACGGAGTGTTGCAAAAAAAAATGGTGGCCACGTTTGTCTCCAAAACCGGCCATGTTACGACTATTCCTCTTGAGGGACAAAGAACGGTTAATGCAGAATGGTATGCTAGCATTTGTTTGCCACAGGTCGTTTCTGAACTCCGTAAAGAGAACTGCAACCGCCGCATCATCCTCCATCACGACAATGCGAGTTCTCACACCGCGCACAGAACAAAATAGTTTTTAGAGCAAGAAAACATAGAATTATTAGACCATCCGCCGTACAGCCCCGACCTAAGCCCTAATGATTTCTATACTTTCCCTAAAATAAAGAATAAATTGCGTGGACAGAGATTTTCATCACCTGAAGAAGCTGTGGACGCCTACAAAACGGCCATTTTGGAGACCCCAACTTCCGAATGGAATGGTTGCTTCAATGATTGGTTCCATCGTATGGAAAAATGTGTCAAATTTCGCGGAGATTACTTCGAAAAGCAATAAACACATTTTTAAATAGTAATGTCGTGTCACTTCCTTGATTCCCGAAGTTTTCAGTGCCGCCCTCGTAATAACAACAAATTCAACGTGAGAATAATCATCGATTTCTAGATTTTTTTCGTTAACAGGTCTCAACAAAGACAATGCGGCTGCTGGTACTTAATGGAATTCTCTTTGCTTCTTTTTTTCTCTCTAATAGGTTGAAATCAGATATTATTGGATCGGATGAGACTAAGGCTCTGTGAAAAAGGTCAAACATGGTTGCTTCACGAGAAATCTTTCTAGTATGGTGCTCTCTGTCAAACCTCCAAAATTTATTTCGAGACTCAGCCGGGCAGCCGCCTGTTCAGAGAGCATGCCAACAGGTAAACTTGATGAATCTATTATTTTCGCACCATCCTTTTTTGTTGGTCTGAGCCATGGACTAAAATTTTGTGAAGCGTGACAGTCATAGGATGCCATTCATACTTTGTAACATATTTGTATGCCAGCTCTTTGCAAAAAGTCGCGAATTTTTCTGAATCAATTGGCAAGTTACTGGACAAAACTATTAAAATTTCGTATAACTCATCTAATAGCCACTGTTCGATATTCAGAATTTCTGCAAAAGTTCCTGGGTTTTTGTCAGAAAAAGCAGTGTGGTTAAGTGATCCTCCATTTCTTTAACTCAACTTTGTATCCAAGATTTAATACAAATTCTAAGGCCCTACTCCATGAATGAAGTGGACTTATTCCATGTACCAGACATTCTTCTATGACAGGTTTGGAGAATGCTATCTATAAATCATTACATTGCGACGAGGTCAAATTGCAATATGGACAGCGTAACTGAGATGGTGTAGGAAAATTTGCATTCAGGTCTTTCCCATCAATAGCCGCACAGTAGAATTTGCATTCAACTTTTATTTTATGCCCTCGCGAGGTTTCAGTTATCATGGGGGTAAAATTTTGTATCTGCTCATCAATAAACTGTTTCTCAGAAATTATTAATTCTTTCGTTTCTTTTTTATATTGTAAGCGTAACAGTCTACAGTAGTGGAAACATGACGGTGCAGGATTTACCCATATAACATCATCCAAATTTTATTCTGAAATAGACTCTATCTGACACAACATAACTATAATTTAGTTTGACAGCACTAAGATGGTAATGAGATAAGTTAGATAATAGTTTAGTGAAAATGCTATTCTGAATTTGACGATTTAACCAAAAATTTTGTCTTATATCTAAAATTCTCTAACTAAATCTGACTATTTTTAATCGAGATTAAAAATGTGTGGAATAAAATTAGATGTCATGAACCAGAATTCAATCCAACACCTCGACTTCAGTTGCAAAACAGTACTGTATCTTTTTTTATTTTCTTTTGCTTATATCTCGAAAATGGTGTGTCCTATCGCAAAAATAATGAAAATTTCGACCCCCCTTTAGGAAACCCCTAAACCCCTGAGGCTCAACATGTTAAAAATAAAAACGAAAAATGAGAAAAAAAATCATATCTCGCGTCCCATTCATACTAAAGCAACAGAAATTGGTGGAACGGTAGGTTATTGTACATACAATGAATGGAATAAATAGAAACTGGAATACATAGTTCTGTTTTTAAAATAAGATTTTTTATTCGTTTCTCATGATGCGTATACCTATTACGAAACTTTGATATATATATTTTTTTAAGTTACCTGTCGTAGCGAAGCCGGAGTTAAACTCTCGCGCCAGAAATGATAGAAACTATCGATTACTTGAATAAAAACAGAATGAAACAAAAATCGGGTTCTTAACACACTGTGCATTTATAAGACTGATGAGATAAAGTAGCAGAATTACTTACATCGAATCTTTTCAAATTGAAATACTTACAATTAAATAATCAGGTTCATACAAATCACTTTTAAATCTTTTCTGTTGACTAAGAATTGCTGGCATGCTGAGATTGCGTAAGTTAATAGGGTTCAAACATTGCCGAAGTTTTATCTGAAATTGAATAAAATTATTTCCCCGTTACATAACTATTAGGTACTTTAATTCAAATAAATATTGTTTAAAAAAAAAATTAAGAATACTCACAAAATGTAATACTTTGTTACTAAACATTTTTGTGTTCTATATATTTGGGATCAATTCCGCTATCAACTAAAATTGTAATAATTATTATGTAAATAATAGAACATTAATTAATGAAAGCGAAGAGGTTATGAAACGACCAACTTTATTAAATATTTTTAAAATATATATATATATTTATAGAAACGAGATTTCTCCTAATGAAACAGTTTAATTAATTAACTTAATCGAAACCGCAAAGAAAATATAAAAATATAGAAGACATCATTATTAATTTGATACTGCTACTGACTGACAGTGACAGCAGTACAGGCATACGTAGTATCTCTAAGTAGTCTGTGGTACAGGCTGTACTGCTGTACTGTACAGCACAGAGTATAGAGCACAGAACATTAATACTCAAGAGGTATAGAGTTAGGAGTGAGGCGTATTTATCGTCACAGATAGAAATAACAGATATTAAAAAATAACAGATAGCAATTGCTCCTAACGATAAAAAATATCTGTTACTTAAAATCACAGATCCTCAAGACTGTTACTGATATGATTTTCGACTTTAACGAAAAGAAATAAAGAATATATTGAGTTAACACGTATTTATCGTCTGTACAAAAATCACAGGCTGTGATTTTATAACAGATAGATACGATTTTCGACTTTAAATCAAAAGAAGTAAAGATGATATTCGATTGAGATACGTATTTATCGTCCGTACAAAAATCACAGGCTGTGATTTAATAACAGATATTTGGATCTGTTATTTTTTTGTCACAGTCACAGTGATCACAGATATCGTGTTTCACCTGTTACAACCCATCCTTCGGATATGATTTTCGACTTTAACGAAAAGAAATAAAGAATATATTCAATTGAGTTAATACGTATTTATCGTCTGTACAAAAATCACAGGCTGTGATTTTATAACAGATAGATACGATTTTCGACTTTAAATCAAAAGAAGTAAAGATGATATTCGATTGAGATACGTATTTATCGTCCGTACAAAAATCACAGGCTGTGATTTAATAACAGATATTTGGATCTGTTATTTTTTTGTCACAGTCACAGTGATCACAGATATCGTGTTTCACCTGTTACAACCCATCTCTTAAGTACATTAAAAGTAAGTATTATTAAATGAAATACTAAAATGCCGCATATAATTTAAAAATGTTTATTCTCTCTCTCGATTGACACTGTTGTCGATATTTTTGTTTTATGTGTTTACCCTTTTTTGGTGTAGAAGTTCCTTCAGAGTCACAATCACTCATGTTATCAATTTAAATTACAAATAAACACTAATTGAAGAATTATTTCTCTCAAAACCGTAACAAACGAATGAGCTCGAGTATTATATACCTTGCAAATGAGCTATTCGAGTCATAGATAACACAATTAACTTTAGTTCAGTACGTTGTCTCATTCATTTTTAACTAAGGCGAAAGAGATGGCACGATCTGGCGATATGAACTCTGTTTTTAATTGCGAGTCGGGATTTCCCCGGCTGTGAGTGGTACGTTTAGCTGCGCTAGTTAAAAAACGTTTCACTTAAAGCAGCCAATTGCCGTATTTTTTGATACGGCATTGAAAAGCCTGCCGTATACCGTATTTTCTGAAAAAATTACGTGGATTACCGTATATTACGGTAATTGCCGTATCAATAACAACACTGACGCGGACTTGCTCGCACGTCTATCACCCGTTTATCACCCACTTTTAAGGGGTGATAGACGCGCGAGCAAGTCCGCGTACTTATGGCTCGAGTTTAAAACCACCGAGTAAGTTCGGCGGCGATCCAACAGTTTTGAAATTTTGCTCGTAGCTCGCCTTGGCTCCAACAATGAAATTTTGAGCAAGCTTCACGTGTGTCACCGACGGCGAGCCGAGTAAGGTCGCAAACTTAAAGACCTCGTACTCTAAGTACGCACGTCTATCACCTACTTAAGATAATCATCACAGGTCGCCCCTACAGCTCATCACCATGGAATCAGTAAGTACTTTCATTACTGATAAAAGTAAAGAAACTGGCAGTATAGATCCACATGACATGATTCATACTTAAAAAAAATTAAATGTCAAAAATTGTCTATGTTTAGAGTAGTTATATTCCTTGGTTTTGCTTTACCTTCGTGCGTGAAGACATAAATGAAATGGGAAGAACGGTAAAGAAAATCATAAATTAGGTGTTCTGTATTAACGATATTTTAGTAGTGATAAACTTAATGGTGAATCGTTTATGGTTTTGTATCTCTTGAAGCAATTTCCCAGAAGAAATGGCGTCAACGGGCAGTACACCTTTTCCCAAATGGCAACTGGCAATTCTTCTTGGCGCACCTATTGCCATCGGTTTAGGTTACCTTTATCTTAGAAACAGATTAGAAGACCCGGAAAAGAAAAAAGTAGCCGAGTTAAAAGCAAAGACTACCATTTCATTGGATAATGAAGATAATAACGCCAAAGTTTCCGAGAGCGCTATCGACCGCGCTATGAAACTGAAAGGTGCCGGAAACCGGGCTTTCCATGCAGGAGAATATGATAAAGCTATAACTTTATATAACGAAGCGATCGAGGCCTGCCCTCCTGACCGTCACGTCGACCTTGCCACTTTCTATCAGAATCGTTCTGCATGTTACGAAAAACGTGAAATGTGGGAGCAAGTTAAAGAAGATTGTACTTTTGCTCTTAAACTCAATGAGAAGTACGTTAAAGCTTTCTTGAGACGCTCTCGTGCTGCTGAGAAAAGTGGTGATCTTGTTTTGGCTCTTGAAGATGTCACTTCTGCCTGCATTCTTGAAAGGTTCCAGGTACAGAGTTCTCTCGTTAATGCTGACAGAATCTTAAAGGCTCTGGGCAGGCAGCATGCTCGCGAAGCCCTTGCTAAACGTCGTCCAGTCATGCCATCTAAACATTTCATCAAGACATATTTCTCAGCCTTCTCTGAGGATCCCATTACTAAGTTGTTACTTGATGATAAGGCTATCAGTGGCTTTGCTAAAGCCAAGCAAGCTCTTGATGCTCAAGATTATGATTCCATTGTTGAGGCATGCTCTCAGGAACTGAAAGATGCTGATGCCAAATACAAAAATGAAGCCTTGTTGCTGCGCTCCACCTTCTATCTTCTATTAGGACGACACGATGAGGCCCAAGCAGATCTTGCAAGGGTTATTGACAGTGATGCTTCTACTAAAGTTAAGGTAAATGCCTTGATCAAGCGTGCTTCATTATTTACTCAATTGGAAAACACTGAACGCTGCTTAGAGGACTTTGCAAAGGCTGCACAGCTGGATCCTAATAACTCTGACATTTATCATCATCGAGGACAAGTGTATTTACTACTGGAGCGCATGGATGAGGCCACAGCTGAATTTGCAAAGGCTGTCGAGTTGAACCCAGACTTTTCCATTGCTTACATTCAGAAGTGCTATGCTGATTACAGACATGCACAGATCAATAAGAACGTTGGAGCTCTGACACAAGTCCGAGCTGACTTTGAACGGGCTTTGGAGAGATTCCCTCGCTGTGCTGAAGCGTACATTTTGTTTGCTCAAGTACTATCAGACCAGCAGGAGTGGGGACGTGCTGAAGCACTGTTTGATACTGCCCTCTCAGTAGACCCCAACAACGCTACTCTATATGTGCACAAAGGACTGGTGCAGCTGCAGAAGAGCACAGACTTTGATAAAGCTGTGAAACTGATCAACAAAGCCATTGAAATGGATGACAAATGTGATTTTGCATATGAGACATTGGGTACAATTGAAGTGCAGAGGTAAGATAAACAGATTTCACATATTATTTGAGTTCAGTCAACGGCAAGAGGATGATCATGATTATGTCATAGCTACTTTGCATGCCATACCTAATAGTTAAATGTCTCTTGTGATTCATGCCCAATAGAAAATCAGTTAATATCTTAGAAGTATTTCTTTACTATTGACATCCTTTATTGGTATATTATCCACTGATAACACTGAGCTGTTTTATCATCCATACCAGTAAATATATAATATGATAAGAAGCTTTATCTCACACTATCTTTTAAAAAGAATATTGTTTTATTGTTATGTAAGAAACACCAACATATAAAATAGGTCTGTGATTCGGTAATAGCTGAAATGCGCCTTTTATAATTAAAGTATTCATAAAATTACCAAGATATGTATAGATCTATCTAAATATAGCAAATCGCAACTTAATATCAGGGATTTGACCCCAAGATATTATTATAAAAGATTAAGGTCAATAGTCAATAGCATATCGATAGATTACAATAATATTTTAAAAACAAATTTTATTATTTGATTATCATTCTATGAGTGTTTTATATTTTGAAGTTGTGTTTGTCCTTTTTGTTGTGACCTACACCTATGCAGTCCTTTTATGAACTCAACATTTTTCTCTGAAATCTCCCAATGGCTGGGAATTTAAAGAAAGACTAGTATCTGATAGATTACTATCATGGACACATTCCGACAAAATCAGATGACAAGAATTTTATATAGTATAAGTTTTGCTCAATACTTTAACCCAGAACATATGAGAAGAGCTTTATATGATGTATTAATAGAATGATTGAATTGCTAATGTAAAATTATGTCTTTTCCAGAGGTAACCTGAGACGATCCTTAGAATTATTTGAGAAGGCTATCGCACTAGCCAAAACTGAGCTAGAGATGACACACTTGTTCTCTCTGAAGGATGCAGCTGCAGCACAACTGAAGGTATCAGAGCGCTGGGGACTGGACTGGACCGTGAGCTAGACTCTTGCCATACAACTTGCCTCATACTCAACGAGAATAGAACCTGGCCGTCCAAGTTAGCCAGAGAGCTCAGTATATTATTTGTAATTGTTCTCATTGTATGTATCCGTATATCCCCTATTCCTTACCAAAATTTTGTTATTTGTTGAAGCTTTAAGACTGGTTGGAATACTATTATTTCAATGTGTCATATCATTTTAATTACCAATTTATTAGATGTTATCAAAAATTGTGCCAGATGGTATTCTCGTTGTGGACTACAGCTGGTACCTAGCCGCCGCCGACTCGCATCACGTTGTTTAATGACTTTTTGGTGTTATCAATTCTAGAAAGCTGTTTCTTTAATATGGCTTCTATTTCCCAATTTATTGTAACTATGTAGGTGCACCTTATACAAGGAAACACAAGTTTTTATCACTAATGATTCTTCAATTCAGTAGACAAACATAAGATGTAACTAAATAATTGATATCTGTTCTGTGCTTTTCTTAATATGTATCACAAAAGTTAACACTAGCTTACACATGTAGTTCACAGAAATATATTGTAAATATTTATGAAATTCTGTTAAAAGCAGCCTTAACAATGTAGATGTAAATTGATTTATTGGCACTTATCAGATATTTGATTCAAATGTCAAATATTTATGTCGGTTGTATGCCTGCTTCATATTGAAGTGGTAAACTGATTGTTTCTCAAAAAAACCTTTAGTTTAGATGTTTATTTACATTTCTGCATTTAATATGAACAAAATACTATGTGTAGCTAAATTGTTATGTAACTTACAACTGTTGAATGTTTAATTAAGAAAATTTAATAAAATCCTGTAATTGAAATACCTTCCTACTGTTAGTGTTGTACATCTAAAATGAGTAATGAGGAGGCTGAGCGGGAATTTGCTTAGGGCATGTTTTATTTTTCAATAAGTTTGTTAACTTATCGACTTTACATTGTGATATAATATTGTTTTATTTTTTAATTTGCATTTATAGCCACTTAGTTATTTGGATTGTATATTGAGTTTTAAATTTATATAATATAATATTTTTTAAAACATGTATTAACAAAATATCGCTCAGTCGCTACATTGCAATATGAATAATATTTAAATGCTGGAATATTGTATCACTTCTATGAATATGTTTCTGGGAAGTGGGAACTTATGTTATGCGCAAATTGAAACTTGTGCACGCCTATTACGCAGGGTGCCTAGATTGTTCATTTGATCGATAATATTACTTACAAAATAGAAGAATTAATGATATAATTATGCTGGCTTGAGTTGTGTACCATCGTAGGTAGGTACTTATGTATTTAGTGTTTTTTTGGGTCCAAAGAATGTTTGCGAGTCAAAAGCGCTGCAAAACTTTAAAATTTGTTGTTATATACTGTGGCTATTTAAGTAGTTTTGGAAGTGCGCCTTGAGTTTGTGCGGCGGTGAACGCGTGCTGGGTGCGTTCAATACATTTACAGACACACGCAGGGCAATAAAATCCACATAATTATACTAAATATATTATAAACTGTTTTAGTACTGATACTTATTTAATACTTTGTGTATATTTACCCATACCTACATAATGTCCTAAACACTGTCAAGTATCAATGGTCTTAGGAGCGTGCGTTCTAAAATATCTGTCAAATATTTACCTGCTTTTATAAATTTGTAAATACAGTTAGAAATATGTAAATGCTTGAAGCAGTCCGTGTACCTACCCCAAAAGAGCATTTGTAAAGGGTAATGGAGCCTGGCGTACCTACTGTCCGCCGAAAGCGTCACGTTTCCGAGATATTAACGTTCTTTGATCACGAGACTTTTTTTGAACTTGCGTTACTTCAGCTTGTTGCATATATGTTTGAAATAATCATTATGCCACCCACCTTCAAAGCCCTTTCCAAATACTTTTTTAAATCTAAAACTAAATATTTATGTAGTTATGTCATATTTGCATCTAATCATGCCAAATTAATCAAATCAGCGAAATATTTGACAGCTATTTACAATGTTGCCCACTTTCAGAATGCACGCTCTTCTCCGCCTGAGTAAAAAGTAGATAGACTTTGAAAATACTTGAATAAGATGTTTTGGATGCACCCTCAAATTATCCAGGTAGATTGTGAATTTAGATTTGTAGCTCGCTGAGATGGTTCTACAAGAGTTGTTACCTCACCGATAGTGGTTAGTTATCAATTTATGGAAACTACGAAATACATTATTGAAACTTAATAACATTTGGTTTTATTTAAGCAATGTGTTTTTATAATCGGACCTGCACCCTATTTGTGTAACACACTATCATTCACAATCCTAATTGCGTAATACACAGTCAATCACTATATGAATCGTTTTTAAACAGATTACTAATCCATTGTTTCATAAGTTCGAAAAAAAAATCTGCTCAACAATGTACCTAAATAACGCAATGATTGCGTTATTTACATTGTTGAGCACATTCATTGTGTTATTTACATTGTTGAGCAGATTGATATATCTCTAGCCGTATATCTCTACGTTGACGTCGTAGTGAGGCTTGCGCGCTCCAAACTCTAGGACTGTGCCTGTAGAGTTTACTTTGCCGGAACAAGTGTAGGATGAGGAGCCAGAGTCCAGACCAAGAGAGATACAGAAATCCGCAGGGCAGCATGTGGCGAGCTGTTCGGCAGTGGCGACCTCACGGTCCCAATCTCCAGGGAGAAGTCTTGTTCCTTGTATTTGTTGGCCGGCTGGAGTCAACACTGACGAGGAACAGAGCTCCCACCTCATTCTTGCCTTGACTTGGCAAGAGGTCGTGAGTTTGATCCTTACCTCTCACCTAACTTTTGCACTGTTGGCTGCATGTTGACGACGTGAACCCACTCCGGACTTCCCCAATATTGTGTACGATAAACCTAAGGTAAGTGGTAAGAAAACCGGTATCTGGCCTCATAATCTATCATGAAATCCCGTAGGTACCTACTATGCTAAGCCAGCTCCCAGGTCAACGCCATGACGTGCGGCTTACTGTACCTACCATATTAAGGATCTACCAGGAATAGCAATGTGAAACCGGAGAAATATACATTATCTGGTGCCGATTCTCTTGTACACCGAACTAAACTAACTAAACTATCACTAAAATTCCTTACTTTTTACTATGAGAATCTTAGAGCTATTCTGCCAACAAAAATCTCTAAATTTAAAAATTATTTTGACAGAACTAAAATCGAATTTGACAATCGCGACTGCACTTGGTACCTACTTGTTTGCCTACCACGTGATTTTTTTTGAGCCGGAGAGGCGCGCAATGTGGCCGTCTCGACGTATTTTTATATGGAATTTTTCACTTTTTGGAAGAAAACAAAAAAATTAAATTACCAACATGTTAAGTATTACGGGTTTGCGGGTTGCAAAGGGGGTCAAAATTTTCATTATTTTTGCGATAGGACACACCGTTTTCGAGATATAAGCAAAAGAAAATAAAAAAAAGATACAGTACCGTTTTGCAACTGAATTCGAGGTGTTGGTTTGAATTTTAGTTCATGACATCTAATTTTATTCCACAAATTTTTAATCGTGATTAAAAATAGTCAGAGTTAGTTAGAGGATTTTAGATATATAACAAAAATTTTGGTTAAAACGTTAAATTCAGAATAGCACCATTGGTGCCGATTCTCTTGTCACAAATTCTCTAAACTAAACTAAAAATCACTAAAATTTAGTTTATTCCTGTCAAACGACGATTTCTTATTCTGAAAATAGACTAGAGTGACACAACTTAACTATAATTTAGTTTGACAGCATTAAGATGGTACTGAGTTTTAATTTAGTGAAAATGCTATTCTGACTTTGACGTTTTAACCAAAATTTTTGTTCTATATCTAAAATCCTCTAACTAACTCTGACTATTTTTAATCACGATTAAAAATGTGTGGAATAAAATTAGATGTCATGAACTAAAATTCAAACCAACACCTCGAATTCAGTTGCAAAACGGTACTGTATCTTTTTTTATTTTCTTTTGCTTATATCTCGAAAACGGTGTGTCCTATCGCAAAAATAATGAAAATTTTGACCCCCTTTGCAACCCGCAAACCCGTAATACTTAACATGTTGGTAATTTAATTTTTTTGTTTTCTTCCAAAAAGTGAAAAATTCCATATAAAAATACGTCGAGACGGCCACATTGCGCGCCTCTCCGGCTCAAACAAAATCACGTGGTAGGCAAACAAGTAGGTACCAAGTGCAGTCGCGATTGTCAAATTCGATTTTAGTTCTGTCAAATTAATTTTTAAATTTAGAGATTTTTGTTGGCAGAATAGCTCTAAGATTCTCATAGTAAAAAGTAAGGAATTTTAGTGATAGTTTAGTTAGTTTAGTTCGGTGTACAAGAGAATCGGCACCATTATCTGGCTATTTCGAATCGGTAAAAGGTACCGACCTACAGGGCGCCACACTCTGTCAGTGACAGAAGAGTGTTCCTAGGTATAACTAGCTGTACCTACTAAAAATCTAGTTGGTCGTACCTATTATCCTTACCTAATGTCATAAACAACAGCTGTAGTCTAAATGCTTTTATTTGTTATCTTGAATTTCATTGTAATTATCCATAACACCTGTCCTTTACTATGCTACAATGGGACGTTCACATTCAGACGCTACGGACAAGACCCTGTGACTTATAGAGGATTATTCGGCCCCAGTCAGACAGCTGTGGCCAGAACACGATGTTTACTGACGACTCAGTGTAATATACGTTCAGGTTACCTATTTTCTATTGTTTAACAAGAATTAAGATAGGTTATATGTCAGGAACTTACCTACTTTAGGTACCTTCCTACACTGAGAATTCGGTGACGATGATTGACGAAATTAAAGATAGCTGAGCTAACAGCGCATCAGGGACTTTGTTGACACTCCTATATCTCGAATAGGTCCTTCACATTCTGCCAAGCTCCAGCTGGCCTTTTTACTTTAATTTTAAGTCGGCCTTTTTTCATTATTCTGTGACTTGCTCCAACCTGTCTCTGGTCCTGTCTGTTTATGTTAATATGTCACTGTGTTCTATGTCACTGTGTTCAGCATCACAGAATGCTGTGACAGAATGTTTCAGGTTTCAGCCACAGAGAATGTAATTTTAGTTTCAGCATGACACACGCTCGTCTCCAGACGCATCAGTGCCACTACATGTAAATCCTACATTCACTTAACAGTGGCTGCAATAAGGATTCTACATATTATTTCAAATATGCACACACATGTTGTTGATAAAGTTGTGGCTTTGGTTGTTTTTGTTTAAGGCCTATGAGGCACTGCTTTGTTATAACTGTTCGTCGACCCAGAGTGACTGGAACCGATGCGGGGGAGACTTTGTACCGTCGACTCTTGCATTTAACAGCTCACGGTTGTTTCTGATTAATTGCACAGGAGGTGTATATAGTCATCATAAGATACTGATTAGATTTATTTACAATTGACCTTGGGTTCGTAGCTTCACAGTATTAACTGGCAATTTGTATTCCAGAAAACGCGATGTGCTTTGTGAGGTCCTGGACGGCGAGAGCGCGGCATGCGTGGATAGTGCAGAGAGGATGCTACCAAACAACTGCAGAGGATGCCCTCCCTCGATCCATGACTTTACCCACAAGAGCTATGACTTGTAAGCATGAAAGGTGAGTAATACCTCTGTATATCGCAATTATCGCACCCATTATTTCCGAAGGAGTTGGTGCAGCATGGCAGTCTGTAGGTAGGTACATTTACCATGTGGTCACCCTAATCGGTTTACCTAGAGTTCGGTAGATCCTAATTAATAATATAAACAGTTACATAATAACACTGGCCATCCCATTTCAGACATCCTGCTGCCGAGTACAAGGTGTGTCTGTGTCAAGCTGACTGGTGTAACTCAGCGTCCAGCATGGTCCCTTCTATTGCACAATACTTTCTCAAGTTGTCCACGTTCATAGTTGGAAGTATTATTATTTTTAGATGTACTTAATGTTTAAATGTTTACTTGTGTAGACAACTATCATTCATGCTGTTTTACTTATCTCCCGTTGACCCTCCATCATAGATGACTCCTTTTAGGTTACACTTGATCGCAATAAATGTGACTTTATGGGTTTATAAGCAGCTTTCACTTTATCTAAGGTGTCTCTGTCTATTTCTACGAAAAGGATGGTAAGAAATGTGTGTGTTAGTGGGCCGCGTCCGCTGCTCGCATGTGTCTTTTTTGTAGACGTGCATCAATCTAAACCTACATACTTATTAAGAAAAATGGAAAATTATCTAAGCTGCAATTTATCAGGGCTATTACGGAAAAATACGCAAAATACAAATCAATTATTAGGTCAGTAGGTACCTACTTATCTCTGAACTTATTAGGTAGGTACGTAAATCTACTGTCTGCACCGCAGATAAAGCCGTAATCGGTCGGTTAATGTTACCTTATGATTAGGGTATAATGATCTATAGGTTTATATGTATGGGGACTTAGCTCAAACCTCAAAGAAAAATATAAAAGTTATAAAGCCGGCGCCAGACATAGTCACATATTTGATCAAACACCTTTGATAGACTTTGATTACACATTTGAACACTTGTTTGCATTTACCGGCCAGACATAGTCACATATTTGATCAAACACTTTGATAGACTTTGCTCACACATTTCACCACAGGCTAGGCGTGAGGCGTAGGGGAGACCGGGGCAAGACGAAGCTCAGGGCAAGACGGGAAGTGTGCTTGTGTGCGTGACTGGTGAACACAACGGAGCTTAACACAGCGCCATTCGCGCGATGTTCAGACGCGTCTCACGAGTCCGAGCGGTGCGTACGTGTCACTGCGTGTTTTGGTTGCGTGGAGCCAAAAACCTATTTTTTGGAGTATTTTTACGAAGTTTACTGTTTTGAATCGATGGAGAACAAGGTAGGTATCAGAGCTATTGTAACATTATACCACATACTTGCTGCAGTAGTGTTAAATTAACGAATTTAGATTGCTTTTTCGCAGAATAATGTTGTAGGTTAAAACTGTTATTACTTTTGCAAAATGTGTCTGTTGGGGCAAAAAGGTCGGGGCATAATGGGATAGTATCCCGTTTTGCCCCATATGTGTAGGTAGAAAAATGTTTCATACCTATATAATAGTAAGCTTATTGTTTCTTTGCAGTTAAAATAGTATACCGAAGGAAGTAAGAACCCAAGAGAGAAAAGACGCGGTAAAACTGCAATACTTACAGCGTACAAGAATGATCTCATTACAGATATAAATAAAAAATAAATAAGACGACTGACAAAAAGAAATCTACCAATAAAAAAGACTGAAAAAAAGAAGCCGGAAAAAAAGAATAAAAACAAAAGACGCAAAAAAGAAAGTAACACAAATACTACTTCATCTGAAGACGATGAAAATTATTGTCCATGCTTATATTGTGGGAACTTATATTCACAGTCCACTGAAAGATAGGTTATTTGCAGCGTTTGCTATGGCTGGGCCCATAATTCCTGCGCTGGTGTAAACGAAACAATGAAGAGGCACATATATGTGAACGTTGCCAACCAGATTAAAATGTGTACTCATTATGCCCCATAGCGTTTCCCATTTTGCCCCGATCATGGGGCAAGACGTTGTATAAAGGACTGTTATTTCTTTGACAATGCATCTGACATTAGTGGCGGGACCAAAGGCACAATGTAGGAATCTTTTTCATAAAATCCCCAATTAATCGATTAGAGATCATGAAATCGATTCACAAAAAAAATATTTTTGAAAAATATATCAATTCAAAAATATTTTTTTAACTGTGTTTGATTAATAATAACATAACATAACATCACGCTTCTAATGCCTGAAGGGAGAGATGTACCTATACACCCTCATTTTGCCAGTTGTGTTGTAAGTCTCGTGCATTAGGGGGCGAGCCTATTGCCATCAACCGGGCGCAAATCCGGACTCCACTTGCTATTGAGATATTCCAGATGAACAAACCCTATAACACTTTGCCTGAACAGGGAATCGCACCCAGGACCTAATGCTCAGGTGTAGCTGAGCATGAGGTCCTGGGTGCGATTCTCCGGCACAGCGCTACAGCGCTTGGGACCACTAGACCAACGAGGCAATCAAATGATTTCGATTTTAGTGTTTTAGGTTCGAGAAAAAATCGAGTATCATTTATCGATCTCAGATCGCCATTCACCATCCCTACCGATCCATCCGATCTTGGCGTCACGTTGTGTTTACATATTCGTTGTGTACTGTGCGATTATTGTGTTCTATTTCTAACGACCATTGCTATTATTTACGAACTGAGTTACGAACTGATAATTATCTTCAAAGCCTGATTACCATTGTTATATAAAAAGGATTCTTCGGTTTTGCTCTACGATTCGATTAAATGGATATTATGATGAGATGCATAAACTGTGGTATATTTCGTAAGGCGGGTTCAAAGGCATATTATGTCAATGCTAAGTGCTAACCTTACCCCTGCCAGCGAGACTTGCCCGGTGGTTGAATAATCAGGTAAGTACTTAAACTACATTGGAACAATACCTACTATATAACAACAAGACTGCAGGTATAAAGTCTGACATAGCGGTTCGATTGCATGTGAGCCAGCAAAACTTAATAAAGCAGCGTTTATTTGGGGAAAGGGTGGCAATGCATCAGCAAAAACCCTGCTATGGGCGGCGGTGATTGCCTAATTCCCGTAACTAAAAACGTTCAAATTCAAGTCGCAATCTCATCTCAGCGACTATTATTGTCAAAAACTCGATTACCACAACGCCTAGCGCCATCTCATATCGAAAACCAGAGTTATTTAGTGAATACTTATCTTTATTTTTCTCAGTTTCCTGATCTTTTAGACTCGTGAAACTTTTTTGTCTGGAAACTGTAGAATACAACAATTGCAAAAATAAAACAATATTTGCTGCACATTGATTTCGACACCTATGCCGGCGCCCATAGTCCCACTGGTCATGTCATTTGACATGTGCCATTAAGTTCATATTATGAGGTTTTTTCTCTTAACTATCCCATCTTACCCCGGTCTCCCCTATATATATATCGTAAGTTGTACCAGATAAAAATAACAGATAATAAAAAATAACAAATATCAATTTGTTCCTAACAATATAAAATACCCGTTACTAATTAATTAATAACAGACTCTCAAGACTGTTACCGCGGCTGTTACTGTTAATACATTATAACAACCCCCACACAAACTGTTACCACGGCTGTTACATACAAACTAACACAAAGGAAGGAATAAAGCAAGGTTATCAATTTCTCTCTCTTTCTCATTAAAGAATAGAAGATATTCAATTGAGATTTAAATACGTATTTATCGTCCGTACAAAAATAAGAGATGGCCAGATTGCGCGCATCTCCGGCTCAAAAAAAATCACGGGGTAGGGCAAACAAGTAGCTACCAAGTAGTAATTGCGATTGTCAAATTCGATTTTAGTTGTGTCAAAACAATTTTTAAATTTAGAGATTTTTTTGGCAGAATAGCTCTATGATTCTCATAGTAAAAAGAAAGGAATTTTAGTGATAGTTCGGTATACAAGAGAATCGGCACCAATGTCGGACGGTAATCACTAATCATAAACAGTAACAGTACCCATGTAGTTGTGCATGGCATCGAATGCAAACCATGAAGGTATGTACATTTCTTCAGCACCAGATCCTGTCCTTGTAGACTGCTTTATTTTTTTTTATACGTTCCCTTTAATCAATGAGTCAATAAAATGTTTCTCTTCTTTTTTAATTCCTCGATAGTGCAATGTACTGAGAATTTATCGTTTATCCTGATCCAGGCGTCATTTACCAAATTCCTATTTTTATGTAGTTTTTTACTTTTAGGGTTCTATAAATACATGGTTCTCCTTCAAGCAACTCAATAATTTCTAGGGCACTCGTTGCTCCATTCCATCTTCCAGTTATTTACGAGGCACTGGGCTTGCAGGCTACGCACACATTTGAACTTTAAACGCTTTGATGTGCGCTCGAAAAACCGACTCCGAATGGAAAAGTTGATATAAATGATCAAACTTTGATGAAATACCCAAACACCCCTGCCACACATGTGTCAAACATGTGATCAAATATTGTTGCAATGTCTGGCGCCGGCATTTATGTGTGCACACCAAATGGCAGAGTTGAAATATGTGATCAAACTTTAATGAAATACCCAAACACCGCTGCCACACATGTGTTCAAACATGTGATAATGAACAAACGCCGGCATAATAAAACTAAAACCCAACATAGCCACATACAAATAAAAAAGGTGATGTCACATAGCATACAACCAGCGGACCATCTACGCTTCCAACGATACCTCATTTGTCACATTGTACGTGTGATGAGTCGTTTATTTATTTGTCATTGCTCCATTTTTAATTCTTTTTTACCTATTGTGGTACAGTATTCTCGGTGCATCGTCTTCACATGTAATTATATAATTGATGTATACCAAATATTGTAAAACATTTTTTTTTTAAGAGTAACGGTGGAGTTTCTTACCCATTCTTCTCCATACGAAAACTACCTTTTGGAAGGGGCAACTAGAATCAGTTCTAATTCTATTTCTATGTATTTCGTTCAAAAGTGCCTTTAATGTGCCTACTTGAAATAAATTATTTGACTTTGACATGAGCATACATACATACCGGTCAAAATCATAACCATCCTTTTTGCTTCGCCCTAGACGGGTAATAATAAGTAAAATCTCGAAGTTATTATATAAAAAGTAATTTAATTATTTATTAAAATGTAGGTATCCCTTATTACTATAATAAATACATTCACATTAATATGTAGGTAGGTAGGTACTAACATACAAAAAGTCTTACAAGTCCAATTATTTACTCCGTCACTGAATCCAGTGACATCCAACAACAAACTATTTTGTCTACTCTATAATAGGGAATATGCATGTGATTCAAATATGGGTCAAATATTTTTTTTTATAAACTATGTTACTTCAGAATTATGCCTCCATCAATATTTTTGAATAAAATTTCTTTTTGAGCGAGAAATTAATTTTTAAAAAGGTCCAAAAAACTGTGGGTAATTCAAATACTTGAAAAGGCTAAGAGCGGATGTGACGTAACGATCCGGGATAACAATCAAAATGTCAATGTCAAGTCAATCAACAAGTGTCAAGTCAATGTGAAACGCTCATAGGAAAAGGAGTGTTTGACGTTGACTTGACAGTTGCTTGTCTGTTTTCACATACTGTGACGTCACCACACCAAGCGCGCCAAATGGAGGGCGTTTAAATAGCCCGGATCGGTTGGATATTTTTAAACATTTTTTTAACTACTTTAAATTGCTTTTTTGCCGTCGAATTTTGTATTTACTATTATTTGACGATGTAAACTATCGAATAAAAATATTAAAAAAATACATGCATATTCCCTATTGGTAAAATAGAATGTTTGTATTTTTTTATCCATTATTAAAATGATTAATAAATTATTATACGATTGAGGAACGCGTGTAGATTGTTTGTGTAATACCTAGTATTTCCTATGTACCTAGGTATAGTAAATAGGTGCATTTGCAAACACTCAGCTGCGGGAAAATTCTACGACATGCCAGCGCTACGTAGCCGTCAGGATAATTATTACTTGCAGGGTACTTACGCGGTCGTTTTGCCCATAATTCACTAAACAAAGGTTTTTTGGTCGGCAACATCCACGTGACACTCTTCTGTCTTTTTTTTTCCAGGCTACTTTTTGTCTGAAATAGATTTTTAACGCGAATTTAGTAAAGCTTCAGTTTCTTACTGGTTCGGTAATATGGGTAGAGTTCCTACCTTAACCGGTTGTGGCCGGTTAGATATTCACCCAGATACCTCTTAAGGTTTTTCAAGGTGCCAAGTTATGGCTTCTATTGTTGGAGTAAGCTGATCCATCGGTGGGGTCAATCAACAAATAAAATTTAAGTTTTATTGTCTAATTCATTAAATTATCAAACTTCTGCACCAAAATCGTTTTTGGTATTGTGCTATGTAATTTATCCTATTAGGTCTCTGAAAAGCACTCTACAACCACTCATCTTTCTTCTTCTTGTTCACTGTCGTCGTCATCTTCCAATTCATCAACGGCTTGAGCTGCATCACTAGTTACAGCTTGTGCGATTAGTCCTGTGATACCGGTCTCATTTTTTCTCCCCTCTAAAAAGTTATAAACGTATTCTTCTATAGCCTCTTCATCAAACGGTAATAAGTCTTCTAGCTCAATTTGTCGTTTTTTCCTTATTTCTTTAACATTTTTCCTAGGGGTTGAATAGTTGTTTTCTTCATTGTCTACAATGCCTTTTCTGTATATTTCTATCGGCACGTCACTGCCATCGCTAACATCGTATTTTATCCCAAGATCAGTTTCTTGTATTTCTATAGAGCCAAGCCCACTATCGACCAATGACTTTAAATGTTTTCCTTTGTTGTTTCGACCTGCATCGGTCAAATCCAGTTTTTTTGCAGATTTTTTGATTATTGGATGAAGGTGTTTAACTTCATTTGTTTCTAAATGTTCTAAACCTTTAGAAATCTCATTGCTGACTGTGTCTTTGCTGTCAGGAACTTTCGGTTTTGAGCCGTAAGTTTTTACCTTAGAGTGACCCTGTATTATAAGATACATCGGCACGGTCGGCGTCTCAGTAATTTGTTTGAGATTTTCTGAGTACTCTTCTACAGTAGTTGGTATCGGTGTTGTAAAACGATTATGTAAATAGGGACCATGAGTGTACAAGGCCGAGTTTTTATTAGAAACTTGTGAATTGACATGGAATTGTTGCTTGTGAGGTGCTGTTGAACTCTCGGCGGGTTTAACCGGCGGTGGCGGTTGCATAGTTTGCATTGTTTCAATTTGTGGATCTTCTGATTTATTTTCGTTAAATATATTAACAGTCTCAGACGCATGAGCATAAAGGTTGTCCTCGGGCCTGTCTGGGCCGTTGACCATTGGCATAGACATCATCGGTCCGAGCATATCGAATAAGCTTGTTTCTAGTTTTGTCGTTGTAGTAGGAACAGGCGTCGGCTGAAATACAATTGTGCTTCTTTTTTCGGTCGTTATTTCTTGTGGAGTCTCCGTCGAAACTTCAAGCATTTCAGTAGTCCGTTCTGTTGGCCATGTCACTTGAGTAAAAGCCACAGTAGCTGGTAACGCAGTGGTAGGCGGTAAAGCGGTTGGAATAAATGTTGCTATAACCGAAGGGCTTAGTATTGACTTAAGAGGTGGTGGTGATTCAGACAACATTGGTTTGTAGAACGAATAGGGATGTCTTGAAAATTCTATGTGGTCATTGAAAATTAAGTTATGAGTGTCATTTGCGGCATCGTTATCATCCACCGGTGTCGTTGGTCCCCAACCAGCGTAATCACTACTAACAGCATTTTCCAAGATTTTAGTTTCATTTGAATCACTAATCCAATTTTGGGTGGTTGATGAAGACTGATAGATTAGGTTTGATTCTTGCAAGGCATACAGAGATGTAAGATGCTCGGGTGCAGTTGTAGAATCTTGAATTACATTCTGAGGAGTGTTATTAGGTTTCATTGGAGACTGTGCTTTATTATTTTTGGGAGCTTTATCGTCAGAGAGAATAAAGAGCGGTGGTTGGTGACCGGGCGGAGGTGGTGGCGGGGGTACTAAAATAGTCATTGGATAGTGGTCGCTCAGTTTGTAAGTAAAGTCTTCGTACTTATTTGGTTGAGGCCGATGCACATGTCGCCTCGGTGGCAGGGGAGGCTGTCTAGAGGTAACGCTCGGTTTTCGTGAAGAGACACCGAGCATGAGCACTTCTGATTTTCTCTCTGGAAAATGTTCCCGTTCTAGTCTAGTTTCTTCAGCCCAGTAGTGGACTCGTTCGAGAACTGGTGGTTCGTAGTCATACGTCGGATCGTTGCGCAGTGGGTCCCCGCGACCAGTTAGTGGCTTCCATTGTTCGAAGTCCATTCGAGGAGAAAATATCGACGTTAATCTGCCTTGGTTTTCTATTTCTGCTCCATCTGAAATTAGAATGAAGATGTGTAGGTTTAGTACTATTGTACAAAAATTGCATGAATCCCGTCTCGGATCCAGTTGATATACTTACAAGATATATTCGCAATTTGATTGATCGGTGCCGAATTAGCTGCAACCAAGTCCGATGAAAACGAGCGAGAAGTTGTGACTGTCACAAGGAACAGTAACAACAAGATATGTTTTTTTATCTGGAAACAAACAAAATCATCATGTAATAACAATCGACGAACCTAAAACGAACATCTATCTACGACCATAATTCACCTTATTTTGTACTTCATTAGGATATTGAGCATACAGGATATTGAGCTAATCTACCCTACCCCCCAATAGTGTTAAGACATATCTACTTGAGAATATAACTAACCAGAATATTCGTTATTATTACGACTGGTCTGAATTTATTCATTATTGGTTCGTTTGCAGTTAAATTGTGTTACTTTTATGTGTGTCCGGACATGGACTAGCGATATTCTAAATACTTAAATATAAACTATTTTAAAGTACAATTACACTCTAAGCTACCCAAGCTTAGAGTGTCAATACACTTCCCCGCTATGTCCTTGAAAAGCTCTTTCCATGATAATGGCTATGGCCATAAGGTAGACGCATAGTTCGTTGACCATTCTCTATTTAAAATCATACTTTTCTTATGATTGACTCTCAATCGATGCATATTTTTGTATGACATACAGTGCATGATTAAGGTTGATGCGCTAGGGTGGCCCGCGAAATTCAAATTTTCTTACGTTTTTTGCAATTTGCAGGTCAGTATCCTGAATAGGAACCTAATACTGAACTGCAAATTGCAAAAAACGTAAGAAAATTTGAATTTCGCGGGCTACCCTAGCGCATCCCCCTTAATATGTACTTATTTCAGTTTTTCGTCGTTTATATGTAACTATTGAAAACATGATTTTCATCCAATTAGTTGAGTGAAGGCGAATGGTTTTTTGGGAGGTTTTGGACACGACAGTACCTCGTTAAAATGCCGACTGCCTCGGCGGGAAGAAAGACGAGCTAATTTAATATTTTAACCATCCTCTTTATTTATATAAACGAAATGCTTGACCTCAATGGCTTTTTATGGAAAAAACTGGGCAAGTTCAAGTCGTTTCCTTGTTCATATGCGTTGTTCCAAAGTTTACTGAATTAAATCACAAATAAGCTTAAATATGAAATTCTGCCATGTGAACGTACCTACCTGAATTTTAATTGATTGCCATGTTATTTATCAATCAGGGTAAGGTACCTAATACATATAGAGTAGGTACCTAATTTGTTGCAGCAACAAAAGTCCAGATCGGATTGTAAAATATTGTACCTACCTAGCTAGCTGACGATGAAGACCATATAAATACAGGCAGTATTTACCTTATCGTAACTAAACTTTATAGGATACTAGCTGCGCCCCGCGATTTCACAAGTCTCGATCCCGTGGGAATATCGGGATAAAAAGTATCCTATGTGTTAATCCAGGTTATAAACTATCTGTTTCCAAATTTCATCCAAATCCATTCAATAGTTTTTATCCATCCATTCATCCATCCATACTTACAAACTTTCGTTTATAATATTAATTAGATGCATATGGCAACTATGTACATACCTATGAGTTACGACTGTCGCCTAAAATAAGAATCGGGTTTTTATATTTGACACAAAGGCAGTACAAGGTTCTAAAGTACCTACCTAAGGTCCTAGAGTATAATGCTTATATCCACAAGGGCCTCTACGTCTTCCACCGCGCTACAATATACATTTCGTAGATATATCGTAGCTTCGTGGCTATCACTGCTAACCACCAAAAAAGTATTGTTAGTCGATGATGTTCTCTTTAACACGACTTCCGTCATCGATGCGACCTTTGTTGGGAAATCATTGGGTTGTAAGAGCTACTACTGTGCCTCCAACACCTCAGGTACCAGGATACAATGGACACAGCAGCAGTGAAAGCGGCGCGTGCGTCGAATCACTAACACGCACGGTACTTGACGGGAATCATATTAAGGTGTTTTGCATTTAATTTATCCTATTTTAAAGTGTCCTTTCACTCTTTTATAATACTACCTTGTTGTACTAGGCGGTAACGGCAGTACCGGTGGGTACATGGTGTAAACGAGGAGAGATCAAATTTAAAATGGCCCCTATGTAAGTTATGTAGGGAATAAAGTTATTTCTTTGGAAAATATAGGAGATAGCTTCTAGTAACTTTAAAAATAACAAAGTTTGACTGGTAGAAAATGCCTATGTCATTAAGTCCGCCTCTGTACATTTGTGTGCTTAAAGTATTAAATAAATAAAATAACTGTTGACGGTGGCGTAGTCATAATAGCTTCTCTTGTCAAATAAACTTAAAATTAAGAACAATAAAAGACAGTAATTATTCTCAAGTGCAATGTTAATTTGGTCCCCGCGCTCATCCAATCGGCACGTTCAGCAAACATTTGTTCGGACTCCAAACGCGGTACAGCTTTCCTTTTCTAGTTTTATAAGCATTGTGGTTAACCGAGTCCTCTAGTTTAGTCACTGAATGAAATTATATACTGACCACCGCCCGCGCCGCGCCGGCTTGCTCAAGTTGCTAGTGAAAACGACATTGACATCTGTGTACTAAGGTACAGTACAACTATTTTCTTAATGCCCCTCGGGAAACTTCGTGTATCGTCACTCGTCAGTCGTCGGATTTCTATAAGTTGCCCTTTGCACTTGATGCAGACCAGACGCTTTCAATCTACATGGAAGTATATAGAGCTGTACCTACTTACCTAATACGTCGGTACATAAGGCGTAGTTGCATACTAACTGTAACAAAACGGTCCTTAATCCTGCTCAAATAGGATTTCCGAAAATACGCCCAACAAAAACAGCTAAACTTACGGCGGACTCGTTCCGTAATTTTATAATGTTTTACAAACTTGAACGACATTACTTCAGTAAGTAGGTAGGTACTGCTACTTAATTAGTTATTACTTAATTATTATTTTCTTGCCTGTTTTTCTTCTACGTAAAGTAAGGAAGTAAGGTGGTCGTAAAGTGAAGGCTTTACTTTTGAAGCCACTCATGAACACGAAGATTACTTACAGGTAAGTGAACTTTGTAAGTTTTATGACACATAATGCATCTGCGGACATTATGCATCATTACTTTTTACTTACTCCCATCTAGCTGGTGCTCCGTGTGCTACACGAGTATCAAGGTATATAGTCATGTAAATAACTGCATTACATTATAACATCTACGGCCTGATCTACCTATAGTGTGTCTAGTTTAGTTATCTAGTATCGTATAGTAGGCGTACCTATCTACATCCATCCTTACATATAATAAAATGTCTGTTAAGAAACCTATAGAAAACAGACTTATCGTGAGGTCTTATCTCTGATTAATTGTGTGGGGTATAAGTCCGATTTTGCGGAATATGAGTTAAGTATAGGTACAAAAGTGATCAGAAAACAATGATCGTTTGGTGTAAACGGATCTAAGCTATCTCTAAAAATAAAGAAGTTACCTTGTGTAAAAGGGTCCAACTGTAACCAAAAAAAACTACAAAAGTCGGTTTCAAGTACTTTTGTATTCTTTTAAACGGAAAAAAAAAATATTTTCTGTTTTTTAATCTAAATTAACATAAATTATCCACGTTTTAATTTGGTTGGTGTTTATCAATACAAAAACACCTGGTTCTTAAAAATGGTTTAGTGGGTAATGTGATATTATTAGACATAAATCCGTTTTCACCAAAATAAAGGAGAAAAAATAAAGTAACGTTGTTGAGATTAGTATGAACATAATCATTCCAAATGCGTATCCATTTTCACTTGTGTGAATTAACATTTAACGTAAGGGAGAAGGGGTATAACTTATTTTATACCCTCAAGGAATTCATTTTGTGGTTAGTCACTATCTTAAAAACTAATAACATTACATAAAAAATAACTCAATAACTCAATAATAATAAAGAGCAAAAATTGTTTACCTATAAAAAAACATCACATGTATTTCAATTGGTAGCCGTTTAAATGTCACACGAGGTCAAACACGCAATTTGAAGCGCGCGGAGTGTTTTTTGCGTGTCCTGTAAAATTGCATTTTTGGACTTAGATCCCTTTTCACTAGGGCCACAGATTTACCTAGGCGGAAACACACCTCCAATAATAGCTCTTGCATGAGACGAGTAAGCACAGCTACCCAGTTAATTTTAATAGGTAGGTATGTAGGCACCAAGAATTACCTACGTACACCTCTACAATGGACGTGACATAAAACTGCCTTCGAACCTGTCTCCGACACAGATTCCGTTAGGCTTCGGTGCCAGCGATGCTGCATACGGATACCAATATAAGCGCATGCATTATTTACTTGTAAATCTGCCTACTATTATATTAACCGGTAGATACTTGAAGTAACCATTCCTACCACTAAACCAATGTTTGGCAAAAAGTAGAACAAGTGATGTAATACGTCTAATGTGTAATGGGAGTTTGAGAATTAACAACATTATGTACCTATATGTACCTCCTACCTAATTATAAAATTCGCTAAAAGCTTCGTACGTTAGACATATTTTTACGGTTGATCTTTTAGATCATTCGTATATAAATGAATATTCTTCGAGGCTCATAATTACTTTTCATAAATTAAATATGTAAATCATTCGATAACGGCAAAGTGAAAAAAACTTCAATCTAAGAAAAAAACAAATGAGCTGTATTTCGATTTGACCCACAATATGGGACGGACGACTTAGTGAAATATGTGATATTGCACATACCTACCTACTTGACGTTTCTCTGACTGAATATATGAATGACTGACTGAATGACTGAATTTAAGTTACGTACGTTACGAACGTTTCTTCAGATACTTTACAGTATTATGTGCTCTGTGCTTTAACCTGTCAAACATTCGCCGTATTGGCGAGTTTGCATGTAAGCGCTCAACGGTTTTCAACATTACATTTTTATTGTCGCGTCGAGTGTATTTTTCTTATGACCAATCGCTGGCTCATACGTCATTTGTCGGGTAAAGGGTGGTAAATTGAGGTGGATCATGAAATGAAGGAATAACTTAACCGTTGCAGCCAGGTAGGTACTGGTAAATGTTCATAGGAGACCACCCATAACTTTTTGAGTACCTATTTAAATTCCTTTTTGCATTTATAGATTTTGGAAAATGGTACAGTCAGTAGTACCTACGCAGTCACTAAAAGATTATCCGAGGTTAAATAACTACTTAATTAATAACATTTATTAACAGATGCTATTAGATGTTTGGATCGACCAATTAAACCGAAAACGACGTTTATGCATGTAGTCAAATCGTAACGCAGGCGTTCCGTAAAATCAATTTTCGTAGACGTATTGTCGACAAGCGAGAACTGCCGCACGAGCTCAACGGATTAGGCGGCGTGGACGCGGTGTGATGAAGTTTCGTCGCGTGATATACACTCACTTCAACTTATTATCTTCGGCTTTTATATTATCGTTACCTAATATTACGTTATACATCATGCGAGAAAAATACTACAGACATAATAGTTTCACTGTTCCGAATGTTTGTTATCTTATGGTTCGCAGATTCTCAAACGGCAGCGATAGGTACCTATATATTTTAAGCGGCCTTTTGGTCATAAATCATTATTCATGTTCTTCCAAAAAGTCGTATATATTTGTTAGTGAAAGTTTTTAAAGCATTTATTTATAAAAGTCGACGTTGATTCACGAGAGGCAGAGAGGAGCCGGGTGTGAGGGGGGTGGCGGGGCGAGGGCGTGGGAACAGCGCGCGCGCAGACCTAGTGGCGCCACGGGCGGTTTGACGCCAACGCAACCGCCCAGCCATGCTTTGCTTATGTCTCTTTTTTGATGAGATTTGATTTTAGTTTATTATATGTCCTTTATTCCGACAAAATAGATCTTTGGTTTGAGTTGAAAGTCATGTAGACAGTAGAACCCAATGGTCAAGTAGACAGGTACTGTAGATCTTGACAAATCACCTAAACCAAAATATGAATACTGTTTTCGTTCTTATTTCCAAAAGGATCATTGAAAATGAGGATCAAAATGATCTCAATGTGTGACACAGAAAAAACTTAGGCTAACTTTTTCCACGCCTGGAACTCCGTAGGTTACTATCCGGTAATTACTACTCCGGTAATTACTCCGAACTTATGAAATTACGCCTACTATCATTAAAAGAACGTGTTGCTCCTAGCTCCTACTTTTTGAAGGAGAGACAGTATTAAATCTATAAAATCCTATTGTTTTAGTCAATCGTGATAGTCCGGCACAACGAGGCGACACCGACCTCTTGGCGTGTGGGTGCAGAAGAAAAGATATAACACTTTCACACGCTTTATGTGTCGATGACCTGTCGGCTCGTCCGCTTGTCGGCTCTGGGTGCAGAAGACTTGCCCACGTACGGCGCGCCCGCCCGAGGCGGCCGCCCGCGTCCCACAGATATACTCTGCATGTTCCAGGATTTTAATGGACAATGGACACGGATGGCAGCGAGGAAGCTCTTGATTTATGTATAACGTTGGTAGAAGGTAGGTACACGTGTGTAATACTAAATGACCCTTCAACACCTAGTGAACTAATTTGTATCAGTAGTGTAGTAGTGAGAGTGATTGTGTTGATATAGCATACAAAAAAATAGACATATTTAATCTTTAAAAGGGACTACATATGTATACGATTCGATGGACAGGGGTAGGTATACATGCCTAATATATGCCTATGGGCGTATCGCTACGCAGTTACGAGACCATGTAACAATACATTAGAGTCACAGATATTATAATACTACGTATTAGAGTAGAAAAACTAGTGCAGCACCTAAGTTCTAAACCGTACCCATTTCGAGCAAGATATCATTCAAGATTGACTTATTTAAGGTAGTCAGAGGACCTTAAAGTATGTAGAATAGAGAGTATGACATCTGAAAAGAACCAGACACTCACAGCTTCATGGTAATTGGGCAATCGGAAAATCTATTACAGCACAAAATCCAGCCCATATCCCGAAATAGTTACAATACAACTTAGGTGCCACAGTAACTCAATAGTGAATAATTTAAGAAGGACCAAAGAGGATGAAATGTTCTTTTAATGGATAGAATTGTCCGTATCTCGGAAAGCACGCTAAGCCGTTGATCCCGGCTGTCATTTGTGGATATTTGACAGTTGTTACGGGTCGTCAGTCGCCCAAAAGTCTGACAAACAGTCTTATCAAGAGTATCGTGTTACCCAGTAGTCGCTCCATGTAAAATACTGGTATTCAGCAGCATCTGGATAGACCGGAAGTCGACCCCAACATAGTTTGGAAAGGCGAGGCAGATGATGAATGGATAGAATTGTGTCAGCAACAAAATTCGAATGTTTTGGGCAATAGTCAGTAGTTTTTGTTAGTTAGACATATTCAGTAAGTAGGTATCGATCCAAAGTATAGAACATCAGCTACTTGAACAGTTTAATAGTCAATAGACACGGTCGGATCCGAGGGTGCCTAAACAATATGGCTGAACTATGGATGGATGAAGCAAAAAAACCGTCATATATGGATTATACAAAAGGGAAACTTAATTTAGCCTGTGCCTTCAAGAGAAGAAAAAAAACCGTCATATATGGATTATACAAAAGGGAAACTTAATTTAGCCTGTGCCTTCAAGAGATTTTAAAAAAAAATCCCAGTTACCGAAAAAAACCTAGTAAAAAATTAGAGTTATACAGCGTGTAAAAACCCCTGTCCGATCCGTGAGGGTGTTGTTAAGAATCATACTGAGTTTTTTTTTTTTATTAAAGTGGTAATTTTACCGGTTTATTGCATGGGGCGCGAGCGGCCGTCGTTTAGCAGGTGTCTACAAGTCATAACTTATGACCTCTGTAGAAAATTTGCTAATTTATAATGAAGTTGGGGTAATTTTGGCACAAAAACGTGAATTATTACTGAGTATACTCAGTAACATAGGCTATAATTTTTAAAGATATCACGCGGGCAAAGCCGCTGGCGGAAGCTAGCCTATAATAATAAAGATCATCATGATGTTGACCACCACACTATTACATAATGCCGGTGTTAATGCAAAAAGTTTGCTGATAAGTTTCCCGAAGCTTGTTAAGAAGAAACTCTCCTAGCACTACCGACCACTGCAGTTCAGTAGAAGAGTCAATTTACTTGTGTGCTACAAAAATGATTTGCACTCCTCGCCTTTGTCCCACAGTTGACCGGTTTTAGTTTAGTCATAATTTATTATACTGCGTCTTTACCGAGCATTTTATGACAGTTCCAACTTTAAAAAACTGTGATGATGGGTGAACCCACCTTATAACGAGTCTACTAAATCTATATGTACCTTAATATCGAATGGTAAAGGATTTTATTGTTCTAATTTAGGAAACTGATGAAATTATCACACGTTACGGCATCCAGCTCAGCATAAGCAACTATAAATCTATGTTTTATTTTGGCAAATGTTTTGTTTTACATGGCTTATCTATCACTACCTAGTCTTACTAAAACTAAATGCTACTTGCCAAAAAGACGGATTCAATGAGGTCATTGAACCCACCATTTTTACAAGTAGCATTTACTTTTTATTTTTATGAACAATTAACCAAAACCCAATTACGCTAAGAGCCTATAGCTACCTAGACATCAACAAAAGCTTCGCAACTACTTATAATGTAGCATTGACGCTGCGCTGGACATATCCTGCAAAGTATTTCTTACTCCATACAAAAACATACTTCATACTTCGACATATAAATATAGTATGAAGTAGTATAGTATATGAGTTAGCTAGGTGTAGGCCTTATCTACAATATAAACCGTTCTGAAAATTTTCATAATCCTATTCACATTCACATAACTACGACAGACACAACATTCACTAACTTTAAATTGCTTATAAGAATACTTAAAACTTTAAACTTTTTAGGAGATAGATAAGTTATACTGTTTAGACATTAGTCAATCTCTTAAAACTAGAAATAAATGATAGGTAACACATTTAACCGGGCCAGCAGTTCAGCAGCACCTCTCGCGCGTTGATGTCTTTTGTACGCAAACGGAATTGAAGGATCCGTAGCGCAACGCAGGATACTATTAATAATTTTCAGTATATGCATGTGATTCGTTTGAAAAGTTATTATTTTGTTATTTGTAGTAAAAAATATTAGATATTTTTGGAATTTCAGAACAGAGACGTCGTATTAAAATTAAACGAATAATTATCAGCTAGGTAACCTTTTTTTTTAAGAAGATTTTTATAACACTATGTTCAAAACAAAAATTATGGAAACATTTTACTCAAAAACTAACAACACATAAAAAATCTTAACTTACCGGAAACATGATGTTCGTACGACCGTCTCAAAGGACACCACTTAACACGTATGTCACAGAGCGCGCGCCACTCCAGCGCGTTTCCCGCTCGACGTCTGCGGCGAGTCTGCGTGCGCGCGCCCATTCATAGCGCACGCGCTCACCCGACCCGACCCGCGACTTCTCCTGCCCATACACGCGACTAACTTACTGAAATGATGGTGTTATGATAAAACGATTGATATAACTTCCCGTTGCGAATAGGTATGGCATTTCTATGCATCAAACTTGATAGGTACCTAATTCAATAGATTATACTGGACTGTACTCGCTGCTCCACTATACATATAATAGCGCTGCTGAAGCTGGAGCTCTTTCATTTCCGAGTTCTCTATTCTAATCGTCAAAAGGCGCTAAGGACGATTTGTAAATGACCCGCACCATAATTATTGCCCATGGATACCTACATCAATTTAAACATCATTAGCATTGTATTATATGCACACAGAAAGTTCTTAATTATACCTTCTTTATGAATAACAGGACAATAGGAGGAGTCGTTAATTTAATTTGCATCGACTGACCTACTTGAGCAAAATTTTAAATTTTACGCTTAATCTGATGTTTTGGTTTTCTGTTTGTAGTTTTTGGGACCGCTAGCTTAGCCAATTGTATGCAAATATTGTTAAAGAATGGGGTGACATGGAGACTGTGCGTTAACCATTATACTGTGACAATACAACGAAGCTGCCGCTGACCTGCCGGCCGAATAGTACATTGTGATACGAGTGTGCTCTTTTGGATATTACAGTCGAGGCGATATTTTCGCTTGAGCCGCAGGCGAACGCGATAAGGTAGCCGAGAGTGTAATAATCAATGCACACGCGTTTCATACGACGTTTTTCAACACACATGCGAGGAAATACACAGACTTGTTGTAAGAACTTATGCTACAATAACGTACCTAACTATAGAGATGATAGATTTATACATTTCTTTTAAAAACTTCTGTGTCGGTTGGTGGCAATACTTTAGATTTTGTATTTTTTATAGGTAAAATAAACCACACAACGAAAACGATAGTAAATATTTATGGAAAATGGCGCGCTGGCTGGTTTTGTTTGTCCATAGGTGTAAATAAAGGCACTGGCAAAACCGTTAGACAGCCTATTTTTTTTTATTATCACTAAACTTACCATGGCGGAGTCAAATCTATTTATTATTATTGACGCTCTTCTCCCCTACGTGCAATCCACACTTTTAATAATGATTACAAAAATGTTAACGAATATTTGTTATAATTTATTCATATTTGGCGGCTGGTTTTGTTTTTTCCGCTAGCGATGCGCGCGTGTAAATAAAGGTACTGTTAATACCGTTGAACAGCCTATATAAAAATATAATAATGGTAATAATACATAATACGCAAATGGGGTTAGGGTATAGTGAACAATGTAGACTGAAATTGCCACAGACGATATAAACCCTTATTTAATAGTACAGATAGAGTTTTATTCCGCGCGAACGCGGTGGCACACGGGCAGGCCTTCGTCTAGGCGGTTCAAGTGGCCTGCGCGCGTGCCACCCGCGGTCTTGCCGGAAAAAAGCGCAAGTCTCTGCTCGGGTGTAAATAGAGAATGCTCATTTATTAGTAGGATAGTTCATACTAATTAATGTATCGTAAGTATCCCACTGACGTTTAGTTATGGTAAAAAAAATCCCATGGGTATGCATGGGATTTGTTTTTAACCATAACTAAACGCCACTGGTTTGCTTATATGGTTCTTTTTTTAAATAAAAACTTTCTTATGAGCGCTTATTGTCTTTGGTCAAAAGCTTCACCAAAGCCAATTTCTATTGGATACAAATTCCATGCTGCCATGATAGTACTTACTAATTCCATACTGCCATGTCTTTACTCCGACTAGTAAATAGTTATCTGTGGCGCACATTACCGCACTAGTGCGGTAATGTAAAGTAAAAAGCACGCTTCCATAATACACTGCATTATGAATCTAAAAGCGGTTCAATAAGAGCCACTTTACGAGCAAGTGTGTTGAAAAAAAGGTTGTATATCTTTTACGAAAGATTGCTGGCATAAATTATTATTCCTTTTATATTTATTAGAATCGTATGGGAGGGGCTCGTAAAATGATAGCATCAGCCACACAGGTCGATCAAAAGTACGCTTGCGGCGGTCAGTTCGTGGATGGGTGACCATCAATTACATATCGAGATCCCTCAGTGGCTCGGAAAGCACGTTTAACCGTTGTTCCCGGCTGTCATTCGTAGATCTTTAACATTCGTTACGGTTAGTCAGAAGCCCAAAAGTCTGACAACTAGTCCTACTAAGGTTATCGTGTTACCCATTAACTGGGTTGTGGAGGTCAGTCGCTAGCTCCATGTCAAATACTGGTATTCAGCTGCATACGGTTAGACTGGAAGCCGACCCTAATATTGTTAGTAAAAGGCTATGCCGATTTATTTATTATACTCGGTTCTGTCGCTGGTGTATTCGTTAGCGCAACTGCTGCACTGCTGCGCAGGTCCTGGATTCGATCCCAAGGTTTTTATATTAGGAATTTCTTAATAGCAGCCCGGAGTCTAGCTTGACCTCTAGCAATCGTCATAATATTCACGATACAGTCTTATTTCCATCTAATATATTTTTGGGACCCATGGTGATGTTTTAAATAATTATTTATATACAGTATGTTAACTAACAAAGGCCGTTCCCGTTAACCTGCAATAGTATAGCGTTTATACATGCAAAAAAAAAAAAACAACACAGAAAAAAAAAAAAATTGTGTCGTGAAATGTTCACAAAACGATTAAATTTAAACGTAAAAGCAACACTCTGTACATGCACACTTGTATTTCAATGTAGAAAAACAAGTGTGACAAGTGGGCGTGTACAGAGAGTTTATTTTCCGTAACAATATAATATTTAGAGAATATTTTACTATAGAAAAACAAAAAAAAACATTTTTTTTTAATGGTAATATTTTATTTAGCATGTATAGACGCTATACTATTGCAGGTTAACGGGAACGCCCTTTGTTAGTTAACATACTGTATGTCGTAGGGAAATGAGGAAACCAGAAATTTCACGAAATCCCTAGGGATACCACGAAATCACGGTAGATGTCGAATATTCTTTTTTATTACGTCTTCTCACTACATTTTTTTAATGATATGTCGTTTCAATAAACTAAATCCAGTAAAAGTAAGGACAGTACCAGTACCTATATAGAGAATAAGATTCTAGCCATGCATTTGTTACTCGTACCGGCCGGCACTGGGCCGCCCGAGCACAGCAGTGACGTAATAGCGGCCCAAGACGAGCGGTTAAAACTTATACACAGTATTTTAACTGTAAAATCACTTAAATTAGCAAAATCGGCAAAATTTCGTATACGGCCTCTTAAGTGTTAGTCTAACCACGCATTTTGAAGTCGGTTTCATATTTTTTTTAAATTGCTTGTTTGTTATTTTTTACATGAACGAATTCACTTAAAAGAAAAGGTAGAATATCATCGTCAGAATAAAAGTTTAGTTAATTGAAACTTTAACCCTTAAGTACAATATTATTATAAAACAAAGTCCTGCGCCGCGTCTGTCTGTCGTCCTGTTCGCGATAAACTCAAAAACTGCTGCACTGATTTTCATGCTGTTTTCACCAATGGATACAGTGGTTTTCGAGTGAGGTTTTAGTATATAATAACCGATATCCACACGGACGGAGCCGCAGGCATCAGCTAGTATCTAATAAAAATGCATTATTTAATTTGCAATTTTGTTTTATTATTATATCCATAAACACTTTTCTGTTTTTCTAGATTTAGTTTAGTGAAACGAAAATGTCACTGACTGACATTAATATTAGCATTTTGTCATATCATATCACTAAACATTTTTAGTAAGAAGACGTAATAATCGACATCTACCGTGATTTCGTGGTGTCCCTAGAGATTTCGTGAAATCCCTAGTTTCCTCATTTCCCTGCGAGATATACATTTTTTTTTTTAATATTTATCGACCTACAAAGTAGTAAAACAGAGCCGCAATTTTCCAAAAAAAAAACGTAAGAAATCTTGATACAGACATCGAGATATAAGTACTAACGTACTAGAGAAGACACCGTAAATTCCTACTTTGTCTCGTTCAACTGCGGCGATCGCGCCGCAGTTTGTCGAAGAAAACGCGTAAATGCCGTGATTTACATGGCGCTTAAGACCTTTTTGCCGAGAATAAATACACTTCCGCAGCAAATCTAGCACTGTGGTAAATTAGGTACGGTTTAGACGAATTGTTATTATTTTAGCGCTGCAGCGAACTAAAGATTCAATACGAAGAATAGGACAATTCAGTTATTTGACGTAGCTTCTCTAGTACGTTAGTACTTATATCTCGATGGATACAGAAAATTAGGATTCTCGAATCCCATGGATTTTCGCCTGGGCTATAATAATCTGCCGAGGCTTTACCAATCGAACTGGAAAGAATCGGGTTCGATTCATGCAAGGCTCAGGCAGCTTTTTCAAAAAACTAAAATTGCAGTTTTTTCCTCCAAAATCAAAGTCATGGTTCCTTTAACCACATTGTTCGCCTGAAGTCCGATCTCAAAAATCAGCCTCTATGAACTGATACCTCAGCTCGGATTGACCTTTATGCTTCACCGTCATACAAAATTTCGTTCGTTAGGTCATTTTTACACGATTGCCCAAAAAGGTCTACTAAATGTATTGCTCGCCTTTTATAGTGAGCAATTTGTCTTTTCCCCAGTATACCTACTTATTGTTTTAAACTTGTCCTTCAATCTAGAATGAGAAATTATTAGGCGGTATCTTGAAGTAACATTAATTTAAGTATTTCTTTCAAATCGGTACCTACACTCTCCACGCCACTTTATCAAAGTTTTTTTTTTTCAAAATTAAGGTTCTCCTTCAATTCGGAATTGGTAATTCATTAGGTTGTATCACTTGAGTGAAACCATGAACGTGGACAGCCGGGCATAGCTTTGATACGGAACCCGGGGATCGCACTTGTCCGGTTTGTTTTTCAAGCTTTATTTCTATCTTCATCTAGTAAGATAGAAAAAACCGTTTCTATCTATTGAGATCGTTATCTAAAAAAAAACTACATTTTTCAAAACAGTTACTCTACCTACGGGAAAACTATCGTAACACAACAAGAACTATATTTTGAAACTGTGATGAAAAAACAACCCATGGAACGAAAACACGTCGAGGTGAGGTATGTTATGTGAAATTTGCAGTTCACTTCTCAGTATGCATACCACGGTCGGCTACCTTAGAAAGAGTCCACAACAACAAATGCGTTAGGTAGCCGCGCCAGTGAAACGCACACAGTATTCGAAACGATCAATTAGTACATCTATAGTCGTACCTTTAAAAAAGCTGTTGCAATTTAGTTGTGCAACATTTCCAATTAGATTTTAGATTAGGTATGCTTACACGAGTTACGTAGGGTTATGCAGAAACTAGACATCTATTTATAGTAAGTCGGTGGCGTAACGCACATCAAAGCAACGTAATAAAATTAATATAATAATTTGTTATAAAAAAAATATGCACTGCTGCTGATCTCACGAAATACCTACTAACACGTGTATATACCTACAATACAATTTGGAATTTCTTAACGGCAGCCTGAGGTCAGAATCATGTCTGAATTTGAGTGCGGCTATACTATACACTGCCTAACTCATTGGGGGGGGAGTATATGCGTGAAGTTATTACCCGACTACATCATCATCTGCCTAGCCTTTTCCCAACTATGTTGGGGTCGGCTTCCAGTCTAACCGGATGCAGCTGAATACCAGTATTTTACATGGAGCGACTGCCTATCTGACCTCCACAACCCTGTAACTGGGTAATTCGATACCCCTTGGTTAGACTGGTTGTCAGACTTTCGTGCTTCTGACGACTCGCTCGTAACGACTGTCAAAGATCCACAAATGACAGCCGGGACCAACGGCTTAACGTGCTTTCCGAGGCACGGAGGAGTCTCGATATGTGAAAATGGTCACCCATCCACGGACCAACCCCAAGCCGGCAAGCGTTGCTTAACCTGATGTATCGACCCGAGCGGCTGTTATTACTTAGCCACGAGCTCCTCCCGTTATTACCCGACTACGGCGAAGCAAAAAGGAGTGTTATGATTTTAACAGGTATGATAAGTAGGTACTCATCTAAACTTCTAATCATAATTTGACAAATGAGGTAGGTACCTATAATGTATCGTTGGAAGCGTCTTGATCGTCCACTTGCCACTGGTACCTACCGCTCAACTGTTGATTGGCCTTTAGAAGCCGGTTATCAATAAAATTCTATTGTGTCTCATTATAGTCATATTAATGACAGTTGGAGGTAGGCATAGATTACCTACTATTACTTAAATTTTAAAGGGTGGAGGTAGGCTATGTGACGTCACATTAAATTAAACATGGCGCCCTCTAGAGCACCTAAAGTCATGAAATCTATATTTATAATTAAAAAAAAATCAAGTAATAAAAACTAAAACCCAACTACGACTTAAAAGGTAAGTATAAACAAGACACCACAGACAGACAAATTAAAAATCCGGAGTCACACGTGTTAGGGCATAAATCGAACAGATTACGTGTGACTCCGGATTTTTAATTTGTCTGTCTGTGGTGTCTTGTTTATACTTACCTTTTAAGTCGTAGTTGGGTTTTAGTTTTTATTACTTGATTTTTTTTTAATTCTTTTGGGGTTATAATATATATATTTTTGAAATGTGCTCATTAAGCCCTTTCATTTGATACCCAACATGGTACGATTAAACCATTGTTTTTTTTAAGTTCCTCACTTTATGTCCTCTAGAGGGCGCCATTTTTAATGTAATGTGACTTCACATAGCCTATAACCAGCGGACAATCACGACGCTTCTAACGATACCTCATTTGTCAAATTGTGATAAGTGGTTTGGAAGATAGGAGGGAACAGATGAACATACATACATACATACATACATACATACATACCGGTCAAAATCATAACCCTCCTTTTTTCTTCGCCGTAGTCGGGTAAAAAATTAATCCCTATTTCCCTTGGTCACGCCATCACGCGTGAACGGCTGAACGGATTTGGATGAAATTTGGCACAGGGGTAGACCATGACCTGGAATAGGACATAGGATACTTTTTATCCCGATATTATCGAAATTTACTCGGGTGAAACCACGGGGCGCAGCTAGTAAAAAATAAAATTAATTATGCCATGTTGGATACCAAATGAAAGGGCATAACATTTCTATAGCGAAAATGGGACTTAGACAAGCGAAAAAGAAAGGGAATCTCCCGGTAGCCGGTAAGATGGGCGTACCAGGTATACTGCAGGATGCATCTAGTGTTCTGTTCTGATATCCCATTATTAAAACGGCTTAACGTGCTTTCCGAGGCACGAAGTGGTCTCGATATGTAATGGGTGGTAAAAGGCAGAAAATTACATCAAATCTGAGATTGAACTAAAATCACAGCAACCAGCTAAATCATACTGCTTGAAAAGCGATATTGTTTTGAAACTTTTTGGTTGTAGTCGGGTTTTTTATTGACCTGTCTTTTTAACATAAGTACTTACTTCAAAAAAAGGTGGAGGTTTTGCATTCCAAGTTTGCATGTTTTTGCATATCGTATTGGGCAAGTTTTGTAAATACCGTGAAAGGGTGAATGATGCAGGGGTGAATTTAGGGTAAAACTTTGAAGTGGAGTCTAGAGATTATCTATGTGAATAATAAAGATACACACAAGACTTTTGTGAAATGGTTGTCAACAAAGACACTTATTTTTATAGAATAAATAAGTAAGTAGGTACTTAATCTTTTTATAAATATAAACAAACTGTTTTTAATTTAAGTACTTATTTTTTCAAATGTTTGGGAGATTTATAAAGTTGAACAAAATCGAAATAGGTAGGTGACATGACAGAGGGCTGGCCTATTTTATGGCCAAAGAATCGGCATTGCCACACAATGTTACAATATACTTGTACAATTATTATCTTTATTTCATTTTTCATACTTATAAATTATATTTTTAAATATTAGACTAAAAAATTATATAAAACATTTAAAAATATAAAAAATAGTAGCCCACCGGTATCGGGAACAGGGTCCAAGCTACCGGCGGTCAGGGCTCCAGAGAGAGGAACCTCCTAACGATGCGAGCCGTGTCCAGGAGTACAGCTTTCTGAATCAAGCCCTTAATCCAGCTGCCCAACGAGAGCCTCCTTAGGTGTTGGTCGAGGCTCTTGGCAATTAAGCCATTGGCTGATACGACTATCGGCACAATGATCGCAGAGTCCACATCCCACATGTCGACAACCTCGAGAGCCAAGTCAAGATACTTGATTTGTTTATCTTTCTCGGCCTTCACGAGGTTCCCGTCATGCGGGACTGTTATGTCAATGATCATTGCGCGCCGCTCTGTTCGATCCACCACCACTATATCAGGCTTATTGGCAACAATAGTCCTGTCAGTGATGATGGATCGATCCCAGTACAATGTGATATTTCCATTTTCGAGAACTGGGTCGGGCACGTACCTGTAGTACGGCACTTCCGATTCCACTAGGCTGTATTTCAGAGCAAGTTGCTGATGGATAATCCTGGCTACAAGGTTGTGTCTATGCAAGTACTCTCCGTTAGCTAGATGAGAACATCCGGAGATAATGTGACGGATTGATTCTCCCGGTCGGTGGCATGCCCGACAGATGTCAACCGTGCCGTCCTTCACAATAAATCTCCGGTAATTTTGTTCGTCATGATAACTTCGTCCATAATTGCACAGACAAAACCTTCGGTTTCCCCAAAGAGGTCACCGAAACGCAGCCAGGCTACGGACGCTAGTAAATCTACATCGGGTCCATGCAGGGCCCGGAAAAAGCGTCCGTGAAGCTCCTTACTCTGCCATACCTCCTTGCGATCGTTACTGTCAAGCACTACAGGCTTGCGCCAGTTCTCTTTCGCCAAGGAGAGCGGGGTGAGGCCCTTGTCCACCGCGACCACATCTCGATGCATTCCCACGTCGGCTTCTAGGAAATATTCCCTGAGACTACATATCTCCCGATTGTGGAGGGTCTTAGCGTTTAAAAAGCCTCGACCTCCACACTTTCGCGGGATATACAGTCTCATTACCGATGACCGTGGGTGATGCATTCGGTATGCAGTCAGCAGCGTACGGACCCTCCTATCCAGGGCGTCAAGTTCGGTCTGAGTCCATTTGAGTATGCCGAAGGAGTACATCAAAACCGGCATGACCCACCCGTTGAAGGCGCGCACCTTGTTCCCGCCTGATAAAAGACTATTAAATACTTTCTTCAGGCGGCCAAAGAAGCGCTCCTTCAACGATTGCTTCATGTCAGTTACATTGATGCCTAACGCTTCCGACATACCCAAATACTTATAGGTTTCGGATGCGGAGAGGGCTCTTAGGTATATGGAATCCGAGAGTTGGGTGCCCACGGATTCCACAATCTCCCCTCGCTTTACATGCATGACCGCACATTTGTCCACACCAAATTCCATCCTGACGGCTCTACTGAAAGTTTCAATTATTATTATTATTAGACTAGTAGGTAGGTAGGCACTTAGGTTCTTTTGTATAAAGAAAACGAAAATATAGCTTTGGTCATGTTTATTTGTGATGTGTTTCATGAATTCATCCAAAGGATCATCATGAAGGTTACTTCCAGAGTTCTTTCTTCCATATTCTTGAACAAGTTTCATGTGTTCTTCAAGATTATCTATATCATTGGATTCTGAATCAAAATATCTGTCTTCTGCATCTTGTGAAACTTGCTGAAGATCATCGTATTCCTCATTATTATCAATACTATGATAATCAACATCTGTATCTCTTCCCTCTATAAAACTACAAAACATTTCCTGTAAAAATTCTTCCCGAAGAAGGTTCCTTTCTGGGGCAGTAATCATACTTTGCTTTCTAGGTTCAGGCATGTAATTTGGTCTTGTATCAGGGGTATCAAAGGCACCCCATTGCTTTTTATTTTTGAAGTTGTCAGTGTTGTCATTATCACTGCTTTTAGAATCATCTTCAGTGTTAGTTAACTTCATAGATTCTAGATCTTCTTCAAGCTTCTGCTCATTCTTCATTTCTCTCATGTCATTTCGGTCAACAGTTTCTAAAATCATGCTCAGAAAGGTAAGGTTTTCATTATCAACACCATCGCGTTCTTTGATCTCCTCATCAGATAGGTACTGGCCAACTAGCTGTTCATAAAGTAAGGGATTTCGATACATCATTTGTTTTTCACTGAAATAATCTGTTTCATTCTGAAGTTTCTGTAATGCACTAAATCGTCTATTCCGGATTCTTTTAAATTTGCTCTTATCAGAATGGTAAGTTTTTAATTGATTAATACACTCCCGAAAACTGTCATTCTCAAGAGATTGCAAATTCTCAAAGTAACCAATGTGATGTGGAGCTAGATATTTTCCAAACTGCAATAAAAAATCCGTGGGCGATTGCTTGTAAATATCGCAGGCCATTTTAATTTTATCGCTAGTGCGAACCTCCAATTCATCCACATGTGCATTTTTGAATGATATTTTAGCACACCTAACTAAATAATCAATTATGTCATTGATGGGATCAACCTCAACATCATATTCTTGGAATTCTTGTACACCATCATCAGCTGTTGTTCTGCCTATTTCATTTGTCCCCATTTTACAACTGCTCAACTTGAGCCAAATTTTAACTGTTGATTTCTGTTAATGATACTGCCCAATTTTATTGAAGAAAATGAAAATACATTATGAAACTTATCTAACTCACAGTTCACGACTTCACACTTCGACAGTATATATTTATTTATTTATCAGTTTTTCTAAGTACAACATACGTAGTATCTCTAAGTAAGTAGTTCCATATATATAAAAGTACTCTGTGGTAAGTAGTCTGTGAGTACAACAACCCTATATATTACTTTACTCTATGAACCAACCAAACCAACCGGCAACCAACAACCACAGAGTACATTAAATTTTTATCACAGATTTTTAATAAGCCAAGCACAGATTACTAATAATTATGTTGTAGCAAGATGTCAAGTTGCCAACAACCAAACAAAACACCCATAGACACACAGTCACAGAGTCGTTCAAAATTCTGTCTACACCACAGTCACCACAGTCACAACACGTCCATGGTGTTGAAACTTGAAATCTCTATTTTCTATCAATGTTCCACACAATTTTTGACAGGAACCGGAGACTTCAACATGTTTTGTTGTGAATGTTTAGCCAGTGCAAACGCATAGTTACGGCACAGACAGAAACTATTTTGATGAAACGTGCATTCAATTTCGATAATTTTTAATTAATATTGAAGTTTTTTTGTAATGTCTTGAATTACTTAATTATAATAAAATGAAAGTGCCGCCATGGCTGTTAAAAATGAATACTTTTATTCTCAAAATTATAAACGTGGGTGGGTGGCTTCCAAGATGGTTTCCTTCACACAGAGAACCGTTACCATTGGTGTTGCCAACTTAAATCTAAATATAATATACTACAAATATTCAGAAAAATACGGCCGGTCGCATGCCCATGGGCGACATTGTCGTGGTTTCACCCGCATAATTCCTATTGGTCTACCCACGTGCCATTTCATTCGAATCCGGTCAGCCGTTTTAGCGTAAAAGCATAACAAACAAACAAACTCACTTTCGCATTTATAATATTAGTTACGAACGAGTTAGGACTTTTAATTTACAACCCACGAAAGTCAAACAATGAAAAAAAAATTTGGATTGTTTTCGGACGGCTCGCGTCGGAACTAAGCATAAGTATACGAACGACTAAGTAGCACTGAGTCTGAACGCTCCCTTTGTATCACAGAGTACATTATACTATACTGCTTAGTATTTAGAAGGTGGAGATCGATCGTGCGTGTTCATTATGTGTTCGTATTTACGAAAACGCGTCCGAAGTGCGGGCTCTGGCACTGTAGAAGGCACCGAAGTGTCGTGCATTATCTGTGGCTGTGGTAGCGTGTGTGTGACAGTGACCAGTGACAGACAACTGAAATTTGACAGTTTAGCCAGTAACAGTGAGTGACAGTAAAGTGACAGGAACATTCTTCCAGTCCAGCCTTCCAGCTCTGTGATTTGTAAATAATATTTGTGTGTGATACTTGTGATTGTATCAATAGATATCATTAAAAAAAGTCCCGACAAAAGCTAAACATTCTCGTTTATGACGCATAATTATTTTCAAAGCTGTAGAGAAATAGCTGTAGAATATGTTTTGTGTAGTGTAACAGTGTGATTCAAAAGAAGTTACAAAAAGCAGTGATGATAAAAGTTACTTGGTAAACAAAGGTAAATCGAAATGCAGTGGCAGTGGGAATACATGTGCGGCCCTCAGGGCTTAAAACCATGGAACGACGTGACAAATGACTTCGGACAATGCTTCCAGGAACTATTTTTACAAATACCTGTATTCTTTATTATTGCAATTTTATCAGGCTACTATGTTGGATACAGAAAAGATTGGGTGGTACGTGAAAAGGCACAGGAACGAGCATTAGTACTCCGAAGTTTTATTGCATTAGCCCTAGTGTTCATTCCAATAATTGAGTTATATGTTTTTATTACAACACCTGACTTTGTTTTGTACCCTGTTAACTACTTCGCGGCCGGTGCGTCATGCTTGGCGTGGCTGTTTCACTTTGGTTATGTTTTGGCGTTGAAACACAGACTGGGACAGAGTTCCCGCGGTCCTACATCTCAGCTGTTGCTGTGGAGCTTAGCGGTGGTTGTCAATGTAATTGCATTGCGAAGCAACATTATTTCTGGGACTATTATAGGATTCAATATTGCTACCATGTGCTGCCATGTTTTGTATTTTCTCACTCTACTACCAGCAAGTAATTCAAGGCCTACATTCTATTCACCATGCCTGGTTGGCTCACAACATTCACATGTAAGTTTATAACTTTTGTTCTTTGTATTTTGTCTGTAACATAGATTGTTCTATATAATTATAATATGATGTTATTGTTAACAGAATGAGTACACACCATTACTACCACATATGGATGAAGGTATATTGGGAACTGCTATGCAAGGAGCCAGTTTTTTATCAAGATTAACTTTTTCATGGGTTGATCCCCTTCTTCAAAAGGGTAAGTATAATTTTCGCCACATTTGTGTTACCAAAGTGTTTCTATAATAGAGCCAATGTATAATTTTAATAACATAATAATGCAATTTTTAAATAATTATGTAAGATGCAGATGCCAGCTCTAATGTACATAATTATGTATTTATTTAAAGTTAAATTGTCAAGAGTTATTTCTTAATTAATAACTATTTTATTTATTTTATAGGTTTAGATAATAAATTAAATGACCCAGAGGAACTGTTTGACATACCAGCAAAATATTGTTGTTCTTATGTGGGAGCAAGGATGGACCGGTCACTCATAGGCAACGTGGACAATTACCAGCAGTATGAAGATGTGCCACATGAACCTTTCATAGGCTCAGGTAAATCTGAGATGTAAATCTGATTTGAGATACCATGTTTCAGGATAAAAACCTTATAAGAAGCCTGAAAGTAAATCCTTACAACACCTGATGTCCTTTTCCTGGTTTTCTGTCTATTTAGTATTTTGTTTAACAACTTCAAATAAAAACAGATGAACAAGTTTAGTATAGTAGTTTGAGGGTTTGTTAGAAAAGTACTTATATAAAATGTAAATTTTGCTTACTGGAGCTTCTGCGGCGTATAACAAAATAGACTACCTTTAGAAACAAGTTAAAGTGTTTAGTTGGGTATCAAGTTTCCTGTAATCTATATTGGAAGGATGCATAATTATTTAATTGGAATTTTTATCAGCCATAGCAAGATTATATTTTATTGATAAGATAAGATGATATGATACTGAATTTCTAAGCTAATTTTATGTGTTATTGTATTATCACAACAACTATCTTAGACAAAGAGTGGCAAGCAAAGTGTAGACTAGCATGACATATGTGTTCTTAGGACTGCATAAACTTCTCCAACTACTTTTTTTCCTATCATATCAAGAACATTGAATATTAGTATGTACTTAATGGGTTAATTGCTATTTATTTGTAGGATATGGAGCAACAGGAGAGACAGCGCCACAAGCGTCGACCCCCGTAACGCCGACGACACGCGTGCTCGTCCGCGCACCGCGGCGACAGAATGTGACACTACTGCGAGCATTGCACACATGTTTCGGCGTGCAGTTTTATAGTATCGGAATACTCAAATTAGTATCTGACATGGCGGGCTTCGCAGGTCCAATACTACTTAACTATCTTATTAAATTTGTGGAAGATGAAAGTATTGATCAACATTTAGGGTAGGTTTTCTTTTTTTATCTATAAATATAATTATTGTTGTAGTAAACTATTCTATTTGCTGATGTTTGTGATATTTTTTGCAGCTATGTTTATGCTGGATCACTGCTAGGGGCTACTCTAATCTCTGCTCTGTTTAATGTCCATTTCAACTGGTTAATGTCGATCGTTGGCCTGAAGATGCGCGGCGCTATCGTCGCCACCATACTCAGAAAGACACTCAGTGTCACCTCTACAGAGTTAAATAACATATTCTCAATTGGTGAGATTACTAACTTCATGTCAACTGATACAGATAGGATTGTGAATTCGTGTCCTAGTTTTCATGCATTGTGGAGTATACCATTACAGGTAATAGAAATAATGACACATTTGTTTGCTATTATTCCTATGCATAGGATAAATTATATTATACATTCATGCTTATTACATTTGCAGTTGTTCATAACACTATTTCTTCTGTATCAACAAGTGGGCATATCTTTTCTCGCTGGTGTGGCTTTCTCGGTGATTTTGATTCCAATAAACAAAGTGATAGCAAATAAAATTGGACAACTTAGCACTGAGCTGATGAAACACAAGGACACGCGCGTCAGCCTCATCAGTGACTTGCTGAAAGGCATTAGAACAATAAAAGTCCATGTTTGGGAGGATTACTTCATTAACAGAGTATCAGGTTAGTGAGGTTACTAAACCGTTTAGTTCTATTGCATAAATGTAGGCTAATCAGAATCAGCTCCCTGTTTGGGATAAGTGAATGAGAATGAGTTGGAAATATTATGAACTTTTTAGTTAAGCAATGTGTGTTTTCGTTTTCACACTTATATATATATCTCCTTTCTTATAAAACTACAAGGTTTATAGTAAAATTTGTTCATAATGATGAGTACAATGACCCCTTAAGAGGTTTACAGTTATTTCAATTGTACCTTGTTAGGTAGACGCAAAGGTGTCCTCCAAGGCGTGTAAAACAAAAAGGTGAATGGGGATGAAATACACATTTTTGTGTTACATGGAGCCCAGTTGAGTCAATACAAGAATCGTTTTTTTACTTAATCGGTGTGGTGTTGTGTAATGTCAGAAGCGCGCAGTCAGGAGCTGCGGTACCTGCGCGGCCGCAAGTACTTGGACGCGATCTGTGTGGTGCTGTGGGCGACTACGCCGGTGCTCGTGGCCGCCTTCACGCTCGGCACGCACTCGCTCAGGGGGCTACCTCTCGATGCACCCACAGTACGTTTCTTTAGAAGTAATGAAACTTCTATGTTTCTGTATTATTTAGTTACTCGGTTTCGAAATGACCTCAGTTATATACAATATTATTGATTTCAGGTTTTCACAACAGTTGCACTTATAAACATGTTAATAGCACCGCTAAATGCCTTCCCTTGGGTGCTAAATGGGCTAACAGAGGCCTGGGTGTCCATAAAACGTATCCAAAAGTTATTAGATGTAAGTAATTTTATATTCATTATTTATATTGATTTCTATCTTAAATAATATAGGCATCAAATCACAAACCGACATTTTTAGCTTCCAGACATGGACGCGGAACTTTATTACGACCGCTTAAACAAAAACCACGATGAAGACAAAATAATCATATTTAAAAATGCGACATTTGCATGGGCTAAGCCGTCAAAGAGGAAAAAGCACACAAAGAAATCTAAGAAAAATAAAGGAAAGTCTAAGAAGCGGTTATCAAGGGGTAGCATACAGAGGCGAGATTCAACTTCATCATCTGAACATTTGATACAAGATGAGCCGTTTATGTTGAAGGATATTTGTTTGGAAATCGGTAACGAAGAGTTGATTGGTGTTACTGGTACCAACGGCAGCGGAAAAACGTCGCTACTACATGCCATCATCGGGGACATGATTAAGAAAAATGGTTATCTCCAGATACCAGAAAATCTTAACAGTAAGTAATATTGCGAAGCATGCTAGGAATAGGAATCTGAAAAATGCTTTAATTACCTATATTACTTATATAAAAAAAAAACATTTTTCACTTCTCATAGGCTTTGGATATGTATCCCAGAAACCATGGCTAGTACGCGGTACAATCCGCGATAATATACTATTCGGAAAACCGTATGAAGAGGCAAAATTCCGAACTGTAGTCGACGCTTGCGCACTTACTGGTAACTATAACTTTATTTTATACCTTTAATTCGAGTACTACATCCATAATCATATAATCAACGAATTTACGTTATGTTATTTTAATATCAACAATTTTGTATAACAGAGGACTTAAACGTGCTCGGATGGAACGCGTACGTAGGTGAGGGCGGGTGTACGCTTAGCGGCGGGCAGCGTGCGCGCATCGCTCTAGCGCGTGCCGTGTACCAAGATAAGCAAGGTATTACTGTAACTTATCGGTGTGAAGATGATCGGTGCATTGCTATTTGACGCTAACTGCCGTATTTTCTGTAGTATATCTACTGGATGACGTGCTAGCGGGCGTGGACGCCACAGTGGCGCAGCACATAATGCAGCGCTGCATACTGGGCGTGCTACGTCACACCACGCGCGTGCTGGTCGCGCACTCGCCGCGCCACCTCGCGCGCACCGCCTACACCGTGCTCATGCGCGACGGACGCGTCGTCAGACAAGGTATACTGCGTTCGCGATGTAGTTTCTAAACATGTAAACAATATGGTGTTTTTGGAAAAATAACTTTATCCCCACCAGGGACCAGACAACCCTGCTTAAGAGTTAAGCCTTTGGACAGGGTAACCCGTACATGGGGTAACTCATATCGCAGTGTTACCTTTTGTTCGAGTTACATCCTCGAAACCCAGCGAAATGGTTAACACCTTTATTAAGGTAACCACGTGAAGGGGTTAACCCCTTCAATGACTTAAGCCTTTGAAGAGGTTACCTTCTCGAAAAGATTTTTTTCGTGTTATCCTGGATTACCTAATAAACTTGAGCTGCATGTAGGTGGGGGGATTTTCAAGTCGCTCGGCAAGTCGGTACACGCAAGATTGGCGGACCGCCGAGCGCGATACGATGTCACGTGCGGTCGTGGTTATGCAATTTTCAAACTAATATCGATTGTAAACAGTGCATATTACAATGTACTTGAGTTGGAATGGCTTACCCTGTTACAGTGTTACAGGGTGTTGAAAGGGTAACCTGTTCGTAACGGGTTAACTACACCCGTTCGAAGGTGTAACATGTATCATAGGGTTTTTTTTTGAAGCGCTTAAAAAAAACCCCTTCAAAAACCCTTTCAACGAGTATCCGACCGGTCCCTGATCCCCACGCATAAAGTTCAGTTTGCACTACCACTTCAAATATTATTATGAGTTTTTTATAGAACTAGTCATTCTGATATCAACCTAATTTACATTGAGATAAAGTTGATACTCGTGTAAGTGGAAATATAAATTAGAAACAAGGATTTGAATAGACTTAAGTGTCCTGGGCGTGTTATGTCATACCACGCGTGTGCTAGTAGTCCAGTAGTATTAGCAGCTCTCCATTTGTGACTCCACTCACTCCACGGCACTCCATTTGTGAACTACTTCGTGTATCTTGTGATTGAAAAATATTGTCTTGATCATTGATTTGATCAAAGTTTTATTCAAAATAAAATAGTTTTAAACAGATGGTGTTTTGCCACAGCGGTACCAACGACTTATTCAGTTCACCATTTACAATAAATTTTCTAAATGTCGGTAGGTCCTCCCGAAACCGTACTGAATGACATCGAAGAGTTCATGCCAAGCGAATCCGAGTCGCTAGGTGAGGAGCCACCGCGGCCCGCAGAGCCCGAGCGGGATGACCACGATACTGTAAGCAGGAACAGCCTGGATGACGAGGTTTGTTCGCGCATGTGCACTCTTATAGCGTGCTGATAAGTTATACAAATATACAACTGGCCGATGGGTATCGGTATCTATAAGCAATAAATTACAAAAAATTTATAACATAATTTCAAGTGATCTAAGACCCCGTTCAGCCCTTACCTACTTAAAATTTCAAACTACATTTACCATAACAGAAACCAATAACTATAACATAATGTCAAGTTTTGCCAGTTAAGATAAAACAAACAGGAAATTATATTCAATATTTTTTCGTAACAGGAGGCAATGTCTGAAGGAACTGTTGGTTGGTGGGTCGTCGGCTTGTACCTGCGGTCGGTCGGAGTATTCCTATCTATCGCCATCATACTGTCGCTGGTACTCATGCAGCTTTCACAAAACTTCACGTTCCTTTGGCTCACCTACTGGGTGAGAAATAAAACCAAAAATTCTACTTCATTGCATGATGTCGAATTTACGGCTCATCCCACGGAGAAGACGTCCTTATTGGACCATGGAGTAATAGCTATTGATAACGTGATACACACTATAATGAATACAACTTCGCAATGGTTGCAAAATAACAATCTTGGAAACGAAACTGCTCCTGAAAATTTAGCAAACAAACAATATGCAGTATCTGAAGTAACGGCAAATATCACGCCGACTTATACCGACAACTTCTACTTGGAAATATATTTCGCGTTGGCGGGACTCAATTTGGTATTCACAATAATGCGAGCGTTCCTGTTTGCTTACGGTGGGGTCAAGGCGGCTACCAGGATCCACAAGGTTCTACTGAAAGTCATCGTCAAGGTATGTTCTTTACTACTCGCATGAATGAAAATTTCTATAAGTACCATGATCGTCTATACCAATAATACATAATAAAATGAATATTTCAGGCAAAAGTGAAGTTCTTCGACGTGACGCCGCTGGGCCGTATTGTAAATAGATTCTCGTCGGATACTTACACGGTGGATGATTCATTGCCTTTTATTTTAAACATTCTGTTGGCTCAATCGTTTTCTTTAGTTGGTAAGTCAATATACCTACATGTTTAGTTTCTTGAATCTTCATATTGTTGATGATACTTATAAAAATGGTTATACATCAGATCAGTTTGCGGATATTTAAAAAGTTATGTGGAAATATTTGGGTTAGTCAGTATAAGTTGTGAGCCCTGACAGACGAGTCACACATTCAATTTTTTTTTTTAATTCGTGCCCACGATATCCGGCTCAACGAATTCAGCTTTTTCCTTTCGCGATTTCATATTTGGTCCCATAGTAAAAGTTGTTCATAATGATGAGTAAAGTCTTGTGTTTAAGTATCGGTCACTAATTACCAGTCACCCTATGTAAACAGAGTTGTTTAAAAAAGAACCTGAGTGAAAAGCTTTACTACCAAAGCATTATTGGATACATAAATGTAACAACTCTATACTAAATACCATCAGGGCGCGTTAGTATTTTTGAGAAGACTGAAGAAATTGGTACTTACTATAAAATCGGATCCATTACAGGAGCGGTAGTGGTGACGCTGTACGGTCTGCCGTGGCTAGTGGTGGGCGTGGTTCCGCTGACGTTCATCTACTACCGACTGCAACGGCGGTACCGCGTCACGTCGCGCCAGCTCAAACGGCTGCAGAGCGTCACGCTGTCGCCCGTCTACACGCACTTCAACGACACGCTCGACGGTTAGTCAAAGTCAAATCATGTATTTCAAGTAGGCCATTAAAAGGCACTTTGTACGTCAAAATTTACAAGAAAATAGAACTGATTCTAGGTTAGTACAGTAAAATAACCCAATAGATAAGGTGACGAATATACAGGGTGTTTTTTGAGATGGGGCTGTAAGGGCAGGTACCTTAGCCCTTGTAGTTATAGGAAAACGGTCTTGGGGGACTGTCCTTATTCCAGCCAGAGTTAGAAAGATTACAGTCGCTTTCTCTTGTTTGTTTTGAAGAATCAAACTCATAAATGAACACGAAATGGAATGGGCGAAATGTATAATTCAGTATAGGGAGCGAACTTGGTCACGACTTTTTGATCTACAATCATAGATATTTTTTAATTTTACAGTCGGCAAGTAAATGAGCAATTTTCACAAAAACTTTTTCCGGCTCCACCATCAGGCCCTGAACACCACCTAGTGTCAACGAACTTGTTAATACGTAACCAATGAGTCCAAACACGATGGTGCTATCTTGTTTTATCGAGGAGTTCCTATGGCCAACTTCCGGCTCCATCATCAGACCAGCTCCATATCAATTTTTTTAAATGTCTCGGTAGTTGTATATGTATGCCAAGTTTCAGCTCAATCGGATTCCAGGAAGTGCTTGAAAACTGGAGGACAATATTAGTAACGGGAAAGACATACGAACAGAGCAAACTAATATAAAGCTTGTAAAAAAGAATCATCAAATCGAGTCAGCCAGTCGAAAGATGTGAGGTAACTAACATTAAAAAAAATACAGACGAATTGATAACCTCCTCCTTTTTTTGAAGTCGGTTAAAAATAATCACAACGAAGGGGAGTATAAGTAACTCTCGGCTACGTTTAACGTGATTTTACACCCGCTTTAAAGCGTCGTAATGTCAACACCGCAGAATCACATTCAACCATGCCATTTCTTGTCATACTGAATAAAAAATGTGACACTGACAGACTATCAATAAAAAAAAAACATTTTCTTAAAAAGGCCAGTCCATTCAAAAGTTTTCAGACTGATGTTAACTCGACAGTGGTCAAAGATGTATGCTATTTTGATGTTGGTCATAAAGTAGTTAAAATATAGATGTTTATGCAATAGTCCGCTCAGTGCCTTAGCTTCAAAAGGTATTACGTGTCTTGAACTCCTGACTTTATAGAAAATATTGGTAAGAATTTGAAAACTGACGATCACAAAGTTATAAAAGGCTTTTTTATGATCCGATACAATACCGAATTTATTTCCTACACAATAAGGTACACGCGCTGCGCTGCATCGCGCATCTCAGCGTACTTTGACACGTGTTAACCCTCGCACTGAAATTATACCTTTTCGTGAGGAAAATAAGTTCGATAATTGTTAAAGACTGCGTGCAGCGTCACGTCCCTTCACGTCGCGGTCTGTGCTGACTGTTAGGAAAACGCTTAATCACTTTGGAATATTGTCACGTTAAACTAGTACTAGTTTACAATAAAATTGATTTCGTAAGTATTTATATATTTTATGAAATGTAAAAATTGAATCTAATATTTTTCACAGCGGCATAGTTGTAGCCAGACCGCGGTCGGTCGACGAATCGTGTCGCATTTTGAGGCGAAGTTCGACTATAAGGTCTCTTTGTACCGTGAGGCGCATTAAGAGCCAATTTCACCAATGAAACTGAATGCGATCAGATCAGCACATCTATTCTATTTAGTTTTCTTGACCAATAAAAAAGTATAGACGGAACATTGCGCTCTATATCTCTCACATTTGGGAGTCTCAGCACAATTACGCTTGCTACATTTTTCTCTAGCACACATGCGCAAATCTACAATATCTTACATTGAGTTACGCACACAAAGCCGAAAGTAGTCTTCACTTATTTCGTCGCCAATGTTTACAACGACTCCGTCTATACTTATTTATTGGTCTGAGATGGCAATGGTGCCCATGTCGACTATTCTGCCAATGTCAGATGTGTTGAAGAGAAAACGTGCGAAATAGTTCAGCACATCTACTTAAACTGCGTCACGGATGACACTGACAGCTCTTGAACGCGGTTTAGATGATTGCGTTCAGTTGCATTGGTGAAATCCGCCCTTAGTAGCTCGGCACACATGTGCAGGTCACGACACGGTGCGCGCGCTGGGCGCGAGCGGCGCGTGGGTGTCGCGCGGCGCTGAGCACGTCGAGGCGTGGCAGCGCGCGGCGCTCAGCGCGGCCGGCGCGGCGCAGTGGCTGGCGCTGCGCCTGCAGGCCGCCGCCGCCGCCGTCGTGGCCGCCGCCGCCCTGCTCGCCGTGCTGCAGCGCACGCTGCACGCTGCCGACCCTGGTGAGTACAGTGTGTAGTCACGACACGCTGAGCGCGGCGCAGTGGCTGGCGCTGCGCCTGCAGGCCGCCGCCGCCGCCGTCGTGGCCGCCGCCGCCCTGCTCGCCGTGCTGCAGCGCACGCTGCACGCTGCCGACCCTGGTGAGTACAGTGTGTAGTCACGACACGCTGAGCGCGGCGCAGTGGCTGGCGCTGCGCCTGCAGGCCGCCGCCGCCGCCGTCGTGGCCGCCGCCGCCCTGCTCGCCGTGCTGCAGCGCACGCTGCACGCTGCCGACCCTGGTGAGTACAGTGTGTAGTCACGACACGCTGAGCGCGGCGCAGTGGCTGGCGCTGCGCCTGCAGGCCGCCGCCGCCGCCGTCGTGGCCGCCGCCGCCCTGCTCGCCGTGCTGCAGCGCACGCTGCACGCTGCCGACCCTGGTGAGTACAGTGTGTAGTCACGACACGCTGAGCGCGGCGCAGTGGCTGGCGCTGCGCCTGCAGGCCGCCGCCGCCGCCGTCGTGGCCGCCGCCGCCCTGCTCGCCGTGCTGCAGCGCACGCTGCACGCTGCCGACCCTGGTGAGTACAGTGTGTAGTCACGACACGCTGAGCGCGGCGCAGTGGCTGGCGCTGCGCCTGCAGGCCGCCGCCGCCGCCGTCGTGGCCGCCGCCGCCCTGCTCGCCGTGCTGCAGCGCACGCTGCACGCTGCCGACCCTGGTGAGTACAGTGTGTAGTCACGACACGCTGAGCGCGGCGCAGTGGCTGGCGCTGCGCCTGCAGGCCGCCGCCGCCGCCGTCGTGGCCGCCGCCGCCCTGCTCGCCGTGCTGCAGCGCACGCTGCACGCTGCCGACCCTGGTGAGTACAGTGTGTAGTCACGACACGCTGAGCGCGGCGCAGTGGCTGGCGCTGCGCCTGCAGGCCGCTGCCGCCGCCGTCGTGGCCGCCGCCGCCCTGCTCGCCGTGCTGCAGCGCACGCTGCACGCTGCCGACCCTGGTGAGTACAGTGTGTAGTCACGACACGCTGAGCGCGGCGCAGTGGCTGGCGCTGCGCCTGCAGGCCGCCGCCGCCGCCGTCGTGGCCGCCGCCGCCCTGCTCGCCGTGCTGCAGCGCACGCTGCACGCTGCCGACCCTGGTGAGTACAGTGTGTAGTCACGACACGCTGAGCGCGGCGCAGTGGCTGGCGCTGCGCCTGCAGGCCGCCGCCGCCGCCGTCGTGGCCGCCGCCGCCCTGCTCGCCGTGCTGCAGCGCACGCTGCACGCTGCCGACCCTGGTGAGTACAGTGTGTAAGCATATGTCTATCTTCTAAGAATGACCCGCAGTAACCATTTTTGTCTTTCAGATTTTTTATTATTATTATTACTTATTAACAAAAAAAAATTAAATTGGGTATTTAATTTAGATTAAAATATGCATCATAATATCATTTAAATGTACTTTAAAAGATATCACAGTCACAGATTCAAAGTTACTCGTAACAAAATAATTATGGTTGAAAGAGGCGCAGCGCTTAGGACACGAGTCAATGACCTTTTTCTTAGTTATTAGGTATGTAATCATCGCTTCGCTTCCTTTTAATCCCGGTAGTACGCTCCCGTGGGATATTTTCCGACATCCCCGTTGCGTCGTCCGACAAGTCGCGGGCAAAAGCTAGTAAATAAATACTTTCAAGATTATGTCCATGTTTTATTCTTAGTCAGTGGTTTGGTAAACCCACTCAGCAGTCATAGAAACATGTGTCCTAAATGCTTACCAAACGCAGGTCTCATCGGCCTCGCCATATCGTACGCGTTGTCGATGACGTCCATGTTGAGCAACCTTCTGAACTCCTTCACTGAGACCGAGCGCGAGATGATCGCCGTGGAGCGCGTCGGCGAGTATATCAAGAAGGTATGTTGTTTAGAATGTGATAATAAGTAGATGATGAACAACAACAAATTTTCCTCGGTCAAACAAAATATAACGTATTTTGGCACTTTTTGCAGGTGGAGAGCGAAACCATTGACGGTGATCCACCACCATATGGCTGGCCCTCCCAGGGCGTCATAGAGTTTAATGACGTTTATCTTAAATATAGGTACTTAACTCTTTTACCCGCAAATGGACAGGTTGCCTTATGTTTCCGACACTTATTTTTTTCCCTTCCCTTGTAGCGGTCGGGAGAATGGTGCGATGGCGTTGAATGGCGTGACGTTCTCGACGCACCCGGGCGAGAAGCTCGGCGTGGTGGGCCGCACCGGCGCCGGCAAGAGCTCGCTGCTCACTGCGCTGCTGCGCCTGGCGCCGCTCGCGCGCGGCCGCCTACTGCTCGACGGCGTCGACATCTCCACGCTGCACTTGCATGCACTCAGGTAACAAGAGCTCGCTGCTGCGCCTGGCGCCGCTCGCGCGCGGCCGCCTACTGCTCGACGGCGTCGACATCTCCACGCTGCACTTGCATGCACTCAGGTAACAAGAGCTCGCTGCTGCGCCTGGCGCCGCTCGCGCGCGGCCGCCCTCTGCTCGACGGCGTCGACATCTCCACGCTGCACTTGCATGCACTCAGGTAACAAGAGCTCGCTGCTGCGCCTGGCGCCGCTCGCGCGCGGCCGCCCTCTGCTCGACGGCGTCGACATCTCCACGCTGCACTTGCATGCACTCAGGTAACAAGAGCTCGCTGCTGCGCCTGGCGCCGCTCGCGCGCGGCCGCCTACTGCTCGACGGCGTCGACATCTCCACGCTGCACTTGCATGCACTCAGGTAACAAGAGCTCGCTGCTGCGCCTGGCGCCGCTCGCGCGCGGCCGCCCTCTGCTCGACGGCGTCGACATCTCCACGCTGCACTTGCATGCACTCAGGTAACAAGAGCTCGCTGCTGCGCCTGGCGCCGCTCGCGCGCGGCCGCCTACTGCTCGACGGCGTCGACATCTCCACGCTGCACTTGCATGCACTCAGGTAACAAGAGCTCGCTGCTGCGCCTGGCGCCGCTCGCGCGCGGCCGCCTACTGCTCGACGGCGTCGACATCTCCACGCTGCACTTGCATGCACTCAGGTAACAAGAGCTCGCTGCTGCGCCTGGCGCCGCTCGCGCGCGGCCGCCTACTGCTCGACGGCGTCGACATCTCCACGCTGCACTTGCATGCACTCAGGTAACAAGAGCTCGCTGCTGCGCCTGGCGCCGCTCGCGCGCGGCCGCCCTCTGCTCGACGGCGTCGACATCTCCACGCTGCACTTGCATGCACTCAGCAGGGGCGTTCTTTCCATAGAAGCGGAAAAGCCCGGCTTGCCTTCAAAACAGAGCCAATAAATTTAAAAAAAAAACTTCTATAAACTTCCAAATCAATCTGCACTTGCATGCACTCAGGTGACTCAGGTTACAAGAGCCCACTGTGAGCAGCGCCTTGGGCACAAAAAATCCCTCATATTGGTACCCAAGCAGGCTGGCCTAGTTTTGGACCAATGTAAAACCGAAATGTATATATGTTTCTATTATTTAGGATATGTATGTATATGGGTATCTATTTTAGTTTATTGTATAGGTACTTATTATTTGCACCTACGACAGCCCCATTCTATGTCCAGGCAAATCACTGTCCATTCCAAGGTTGCCTGGAAGAGATCGCGGAAAGCGATAAGGCCGCCCATTGTATATAAATAAATTAAACCCACTGTTATATTTTTGGCAATAAAGTTTTTATTATTTATTATCATTATGTTCCCTAGTGTATTACAATAAACACACTTTGCAATCATGATTTATGACCCGGCAGCGGAAAGTGCGTTTAGTATAGTTAAGTTCTGATCTGTAGTGTTAAACTGCAACAGGTCCCGGATCGGCGTGATCCCACAAGAGCCGTTCATATTCGCGGGGAGCATCCGCGATAACGTGGACCCGTTGCGGCAGTACCTGGACGCCGAGGTGTGGCGCGCGCTGGACGCGTGCGGCGCGCGCGAGCTGGTGGGCGCGCGCGGCGGGCTGGGCGCGCCCGCGCGCGCCGGGCGGCTCGCGCGCGGCCACGCGCAGCTGCTGTGCGTCGTGCGAGCGCTGCTGCACCGACCTAAGGTACACAGCACTTGCCGATAATAAACTCGCATCTCTATATTGCAGAACTCTTTGCTCGCGTAATGTCGAAGAGTTCGACCTATTCTGTAGATTTTTTTGGTTGAATCCAGTTGAAACTGCAGCGTCTCAGAGGATTCTCGCGGATCTTTTACCGCAGCCAGCAGCCAGGGGATTTCTTTGATGAGCCGCGAGAATACCCTTAATACGCGAAGCACAAAACCGGTCATAGTTCCTCCTGCTACTGCTCAAATAGAGAAAAAACACGGTAGCATGTCTCGAACTTACGTTCTTTGAGGATTGTTATGACAAAACACTGTATTGATAGATAGCGGGCGACTAAAACATATTATTTATAATAATATAGTGTTTTGATTAAACATACCTTTATTTTTTTAGAGATACGGTGTATATTATTATTCTTATAGTGTTTCTCAGGATATCTAAGACTTAATCGAAATTTTGATATGCCATGTTCCAGTATTTCAGTTACGGTGCTCACACGAGCCACAAAATTGCGCAATTCTTGGCAATTTCTATACTAAATTTAAATTGCCAAGAATTGCGCAATTGCGCACCGTTAAACATTTTTTTGAGCACCGTTAAGATACAGAGTATTGTCTGTGCACGGCAATTATCATCTACATCAAGAATTTTCGATGGTTAGATCCTCCTGGTGGACGAGGCAACTGCTAACTTAGACTCTGAAGCAGAGCGCTTGATCTTGGACGCCATCCGCTGTTCGTTCGGCGGCTCCACCGTGGTGTTCGTGGCGCACCGCCTGGCCGGCGTGCTGGAGTGCGCGCGCGTGCTCGTGCTGGGTGCCGGCCGCGTGCTGGAGCTGCACGCGCCCGACGACGCGCTCGCAGACCACACCTCGCATCTCTACAGTCTCGTGTACGGCTCCTAAACCTTCATCTGTTCCGACAATTTCTATCGTCACCAACCTATCAAGCTTGCGTCACACGACATTGACGGCATTCGTTTCTGATTCTGTTGAAATTTCACGAGGGTATAGTACCTACCCAAATAAAATTGTTATTTTTATTACCTCGTCCATTGAATATTAGTACATCTTGGGTTTCCCAAATAAATTCAAACAAGTGACCAGTGCCGTCTGTGGCGTGTAACGCTCAAGCGTCGATTATTGAGACACAATTATTTATCTCGTGTCACTGGCTTTGTTGGGAGTCTGCGGGGCTCGAAAGGCTCGCCTTCTAATACACCGTGGCATTTTAATCGTCTTACAAAGGTGGTCCACTCAATGTATCCGACATAAAATACCTCCAGACACGATTTTTTTTTTTTACCATTAATTAATATAATAGGTACAAAGAAAAATAAATATTGCATTAGAATTCTGAAACATCCTGTTATTAATGTTTACGTATCAAACGGTAGAACATACCTACGCAGCGCACGGGTCGAGTAGATCATTCCAATACCGAAAGCCAATCAAGCATAGTCCACGTGGACTGTCATCCAATGAGGAGCTCTAATGCTATCCTTTGAGTAGAGCCGCGCGTGTCACGCCCCGCCCCTTTCACTCAAAAATAAGTGAAGGTCAATCTCGCAGCGTCTCAGTTGCGGCCGAATACCGGAAGTGGAAGTGCGCGCGCGCTACCGGATATCAAACGTTGTTCGCGATCGTTACAGTGCAAGCAGTGAATAGGTCCTTCCTACCTACTTCACAATGATTATGAGGAACTATCGATACTCGAATATCGAGTACCTACAAATGGTGCGCCTGTACGCAGTGAGTGGTGACCATTTACGGGGAGCAAGGAGATTGTACGCTGCGCCAAATAATCTGAAAATGTTACGCAACCGAGGTGTGATCAACCCGCAAGTGCCAGGACTGCAATTTCAGTAACTACATATCTTTTGTTTGTTATTTGCTAGGTTAGTAGACATGAGTCAAATTTCTATCTTCAATAGGGTCGAACGAAGACAAATTGATCAGTTATTGAAATCGGCCGTATGTTTGTAACTTTCTTTTTTATTAATCTGCACTTACTATGTACCTACGTATCTAACACAACTTAGTTTTGGTTTTTATTAAGAATTAATTATGTTTCTGACGATCCTAAGCCCGTACCAAGTATGAAGGAAGAATTGGAATTAAATAGCTTTTATGTACAAACTGCTACGTAATGAGAACAGGATTGCAATAGTAAGAAACACATTTTTGCAATAGGGGGAATGAACTCTGTTAAAGATGCCGCCGCTTCAGTCCGTGCCGCCTTTGGAACGCAATGCTCGGACCGCGCTCATAACAGGGTGTTTCAAACTACGTCATGCGTCTTACTATTACATATTTTTTTTTTTTTTTTAATTACTCAAATGTTCATAAATACTTATCTTTTTTTTATGAATGTGTAGTAGTCATTGGATACATGAAGTGGGCTGCGGATGAAAGACGACTAAAATGCCACGGTGTATAATCAGATGTATTCATTGAACTACATGTAGCGACTGCCATCGACTCCATTCAAATACTGGCTAGTCGCGTTAGTAAGACTGAAAACCGATCATAAAATTTATTATTTTACTTTGAATTTCGTAGAGCTTAAGATTGCAATTTTTTACTTATTACGTCATGCCTTGCCCAAACTCTAGTTGGATTGATAAAATTTAAACTTATAGAATAGAATCATAATGTTTTTTTTTGGAATGCTTTAATTTCTAAGTCATAAATTGTTTTGCGATTATCTTGCTTATTTTGGTCTAAGATTAGAGTATTTATATAAATTCTGGCAAACTTATTACGTGGCTATTTAAAGTTTGTTGACTCGTCAAGTAAGTTCTATAAAATCGCTGCCTTCGAGTAAGATTTCAATTTTCACGGACCTTTAAGATGACACTTGCTTGCTTACCTCTAATGGTGGATCCACACAGTCCGGCGGCATGCGCCGGCGGCCATACCGCCGGTCGGCCGGCGACCTGGCCTCCGGCTTTGCGTGCGGCATTCGCAACAAATCTGGCGGCCATTTTGCCGGCGAGGCCGCCGGCAAAATGGTAGAGCGTGTGAGGATCCACCATGATAAAGACAATAATTAATAAATGATGTACAAAAGTAAATGATTTTTTGTCTGTGATAATATCGATCTCTTTTGAGGTGACGTTGAGTGGAGTAGAATGAGTAAAAGGAGTTGCACATTCCTATTATTATTCAATATCCGATAAAGAAAATCTTTTACTGAACAAAAAAGTTTGCTTGGATTCATTATAATATTGTAATAATATGATCAAAATGTATTGTATAGTTAGGTATTTTAAGTGTAATACAATGAATGGCAATGTATTAATATTTCTTATGAACTGACATTTCTGTTAATACTGTTGAGTAGTTCTAGACTGAAAGATTAGTCGAGTCGCAAAATAAGTCTTGCTGATAATGGTTTTAATTTCAAGTATTAGCGTTGTTTTAGGTGTATAATAAAAAATAGTATTTTCGACTATAGATATGTCGCAGACTCGCAGTAAGATCGTTAAAGCCGTAATATAGTTGTTTCCCTAGGGATATAACTATTTACCGTAATATAGTTGTTACTAATATTGTTACTGCGACCAATTTCGACGTAGCGCTCGCCGGCTGCTGCCGCGGCACCGCTCGCTTCGCTAGCTCGGCTCGCGCGTTGGCCTACTTTGACACGTGTTAACCCTCGCACTGAAATTATTCCTTTTCGTGAAGAAAATAAGTTCCATCACTGTTAAAAAGTGCGCGCAGCGTCGCATCGCTTCACGTCGCGGTGTGAACTGACCCTTATTGTAGTTACAAACAACTACAATAAGGGTCAGTTCACACCGCTGAAGGAAGGCTATTAACTGAAGGAAATGCATAACACGCAAAAGCGGGAAACTTGTTGCACTAGTGGCCTATAGTTTATGACGACTAATTTATGATATTCTGTTAGGTAAGATATGAAAAAAAAAACAACAGATCGATTTCTTTTTTTTTATTATAAGTAAAACAAAGTCGATTCTTGTGATATTGTAATTTGAAATGATGCGTAGTTTTCGCATTAAAATGGTAAATGGTGGTCTTCGTGGTAAAAAATAACGTTTTAAGGATTTTTCTAGGACACGCAATACCTAGGTATATCGTATCGTTTTGTTTTGTCATTATAGAAATGTTTCTGAATGGAATTTTTTCTTTTCTTTTTTTGGGGTCACACTATTCGTAAATTCATGGTAAATACGAAAATTATGTATGTCCAAAGATAAATGTAAGTCAATATTTTTGTAACATTAAAATTATTCCATTATGTTAACAAGATTTTTATATTTTCCTGTTTCGTAATCTACAGGTCTAATAATTCAATTTTGACAGCCGATTTGTCACTAGCGATATCAAAATCTGTGTGTAAGTATATGGGAAACGAGGCGCGAGTTTTGGGCGCTCATTGTATGAATCTATTTTTCTATGTAGGTAACGAATTACATCAAGCGCCATACGCGCATCCGGCGCATCATACGCGCTTATGCCACGTGTCGAGGGCGCGCTATAGGCGCCCTTTAGTGCGGTTTCGACGCGTGAACTTTTGAACCCTGCTGCACCCAGCTGCTGCAACTCTGCTGCACCCAGGGTTATTTCCAGAAGAGGGAACTCCTCAGCAGTCAACAGCACTGACACAACATTTTATATTCTTACGCATTCAATTCTGATAGTCCATTCTAAAGTCCACCATGACCTGGCTGCTGCATATAAAATTGTCTCCAGACGAGGAAACTGCTCAGCGGCGCGGCAGCGGCTAACAACAGAGGCGTAAACGTCCTTCTTAAGTGGGTGATAGACGTGCGTACTTAAAGTACGCGGTCTTTAAGTTCGCGACCTTACTTGGCTCGCCGTCGGTCGGTGACACACGTGAAGCTTGCTCAAAATTTCATTGTCAAATTGGCTCGCGGCGATGCCAGACGGGCGAGTAAGCTCGCCGAGCTATAAATACGCGTACTTGCTCGCACGTCTATCACCCCTTTTTACCCAACTGCCAAGAAGGAGGGTAATGTTTTTCAAAAGTATGTACGTATGTGTGTTTTTACATTTTATAATCTAACTTTAAATTTTATCTACTACCTCAGTACACATTATGCAACACCACGTTGTCTAAGGTACGTGAAATACGGGATCTAGAAGATATGGTCGACGATGAACTAAGTTTTAACCGATTCATTGCCGATGACGCCCCAGGCGCGTCATAAGCAAATATTACGGGAGGCCCTTGACGCACCTGAGGCTTCACATCGAACTTACTTAAAAACAGATTTAAAAACATTGAGATAAAGAGAACTACCATTTTTTATCCTAAATTAAACATTGCAGTTGACAATAACCCTTGGCCATTAATAATTTAGAATTCATATTTTATAAGTCAGGGAAGCAAACCTTTGGTAACAGTTTACAAACTTATACGGGGTGGAAGGGACACAGACGCGAAAACGGTTACCACCCCGTATATAAAGTTTGAACAATTGTTTTTTCAATGTATAGCCATTTTCGGTTTATATATATATTTTTTTTTCTTCTCTTTATTATTGTCGTTTTCGATAATTAATTCGCGTATCTCTTACGAATTTACGCTTCTTTGAAATATGCAAGATCGATTGACTAGGTACATTCAGGAAAAATTTTGTCTGTCAAATAACCTAATACTATTACATTTACAAAAATGTTGGCGACCACTGTAACATGTTACTAAAATAAATATTTTAAATACTACCTTGTGACAGTGTTGCCAACTTAGTGGAATTTCCACTAGATCTGGTGGTTTAGACTTACCTTTTAGTGGACAAATTTTGGTTTTAGTGGCTAGTGGATTTTCTAGTGGCTTTGGTTGCTTCAGTTAGTGGTAAGATACGAAATTCAACCACTAGCACGATTAACATATTTTCGGGAAATAACTCGAACGTTTACGTTATAAGTGTATATATTTTTTATGTGTAGGCAATACTCAGAACTAAGGTGGTTGTTTTCGGGGATCCCCCGAAAATAGTTTGTCAATTTCTTGAATAATTTTGATTATATTATACTTTATTTGTATGATAACTGGGTCAAGTTTGATTTGAATTAAAAATGTTTGTTTTCTATGCATGCACAAAAATATAAATACAACGGACAGTACAGTACAGTTCGGAGTTCGCGTTGGATGTTTTACTTGTTTTAGTTTATTTTGTAAAACGAATAATTATGCCTAAACCACAGTACACCCAAAAGAAATCATAGAAGAAACCGATTCTTCCGACGATGATTGCCTTTAAGATTTTTATTTTGTACCTACTTATCAAAAATAAACTATAATTTTATAATAAAAAATACAATAATGTTGTTTTATTTTCAAATAATATTTAGGTATTATCTGTCTGGCATAATATGTTAGTGGTTTTTTGGTGGTTTGAGGAATCGCCTAAGCCACACATCAACGAAATTGTTAAGAAGTCTGCACAGATACTGGGTTTTGTAAAACTTAACACCCGGGGCTTCCAACTAACAAAGACCAGATTATTCTTGTTTGGAATCCATTCTATGCAGTTCATTCGCAATGAGTTGAGAGAATACAAAGAGCATTCACTTAACATCTAGCCTATATCCCGGAAAATCAGCCATCGCTGTCAGTATAGCCAGCGCTTACACTTGTTCAATATAAAGATACTGTGAGACCGTCGCCGTTCGCGTTATTTAATTTTCCTCTACAAAGTGGTTTTGTAAAATGTTTTTTTGTAAATCGTCTGAATATGTACTAATAAATATATATTAATAAATAGAGTCACTGCGTGTATAACTAGCATAAGATTCAGAACAACGCCTCACCCTCCAACACTCAGCTCCAACATAATGAAGTAACCTATAAGTCTGTTCCTGTTGTCTCTGTTTAGTACTTACGAAGTATCCATACATATGAGTATTTGCAATTTTGGCAAATGGCAATCCATTTGTGACAAAATTGACAATGTCATCGTGTTGTCAGTTGTCGGTCAGTGTAATGTCGTATTTAGATAAATAAGAAATAATTTGAGGTTGTTTTTATTCTTTATTTATATTACAATTTACCTTTATTTTTATACAAATATGCCTCCAGACTTGTCGTGGTTAAAAGTTTTCACAATTTGCGTGCCATAATTTTACTGGTGTTGAGAGAGCAAAAACAGTTTTCATGATGGACAACGTAACAGAAAAATTGTTTCAATGTTTTGGACATCGCAGGTTTAAAAGTGAACTTCAAGAGCGTGCGATTAGGGCAATTGCAAGAGGTAAGGAATGCAAATTTAACTAACTAAAATCAAAGATGTTAGCGTACATTGAGCGCTTAGAATAAAAGTCGTAGTTAGTGTATTTTGAGTGAAAGAAGTAAACGCAATAAGCTATATCCTAAAGTGTTTGTATAATAATCTAAATACCAATTCACTGAAATAGCCACCGAAGTTTTAGCTAGAGTAAAAATCTACACTCCATCTATTATGCTACAAAACTGGCTCACCCAGAGAAAATATCTTGAACCATTTCTAATGGTATACAGGGTGACTTGTAATTTGACGTATTCCTTCCAGGACGTGATAGTGTGATCCATTTGCAAGAATTAAGCACCCCATAAAGCCTAGGTGGAAATTCATGGAATTAGAGAAAACCCAATTTTTTATGTATTTTTTAAAATGTCTCAGTTGTATCAATTTTCTCTAAACTCTTGCTATTCCATGGGGTACATAATACTATAATGAACCTTTCACTTGATGTTTATTTTTTTTTTAACCATTTTCAAAAAAAATCTAAGTGCATGAACACACCAGATAACTCAAAATTCTAGTATGGCATTAAGTTTACAAATTACAGGAGACAATATGTTCATTTAATCAGCTATCTAACAAGGTAAAACAGTTAAAAAAATATTTAGAGTGGCCACTGAAACAGTTGATTCAATAATGCTGGTAAAGGTCAAACTTGCAAATCATTGAAATATGAATTTTCGCATAAGCTTTGGGTCTTCAATTGTTGCAAATGCAACTGGAATGTTTTATTTTTTTTCTGTATTCATACTAAAATAAATTCGACAAAGTCACAATTATTTATGTCAAACACGGTTTCGTGGAATATAAAAAAATAAACATTTAATTCTGACTGTTTTTGTCCATAAAAAAAATTAGACAATGTTGCATTTTCTTACATTTTACTATGAATGATTGGTTTGAATGAAAATAATTTACTTGTATTTATCACTGAAACTTAGTTGTTACACATCAAGAGTCTGAGCTAGTGACAGGACCCCTCGAAAAATTATATGCCAGTTGATTCTTCCACATGGTCTCATCAATACCCTAGATATCATAAGGTATATGTTGTATATATTGTTTCTCTTCTGTGCCTAAAAGGGTCTTGAGTGTCAAATAAATGGAGTATATTACTTGTTTAGTTATCTTGAAATTAATATTTTGATATCAGGATCCTTTTCGTCTCTATCCAACTTACATGATTTCAGGTGTTCATGATGTATATGTATCAATGCCAACGGGTTCTGGCAAGTCTCTATGCTTCCAGCTGCCAGCAATGTTGCAAGACAACAAAGTTGCAATTGTATTCTCGCCACTATTGGCTCTTATCAAAGACCAAATCGATCACCTGTCTAAAATTAAAGTAACTGCAGAGTCTATTAACTCTAAAATGACATCAAAAGACAGAGAGAGAGTTCTTAATGATTTAAGAAGCATGAAACCTAGCACTCGATTTCTATATGTCACACCTGAACAGGCTGCTACGGCTACATTTAAATCTCTTATGGAGCATCTGGTCAAATACAAGAAAGTTTCTTATGTAGTTGTGGATGAAGCACATTGTGTTAGTGAGTGGGGCCATGACTTCCGGCCAGATTATTTAAAGTTAGGTAATCTCAGAGAACAGTATAAAAGTATTCCATGGGTTGCCCTTACGGCTACCGCAAGTGCAGAAGTGGCGAAAGATATTCTGTCTAATCTCAAACTGTTGCTACCTGTGGCACAATACAAAACACCAAGTTTCAGAAGAAATTTATTTTATGATGTAATGTATCAAAACTGTATAGAGGATGAAGTGGGCCATTTAATGGAATTCTTAAAAAAAAGCCTAAAAGAGGATGATAATGTGAAACCAGTTAGTATTTTTTTTTGTTATATTAATATTATATTATCGAAATTGGCAAATGTTTTCAAATTATTTAACTGTACGTATACCATATTTCAGAAAGATAAAAATGCTGTTATTGTTTATTGTCGAACGCGAGAACAAACTGAAGATTTAGCTCACATGTTATCTAAAAGGGGTCTCATGTCTTTAGCTTATCATGGAGGTATGCTTTGCAAATGCTTATAAAATAATAATTATTAGGTGTGTGGTATTTTTACTTACAAAACTATCTTACTTGTACTTACTTAATTAATAGTTTGCATATTTTTTGTTGACTTAATTCGAACTTTCAAATGAATCGTTTTTTTTTAAGTTTTACTGTTATTTTAGGTATGAAGTCAGGTGACCGCATATCAGTCCAGGAGAAGTGGTCGCGCGGCGAGGTGCCGTGCGTTTGTGCGACGGTGTCGTTTGGCATGGGCGTGGACAAGGCGAGCGTGCGCGCCGTCGCACACTGGGGTATCGCGCAAAATGTCGCCGCATACTATCAAGTTAGAACACCTCAAAATTCTTACATATTTTCTCTGAATAGTAAACAAAATAGGTTCTTGCTTTGTGCTTTATTACCTTAAGCAAATATTGACATCTGTTAACAGTTATCTATACTGTAAAACTTCTTGCTTTATGGCTGTAGGCTAGCTGGCCATCGATGAAGCCACCCGCCCGAGTTCTAGGGTGTGGGAAGCTGTTTAATGTTTTATATTAAATCCATAACCATCATTTTTAAACAGGAATCTGGCAGAGCTGGCCGTGACGGCAAGCCAGCTTTTTGTCGTATTTACTACTGTCGCAGTGAACGCAATGCTGTTGACTTTCTGTTGAAAACGGAAGTAGGTCGAGCTAAAACACCAGAACAAAAAAATCGGTGTAAAACGGCCTACAAGAGCTTTGAAATTATGGTTAAATACTGCGAAGATATCAAGTAAGTTTAAAACACATTAACCAAACCTATCAATGTACCACTTTTTACAAACTTCCGTAGGTACCTACACTAGGTACTAATAAAAATAATTATAAAATCACTTTTTGCAACACGTAGCCAGGCTCGCAGTACGCACGTGCGAGGTTAAAGCATGAAGAGCGTTATATAATGTATTATACACATAAACCTTTTACCTTCCGGAATAAATGGTATAAAAAAAAATCAAGTAATAAAAACTAAAACCCAACTACGACTTAAAAGGTATAAACAAGACACCACAGACAGACAAATTAAAAATCCGGAGTCACACGTGTTAGGGCATAAATCGAACAGATTACGTGTGACTCCGGATTTTTAATTTGTCTGTCTGTGGTGTCTTGTTTATAACTTTTAAGTCGTAGTTGGGTTTTAGTTTTTATTACTTGATTTTTTTTTAAATTCTTTTGGGGTTATAAATATATATTTTTGAAATGTGCTCATTAAGCCCTTTCATTTGATACCCAACATGGTACGATTAAACCATATTTTTTTTTAAATTCCTCACTTTATGTCCTCTAGAGGGCGCCATTTTTAATTTAATGTGACTTCACATAGCCTATAACCAGCGGACAATCACGACGCTTGTAACGATACCTCATTTGTCAAATTGTGATAAGTGGTTTGGAAGATAGGAGGGAACAGATGAACATACATACATACATACATACATACATACCGGTCAAAATCATAACCCTCCTTTTTTCTTCGTCGTAGTCGGGTAATTATGGTGAAAACCGCCTCAAAATCCGTTACGTAGTTTAGATGAACAACGCGGTCACACAGGCAGACTCGAAAAGCGACTTTTATTTATTATATAATACCTTGATTATTTAAGAAAAAAAAGTAATAGGAGGTTTGTACTCAGATGCCGCCACAAAGTGTTCGCCGAGTACTTCGGCGAGGAGGTGCCGAAGTGCGGCGGGCGCTGCGACGCGTGCGCCGACGAGCGTAACGTGCGGCGCGCGCTGGAGCAGCACCAGCGTCGCGCCGGCGCCGCGCAGCTGCGGGCCGGCGGGCTCGTGGTGCACCAGGACGTGGCCGACCTGTACGGGGAGGGCCGGCAGGGACAGAAGAAGTTAGTGCCTTTTCATAATCATTCAAATTCATTTATTGAACACACAAAGCTAACACACTTACACATAGTTCTTAAACATACGATTAATATCGTATGAAATTCTAACTAACAGAAAACTTAGATAAGGTTTAACAGCGGGTCCTAAACTAGGGACAGCCTGTATCTTGGTGACCCAAACACTACTAGTTTAATTTGTTCTGCTAGCACAAGATTAATAGCTAGCTAGGGGCTCGATCTCGTGACAAGACAATCTCGTTCGAGATCTCGACCGCATTGGTGAGAACTTGATTTCGAGACTGGGTGGGAGTGCACGTACTCCTCGATGTCACTCGACGTCGTTTAATGATCAAGAGGGCGTAGAGTTTGTTGCAAAAAACAAACAAAACCAATAAACATCCTCTTATGACTTAAATGCTATAAAGATAATGTGGTTCTATTTGGAAGAAAATTGCAAAATAAAACGCCTCATCCTCCAGCAGCCGCTTCATGAGCTATCGTTTTGCTTTATTTATATTATGTTATCAGCCATAGGTATTTTTCACGATACGAACGTTCCACAGTATTGCTTGTGACTACTGACTAGTCGCGGCCGCTGCAATCCGAATGCTCCGCCGCCGTAGCAGCAGTCAGCCGCGACTACCGGCCGGAATGGTACGTATACCTTAACTAAATATGTTTTATTAACATTGCAGGGAGTCGGAGTCATATTACGGCGGTGGAGATGACACCGACGACTCAGATGGCGAAACTAACCGTCGTCGTATTGCACAGGAAACTAAATCTCTTATTATGCAAGAGTTTGCTAATAGGAAAAAACGCACAGAAGACAAGAAAGCAAATAATGAGGCTGAATCTGCTAAACATTCAAAATGTAAAGCGGCTGAAAGTACAGGCAATAAGGTAAATCTTCAAGATCCATACTAATATTATAAATTCGAAAGTAACTCTGTCTGTCTGTCTGTATGTTATCTTATCACGCCTCAACCACTGAACGGATTTCTACAAAATTTAGCAAGGAGATAGATGGCACCCTGGGGAAAGACATAGGCATAGGACATGGGCATATACTTTTTATCGACATAACGCGCGGGCGAAGCCGCGTGCGGTAGCTAGTGTATAATTTTATAATGAAGAAATTACTGCCGCGGACGATTCGTAGTAATCGCGTTTTTACTACCACCATTAGTTTTAGATCACATCACACAATCACAGATCCCGAAGCACTACTAAAATAATATACCCAACTATAATATACTACCTCAATAATGTTGCAAGCGCATATTGCCGGGGAAGTATGGAATTAGGAACGCCTTTATGTTTTTACGATAATAGCAATCAATAGTTGACATTGAAGTTCTGTCATACTAAAATGTGATTTCAACAACAAAATATACAATCATAATTTTATTTTTAGGTAAACGGATTATCAGTAACTAGCCGCGATGGCTATCTCACGTTACTCACTGATGCCCTAAATAACAACTTTCAAAGCACGAAAGAAATTGACCATTTTGAGAAGCCGTTGTCGAGACATAACATAGAACAGTGCGCTATAGAATTGGAATACGAGGCATTTTCCGGTAGCACGGTTATCAGTTTGTATAGGCGAGCGATGTCTAAATTGGTGAGACATTATTTTTATCCTCTGAAACAATAATCTAGTACTCTATGTAGAGATACTACAAGCAATGTTTAATAAAAATATTTTTAATAACATAAAACAACAGATTTCAGCCGTTAAAGCGTGTAAAGATCAAGTTTACCCTAAGTTAAAAAATTTCGACCACAAGAAAAACAACACACTCAATGAATTCGTTAAAGAATTTGAGCAACAAAGAGCTAAAAACTGCAATAGTTTTATTACAGCATCACAATTAGGTAAGCTTGAATGATAAGGTGGCGGGGTGTATGTAAACTGTTTACAGTCCTTTCAAAGTTAATATACCCCTGATTTTGTATCACAATGAACTTTATTCTGTTGCTCTCAAAAGTAAAATAACTGTGAAACGACTGTATAAGCTTGGCTTGCTAGAATGGCGAATATGGCAATGATTATTAAAGTTTTTCCATAAAAAAGCGTTGTTCCATTGCACCTACCCCACCCCGGTTTCGCCATTCTATGAATCTACGCTATCCCGACCACAATACGATAAAATAAATTTATCCTCATGATGACATTATTTCTCATTAATATTAACTTTTTTTCAAAAAGATATAGACTTAAAAAATGAAGCACGACAGTTATCCAAAGCTGACAAAGAAACAAAAAGAAAAGCAAATTCTTTTAGAAGGGACCCATTAACACAAACGAAACTAAAAAGCTTTTTTAAAAAGTCATCAGAGGCGTCTCCTGATAATACTCCACAAGAAAGTGACGATGATGGTAGTGGGCTTGTTATTGATGAAAATAACGAAGGTAGCAAAAGAAGTGACAACAACGAAAGTCACGTAAATAGTAATGATACTACGCTCAAATTAAAAAATATAAATGACGAAGTTATGAATACTGATGAAGATACACAAACTGTTGATGACTATGCAGAGTCTGTAGATAGAATTAGCAAATACACATCTGGCAAAGCATCGAAAACATATGTGATAAATATAACATTACAAGGTATACCGAATAAACATAAAGAACGTTTTCACAATGAGCAAGATATTGAAGATAGTGAAAAGCTAAATAATGAAACTACAATGAAAATAAATGAAATAGATCGTAAATTACACAAAGACAAACCTCCTTCAAAACGAAAAATTAAAGCTCTCTTTGGAGAATCTTCCGATAGCGATGGTGAAACTAGACCATCTAAAAAAGTAAAAAAAAACAATCGTGATAAAACTGATCGCAAAAAGGAACACTACAAGAAAAATAGTTCCAACGAATGTAACAAACAAAACCATAAAAATAGTTCTAAGGAATCTAACAAACAAAACCATAAAAATAGTTCCAAGGAATCTAACAAACAAAACCATAAAAGACACGAAACTTCTCCGGAATCGACATCTTTATTTGGTCAGTCAGATGGAGAATCTGAAAAAGAATTAGTGATTGATGACGGCACTGATTTAACTATAAACAAAAGTGGAGAAGACACGTTAATACTTAGTGACATTAAAGATGAGCAAGTCAATAAAAAAAATATTGACTCGGATGAAATAAAAAACGACAATGACGCGTCTTTTGAAGAAAATAAATCCAACTGTTCTATAGACCACATCGAAAGTGATGACGTAAATTTCAACAAAGCTCGTAAATTGAGTCTAGAAGCTGACGCTGTTTTGCAAAAACTACAAATGTTCAAAGATCTGCCACCCGAACCTGCACCACCTGAAAACCTGCCTGATGTCGAGCAAATCGAAGCACTAGTTACCATGAAGTCTTCTACAACACTATCTAAACATAAGGACAAAGATAACATTTTAACAAAACATAAACTTAGCTTAAGTAAAAAAATAAAGGATGAACGAAAGACCAAAGAAGGTAAAAGCGAAAAACATAAAACAGATAAACCACATCGTAAAGAAAGCAAACATAGGAGCAAAAACGATGCGAATAAAAAGAATGAACCTACCATAAAGAAAACAGAAAAAGTGGATCTTGCTGGACTAGTAGTTAAACTACTCATGCCGTACTACAAAAAGAAAAAAATAAGCAATCGTGACCTGTTTAAGACCACTGCACGACATATTGTTCATCAATTGCTGGCTATACAAGTAACGGGTAAGTTAGAACAGATTTTTTAAGTCCAGGAGCCTGCGAGAACGATGCTCAAAGATGTATGTTGAGTCAAATACAGAATGACAGACTTTCATACTAATCTATTCTCAAATCTAAAAAGTCGATTTATATCCTTGTTTCCGATTGATGTTACAAATATCAACTTCACGAAAGCACATAAATTGGAAACTAAATTGGGAACGCAGTTGACATTCTTCAATCATACTTTTCTAAAAGAGCGGTGGCTGCACATAACAGCCGCAGTGACGGCTGTTATGAAAATGATTGCTGCGGATAAGATTTAAATCGTTAGATTCGCCCTATCGCGTCAAAAGATAGTCGTTTATATATACAGCGTGTAAAGCTAAGAAATCACGGAACGGTTTTAACCCGCGCCCGCCGCGTTTGCGGGCCCGCAGCTTCTGTAGGATGTAGATTTATATGCAAAAAGTAAGAGCACATTTCGCGACGCGTTTTACACCCGCGGCTCGCGCGGTTGTTTGCGGGTCCCGCGGCACCGGCCGGGCAACTTTTGGCGGCAGTCGCCTGCCGCCTCGGCGGGTTGCGCCCGCACGCTCTGCGATCGCTTGGCGGGCGACCGCAGTAGCCGGCGCACACTGTAAAATAACCCGTATCTAGCGTCACTTTATTCAAAATTTGAACATGCAATATTCAACGATACAATATTTTTACACGACAGCTAGATAAAGTAACTGTATGATTTGATAATAATTTGCGAGTAGGTGTCGATATTTTTCATACTATAACATCGAGAAATTGACATTGAGTTTATTCGCCTTTATTTCTTTGATTGATTAGAGGGTTAGTCTCACGGGTGAAATTTTAGATAGACATAAAGAAACGCAGTTGTATTAATACCTACACTGTTTTAGTTATCTTAGAAGGTGAGTTTGAAAGTTACACATGTATTACTTACACAGGTTTCTTTTTCTTTTGTTTTGTATATTTAATTACGCATATATTAAGACATTAGAAAATTGTATTTGGGCATGTCATACAAAATATTTTATACCATGCCCCCTCTAAAAAGCTTATTTTATTCACTGAAAACAGTGAATAAAAAGCACTTTTAATCACTGTTTTGGTGTTTGAATTTAGAACACCAATTTGTTCGAACTCCATCTCAATGATAGACAAACTCCTATTTGATTTGATTTTCGAACAGGAGTTTAAAACTGTTTTGTGTTCTTTGCTGTCATTAGTAAATTGGCGCTATTTTAAATATTGTAAGTTGTACGAACAAAAAGTTTAATGTTACTTAATAAATCAATTGAAAATGTATTCAAGTGATGAAGATGTCTGTGTTAACACCTGAGTTTATGAAAGAGAGGGCGGCCGATATAGTAGAAAGCTTGCTACCCAACAAATCACGGCTGGTTTACATCAAAGCCTACGATGAGTTTGAGTGTGAGTTTGTTTGAGCAAATGGAAAAATGACAATCAAGCTGAGCACATTTTCAGAGTCTGTTTTCCTAACTTATTTTAATGAGATGTCGAAGAAAAAGAAGTCATCGACATTATGGAGTATGTATTTTATGCTTAGGTGTAGTTACTATAAAAACAAGGCATAACATTGACATAACAACATACTCGAAGTTGCATGTTCTTTTTATCGTAGTCATGGTATAAAGTATAGTATGCAATTCTTGAATAAAACGGATTTATATCGAGGGCCATGAATCCCTCGCGTCGTTCAGAATTCTAACACTTGAATCACTTCCTACGGTCGTGATTCAGTCGTTAGAATCGTTCACTTGCTCGTGATCCATCTATGGCCCTCGCTTTAAATCCGTCCTTCCGTTCACTAATTGCATAATACGAGTCATGCCTTTTAAGTTTTGTCGTTTGAAGAAAAAAACACAATTAGAACCTTAAAGTACTTTTTATTGTTTTTCACCACGTAGGCTCCACAAGTTACCCAGTAATAATCGACCAACTTAAATTTGCAGTTGCAAAAACAAGTTTTTCAACTATAAGGTTAAGTTTGTTGGACAAAGTCATCCCAACTACGGAACCCTTCATTGTGCGTAGTTCGACATGCACTTAGCCGGTTTTACCATCGGAAATTACCAAAAACTGATCCCAAACTTCGCACAAAAACTTATTTAAAAAAACACGCTCATAAACCGCCCCGCCCGGCCGAAACAATGTGAATACTGATAAACATTAACAATAACAATGCAATCGTAGTCACGCCTGCATGCTTGCTCCCTCTCTCCTCATACCTACGTTGCGATTTTGGTAGCAAAGTGCAAAATAAAAATGTGACGTTGCCGTTCCGTAAGGCAAAATAATTTCTTAAGCAATTGTTTGTTATAATATAATATTTATGTTACATAACTTCACCTAAATTAATCAAAATGGTGAATGATTTCAATTAGCATTTTTAAATTAATATTTAAAGTAATAAGTATCAATGTACGGCTCACGTGATCGTGGTTTTAAGCCGTTTTAAACATATTTAAAACGGGTTTTAAACCATTGATTTTGGTTTAAAACGGTATTTTTACAACTATACGCTAGATACGACGTACAGAAATCCGAAGCCATTTTGCACAACCTTCTTGCGATCATCGCCCGCCAAGTTTGCGGGCGATCTCAACCGCGACGGCTGCGCGACCGCGCAAATCACCGGTTTCGTGAGTTTAGAAATAAACCCGCAGTTCCACCAACGTGTCAGGCGCGGGTGAAAACCGGGTTACAAAGTTTGGAAATGACCTTGCCCACGCCCCTATTCGAGTTGATTACATACTTCCAGGGACACCCTGTATACGCATTGTTTCTGTTTCGTTTAACACCTCACTCTTTGTAGTATGGACACTTTTTCGCGTGACTAAGTAGGTACAGTGAGGGCAAATCAAGCGATTTAAATCTTTGGGCAGCGGGGTTTGATTTTACGGCGTCAAAAACGCTCTCTAAGAAAACACAAACTTTCTTTCATAAATTATGTTTCAGAGTCGTCATTAGGTAAATTGAAGACGCTGTGTGGCGGCCACCGCTCTTCTAGGAAATCGTAGCTTTAGATACAGGCCTTAAACTTTTAACAATGTGGCTAATTAGTTGTCATAATTTTTTTTCTTCTTATCTAAGAAAATAGCCTTTATAACGGTCTTAAAACCTGGTTTTATGACGTAGGATCCAATCCCCATATAACTGTAATAAGTAATAAGCATAAATTACAGAGTTGGTCCCTTGTAAAAGATTGTCCACGTATTTTGTTTTGACCTTTTTATACAAAAAACAAGACTTGTACCCGATTCTCCTCAATATAACTGTTAATGTATCAATATGAAATTGTTTTCTCTCTTTTTTTCAGAAGAAGCAGCTATTAGCTTGTTGTTAAAGAAAACGTTTGGTAAAGAATTAAAAATAGAAAATGAGAGTGATTTAGTAGTTAAGTTAAATTTGAGCAATGCTGTATAAATTATTAAGTTTTAAAGTCTTATTAATAATATTGTTATTCTTGTACACATGCATAATTAATTAAATGAAAAGGAAAGTTTCAAATTTACTTTGGTTGCGTAATAATAATATAATGCCTAGAAGCCCATTTGGGACACGAAAACTGAGGCAAATAAAACTTAGCCGCAATAATAATGCGTAGCGAACCGAGTGTTGCTTGTTGAGAGGAAAAATACCTGTTATACTTTATATTTGTTTTTTGCCTGACAATGGTGCCGATTCTCTTGTACACCGAACTAAACTATCACTAAAATTCCTTACTTTTTACTATGAGAATCTTAGAGCTATTCTGCCAAAAAAAATCTCTAAATTTAAAAATTATTTTGACAGAACTAAAATCGAATTTGACAATCGCGACTCCACTTGGTACCTACTTGTTTGCCTACCACGTGATTTTTTTTGAGCCGGAGAGGCGCGCAATGTGGCCGTTTCGACGTATTTTTATATGGAATTTTTCACTTTTTGGAAGAAAACAAAAAAATTAAATTACCAACATGTTGAGTATTACGGGTTTGCGGGTTGCAAAGGGGGTCAAAATTTTCATTATTTTTGCGATAGGACACACCGTTTTCGAGATATAAGCAAAAGAAAATAAAAAAAAACATACAGTACCGTTTTGCAACTGAATTCGAGGTGTTGGTTTGAATTTTAGTTCATGACATCTAATTTTATTCCACACATTTTTAATCGTGATTAAAAATAGTCAGAGTTAGTTAAAGGATTTTAGATATAGAACAAAAATTTTGGTTAAAACGTCAAATTCAGAATAGCATTTTCACTAAATTAAAACTCAGTGCCATCTTAGTGCTGTCAAACTAAATTATAGTTAAGTTGTGTCACTTTAGTCTATTTTCAGAATAGGAAATCGTCGTTTGACAGGAATAAACTAAATTTTAGTGATTTTTAGTTTAGTTTAGAGAATTTGTGACAAGAGAATCGGCACCAATAGTTGTTTATTAAAATATTAATGTTCCATGCTGCCTATGCCATGGGTGTTTTTGGTTTCTGTTGGTGGAATGGTGAAACTTATCCATTTTGCCATAACATCGGGACGTTAAAATAAAACCACGTTTTTTTAAATATTTTATATTACTAAATTTAGACTAAAACTGATATCAGTCAACAAATAATTCTTCATATATAAACGGTTTTTCTTTTTGTAGCCTGTTTGAGTAAGTTTTAAACTATGGGATAAGATGTATCCCCACCGAAGTTACTTTTTGTAAAGCAATATTTTGCAATATGATAATGTTATGTAACTTTCTACAAGTTTTAGTAAGTTTACTCAATAACTTTTTGTTATGTCCGTTGTTGCCCACTTGCAAATATTGCTTCACAAAATGTAAGTTCGGTGTGGTGGATAACTGGAAACACCTTCTATGTGCGTCCACACCACACAGACAAATTATAATGTAGGTATATAAAAATTGGAAAAAGATTCATGCACATCCGAATATAAAAATAACCAAATATTACTATACCATTAATAAAACTACTCTTAATTATTACATCAATAACAAATAACTACAATGTAGGAGAAACAAAATACATTGCCTGTCTATAAATACTGATGGCCGTTTTTATAACGTCAGCTTTAGCAACGCCTAGTTACCGTGCGTTTGCACTGGCGAAATATTTGCGATAAAACATGTTGAAATCTCTTTATTCTGTCAATGTTCCATACAATTTCTGACAGGAACTATTAAACATGTATTAGATTTAAACATGTTTTGTTGTAATGTTTCGCCAGTGCAAACGCACGGTCAGGTTAGGTAACGCACGTGAAATCCTCATGTATCCCAAGGAACCACTCCTGTCTCAACATTCGTTTCTCAGTAGGCAACTCAGTAAGGTCTCGGTAAGCATCGATTTTTATTTAATACAAAATTGTCTATGCTACGATTCTACTCGTATTTGATCGGATTGAATCTTAAAACATTAAAGATTTATTGATTTAGCAAGCTCTGCCAAAAAAAAAAACCAGGTTCCAGGATTCTGTCAGGGTTGCGGGAAAGTCCGAAAGGGATACCGGGACCTTGGCAACAGGCAACCGAAGGAGCACGGATGGGTTTTAGTCAGTAAAAGTCTGACAGCACTTCCGCTCCGCCCAGAGCGGGAGAAGTCATTGGGTGATTTCCAACCCTCGAAAAAAAAAAGGGTCCAAGATGAATAATTAATTTCGCGCGTAAATACCCAATAGTTTTTGACATTTTTGCTTAAAATTATTACTCCTGTACAGTATTTTACATACAATATTAGGGAAGGCCCTAATAGATAATGTGTAAAATACTATATTTTATTGTATAAACACGATACTTTTAGCATTAAATACACGGCGTGTCAGTTTCAGCGGATATGTTTTTTAAATATTTGAAGTCAAGTAGATTTGGACGTGAAAAGTAAAGATTTTTGAAGGGTCAACAAATGACAGTTGTATTTTTGTTATTGTTGTGTTGAAGCATTTGCAATACTTGACATGCTTGTTTCGGGAGCGAATATGTTTTCTAAATCTTTAAAGTCAGACGCTGCGATCTGATGCAGCCGTTTTCTACGTACTACGTATAATTGAGGGACCAGGCAAAGCTATTTTTGGGTCACCTGGACTGGTCATCCTCGTGATTTTTTTTTCTTCCGCCCTCGACCAGTTTTCGAAGTTCCAGTTATTGGCGCATTTAATGAGATTCCTGCACCACTTGATGTGACAGTTATAGTTGTGTGTTTAGACTCATTCTTTGACGTGGCTGGTATAACCTTTGAAGGACCAGTTAAATCCATTGCTGGTTTAAGTTTATCTTTCAATGTGCTTGATTCAAATGTACAAGGTATGACCAAGGATGAGCCCGGTGACACATTCGATATGTTCTCTAAATGTTTCGGGACAGACGAAGTTGGTGTTGTGTTATGTAGATATTTTGCGTTATCAGACGAATCCAACGTTGAGACGTCTTTTGACACGCGACGAGCTGTTTTCATTGCATTATTACTGACCAATGGGAGGGAAACAGTCAGCGTTGATTTCATTTTCGCCGGTTCCAGAACTGCTTTTGTTTGACAATGTTCATTATCTGACAGGCTACGATCAGATTTCAACACCGCAGCTTTTGATGTGTCAGGTAAAGATTTCGAAGGGTCAAACACTGACGGTTTTATTGTAGCACTCGAAGAGCTACCTGCAATACTTGACGTGCTTGTTTCAGGAGCCGATTTGCTTTCTAAATCTGTCAAGTCAGACGCAGGTCTTGTGGTATTTCGTGGAGATTGTGCATGATCTGACGCAGCGATTTCCTGCGTGTTAGGTATATTTGTGGGATCAGGCATTGCTATTGAAGTGTTAATTGGGTCTGGTGACCGTCGTCGTAATTTTTTCTTCAGTCTTCGACCAGTCTTCGAAGTTTCTGACTGACCTCCTGGCGTATTCGATAAGCTCCCTGAACCACTTGATGCGACAGTTTTAGTCGATGTTTGTTTAGACTCATTGTTTGACGTGCATGACGAAGCCTTTGAAGGACCGGCTGGATCAATTGCTGGTTTACGTTTATCTTTCAATATGCTCGATTCAGATATACCAGGTAAGACCGGTGACGCATTCGATGAGTTTACTAAATCTTTCAAGTCAGACGCAGGTTTCGTGGTATTTCGAGGAGATTTTGCATGATCTGAAGCAGCCGTTTCCTGCGTGTTAGGTATATTTGAGGGATCAGGCAATACTATTGATGTGTCAACTGGGACTTGTGACCGTGACTTTTTCTTCCGTCTTCGATCAGTTTTCGAAGCTTCTGACTGATTAGCTCTATTATATGAGCTTCCGGCACCACTTAATGTGACATTTCTAGTCGATGTGTGTTTAGACTCATTCTCTAACGTCCAAGGTGAAGCCTTTGAAGGACCGGCTAGATCCATTGCTGGTTTCAGTTTATCTTTCAATGAGCTCGATGGACCAGATTGATCCATGGTTAGTTTACGATAATCTTTCAAAGTGCTCAATGGCCCGGCTTGCTTCATTACTGGTTTACGTTTATCTTTCAATATGCTCGATTCAGGCGTACCAGGTACAGCAAACTTGGCGTCCGGTGACGCATTCGATATGTTTTCTAAGTATTTCGGGACAGAAGAAGCTGGCGTTGTCCTCTGTAGAGATTTTGCGTTATCTGACGAATCCAACGATGTGCGTCGGACGTCTTTTGACGTGTGATTAGCTGTTTTCATTCCATCATAACAGACAGGGAGGGAAACAGTTAACGTCGGTTTAACAATCACCGGTTCTAGAACTTCTTTTGTTGGACAATGTCCATCATCCGACGGGCTATGATCAGATTTCAAAGCCGTAGCTTTTGACGTGCAGGTGCCAGGTAAAGATTTTGAGGCGTCAACAAATGACGGTTGTATTCTAGCATTACTTGACCGTGTAAAACTTGACGTGCTAGTTTCAGGGGTTGATATGTTTTCTAAATCTTTCAAGTCAGACGCAGGTGTCGTGGTATTTCGTTGAGATTTTGTGTCATCTGGCGAATCCAACGACAGACGCCAGACGTCTTTTGACATGTTTGATGGTACTGGCAATGAATAGGATGTGTCAAGTAGGGCTGTAGCCGGTTGTGTGTTGTTCTTTGGGGGTCGATAAGTTTTGAAAGCTTCTAATTGTATACTTGCAACACTTGATGTGATACTTTTAGCAGGCGAGGGTTTTGACTGTTCTTTCGATGTACTCGGGACTACTTTTGAAGGACCTGGTAGATCCATTGAAACTCTACGTTTATCTGTCAATGTACTAGGTGTAGCGCTCGAATTGCCAGGACTAACTCTTAAAAGACTAGGTTCACCGTGTGACGATCCAGGTGCATCATACAATAGGTCAGGAAAGGCTCGCCTCGGCGTCGCGCTCGATGGACCGGGAGCAGCGCTCGACGGTCCAGGTTCAGCATGTGAAGTACAGGGAGAAGGTGGTTCTTCGATAGAGGAAGACGTCGGCATTTCGAGCGAGCCAGACTCGGGTATACCGCCGGACCCGGACGACGGGTATCAGATGCGCAGCGCGCGCTTGCGCGGCTCGTGCGCGCGCGCGCGGGCGGCGCGGCGCGGCGCGCGCGGCGTGTCGGGCTCGGGCGGCGCCGTGTGCGTCACGAGGTTGCGCACGTTCCCGAACGTCGCCTGCACCCCGATGGTGCTTTGGAACATTTGTATGCCCTTCATCAGTTCCTCGTTGTCTTCGAATAACTCCTTGATCTGTGAATTCAGACCATTTTCTAAGAATTGTGGTACAGCTGAGTTACCTACATTATTTTAGTCAAAATCAAGTTTTTTTTTTATACTTCACCGTGTCACGTTCTTTTGAGAAAAATATATTGACTAGTGGAAAAATTGCTTGACATCGTTATTGTAGAATAAGCACGGTACTTATTATTATTTTTTTTCTTTTTTTCCTGACTATTGCTGACCTGAGTATAGTCTTCATTTTTTATATTATAACTAGCAAGTTAAACAGTTATGTTTTCATACCTCTTGTTCGTAATCTTTCAAGAGATCGTTAGCAAGTTGAACCAGATAAGTGTTGATCTGGCCGCCGCGTGGTTTCAGACGAGTGTACAACCTCAACACCGCCGGTACTAATACCTCTGCTACTTGTATCTTCATTTTCTGTAACAATGGAATGAAAAAAATGCAAAGATATAATTTTAAGGCTTCGAGCTAAGGATAGCGGATACGAAGAATATGTCAGAGAACAATACTTACGTGCGACACAATGTTTGTAGTCACCCGCTCCTGCAAGTCGTCAATATCGTTCAATTCGCCTGCCTTTTGTGGTTTTTCTGTAACATAAATAATGCCTCGATGCATCAATAATAAGCAAAATGATTACAGTAAGGGTTAGTTCACACCGAGACGCTTCGCGACGCGCACTTTTTTATGATCCAATACGATATCGAATTTAACACAATAAGGTACACGCGCTGCACAGCACCACGCAGCTCTGCGTACTTTATCACGTGTCAACACTGCACTGAAATTATACCTTTTCGTGAAGAAAATAAGTTCGATAATTGTTCAAAAGTGCGCGCAGCGTCGCGTCGCTTCACGTCGCGGTGTGATCTGACCCTTAGGTAAAATATTTAGGGCGAATTTCACCAATGTAACTGAACGCGATCAGCACATCATAACCGCGTTCAAGAGCTGTCAGTGTCGATATTTCACAGAAATTAATGAAACTGACAGCCTTAAAAGTAGTCAGTTCATCCCTAACTCTGGTCGATGTGTTTCGTGACACTATGTATAAAACTGGAAAAAAAAACTGCACAAAGTGTTTGGAAGTGTACAGAATACACCGTCTTTCCAATTTTAAGCGATATATTGCTATAGAGGCATGAGAAAATGGGTGTAAAGTTCACTCATCCTCCGAAGCAGGCTCCTCTGACCAGACAGATGTTGTGTTCGGTGGGCAATTGCCCAAAGATTGATGTCGGGACATTGCATATATACTCGTCGCGCGGTAAACCCTGATAGCGCGATGCAGGGTTTTGCGTACCGTCATGGTGATGAGTAGTTCGCATGTGGCGTTGTAGTGAGTGGCCGCCACATTGCGAAAAAGTCTGGGTAAAATGTTTTAAGTAACGGACGGACATGATGAAATTATAAGGGTTCCGTTTTTGCCATTGGCTACGGAACCCTAAAAAAAATTGTTTTAAGAATTACTGGGCAGCTTCATCCTTGGTCCGCAGAGCAGTGTGATCGTATCCAGCAGCGCTGCATTCATAGCTGGCGGCAGCTCTTCATCCCCTTCGTCGGTGAGGTCGGCGGCATGCTCCAGGACTTCGCGCGCTAAGCGACACTGGATGTTCAGTTTCTGAACCAGAGACATACGCTGCAGCATGACGTCATATATCAGCTGCCGGTCATCGAACTTTATGTGATCTGTGAAACGGATTTAATGGCTTGTTAGTTTGGCTGCGCGAAAAATCATTGTTATATTTATGTAACCGGTTATGTCTATATTTCTGCAAAAACGACAAACCATCTAAGATATTATTTAGGGTGTAAAAAGACCCATCACCAAGCCGTCATCTTTGCATTCTGAAGCGCTAATACTTTCCATATATAACTAAGTACAATTAAGCAAAAACTATTGCTGGCTGCTAAATGAATGACTTTTATTTTTCTCTTTACTTTTCTCATCGTGGTTATAATGCAGCACGCACTCGACGAAGTGATGGTAAATGGCATCGACAGTGAGACCGCACGTGACGTAATACTCGGCCGGCTCGCGCACGTCGACGTCTTCATCCGCCAACAGGGCGCAATATCTATGGACAATTAAGTCAAAACAGGGTGCGATTTAATTTCCTGTGGCATACCATAAATCGGAGCAACAATAAAAATTGCACCTTCTCAACTGGGTTTAGACGATGCAAATAATTTGTTGTTTTAATTTTACTGTATGCCACAGGCAAAAAACCTGCATCGTGTAAATGGGGCTTTACTTGTTAGTGAAACCTCATTTACACGATGCTGGTTTTTTCACGATGCAAATATAAAATCGCGCGCGCGTTTCTTCAGTTTACATTGCGGCGTAAGAGTAAGGAGGGAAAGCGAACATTTTTAAATTAATTACATTTTGAACTTTAACTTGCATCCGGTTAGACCGGAAGCCGACCCCAATATAGTTGGGAAAAGGCTAGGCAGATGATGAACTTACACACTCAACTTTAACTTCCTTTTTTAACTTACAAACTCATAATAAAAACGGGTCGCATGTCTTCCCAAGAATCGTCGAAACTAGATACTGTTTTAGCAACGTCAAAGATATTCACGAAAAGTAGCGCCAAGAATGGCGCTGCGCCAAGCGTATAAGACACTGGTCGTTTGTTTTGAAATTCTGAGATTTAGAGCGAATTCACGAGCAAATTCTTGTGACTTAGCGCGCCTGCTCGCGTAACGAGGTGAAAACAAAATTTCTTCTATTGCGCTGCACTGAAAATTGACACAAAAAATCGCGACATGGTCGGCCATATTTACTTACCGGTAATAGAGGGGAGTGCGCAAACGCAGGAACCCGCCTAACAAGAGACGAGTAAGTTCGCGCGTGGCCATGCGACGCAACATCTCGGGCGAATCCTTCGACAGGCAGTCACACATAGTGCCCAGCAGCGGCTCTACTATGCACGTGTACCTGAATTCATAAACCATCAAAAATAAATCGTTTACCAATATTTTTATTTTTTTTCTCTGTCCCTTTCTATTATACACGAGTGTGTGTAAGGACCTTCGCTCCTGACGAGGGTCCCTCGAACGCACACGTTTTTTTTTACATTGTTCTATGTCAGTATACTGTAATCGGCAAAATGTATTGCCTAACGTTTACTACTACTTTACATCGATTATCCCTTCTGTGTCTGTCTGTGACCATGAGTGGTTTTGGGTTAAATGGCGCGTGAGTATTAGAGCAGACATAAAGGTTTTTGTGTTGCATTATGTCCTATTTATCAGTCAAGATGTCCCTATTTTCCTAATTTTATTCATTTCTTCATAGTAATATGTGGCCAATACATTTACTCTTTGAAAAGTAGTACCTAAGTATTACTTTTTTACCTATTATAGGTAAGTATACAATAGCACATTTAATTTTAATTTTTGACGACACGGTTGGTGCAGTAGTGGCTGAGCGATGGACTGCTGCGCAACGTGTCGCGGGTTCGATCCCCGCACGGAACAAATATTTGTATGATCTGCAAGTAGTTGTTCCGGGTCTGGGTGTTAGTGTATGTGAGTTTCTATGTTTGTAAACGCACCCACGATACCACGCACCCAGGAAGAAATTCTTGGGGTGGGGCAAAGATTAAAAAAAAAAAAAAAAAAACTACAAAGCCTTTTTATTTCCTGAATGAATACCTATTTTCTCTTCAACATTTTTTACGAATCAAAAGGAAGCATAGTCTGTCCGTTTAGATTCCTACAAAGAAGTTTTAAATGGGAAAACACAATGAGTGCTATTGCCACCTCATTCGGCACCAATACTGTTAGTACGGTCATCACCTCTAAGATAAGTGACAGGCATAACTTTAACACTAGAAATAGGAACAAATTAGATCAACCACGTTTCAGATTGTCTAAAGTACATACTTCTTTTATGGGGTACTGTGTAAAATGTTATAATAAAATACCACTCATTATTCTTCAACTAAATGAGAAGAAATTTAAAACATGCATTAAACGCACACTATGTAGACAGGCATATTATAAGTTGGATGATTATATCGTAGATAAAAATGCTTGGCTTAATGCTGGTCTGCTCCACAGGCACTAGGGCTCACTAGTTAAAAATTTTAATATTTGGAAGAGTTGCTTCCCCTTTTTTTTTCTGACTTTACAAAATAATGTTTATTTTTTTCTTTAAATTCTATTATATTAATATCTCAAGTACATTGCAAATTATAGTTTTGTATAAATTAGAAGCATTTTTTCAATTTTGTAAATGTGAGTACCATGGAGCCGTTTAATATGGTATCATGTTTTATATTGACTTGAAAGAGCATGGCAGATGAGAGTATGTCATACTCACTTAATTGTCTCGCTGATGGTGGCGCGTGTGTTGGATCATTCGGTTCCTTACAAAATGGTTGAGCTGGATGGTGCTGATCCACGTGTCATGTTCGTGAACGGGCGCTGTCAGTTGAGACTGGTCATCTCTCATCTGCCAGGGCTTATTTTTAATCTTATATTTTGAATTGTTTTTGATTATTTTTCATTTGACATTGTTCTCACTTAGAGAAGCACCAAGAATACTGTAGCCAGGATTTTGTAATAACTATATCCATTTTTAAAAGAGTGTCCTTGGAGTTTCTTGCCCGTTCTTCTCCATAGAGATCTACGATTTGGAATGGGCAACTAGCTTCAACTTTTTGACTAACTGACCGATTCTTTGTCAATTAAAAGTGCCTGTAAATGGTTTAATTGAAATAAATGCTTTGAGTTTGAGTTTAAGCTGACACGGCTTATTTTATTTTAATTTCTTCATTGTTTTTTTATTTATATCTTTTTATTCTTCTTATCTTTTTATTACATTTCTTTTAACGTGTATGTCTTTCTATATCGTCCTCACGTGAATGATGTAACCAATATTTTGTAAAAAGTATTGATTAAAAAGAGTGTCAGTGTGTTTCTTGCCTGTTCTTCTCCATTATCTCCATAGGAACCTACTGCGCTTTGGAAAGGGCAACCTAGCTTCATCTTTCGGACTGACCGATGCCTTGACAATCAAAAGTGCCTGTAATTGGTTTAATTGCAATAAATGCTTTGAGTTCCGACATACCTGGCACATATATCGCTAAGTCCAATGAGCGCGTTGACCCTGACGGCCAGCGGCTCGTCCACCCGCGCCAGCAGCTGCGCGAACACTGGCGCGCACTGCGCCGCCGAGCTGCGCGAGCGCACGCACAGCCGCGCCGCGCCCGCCACGGCCGTAGCGCAGCGCGCGGCGTCCCAGTCTGCGCGGGACCACTCGACATCGTCCATTATTATAATTCCGTAAATACATATTTGTTACGGTCGTGAATCATAATTTTATCCACATACAACCTAACACTGACCTGCAATTTGCAAAAAACGTAAGAAAATTTGAATTCCGCGGGCTACCCTGACTTATTCAAATAAATTCTTGCACGTCGCCAGCGACAGATAGTAGATAGTGTGGTGTTACCTGGCGGCGCGTCGGCGACGGCGAGGAACACGCGCAGCAGCGCGGGCCCGGGCGGCACGCGCGCCGCCAGCGACAGATAGTAGATAGTGTGGTGTTACCTGGCGGCGCGTCGGCGACGGCGAGGAACACGCGCAGCAGCGCGGGCCCGGGCGGCACGCGCGCCGCCAGCGACAGATAGTAGATAGTGTGGTGTTACCTGGCGGCGCGTCGGCGACGGCGAGGAACACGCGCAGCAGCGCGGGCCCGGGCGGCACGCGCGCCGCCAGCGACAGATAGTAGATAGTGTGGTGTTACCTGGCGGCGCGTCGGCGACGGCGAGGAACACGCGCAGCAGCGCGGGCCCGGGCGGCACGCGCGCCGCCAGCGACAGATAGTAGATAGTGTGGTGTTACCTGGCGGCGCGTCGGCGACGGCGAGGAACACGCGCAGCAGCGCGGGCCCGGGCGGCACGCGCGCCGCCAGCGACAGGTCGGCGGCGCGCAGGGCCTCTTCTACGTCTCCCGTGGCCGCTGCGCGTCGCTCAGCTGTGTGCGGAACGTAGGCAAGGTAAGTAGAGGACTAAATTACTAAAAAAACTCGACTGCAACTATAAAGTTCGTAACAAGTAATCTGAATGCAGTTGGTGGCAGTAATTTTAGTTAAATCTAAGATTTGACGCCAGATGCCACCAACTACATTGAACTGCTTGAAAAGTGTGCTTATTTCAAACTTTTTAGTTGCAGTTGGGATTTTTGATTTGTTTCCTTTTTTCATACATCAATCAATCTGCCTAGCCTTTTCCCAACTATGTTGGGGTCGGCTTCCAGTCTAACGGGATGCAGCTGAATACCAGTGTTTTACATGGAGCGACTGCCTATCTGACCTCCACAACCCAGTGGGTAATAACCACAACTGGGTAATACGATACCCCTTAGTTAGACTGGTTGTCAGACTTTCGTGCTTCTGACGACTCATAACGACTGTCAAAGAGCCACAAATGACAGCCGGGATCAACGGCTTAACGTGCTTTCCGAGGCACGGAGGATTCTCGATATGTGAAAATGGTCACCCATCCATGGACCAACCCCGACAAGCGTAGCTTAACCTGATGGATCGACCCGAGCGGCTGTTATTACTTAGCCACGAGCTCCTTCCTTTTTTCATACATATACATACATAATATAACCATGACCCAACCAACCCAAAAACATGACCCTGTCTTTACTGTCGCGCAGTGGTGGGCTAATAAACTACATCCACGTTTTGCTAGTTACCTTAGTTAGCTAGCTGGTTGCCCGACTCGGGAATCAGACCCGAGACTCCAAGCTCGAAGGTCACGCTAACGACTACTAGACCAGCTAGGCAGTCATAAAAATTCTTACTTTTATTTTTAAATGCACAAGCTATGTTTTAACAATAACTACACATAGCTCATTTGCCGGGTAATATATCTAATATAAGGTAATAATATTCCGTAGTAATAAGTTCCCTAGGGGGTCAAATTAAATTAGCTAGTAAAACTTCAGGATACACCTTTGCCCAACGTTTAGGGGAAACAAGGCGTGATGTTATATTACATCAGAGACGTGATGAGTATCAAATTCTGAACACGAAAAAACAAACAAAAATATTTTCTAAACACAAACTTTCTAGCAACTACAACTGATTACGAGGTCAACGACCGCTGATAGTATAGTTAGTAGTTACTTGAAATTAAGAGTTTAGGAAATCAGTTTTTTTTTGTTCAGTACTATCACATCTGTAAAGTTTCGCCAGCTAATATACTTTGGCCCTATATTAATAGGCACTTACACATCTGCATCATTTCCGTAGCCCATGTTATATTATCAGGATCTAGTTGAGATGCCAACTGCGAGCACTTTATTCGACATGCTGCAAAAAACAGTGATAGCTTTTTAACCATTGTTGACGATAAAAAGAAAATAAAAGATTGAACTAATCATTTGAATAAAAAAAACGGCCAAGTGCGTGTCGGACCACGCACAATGAAGGGGGAATTTATCAAGAACAAACTTTACATTGTAGTTGAAAAACATGTTCTCCCAAACATTCAAACTGCAAATGCAAGTTTGTACGCACAATAATTATTAATGTAATCAAGAAGTATAGAACTATTCGGAAATAAGAGGGGAATGGTCAATTTTTATTAATTAATTTAGATAAATGATTTTTGATTTTGATCACAAAAAGAAAACTAGTGACATACCATTTTGACCCGCCGTAGCAAGGCGCTGCACCAGATGGTCGCGCAGCTGCGTCCGCTCGTGCGTGCGCAAGAACCGCAACCACGAGCCCAGCAGTTCTATCGTCAGCTTTAATAGGCGCGAGTCGCGAAGCTAACAACACGACCATTCAAAACATAAGTTAAGGAATTAGGTGTTACTTTGCTGAAGTACATGACTGTAAAATGTTTTGGAAAAATATTTAGTTTTAATTCCGCAATAACTAGATCCTTGCGTGTAATCTGTGCGTTGATTCATAGAAAATGTACGAAAGTGATGAAGGAGGATTTTTACAATGCGTTACGTTGCGGTGTGGCCTGCCCTAATCGCCGCTAGCTAGGCTTTAATGTGCATAGTTAAAAACAAAAGATTACTTGTTCGTATTCGGTCAGTTTGTAGTAATAATCGAGCACGAAGACGACGTCGGAGTAGTCCACATGTGGCGCCACACTCGTCAGAAGCAACAGACACTGAAGGTCGCGCTCGTCGTTCTGCACGCCCAAGTGAGAGCTCAGTATGTCCACTAAGCGATGGCTGGCAAACAATGATTATTTATTTATTTAAAATAAACGCCAGGGGTACAATGGTACACCCTTTCACAGGGCGCTCACGCCATACCAGCAAAAGCCCAACTGTGAAAGTAGTGCCGTTAATCCGTAAATTGTTTGTAAATAAATAAATCTATCTATTAAATAGTCGATTTTAAAATTGCTTTACCACCCTAAAGTTGAAAGTCAGATGCACGTCAAATGATAAATGATTTTATTTCTGTAAGTAGGTTTGTACAAACACTTTTACACGTCAATAAAACGACAAGCTACATTTTTTGCGTACCAGACCAATTTGGCAGTTTTGATTTGACGGCTACGTGGTATTTTTTTACAGGTCTTTTTACAACCTGTATAGGTAAAAAGGTCGAATATCTATTAATATCTTACTTGATGCATTTTGCTGATTTTGAAAGCATAAAGCAGACTTTCTGCAAGTGCTTCATCTTTTGCCGGCGCATGATACCTGCGAGGAACATCCACGGCATCTCCTCATCGCATCCCGGCGCCGTAAACTTACGCAATCGATCGATTAACAGTCTTTCGACTAGACTTAACACCTGTTCTTGTACCTGGAAGGAAAAAAATAGACATTTAAGATTGACTTGCTGATTTAAAGTGTGTTTTTAGCATACTAAAGTTCGTTTTTTAATCCCGTAGACTAATTTGACAGGTGCAAATGTTGTTATTTGCTCCTCCCAATTGAAAAAACAAACAACGATCATTTGAACGACAAACGAACTATAAAAGCTTACGGACAAATTCACTGTAGTACTGTACACACAAATACACATGAGTGGGTGCTTGCCTAATCTCAGGAAGAAATCCTCCGCCTCAACGCGGATATTGTGCGAAATTACCACAATTGGGACACGAGAACTGCAGGCTAATATCGTAACAAAAAGGCCCTGCTTTATATTCTGACAATTCAAGAATATTCATTGCGTAATTTGCGCTGGTGATCAGGCCACGCGCAGACATGTATACATAAACGGCTGTGTCTGTTCATTACCCTAAGATTTCTGTAGTCAAGTGAAAAAAAATTGTTCTGAAAGTACTTGTCAAGGAAAAATACTAAATAAATTGGTTTGAGAAATTACATAGGTACCTTAGTCTCTGGGTCAGAGATTTGATGCAGAGGCCCGTCGAGGAAGGCATTTAAAACAACTTCGCTGGGTCGCACGGTCAACAGCTCGCCAAGAGCGGCGATGGCAGATGTCCGTACAATGATGCTCGCATCGCGACACAGACTCACCAAAAACTGTTAACAAAAATCGTTCAATTATTATACTTAGGCATATGCTTAGGTAGGTTAAAAAGTTTGCAGCCTCATATACATAGAAATAATAATACTGAAGTAGTACTGTCCTCGTTTATATCATCAACTCTCAAGATGTCTGTATGCAAAATTTAATTTGTACAGTACTTTTCCGCACTTATAGGCATTTTTAAAAAAAAAACGTTGTTTCGCGCAAGTTTTGAAGTTGTGTCACAATTATTTGTCACGATTGTCACGATTCTAAGTTTATATAGTTTGGATGCAATTACAAAATGGCTTATAAAAATATCGAGGGACCGACATCGATGTTAGTCGGTCGGCCAGCAGGCGGCCGCCTTGCGCACCACGGCGCGCTCGTCGTAGTGCTAGTACTGACCGCCAGTTGCTGTGGCTGCGGCGGCGGCGCGGCGGGGTCGGCCAGCAGCTGCTGCAGCAGCGTGGCGGCCGCCTTGCGCACCACGGCGCGCTCGTCGTAGTGCTAGTACTGACCGCCAGTTGCTGTGGCTGCGGCGGCGGCGCGGCGGGGTCGGCCAGCAGCTGCTGCAGCAGCGTGGCGGCCGCCTTGCGCACCACGGCGCGCTCGTCGTAGTGCTAGTACTGACCGCCAGTTGCTGTGGCTGCGGCGGCGGCGCGGCGGGGTCGGCCAGCAGCTGCTGCAGCAGCGTGGCGGCCGCCTTGCGCACCACGGCGCGCTCGTCGTAGTGCTAGTACTGACCGCCAGTTGCTGTGGCTGCGGCGGCGGCGCGGCGGGGTCGGCCAGCAGCTGCTGCAGCAGCGTGGCGGCCGCCTTGCGCACCACGGCGCGCTCGTCGTAGTGCTAGTACTGACCGCCAGTTGCTGTGGCTGCGGCGGCGGCGCGGCGGGGTCGGCCAGCAGCTGCTGCAGCAGCGTGGCGGCCGCCTTGCGCACCACGGCGCGCTCGTCGTAGTGCTAGTACTGACCGCCAGTTGCTGTGGCTGCGGCGGCGGCGCGGCGGGGTCGGCCAGCAGCTGCTGCAGCAGCGTGGCGGCCGCCTTGCGCACCACGGCGCGCTCGTCGTAGTGCTAGTACTGACCGCCAGTTGCTGTGGCTGCGGCGGCGGCGCGGCGGGGTCGGCCAGCAGCTGCTGCAGCAGCGTGGCGGCCGCCTTGCGCACCACGGCGCGCTCGTCGTAGTGCTAGTACTGACCGCCAGTTGCTGTGGCTGCGGCGGCGGCGCGGCGGGGTCGGCCAGCAGCTGCTGCAGCAGCGTGGCGGCCGCCTTGCGCACCACGGCGCGCTCGTCGTAGTGCTAGTACTGACCGCCAGTTGCTGTGGCTGCGGCGGCGGCGCGGCGGGGTCGGCCAGCAGCTGCTGCAGCAGCGTGGCGGCCGCCTTGCGCACCACGGCGCGCTCGTCGTAGTGCTAGTACTGACCGCCAGTTGCTGTGGCTGCGGCGGCGGCGCGGCGGGGTCGGCCAGCAGCTGCTGCAGCAGCGTGGCGGCCGCCTTGCGCACCACGGCGCGCTCGTCGTAGTGCTAGTACTGACCGCCAGTTGCTGTGGCTGCGGCGGCGGCGCGGCGGGGTCGGCCAGCAGCTGCTGCAGCAGCGTGGCGGCCGCCTTGCGCACCACGGCGCGCTCGTCGTTGGCGCTGCGCGCTACCACGGCCATCAGGCGCGACACCTCGCCGGAGCCGTTCAGTTGCTGTAACACAAACAATCCGGCGACTGCCATCACTGCTCTGAGGCAATCTTAAGAGGGATACGCTAAGATAGCCCGCGACATTACTTTTTTGCCATTTGCGGGTCAGCTCTCTGTATAGGGTTGTGTGTTGATTAAAAAATGATTCGCACCATAGCAAATATGTATTTACAGAATTATAATAATTAAAATCATCGATACGACTCTTTTAAGTTCAAATCACGCTATTGAATGACTATTTCGTGAAATCATGACATTTTTTACGTGTGTCACACTTACCTTTATGGCGTTGATCAAGGGCACGTGTTTACTGGTAAGACACTTTGTAAGAATAGCGAGTGCGCGCGTGCGCAGTGTGCCTGACTCGTCATCTGTTCGATCGTATATAGCGCGTAAGATTGCCGCGTGCATCACTCTATGCTTACGCTCACGTAACAGGCTCCCTTTGTCCTCACCAAAATCAAGTTCGGGCTGTAGAAATAAACATTTAGGGGTTTATTTATAAAGATAAGTGACGTTCAAATGTCAAATATGTATAGTTTAAACAGCTAATCATTACTTAACTTTAAGCTACGTTTATAAACAAACCCCAATATATTTAGTATTTTATTTATTATCTACTGAATAATCTACAAATTTTTCTTGTTAGTGTTCGTTGGCTAACCATTCCGCGGTACAGACAGCGTCACAATGTAGAGATACCTTAAGTTTACATTATACTTTTTTATAACTTTGCATTTCTTACGATTATCCTAAAGAATACTTTCAAAAAGAGCACGACTTGACGTGAATTCGCACCAACGTATTGCCCAAACGTCGCCATTCAATACCAGCCAGTTTTGAACCAGTAGCCAGCGAGGTTGTTGCGATTGTGATGGCTTTGTAATCTACTATCCCTGTCCTGGATCTGCGTGTACACAAGGCTACATATCAAGCTATACATTTCCAGTATAAGCTGATCTCGCATTGTATAGGATTTCCGTACAATGAGATGCAGTACAATGATTGCGACGTAATCTCAATACCGCAGAATGATATTCAGCTATCTTCTTTACATGGCAGAGCGACTTAAAAATATAGCACTAACAGAAACTGGTTTTTATTTATTTAACCATTTATGTACACACATAATAAACAGACAAAAAGAAAAGAACAAAAAATACAAAGGTGAAACTGTTACCGCCTTATTCATAAATGCTGCTTAAAGTTAAGTTATGAATTAGCAACTATTTAACCATACATTTTCTAAGTTTATACGACTCTTTAACTTTAAGAAAAGTTTATGAATAAAAGGGTTAGTTTATGAATTACTAAATTTAAAAAAAAAATGGGTTCAGGCTATTCTTATTTTTATTATCAAGTAATTAAGTATACTTTTCTATGATTGCTTAGAAAACAACCTAGACTATTGAGTCTGTTCAGTGTCGTAGCTTCAAAAGTGGCGTGACTTGCTAAAGGAGGAAAGCATTTGAAAACTGACAAAGATATAAAATACTTGACTGTACCTGTGCGGCGACATCGGGTTGTTGGTTGACTATTTGGTCATTACTCGGTTGTGGTTCTTGCTCATTACTGCAGCCAGCAACTAAAAACATATAATTTATATAAGTCAAGTAACTCTAATATGCCTTCTAATTTTGAAATTCGTTTATTTATTTACATTGTTCCTCTTAATAAAGCCACCGGCTGTATGATGGGGTATCAAACCGACAGCTGATTTAGTTCCGCTTGCATCACATATCACTAAATGCGTTTAGTGCTAAACGTGTTTAAAACATCATTCTGTTTCTGTAAATCATTTGAGAATGACAGAGACAGAATGATGTTTTAAAATAATACATATGTTTAGCACTAAAGACATTTAGTGATTTGTGATGCAAGGGGACTTAACAGTTATGCGACATTATTCGTGTGCCCCTTACGTTCAGTTTAAAGGTCATTTTGTTGCCAGCAAAAACAAACAATAAAAAATATTATTCTAATTTTCAACACAACCTACTTGGATAGCATTCGTTCTAGTCAGATAACATGATGAAGCAAGTTTTATCAAAGAATAAACCAGCCAAAGAAACATACTTGGTTCACCATTGTCGCTAGTTTCATTTGTTTGTTCAGTTCAGTTTAAAGGTCATTTTGTTGCCAGCAAAAACAAACAATAAAAAATATTATTCTAATTTTCAACACAACCTACTTGGATAGCAATCGTTCTAGTCAGATAACATGATGAAGCAAGATCAAAGAATAAACCAGTCAAAGAAACATACTTGGTTCACCATTGTCGCTAGTTTCATTTGTTTGTTCAGATGGTTGCTCATGTTCTTCATGTTCACTGTCTAACAATTTAGCCAGCGACTCCTGTAATATGAAGTAGTAATGAAATAGGCAATAGCACACTACCCGAACATTCATTTATACATAACTGGCTGACCCGACCGACAGTCGTTATCCTGTCCGAATTTGAATAATTCATACAAAATTCCCATAGAAAATGCACTTTCCCGAATTATCTAATTTTCATAAAAACCTTATTCGGTTCAACAGTTCTCAAGGGATACGCACGACAACGAACCGCAATTCATTTTTAGGGTTCCGTAGTCAACAAGGAACCCTTATAGTTTCGCCATGTCCGTCCGTCTATCCGCGGCTTAGCTCAGAGACTGTTGGTACTAGAAAGCTGGCATTTGGTATGGTGATATACATGTAAATCACGCCGACAAGTGGTAAAATAAAATCGTGAAAAATATTTTTTTTTAGGGTACCCCTACACGTAACGTGGGGATGGTTTTTTTTTCTCCTCAATCCCATGTTATCGTTAGAAAGTTCGTTTAAAAATAATGGGAGTTTGTGAAAACCATTTTTGGATTCAGGGATCCGTTTGCGAAATAATATGCAAATTTTTGTTAGAGTCAAGTGTGTCCACCCCCCTGCCAGCTAAATGGTTGGTTTTGGATATGTGAAAAAAATCACGGCAGTAGTACTTATATATAACGAAATTAAGAGGAAAACTATCACAACTAAGTAGGCTCCCCAAGTTACCGAGTAATAATCAACCAACTTAAATTTGCAGTTGCAAAAACATGTTTTTCAACTACAATGTTAAGTTTGTTGGATAAATTCATCCTACCTACGGAACCCTTCATTGTGCGTGTTTCGACATGCACTTGGCCGGTTTTTTTTTAATATAGAATATAGAAAATGTAGCATATCAGTCTTTAGAAAGAGTGTCACACAGGTTTGTACATATTTTATTTCTTTTTAATCCATAAAGTTGCATTTTTGGTATATGATTTATTTCTCTCGCCAACCGGAAGCACGAATATGTTAACGCATTACGGTAAATTACGGTAAAAAAGCATTTGCCAAATGCTTTTTTACACTGTTACAACTCCTAAGCCAGTGTCATTATTGCAATTCATAAATATTTTAGTGCAACATAGCGGTATCCCATAACTTAATTTAATATATTACTTAATGAATCATTCAAAATAGCGAAATATTTGACAGCTTTGCGACGTTGCCAACTTTCAATAATATGGATATTCGAGTTTCTAATAACATTTTAATATTATATTATTATATAAATACAATAGAATGAACATATGTTTAACCTATTAATTGAATAAAAGCTTTGTGAAATTTGAATTTACTGGAAGTTGTTATAAAGAGTGATAAAGCAATTTCGTGGTCTACCGTACGTCATAGTAATAAATCTAAATGGTACATACAAGTGCTAACTGCCGATGTGACAGTCGTGTAGCAACAGATAAATCCGTCAGCCATTTAAGAAATTCTCTGTAAGAAGTCGGCGGTAGAGAACTCATCATGCCTACAACTAATTTCGATCGCATTTCGCGAACTTCTGCACGTTCCTGTAAAAAATAATAACAGTAAGTATATACAGCGTGTAGCTGATACAAGGTGGTAATTTGAAGTGGTACATTTAACGTTTAGCTTCGCTCATGTAGCTAGCGCGGTTTCATACTTCGGTCCATAGTTCGCGGTGTGGCCTGCTCGCTCGGTTCGCTTTAGGATGCGTTTACATTGAAGCGGAAACGAACAGACTAGCGTAACTATGTAGCAGAGGCAAGCGGGGCTGTGTCATGGAGACGAGTAAGCGCAGATGAGGAGATAGTTAAATCAGTCTGACCTGAGTTAAAAGAAGCGATTATAAAGTGAAAAATAATTTTAGTTTCGGAAGTCGGTGGCAATTTGGCAATACACAAACAATTCGACTTCCAGAACTAAAGATATTTTTCATTTTGTAGTAGAGTAGCTTTTTTTAAGTTGGTTGTTTTTTTTGTTAAAAGTTTTTCTAATAGGCAGAATATTTCCTCATACTTACCAATCCATCCGGACTTAAGCAGAGATGTTCTAAAAGACACAGGTAGCCATTTAATGCTGCCTTACCATGCGTGGCCAACAGCAGAAATGAATATGTTACATAAGATGGTCCAATACATTTCTGGAAAAAATGAGAACAAGTAATAATATTTTTTGTAGGTCATCCACATCATCTTCCTGCTCTTGTCCCATGTTACTTGGGTTCGGCGCAAGAAGTTTCTTACTTCCGTTCTCCCGTCAGTCGTCACTCTATCATTCATTCCTTTTTCTTTCATAATCATCCCCCAACATAGTTGGAAGCCGACCCCAACATAGTTGGGAAAAGGCTAGGCAGATTGATTGAATCATCCCCCACAGAATCCATCCATCTTTTCATTTGAAATTTAAATTAAGTAGGTAATTTGTATATCTAAACATTACCATCACTCCGCCGAAAGTCATCGACTGCTAGACATAAAAAGGCTTAGTTAACCGACTCATTGCCAACATCATTTTCATGCATACTTTAGCCAGGCCCCGAACATTGGACGATGACGTGGCAGGCGCGTCATGGGCCTACATCAAGGATGACGCACCTAGAGCGGCATTGGCCCCCTGTGATGTTTTATGCTTATTTCGCTGTTATCTTGCGACAATCTGCTAAGAGAAGAAGTTATTTGTGTGCTTCGATTCGAATTCGTTAGTATTCAAAGGAAATATGGCCTCACAAGGTAGTATTTATTTATTTTAGTAACATGTTACAGTGGTCGCCAACATTTTTGTAAATTTAATAGTATTATTTGTTTGTGATAATCAACGTATTATTTGTAGATAATCAGCAAGCAGACGAAATTTTTCCTGAATGTAGATAATCGATTTTGCATATTTCAAAGAAGCGTATTTACGCTTCTTTATTAATCCATAATTTTTTCAATGAAATGCTAGTGCTAAATAAATGCTGTGTCTGAATTATAATTTGTATATGGACTATTGATACATGGTCCCATGAAAATTCATGGGACCAGCATTTATTTAGCACTAGCATTTCATTGAAAAAATTATGGATTCTGAAGAAGAGGAATGTGAGAAAAAGAAAACAAAGTTTAAAGTAAGAATGTCTAAGGAGAAACCTTAGACGCCCACTAAGTCGCCCATTAAAAATAAAAACGAAAACTCGCTCGAAAATGACAATAATAAAGAGAAAAAAATATATAAATATAAAACGAAAACATTGAAAAAACAATAAAATTATATACAAAGCAAAATAAAAGTTATTATACAAAGAAAGGGCTCATAGGGCATCAAAAAAATTGTTCAAACTTTATATACAGGGTGGTAACCGTTTTCGCGTCTGTGTCCCTTCCACCCCGTATAAGTTTGTAAACTGTTACCAAAGTTTTGCTATCCCTGACTTATAAAATATGAATTCTAAATTAATGGCCAAGGGTATTGTCAACTGCAATGTTTAATTTAGGATAAAAAGTGGTTGTTCTCTTTATCTCAATGTTTTTAAATCTGTTTTTAAGTAAGTTCAATGTGACGCGTCAGGTGCGTCAAGGGCCTCCCGTGATATTTGCTTATGACGCGCCTAGGGCGCCATTGGCAATGAATCCGTTAAGCATCGCCATGGTTCATCTATAACAAATATGTTCTTACATTAGCGTGCCTGCTGTCCAAACTTGAGTTGACCAGCTTCGGTAGGATACATTTAAAAAGCAATGTTACTGCCTTTTCATTGGACTCTCCCGTTGCACCACATAATAATGTATGTATTATTTTATATATCGCATTAGATATGCGTTCAAGCATGAACTTGTCTGAAATAAAAGTAAATAAAATAAAAAGTAAAGTAGGTCCTACGCCCAGTATACTACAAAATCAGTCAAATGCTGAAAAATTAGTAATACTGTTGTGAGGTGTTTCTGGATCCACCAGGCATTTGGTATTTATTACTGTGTACAAAGAGTAAAGAAAGAGATGGACAAAAAGAGTGTCATACTCAACTTGTTGATACAATAAGAAGGAAGACAGGTAGTACTACTGTGTATTTTAAGTCCTGTGCTTAAACCAAATAAAATTCAAGTCAAGAACTTGGTCTTATGAATCTATTCGAAATGAAGGCCTCAGGGCATTTTTACTGTCATCTGGAATCTTTTCAGATGTAGTGGCTACAGAAGACTTTTTCATTATACAATCGAGGATAAAATTATCAATTGCCTATTACAATTTAATAATGTTATAGAAATAATAATTGTTGGAAAAAGTGTGGAGATATAAAGCTGACACCTTCTAAATACAGATGAATATGTTACTAATTCCCTTCTGTGAGTGATTGCATAAGAATTTAACCTGAACATGGTTTGTTTACACTTGCATCAGATACTTTTGGAACTGACCATACAACATAAGATTAAAACCATCAGCAAAAGGCTAACCTCAGGAAACCACTTGATGGCTAAGATAAAAGTGTTTCATGGTTTAAACATAGGATATATTAGGATGACAATCATAAATTATCTCTCAAGATCAAAGTACTATAAATTGAACAAAATACAGCAATGTCTTAGTCAAGAACCTGACAAGGAGAATTTACTTGAGTTGTGAAGTGACTGTAGTGTAAATGAAGAAATTATTATTATTAATTTTACACAAGAACCTCATCTAATCTTATGGCTAATAATAAGACTGCAAAAAAATAAGAACACAATGAAATTAGAATAAATAAAAAACAACATGCTTCAGACATACTTTCTCGTAGGCGTAGGACATCTGAAATTATTTAAAGATATCATTATGCTACTTGAACATTATTATAGCAACAGTCAAGGTGTATTACAAAGTACAAACTTCACTTACCCACATGTAATTTGTCAACAATAGCATAACCCGTTATGTCTACTAAATTACTTAAAATTTCTTCAAAATTCATATCACTTGGGCTCAATTGTAAATGTTCTACAACAATTGTCAGGTCTTCCACAAACTGCGACAGTTTCTTCAAAACAAGGTTGACTTCATTTGTTAGATCCTTGGAGTTGAAATTACTTGCATCATCACACATCTCTAATGGAAAGCGGAGGCATGCTAGCGACTGAGCAAATAGTTGTGAATGATAGATATGATATGCTTTGTATCCTGGTATAGTCAACAGCTTATAGTAAACTCGGGATGCTAATAAGGCATTGTTTCTATATTCCTTGGTATGGACATTTTTGCACCCATAATCAATATAGTACGCTAAAATAGCTAAGACTTTCTTCTGATGTACCATATGCGATAACGTCGCCCAAGACTTTTCTTCACTAGGTATTACTTCTGAATTAAGCCATATATCAGTCGACTTTATTATATCCTTAAATGTTGTGTTCAAATCTAAAGATTCTATCGCGTTCTCATATTTTGGCGGCAAATCACAAAACTCAAGAAATTCTCCTTGATAAATAGCTTTAACCCAGCCATGGTCCAGATAATCCAAGCGCAGATTGTTTAATTCATCCACTAAAGCCATTGTAACATTTAGGGTGTTTGTTTACTAGGTACTTTGTACCACTACCACTCCGGGTCCAACGGTATCACAATACTTCTAGTATCATTCAGTATTTATTTTTGATGTTTCCCAAATCTCATCTCAATGTTGATAAGGTGACAATCAGTATTATCAATATCTATGAACCAGACACATATGATGAAGCAGTGAAGACGAGTGAAGCACACAGCACCACAGACTAATTAGCATAGTATAATGTACTCTGTGCTAAATTAGTCTCACAGAACATTAATACTCGTAATACTGATTAGTCTTCACTTTTTTTTTTTTTTTTTTTAACTAGGGCATCTCATAGTTGATTTTAGATGAAAATCGTAACTATTTAACCGGACTTTCCTGTGGCTGCCTTAAGCTACTACACTCAGGGCCTCCAGCCAGGGGCATATAAACTATTCTAAATTAATACTAAGTGAACGCTCGCTAAGGGCACCCCCTGTGGGGTACGAACCTCGGCTTAGGGCGTCACTGACGGGAGGACAGCAAGATGGGACAGGCTGGATCAATATAGGATCATTATTATTATTATATGGGGAATTTAAAGCTACGTGCTCAGCTACGGCGCGGGCTGGCACATCATCGGACAAGGGACGGGGGGACGAATTTAATCGGGATCGCGGTCGTGCTGGACCTCGGCGGCGAGGTCGGAATGACGGTAGGCGTCTGTTTTTGTGTTTCAGAACTGTACTGGTGGCCCTATTGCTCTCCTGGAGGAGGGTTATGGGATCGTCTGGCTCTACAAGTGCATGCCTCGGACGGCGGACTTTGCTAATCCTAGAGGGGGCATAGTTAGCGGCCTCGACAACCAGAGGGTTGCGATGTTTGGCGGCTTTATCGAAGTAACGCTTGGAAAGGCGTTTTAGGAACTGGCGGATTGTGGGGATGTTTAAGTCGAGATGGAGGATCTCGTTACGAACGAACCAGGGGGCTGACGTGATTTTACGTAGGAAACGGTTCTGTAGGGTTTGCATCCTATGGATATACAGGGTGTAAAAAGACCCATCACATAGCCGTCAGCTACGCATTCTGTACATCAAATTAAGTAACATAGGATAAAAATAATTACTGGGAAACAACTTTTATTTTTGGTGTGAAAAATCGCTGTTTACGGTAGTGCGCAACGTAACGCACGTAAAGTATTGTGTTTATGGGTGCATGCAACAGTTCAGGGTTTGTGGGGGTATTCAAAATTAATTTAGAACATTTAAAACTTGCTTTCTTTATACAATCTCTGAAAAAGTTGGAACTTTGACCTTCAATTATCTCCGTAACCAGAAGGTTCCCAGGTATGGTCCAGAAGAAAAAAATGATCACAATGATGGGAATAACAAGTGGCTTTCGGCTTCGTTAAGTGTCTTTTTACACCCGATAGTGGGGCTTTGCGTGAGCAAAGACGGACCCCGCATAGGTCATGATGGGACGAATGCACGCCGTGTAGGTAGGTACGCAATTTGCACTTGAGTGACAATTTGCTACGTGCATTCAGAACGGAGTGGAGTCTACCTAGAGCGAAAGCGGCACGCGAGCGCACCTGCTTTATGTGCTCTTGAAACGAGAGTTTAGTCTTCACAATTCACAGCACACTTATATAGTGCTTTAGTGCTCTGTGCAGTAGTGAATCCACAGATTACTAATATGTCACAAGCTAGCCTCACCTCGGCCTCGGTGAAGTTAGCCGAACGATTTCATTATTATGAACTTTTGATAGTGCTAATCGTTAGAGAGAGGTAGGGAGAAAAGAAAAATCGTTAGAGAGTAATTAGTTTCTATGTAAAAACAATTTTAATTATTCGTGTGAAGTTGGCCCCCCTTCCCGCAAAAATGGACTTAGACGTAATTTTATTTTTTTAATCGTTTGCGAATCGTTAGAGAGAGATTGAGAGTTACACAAAATCGTTAGAGAGTTAATATTTTATCTGATAATAAATCATTTTTGTGTGTGTGACGTTAGCCCACCTCTGTGAATTTAGCCCCCGAAGTAATTATTCAGGACTTTTGATAATGCTAATCGTTACAGAATCGTTAGAGAAAGTTAGAGAGAAAAGAAAAATCGTTAGAGATTAATTAGTTTCATTTATGAACAATTCTAATTTTTTTTATGAATTTGGCCCCCATTCCCGCAAAAATGGACTAAGACGTAATTTTTTTTTTTTATAGTTTGAGAATCGTTAGAGAAAAATATAGAGTTAGAGTGTGACCAACGAAAGCTGTCCAAGAAAAAAGGCGGAAATTTTAAAAATCAAGAGCTTGGTATACCCTGCTTAAACGGAGTCGATACTATTTATTATTCAAGACATATTATGCGATACTTACATCAGTATTTCATTATTTATATAATAATTAGACATGTAATAATGTTACTTAGAAGTGAAGTAAAATATTCAACAGATAATAATTCGTGGAAAGCTTTCGTTGGTCAGACTCTAAACAAAATCATTAGAGAGTTATTATTTTAATTGTTAAATGATTTCTGAGAACGCGTTTTACCCTAGGGCCTTTTTTTTTTTTGAGGTTGGGAAATCATCCAATGATTTCTCCCGCTCTGGGTGGTTAGGGTTACCCTAGGACCTGAGCAGGTTAAAATTAGAAACGTGCCGCATCGATATAGGGAAGGGGGAAGAGGGGAGAAGGGTTAGTAGATCCCTCCACTCCCCCCTGCCGGTGATATAAAGTTTTTTTGAAAATGATTTTTGTGAGTCTCGAAGGTCAAGGTAAAAAAAAAAAAATGTTTTATTTTAAGTAAACTAACCTAACCTGTCCAAACCGGGGTACCCCAAGTTTCAAGCTCGCTATACTCGCTCTTCGCGAAGCGTTCTATATGAAGACTTCTCTCACGCGCGGTCCATAAAGTACTTGTGAGTGAGACTCACATGCTTATTTTTTATTTCTTCATCAAGTAATCGTAATTTTACGAACTCTAATGTTATATCAGTAGTTTCAATTTCTGTAATTACGTGTTCGTAATCTTCATTTAAGGACTATTAGGAATCGTCTCATTTTTACAAGCTTTATATTAGCTTGCTCTGTTCGTATGTGTTTCTAGTAACTCCAATTGTCATCCATTTATTAAGCACTTCCTGGCATCTGATTGTGCTGTAACTTGGCATACTTATACAACTAACGAAACATTTTGAAAAAATGATACCATGTTGCTGGTCTGATGATGGAGCCGGAAGTTGGCCATAGGAACTCCTCAATCAAACAAGATAGCACCATCGTGTTTGGACTCATTGGTCATGTATTAACAAGTGCTTTGACACTAGGTGGTTTTCAGGGTCTGATGATGGAGCCGGAAGGTGGCCATGGGAACTCCTCAATCAAACAAGATAGCACCATCGTGTTTGGACTCGTTGGTTATGTATTAACAAGTGCTTTGATACTAGGTGATGTTCGCAGGGTCTGATGATGGAGCCGGAAGGTGCCTATGGGAACTCCTCAATCAAACAAGATAGCACCATCGTGTTTGGACTCGCTGGTTATGTATTGACAAGTGCTTTGACACTAGGTGGTGTTCAGAGCCTGATGATGGAGCCGGAAGGTGGCCATGGCCAAACCTAATTCGTTGGGTTTGTGATGGAACAGATATTTTTAAAAATCCTAATGCTAAATATTAGAAAATAAATTATAAGTAAAAATCTTTTTAAAAACAAGCTTTTAATTAACTAAAAAGTTCTAAATAAAGCTTACGTAAACATAGAACATTAATATTTTCTTAAAAGCTGGAGGCGTTAATGTCTTTCTTACAGTAAACTAGAAGATAAGCCTCAAAGTTTTACTTATGTTTTATTTTTTAGAAAATAGAGAATAATATTTATCAGAAAAGAAATGTTCGTCTAACGTATCTGTTTTTTGTAATTTTAGACTTAGCAATCTCTTTTTCAGTGTAATTTTTACGTTGAAATACGCTGGTTAATTTTATGAACATTTCTTTTGCATTTGTGTATGCTTGTATTATAGATAAATGCTTTATTATGGCTTTAGCTCTCGAATTATCAACCTTAAATTGTTCATCTTTTGTAATTTCTATATCGTTATACTCTAGTATTTGTTACTCATCATATTTTTATATACGAGTAAGTACTTACCTACTCCATGTATGGGTGGCCCATAACCTTATGTTGGAGCAGGTAATGAGGAAACTTATGAAATAACTTGCGTTTACTTTTATGACATAGACAATGAACTTGAGGTTGAACTCCGACAGAGCCAATATGGTCGCCCGGGGCGCCGGCACCACGGGTGCCAGCGACTGGAGGGCGCTGCGGACATCAGCTTAACTTAACCACTTAATTTTAATACTTCATTATCTCTATAAATAAAAACTGAATTCAGCGTGTTAACTTTTATGAACTTATCTCGTAGGAGTGCGTATTCACCATTTATCTACAACGACCTGTCATTTTGTTGCTTGTCTTGTCGTATCCCTCCCTGTGTAGGATGATAGAGAAACGCACTCGCTCTGAGTGACGGGTGAGAAATGGCAGCTCGTGTTAGGTTCCCTGTAAACTTTTCTATCTTCGCTTTCTGTTACATGAAAGTTCAAAGTAAAAGAGCGCCAAATGCATGACTCCACTGGGGCCCCTAGGTGGATCCGCAGCTAGTACCAGCTAACTTCAAATTTTCTTGTATTTTTCGCAATTTGCAGGTCAGTGTCAGGTTGTATTTTGATCAAAATATGATTCGCGACTATAACATATAGGTATGTATTTATATGTAGAATTGCTACTATTAACTTACGTTACGTAGGTACTACTGATACATGGTGCAAAGGGACGATAACAGATACGAGTGGTAAAATCATTTAACAGTGATACCCTGCAATAAATAAAAATGGAGGCCAATTAAAAAAAAATCATTCATAAATGACACTAATTACTCACTAACGATTTTTTTTTTCTCTCTAACTCTCTCTAACGATTAGCACTATCAAAAGTTCATAATAATGAAATCGTGCGGCTAATTTCACGGAGACGGTAGCCTCCGGCTCTAAAAAAAATCACGGGGTAGGGAAAACAAGGACCAAGTGGAGGCGCGATTGACAAATTCGCAGAATCGGCACCAATATGGATTTATTATAATCATTAAAGGGGTGATAGACGTGCGAGCAAGTACGCGTAATTCATGAAATCGTCATTCAATGCACTTACATGAACTTAGAGAGTTGTATTGCTGATTTTAATGTTTATCTTTATAATTCTGTATATCCATATTTGTTACCGATTAGCGAGTTAATATTTTAATTGATATTAAATTATTTCTGAGAACGCGTTTTACCCTAGGACCTGAGCAGGTTAAAATTTAGAAACGTGCCACCTCGAAAGGGGCGGGAGGAGAGGGGGGAAGGGTTAGTAGATCCCCCCACTCCCCCCTGCCGGAGATACAAAGTTTTTTTAAATGATTGTTAAATATGACAAATCTCTTATATGCTGGGGCCACACCAACGGATTATCGCGATAGACGTTAACCGCTGGTGTACTACACCACGACTTAATTCGAGAATTTGTCAACGGCATTTACATTGGCTTTTGACGTTGGTGGCGTGGATAACTCTGGTGGCGGCATTTTAGGCAGATCAAAGCGATTTACCGCGAGGATTATTGCATTGAATGAAGCGGCCGCACTTACGTTTCTCATTGTGCACCGTGAGCGCGAGTAGTACCAATTAGGGCGTGCAAAACCGGAAAGACTTCAAAACCGGATTTGAATTTCGGTTTTCAAGGCCCAAAACCGGAAACCGGTGCTAGCCCCGGTTTTGGCTACAGAATTTGAGCAAGAAAACAATATTCTTAGATACCCACAAAATCTACAAATAAAACAAATTTTAGCATATTCCTTTTTCAATCATTTATGCGTACCATTCCGCGACCCATCCAGCACAGCCCGCCTCCGGGCACCAAACTCCTTTGGCGATGTCCGGGCTCACCTGAGACATCGCCACCTCTCATGAGGGCCGTGTAATGCGACGACGATAGACTCCGTGATCTATCGCCCGCTGGCACCTCCTAGGGCGGCATCAGATCACCATGGCGCCTCCTCCGCCGCCCTGTTCTCTTGCGACGAATCGCGTCAGCGAGGGAGTCTTCCTCCTGGACGCGCTCCGCCGCCCCCTTCTGCGAGATGAAGTCCTCGCAGAAGGACGCTACCGCCTCCCATGCTCCCCTGCTGTCAGCCATGGCCACCCAAGCAGGACAATGCTCGAGGGTGTGAAGCGCCGTGTCCTCGCTGAAGCCACACGGAAGTCGCCACCGAAGGACAACGACCCTTGTCGCTTCCGTGTCTACTCTTCCAGGATCGGCTGGATGGCCCCCACGGTTCAGTGAACAGCACTGGGCGTCTCCAGCCTCACCCTCCATTCGCTCAGCGTCCCATACGCTGAGCTTCCCTACGCCATCTCTTAACCACTTCAGCCGGCGGGCGTCTGCCACTCTCCGCCTTCTGGTCTGCCCCACATCGGTAGACTATGGCGACCACCTGCGGCTCCAGATCCCACGGGTGTGTACCCGCGAGGGCGCACGCCGCTTCCGCTGATATTGTGCAGTATCCGTGTATGACCTTGACTGCCATGACTCTGTGGCCTCCGTAGAGCCTTGTTCTAGGCAGACAGGGACTCCGCCCACACCGCAGCCCCGTAGAGCGCCATCGAGCGAACAACTCCCGTGTTTAGCAATCGGTAAACGACGTTCGGTCCGCCCAGGTTCGGCAACAGCCGACTGATGGCGGCCGCCGTGCCGATCAGCTTCCACGCAAGCTGAGCAAAGTTCTCGCCGAAGTTCCCCCTCCAAAACAAAAACCAGGCCCAAGTATTTCATGCTTGCCCGCACCGCTATTGTTGCACCACAAATGGTGAGGTGTGCGATAGCCGGTGGCCGGCGTCTGGGCGCATGAAATACCAGGGCCTCCGTCTTCTCGAGCGCCACCCTGAGGCCCAGTGCCCGTATTCGCCCCACAAAGAGGGGCGCACCCTCGACAGCTGAGCGTGCCGCTTCTTAACCCCGGGCCGTGACTAGATTGTCATCAGCGTAGCAAAAGACGCCCTGCCCGGGGGAGAACAAACAGCGCAAGAACCTGTAGTCGTAGCTTACGTGCGGGGGTCGCGGAGGGAGGAGTGTAAGTGGGTATAGGTTGCGTTCGGATATATTTAATGACTATAAATAGAATATTTCTTGAGTGCTTTCGAAAATAGTTGATTTAAATCTAAATGTAATTTAATGACGGGAAAACCGGAGGCAACTCCGGTTTTGTCTCTCAACCCCGGTTTTAAAAAATCGGTAAATTTTGTCCGGTTTCCGGTTTTTAGCAAAACCGGAAAACCGGGTTTGCACGCCCTAGTACCAATAAAGTGAACACACCCCAGAAAATAACAAACTTTTCAAAATTGACACATGGTACTGTCATTACAGTCAATCAATATTTTGTTTTAAAGAATAAGACAATGCAAACAAAAATTCTAATCAAGTTATTAACTTTATGTACCATATTCTGAAATAAGATGAAATGGGATATTTTCAGTCAAAAATGTGTAGCATAATTCTTTAAGACCTCTCTTTAGATTTTAGCTACTAGGAATCTATAAGTGCAAGAATGCATGTTTCAGCATAGTCCACAGGCTTAGCAGGAGTAAAATGATAATAGTACAGACGACGCCAGCACATCAAGCTACTACAATCTGTCAAATTTCTTTAATAGATTTTCAACTTTATCGCTAAAGCATTAAGGTTCAAGGTTGATTGGGAAAATCTGACAGTTTCGGGTAGCTTGACCTGCTGGCGTCTATGCGGCCGGTTTTGACGTGACAACGTCTATTAAATCGATGAACGCCGGCTGCACGCACGAAAAAGGATGACACATTGTCCCGTTACGCTCATTGTAATGTTACGATCGGAGCGAAAGCGCTACACGAGCGAGCGAAAGGCACTTGCACAGACTACTTTACTTAGAGTGACTTACCGTGCGTTTGCACTGGCGAAACATTCACATAAAAACATGTTGAAATCTCTGTTTTCTGTCAGTGTATCGACTCGCGTTCGCATTGTCACGCAAATTGTTGAAGCGAAACATGTTTGACGTTTCATATCACTCGACATGTTTTGCCACATGTCTTTACAAACCAATTTCGTATCAAAATGTATCTGTATGAATCTAGTAACATGTTGTTAGATTTGTTTTGAAATTTTGGTCAGTTATTATAGTCCACACATTTTGTATTCCACAAACATGGAAAACCTTGCCAAAGCTCAATAAACTTCATCGTGTCTACTTTGGACCACTCTATGTTTCGATATAAACACGGGATGTTTACCACCATACTCGGATAACACTAAACATCAAGCAATAGACAAGTTGCGAGACATAATTTGACATAAACAAACAACAGTGCGAACGCAAACGTGACAAATCTTTATACAAAACATGTCTATTGTGTATGTTTCTAGACAGTGCGAACGCAGTTTACAACAAATCTTGAGATCTGTCTTAAGACTTACTCATGTTTCGTACAGTGCGAACGCAAGTTCAACAATACAAGTAATGAGATTTGTTTCATGTGACATGTTTCGAAACATCTACATGTTAAATGTTTTCTGGTGCAAACGCATAGTTAGAGATACTACGTATACTTGTTATGACGTTGTCAGGTTAAACTATCGTCCGTAAACCGACTTTAAAGACAACCAATTTTGTTTTGTTTAATTCTTTTTATAATTGTCTATGTTTTAGATAAATAAGCACCTACTTAGAGTACCCTACTTATAATTAAAAGCTCCTTTCAGACTACGCTATCGGTAATATTATAGCGTAGGTATAGGATAAAGTTAATAGTACAAAAATATCACTCGCCATACATTTCCAATAAGTAGATAGTATAGCAAAGTGTAAACGTGTTCTAAATAAATGTATGGCGAGCGATATTGTTGTGCTATGAACTGTATGCTATATGCTATTATATTATAGCGTAGTCTGAGAGCTTTACAAGCTTTATCTTTTTTTCAGAATGTAACTATTCTATGCATCAGCTGTTTTATTTAATGGATTCAATGCAAAATTCTTTGCGAAATTCCGAATGCATATCGATATCGATAAAAACAAAAATAATGATTCTACTTTTAAAAAACCGTCTGACGTTGTTAAACGTAGGCTGCTTTCCGAATTAGGAAATAATCGCTGACAGCGCTCACATCGATATCTTGCGTTCCGTTTTAGATATCACAATTATGACAGCTGACGGCTGTCATCAATTCGGAACGCTCGTGAACGCGCTCACAGTCCTCGCTCAATTTCAAAACATAAACATAACCTCAAACAAGGACTGATTGTATATTTTTTGAAAATGGAAGTTCTAATATTAGTTTGTTGGTTGACTCTATCGACTCTGGTCGCCATACTAACGACAGCATCAACGAGAGAGAAGAAGGGATGCGCAAGCGATAAACTTTGTCCAATAGGACAGTGTAATTTTAATAAACTTCTTAACATTCAATAAAGAGAGAAGGGATGCGCAAGCGACAAACATTGTCCAATAGGACAGTGTAGGTAATTTTAATAAACTTCTTAACATTCAATAAATGATCTAATTAAGTAATGTATAATCTATTTTGTAGTTTTACTCAGAACATCCTTTATCATTTGAATAAGTTTTATATTTAGGTACATTAATGCAACTGATAGGTAAGTAAATGTGAAATTCATTCTTGGCAAGTAGATTTTCTTTTTTTTTAATACTTCTTATTCATGTACTTAAGTATTTAAAATATTTGAGAAGGGAACTTGTTACCATTGCGCCATGTATTGGGATGGGTATGTAAATAATGTTCAACAATAATAGTAATAAAACATTTTTATTAACAATCAATTAGAATCACAGTATAATCAGACTGAACCTCAGGTACCCTGGTCGCGCTCCAAGCCACAATCTTCTCCTTATTATTATTTATGCTAATATAAGAAAAATATCAAACAGTACAACAGTAACAAAATTCTTATGTACTTATATTATTAACTCCTTATCTATTTTAGTAAATATTATGTAAAAGCACAAACATACAGTGCAATTTAAACATTAATAAAATTCACAGATTTTACCAGGTATTTCTATTCAAATCTTACAAGTAGAGCTATACTTAGTGCGTATTAAAACAGGTAAGTACTTACTGATCAACAATCACAGTATACTACTAAGTCAACAGGTACTGATCAACTCTTAAAAACGAATAAAAAATCACAAGTAGGGCTACTAATAATTAAACAGGTGCCGATCATATCTATACTTACATGTAAAGATCTATAAAAAACTTCAATTTAATTGTTGTTGTTAGTCTTGTTACACAACAACTGCAAAATGAATCAGTTCCGTGTTAACAGCCAAAAAAAGCACAGTAAAGTCTTACATCAAAGTATCAGGCCATGTTGCCCTATCGTTTCCAGATGTTGCATTGTGATCCACTATCTTTTTATAATGTTTTTTTTAAGCTGTTTATTTTTGACTGGCACTGGATACCAGTAACATAATTATTGTATGTTGCACATTGTTCTTGCTATGACGTCATACACCATCTCAAGATGCATTTTTTTTTAATGTTCTCTATGCTCACTGTATAATGTGAGTAGCACAAAATGCATGACTCGTTCCAAATGAATAGAGGTGGTGACTCTTGATCTACTGAAATAAAAAAATAATATTAAGAAGGTACTTCCGTTCCTACTAACACTGCAATAATATTGTTTGCGATGATTTTTTTTACTGAATTCTTCAATAATAGCTTAATAGATTTGAATGAAACTTGGCACATAGATAATCATATCCTGGAATAAAACAGGATATTTTTAATATACTAAAGAAAATACTTTTATAACTTTAAATTGATAGAATCTGAGAGCAAGTTCTTAAGAATTAACTGTCAACATACTAATAACACAAAACCATAGAACACTTTTATCTTGCTTTTGTTATAGATTAATTATTGGAGTATGCGTAACCACATACACAGTTGTCAACATGATGTTATGCAAAAACAACAGGCACATTCAGCTAATAAGTATCTGCACATAACCAGATAATAATATAAAATACTTACCGTATTGTTTTTTGGTTCATTCAGCAGTGACTCTGTTTCTCGGCTAGGCATATTGGCATCAAAGTCATTCACCAATTGCTGTGACTCTGTTTCTTAGCTAGGCATATTTGCATCAGTCATTCACCAATTGCTGTACATATTCAGTATCTGTAAACAGCAAGAACCAGTTAAGTAAACATTTATGATTGATCAGAAGACAATAGCTAAAGAGTGGTTGTATGCACTTTAAAAACTGTAAGATAGCTTTTGCAAACAGACAGCTAAGCAGTTGTGGGCTGTAAAACATTTCCATCATAATCGTTTAAGCAGTGGGCAGAACTGTAAGTGGGCTAAAATTCAGCACTTACCTCTCTGAGCCCTCTCGTATTCCTCTGATGTTAGCATAACAGAAAACAGTCGCCCGTGATTCTCGTCGGCTATATTCATTTGAATTTTCGTGGTTATTACAATATATACATCAAATTTCTTCTTCTTCACAATTTTGGAACTATTGGTACAACTCAAAATAAAACAATCCAACCAACTGTCACGTCTGTCACTATGACACTATTTGACAGCCACATTGACAGCGCTCACAGTGATAATATTGACCTCCGTGAATTTAGCCGAACGATTTCATTATTAAGAACTTTTGTTACTGCTAATCGTTAGAGAATCGTTAGAGAGGGTTAGAGAGAAAAGAAAAATCGTTAGAGAGTAATTAGTTTTTATGTAAAAACAATTTTAATTTTTCGTGTGAAGTTGGCCCCCCTTCCCGCAAAAATGGACTTAGACGTAATTTTATTTTTTTAATCGTTTGCGAATCATTAGAGAGAGATTGAGAGTTACAGAAAATCGTTAGAGAGTTAATATTTTATTTGATATTAAATAATTTCTGAGAGCGTGACATTAGCCCACCTCTGTGAATTTTGCCCCCGATATAATTATTCTCAACTTTTGTTAATGCTAATGGTTAGAGAATCGTTAGAGAGAGTTAGAGAGAAAAGAAAAATCGTTAGAGAGTAATTAGTTTTATTTATCAACGATTTTAATTACTTTTGTGAAATTGGCCCCCATTCCCGCAAAAATGGACGTAGATGTAATTTTTTTATTTTTATAATTTGAGAATCGTTAGAGAGGGATAGAGAGTTAAAAAAAATCATTAGAGAGTTAATATTTTAATTGATATTAAATTATTTCTGAGAACGCGTTTTAGATTAAACAGGCTCGCTCTTATTATGGGCAACATATTCAGCCGAACGGTACTTTTACTGTACCTAGAAGGTAGTGATACCAGGCATTTCGTCATCACATGAGACAGCTTTGATCAGAGGACTCACACCACTATAGATATAGAGTGTATTACATTATTGTCTGGTATCTTGGAAGCCGGCATCAAAATTATATATCTCCACCTGCTCAGTTTCTCGACAGTATTTTATTAAGAGAAGACATTGAAAATGAAGAAAATCAATAAATCATTATTTAAAACTAAAAAAAAAGTTTTATTTCATAAAAAATCTGTAACACTTGCATTCAAAGCATATTATTCAGTGTTAAATATCATAATTGTCGAAAGGCTTTCCATCCACTTCCGATCTCGATTCTAAGTCATAAAACAGGAATTCTCCATAGGAATTCATCGTAAATCTGCATTGTGACAGCGGGACCGCACTCTTTATCTCAAAGCAGGGTAGTTTCGCATAGCACAACAATTTTTTTTGGGAATATCTTCAAACCTACATAATTTGTAATAATACTGTAAGCTGATATTATATAAAAAAAAAAAAAACCATATAGTGTTAGTACATTAAAACTTATGAAACTAGTGTTAGTAGTTAAAATAGAAACATTAAAATTAAGTACTTAATTCCTAATATGGGTATTAACCCAGTGCTGGACGTAACGCGTGTCTAGCCTATCCGCAATGACAGACAGGATGCTGTTGGTGCTGGCGCGCAGCCTGCCGAGCGCCGCAGCGCATCGCTTGCGGAGCACCGCGTGGAAGCCATCAACATGAGCGTCCGCGAACATGCCCGACGCACTGCACCAGCGCAGCAGCCCCAACAGCGCCCTGAACGCATTGTTATATTGGACGCGCAGTGCGCTGAAAGATTTTTGCGTATAATGAGCCCACAGGGAGCACGTGTATAGTGATGAACAGTGCGCTCTGAACAGTGTTATTTTCACTTGAGCATTACAACGTTTAAATCTGTGGGCTATCATATTAGCTGTGATCGACAGCGCCCTGCGCTCCCTGTCCATGTCCTCATCGTCGCGTAGGCGATCAGTGACTATGTGCCCAAGATATTTAAAACAGGAAACAACTTTCATGGGTGTTCTATTCAAAGTCACGGGAGGAACTTGATCTGGTATAAGCGTTAAGTAGATTCATTGTGTGTCCGAGTGTTGAAGGACAATGATTAGTTTTTCTTTATATTAAAATTGTTCTCATGCAAGTGAAATGTAATTTCTTTATGAGAAATAAATGTCTTTAACCAGAATAAAAAAAATGTTCTTGATCAGTAGGTAGGTACTATTATCATTTTACTCCTGCTAAGCCTGTGGACTATGCTGAGGCTGAAACATGCACTTCTTGCACTTATAGATTCCTAGTAGCTATAATCTAAAGAGAGGTATAAAAGAATTATGCTACACATTTTTGACTGAAAATATCCCATTTCATTTTATTTCAGAATATGGTACACACGGCTACACATGAAGCTATACATGTCCAGTATAAGCTGACCTCGCATTGTGCGGAAATCGTATACAATGCGAGATCAGCATAAACTGGAAATGTATAGCTTGATGTGTAGCCGTGTGTACATAAAGTAAATAACTTGATTAGAATTTTTGTTTGCATTGTCATATTCTTTACAACAAAATATTGATTGACTGTAATGACAGTACCATGTGTCAATTTTGAAAAGTTTGTTATTTTCTGGGATGTGTTCACTTTATTAGCCTAGATAATTAGAAAAGTTTGTTCGTTTTAGGAGTAAACTAAAACTAAATTAATTATTTCCTAAGAAATAAGCAGTACCTTTGTACTCGTATTTTAACTATGTCGTATCTATTTTGTATGTTACTGTGTGTACATAAGAATAAAATAAATTAATTAATTAAAAAACGATTTTTCTCAGAATTGGTAATCCTTAAAAATGCATGATACAGTTAGAGCTACTACTTTTTGGGATGTCTATCCAAATATATTAAACTTATCCTGGTTAGAATAGGGAATATGCATGTAATTCAAATATGGGTCAAATATTTTTTTCTATAAACTATGTTACTTCAGAATTATGCCTCCATCAATATTTTTGAATAAAATTTCTTTTTGAGCGAGAAATTAATTTTTTAAAAGTCCCAAAAAACTGTGGGTAATTCAAATACTTGAAAAGGCTAAGAGCGGATGTGACGTAACAATCCGGGGTAACAATCAAAATGTCAATGTCAAGTCAATCAACAAGTGTCAAGTCAATGTCAAACGCTCATAGAAAAAGGAGTTTTTGACTTTGACTTGACAGTTGCTTGTCTGTTTTCACGAACTGTGACGTCACCACACCAAGCGCGCCAAATGGAGGGCGTTTAAATAGCCCGGATCGGTTGGATATTTTTAAACATTTTTTTAACTACTTTAAATTGCTTTTTTGCCGTCGAATTTTTTTTTACTATTATTTGACGATGTAAACTATCGAATAAAAATATTAAAAAAATACATGCATATTCCCTATTATTGAATAATAAAAAACCATTTTTGGACATGTCCTTTCGAATCGATGTGACCTGTGGAAGATGCTCACATCCATTCATCAACCTGAAAAGAGCTGATAATCTTCAAACGGCTGAACCGATTTTCTTGAATCATAGCTAAGAACACTCTATCAAGTCACCTTTCAAACAAAATAAAAAATATCGGAATCGGTTCAGCCGTTGGGAGCTACGATGTTACATACAGACACACACGTTAAACTTATAACACTCCTCTTTTTCCGTCGGTGGGTTAAAAAAGAACCAACCAGCTCCCGACAAGCACCTTTTGTGTGTTTTGAGCATAAATGATGCACTATAAGTACCGAATCAAATTGAAACTACCAACAATATTTCGTATTCTTATCAGGTATCACTGTTGAATGATCGTTAATCAAATACACAACTTTACCACTCATAACTATAACGTCCCTCTGCATCATGTCATGTATCAGTAGTACCTACTATTCACGGTACTGCTCGCGCTCACGGTGCACAAAGAGAAACGTAAGTGTGGCTGCTTCATTCAATGCAATAATTCTCGCGGTAAATCTCTTTGATCTGCCTAAAATGCCGCCACCAGAGTTTTCAATCACCCATCACATTCTCGAGGTAAGTCGTAGTGTAGTACACCAACGGTTAACGCCTATCGCGATAATCCGTTGGTGTGGCCCCAGCATATAAGAGATTTGTCATATTTATAAAAAACTTTGTATCTCCGGCAGGGGGGTGTGGGGGGATCTACTAACCCTTCCTCCCTCTCCTCCCCCCCTATTCACTATCGAGGCGGCACGTTTCTAAATTTTAACCTGCTCAGGTCCTAGGGTAAAACGCGTTCTCAGCATGTTTTAATATCAATTAAAATATTAACTATCTAATGATTTTTTTAACTCTCTATCCCTCTCTAACGATACTCAATCTATAAAAAAAAAAAAATTACGTCTACGTCCATTTTTGCGGGAATGGGGGCCAATGTCACAAAAGTAATTAAAATCGTTGATAAATAAAACTAATTACTCTCTAACGATTTTTATTTTCTCTCTAACTCTCTCTAACGATTTTCTAACGATTAGCATTAACAAAAGTTGAGAATAATTATATCGGGGGCAAAATTCACAGAGGTGGGCTAACGTCACGCTCTTAGAAATGATTTAATATCAAATAAAATATTAACTCTCTAACGATTTTGTGTAACTCTCAATCTCTCTCTAACGATTCGCAAACGATTAAAAAAATAAAATTACGTCTAAGTCCATTTTTGCGGGAAGGGGGGCCAACTTCACACGAAAAATTAAAATTGTTTTTACATAAAAACTAATTACTCTCTAACGATTTTTCTTTTCTCTCTAACCCTCTCTAACGATTCTCTAACGATTAGCACTAACAAAAGTTCATAATAATGAAATCGTGCGGCTAACTTCACCGAGGTATAATATTGTAGGGCATGGTCGGCGTTATCGCAAAATGGCGCATGTCATGACGTCATCTATGACGATTCAAGGGATATCGTTATCGCGGTCAAACTAATACGGTACGGGTTTTATCGCGCCAAAATCGATTACAGCGTAATAAGGAACGCACCCGTAGTCTCCCTATTTTTGACAAATAAACAAAACATTGTCAAAATTGACATTTTTGAAAGATTGCAATTTGGTTGGGTGAATTTCGGCGGCGTGAATTCGTCTAATAGTTTTATAAAAAAAGTCAATCAATTATAATATCAACTATCATGACAACGCGAAAACCAATTAATTGGTTTTTGACTGAAACCGGTCGAAAGTTTTCGTTTGTTGTTATTACAAGCACTGGACTTGCGTGTACATTAGCAAAATACGGCCCGCATACTTTTTTCTTGGATAAGTATAAAAATTTCGTGCATTATTACAGGTTAGTTGGTAGTTAGCTGAGCTAAATCAGTTGCAAGCAATGAAATTGTATAAAATAGTATTGTTGAGTGGTTTCACTTTCCAGCAACGGCCAGCCGGCACTTTTACATAAGGAACTTAGCGACAGGTACTCAAAATGTCTGGACATCCTAAATATATCTGATGTTCAAAGAAAACTAATTGTGCCATTTAGTGTTTTTGGATATGACTTATTTCATGCTGGTAAGTTTACAGTTGATTAGTATCTTTAAACTTAATTTACCCACTTTTATACTTCATGAGCACTTGTGTAGAAATCATTAATTATTATTAAGAATTATGGAGCTTGCCATTACTTTAATAAAACCTGTGTAAGTCTTAAAAGTTAATCATTAAAAATATCTTGTTTGTTCTTGTGTTCTTTTATAGCGTATATATGTCTTCATGTAGAACGCTTTCCCAAATTTTCACACTGCGCAAATGAGAAAAGAATTTAATGATTTTTAAATTAAGGTTTACAAATATATAAGTACTATACCTAATTTTGTTGCAGGTAGTATGAACTCAAGATTTGGAGTAGCTGTTGGTATTCCAGTGAACTTTAACTACAAAAGCTTAGCTGATTTAGAAGCAGATGATATTCAGGTGATTATCATTTCTATTAAACTTTCTCTAGATGTCCTTGCCATAATTTTATACAAAATTAGGAAAGGGGGGAAAGTCAAAATAAAGTATCTTTTATTACTCACTTCCGCCAGCAGCTTTGCCAATATGACATTGTTATAAATTATAGCCTATGTTACTCAGTGATATTGTAGCATTCTACTGGTGAAAGAGTTTTTAAAATCAGTCGAGTAGTTTTTGAGTTCATTCATTACTTACAAAAATACAAATATTTTCTCTTTATAATATTAATGTAGATTAAAACTTAGATTTTATATGTTACCTCTGCTGTGCATATATCAGAATCTGCTGATTATCTGGCTGAGTCTGTTAAAGTGCAAAATAATTATTTTGGTTCTTATATTAACTACAAGCTGTTGCCCGCGACTTCATCTGCGATACAGGATGAAAAGTAGTCTATATCCTTCTCCAGATCATGGTCTTCCCATGTGCCAAATTTCATTCAAATCCGTGCAGCCGTTTTAGCGTGAAAACGTAACAAACTTACTTTCACATTTATAATGATTAGTTAGGACTTATCAACCAAGCATTTAAGCGAATAGAATAGGTTCTTTACTTGAAAGAAACATTTAATTTAATTGTAATAATATACTTACTTTAATTTGTCAAATCAAATCCCATGTTATGTCACAAGTATTAAAAAAAACAGTAGTACTCATGGACGAACAAAAAAAGTCGGACACATTCTCGCTAGTAACGAACTGTGTCACTCAAGTCAGCCAGCTCACTGTATGTATGTGTGAATATTTATTTGTGAGAAATTTGAGTAACTATTGGCCGACCAACTACAGTATGACCGAGACAGCTGTTCCGCGCCTGAGGTATGTACGCGGCGAGACGGGAGGGCAGTGTAGGCCGCTAATTCGTCAAAGCTCACGGTGCGCGGCGTCCCGGCCGCCGCTGATTGGTCAACGCTGCCCCCTGCCTCGCCGCGCATTCCTAAGGCGCGGAACAGCGGTCCCGGTCAGACTATAATGTGGGAATGACTGCGTACGCCTGTACGTACAGCGAACTGGCCGACTTGAGTGACACTGTTTATTGTTAGCGAGAATCTGTCCGACTTTTTTTGTTCCTCTATGATAGTACACTGATGTAGTTCTGAAAAAAAAAAAAACAATTACCTAAACTAACCTTTTAAGTACAGATACCTGCTAATTTAAGTAAAATCTGCAGATTACTATAACATTAGCACTTAGCCCGCAACTTCGTTCGTGTGGTTTTAGTATTTTCCCCTTCAAGTTTCAACAATTACACTGCTCTACAAGGTAGTTTTCTAAAATTATTTATTACAATCTTAATCCTTACTTCCCTACTATCCTTACTTAATATTATAAATGCGAAAGTAACTCTGTCTGTCTGTCTGTCGCGCTTTCACGCCAAAACTACTGAACCGATTTAAATGAAATTTGGTATACAGATAGTCTAGAGCCTGAGAAAGGATATAGGCTATTTTTTATCGACATACCACGCGGGCGAAGCCGCGGAAGCTCGTTATTTATATAAGTAACTTTCAAATTTATAGATCAAAGGAATAGGATCTTTCATATAAACTGAACTCGTTCTCCCTTTTCAACCCTACATAAATAATAACAGCCGCACGAGTCGGTCGAAGGGGTTAAACTACGCTTGCCGCGGTCGGTTCGTGGATGGGTGATGGTGGTGTATAACATATCGATACTGTTCCGTGTCTCGGAAAGCACGTTAAGCCCTTGGTCCTAGCTGTCATTTGTGGATCTTGGCAGTCACTCCAAGTAAAATACTGGTATTCAGCTGCATCCGGTTAGACTGGAAGAAAGGGTTGATTTTTTTAACATGTGGAAAACTTTACGAGCGTTTATTCTGAAAGTGAAGATTCTTCGCTGTTTTGAAAAGATTTTTCGCTGTTTTGAAAAGATTCTTCGCTGTTTTGATTAATTTGGCAATATTACTGTATGGAAATATGAAATACTAGCTTCCGCCCGCGGCTTCGCCCGCGTGGTATGTTGATAAAAAGTAGCCTATGTCCTTCCCCGGGATGCCATTTATCTCCATGCCAAATTTTATCGAAATCCGTTCAGTGGTTTAGGCGTGAAAAGGTTACATACAGACAGACCGACAGACAGACAGATAGAGTTACTTTTGAATTTATAATATTAGTGTGGAAGTATGGATGAAATGCAATAATAATGAAATAATAAAAGAATTTGGCAATTATCAAGCAGCCTTTTTAAACAATAGATCTACAGACGACCACATATTGATGATGAAAAGGGTACTGGAAGAAGAATGGCGTGAAGGAAAAAGAATTTATGTACTCTGGACATAGAAAAAGCTTTCGACAATTTATTTATTTTTATTTATTTCAGGTGACTCAGGCCCATAGATAAAGTAATATGTATGTTTAGGTTAAGGTATTTACCTTAACCTAAACATACATATTACTTTATTAAAATAACTTAAAATTATTGTACACGAAGTGATGACTTCGGCGTCGTGTTGCGCTGCGTGTTGTCGCGTAACCTTCCACGAAAACGTCGGTACGCCACACCTTTCGGCCAAAACTCTTCTTTCATGAAGGATTCTAGGTACTGAGTTGGAACCCGCACCACAAACGACTTGAAGTTTATGTTATGGCGCGACTCCAACTTCACTACTCTCAAGGTCCACTTGGTCTTGCTTCTGATGTATTCCACGATGTCTTCAGTCATCGTGGAGTGATGCAGACGGGATACGTACAGCTGCGTCGACGGTGTAGCAGGACGCAGCAACATATTTGGTCCCGTCAGACCAGTACCACATCGATTACGGCATGTCGGCTTCCTTCGCTTCGATTCGACTGTCACGAAGCCGTCCTTGTCTGGCTGCCCTTTTTTTAGGAGCTGGCGACAAGATACCGGGAGCCCCAGTACATTGCGGCTCTTAGATGCCCCTTCGGTTGATTTTGCACTTTTAGCAAACACTTTCTTCTTTTGCTGCTCCTTTTGGATGGGAGGTTGTACAGCTGCTGCTGAGTAAGCACGGCGAGGTGTTGACGTGCTAACATGTATATTCTGATTTAAAAGAGTGTCCGTGGAGTTTCTTGCCCGTTCTTCTCCATAGGAACCTACTACGCTTTGGAATGGGCAACTAGCTTCATATTTTCTGACTGACCGACCCTTTGACAATTCAAAAGTGCCTGTAATTGGTTTATTTGAAATAAATGCTTTGAGTTTTTTTGTTTTTTTTTTTTTGTGACGTCGCCTGTACTAGGGTAGAGGCGGGATCGGTGGCGCGCGGTATTGCATCGCTTGCAGTGACAGCGGCCGGTGACGAGTCCAATTTCGCTGACTCGAAACTGGACAGCGATGCGTTGTTTGCACCACGACGAGTGTTCACCTTTGATGCGACCTCAGACATCAACACTCGACTCACTCGACAATGTCGACCTTCATGCACTGCGCGACATTTTAATACAACGGACGAACATAACAGTAACCAACAGGATAATCAAGGTATGCATGAATGAAAAAACACACATCAAATGGTGTGGCCAGCAAAGTAGGCGGATCATCAAAGGAAAAGGAGTTAAACAAGGTTGCCCGTTATCCCCTCGCCTTTTTATACTGGTCATGGATGAGGTCCTCAGAACCCTCGAAGAAGAAACCCAACTAATCAAACTTGACCAAGATCATGGAATCCCTCTGGTGCTATCATTCGCGGATGATCTCATCTTCATTACAGATGACCTAGAAGGGTTCGAAAGAATCGTATACCACATTAAAGCTAGTGTTGGCTTACAAATAAACGAAACAAAAACAAAAATACTTATCAGAGACCCCTTAACTACACGGAAAGTGACCCACGTGTCAATGAATGGATTAAATCTACCTACAGTCGATGAAACGTCACTATTAACATTCATAGAATGGTGATCGTATCGTGTATGATATACGGTTTGAAAGTATCGACAATCACCAAAGCTAACAGGTCAAGACTGAGGAAATATGAGAGTCATCATGAGGGACTTGATTAGTCACGCTAGGAACAAACCAAGACCAAAGAAAATGCACGAAATCTTAGACGGAAAGACAGTACCCAAACGCATCAAGAACCACAGGATGTGCTATCTCGCACATGTTCACAGACGCAGCAAACCACACCTATTACATGCAGCAATAAAGCACAGGGCCAAATCCAAGAAAGTAGGCCGACCGATTTACACATGGAACGACAACCTAAAACAGGACATGGCGGGCAATCGACTTCTGGATGGACGTGGAAGAAGACCGAAACAAGATCAGGAAAGCAGCTAGCGAGATATACAAGAAACCTGAAACGGACAGCAGCGAGAGCTCAGACGAAGATACAGAAAACAGCAAATTGTAGCATAGTACAGCAAGGAGTTAGAAAAGAGCCGAGAACGAAGCATAATATCTCCGCCAATGGATTCTACGGCGAAGATCGAACGAAGTCAACTGGCGGCGACGTCGTAAAAAGATGCCCATCTCTAGATAAATATTACCCGTCTCTCCACTAGTCCATTGCTTACTCAAGGATGCATATCCGGTAGGCTCGCAAATCCCTCCTTATCCCTAAGGGCACTTTCTATCCCTACCATTACCCTCGCCCCCCGGTCTACTCTTTGATATGCAATGGCTTCTGTAGCTCCATGAACCATGAGGCTTCAGGGGCTAGTGCAAATCCTGGGGTTCATTCGATTTATCGAGTCTGGTTAAGCCACGCTGGAGTCGGTGCAATTCATTCATTCATTCAACACCGAATATTTAGTTTTAGTTGTAAAAAAAGGATTTGTAAACTTGCCAAGTGCCTTTTTTTACACCTAAAACCGGTTACAACTTAAATTCAGTGTTATAATTGCAATTCATAATCAATATTTTAGACAGTTGTCTATAATTCATATTTCCATACAGTAATATTGCCAAATTAATCACACTGGTGTTACAACCTGGTGTGACCACGAGTCCGCCAACATAGGAGATAGATCAGACAATTATTAACGGTTATGTCGTTAAAAGTTTCTAGCGGCGACGGCGCTAGTGTAGTCCGCGAAATTCAATCTTTCCTACGGTTTTTGCAATTTGCAAGTCAGTAGGTCAGGTTGTGTGGTAATAAAAAAGTTAGACCCACCTGTAACAAATATGTAATTACTGAAGTTTACTCATTAAAATCATGAATAAGTACCAACTTCATCCGCATGGTGGTCGGAAATTATCGCTCGGGAACATTCTACCGGGATATACAGTATCCTATGTTAGGTCTCAGGTTATGGTTTGCCTGTCTGTGTGTCAAATTTCATCGAATAAAGTTGGTCCCATTTGAAATTAAAACATAAAATCCATGGCGGCAAGATAAGCCTTTAGGCGCGGGCGGGCCACATAAAAGAGACGTGAGACGGGACGCAGACTTGCATTTGGCACAAAACGTATAGAAAAGACAAGGCGCAGGCGCGTCGCTTTTCCATTTGCATACTATTTGCCTTTCTGCGTCCCGTCCTCGTCTCACGTCTCTTCTGTGTGGCCAGCTCCTTAGGGGTGGATTTTATGTTTCAATATGACTGTCAGTGTTGCCGCTGGCTTTGCCGCTAGGCATGAATATTAACAGCTAGGACCGACACGGTTTACCGTGCTTTACGAGGCATAGATAGAGGGGTCTCGGTATGATATGGATTGTCACTCATTCAAAAACTGACCGCGAAATACCTAGGTATTTTTTCAAGATTCACTCATATGTATAAAATATTTTCAGGTGAACCAAAAGAAAGTCGACTGGGCATCAGAAACTGGCAAAAAATTGGCTGATGCTATAATACTTCCTGAAAAAGTGCAACAATTTGCTATATGCAGGGAAATCATGATGACGCAGAATAACAAAATAATGTATGAAGCTGCATATCCATTCACATGTCTATTTCTTGCTTACAATCTTTCTCAATATCTTAATAGAAGATTAAACTTATATGCAGCACCTCCGTTTATAAGAGGGGTATTATACTCAATAATAGGCATGTTTGCATCAGGTACATATTTTCTTATGAAAGATATGACAGAAGTTTATTATGAAGCAGACACTGACCAGAGATTATGTGAACTTGGTCCTGAATATATTGAAAGTGGTAAAATATTTTATGAAAAAGTTTTAAATAGAAATCAAGCTCTTAGAGAATTGATGGGGAGAGAAGGAGAAAAGAAATACAGTAAAATGGGAAATGAAAACTTTGGTATACGACAACCCCGTATAGCCTTAGTCCATAGGAAACAATTTTTTGAACAAAAATTTAAAGAATTAAATGCCTCTCAAACTACAAGCGATGCTGAAAGATTAGACTAAATCTTATATTGTTCATTGGTAGATTGTTAACCGTATAGTTCGGAAGGGCCCCCAATTGGACCCCAACACAAAAACCTCCGCCGGCTCGGTAGCGGATCCAATTGGACCCCAGAATTACCACATACGACACCCTATCTCGATTATGGAAATATTTAATATGCTACCCATCAAATCTTATGAATGTGCGTTAATTATGAGAGTTGGATAAAAACTCATTATGTTTACGCCATTAAATCTTTCATATTCAGCGTGCAAGTTAATTAATGAACCTATATAAAATTCAAGACTGTAAATACCATAATCACCATTTTGATGACAGTGGTGGTCGAGGCTAAAAATCATAAAAATTGGTGATTTTGAACATCCATACCCCACCACAGGGGCAGTGAATAATACATCATTTAATTATTTGACGAATTCATCCATTGTTCAAGTTAAATAAATAGTGGTAATGAAGTTTTGTGTTATCCAAAGACGAAGTTTCGCGCCAATCGTGCGTGTTTTCATTTTTTCTTTTCACGAATATCACTCATACACATGCAGATACGATTTAAAATGTGACAAATATTATTCGTGATATTATATACAACTAGAAAATGTCCAAATCTTAACATAATATACGAACACAGGTCCAATAACACGTATTATTCATTACCACTACTGAAAATGTTTTCAAAATCGCCGACCATTATACTTTTTTTTATTGTAATGATGTCCGAAAACGATTATGCCAAACGATTATTTTTTAAATTTCGTTCTTTTCGATTAATTAATATGTCGAATATAAGAAATCGATACTTGGAAATTGAAATAAAATTGTTTTACACAATAAATACATTAAGCACTGGTTAAATTAATAATTTATACTTTTCCAATGTTATTTTAATCGTTTTTCGGTTATTAGGATCACAGGACCTTATGGCGGGGCTAGGTACCTCATCTTTTGAATAAAATTTCGCGCCGGAATGTTCTATAATTGAATTTAAAAACGGAATGCGCTCGCTGTTCAAAATTATTTTAATATATTGGACAATTATTTATTTTTTATACTCTTTTCTGATAGTTTGCTACAGAATGCCCAGTATACTTTTTAGGTAGGCGTAGGCTTAACAAAATTTTGTTTGGTAATGGTGATAAATGAATTCCGCAAACGCTAATATTTTATTTTAGTTGTATGAGCTTGGTAGTTTTTGTTTTTATTAGGTTACTTTAGTAGGTACTAGATTTTTTTTTTTTTTTGTGGGAGTTTCCCAACGAAATTTAAGAAACTGACTTGTCTTTGTCGGACCACGCACAAAAGGGTTCCGTAGTTGGGATGAACATATACGCATGCACATTGCACAGCATTAATTTTTCGACTGCAAAAATAAGTTTGTATTTCTAGAAAAAACTACGAAAAACAAAGTTAACTCTGCAGTTGTAACCGAAAATAACCCATAATTCATTGTTGAAATACGGGTTATTTTCGGTTACAATGGGTTATTCACTTTAAAAAGCAGTCACTTATAAGCATATTATCATTTTTATTATAAGATCCAACAATGCTACATGCTTATGTGAATAGATCTTTTTTTCGTCCCTCGATTGCATGTTGAGGAATGACACCCCTAATTATGTTTATCGTAATTTTACTAAACGATTTTTGGTGGTGTAAAGAATAAACCTTCTTCCAAATTTTCAACGATATAGTATAAATAGGTGTCCGAGTAAAATGCCTGTATGATATCTGAACCCATGGACGAACGGACGTGACGAAATAATTAAGAGGTCCTTTTTTACGGATTTTGGCTATCGAGTTTACAATCGATAGCGACTGATGTCTATGGTAATTTATTTAAAATACAATTATAATTTCATCTTATTGGGTATCAACACTATCACCCGAAAACCACACGACACACATGACAAAAACTTTTCGCAGCCGCCATCTTGGATTTACATTTTGACCTAACTATTGACTTTATCACCATCGCAAACTATGAAAACGACAGATATTAGGAAAAAAAAAAATTGCAGCCACCATCTTGGATTTTCATTTTGACTAAATTCACACTTTCCCTTTCTTTCTCTTTTGCTATCAAATTAGAAGAAGACCGTCGCAAGTATGAACGCTTTTCCGAAAACTTTTTTTTTTAATTTTCTGGTTTGGCCCCCCAAAAGTGACTATTTGCAAAATCCATTTATTTACATTACACTTCCGTGTTTGGGTCACTAAAATGTATATGTGTACCAAATTTCAACCTAATCGGTCCAGTAGATTCGAAGCAAATTGGCTGTGACAGACAGACACAAGACTCGTGACATGAGTGATCCTATATGAGTTTCGTTTTTTCATTCGGTCGTACGGAACCCTAAAACGTTACACCACTTTCCACAGTGTACGTGTATGTACTTATTACTAAAATTAATTTAAAAAATAAAATAATTAATGAAAAATATACCAAAGAGTTTTTATTCAGTTTCTACAATTTTTAATCAAGTTTGATTGTAACGAATATCGATTAGGCTGAGTGCAACATTTGAATCGAAATAGAAAAATTGGGTGAACGGTAAGCACTAAGAAGTGTCACGTCGCACCACAATTTTTGTTAATTTTTGTTCATATTTGATCGTGTTTTTTATCTAGTATAAGTATGAATAATGGTAAAAGTAAGAATGCAGAAAGAATGATAATATCTTTATTTGGTCCTTTTGCATATTTTCAGCAAGAGAGAAGATTGTTTATGTACATATTTTCAGGGAATCTGAGTTGCCTACTTTTTGAATAGGGGTATTTATACCTATTTTATACAACTTTCGCAGTCGACTGACGCGGTTTGACCGACCTCAACATATAATTTATGATATTTACCACAAATTTATTGTATAAAATAGATGCGGTAACATACTTTTTTTGATAAATTCGAATGCTGAAAGTTCATGTAAATTCCTGATTTTCATGACGGAATTCGCAACACCCCGTCGAGTTAGCTGATGTGTCACGTGTCAAAATCTTGTCGAGCAGAGAGGTTAATCACTACGTAGTGTACCTAACCTATAATAAAAATGTATAAAAATGTTGAGTAGGAATAATATAGTAAGAAATAAAATAATGTTTCGTTAACTTGCATTATTATTTTTAGGGTTCTATACGGTCTGTACCTCAAAAGGAAAAAAACGGAACCCTTTAGGATCACTTCGTTGTCCGTCTATCTGTTTGTCTGGCAAGGCCCTCAGGAACGCGTGGAGGTATCGAATTGAAATTAATATTAAATACGTAGGTCGACGGTCCCTTGGAGCTCTATAAAAATCGAGCTTCTAAGTCAACGCAATAAAAAAAAATGCGCCCATTAAAGGCCAACTCAGACCGCGACGGAATGGCAAGGGATTTAAATTTTTACCAATGGACATTCTAACGTATCGATATAGAAATACGACATAAATTGATATGCTTTAAAATGATGCCATGGCATCGAAAGGGATTTCGTTGCGAGGCATTGAAAGACGCGCCACGGGCTGCCGCGGCGTACTGCGGTAGGCAACGGCATGCCGAGGAGCCGGCGCTGGTTGTGATATACCGCGGGTCGCCCGCGCCGAGGCAAGGCGCAGGAATGCCGCGGTATCTAAGCGGCTAGTGTGCGCTGAACGACGGCAAAATCCTTTGCCATTCCGTCCCGGTCTGCGTTGGCCTTTATGCGATAGGTTTATTTGAATACCTACTCGGAAATAAAACCGACAGGGTACCTACTACTCGTTGACCTAGAATCATGAAAGGCAAGAAGCAAGCTCTCACAGCACAAGTAACGGCAGAAAGTCCGAAAATCCTTAGGTACCGTAGCGTAGTTCGACATTTGCACCTGGTCAAATGAGTCTACGAGATTAAATAACCACACCTTGGCATTCCGGGTAAAAACAGACTCCTAGTTTTAACCCGCCATTACAAACTTACATTTGTAGTTGGAGAATAGACCGTGACGGATGAATGGGAGAACATGTTTTTCATAGAGACTGTTTGTCCCTATTTGATTTCATTTAAATAAAATAAAAGGATAATGCTACGGAATGTATAGACCAAAAACCCAGAGTCGATTAAAATAATTCATGCACGGTGAGGTAGGGGAATCATAGTACGTCACCAATAAGCTTTTTTTTTTCGCTAAAACTATCCCCCGAGGGGCTGATCTCGGGGTTCTAGGGGTTCATTCAAATTTTTTTTTTTAAATCGGGTGAAAATATTGATGAAAAAACAAATTATTTAAAAAACAAAAAACCCGCCTGCAAATACAATACAATACGCCTGCAACCCGCCGCCTGCCCTGCTGCTTTTGTTTTTTAAATAATTTGTTTTATTTCAAGCTTTTGATACTTTATATTTTATGGAATTAATAATTAACAAAAAAAAAAAAACTAAAAGGACTTACTAATAGATATAAAAACAAAGGGACCCTCAGGCGTCGAAGTATTCGTCCGCATCGCTGTCATCCGGAAACGTGCCCAGAAGACTGGCAGCATTGCCACGTTGAATGGCAATGCTAATTCTTTGGCCAAAGAACAAGCCAGCCCTCTGGTCACGTGAAGTATCGACCAGTCGGTGAGAAATTTCCTTAAAAAGGAGACGCGCACTCGGGCCCCATGACCCGAGCGTTTCGACCCCAAACGGCTCAAAACTGTAGTTGCCCACAAGGTTACAGTATTTGCGCCGCTTGAGGGTCTCAGCAGCCGCAGCAGCGGCGCCAGCACAGCCCGCCGTGCTAGGAACATGGGATGGCGCAAGGGTGTCGACACACGTTGCGTCCCACACCAGAGGCCTACCCACCTTCCAAGGCAGCAACGTCATGCCATCTGGTCTCTTCCCATCGTCACTTACCAAGCCGTTTGGTTCTAATACCGCTGGTACGCCGGCGGTGACAAGGGCTCGACGAATAATATAGTTGATGCTGGCGTGCCGTGCTATGCGGCCTGCACTCCTGTAGCAGGACAGGCCATGGTGCCCGAGACTGTCGACAGCTTCGCCGCAGTGACACCGATGCGGAGCGACACAAGGTGCGCCTAAGCGGAGACAAGTTTAGTAGCGAGCCGAAACGATGAGTCATCCATCATAGTACCTATGGTGGATGACGGGAGCGCCTGAAGCCATAAGCCCGACTCCCATTCTCCCACAGCCAGCAGACGGGCACGCTCAACAATATTAGGTGACGTGTTTATCAGGGTATTCCGTATAATACTGCAGAGCGGCACGTCCCACCGTCTCTGGGAGGACGGGTTGTCGGGCAAAACCGTATTGGGACAAGCCATTTTCCAAGCGTTCAACGCATCAGCCAAACACGGTACCTCAAACTCAACCAGTGAGAACGATAAAATGTTCCTGGTTAATTTATCGGTACTGTGGACTGAGGAGAGGAAGGCCGGTAAACTTATACTTGAAATTTTTCGAAGCTTTTTAGTTTTATTAATTTATATATTTCGAATTAACTCATTAATAGCTTTTATTTGATACCAATATTGTAATTTATTTTTAAAAAAAAACCTTCCCCTCCCTTTTTTTTGTTTCCAGATGGAATTAAAAAAATATATATAGCCTATGTCACTCCCACAATTAAGACGAACCTAACGACACCTCGTATGTTAAAATCCATCAAGCCGTTTAGGCTACAGAGCGTGCCAAAGAAATAGACATACATACATACAAACATACATACATACATGCATACATACATACATATTCTCGAAATACATTACCCTCCTTCTGGGGCAGTCGGGTAAATACACAAAAAATAGAATCTCCTCCCTTTTTGGAAGTCAGTTAAAAAGTGTGATTGTTGTATCCTGCGGGGTCGACTAAAACGCTACGGCAAAAACTAAAAAGGTATAACTAAACAAGACATCACAAACACAAAAATAACATCGGTTTTCGTGCCGCTAAGGGAAACAACTGTATTGTACACACGGCTGATCTCGCATTGTATAAGATTTCCGTACAATGCGAGGTCAGCTTATACTGGAAATGTATAGCTTGATGTGTGTACCGTAACTAAAGTATATAACTGTGTCGCATCGTTTTATTTCATTTCTATTAATTATCAGATAGGAAGAACAATTATTTTTTCTTCTTTGATCTGTTACAAACTGACAAAAAAAAACAACATAATCAGATTTTGTATAATTTCTGGAGCTGTTCAGTGCGAGTGGTATAAAATAAATTGCTTGAATTGCTTCTACTGGTGGCAGCCCATGTCCCATCTCTACTTCCCATGTCTTGTCCACAGTCTGACACTTCTGGTTCTGACAGTGACAGTCTTGCTCTGTGGTGACATTACTATTCACCCACCCAGCCAGTCATGTCATTGTCATTCAGACCATTTCCCCCTTTGTAAAGTCAATGAATCAATGAATTTGAACAAATTGCCCTTTCACCGAGTGGAGTATTTTCTTTATTTTTTGATTCTGCAACCAAAAAATAACTTCTTTTTAAATCTTACATCTAATTGTGTTAGTTTTCTTCACAGTAATTTGTTCAGCTAGAGTTGCAACTCCTTTATCTCTCAATTTGTGTGTGGTGTTTGGGTGCACAATATTTAAATACTGAATCTATAGATAAATATTGACAAAAGAGTTTCAAGGTGTCGTATCTTCGATCACACTTTCGATAATACACCTGCGCATAAATGAATTGGCGATTTTGAATATTAATAAGTATTGTAGGTAACTGGCATCAACATGTGTGGAGGATTCACTTGTTCTAAAAATGCGCTTATTGCGTTAAACATTCTCTATGTGGTAAGATTTTTTTTCACAATAATAACTATAAAATTAATAATTTATGTAGTATTTTTACACTGTTTTGATAACACTTACAGGTTCTAACATACAATGTAGTGTCTTTAACTGTCTTTAAACCCTTGTATTCCCTAATGCGAATGTAAAAACATTATCAGGTAGTGGCCAGCATTCTGATATCAGTGGCGGTGTACGGCCAGGCATCATCACTGGTCACCAACCTGCCGATTGTTGGAGGAATACTGGCATGTGGGGTGTTCCTCATTTTGATTTCTCTGCTGGGACTGCTGGGAGCTGTCAAACATCATCAAGTTATGCTATTCTTTGTATCCTTTTCCAAAGTCAATTATGTGCTTTGTTATATTGCTTATTTCAATAGACAACATACATGATTATGTGCACAGTACAGATAGGCAAGATATACAAGTTTAGAAAGTAATTGTGCTACATTGCTATACAAATCAGCAAGGATTTCCTAATAAGTACACAATATTATTGTTCTTGTGTTTCCTAATGTAATATTACTGCCATGAATAAACAGTTTCATAGTAGGTTTAATAAAATCATGTATTAACCTGTTATATGATTTCTCTATCACTTAGAGGTTAATACAGACTTGATGTTCTTAGTCTGGCAGCTGCATATTCCTTAGGGATCTGTTATCTACTATTTTGATCACTATTTTTGAATCTTTAGCTTTACTTTGTTTTATTTGTAATTGTATGCCACTTAGTGTGGCAAGGCACAGAGATATCTACTTTATAATGTTGTAACATCTAGGGGTTTAGTTATAAACATAGTTAAGTGACATTCAAACCTCAAAAATGCCATTACTTAACTTTAAGTAACATTTTAAAATAAAACCCCATATCCATAACCTGTTGTGGTTAAGAAAAATAAATGTTATATTAATTCCTCAGTACAAAAACAATTGACCATTGTAACTCAAAGAGTATTCTATATACACCCCTTTGCAAAAAAAACGGGCGGTTTTGATTTTTGTACATTATTGGTAATCATTTAGTTGTAAAGACGTTTTAATAGCCAAACTAACTAACTGGCACTTAATAGAGAATCTGGGTAAGAAAAAAAGTTAATTTCAAATTCGAAACTTTTGTTTAAAAACAATAATAATGCCATTTTCCGTTTGTGACTTTTACCAACATTTTGCAGATTTACGGTTAGAAGGTTATTCTGGCAACTAAAACTAACTTCTCGTTATTTTTAGTAGAATAATTTATGTTTGTCGCATAATCCAACCTTATTGTGACTTGTGAAAAGTGATATCTTTGTGTCGATTGTAATGGCAGAAAAAGCAATCAGAGCTAGTAAAATTGTAGCATGGCTGGAAAAAGGGTGTAGCCAAAAAACTATATTCTTATTGATTATAACAAATTACTAGTCATCTAAGCTAATGACTGAGGCTAATGACATAGTAAAAATATTAATATCATCCATACAAAAGCCAATGACTGTTAAGGTGCCCGTTTTTTTTTTTGCAAAGGGGTGTATATTTATCTGGAACCTTAACTCAGTATTCAGTACATGGTGATTCTATTCCTTCTGTTCTTGGTTCAGTTTTCAGTGGCATGTGCCTGCCTCACTGTTAATTCTGACCATCAAGAAATGTTGGCTCGACAGGTGAGTTAAAACAAAAAAAAAACAATCGACTTCCAAAAAGTTTTTATTTTTCATTCTTTTAATGCTACCACACAAATACCTGCTATGTAAATAACAGTGACGAGAAATTAAAAAATCATCCATATAGGCTAAGTGGGAAAAATACGTATTATTCAAGCTAACTCAAAACAAAAAAAAAAACATCAAAATCAAGATAATCGCGTAACAAATATACAAAAAAAAAAACAGTCGAATTGAGAAGCTTCTCCTTTTTGAAGTCGGTTAAGAAGTATGACATGCTTTGTATTATATGTGAAGAGATTCACACTGTCTTATTTCAGAAAGTCCGATTGTGGCTGGTTTGCTGCCAGAACTGAAACTAGTTGTGATATTTTGAGGTTTAAATTCATTTTGAATTTTATAAGTTTAGGTTCTGGCTGTTACAGTGCATACTTATTCGTCTTTTTGTTTAAAATGATATCTTATCATCCTCAGGCCCATGTAAATATTTTATTTCTGTGAAATTCCTTGTGCAATCAGATGTATATATCTATGTGAATAAGTAGATCTCTGCACACAGCATTGGAAATATATAAACGGGGAGAGGGGGAAGGGGGTGGGCGTAAGGAATATGGTAGTGGCGGAGTTTGCGGAAAAACATTTTCCCAAGTAAAATATCCCAAATGATCTATGACCCCTAATGGAAAATTCTCGATACTTTAGGATACCCACACGTGGTGACGAAATTGGAAGCTTTGATGAAGATTAATTTTATGTTTCAAGGGATGGAACAAGGTGACCGTGGATGTCAAAGAACAAGTTCAGGAGAGGTTCCAGTGCTGTGGTTTCCAGAGCAGAATACCAGAGAATGGTACTGCTGTACATCCCTCATGTGAACTAGTAGATGTAAGTACTAGAAGCTAGTACCTATAAAGTCCAATAGCCTTATCGTCCTCTGTACAACAGATTTGAGTAACTAAATGAGTAAGAAGCAGAGAAATAATTTTCCCAAGTCAATAGTTTTGAAATTTAAACTTAAGAAATATCATCAAACAGAAACATCAACTAAAGTTTTAAGCCTGTTCTAAATAGATAATAATTATGTTGATACAAAACACAACTGTTGCTCAGTTGTCGATAACCTTTCGATAATCTCTGAATACCATTATTCGTATATAAACAAAAAAAAAACGGGACATACCTACAACTCAATAAAAACAAGTATTATACGCTTCCGCCAGCGGCTTGGCCCGCGTGATATCTTTATGATCTGTATAGCCTGTGTAATAGTGATAATATGTATAGCATTCTACTGGAGAAAGTATTTAAAAATTGGTCCATTCGTTTTGATTTTATTCATTACAAATCTTTTCTCTATAAAATATACTTAAATGTAGACAAACAAAAATACAAATGTTTTCTCTTTAATTTTACTGTAGAAAAAAAACACTACTCATGTTTAATTTTCTCTGTTTTTCTATATTACAGAAAATTTGTTGCCGTAATACATTTGAGTCTATACATTGCCAATGTGCGCCATGTATGGGGAAGTTGAAGGAGACTATTGACTATGCATTCAAACTGTGTGGTGGCATTGGACTGTTTTTCAGCTTTACTGAGGTGAGTTCTATTGTCTTTAGTTATCTATACTTTATCATTGTGTAAAGATAGTACCTCTGTAAATAAACACAGTGTGATATGGTTAAGTATAGTAATAATACTAAATTAAATGTTATTCAACCTGTATTAGGATTGGAATGATGAACAATAACAAATACCTACTTAAAACAAACATTTGCAAAAATATTAATCTATAGTGATAGCGTTTGTACCTAAAGTGTATTATAGTTAAGTATATGATACATACATTATAAAATATATAATACATAGATGGCCTTGATGCGTAATAAAATGTTGTCTATTAAATACGATTTAAACATTTGCATGTTAAATAGATACACAAATAAGTACACAACTGTTTTAACAATACATTTATATTTACATTGTTTGTGAAAGCATTATAAACACTTTCGTTAAAAAAAAAACTATAAGACCGTATTTTCACACGCTATAATAAAAACATACTTCGGCGGAGAAATGTCTGAGTGCCTTTAAATTGTGATCCTATAGCAACTTGTAATTGCATTTGTACTGCGTAGCACTACTCGCAAGTGGAATTTTACTATCTGACAGTAATATCAGACATTTCTTGGATGTGGAAATGCAGGACAACAATCACCATTCACAATAATAACACATTCTACTCACACAATCATTCTTTAGTAAATTTATATTCGCATGTAAATAAGAGGTACTATAATCAGGATTAAGCATGGATAAAGTTATTGTTCTCGATTTAATTATTTTTTTCTTAAACTTTTGTAATGAACATTGAAGCATTTCAGATGACCACTCCATTAGAAGCAGCTAATTTCTTGTTACCATTGCCTAAATATGGTGAAAATGATCACGTAGCGTGTATACAGATTGACTGCAATCTACTACCAACATACAATGCTAAATACCTTAGTTCTTATTAAATTAAGATACTATTTGCGTTGCCTCTTTGGTCTATTGGTCACGAGTTGTTCACGAGGAGCTCGTGGCTAAGTAATAACAGCCGCACGGGTCGATCTATCAGGTTAACCTACGCTTGTCGGGGTTGGTCCGTGGATGGGTGACCATCTTTACATATCGAAACTCCTCCGTGCCTCGGAAAGTATGTTAAGCCGTTGGTCCCGGCTGTCATTCGAGGATATTTGACAGTCGTTACGGGTCGTCAGAAGCCCGAAAGTCTGACCACCAGCACCAGTCTTACCAAGGGGTATCGTATTACCTAGTTACTGGGTTGTGGAGGTCAGATAGGCAGTCGCTCTATGTAAAATACTGGTATTCAGTTGCATCCGGTTAGACTGGAAGCCGACCCCAACATAGTTGGGAAAAGGCTAGGTCGATTGATTTTTGGTCTAGTGGTTGCAAGCGTGTATGAGGTCAGGATCGATTCCGGGCAAAGTTTTATTAGGATCACGAATTTCTCAGTAACAGCCTGGAGTCTGGATTTGTGCTCGGTTGATGGCAATCAGCTCGTCGTACTTAAAATAACGGGCGTCGTTCACCTCTGCTTATCCTTTCGGGAAAAACAAGCGCTATGTTATGTTATTAAAAAAAAAAAAGAGAGTTTATTAAAGATGAAACGGATAGTTGGTTTGCTGTTATGAGCGAGCCCGCGGAGTGGAGTTCAGGTGCGAACATAAAGTAAATAATAGGGCATAATCTACTCTGAGGGCATTAACGATCGGGTGGACTTGTTTTGTGGAATTCATTACTATTCATCCCTTTAGCTCCCATGCATTTTTTTTTGCGATGGATCTCGCTGTGCCGACTGCTCGTTAAATTAATCCAGACTATATTCATTGGTAGTTGGCTTGCTGTCGGCATTACGTCTGTATACACTCTACGTGTACCTACGTGTATCTAGATGCACATGAAACATTTCTTAATATTTCGCTTGCACTTGTAACTAACATTCGGACGATTAACTTGCAGTTTCTGGGTGTATGGTTGACAGTAAGATACCGTAACCAAAAGGATCCGCGTGCTAACCCCAGTGCATTTCTGTGAATGATCTGACGATGTGGATTTTAATCACTTGAGGTGGATTGGTGTTTTGCTTTGGATTGCATGTGTGATTTTTATTGATGTGCGCATGCCGCTTTTTCTTTTATAATTTGTAACAGGTCATTGATTTGTGAATTTACTCAATATAAATCAAGGCTCAAGGCTCACCTTCTTATGATAACTAAACTAACTTAATGTTTCTAATTAGTTACTTGGATAATAATTCTGGCCTATTTTATGTTATCTACATCAGTCTAAAAAGAAAAGATTTGTGTATTTTTTGTAATTAATAAGCTCAAAAACTACTGGACCAATGTTACAAATTCTTCCACCAGTAGAATGCTATAATATCACTGAGTAACATACTTAGGCTATAATTTATTGAGATATCACCCGGGCCACGATTGTTTCAATAAGAACGATCAATATTTAGTTAAGCTGAAGGAGACAATACGGATATAATAAATATGTTTAACAATGAAAATGAAGGCATGGAATTTGTTAATGAATCTCGTCTAATTAAGTACTTATTTACTTTATAAGAAAATCTGAAATTAGCAGCATATAAGCCAGCAAAAACCAAGTGCTTCCATATAATATATGACAAAATCAGTTTGGTTTCGATTTTGGATGTACTAAAGTGTATGCATGTACTGTTTACATTATATAAGTATATGAAAAGTGTCAGGAAGTATGCCCTTAGCTTTCTAAAATGTTGGAGCTTGGGTAAATTCTTCGGTACAATTTTTTAAATAGCAATTATTAGTTGACCTGTTATAGTTTGACCGACACCGCTGTACCGCACTTTATGCGGGCCATAGACGTTCAAGTAATTTGATCAAAAAGGCAGGTTCAAATAGTTTGATCAAATAGAAATACGAAAATTCATAATTCTTATGCCATTTGACAACTCATTTTCATCAAATTTTCTCACACACATTCATGCCAATTTGATAAAACTGTTTGAAACAGCCTATTTGATCAAAAATGCGCGGCGAGGCGAGGGGTGGGACGCCGTGAGCGTTGACGAATGAGCGGCCTGCGCTGACGCACCGTCTCGCCGCGCACATACCTAAGGCGCGTTACAACGGTTTCAGTCAAACTACTTATAGCTAACGTTTTCGTTGTCAAATATTGATGTTCAATTTTTTTCTTTAAATTTGGAGTAATACAACTTGAAAATTGTAGTATTTCCACATTTATATTTATTTCTATATTATTGTTGGCTTAGGCGGTGAGTTGATTATTATAATCTCAGTTTTTAAGGAGTCCGTCTAAACTTTCTGTATTCGTTTTAATTTGATTAATTGCGTGTTTATGTTAAATGTTGCACAATACATTATTAGCATGTTTGCACGTGCATGCTTGTTTCTATTGTATCTGATGTACTGTTTTCTTAAGTACATATAGTTTCTAATGCTCTATTTCTATGTTTCAGTTATTCGCTGTATGGCTCGCCCGACGATACCGCAACCAGCCTGATCCTAATTATAAGGAACCTCATGCTATATTCCCTAGAAAGAACTACCTTTACTGAAATACGACGTGTTAATTTTAGAACTGTAATATTCCTGCAGACTGATTTAGTGAATTTTTACGTTTACGTAGTACCAGCTGTTTGTTTAGATGTGTTGTGTTTCCTGTATATAAAAGTCTGCCTTCATAGGTGCTAGGGATATAAGTAATTAGTTGTTACCGAGTGAGTAATAAAATATACCGTATAAAATCAATAAACATCTTTTCAAGACTAGTCCACATTGTAGGTACCTATAACACGAAGATACCGGAGACCATACCTTTTATAGTATAATTGTACTATCATTTCATTAATTTTGAGATTATCTGCAACTTGCATCGCTTATAATAACTAAGCAAGTGTAGTTTTTTAACATCTTAAGGATAAATGATTAAAATTCGTCTACCGCCATAACACAATTTTGCACAAAGCCTGTTTTAATCGTACCTATTTTTCTCAATAAAATTATTTCATTGAGCCTCTTTTCGGCACTTATGAAGCCAGACCGTAAATTAAAAAACAAAACAAAGACTTCCTTCTAACTTTTGTAAGTGTAGGTAATACGAATGTGATTAAAAAACGTTCCAAATTGCATCTACAGTGTCGTTCAATCTTGGGTTTATAATATAGTATAGTTTATAATAGTTCAGTAAGATTAGACCAGACCAGACCAGATTAGACTTCAAGTAAAGGCTATTTTTCTCTGTAATGTTCTTATTCAGTAGATATTATTAAAAAAAACACGCTAATTTAGAACGCGTATCAATTTTAACTTATTTGTTTAAATTATGAACGTTTATAATGTTAGAGAAGAAAATACTTTATGTATACTTTTCTCGTCTGAATGTATAGTTCATTCTAGTAGTAATTAATTATTATTTACATTTTTAGTCATCTTGATTCCATTTTACTGAAAGACTAGTGATCCTCGGATTTTATTTCCCTAAATAATTATGAATACTTACATAAATTTAGAATTTTAGATTATATTGGCTTCAGACAGTTAAATGTTTCATATCAATTGGAGTATTTAAAAAAATATATATTATGTATTACCCTATATTTTAATGATATTAGTGAGTACGATACTTTATAATTATGGCTTTATATTTTCTATGCTTACGATCAACTGTTTCAAGAGGCGAATTGAATAGGTTATTAATGAATATAGCTGCCGTTTTATTTTATTTGACTTTATAAATAGAAGGTAATGCTTTATTAAAAGAGGCTTATAAACTGACATCACCGAGGTCGATTGTGATCTCACTGTTTTGCATTTGTTTCTATTAATTAAAACAATGCCATTGCAGGTACTAGGATTAAAAACTTAAGTTTTAGGTACATTTCATCTACTAGTCAGTAGTCTTATAATTTAGCATAATCTTGATTTCAGTTTGAATAATAATATATGCCAATAAAAGTATACTTAAACCAAAATTAGGCTCATATGGACTGAGTTTGTTATAGATAGATTGAGTGCTATCTGTAATTGTTGGACGCTTGGACTGTATTGCCCTTTTTTAACTCGATTAAAAGCTTTAATTAGTTATGTTATCATTATTTTGTATAATTGGACATCACCAGTTAATTTCCCAGTCTTATATTTTTTGAAACTTTAAAATGGTAAAGAGATATTTTGATACTTAGTTTTGTTTTAGCAGTTTCACACAGGAGTTGACTTAGTTGAAACAATTTGTTTTTATTGTGGCCAAGTCCGAATTTCGCCAACCAGAAACAAAAGCATACTTTGTATATTATTTTACAAATATAGTACCTAATGAGGTAATAACTACACATTATGTCAATAATTTTGCCAAATGAATTGTCTTTGTGTATTTATCAGTGTATTGATATGATCTATCTTATTATTCAGAAATAAAGTGTGCAAGCATTATTCGATTTTTCATTGTTAACTATCAACCTTAGCCAGTCTCGATGGTCCAGTACATGGGTCATGCGGCATGAATCATGCCAAAAGAAATTAGATAAGTACTCAAAAATTATAAAATGTTTCTTTATTACAAGTATCGACCACGTATACACTTTTCCATACGTTTGAACCAATTGGAAAATAACTCTGACCACTCTCTTTAGACATCTCAGCAATCTCGAAATTATAGGCAGTCGGTGCAATCTTTGCTTTCAAATTGTATGTCACAAAAATAACCAGCCTAAGATAGTGAATATATTTTTTCCATCTGACGTTTTTGTCAATCAATAAACTAATTGAAACCACATATTAAAAATGAAATGTCGTGTTATAAACAAGAAATAATTACATATCATAGTGTAGTGTAAAACGAGATGTTACACTCTGTCATTACTTAAACTCACGCATTGACTTATTAGTACTACTTGTAACAATGTTAGGACTATTGTAATATCGTATACTTTTACAATCTTTGTAAATATGTGAGCACCATGTATCTGGTAATTAATTTATTCATTATTGCTCCATTTATAATTCTTTTTACCTTTTGTGGTACAGTAATCTTATTGTAGGTGCATCGTCTTCACATATAATTATATAATTAATGTATACAAAATATTGTAAAACATTTTTAAAAGAGTAACGGTGGAGTTTCTTGCCCATTCTTCTCCATACGAAAACTACCTTTTGGAAGGGGCAACTAGAATCAATTCTATTTCTTTGTTTGACGTTCAAAAGTGCCATATATGTGCCTATTTGAAATAAATTATTTGACTTTGACTTTGATGAGTCCGTTCATTGTTCGTATATTCATTTTGTGGTCGGATTAGGTACATAAAGCAAAGACTGATCTAACTGCAATATTCCCAATTAAAAAACTATACTAATGTCGGTTAATTGGAATAAAAATAATAAATACTAATACAACTCACTCCTTTGGTTTTGAATTTTTGGTTTTTGCCACAGTCTTTCGAAACTAACCCGGTTTTATTTTTTGTGGCGCAACATGTATTAAGGATCGTGCAGACTGGCGCGACTTGGGTTCTGTACCTACTCAGCATAAGTGCTTTGGCAAAGTCTGGCAAAGTAAGCTCAGTGGATCAGAAGCAGTAGTGGCGCAGTGGTAACGGCCGCGACTTACGAGTTGATATAGGTCGTAAATTCGAACCCTGACAGGCAAACGCCTGTACTTTGTGTAAATTATTTCATCACCACTGTGATGTCTCAAAACGGTGACTGAAAACAGCGTGAGGAAACCGGCATGTTCTAGAATCAAAAATTCGAAGACATGTGACATCAGCAACCCGCACTGGGCCCGCGTGGTGGATTACGGTTACGGCCCACTGCCTTTCACAGAGGAGGACTAGGAGGAGGCCTGTGTCCCAGGGCGACTTCCTTATTCCTCTTCATCTGCCTAGCCCTTTCCCAACTATGTTAGGGTCGGCTTCCAGTCTAACCGAATGCAGCTGAATACCAGTATTTTACATGGAGCGACTGCCTATCTGACCTCCACAACCCAGTAACTGGGTAATACGATACCCCTTGGTAAGACTGGTTGTCAGACTTTCGGGCTTCTGACGACCCGTAACAACTGTCAAAGATCCACAAATGACAGCTGGGTCCAACGGTTTAACGTGCTTTCCGAGGCACGGAGGAGTCTCGGTATGTAAAGATGGTCACCCATCCACGGACCAACCCCGCGCAAGCGTAGCTTAAGCACATGGATCGACCTGTGCGGCTGTTATTACGTAGCGACGAGCACCTCCTTCCATATTACAACTATGAGATAATAATAAGCAAAAGGAGTAGGTAGGTATGTAAGGATCGTAGCAGGTGGCGTTCTGCCTACCCCCATGAGAAGAAGCGTAAGTATATGTATATATGTAGTATCGCTATCCTAAATAAACTGTACAAAGTGTAACCGGGCCCCTGGGGCAGTTTTATCCTTATGATGATTGACCTGTGCCATAAAAAATATGCGTGTCGACTTGAAAACGTCCTCCCTTTTTTCGTCGGTTAAAAATTTGGTATTTTTTTGCATTTGAGTTGGTTCGAAACCAGGCTCAAACAATCGAATTTATAATTATGAATACAGATTAATTTTGAAAAAAAAATACCATTACTTAAATATTTCATACGAATCTTATTTAGATCAACATATAACCTAATACTGACGTGCAAATTGAAAAAAAAACGTAAGAAGATTGCATTTGCGGGCTACCCTGACGCTTTCGCCTTGAACAAAACGTGTTCACTAAACTCCCGACTTCTGCCCAAAGGTTTAGCCGTAGGTACGATAAAACGGGACAATTGGCATCCCGCACACGTCTTTTGCTGGACGCATCCTCTAAAGCTTTAGAAACGGGACGTCCCGGCTCGGCTCTCGTGGGACGGTTGGGAATGGGAAGCCTAGGACAGTTGATTTTTTTGTCGCGCTTTTTTTTTATGCTCTTTTAATATGCAGACCCATATTAAAAGAGCATAAATTATTATCACTGGCATGCTTATACATATTGGAAATGGGCATGTTTGTAAAAAAACACCCTAACCTATTTAGTAAAGCCGATAGTGTAAACATATATAAAATAGGTAAACACTCAAGGGATCCAACCAGATTGGCTATGCCTAGGTGTAGAACAGCTTTTTGCCATAAAAACGCCAGTCGAATGGCAGTGAAGATATATAATAAGATACCTAAGATAATTAGAGAACTGCCATTGAATCAATTTCAAAGAAGACTCCGAACATGGCTTATTGAAAACTGTTTCTATTCTATTAATGAATTTATGAATTTTAATACAAAGAATTATTTATTACAGACATGAATAATGTAATTAAATTAACTTTGCCATTCCTCTAAGCTTATCTTGAACATTGTAATTTTTATAGTTTTAACATTAGTATTTTTATTGTTTGACATTTGTAATTTTTCGTATTTTGACATTTGTAATTTTCATAGTTTGACATTTGTAATTTTCATAGTTTGACATTTGTAATTTTCATAGTGTGACATTTGTAATTTTTCATAGTTTGGCATGTGTAATATTCATATTTTAACATTTGTATTTTAATTTCATGACATTTTCCCATTGTGACATATTTAAATGATTGCAATTTATTATTTAATTAATTAAAATTATGGCACAACCTAAATTTGCATGCTGAATTTAGTAGGCGGAATATGAAGTACTATGTATTGTATTATGAGATCTGTAAGCACCATATTTCATGCAAATAAATGATATTGATTGATTGATTGATTGATTGCGATTTCAAGGTTGGTTCTGTATACGTAGGGACTTACTTATCTAGTGGGGTAGATGATAAATGATAATGTTACAGTACCTACCTATGTACTTACGTAACTATTGAATCACTCGAAAGGGGTAAGTAGGTAAGTAAAAGCAACAAATTGTGTTGTGCAATCGTTTTCAAGGTGTTTAACACAAATATTTCGTCATTTGATTGTAGCATAGATATGTTATATTTCTATGGTTTGTACCTAGGTATCGCATTCGCATTAAAGAAAAGAATAGGCTGAATAGGTACTCTTAATTAAGTATAGGTACATATATGATACTGACCGTACGAATCGATAGAGTACTTAGTTAAAGTTCAAAAAAGAAGTAGGTAGGAGATAGGTATTATTTAATTAAAGAAACATTTCATAAGTATTTTTGGCGAAATGTACAGAATACGCACAGTACACACCTCTGCCTAACCCTTCGGGGAAAACAGGCGTGATGTTATGTTATGCTATGTTTAGGTCTAGGTATGTAATTAGATAACAACAGTAAAGGCAAATTAAAAGTGGGTTACAAAAGTGACAAAGGGAGGGTAAACAAATTGAAATGCGTTAACACGTCATTTTTCTGCGCCCTCTCCGGATGCAGAGAGAGGGTTCGTCGTATCGTTGTCTACGCGCACAGCGGTTGCGCAGGCCCTTCGTCCGCCCGCGCCCTGGCCACTCTGGGCGGAAAACCTTTGGTAACTGATAGTAGACAGTCGCGCACTGCTCGCTACCACCGCAACACTCATTGATCGGTCTTCACACTGATACTGTGCCTAACGCGCTCATTGAAACTGTGTTGTGCCTGTGAAATTATTAACCCAATACGACATGTCCTTCGATAAAGACGAACTTCGTGATGAGTAAGTATCGTTAACTCACATCTTTTCAGTGTTTCTAGGTATTTATTACGGCAATGACTGTCACTCACTACAACTTAACTAGGTGAATCGATGACGGGTATACCAAATCATTAAGCTAAGATATTTTTTCTTATTTTTGTTGTGTGGATGGTTATGTGAATGTGAATGGATTTGCTGATCGAAGTTCATAATCCAATTCAACCGATATTTCAATCTTAATGAAAATTAATAGAATGAAATCTGTTACGGTAAACGTAACACGGAAGGAAACCTTGAGTTAATTCCAATTGTTGGTAGATTGTTGTTTGTTTCAAAATTGTATTATGTACCTAAGTATTTCGGCAAGTACCTATTAATGAGGTAAAGTAAAACAAGAAGGTGTTCCTAAATAGCGCGAATATGATGTTGCTTTGCAGATTGTTGCTTCAGTAAACAGAAAATCACATAAGTAATTATTTTTGTGCTTTTCAACTACGTACATACCTATCTCAACTTTTAAAACCTGAAAATAGCAGTAGGTAGGTACATTATTATACAGCGTTAACATATCCTGCTGAAAAGATGACCCGGCCATAACCCAAGTATAAGATTGGGTTACGGCTTATAGGTCATCAGTTTGTGTACTCCTTTAAGAAATCAATGTTTTTAATTGGTGAGGCGTACAATCGTTTATGTTGTGTTGTTCACGCTGAATGAAGAGTAGTTATTGCTTGTAAACAATAGTAAACGATTGTAGAGGTAGTCACACCAAGTGTCCAACAAACGGTATAATAAATCATTATTAGGGTTCCGTACCCGAAGGGTGCCAAACGGTGCCCTATTACTAAGCCTCCACTGTCCGTCCATCCGTCCGTCTGTCAGCGGGCTGTATCTTATGAACCGTAATAGGTACACAGTTGAAATTTCCACTCTGTATTTTGACCTGATTATCTAACGTCTTGATAATAGCCGGTAATCGGCAGTTTTGATAAAAAATTGCTATAAACAGCTGTTACAACAGAAATGCCACCAATAAATTATTTATCTTATCTTTCCTAATGTGGTTGAGGATTACTTATAATTATCGTTAAGTGTGAGGAGTACAACTAGTAATCATTAACGTGTCCTCGTGGCTATTATAATAAGAAAATTGGAATAGCCAAGGTACCTACCCAATATTACATCTTTTGTCAGAGAAAGTAGATAGGTAGGTACTCGTACTTACATTAAAAGAGGGTCTCTTTTAAAAAAACACATTTGACCAAACTTAATTACAGGATCTACACATATACCTACGTATATATACTCATGGTCGCTCGCTAATGTAAGAACAGATCCAGGGGGTGTACACGTTGGGCTCGCCACAATTGCGGCGATAAGTCCGCCTTTTGAGGAGTGGCTAGAGAGGCGCCACGGCGTCCTCACCTTCCGCCTGACGCAGGTCCTCACCGGACACGGTTGCTTCGGGAGGTTCCTGTCAGGCGCGGTCGCAGCCCAAGATTTTGGGGGGGTCACCATTGGTGCCGAAGAATATTTTTAGGGAAATGGTTACCTAATTGATAAGTACTCTAAAAACGTTTTTTGTATATGCCCATCGGGTTCACTGTGGCTCAACTGGCTCAAGTACCTACAGTTTTTTGTTAGTAAAGCACGTAAATCATTCAATCTCTCGACAGCTTGAATGATTTTGGGGGGGGTCACGATCCTCAGGACCGCCCCCCTCGGACCGCGCCTGGTTCCTGTTTCGGATAAAGCGGGAGAAAAAGTGTCATCCATAGATATCGTCATCTGTGCCTTATACATATATTTGTTGGATAACCAACCGCAGTTCAGCTCAGGGGTTTGCCTTGCGTCATACGCTACAGACAGACGTCCTACTTCGTTTTACGACAGCTGTTAGCTACGTAGAAATTCACCGAAAGGCAACAAAGACGAAGTAGTGAAGGTAGAATATAATGAAACGCTACCTACCTACTACTTATCGAACGATAGTGTTTCGGACTGACCTTCCATGTAACTGACACAAAAGCTACTGGATAACCAACTAAACTGCGGATATGGGTTCAAGGTTAGCAAAACGCTAAACAAGTCAGAGGAGCTGGAGATTGCGTGAATGCAATTAGTCCAGAACTGCTCTAACATTATCACCTACACCTACCTATAATATTATGTGCAAATCCATTATTATTTTTAACCAACTTAAAAATTAGGAGGAGGTTCTCTTCAGTTCATCGGAAACTTTTTCTTTTTCGTAGGTAGCCGAATTAAAAGAAAAAGGACGTTATTTTTAGGGTTCCGTACCCAAAGGGTAAAACGGGACCCTAGAGCTATTACTAAGACTCCGCTGTCTGTCCGTCTGTCACCAGGCCGTGATAGTTAGACAGTTGACATTTTCACAGATGATGTAGGTATTTATGTTGCCGCTATAACAACAAATATTAAAAGACAGAATAAAATAAATAGGGGACTCCCATACAACAAACATGATTTTTTTGCCGTTTTTATAGATAATGGTACGGAACCCTTCGTGCGCGAGTCCCACTCGCACTTATGTTCCCTGATTAGGTAGGTACTCGAAGACGGCTGAACCGATTTGGATAATTGTTTTTTTGTTTCTTCATAATTTCTTTATTTAGGTACACTTCAAAGTCACAAACATCTGTAACGTGTAGCCCTGGCTCTTGTAAGTACTAGGAGTTCCTGTACCTATCACAAGAGCCAAAAGGTAGGTATGTATATAGGTTTGGAAGGGTATAATTCCTAGGTCCCACATCTATTAACTTTGCTTGGGTAGTTTTTGAATTAGCTTCAATAATACGTATTTTTCCACTTATTCTATGTGGATGATCTTCTAAAAACTTCACTGTAATTTACTTAGTAGGTATTGGTATTCGAATTTGTGTGCGGTATAGTTAGGTAGGTAGGTACCTCAACTAAAAAATGAAATTAATACAAAAAAAGGAACCGTCTTCGAAAAAAGCACTAAAAATGAAAAATCACTTTAATTTCGGAAGTCGGTGTCTTTCCTCTTTGTAGTGTTGTTTTTGGAAGTCGGTTTTTTTACCATGTTAGGTGGCTACTTATTTTGTACCTATATTTTCCTAAGTGCCTGTGACCAAGGATGCACAGTTTGTCCTAAACCTTTCCAATTTGTTGAAAACATTTTCAGCATCAATTTTAGCCTTTTGATAATTTAATAGATAGGTACTTAGAAAAAATAGTTATAACCAATTCTACGTAACTGACACTATATAAATTGAACCTCAGTCAGGACCGACACTGGCTACGGCGTTGATAATAAATTGTTATTGAAAGCGGTTTTTATCATCAAATATTGGAATAAAATAATGTTCGATCCATTTCGTTACGCCTTGGAACTTCGCTAAGTTAGTTTACTCTAAAATACGGCGTCCATTACAGTGCTAAACTTTGAACATCTGGTGCCGAAGCTCATAGCTTAGTAGAGATCAAAGAGTATTAAACCACTATATAATAATTATAGTCATTGGTAGAGCTAGAGTTTATACGTTGATTAGAGCAATATTTCGATCCAATTGTCGATTAATGTGTTCTAGGCGTGAAGAGAGGGTTCCCAAAATCTAAGCCTACAACAATTAATGATTTTAACACCATTTTGATACCATTGTAGAGCGGCAGGTACGTTACCCATTATTAAAACAAATTGTTGGTAAGTAAAGGGGTGCTCGAATTTTGACAGTTCCTATTGTACACACGGCTACACATCAAGCTATATCTACATTTCTAGTATAAGCTGACCTCGCATTGTACGGAAATCCTATATAATGCGAGTTCAGCTTATACTGGAAATGTATAGCTTGATGTGTAGCCGTGTGTACCTGAAGGTTGTCTGCAAAAGAGAACCTTACTTCATGCAGGTTGGCAGAAAAAATAGTCAGGTTACATTCGATCACTCAAGCGAGTTTCGAATCTTCAAATATGTAAATGCGCCGCTTGTTTAGTTTTGTTATAGGCGCGCAAAGTGAAAACGTACTCTTGAAATAAATAGTTAAAATTCAGTACTTATTACCTTTTATAAAGCGCGTACGTCGCGTAGTATAAAACCTAAATAGTGGCCATTGTTTATATAATAGTGGACGTTGAGCAAATCTTCATGTAAAGTTAAATGACTAGTGAGCATCAATGTGCTTAATGCATTAAACGTAGGTACTTTAAAATTAGTGCCGAGTTCGAAGATCGGTCCGCTTTTGGATGAATACGAGAATTTCGTTGGTTAACTTAAAAATAAAGGGGGGGAAAAGATCAAAGTGCATCAAAAAAATTGTCTGCATCACTGTCAACAGGAAAAGTGCCCAAAAGGCTGGCAGCATTGCCACGTTGAATAGCGATGCTGATTCTTTGGCCAAAAAATAGGCCAGCCCTCTGGTCACGTGAAGAGTCGACCAACCGCTTGGCGATGTCTTGAAAAACCAAGTGCACACCTGGACAAGCAAGTGCAAACCCTAGGGCCTAGGCCCTAGGGTTTCCACCCCAAACGGCTCGAACATAATTATATAAAGAAACGTGCGATAAGATTGGAGTATTTGCGCAAGCCGCTTTCAGAGCCGCTGTATACGTGTACATAATTATTATTATTAATTTAAGTCAGTAAGTAGTTGTATTACATTTTCTATAGACAAAATTGTATAGAACTTAAAAATTGAATGGAAAATCCTTGAGGTAGAGGTACCTACCTGCTTAGCATAATCAGCCTATAATGTTCTCACTGCTGGGACACAGACCTCTCTGTTAGAGGGAGTGGGCCATAATCCATTATTACGCGGGCACAGTGTGCGTTGGTGGATATTACGTCTTCGAATTTTTGGTTCTAGGACATGGTTTCCTCTCAATGTTTTCCTTCACCGTCTTGAGAGCAGTGGTGATGAAATTAAATACACAATGTAAAGTGCCTGTCTGGGTTCGAACCAATTCGTAAGTTGGGGCCGATACCCTAGGCCACCACCACTGCTGAAAAATTGTGCATTTTTTCTACCACCCATGTTGTAAACTATCAAACGTATGTTGTAATTGTAATAAGTCAACTGGGGATTTACCTATATTGACAATGAGTGTTTCACGTAGAACCTGTGTCACATCACGTCTGCAAATTCGAGCTGACGTCATCCTAGTGTTATATAGCAGGTAAATGCTAAAGTTCGTAAATATTTTTACAATTCAGAAGAAAGACAAGCATATAAGTACCGAGTTGATCCATCTACATAATACTTATATAATAATAAATAGTATCTACCTATAAAATAAAGCCGATTTTCGTCTGTCTGTGTGATCGTTTAGGTCTTCTAAACTGCACAATGGATTTTGATGACGGTTTTCACCATAATTTCGAGAATATATTCCGGAAGTTACTTATGTATAAATATTTAACTTAAATATAGCATAGAATCTTGATGTTTTGGGACGACACATTAGAATTTAGATTGCACCCGTTCGAAGCAAGGGCGGGTCTCTACATAGCTGCATACAACATGAAAGTTACTTATTATAAATACCTAAGTTTATCCTAACTATTTTCAAGATAACTACGGTCAAATGATAGGTATTTTATTTATTTATTTATTTTATTTAACATGTTTCCTTTGCCATTACAGACCGACCGATATCTTGAAAATAGGTAGGTTGGAAAGGGTAGGCCGTTTAAGATACCTAAAGATCATTTTCACCGACACGGACGGTTTATTCAACTACAAATAATTCACCTAAGGTTGATTTTAAACTAACAGACGATTCACCTACTGTTGCCATATTGTCACCACACCGAAACATAGTTGCCCCCACATAGGGGTCGCCCACCTGCAACGCTGGGGTGACAATTTTTTTTTCCGACTCTCTGGCACCCGCTCTTAGGCCGAAGGCCGCGGGCATGGAAGTTAGGGCAAATAGTTAGAATAAACTTAGGTATTAACAACGTGCCGCTACAATTAACACACGGGTAGGGTTAGTGGCCAGTAAACATAAAAATTATAATAAAGTAATTCGTAAATTGAAAAATTTCAATTTTCAGACAAACTAAATAATAAAAACAAAACCAAAATTGAGATCACTCTTTGTAAAAGATTCATTCATGAAGCTACCTACCAGCTGGCTGACGTTCTATCGTTAAGATCCTTTGTCGGCATAATTTCTAAGAAATTGCGCGGCTTTCCTTCTATTCGCCTGCATATGGTTCGTGAACCCGGCAAATGACCACTTCGCTACAGTTTTTTAAGTACAGGTTGCTCCAGGGTGGTAATTTAGAAAATTGTAAATAAATCAATAAATAATAACGTTTAATGAAATTCAAATATTTTCATAAAACGAATACGCGAAATCGTATACGTGTGTTAAATTACTGTCGCCATTGTAGCGGCACGTTGTATACGTAACCAAAATGAAGTATAGAGAAGGTTGCATATGCATAAGCCATTTGTAACCTCCAAACCCATTCGAAATCGATCGGTTGGCCTATGAAAGAAAGAAATGAAGAAAATACTTTTGTTAGATTTGTATCCCATTTATTATTTAGCTAGATTTGAGTAGACCAGAAAGGTCTGTTAGTTCAAAGCAGTCGATGGTTTTCCATGCTTAGGTACTCTACTACTTGTATTTCTTTCCCATTAATTTTCTTTCTTTCCTATTAATCCGATCCAATTAGTTTCCGACGGAACCTTTATGATTGCTTAGTAGGTAGGTAGGTATACCAAGCTATCATCTTTAAATTGCTGAATTGCATAACATCCGTGAACAATTTAATAAATGCGTTCCACACATTTCCTTTACTAGGAATGATTAAAGTCTCTGTGGCAGTGACATAAATTATGATTTATTATACATCGAGGCATGTGCATCGAGAGCGTACATCGTTTTATTGTGTGTACACTCAATGGAACTTTATATTTGGTACAAAGTTTTTTTTTTATAACGAGCAGAACCATATCGCAAAGTCGAGTAATAAAAGTTTTCGTGGATTCCGAAGCTGCTTTATGCGAACCATCCAGCTAGTGTTTGTTCTATTCGCCTTTGGAAAGTCGATCCAACAATACGTAGTAACCGCGGTGTGCTCGCGATACGTACGTTCTCGTGTGCTATTCGTAAGTTATTGTGAGGCAGCAAGTGCCGGTTAACATCGTGTGTGATTATAATTATTATAAATATTTATAATTTATTAAATAAGGTAAGTGAGTTATTTTTTTACACAACGGCGTTTTTGACTTGACTCTTAATTTAGATTTTAATTAGAATTTATTTCGTCGAATACAAAAGAACGAAGTTTCACTTTGTTTCTAACTTGATGATTATCTTAATAAATAAGAGATAATTTTGTACCTTAGTAAGTACAGACCTACATTTTTTTATTGCTTTGTATCCTTATTTAAATTTCTCATAAAAATATGTTTTAATAGTTTAAGAAACAAGTTTTTCGCCTTAACAAAACAATGCTTACTTCAAACAGTTACAGTTAATAGAGTTTACTCTTTCAACATCGATTAGTTGCTAACCTTGATTAAATTGTTTGCAAACAGATTGTATCAACGTAGTTTATTATCGCAACGCTCAAAAAATAACATCATGCGATAACCTTTGAAAATAATATGATCGGATTCGCTGAATTAACCAACAGTGATGTCATTTTCGTAGTATGGTCAGCAGGGCTAAATTCCCGATGCATTTAATTTCAGTTCCAGTGTTCCTAAAAAAAATATATAAAAAACTTTATATGTTTTTTTTTTTAATTTAGGGTCAGAAGTTATAGACAAATGCCGTGTAACTGCAAGGTGGAAGATTCGAGTGCATCCTCTCAGCATCAGAAAGGATGCGAGATGAATGTTCGTCGGAGTTCGACCGGTCAGAATGGGCACCATCATCCACATCGGAAGCTGTTCCAAGATAATAATCAAGAAGAAGTCAAGGAGAGCAACGCTGAGGAACCAGTAGACAGAGATACTGTTAGGTTGTGACACGTGAAATAATTTTTGGATGCAGGAAAAAATCGTAAATTTTTGTCTGCTATTCCTAGTGTGCTAATTAATGTGCAAACGATATTAAATAAATTCCTGTTTCCTCTTATTCCATTTGTAGAACATGCTGATAAAACATCTGCAAACAGCTGTGATTTTAGTTTTGAGGTTCTCGACAATCTTATTCTACTTTTTGAGTTTGCGTCATATTTTGCGAGTTTATAGTTCAGCAGTTCGTGAGTTGACCGGACGATTTTATTTTCTTGTGTTTGTTTTCCTTCCCTATGTTGACGACGTTAAAATACGGCGTTAACATTACAAACGGTTTAATATAGGGCTTCCCAGGTAAAGTTTGCAACAATTTGCTATTGTTGAAAACTTTACCTGAGTCCTGGGAAGTCTTACCAATAAAAACTCCCCTCTGAAACCACACAAATTGAAAGGCTCACTCACGATAAAAAATATTGTGGACGTTATTATGTAAACATACCTAGTGAAGTGAAAGGACTTATCCTTATTTGTAAGCTTGTAATAGATACTCATGTCCGACCTTTTTTTCGCCAGGTACCCTGATGGCACGGTGCGCCTGCGGAACCCCAACATCGAGCTAATGGACCAAGACATATTATACCACTTGGCACTCGGCAGCGGTTCTCACGATCTTGTTGAAATGTTCGGCGATGTTAAGGTATACTTTTCATTACTACCTACAGTCGATGTGTCCGCAACGAGAAATTCAGAAATAGCTTAGATTGTAGGATTAGAGAAATAGGTTACTGTAATAGTGTTCTAGCTGTGCCACTGTCTGATGCAGCTAGAGTACTTTACAAATTAGCTATGCTAAGGTTATGATAAGTAGAATTTAGTATGATTCTGTTAAGCCAACCAGGGCGGCATAATCGCATGTGCGACAAAACCCTTTAATTTTGAATAAAAAATCGTATAATACCCACATAGGTAGGGGTATTTCGGGTTAGATTTACTTGAAAAAAAAATCGGAACTTTTCTTGAAAACGGGTCGTCAGAAGCCCGAAAGTCTGACAACCAGTCTTAACAAGGGGTGGGGTATCGTATTATCCAGTTACTGGGTTGTGGAGGTCAGATAGGCAGCCGCTCCATGTAAAATACTTACTGGTATTCAGCCGCATCCGGTTAGACTGGAAGCCGACCCCAACATAGTTAGGAAAAGGCCAGGCAGATTGATTGAGTTGTCTTGGAAAACTTTTGGTATACTACACGTGTCGTATACCTATATTAGTCAGAACTCATTATTCAATCATATGTTATTATTCTTAGTCAAGTTCTCAATTCGGTGCCAAACTAAGCATCTCATTTGAAGATGCTTTTGTTTCTCATTAGTACATAATGATAACTTGAAAATAGTTGGTAGGAACATCATTTAGCCTTTTTTTTTCTCAGTTTGTATGCATGGGAGGCACCCCGAAGCGGATGGAGCAGTTCGCGTACACGATCATGGCGGAGATCGGCCACAAGCTGCCATGCGGTACCACGCTGCAGGACATCAGCCAGTTCTCGTACAGATACTCCATGTACAAAGTGGGGCCCGTGCTTTGTATCAGTGTGAGTATTACATTGCTATACCAAATATAAAATAGTACCTATAGAGCAATAGAGCCTCCAGGACTATGTCAGTAAGTCACAGTCTGTATAGACACAGACGCGTCCTCGATACGCGTCCTCGGAATACCATCCTGCTGACGGGCTAACCTTTTTACTACTCACTGCATGATCTAGTTCTTCATGTACATGAGAGAAGGCAAGGTCAAGTGGCTATTGAGAGTTTTCTAACAGATGATTAAAATCACCGTAATTTTATGGCCGTTTACATATGTCGGGTCAACAAAGACCTAAATATTATTGTTTGCGATACAAAGCAGTTCTTAATTCGATTGTAACTGCACAATGGTATAATCAAAGCCTAATTCAATACTGACCACTTGATTTGATTATGTTACGTGCTTGTATGTATCAAAAGCTTATTAGTGGTTAATACCTACGTTTGGACTAACTACCTACGTTTGGAATAGATTCAGTTAGTCCAGACTTCGTTAATCTTAGTTACCGCTAATTAGCGGGTGCTAATAAGCGGCTATGACTGCGACATGTGCTGGTATAGGTACTTACCATATTGCGATTCACGTGTATGTCCTCGTGACTGTCTGATACGGCAACTGATAAAACAAGAGTAGGGCTGTTACCATCGCACTGTTTATGCCTAGTGGCTGTGATCTGTTATTAGGTTAGGTTCAGGTTTTATGTCAAGAGCCTGTGAAATATTAAATTAACTCGGAACTCTCTTACATGTTAACGTTGTTTTCGCCAGTGGATAGAACTATGTACCACAGGTGGCAAAGTCGCATCAAAATATTATAATTGTGTGCCAGTTCAAGTGCCATAAGGCGACCGTACCAGATACACGTTCCATTGGATGGGCCGTCCACCTATTTGTCAACTGACTGTTACCAATCTGCTAGTGCAACAAATAATAGAGTCGACATTTTTTAATCACTCGCCACAATGTTATCAAAATAAATTAATATGTATTGTATTCATTTAGAGACATTCGGGCTTTTCGGTCTTGACAACCTTGAATTAAAACTTGTATCAAATGCGACCGCTTCAATTGAGACTAATTATTATTTTTATACATCTTGATCATACCATGATTGTCTGCTGCATAAGCAGCTGTAGACTTCATTACTTCATTTAGCTGATGGTCCATGTTCTAATTGAACATCAAATTGAATTATTTGCCGACCTCCTCGGTATAACTTTCCATTGTTTTCTTCTTTCGAAGTATTACACTATCATAATTTAAGATCATAGATCTATGATCAAAGAATAATGAAATTGTAAAAAACATAATAAGGGTAGTAGTCTACCCGTGTGCTAAATTTCACCCAAATCCGTTCAGCCGTTCCGTTTCAATGATATAATAATTATGATATGACCTAAGTACGAAGCTCACAAATTACCCATAATAATGACTATTTTACAATTTGGGGGGCCATAAAAGACCAAGTGTGTATCTTTATGTCGTTCCTCGTATGATTGAACTTCTTTTGAGTTTAAGCTTAAATAAAGGCTGGCAACCTACAATGAGATCCCATCATCATTAATTCACACATCATTGACATGGTAATGTATTTTTAACTGGAACTGACTTATCGCCTCCCTTTTCTCATTATTTATGCATTATCTTTTTGCTAGTAGTTGAGTTTATTTCTATTGAAGTCAGTAGAAGTAAGTGAGACAAGTGAATATACCTAAAGCCGGCGCCAGACGTAGTCACATATTTGATCACACATCTTTGATAGACTTTGCACACACATTTGAAAGCTTGATTGCAAGGACCGGACAGACATAGTCACATATTTGATCAAGCACTTTGATAGACTTTGCTCACACATTTGACCACAGCCTAGGGGTGAGGCGTATGTATATCGTAAGACGTACCAGATAAAAATAACAGATATTAAAAAATAACAAATATCAATTTGTTCCTAACAATATAACATACCCGTTACTTAAAATAACAGACTCTCAAGACTGTTACCGCGGCTGTTACTGTTAATACATTATAACAATCCCCACACAAACTGTTACCACGGCTGTTACTTACATACACACTGACACAAAGGAAGGAATATAGCAAGGTTATCAATTTCTCTCTCTTCCTCATTAAAGAATGGAAGATATTCAATTTAAATTTAAATACGTATTTATAGTCCGTACAAAAATAACAGGCTGTTATTTAATAACATCCAACAACAAACACCCCTGCCACACATGTATCGAACAAGTGTTCAAATATGTGTTCAAATATTGTTGCTATTTCTGGCGCCGGCATCAAAGTTGAAATATGTGAACAAATTTTGATCATATACCCAAACACCCTTGCCACACATGTGTTCAAACATGTGATTAAATATTGTTGCTATGTCTGGCGCCGGCTTAATAAAAAGACTCAGCTTTACCTGTTAAAACAGAATAATATATTTTGCTAATTTAGGAATCCCGTAGAAAAATCCAAAAAATCACTTGAGAATGTGATATTTTATATTTCGACAGGATGAGAAGTAGGTAATCTGTTCTGAATGACGACGACGCGACGGTGCAATTTGCTCGAGAGATTGCATATCGTGCTCTAGGCACCTCGTCGCGGAAATGTTGATTTGCCTCGTAAATGGATCGATTAGTCTGCGCATAGCTAGCCATTTAAACGAACCTCTCCCCATGATTGGCTGACTGTTAGTGAAATATGCAGGGCTACGGCTACCTATCTCTACGTATAAAAAGTCATGCAATTTCCGGACACGGATGTAGTTGTATGTGAGGGTCCATTCATCCATTGTAAATTGCGATAATTGTTAACGAGCTTTCGGAAACGCTTTGAAACCCTCTATTGTATGACGGTGACCTATTTATTTACAACTATGTGCGATGTTACGATATAAAACATTGTAATATTGTACAAATGTACATGTTTCAGGATGAAGGGTTGTCTGGACATTTTATTGTGGTAGCAATCAAGTTTAGTGGAATGTCAGCGAAATGTTGCGCTACAAGTTTTATAAATAAAATCTCTACGCTACAACGAAGAGGGTGTCCCGCATGTGGATTTGTCCTGCGGAACTTTTTATTTACTTAGATACAAATCTGCGAGCAAAAAGGTTTTATATGGGCTTACCAACCAAGGATAGCACGTGAGCAAATAGAGAATTTTGTTCGTACTGTAGAGAAGTACCTACCATTTCCATACTTAGTACTTATATTTTATAGTGTCCTGTAAATAGAACCCCAATAATGGGCTGTGATATTTGACCAATATAGTAAAGCTGCGGGCGCTACAAAAGCACCACAGTTTCATTTATGTTAAAAGGTTTACTCTGAATTCATATACTTACCTACATAATAAGTAGGTCGACCACGCAGAGGTACCTACTGTTTACCATATAATACTCACTTTTATGAAGGTACCTTCATGAAAGAGAGTATTATATGGTAAACAGTCTTTTCAAATATCTGTGCACCTAATTCAAAATACTTTAAATGTAGATATCCAGTGTATGTTTTTTGCATTGTGTATTTGTGTCTAAAGTCTGTTTTTTAATCTCATAAGTAGAATAATTTCACATTTCAAGTGATTGTTGTTTGCTTTTTCAATTTGGAGTTTGGCATTCGCACCTGTCAAATTAGTCTGCGAGAATAAAAAACTGAGGGTAAGTCAGACAGTGAAGTCTCCATCTTTACTAAAACGAATAAACGTATTGAATTATTGAGTAGGCACCTACTAGCTTTTGCCCGCAGCTTTGCCCACGTGCAGGATGGAAATGATTCCACGAGAAATTGTACCTACAACCGGGATAAGTGTATCTAATGTCCTAACCCAGCTATCTAATTGCGTCACTTATTTTCGTAACTGATTCAGACTAATCATCAATTTAATTTTGACAGTTCAACAACATTCATTGCGTTATTTACGTTGTTGAGCAGATTTTTGTTCGAACTTATGAAGCAATGGCTTGGTAATTTGTTTCAAAGTGATTCAGATTCTGATTGATGGTGCATTAAGCAATTAGGGGGCTGGGCTGATGACTGAAGATGATGATGACATGGTTCTCTTACCAGGAATCTCTCGTCCATTCTACAGTTCTGCACTCACTATCGTATTTCCCCCCTTTTATTTGCTTCTATTTGACCGCAGCGAAGGTGGTGTGACGATCTGATCATGTTTGCAGAGCCAACATAGCTAGATATTGTTGTCGAGGTTTGGACGGAAAAAGAGGAGGCTTTGCCCAGCAGCGGGACACTGACATACAACAAAAAAAAAGCTTGTACATCATACATTATTTACGTATACAGCACGGCATGGGTATACCCTCGGTGGGCATCCTGCTGCATGAGGTGATCAAGCTGATGTACCACGCGAAGGTGCGCGACCCCGTGTTCTTCAGGATCGGCACGTGTGGCGGCATCGGCTACGAGGGAGGCACTGTCGTCATCTCTGAAGAAGCCGTCGATGGAGCCCTGAGGAATGTGCTCGAACTGGTACGTTTTAGTGTGAGGCTTTGTGACATCTTCAACTGCAATAAAGGATATGGGGCAGATCTTAGTCCAGCAGAGGAATAACGGGAGGAATAACCTAGGTTAAAAAGATGACTAGGTATCTCATAAAGCTGCTGAGATGAGATCTCATCGGAAGGGTGAGGGTGAGGGTGAGGGTGAGGGAGAAAAAACGGTTAGTGATTTAAATATCCAATGATCTTATTATGAACAAACTTGAATTTATGTGGTTGGGGGCTTCTTGGAAATGGCAACCAAATAATATAGTCTTTTATCAATTTCAGACGGTATTAGGCAAGAATATCCAAAGGCCCGCGAAGCTGGACAAGCGGCTGGCTCGCGAGCTGAAGGGCCTGGCCGACCCCGAGGACCCCTATGATACCGTCAATGGCAGGACCATGTGCACATACGACTTTTACGAAGGTAACCCTTTCTACCACCTCTCAGAACTTAGAATAATCTAGGCCAGTATAGGCAGCAGCTCAATGGGCTAGCTCAGGGAAATGACACGAACTTATGCTGCCTCAAGATAATTGAGACGGATCAAGATAATTGACGACGCTATCCTAAATTCTAGTAGAGGGACGATCATGCACTCTGTGGAACAGCCATTCTTCTCCATATGACATTACCTTTTGGAAGGGTACTAACATAGAATCAATTCTATTTTCTTGTGAATTTGCCTTTGAGTTTCAGCCACTTTGATCAATCAAAGTTATTTCTGAATGGCGCGAAGAAACAACACTGTTCACGGAAAGAAACATAACAAATAAATAAATTAATATTAGCTGGGTCATTTTGGCTTGACATACCTAACAAGGCTATAATGCCAATTTTATGTTCTGCTTACCGAACTGGTAGAGGACAAGGTGACGCAAAGGACACATTCTTTGCTCTAAGCTTATATCTCAAAGAGAAACAAGGAAACAGATAGGAATTTTCGTAATGGATAGATAGGTCTCGAGATAAAATCAGCGGACATAGAGTATAATTATTTCGCAGTGGTGTATTGAGGTCTCTAACAAATACTTGTGCGTTGTCGTCACACTAGGTCAGGGTCGCCTGGACGGAGCATTCTGTGACTTCACGGAAACCGACAAGATGGAATACTTGGAGAGCATTCATAAGTCAGGAGTCGTCAACATTGAGATGGAGTCGCTCGCTTTCGCTGCGCTGACGCACCACGCGGGCATCAAGGCGGCGGTCATCTGCGTCACCCTGCTCGATAGGCTGAGGGGAGACCAGGTAAAAAAGTTGGCCATTATAATAAACTTCAGTTCAATACGTTGCAAATACCAGAATATTTGTCACAAAAGACAGCTGGGAAAACTGACAGGTTAGGAAAACTACGTTACTCTCCTATAATGTATCAAAATGTGATTACAGGTGTTAGCTCCTAAGGAAGTGCTGGATGAGTGGCAGCAGCGACCAACGAAGCTCGTGTGCCGCTTTATTAAAAGGTACATAATTCTTGGCCCATTTTTAACCGTGTTGATCGTTGGAATACACACTATCATTTTGTTTTTGTTTGAGCCCTTGAAATATCTAGCAACACAGGAATTCTTTGTGGACTGACCCGTTCCGGAACTGATTTAAAATTTATGACAACATTATTTGCAGATACCTTCAGATGAAGGGCCGACTGTCGCTCGACGGGCACGGATCGATCGCCGTGAAGAGCCCTCGCCGGTTCAAGCTGGTACAGCAGGAGTCTGAGAACTACGACTAAGCGTGTCCGCAGCAACGCGCCCTCTGTGGAATCTTCTCGAAGCGACGGAATCGGGCTTGCACTAGTTTGGAGTCATCTGTGCTGATCGCTCAAATATTTATTACGCTCTAAAACAAGCTATTTAGTTTCTACTTTACTTTTAAGTTTCTTACGTCACATCTTCAAAAACATATATTTTTTCGACTACTTTTGAAAGTTTAGGAAAACATCTGGATATTGAAGGATCGACGCTTTTGTAACTTGTCTAGACTTGTTCAAAATAAATGTTTTACAGTATCTAATATATAGCTATTGCTTTAAACATTAAATTTGATTGGATATGACAGACTCTATCTAAAGAAAACATAATACGTCTATTGCATCACACTGAAAATTTAGGAAAAGTGGTTTCAGAGCTGAAATAAGAATGAAAATATGTACCTATTTACCTTTAGGTACCTAGGCTATTGTTATGCACCCTGCACCAAATTATTATTTAGATCTTCCTATTTACTTAGCTGAAATGTTAAATACTTACCTACCTTTAAAATATAGCCTTATTGTTCACCAACATTTTTTTTATAAAAGATTGTTTAATTAATTTAAATCAAATGTTTAGATATTTAATCAGTTTTCTAATAAAAATTTCCTTAGGAACTTTAACATATAAACGAACTGTGTCTCACATATCCGGTAGTTTGAATGTTGGTGAACACAGGACTTATTAAATACCAATAAACACGGCATTAAAGTTGCTAAAAGGTTAGCAAAATGTAGTAAGTAGATAAATAATAGCTATCATTTGGGGCAAAACGTATATAAAATTACAGTACAACTATTTTCTTATTGTCCCTCGGCATACTTAAACATAACAAGCGAAAACGAACGGCTGAACGGATTTGGATGAAACTTAGCACACGGGTAGAGCACGAACTTGGATTACGATTACTTTTCATTCTGGTGGCTTTGTTATGTTTACAGTTTAATTTTGCCGAGAGACATTAAAAAAATGTTTTACTGTAAGTAAGTAGGTATGGATGGATTAGTTTATACAATTGTCAAACGTTTTACCTAACTATCATGATGATAAATTATCTTAATATTCTTTATATTATCTTCTGTGATAGGTACTAACATTTTTAAGTAGGTATTTTGTATTCAATAGCCTAATTTTCGCAGCATAAGTTGACGACGTGCGCATCCCGCTCGATGCGATTGAAAGTGATTGCCAGATTTTATAATATTATGAACTTTGTTGCGAATATATACGAGAGATAAGAGAAAATTAAAAATTATTAAAGGAAACTAAAAACAATACGGTAGCTAAAAAGGGGATGGTGTTCTAAAAAAAAAAGTCAACCCTGGCACTCGTGCGGAACTTCTTGTTTCTACTGACTTACTTATTAGGTTTTGTAATTTGTTATGATATTTTTCTAGCAATGAGCTATTTTCTTATCGTTCTAGCGAAATATAAATATTTTAGTAAGACTAAATGGTTTTCATGTGTTCAAGCCTAGGCACGGCGTAAGTAAATGAAACTAAGTGTGGGGCTATGATCGCGTTATTTGAATGTTTTAAAGCTATAAGGTACAATTATACAATTAGGTGTTCGTTTTTGGTTATGTTGTTGCACAAACTGTATTAGCGACAATTGTGATAATATTTGGCAGTAGTGTTAAATGTAAGGACCACGCGGCAAACGTTTTGATTTTCTGTTGGCGATGTTTATGATCCTCACATTAACTCTCACCGTGACAAGTATGGCCATTTGAAACGTAGGTCTCCGAGTAAAAGGATGCGCGTCGCACATCGTCGTCTATCTTCGAAAATACGCACACGCGATTGTGAGACCTAATACCTATTGAGCTTTTACAAACATACTTACCTACCTACTTACCTAATTTTATTGATTACTTTGTGACTCTATGCATTTCTAAAAAACTTTTCAATACTTTTGAATGACATAATGGCACGGTGCTACCAGAGTAGGTAACCCAACAGATAGAACGATTCATGATGACGCGCAATAATAGACGCACTATAACGACCAAGTTCGGTATTACAAAACTTAGAAACATTAGACAGAACCGAAGATTACCGAAGCGCATACCTTTTCTGTAGGTACAGACTCACTAACAATACAGTGGCACTGAAAAGCGAACTTACTTGTGACGGAAGTGAAGGTGAACTTCACGTGCGATACCTATACGAATGTTTGGGTATGTAATTATATAAATCAAGTACCTATCTAGCGTTGTCCGAACCCGCTTGTTTTGGATTCATTGCAAACTGCGCCCTGCTTGCAATGGTTCGCGCACGTAGACTTTACTGAGTTTCCAACTTATCAAATAAATACGTAGGTAAATCATAAAGGTAACACAGCTGAACTTTCCAGAGGCCCATAAATATATAGGTACTAAAACAAGAGGTAAGTTTTTGTTTTAGGTACTTGTTGTAAAGCTCATCATGCATCGCCATCAGACAACCGTACGTTTGTTCCATTGATTTAATGTGCTTCCACGAATGGTGAATGTTGATAATTTATGCACGAAGCGTTGTCAACATAATAATATTGCTTTATATGTTACGAGAAATAAGAATAGACTACCTAAGATATTCCAGTTATCTACGTTGATGTAGTTTCATATTAAAAGTATAAGATATCTGATAATAAGAATGTTAATCCTTGAAATTAAAAAGCTAACCTTAAATATCTAATGGATTTGAGAGTACCTACTATTACTTAAACTAATTTACTATGAAAAATGACCAAATCTAATCTCATCCCGATAGATTATCTACTTACATCAAAAGGGAAAATTGACTCTCAATATAGCTTGTGCGCCAGGCTAAGGTTCATCAAAGGTAAGCAAGTTTATTGTTAGGTACCTAATCATAATAGTAATAAGGCCCACGCTACGATACATAAATCGTTTTTAAGCATGATTAGTCCTAATTATAATATTATATTTATTATTATATACAAATGTAATTCAATATAAAGAGCTGTTTTGATAACTATTCCAATTTAAAACATATCTTACTATCTGTATATTGTGAATTTCTTTATCATAATAATTTTTGAATTGCTACTCTCAATACCTTATGTATCTTATCATCGAAAAAGGCTTAGGTATAATACTGTAATTTTTACAATTTGTAACTTTTCAATAAATATCTAAATATTTGCTCTCTTACATATATTCAGTAACTACTTCTATAATATATATTTAAGTACCTACTATTAAAAGTTAGACTAAAACCTTTGTAAACGTGTACACATAGGCGTTTAGCTTCGTTGTATAATACAGTAGGTACATGAATATAGAGCACTGTTGTTAGATGTTAATGAATATTATCGGCCACAATATGAAGTGTTGTTCGTTGCATATCCCTTTTGTTATGTCCAGTGATCAGTGGTGGCCAGTGATGGCCTGTGGTGGCCACGATCGAAACTGTATATCGTAACGAATTAGGTACGTATATATTTTTATAAAACTATATCTGAATAACCACTTCTTTGAGTACGTAAACAAGTAATTTATAGTATCGTATTTTGTTCTATTAAGTATATATTTATCTATTAAACTTTATGCACAAGTAAAAACTACTGTACAAAGGCGGACTTAATGCCTGAGGCATTTTCTACCAGTCAACCTTAGGGTGATGCAGAGACAGACATGACAGGTGCAACATAAGACAATACATGTAACCTGAATAAAAATGAATACCAATTAATACATACATATACATAAATACATAATTATAAACAAAAAAATACTTAGTCCAGAGAAATAACGACAGGTAGAGGAGAAAACGAAAAATATAGGTATATATATATACATATCCTATCGGATACAACCCTAGTATATAATTATATAATATAATAAATATCGTATTCCACGTAGTTATTTACAGTACCCACACCTAGTTGTTCAATCATTTTGCTTATGTTTATTGGTAAGTTTTCCTCTTGAAAATACCAACTTTTTACTAAAATTTGATTAAGTACCTACCTATATGTATAGGTACTTAATACTTTTTTGTAAACTAAAAGAAAAAGGTTTCCATGTTGAGTGCATATCGTGATTGAAGAGTTTGACTGGGAAATGCGAAAATAAACACTATTGCATGTTCATCAATGTAGTGTATCTCATAATTGTGTATTTAACTACTTATTTATTTACAATACAATATCAATAAAGTTAAGGCAGAAGTGGCAGTGAAAGTATTAACAATTTCGTGTACAGTGATACATGGCACCAGAATTATTATTAGATAAGTACCTAAATATATGTATATAGAGATAACATCGAGTTTTTCCTTTTCCTCTATTATGAAATTGTTTTAATTACAACTAACGAAAATGTGGTCATCTAACAATGCACCTTAATAAATAACACATATTTAATTTCGATCAATTGATCAGCCCAATCTGTTACATCACAGGTAGGTATTTGTACATTTAGGGATGCTACGTCACTTGTGGGAATACTTACTTACTTTTTATTCAGTAATTCGAAATAAAGAAGAACATAATTATTTGATAGCGAGTGCTGAGACAGTTAAAAGGTTATCCTTTTTTTATTTAATGAGGTGGTGCCAGTATGTGACTACCGACATGCATGATATCCGATTTGTACACACTTTTAGGTAGGTATAGGTACACAAGTTGAAGGTACTAAACTGGAATATATGAATTTGCATTATAGTTAATCATTCAGTCTTTATAATACATAGTAAACTGTTAAAATGTACTTTTATTGTTGGTTATTCATATAGTTATGATATTTGATGTAAGTACTTAATTAAATGAACAAGTAAGTTATGTGTGCATTTATTTTGGGTTCAGACCCGACGAGTGTATGTAAGGTGTATCTTTTCATACACGAAATCTCTTAAGGGGTCATTATTGTACTCATCATTATGAAAAACTTTCAATATACATATATGTATACCTGAAATCGCGAAAATAAAAATCAGCTGTTCCCTACATTTATGTTCGCATAGTTCGTCAAAATGTCATTGCTAATTTTTTGTCACGATTTCAGGTTTGTTCCCATAGTGAAAGTTGTTCATAATGATGAGTTCAAAGACCCCTTAAGAGATTTCATGTACGAAAAGATACACCTTATATACCTAACTATGTGAGCTGTAGGAACTTCATGAGCGCATCGTGGATGAGGCGCGGACTGGCGTCGCTGTCGGCCGTGTAGCGTACTCCCCGAAGCGCGCCGTCTTCGTTTCTCACCACTCCGTATTCTCCAACGATGAAACCATCCGGAGTTCTTTCTTCCACTCTATACTTCTTAAACTGGCGACCTTCCAACACATATCCTACTTTACAGTTGTCTTGTTTACACTTCTCGGTTGTAGGGTCTTGCTGCACGCCATGGCTGCGGCCGTCTGTGAGCACGCTGGTCTTTTCGTCTACTTCGTAATTTTTCTCCGGCTGTTGCTCAACTGTGGTCTCTTGTTGGAACACATTGGTCACAGTGCTTATGGGAGTCGTGTTTAAATTAGTGCTTCCGATCGGACGTTGAGGTCTTCGCCATGGCGAGTAGTTGGGAGGGACGCTTGAAGGTACGTTTTGCTCCAGATGCAAAGAGGCAGGTTCACTGTAAAACTTCGATGGTTCACTATATACTTTAGCAGGTTCACTGTACACTTTAGCCGGCTCGCTGTATATCTTAGCTGGCTCACTGTATATCTTAGCCGGTTCACTGTAGAACTTAGCTGGTTCACTATATATTTTTGCTGGTTCACTGTAAATTTTTGCAGGTTCGTAGAATTGTTTTTGGTTAGGAATGATTTGACTTGATGATATGTACGAGGTACTAGGTTCATTGTCATTCGTTATTTCGGGAGTATCGTGTACTATATTAAAACTCACAGTGGTCAATCTTGGATTATTTCGTCTATCGTTCTGTGGTATATTTGTCAAACCTTGAACGTTATTCGGAGAACGAACTGGTAGCATTGTTGCTGTTGGTGGAATGTTTTCGATTCTTTCGTTATATTTTGTAAATTCAACTGACTTTACAGAAGGTTCGGCTACAGAGTCGTCGGTTTGGTAATTTTTACTATTAGAAGCAAATGCGTCAATACGCGTCAACTGATCTATATTTCTAGTCCCTTTTTTATCCGTTTGTAGATCAATTGGTAAAGATTTAATACCCTCTCTATTTTTAATATTACTATTAGTTTCTAACCCGAGTTTCATATGAGGCGCAAATAACAAATCACTTGTTATATTAATATGTTGGTTTTGAACGTCAGCTTCAACTTGTGGATTGATTTCTGAATTTTGAAATCTATGTATTGATTTTTGATCTTGATATCTGTTTGCATCAGCTGTCGATGGGACTTTTCTGCCCAGTGGTATATCATGGATCTCCTCTTCATATTCGTCCATTTTGCTCGAGGGTTCGTCATCGTCGTCGTTTTGACCTTTACCCATTAACTCGAATGGATGAACTGGGTCTGCACTGTGCTCTCTTGTTTCCTTTTTTGCATTTAATTGCTTTATATATTCTATATTAGCACCTACGAGATTTGGCGGTACGTCTGTTGCTCCAGTTACCATAATTTCCTTAACTTTGGAGGGTATGGTTGAGGGTTGTGCACCTGAGGGAGATACTTTAGATGGAGCATGTTTCTGATCATCGTCTAACATGTCACCAGTATATCTATAGGTAGGTTTTCCTCTCCCGCGTCCGACAGCCACTGATGATGTTATTCTCACAGATATAACTTTTTCGTCTGAGGAATCAGGTGAATCTCCATACCTTGATATTGTTGGAGCATTATTCATAGGTTCCTGATCGATGCCGATGACGCCCAAATCGTACTGATTTGGTACTGGGAACGACGCCGTAAAACTTGGTAGGATCTGCAAATAAAGCAAAGTAGGTACCCATTACTTAAATGTATTGAATAAGAACATACGCAAAAGAACTCGGACATTTTATTTAAATGTTGACTGGTTGACAATATTATTAGGTCATTCCTTTTCCTTTGAAACAAGATTTAGAAGCTATTCAAGGAGAGAGGTTAGGAAAAGATATGATTAACAATAGCTATAATAGCTCGACAATTAAGTCAGGAAACGTATGAAGTTATAGGAATGGGCGCGTCTTATTATTAATACTTCGAGAACTTGTAAAATATCTATAAATTATCAAAACTCAGCGTGTAACATTGATGATTGTAAGGTAAGAGCTCATAATCTAGTCAGCTAGTTCAAAATAAAACTGTTTTACGATAAAATAATAAGTGCAAAAAGTAATTAATAATTAAGTAATTATTTAAGTAATGTGCTATGAAAGCACAAACCGTAACACATCTAACACATTCCGCTCTACAAACTACACCGAGGAATGTGGGCTGGAAAAATGTGGTTCTCATCAAGGTAAATTAATCTGTTGATAATATACGATATGAATAAACTGGACGACTGCTTGCACGACTTGCTGCCATGGACACTCTATCTATGGATCGAAATAATAGGGAAAAGAAAAACGTTTTTATTAATGACTGTATTGTCCATACATGTTTTATACAACGTTAGAATGTTTTATAGTGCAGGGAAGTAAATAACCACCAACTCGGAGACAAAAGTCTCGTCGTGATTACTCGTGATACATTAGCGGGATCAAATCGCTCGGCTTATTGGTGATTCGCCCGAAACGGGCGAGTAAATTCTATTAACGAAGTTAATTTATTTGTAGGCGAATCGATTTCTGGAGTTTTCGTTTCGCCTAGAAATAAATTAACTTCGTTAATAGAATTTACTCGCCCGTTTCGGCTCTAGAAAAAATAATATTTAGGTAGGTTCGAATCACGTTCGATTCACTCGTTTCGGGCCAGTAAATTCGGGCAAATCACCAACTCATCTCATGACTAATGTGTCTCATGTTTAATCATGACATTATTTTCCAGCAGTTTCACTTATTTGCTGAAAATTATTAGGTAAGTATAGCAATAGCGCACATGTGGGCTGTGGCGATTATTATATTTATCACATTGTTATTGCTAATAACACATATTATGTCCTACTTAACGCATTATACGTGTGATATTTTTCGACGCTACGCGCAAGAGAAATGTCATGCAAATTACTGCGATCTGGATTTACATAGTGACCGAATTATCAGGACTACTTTCCGCCATCGGCTTCGTTCGTATGATATATAATCCTTATAGCCTACTGAGTGATAAAAGGTAAGTGATCAATCTACTGGTGAATGAATTTATAAAATCGGTTCGGAGATTATTGAGGTTATTTGTAGTAGGTAGGTATAGTTATTATAAAAAAAATACAAATCTTTATTATTTATAATATTAGTATAGACTAGCTAGCTGTTGCCCGCGACTTCGTCTGTGTTTTTTAAACCTAAGTAGGTATTTCTTTATATTTTAATACTCGGTTAGTCCCTCTAGGTATGCCCTCTATGCCTCTATGCCGAGCTATTTAATTGCGTAACTTAATTTCGTGTTTCATTTTGACAGTTCAACAACATTCATTGCGTTATTTACCTTGTTCAGCAGATTTTTTTTTCGAACTTATAAAGAAATGGATTAGAATGTTTCAAACCGATTCCAATTCTGATTGATCGTGTATTACGCAATTAGGGTGCAGGATGAAAAGTAGCCATGAGGGACTACTCACACTTATTCAGCTCCATTCGCGTTTCGCTGAACGATTTTGGTCACACTTATACCTACAGTTCTGCTTTTATCAGCCGCATACAGCGTCGTAAAAATGAGAAAAGCCGTCATAGTGTGTTATCTCCGCTGAAACGCTTGCACCTTGTCGAAAGGAGTCGAGACCCATCTGTTGCACTATCTAATATTCTAATCCTAACCCAGGTCATGGTCGACCTCTGTGCGAAATTTCATCGAAACCCCTTCAGCCGTTAAGGCGTGAAAAGGTAACAGACAGAGTCTAAAAAAATGTTAGTATGGATTGTTAACAATTTTGCTTAAGCCGGCCATACACGCTACGGTCTACCGTACAGGCTACCTGTACTGGTGTGCCTGCGCAGGTCGACCGACATGGCATAAGTTCCAAGAACTGCACAGGTCTGTTCCAATACACGCCCCGATCTACCTGGGCAGGCCCACCTGCATAGGTAAACCTCTCCGGTAGACCGCAGCGTGTATGGCCGGCTTTAAGCTTGCTACAAACTTGTTCGGCTCGACTCATTCAATTCGGCGGCAGTATTTGTTGAACCACAAAGCCATAACAATTACTACATAATATATTATGTATTCGATTGAGCCGTCCAGCTGTGCCGATTAATGCCGACCCGAACAAGTGATTAGCTGCAGGCCCTTTATTTTTTCTTTTGAGTTTGGGAAATCATCAAATTACGTCTCCTGCTCTGGGCGGAGCGGAAGGGGGTGCCAGACTTTTATTGACTAAAACCTACCAGTATTCCTTCAGTTGCCTGTTGCCAAGATCCCGGTATTCCTTTCGGACTTTCCCGCAACCCTGACAGTAGTTGCAGGCTAACTCCTAAGGTATGATTCCGAACAACGCTTTACGCACGCGGCAGTGCTGCCGCTCTAGTGCTGCCGCGTCACTACTGGATCCCATACATTTTCTATTGGTTTATACGCAGTGACATTCGTACAGCACGGCAGTAATGCTGCGCGACATTGCTGCGTCACATTGCTACCGTGTAGTGTAGTGGCGTGGCAGCACTGCCGTGTGCAGCGTTGTTCGGAATCATACCTTGACAATTCATATTATACCATGGAGGTATGTAAGAAGGTATTCAGATGTATTACCATTCTGAATTGTTTTCTTCATATTAAAACCAGATCCACATATTTCGTAGGTCAGCTTCGCTTAAAGTTACTTTTATATTGTCAAGTGTTACATTTCCTTGTCGATACGTCACAAGCTTCGTGTATGAACAGATTTTAATATTATTATTCATGTTGCTTGCTTAAAAATTTAATCCCGAACAAAATAAAATACTAAGGATAATATCTAAGGAGTTTACTTGAAAGTATGAATTATATTTATATTAGACACAACTTTGGAAATCCGCGGTCCTTGAATTAAGCAAAAAATTGTTTCTAAATTAATTATTTGATAAGGTCGCGTACTCAATAGTTAGTTACATATACCTACTATGTAACTCTAAGCTGATCTAGACCAGAAGATTACACAGTAAATCATAGTTACTGAATAATTGTAATAATATTACTTCTGCCTTGTTGGTCGCAAGCGTAACTGCTGAGCATTTGAGCATGAGGTCCTGGGTTCAATTCCAAAGGCAGGCAAAGTGTTATTGGGTTTTTCCATGCATTCGGAATTTCTCAGTGTCAACACGGAGTCTGGATTTATCCCCGGTTGATGACAACAGGCTCCCGGATTACATGGGACTTAAAGATAACTATATTAAGTAGGTAGTAATAAGTATACTAACGTACATAACCTACTACCCAAATATTCAAATAAGTAATCTTTCAGGTCAATAGACATCTAATATTGTGCACAATATAATGTTTGCAGGAAACGTTGCTTTACTTTCAACAACAAAGAATTTATACGATAGCCGATGAAAGGCTTGCGTTAATTTTAATTTTATAAAAAGAGTTAATTTTATACTTTTTGCTAAGCCCTACAGGGCCCGTAATTGTACCATTGTAATACCATAACTACCACAGAGATGTACATTATGGAATGCAAATAAAATGTGAATATGAATATTTTTTGTAAATGGCAGTAGGTACCTAGGAACTGAGCGTAATATTAATTAATGATTTGATAATCACGCGCGTCATCACCATCAGCGATTTATTATTTGATAAGTTAGTAATAATTTGTGTTCAGAGCGGAAATTAGTGTCATGAGTGTGTCTGGTGGCTGGCGGGCGGATGCGAGGACAGCGGCGCGGGCGCAGGCGGCGCTGTCAGTGACCGCGTGGGCGTCCTTGCCGAGTCGTACGGTCGTACCTAACTAAACCACTAGCCACTGCTCTCATAAAGGACCGAACCGAATTTAGTATTGTACTAGTAGGATATATTGGGTTTTCCATAATTAATTTATCAAAAACAGCCCGGAGTCTGGATTTATACCCGGTTGATGGCAATGGGCTCGCCCTTATTTCATGGGAGTTAACTGGCAAAATGCGGGTGTACTATGGGTACACCTCTGGCCAACCCACCGCGGAAACAAGGTTATAATACTTATGTTATATTATTGTATTTGTATTGAAAGACTTCAACCAAATAAGATACGTCCCGAAAAGGTCTGCTAGAGCAATGTGGGTTATACAAATATCCATGCTGTCCCTAAAAGAAGTTAAACAAGAAACCAGTAGCTTCTTCACAGCTTGAGAAATTTAAAGAATCTGTATGAGCTGGTTCAAATCAAGTGGGAGATGCGCTCGCTGCAGCCATCGCCGCGCGCCGCCGTCGCGTCGCTACCTCCCTACCTTTCTTTTGCATATTTTTTTTACTTCAAGTGCACTACAAGTTCTGCTCCTCACAAATAACCGTATGAAAATGATTAACAACTAAAGCAAAAAAAAATAAAGTAATAAAAACTAAAACCCAACTACGACTAAAAAGGTATAAACAGGACACCACAGACAGACAAATTAAAAATCCGGAGTCACACGTGTTAGGGTGAACAGATTACGTGTGACTCCGGATTTTTAATTTGTCTGTCTGTGGTGTTAGTTAATTAATTTTTTTTGACCTTTTATTTGATACCCAACATGGTACGATTAAACCATTTTTTTTTTGTTCCTTACTTTATGTCCTCTGGAAGCCGACCCCAACATAGTTGGGAAAAGGCTAGGCAGATTGATTGACTTTATGTCCTCTAGGGGGCGCCATTTAATGTGACGTCACATAGCCTATAACCAGCGGACGATCAAGACGCTTCCAACGATATCTCATTTGTCAAATTGTGATGAGTGATTTAGAAGATGGGAGGGAACAGATGAACATTCATACATACATACTGGTCAAAATCATAACCCTCCTTTTTTTTTCGCCGTAGTCGGGTAAAAATTAGAAGAATCTACCTATAGGTAAGTACCTGTCTCTTTCAATGCAGACAACATTTTTTATTGGATATCTAAGCACCAGTAAATTATAACTAGACAAAAAACTGAATTTGATTCCATTAGAATTTATTGACAAAAAGTTGAGCACTTGTCATACACGGGTGTGAAATGCGAATAAAATACTTGTACATGTTTATTAATGTGACATCGTAATTAATTAAGCATGGATCGAACTTCTTATAAATATTTTTGTATATGTTACTTTTAAGAATAAGAACACTGCAATCCATAATAAACCAATTCCATTCTTGGAAAGACCCAGCGTCCGGGATCAACATTCGTGCACGTAATTACCGAGACCTGAGGATTAACCCTCGAGAATTGAATTGAATCTAGTAATTAATTGATATTTTTGTAAATAAAGAACCTAAGTTAGTATCTAGTGGGTGGAGTGGTAACAGGCACCGCCGCGACCGACCATGCGGAAGCTAACAAAAATCCGCTATGAAGAAACATACCTAATGGCCTTACATTAAATCTAAAAGTGAATATGAATGTGACCTTTAAGAAAAAATGCTCTACAAATACAAAGTACACAATTATTTATCAAGTAAGTATTCGATTTTCAGTGTTGGTTAATAATAAAGAAATTATGCGAATATTTTCTTTATTATTAACCAACTACAATATTGGTGTATACTAAATTGGTATGACCATTACGAATATTTTATTTAAACAAGATGTCTCAATTATATTATAACTCTTAATGGTGCGGGTGCGCAAATAACATTATGGAGTAAGTATAAGGCAATGGCTTCTGTGACGCATTTAGGAAATACCAGCGCCGGGCGCAGAACTTCGTGCTCTTCTTCCTGGGTAGGCATTCTACCTACGCATGTTTTCGGTCCTACGTGGAAACAACATGATGCTTGATATACTTATGTACGTACCTAACATTTTTCTATGCACCTGGGCCTGGTGCAAAAATAGTGGTTTGGCTAAAAAGATATGTCCAATAACTAAAACGTCTCTTGATGACTGAGAGCACCTACAATTTTAATGAGCCTTTTGGCAGTCGTATATGCCAGACAAAATCTTTGGAAGGTGTAGCGGAGCATGGGCGAAGTGGGCAGGTGGGCGCCACACACACGTGCTCGCGACGTGATAATGAAAAACGTGAAGGCCGCAAGCTTGTATAAAAACGAAACGTAAATTAAATATCACGTTAAGTGTATCACTGGATTAATCACTAAATAGGTTATGTCGCATGTCTGTATATGAGATATACTTATTCTGTAAAACGGATTCAGGTTTTCCAAACCTGTGTCTACGTCAACACACACTTACACAGGAGAATATACCTAGTCCGTGAATTAGAAGGATTATAATTAGTTAGACACTATTGAATAGACTCTACAGAAGTTCTTTAGCGTGTAAGGAGATGTCGATGAGAAGAGTTCCACAGGGATCAATGTTCGGCCCTACTTTCATTTATAAAAAACCTAGGCTAATGTTATTCGCCTGTTATGTACCTTTTTGAAATTGAAAAGATAATATGTTTGCAAATATATTTTTTTATAAAATCATTTATGAAAATTACAGGCAGATTTAACCAGATGAAAATTAATCTAACGAGCTTATAAAAAAAGAGTTAGAAACTAAATATTAAACGGCATCGCAGTTTTTAAAAACACAAAGGGCTGGTTCATTTTCTTATGAGTAGGTTACCTACTTTAGTAAAAAATTACAAGGTACTCATGAAATTAGTTTGTACGTCCTAAAGTGATACTACGTGATACAATTTTACTGTAGGTACTTTATCTAAGTCAACGCCATTTATTTGCATAAAAGTGATCCTACTCAAAGGACAGAACAATTTATTTTCTTTAAGTCAAACCCAAGCTGTTGTCATTGAGATTTTCATAAAAAAACGTTTTGGAGGCTTTTGTGGGCCTTTGATTGCGTTGTAGAGTAACTTTATTCAGGAAATTGCACCATTACTGGAACGTTCCTTATTTTTGTAAAATAAATTATCATTCGAGTAGACGCAGCAGATGATCTCTAGGGGCTGTAGGGGGATGAGAGTTCCACAGGGTTCAATTACCGGTGTTTTCATTGCTAAAGTAAAAATACCGCTCTAGCTAATACAGGATTTTTCAATAGGGACAAGGTATCTTGGACAGCTGATGCAACAGCGCGTTGAAATGATCAAAACGGCATCGGCAGTTGAATTCGTCAAACGTTTCGTTTGAAAGAGAAATTCAATGGGTTTCTGATCTCAAGATTCGGGGACAAGACATGGCCTCCAGACCATGTGATTTAACGCCCATTTTTTTTTAAACGTAATACTTTTGTTATCGCTCCGTAATGCTACATTAAGGTAGTAGGTTAGATTAGGTTACCTATTATTAATTATTTTGTATACAGAAAACAAAATATTATATCTACTTAAATTAGAGGGGACTATCACTATCACGTCAATATTTTCCAATGTTAACTTTGTATTTCTGAGAACTCGGAATAATATTAATTGATACCAGGTGCTACAGTACCCGTATGTAATTTGATTAGGCTACAATTTGCAAAGGGCCTTGGACTTATAGCTAACAAAAGGTATGACATAACGTGTAGGTAGGATTATACGATCCGGTAATTTTAATAACTGTTCTAGAGTAATGCTGCGGTTCCACGGCCCGCTTCCTCGCAGGCCAGATCGTGACAGCCCAGGCCGAAAAATTCTGCTCAACAACATAAAACGCAATTAATGCTGTTGAACTGACAAAATGAAACAAACTAGTCATAATCGGTTACAAAAATAAGTTTCGCAATTAGATAGCACTCTATCAGGGCTAAATAAACCTTACTAATGTAGGTACATTCTAAATGAACGCTCAAGAAAAACCAGAGCCAGTCGCTAGTTTAGACTTGCGTGAACGATTAAGGGCGTTTCTTTAGATAAAAGTGCTCCTCGAAGGCCGCCTGCTGCGCCGGACAATGCGCGAATATTGCCAGCTAATTGAACGATTGTGGCAACTATCGCACCTGTGTCACGTCCTGTCACCTCACAATACACATTATGTAAGTATAAAATACGTAAAGAATCTATTTATCATATCATTGAAGTATTGTCAGAAAGCAATGACTTGCTTGTGTATCTCTGTGATCAGTGATCATGATCACAATACATAGTACAAACTACTTATAATAAACAAAGTGGTGCTATAAGTAGGTATTGATGTAAGTAGATGGAAATTTACTGACTTTTACGAGTACGAGAGTTACTAGATGAAACCTGGACTTTTTTGGTCAGTAGCAACTTGCAAACTAGGTTCCACCTACATCAAGCTGGAGACTTTTGCTCTTCGAAGTTGTTTTGGCTCAGATTTAGCATACTAATTCTGAGCCAAAACCACTTCTAAGAAAACTCCGGTCGTGAAGTCAAGGGGGTTATGACCCCCTTGACCTCACGTTTTTGGAATACAGTAGGTTAAAACTGCACAAATAATAGTAGGTAGCCGAGGTAATGTAATTGCAAATTGCAATCGAAGTTATTTGTGATGATAATAATGGATGGATTGGTCAGTCACACAACCGATCAACCAATTTAGTGTTACCTCGTTAGGTATATGGCTTCATCCTGTATGCCTACTTGCTTTTTGTTTTCAATGCACTTGATAATTACTTTACTTATGTGTAGTTCATTATGGTTACATTAATTGATCAGCTTATAAATACAGATCTGTGATATAATAATAACATTTAACTTTTCCAACATACTCGTAGACAGCTTTGAACTTTTTGACAAGTTAATCTACATACTTTCTACATACTTAACACTTGAAATATTTTGCTGTCCGATGATAAGAAATGAGCTCATAGGGCATTTGTCTGAAACGAGATTTATTTAGTAATTCTTTGTCTTTATTATCCATAAAAGGTCTGCGAACAGTGGACGGGGAGCGAGCAAACCAGTTCTGATTTACCAGATCGTGCGGTATTTTAAACTCGAATGCAAATAAATTGACCCATGATAAAGAACTTGAGAGCACAAAGAAAAGATGGCGCACAGCGATCTGTAAGTATTGTACTTTACTATTCAGACGCGGCATTGGCATATATTTTTTAGCATCAACATTATTTTACGATTGTAATTACTGCAATGCGTTTTATTGAGTTTCATGCTGACTTAATTAGGTAGGTACTATATCTTAAGATCTATGTGTAGTTATTATTTTTGTAAGAACCCTTAATCGAACTTAAATACCGTTACGCGTTACTAAAAGCAATTTCGCAGAATATGATTTGATTGTTTGTAAAATTTGTTCAGCTGATCGTGGTCTTTTAAAGTAAGTAAGTATAGCGGAAACAATGTGAAACTTTAATTCTCCTAATTATAATTGTGAGTCGATCGTGTGTTACATTACACTCATGTAGCAGTTACCACTGAACTGAATAAAAAATAGCCTGTACTGTAAATACTTGTTCTATCTACTTCATTAGTATGCTCTAAATATAGATGTAGGTACGGAGATCACCTAAGCTGGAGAATATAAATATTTTATTGTAAATGTAGGTATTATGTTCAGCTGACATAACACGAACTAGATAGGTACTAGTCAGTTCATTTTATGAATTTCTGTGGATGATATAAATTCAATGATTGTTCACGAAAAATGCACACATTCTATACCTACGATTTGCATCATACCAACTTTAATTAACGAGAACATATAATTATTAGGTACATTAACGGCAGCCTATATGACTATCTTTAGTGGACCAAAGGAAGTAGATACGCTTGCCATCTGATGGTATTAAGTTAAACTGATATTATCGAAAATAAAGTGGAGACTGTAAGACAATATTATTACGTCCATAAATACACGAACACGCCTACCTGATGCCATTTTATAAAAAGACCAGGAAGTGCTCTAGACCCGTTTCGCCCTCAGCTTAAACGAAATTAGTGTGCGGCGCCGATCCAGTTCGTTTAAAGATCACTCTGACATTTTATCACACAAATATGTTTACTTTGAACTTGCGAAGGGCGCTGCGCCACCTAGCTGTTGCTAAGGGAATTTTTTACTTTTAACCGACTCTTCAAAAAGGAAGAGGTTCTCGATTCGTCTGTTTTTTTTTTGTATGTATGTTACGCGATTACTCCGACAATTATGAATCGATTTTGATGATTCTTTTTTTGTTTGGTAGGTCATGCTTCAGAGGTGGTCCCATATAAATTTTATAAACTTTGCTTGCGTAGTTTTTGAGTTAGCTTCAATAATTACGTATTTTTCCCACTTAGTATATGTAGACGATATCTTAGTTGTTACGTCACTGTTATTTACATAGCAGTTAGTGGTATACGAATTTTGTGTGGGGTAGGTAGGTACTACAACTAAAAAGTGAAAAATAAAAACTTTTAATAAAAAAAACAACCGGCTTCCAAAAAAACACTAAAAAAGTGAAAAATTACTTTAATTTCGGAAGTCAATGGCAAAAAACGAAAATTGAAAAGCAAATACACCGACTTCCGAAATTAAAGTTATTGTTCCTTGGGTTTTTACGCTAAACTAGTCTGACATAAATCTTTATCTGTAGGGACCTAAGTAAGAATACCTTCGACAGTAACAGTTTACTCTTTGCATCTCTGGCATTCAATGAGAAATTGCAAGCATGATCACGCTCCTTATTGCATAATGACATTATTCAAGAATGCTGGTTTTAAAATAGAACTATAACATAACTAAGGTAGGTATGTAAGTAGTACCTAAATGAAAAAGTAGATGCCTGATTATAATATTTTGTGGAGGTAACTATGTGAATGTAATTATTTAAATGTTATTCATCAACCTTGCTACAGTGACATGCAATTAAAAGTGTAATAAAAATGTCCGCTAAGTATGTTTGTTTACGCTTTATTAGCATAATGTAAATGTGTTGGGACTTTTTTCATTCACTGCTAGAAATCATATTTAAAAATTTAACTCATTACAATAGGTAATATAATAATCCATCTATAGGTACTAAGTTCAAAGTGCTAAATAAAAACTTTTTTTTTCCAAAAAAAAAACAACCGACTTTAAAAAAAAACCCAAAAAAGTGGAAAATAACTTTAATTTCGGAAGTCGGCCTTTGCTTTTTAGTTTTCGTTTTTTGCCACTTTTTGTATTTTTTTTGGCAGTCAGTTGTTTTTTTTTTGTAAAAAGTTTTTATTTTTCACTTTTTAGTTGTGGTAGGAACCTACCTCGCACACCACACTAATTCGAATACCACGACGGAGTCACATAGAACATCGTCTACATATACTAAGTGGGAAAAAAATACGTAATATTGACGCTAATTAAAAAACTACGCAAGCAAAGTAAATAACAGTTATATGGGACAGCCTCTGAAGCAAAACCTACCAAAAAAAAAAAAAATCATCAAAATCGATTTATATTTGGCGGAGTAATCGCGTAAAATAGGACTTACACACAAAAAAAAATAGTTTATATATTTATGATGATCAATAACAATTTAATTCAAATAATTTTTCGCATTTATAATACATATATATAATATTATATTATATGTATATATTATTACTTATCATTAGCATATGTTTATGTTTACATATTTCGGGACCGAATATAATTAGATTTTTTATTTTTATAAATATGCGAAAGTGCTACCTTTTCACGCCACAGCTAAGCGGATTTGAATGTATTTGGCACATGGGTAGATATACCCACTAATCTCATAGTACGTTCCCGTGGGAAAATTTCATACCTCCACGCGGGTGAGTGCGAGGCAGGCCCTCGCACTCGCACGCGACCGGTAAGGGCATACAGTAGGTTGCAGGGGTACAGGGGATGCTCAACTACGAGTATACATACTTACAAGTAGGAATTTCACTATATAACATTATTTTTTGTTTATGCTAAACCCGAAAAGGGGTCATTGTACAAAAAAAAATCTGCTGTTCCATAGATGTGTGTTCACTTAAATCGACAAAATGTATGGAACAGCAGATTTTTTTTTTCGCGATTTTTATGTTAGTCCCATAGAAAAAGTTGTTCAAAATGATTAGTACAATCACCCCTTTTCGGGTTTAGCATAAACAAAAAATAATGTTGTATATATATGATGGAAAAGACTAAGGCAGATACAACAGCAGGTTCAACTCCGATGATTCCCTGAAGCCTTTGTTTTGAATCATACCTACCAAAGTATGACTAAAAGGTTCGTACGAAGGCTCTGCTCGGGTTACATAAAGAAATTAAATGAAGAACTACTTAATGAACACCTATCAAACCCAATTTAGTAAATTATTAACTCCCGCACATTTTTATAACAACCATTATAGTACTGTAGGTGCAAGGTACCTAGATAACTTAAGAACGTTATGTTATGAAATGATGTAAAGGACGACCTTTATTTCAGGGGTGTTAGTTACCTAGTACCTACGGTATTATTCCTTACCATAAAAGTCAGTAACAAATAAGGGCCTTTTCTTCGAATCATGCACATTTTGATCAAGTTTACTACTAGTAGATTGAGAACTAAGTAGATCGGAAGTTAGAACCTTAAAAGTTTGATCTAAGGATAAAGTTCTTAGATATTATTTAGACTAACTGAACAAGCTGGCACTGTTATTATGGCAGAAACTTAGTTAATTAATGCGTACAAAACTTTAGTTTCGGTGAAGAAATCTAAACTTGTATACACATTTGTTTGTTTACAATATTCAAATGTTATATTGTTAGAATGCAAGGGATATCAGGTAAAATATATAAATTATATCATACCAGAAGAAAAATCCATAATAGGTTGTAACTCATTTCGTAGCAGGACAACGCCGCACCTTAGCTAACACACTAGTTGGGTCTACTGTATCGATAATGACATGTCCACTCTGACAGGAATTACTAACAAGCACATCTTATTGAGGGAAACAAAGGGGAGGTGTTATGTGGGGCACCTCGGGGCAGGCGGGGTACAGGGCGGCTCCAGGACTCCATGCAACACTAAGCGAGATCCTCTGATTCGCTGTTCGACACGAAAAAGCGATTCGCTTCTACTACACGAGTGGCCTGCGCGCGCGCCGCGTTCAACTACTCCGCTCAACTGTACCTACTGGTGACCTTAACAATTAAGAATTTATTTTATTAATGCACTTTCTTATGACGTGTTACGCCGGCGGCTCGAGAACATGAATCGACATCTATGATGAGACAAAGACGTTTAGTAAGGTAATAATTTATTGGTGTTTGCACCTTAATTTATTATAAAAATTTATTGCGATTGGAATAATTTAAAAAATAAACAATGATCAACTCTTTTTCTTTGGTAAAGAATGTAGAGAGATAGAGGGAAAATAATATTAGTAACAAATAAGTTAAATAGGATAACACACCCAGTAGTCACCTTTTTTTCGGTACCTATGAATAGCAAGTACAGTTATAGCCATAAAAGTATAAAATTACTACCACTCTGATTATAATGTTGATTTCACTTTGTTTCTATATCCACAATTTCTGAACTGACAGCTCTTCAAAGTTAAAACTCTCGCTAGAAGGCTGACTACTGGGGTAGGTAATGTAAGAGACTGATTGCATTAGTGTCCATAGTAAGGGTCGTGTTGATGCTGCGGCTGCGGAGGTGCGTATTGGGGCTCGGCGTACTGTGGCGCGTATTGTGTCTCGGCGTACTGGGGCCCATATTGTGGTTGGTACGAAGGAGCCTGCAAAAATAAAGAACACTATTATTTTTTGTCTAATTTCAATCATCACAGTGGCACCGATTCTCTTGTTCACCGAACTAAACTATCACTAAAATTCCTTACTTTTTACTATGAGAATCTTAGAGCTATTCTGCCAAAAAAAAAAACTCTAAATTTAAAAATTATTTTGATTGAGCATTGGTAGATAAACTTTGCACTAGCAGATGACAACGCACATTTTTTAAGAAGTCAGTTATTTTAGCACTATTATATATTTTTACAGCAATAAATGATAAAAATCAATTAAAACTGCATTAAATTATTTTTTTGAACTAAAAACCAAACATTTTGCGGTCTGCAAAGAAACTTGAGGAATTTCTTAATTGCATTGGCAATTTACCTCAATGAGGAATAATACCTACATCTGAGCATAGTCATCTTGCTCGTGGTTTTGTTAGGTTAGGTAGTCAGTTTAGCCAGTTTTATTGAATCTCAAATTCAAACTCAAAGCATTTATTTCAAATAAACTTTAGAATTGTCAAAGAGTCGGTCAGTTAGACAGTAAGTTGCCCATTCCAAAACGTAGATCTCTATGGAGATGAAACAGGCAAGAAACTCCATAGAATTCTTGTTGCTTCTATAACTATGTTAGAACAATGTAAAAAAACAGTAGGTATAAAACAATTCAAAATAGCCTTTAAGATTAATAAAGAATAGGTAAGTACTTGTATACCTGGTGGCTAGTATACCTTTAGGATATATCACCTAGCAGGTACCTACATTAAGCATTAATTCTTAGAATAATAGTTACATACCAAAACCACGGAAGGGAAACTTGTATTATATTGTATTTTGCGTCTGCAAGTCGCCCACGATTTTGACGTGATTTAATTGCTTACTTATTACTGATTTTATGGTATGCAGTCACTAGTTAATGATTTCGTGTTGCGGTCTCGCCGAATATACTTGAACGCACGAAGCGTGGTTCAATGTCGGCGCTAAAAAACAATATCTACTTAGGTACATATTACCGAAGTTGCTCTATAATATTATCGTGGTTTATTTAGTTCAAAGAGACATGGGTATAATATTTATACAGTTCATCGCACACAGGCTCTCGTCTTCATCGCAGCCATAAGACTTCTGAGCTATTGTTGGACATACCGGTCATTGGGTCGTCTTAGGGGCGGAGTTCATAACAACCTTCAGTAGGTTCCCTAGAAGTAGGTACCTACCTTCAGTACATTGTCGATTCATCTAGTGGAAAGCCTATCCACGGGGCAAGGGCTAATTAAATGTGTCAATATTTCTAACTACTTTCCAGAGGTAAATTCTTGTCTATGTTCTTACAATCAGGTAGATCGTGAAAGTGAATACTTAGAAACTCTTCATTATTTACACTCATGGTAATAAGTAGGTGCACTGGTGCATACCTGATAGTTGTAGGCAGGTTTCTTCTTCTCTGCCTCTCCATGTTGATGTTTCTTCAGCACCAAGCTTGCCGCGATTAACTCCTTCACCTTCAGTTTGGTCGACAGGAAGTTTGCAGCCAAAGCTTTGTTAAAAGCTTTCAGTTCCTTGATCTTCGCCTTGACTGCCCAGAGCCCGTCCTTGAGCAAGTCCAGCTTGCCCAGAGGCATGTCATCGTCTTCCTGGTACTCGTCGTGGTCGTAAGCAGGCGTATCGTACGCCGCTCGGAGGAGGTGCTGGTCTTCATCGTCGAGATCGGCGTAACGTGGCATGTGTCGCGAACACACTATAGGATGAAGAAATCAACATTGATCTGTTCAATATTTACCTATTTTATGCATAGAAATCAGATGACCATTAATCATTTCATGAATCGTTAAGACGAGTGTCGAGTAAAGAGATGTTATTGCACAAGTTGTGTTTTACTAATGGTTTGTTAGTGGTTCTAACTATGTTTTACTGACTAAATAATTATGTTCCACTATTCACTAATGATGCTCATTAACACCGCATGGTGCTGACGCATTTAGATTGATAGGAACATCACTTTTAATTACGATAGGCGTTGAATATTGCACGAAATGCAGGCATAGGTACTTACCGGAACTGATGAAAAGTATGAAATAAACGATTTTGATGCACATGTTGGATAATTAGAGGCGGACGTTTGTTCAAGTGAGCTGTGGCTTCCTTGTTCCTTTTGTTATACGAGGTAGATAGTCGATGGCTTTTTTAATATCTACCTAACGTAAGCGTACCCTCAACATTAAAAAAGCGGATAGCTAAAGGTGGTGTCACACGATACACAGTTACACACCCATAGATACTATATTATCAAAAAATATGTATTATATTACCTAAGTACCTATGTAAGTACTTATAATATTTTTTTTTCTTTTGTTTTACTAGGTAGATATATAATCGATGGCTTTTACATTATTAGATATCAATTAGGATTACTTTCGAAGAATTCATTTTGTCAGTCATCAGCTCAAAGGTTCGCAGGGCGTGAATCTGTGAATATTACTCTGTCTGCGTCATTAGCTACATAATTGCATTACCTTTATGAAGCTTTTTACTTAATTTTCTCGATTTAAAAAACTGATGTTTTATCTACATATCGATCGAGGTCGAATTAATGATCGATAGCGCAATTATTGGATATTGTACAAAGCTTTATTCTTACTGTAAGTCACATTATCATTGAACATAATTAGTTACGCGTATATATCTAGATAAATCATACAAAAACCAACAAGTGGTGGTCAGCTAACATTAAGTGGTTATGTTAATTATATCATACTGGCCATATGATCAGGTGTGTCGAAAAAATCGAATAAATAAAGCAATTACTTGAATTATGTACATATTTATTTACTGGATGCGGAATACTAAGTAACGTCGGTGCCTACATATGAATATGTTGATTCTAAGTAGTAATTACAGGTTCCTAATAATTATAAATAATAATATATGACATTAAGTAGGTACATAGAGGAACGACGCAATAAGGTTGTCAGGAAAGAATTTGAACGTAACGTATTAATATAAATTTAGTACAACTACAACCAACTAGTGACCGCCCACGACTTTGAGTAGATTAAACAATAATTTGTAAATATACATATATTTTGTTCAGTCGTACTACCTAGGTAGTTGATGCCGACGAATTTATTTATTTAGATACGTCTGGACTAGAGTCAGTTCAGAATTTTACTGAAAACTATTACTTAAGTATTGTTAAGGCTTACTTACCTGGGTGATTCTTTGAACGTATGCATATTACGCGGCCCTCCCCAAATAACTACTTAGTGAGATATAAAGTTATGTTTTTGTTTATTTCCCGTAAAACATAGTTCCAGCACTATATACAGATGGACATAACATATTCCTATTGTTATAAACAAATATGTTATATTCATAAACGTTCCTCAAATCTCATCACCATTCGTGTCCCAATTTCCATATTTTAGCAGTTCATGCTCGAAAGGTTATAAATAAACCCTAAAGATCGTATTTTTTTGTAGTATTTTAGATAGTACACGACATGCTTTACCAATTAGCAAAACTATACACATTAAAGAACACTTTTAAGTAACTTTTAACGACTTTGAAAATTGTCCCAACACTTCATGCTCACTACCATTTGTTCAAATAGTCGCAGGATTATTTTGTACCGCGTAGTTTATTGGTATCTGGAAGAGTAACTCAGCGGTCGCGCTCTGTTTCACGTCACGACTGGTGCAGGTCTCGCGTCAAAGAGTGTTTTGGCGCCAACAGTAGCGTACCTTAATCGCCCAGAAATCGTATTTGGCAAACAAAAATCTCCTTACCGTTCCAGTTGCCCGTGGTAAGTCTATTATTCTTATTTATCCTTTTTATGCACTGTTATAGTCGCCATAGGATACTCTTTGCTTTGATTAAGTTCCCAAGTTATTAAGTTCCAGAAAGAACGTATAATGTGAGAGAGTGTACAAAAATCTAATTACCGTTTATATAATTACCATTTTTCCCGTTCGTATTTTGGCGAACGGTAATGAGAAATTGAAAATGGTAATTAGCACCAGTATAAGCTGGCTTCTTATTAATACTGAAACTTCTTACTCCGCTAGGCCAGCCCAAGGGCGAAGTGATCGATTGTTTATCGTTCGGTGTGAACTGACACCTCTCCGCAATAAAATAAACTTACATACTGACTACCCACCTACCACTAACTTATTTTTTTTTCAGAGTGAACATGCCTCGGAAAAAACAGCAATCGAAGGAGGAAATATTAAAATTGTATGAAGCTGGCTGAGTTCTATTTACACAGAGTTTTAAAGCAATGTTTTAGTTAATTTTATTTAGATTACCTACTAGAAAGATAATTACTTATTATTGTTTTTGTTTGGAAAATTTGTTTATTTTGTTGATATATTACTTATTTTTTTAAATTAAGTCAATTGAAAAGCAAAATCACCGACGTCCGAAATTAAAGTTATTTTTCACTTTTTTAGTGTTTTTTTTTTGAAGTTTTTGGTCTGTTTATGTTATGCGTGTAGATCTACTACTTTTATGATTAAGTACCTACCTACATGCGGGGTTTCTGGTCATGAAAGTGAGACTGATTCGGATTTAAGCATACCTAAATATTCTCAAGTTTTTGTATAAGATCTCATCGAGTTTAAGAAATATCTTAGATGGAACTTGTATTATGTAGGTCTGAATTCTATTTACACTAAGTTTTGAACCAGTGTTTTAGTTGATTTTATTTAAATTACTAGACAGATAATATTATTGAATTTTAGGAAAACAGATAATATTAAAAAAATTGAGGTTGATTTTTGAGTTTTTTTTTATACAGTCAAGTCGATATAATAGCTAAGTATGATGCCATTTAATAAGTAACCTAAATAATAAATAAAGTATGTGATTTAAGTAAATTATTCATTTTATTTACAATTACCAATCACGAAGTATAATTACCATTTTTAAACACTAATTACCGTGTGTTTCATATCTCATCACCGTTCGACGAAAATTTTCAGCTTCAGATTCAGACCTATATTGAAGTTCAAATACTGTGCGTTTGATTTATTTAGCTAATCTGCACTATAAACTTTACGTTAAATTCATAAAAGTTGTAATTGGAAGCATTATTTGAACTTAATTTTCGAATCCTGAATATGTCTATCTTCAAATATTCACCCACCTACCTACCAACAATCTTAACAAAAAGTGAACATCAGAACTTAAGTTATTTTGTTTCGTATTTGATACAGCTGCATGTTTCTAGGCATGTGGTCGTCTACTGTATGAAAACATACGTAAAATATTAAATTGATTAAATTCAATTTAATTTTTCACACAATTACTTGGACTAGCAAGGAAAATAAATTTATTTAAATTCAAACTGACTATGTTGTTGCGAAGCGATAAAATCGGTTTACAGCAGAACATTTATTAATTTTTATATTTTATTTGCAATTAAAATCACACTTTTAACATACTTTCCCTTACTTCTTATAATTTCACTATAGAATTGTGAGATAATACATTTCACAATTAATTAACTAGGTAGGTACTAGGTATGTGTTTCGAACCTACATTACATAATTTAAAAATATTAATTTTATTGTATTATAATTAATATATACACTCACTTAATGGTTACTTAGGTACTGGGTTCGTGCAACCCAGGACATCTTTCTAGGACAGTTTCATATTTTACTAAAACAGGTTTGTCCATAATAAATTAAAATAAAAACTTAATAATTAAGTACTTAATAATCTTTGCTTGACAAAGTAATGGAAGACTCTAACTTAAGACAGGAACACCAAAAATTTGGACCAATATAATAGAATATTTGCAACGGATAAACTATGTCATGTATAACATTCTTATGATAATAACTACTTCCTTGTCACACATATAATTACATTGGCTACTTAATGTGTAACATTTATCTAAAAAATATAAATTAATGAGTAGGTAGTGACTTAGTGAGCACGTCAGCCGAATATTTTTGGGTCGATTGATTTTTTCGGTCAGACATAATCGTTTATATGATCCTATGGCTATACTGAAAAACAGGTGTAGACAATAATTTTTCGTGCGATATTTCCTTATCAAAAATATTATTTCCTTACTTTAGAATCTGTAAAATGTGGCTCGATTGTGATTTGCTCATAACTTTTAATATTCATGAAATTGATTGTAGGTACATTTTTCCGATTAAAAACTAGATTATGTAGGTATGTAGGTACATACATACCTACCCACTACATTTAGCTCTAACAGGTGTTAGAGCTATAAAGACGAAGTCTTAGTTCCTAAAGATGACTTAAAATACTTCTGTGTCGACATTGTATGTATCGCGGAGTTTCGAAGACAAGTAGCTATTAGTTGAATGACGTCGCCAACCGCTGTTAGCTCGCTATTATTGACCTTGACTTATTGTGTAACTTCAGGAGTTCTTTGAAATAACATTCATCAACCTCAGCAGAAGTTACGATTCTTTAAAATCACCACTGCTAGTTGCGGTTCACCTCTGTTCAAATGTTTAAACATATCGTCACATTCGTCACATCTTACCGCGTAACGTCCAGTTGTATAGCACTACAATAGGTAGTTAGGCAGACGATACATTTCACAACTTGTATGATGCGATTAGTCTCAATAGCCCAAAATGTAATGTTTCAGAAGAATGTTGAAAGACGCAATCAATTTCGCGTTCTAAAAACTCTGGGCGTTAAGGGGTCAGCAGACGATGTTAGTTTTAATGACACTTTATGTTGTGAACTCAGAGAGACCACTTCATACAATGTGCGATGAGAAACCCCCAAGTAGTCGTAGTAGGTACTATTTACTTCGATGCTGTGCAGATTGCATATCAGAATGCACAATTGCACATGTCTTCATTTTGTGATTATTTGTATGAGATATTTAATGTGCAATTAGGAAATGTTTTGATCAGAACGCTGGGAAATGCAAATGGTTTTGTCTGACATGCCTTTCTGACACTCGATAGGTTAAGATCTATTAAGAGTAACATCACTGACAGATATGACACGGATGTTTTAGATAGTCGCGCTTGTATGAAGTGGTATTTCTGTTCAGTAGTGTCTGCGTGATTGGTCATGCACAATAAGAAGAGGTTCAGGTCTAGAAGCGAGAGCGGCGCCTCGCGTGTCACAAGCCCGCACGCGCTTTGTATATCTCGTCATCCAGTTCGAACGCAGGGTCCGCGTACCCGGAGTCGTCGTACCGTAGTGACCTGCAAATAAACCACCAACATTCAGAGCGATTATTAGTACTCATAAAAACAAATTTAATGTTTCTGTGTTCCTATCAGCCTGTATCCAGAAAAATGAACTGACAACCGCGTGAAGCCAACTGTTTTGTGGTCTGTTTTCTAGGTCAGCAGCCACTTTTGTTTGTAATGACAATCTATGACAGCATAGGTAGATTCCTTATTCTGCGGTTTACCTGTCAGGTGTCCTGGTCCGGCAGCGCGAGGGTGGCGGGGAGCGGGACGAGGCGCGCAGCAGCGCGGGGTCGTCGTACCGCCGCGAGACTACCGTAAAGTCGTGGTGTGCATCGATCAGCTTCTGCAGGCGAGACACCATCTCGAAGTCTGACACCGACACCGGTACTAAGATGCCTAGCAGCTTCGCTATTGAGTTCCTGAAAAAAGCATTTTTTCATTTGGTATGTACAGAGGTAGCCAGATATATGGGGCTATGACCCCGTTTCTTTGTTTCCAAAAACGCACCTATTCCCCTTTCATCATTCAATGTTATACGGTACGTCAATTTCAAGACGTAAGTGTATCGCAACCAGGCACCGTTTACCGATCCTCTATTGGTACCTAAATGCAAGGCAGTTTATACAACTTAATTTTTTGTTTATGCTAAACCCGAAAAAAAAAATCTACTGTCCCCTACATTTGTGTTCACTCAAATCGAAAAAATGTATGGAACAGCTGATTTTTTTTCGCGATTTCAAAGTTGGTCCCATAGAACAAGTTGTTCAAAATGATGAGTACAATGTCCCCTTTTCGGGTTTAGCATAAACAAAAAATAATGTTGTATTATAATGGTATATTTAGTAGGTATACCAAAATTATCCGTTCATAATAAAATTAAGATAATTTTATCACAGTCTTCTTACAAAACCGCAAACGTTCTAACATATACATTACAGTTTTAAGCTTTAAAGTTTAAAGGAACCAACCTAAAACTGGTGAGCTGTGCCTCCCTGCGCTGGCACTCAGCGAGCGCCTCCTTGGTTCGCGCCAGGTCATCCCGAAGGATGGTGATCTGGTGGTCGTTGGAAGAGCGCTCCTGTTCGAAGGTCTCCCCAGTCGAGCGCACCTGCTCCTTCAGTACGTTCACCTTGCGGTTATAGCGAACGCGCAGTAGATCCGCCTCCTCTAACTTCTTTTGGAGCTCTTCCACCTTGCGGGCCCGCTCCAGTGATGTTATCTGTGTTGTTTCAGGCAAAGATTGTAGGCGCCACTGATGACGCAGGCTTTGTGTTTTGAATCGCATTTCCAACTTGTTTTCCTCAGCAGGAAGGTTCAAGCTCATGGTTACTTTGACGCAAGTGTAGTTTTACTACCTCGCCAATAAAATTATTAGGTACCTACCTTAAGTACCTCTAACTGTAATAAACTGGATTTCAGTAATTTTGGTATTTACCAATTGCAATTGTAAATGGTCATATGACCATATGACGTTACTATAATCTCTAATGTAAGCTAGTGTGGGATAGGTAAAGCGTGATGATTCGAATAAATGAATACATTTTATAAAGTTCAACTACAATAAATGAGATCATGGTTCTGTTAAACAAACCACTTCAACCTTGTATGCAAATGAAGTATTCCAGTAATTGGCTGTCTAGATTTACTTCACCTACATACAATTGTTACATCATGGATTTGTAGGTAGGAACTAAATTGAGAAATTCCATTCGTCCTTCAAAATTACCATAAAACAAAGGCTCCCGGAACATGCCGCTGTCATTCGCCAGAGACTCGTCGGTTAGTAATATAAGTAATCGTCGGTTAGGATAGGACGAACATACTGTGTTATAAATTAGGTATATTTTTGGAATCGTCTCTTGAAGCCTTTTATTTTGATACTACTAATAAGCACCTTATCACTTTTTTTCTTTCAAGACATTACTTACGGAGGACGTCTACAATCCGATAAGTATTTTGATTTTATAAAAACAAAGCCTAAGTATAATTATCGCGCTACGATTCGATAGACACCTCATGTACCTACCTATTAAAAATATTAAAATCCATACAGCCGTTAGGATGCTTCGAAGGTATAAAGATACGAACATAATTCTGTCTTGCTGTCGCGCAGTCGGGTAAAAAGTAAGTAAGTACTTACCTTATACTCAGCAGCGTCGACAAGTTGGGCGTTGAGGTCGCGGATCTGCGCACGCGCGTCGCTTAGCTGCACTTGCAACTTGTCACACTGCCGCGCCAGCTTCTTGTTGCGCGACACGGCCTCGTCGCGCTCCGCTTGAAGCACGGCGCGGACGCGGCAGCTCTCGTCCTGCCGGGTGTGCCCACGAAAAATTAATGTCTAATCAAAAATTTAAATGTCTGAGTCAGTCACCAACAAACAACTTCAACTAGACACGAACCTTAAAAAATATACTTATGTACATAGGTAGGTACATACCTTTGTTAAACAACATTTCGAAGAAGTGTGGGTAATCAGTTATCAACGAGTTTGAGTTATTAGGGCACTTTTACCACTTGCCTGCACACTAAGCTTTCGTCGCAGTAAGTCCAGGTGCAGGTCCTTTCTCTGCAGCTGCTCTCTTAGAATCCTTATTCGTCTTTGTAACTGATAAACTACTGCAGTCTGAAATTCAGGAAGCATGTTATGGAAATAAACACGATCCTAAATGACAAAAGTTGCTCAATAGATCAGCGCTGTCATGCAAATGTGTGCGTGACTGTACTGTGTTTATTCGTATCGATGTAGATGACCCGACTTCAGACTTTGTATTTTTTTTTAAAACGTGCACTATTTCAAGAAAACTAATTTTATTTTGAATTAATTTAATATTTAATAATACTAATCAAATATTAAAAGTAATAAGGCAAAATACCTTAGCAATTATCTATAGGTTACTTATAGCTGAAAATATTGACTAAACATGCAATTATTTAAAGTAAATGGATCTTCAATGTACACCACACAACTAAATAAAAATAAAAATATTTTTTATTTATTTAGTAGTATATGTAGAATGGGTAGATGTCTCTCTGTAGGTACCTATAATGATACTCTCTGTAATTGTATTTCAAACGCATTCATTGCTACTTAGTAATTTACGTGCATGTCTATGAAACTTACATTTGGTAGGTACCTACCTACTTTATTCCAATTTCAGTCCAGTGGTTATTGTGACTCACCTTAATAATGCAGTTATGTGTAAGTATCTAACTAATGGACGTATAGGTAAATAAATTATAATATATATTACGCCAATTCGTAAATGAATTGTATCTATCTACCTACTTTAAAGACAATAAATAGCAAGTAAACTGCACCTAGTGATTGTAATTACAATTAGGTAAATTGCGTGAAATCATTGTTTAAGTACTGTTTATGAGTGCTAATTAACTGTGCAAGACAGGATGATGGATGCACAAGTCATTAAAATGCAACTGAGAATATTTGTGTGGTTTATCTTAAGTGTCCTACTGTATGTGACTGACTGATGACTGCTTAATTTCTATTGTATGTAAGCAATGTCATTCCAATTAGTTTCAAGTACAAATCTTACTTCTTTAAGATAAGGCAAATCATGGAAAGATCTTTCTCTGCGCAGTCTGGGGAGTGTGCCATAGTATCCGTAATATAGCATCTACACAGAACACATACGGGTTAACACACAGACACAAGACAGATGACAAACGCTTTGTACAAGTTGCAACATTGCCTGTACAAATTGTGTCGGTACACGTGAGCAAGTGTACCGACACAAGTAAAGGTGAAGGTAACGTACTATTGTACATGTTGTTACACTGCTAAGGCAAGGTGGCGTACCATAGCTGTTTAATAATAATAGTGGAATTAACATAATAATTAAACACAAAACGGCTATGTAGTTACATAATAAATTCAAATAGGTATATGTTGGACTACAAATATTGAACTACATTTACAAGATTGGACTATAACAAATAGATAAGTAATATGAACACAATAAATAGAAGGAGCCTACCCTAGAATATCAATGTGTTCATGTATTATGAGAATATTGAAATAGAGATTCTGCCTGCAATGAAGAGCCATATCGTAGCAGCGTAGGTACCTAGCATCAGCTCAGCTGTCACTACTGCCTACTAACACTAACACTAACCTTGTCGACAATCTTATCGCTCTCGAGGCGCGCCAACTGCTCGGCGCGGTGTATAATAGATTCAGTGTGCAATTCTATCCCGATATCTTGGGTTAGCTCATCCATATTAAGTGTTCTGCTTAGACGTTCTAGGAATGCAACAAACTGTAACAAAATAGATTTCTGTAAATATCAGATATCAGTTCCCGTGTGTCTAACGATCGCAAAAGATGAGATTGAACTTATCGCACAAGTGTTTTCAGTTCGACCATTCAACAAAACCACACAATAAGATGTGGCAGCCCTAGTAAAGCACGAATATAACTGTGACTTCCCAAACATCTGCCAGCTCCACGTGGTCAGCTGGTACCTCTTCCAGTTTGCAAGCTCACAGCGGCCCACTTACCCCTGGCTCTGCACGTTCAACTTATGGGGATGAAAAGGGATACTCTGACTAGTCACAATGCAACTGTGGATCTTCATCACATACAGGTAGAACCTGCACTATCACAGACCTGTGCGAGGCCACAGCTAACGCTTCCGATGTGGCTGGGGTTTGGTCAAAACAATTATTAAGTGATAAAATACTTAACAATTGGAATCATTAACACGATAAAGGTCACGAAGATCACGATCCGCAAATACACTAAACTTTTATTTATACTCACATTAGCCTTATCCTTGCGTAGGTTCTCTCTGGAGAGTTCCTGGGCGTTGAGTTCAGACTCCAACTTGTGTACTTTAGCTTCAAGCATGTTTCTCTCATCTTCCAGAATGCGCACACGCGTGGTCGCCTGGTCATGTAAGTGTGCCGTCCTGCCCAACTGCTGAGACTCCATACCCAACTTGTCACGCAATGCGTCTATTTGCTAAAATCAAAATAATATCACATTAATTTGTTGTTATAAATTGTTACTGTAGTCTTTATCCATGCTAAGCAAATTAATGATTGGCCCCATTTACGGACGAGTACAACATTATTCTAAACTAAAACTTTGGAAGTTGTTGCCGACAAGACAACAATTACCTACCTACTTAATTCATGACTTAGTTTGTACTCACTACAGATTTGTCTTTATTATCACTTAAGATTTCGCGAATTCTATCCTTGATAGTACTTTCGTGTGCCTCCACAAACCGTGTCGGCAAACTCAATAAGATGGCTATCGACTCCATGGTATTACGGAATTCCGCGTGTAGCCTTTGATATTTTTCATCTCGATGCCTCAAATCCTCTGAAAATCACATTACCTAGCTAAGTAAAACAATATAACACATAAGTAGGAATCATGATTCGTGTTAATTTGTACATAATTAATTTCTGAAATACCTTTCAGCTGAATTATTATAGATTCATTCTGGTTTACATTATCAGTAACAACATTTAAGTTTTTAGAACAGTGAGATAACTTCTCTCTTGCTTCATGCAGTTCCCGTTCGATAACTCTGTTTTGGACACATAAAGATTCTTTTTCTTGTTTGAGCCTCTCAAGGTCTAGCAGTTGGCCTGATAGTTGCCTTTGTAAAATATCCTTGTCTGTATTAGATCTCTCTAGTGCATCTCTGCAACTCCTCAGTTCTTGTTCGACTGTTGACAAGTTTTCTGTGGTATTCATACATCTGTTTTTCAGTCTGGTGATTTCTTGGACGAGTTCAGCGGCCTTTATAATTAAACTTTCCGGGGAATGAGTGTGTGCGGTATCACAAAAATCAGATTCCAATGCTGCAGACATACGTCGAATGAGATCGTGAAACTGACAACGGGCATTTTCTTTTTGTTGTTCTTCACTGTGGCATTCTAATTCAAGAGAACGTAGTTTTTTCTCTAAATCTTTAATCTTTTCTTCACAATAACGGTTATCTCTTTGTAGGGTTTGTACCGTGATTTCACTTCGACCATGCGATGTCTGGAGATTTCGCTGTATCTCTTCGAGATCATGGATCTTCTTTCGAAGAGATGATATGATAGCATTTTGGCGAGCATTCTGTTCACGAAGGTGATCGATCTCTACTTGCTGCTCAAGTATTCTCTGATCTCGAGATAACATTTGATTTTTTAAGTCACTGTTCTGCAATAAGTATGTAAAGGAATCGATTTAATAGGCTTTGTTTTTCATTTACTTTACCAAATAAATATGACAAAAAGTTTCATATCGGCTCACTTCAGATATTAGCTTATCCCGCTTGTACTGGAGACCAGCGAGATCACTTCGAAGACTGGTTATTATGTCGTTACCAACATCGGCCTCCATCTGAAGAAATTTTAACAAATATTTATAATTTTCAGATCTTACTGTGGAACTTTTTTTATCCCAGATTAGGTCTATTCAAACTGAAAGACTTACAAAACTCCATAGTGAACTAGAAATTGTTATACACTACAGTAAAAAGAAGTCAGTTTTTCGTGACGAGCAAAAGACGACTAGTGCAGTAAAGTAGGTACCTCTCCTTGTTTGAAATGTAGCGTGATCCGGTTCGAGGTTTCAGACTTACCGACCGAGAGTCACGATATCTTTTTCACCGACCTATATAGGTAGGTAGGCATAGCTTTATAATTTACATAAACGATGGGGAGCGTACCCCAAATCACGATTTTTATGGACATGATAATAGGTTGGATTGTGATAAAGTTGCGATGTCATCACGGCCATCTAATCGAGCGCTGAATTGTGGCAGGTAGACGAGGAACACACGAAAATGTTTCTGAAAGGGAAGCTTGTAATCTACGAGTTGGATGCTTCGTTAGGTATAGGAACGTATAGGTACTATAGGTAACGGTAGGTATGGGTACTTATGTTTATATTCTACGAGAAATCCGTGCGAGGTACGGGACGATGCACGCTACCACCCCCTTCAGCGTACATTTTTCTAATTCTCGTTAAACTTATCGAACTTTTGATTTAGCCTCTTTAGGTATACCTACCTATTAAGAACGTCATTTTATTTAGCGTGGTAGATGAATAATACCTGCGTTAATAAAATCATTATCAAACTAAACACAGTAGCACGATTGGTGAGTGAGGGTTCGATACCCGGGTCAAGCAGTGTTATTGGATTTGTGTTGTGATGTTCGGGTAATTCTCAGCGTCCATGCAGCATGCAGCGTTTGGATTTGCGCCCAGTTAGGTACTAATAAAGTTATACCTACAACGGACTCCCTTTTATTATTGCATGATGGAACACTTAAAAACCGGCCAAGTGCATGTCGAACCACGCACAATGAAGGGTTCCGTAGTTGGGATGAATTTATCCAACTTGAAAAACAAAAAACTTGTTCTCCGATAGGTACAGAATGTATGGGAGAACATGTTTTTGCAATTACAAATTTAAATTGGTCGATTATTATCTACTCAGTAATTCGTGGAGCCTACGTAGCGGTGATAGTTTTCCTTTTAATTTCGTAATATATACTACTGCCGTGAATTTTTTCACATATCCAAAACCAACCATTTAGCTGGCAGGGGGGGGCGCTTGCTGGCCCGGGGATACCGCACGGTCTCCCGTGAGGCGGCGAGACTCCTTGCCGGATTACCGCCATGGGATCTGGAGGCGCAAGTCCTCGCGCACGTCTGGGAGTGGCGCGAGGAGATGAAGCGCCGGGGCGTAACTTCGCTGCCGCGAGAAATCGCGGCACAGCGGACAGAGCTCCGGCAGGATCTCATGGCGGCATGGAGAGTGTAATTGTCGCAACCCAGCGCTGGGCGCGCCACAATTGCGGCGATAAGTCCCCTCTTTGAGGAGTGGCTAGAGAGGCGCCACGGCGTCCTCACCTTCCACCTGACACAGGTCCTCACCGGACACGGTTGCTTCGGGAGGTTCCTGTTTCGGATAAGGCGGGAGGAAACGCCCGGGTGACACCACTGTGTGGATCGCCCGGAGGACACGGTGGAGCATACGGTGGGGGTATGCCCTGCTTGGGTGGAGACCCGCAGTGTCCTCTTGGAGGCGATTGGCGGCGGTGACCTCTCGCATCCGCCCCTGGTCCAGGCCATGGTACGGAGCGAGAGGGCATGGGAAGCAGTCACCTCCTTCTGCGAAGCAGTAATGCTCGCGAAGGAGGAGGCAGAACGCGTGAGGGAGAGGCAAAGTTTGCGCCCTCACGCCCCTAACCGCCGCCGTTGGAGACGCCCTGGGCGTTGGGAATCCCAGGCGGATTCCCGGCCACCATAGGCGCGGGCTTGCGGACGGCGAGCAATGGGTAGCTCGCCGTCCGATTAGGATCAGGCCCGGGTCGATGGCGCGTCGTGTTCCACGCGCGCCTCAGAGAGATGTCAGCACAATTGGCGGGGTCCGCTAGGACCGATGCCTGCCAGGGTTGCGGGTTAGTTCGAAAGGGATACTGGCAACAGGCAACTGAAGGAACACGGGTGGGTTTTAGTCAGTAAAAGTCTGACACGCCCTTCCGCTCCGCCCAGAGTGGGAGAAGCCATTGGATGATTCCCCACGCTCAAAAAAAAAAAAAAATGTGGTGATGTGGTGCTTGACTCCAACAAAAATTATCACATTAAAGCTTAATATATCGCAAACGAATCCATGAATCCAGAAATGGTTTTGACAAACTACCATTATTTTTAAACGACCTTTACCAACAACGATACCCCTCACCAAGGGACTGACGAGAAAAAAAATCTATCCCCAATATACGTGTAGGGTAGTTACCGTAAAAAATATATTTTTTACCATTTTTTTTACCACTTTGTCGGTGTGATTTATACTCATGCCAAATTACAGCTTTCTAGTACCAACAGTCTCTGAGGTAAGGCGCGGACAGACGGACGGACGGACGGACAGACGGACATGGCGAAACTATAAGGGTTCCTTGTTGACTACGGAACCCTAAAAATGATAGGTAACCACGCAAACACCGAGAAAGGGTATAGGAGTGTACCTAAGTACCTATACTGCATTTTCCATGCGGGAATCGAACCAGCGCGACCAGGACTCTTAGTCGCCAACATCAGTCGGATCGAAGAGGTACCTACCATAAGGGGACATAAGGTCAATAAAATATACCTATTGTAATCCAGAAAATAAAGAGGTTATAAAACAAAAACCCAACTACGACAAAAAAGTTAACTAGAAAGATTTAAACAAGACCAATTAATTTAATCACAGACAGACAAATTAAAAATCCGGAGTCACACGTGTTAGGGCGGGCGGTTCATTAGGTAATCGAACAGCATTCGTGTGACTCCGGATTTTTAATTTGTTTGTATCTTTTTGTGTCTTGTTTATATCTTTTTATTTGACTTTTTTGTCGTAGTTAGGTTTTAGTTTTATAACTTTTATAAGTAAGAAACTGTAGACAAAGGAGTAGTGTCAGTGTCACATGGTGACACATAGGTACCTACACCAGACACATGGTGGTGGTGTGACAAGGTTTTAACACTACAATCTTGTTTTATCACCACTTATTACTAAGTATCGCTTGGGGATGGGAGGCTATACCTAAACAAATCGAAATGTTGTAACACTTTTACGGAAACTCAAAGAAATCTTTAAACACCAACAACCTTTAGTTTTTAATTTCAGATAAACTTAGTCCATAAATTAACCATAAATATATTATTATTATACATCTTCTGACACAGACTCTTGTCTAAAAAAAAGAACTATACAGGGCGTCCCACGGATATATGCCACATGGAGGGAAAGTACCTTGAATATTGAAGATGGAACATTTTACTGAAAGAAGACATTATTTGAATTTAAAAAAAAAAATTAAACTGCATTCATAGATATTAAAATAATTACATGGTTGAACCGGGATTAATAATCACCCTGTAGCTTTATCATACCGAAAGGCTTCATCATAAGGATTATTTTTTGCTAAATAACATAGTGTCACAAATAAAAGGAAGACCATGAATTATAACATTTTCGACATGATGTAGAATAGTAGCGGTGTGACCATGAGTCCGGACTCCAGGAAAATCATTGGTGTTAGTCACACTGGTGTTACAACCTGAGGCCTTAGTGCGAGTTTCTTTTAACTATCTTCACTTCACGCATCGACCGCGTTCGGAGCTCCGATTGGCCTTTCACTGGCCTTCACTGGTGAAGGGCCAATCGGAGCGCCGAACGCGGTCGATGCGTAAAGTGAAGATAGTTAAAAGAAACTCGCACTAAGGCCTCTGGTGTGACCACGAGTCCGCACCCAGACAAATTGAGTGATATCGGTTTACAATGTTACAACAGATATGCATGGTGTCTATTTTTAACCGATTTCAAATAAAACCGGCCAAGTGCGAGTCGGACTCGCGCACGAAGGGTTCCGTACGATTAACTATAATTACGGCAAAAAAATCACGTTAGTTGTATGGTAGCCCCCCTTACATATTTGTTTTATTTTAATTTAATTATTTATTATTAAAGTGAATATGTAACTAAATTTCTGTATTTCAAACGTCTACCTATTGTCGTTTTCAATATCGAGCAAAAAAATCACGTTTGTTGTATGAGAGCGTCCTTAAATATTTATTTTATTCTGTTTTTTAGTATTTGTTGTTATAGCGGCAACAGATATACATCATCTGTGAAAATTTCAACTGTCTAGCTATCACGGTTCATGAGATACAGCCTGGTGACAGACGGACAGACAGACAGATAGCGGAGCCTTAGTAATAGCCATAGGGTCCCGTTTTACCCTTTGGGTACGGAACCCTAAAAAGGAGAAGGTTATTTTTCGTCTGTAGGTATTATGTTCTTTATTTTTTTATTTATGTTTAGGTGCTTATCAACATTTTCGTCCATTGTTGACCGATTTTGAAAACTATAAATTTTAGCTTCGATAATACGTATTTAATCCACTTTGTATATCTTGATGATGTTTACTTCCTGTCCCTGTTGTATTAGTAGTGGTACTGATAAGTATACGAATTGGTGTGGGGTAGGTACCATAATTAAAAATTGGAAAATAATAACATTTTACAAAAAAAAAAAAAACAATCGACTTCCAAAAAAAAAACTAAAAAACTTTAATTTCGGAAGTCGGTGGCAAAAAACGAAAACTGAAATCAAAGTTATGTTTCCAAAATTAAAGTTATTTTTCACTTTTTAGTGTATTTTTTGGAAGTCGGTTGATAAACAAAGCAATGTAGGTAAGTACTTACCTCGGTTGGAGTTTTGCTGCACAGTGCTTCGTAAACTTTCCAATTTTCAGCTTCTTCACTTCCTTTGTCTTCGGATTCCATTTTTATTAGATGACAAAACAGTCAGTACCTACACATACATCACCAGGCACATTGTAAGTTTATGCTGTGACAGTAGGTATACAGTGAATGCAGCGTTGCTATGGACTTTGAAAACGTAAACATAATAAGGTATCGATTATAGATGGTGAAGAGTTTCACGTCCCTGTTGCGGTTGGGGGTGTGGTTAGGTTACTAAAAGAAGACGACTTTTCATCTTAGTATGGTTGTTTTTGATGAACTTACCTAGCCATGGCTAGGTACCGACTTTTGGGAAAGGGGAAGAAGTGTGTGACAGACACTAGTATGGCCACCATCAGGGATTTAATTTTGATAACACAAAATATTAGTCGCCAAATTTATCAGAATTAGTCGATCACTAGGTGGCCGATCTGTGGAGCGCCTAACCCAGCTTGGCCCACTTGAATCTCAAAAGCTAGAGCACCTAGCGAAGATCTGTTTTCTCCCAAATTAGTCGGAATCAGTCGTCAATTCAGATTTATTCGGGTCTTAGTTATGAGTTCAATACGATATCATAGTCGAAGAGCTAGATCGCAGAGTTAACCTACGGCGTAAATTCATCGATCTACCTCTTGGACTATATCTTAAAAATGACAATGGCGATGTAATAAATTAACATGACGATGGCAGTGAAATGAAATTCTTTATTCTGTAAATGGATATCGGAATCACTTACACGTCATATTAAGAAGTAATATTCAAAATAAGCTAGATGAGGTCGGCGTTTCCTATTTGACTACTCCGAGAAGAAAGGCCGAAACAAACTCGGAGGTCGCAGCCAGACATAATCTTGGTCAGGCCATGAGGACCATGTAGATCTTTTGAGGAAAGAACCATACAGATTTGTGGGACTGACACTGGCATGGGCATGGCCAATTAATTGTGATAACAAAAAATTTGTCGCCGAATGTCGATAACTGGTTCAAAACCGGTACTTGCCCGTGGTCCCCCAGTCTAGTTCCCCTTGGGGTACCACGAGCAAATATTTTTGCCCGTGGAACCCCCAAGGGGAACAAAGGGGTACCATATGCAAATCTTTTGGCCCGTGGTACCCCGCTAATCGCCAGATAAATAAAATGCATAAAAAAGCTCTGCATACCTAATGCATTAAGAGACGGATGACCTGAATGAATGAACACCTATATTTTACCACATATTTTTTATTTTATAGGAATTATTTGGGTGTCCTGAGAAATGAAATGTCATGTTGTAAAAAAGCAAATATATCGTTTAAGTAATTTATCTACTTGTCTTGACTTGTGGAATAAATTAAAATATGATCATATACCTATGTACAAAAACGTAACTTTAATACCTACTTTCAACTTAATGGTGTTCATTGTTCAAAAAATCATCTCACCGCCAACTCGACCAACCCTCCTTCAAAACTTTATGTTTATAAAATTGGTAATTGGTATCCAAAAGAACTGTTCCTCCTTTACGTTTAATAAAAGAGATCTCCCCATTTTCATCCATATTGAATTGAGAGAATATATTAAATAATAGCAATCACCATGAGTGTAGGTTCCTTGATTATGTGACATAAACTTATTTTCTTTATCATAGGTCATCCGTCTTTTAATGCATTAGGTATGCAGAGCTTGTTTATGCATTTTATTTATCTGGCGATTAGCGGGGTGCCACGGGCCAAAAGATTTGCATATGGTACCCCTTTGTTCCCCTTGGGGGTTCCACGGGCAAAAATATTTGCTTGTGGTACCCCAAGGGGAACTAGACTGGGGGACCACGGGCAAGTACCGTTCAAAACTTATAAGGGTTTATACCGTAGACAGAGTATTCTAACAGTAGACAGAGTATTCTATAGACTGCTGGATATCTTCCTTTGCATTCGCACAAGAAAAAGAAGAATATACTAACGTCACTAGCAAAAAAAAGAGACAGAGTAAAAATATTTCTGTCCTTGTTCGCGTGTCGGCTGAGCACATCATTGTGCACAACAAGTTTGACGTTTGTGGCGGTTGCAGTTTGGATTTTTAACAATAACACCATAATAAACACAAAATACGATATTCAATTCGATTATATTACATTTGTGCAACTGTGCAAAATGGTGAGGTGCAGTGTAATAAATTGTAAAAGTGATAGTTTGATAAAGATTGCCGGATTGTCCTTTCACTCGTAAGTATGAGGTCTTTTTAAGTATTCGATCGCTTTGTGTTCTACTATTTATAATCAAATAGTCGCAGTAATGTACTAACTAATTTTTATAATGTGTTAAATCTTGTAAAATCGTGATTTGAGCAATATTTTTATTTTCGTTTTCAACATTCAGTGTTGCCACTTTTTGACGGGGAATTTACCTTACAACATGGGTAATACTGATTTTTTTATGCAATGTCAATAAAAATAAAAAGAACTTAATTTCAGACCATATGATATTAGTAATACACACTATTTATAAGCTATATCTAAGACGGCCCACCGACCAAATTTTTTATTAAATTTGCGGATTTCCAAATAAACCCGAAATAAGAAACATGTCGATTGCTGCTACTAATAGGCCTAATTGGGCTCCAAAAATGAGTTCCCGTATTTGCAACCAACACTTTGATCGTAATCTTTTAATAAAGAAAGGAAGCAAAACTTTTTTATACCCCGATGCTGTTCCGGTAATAAATATGAATATATCATGTGATTGCAAAGATTGAATTTTATTACAATGGTTATAAAAATTTAACAATAAATTTCATTAGGTTACAGAGTCAGTGAATCGAGGACACACTATGATGATTAAGAGCAGCGAAGCCACATCCATGGAAACATTAGCGGGGACTTCAAAAACAGTTAAATCTACAACTTCTGTAAGTATATAGGATTCAAAGATTTACAGCTGCATAACGAACAGAAAGTTGTATGTAGGTACTCGTACATAATTTTGTTTCAATAATAAGTTCGTAATATAATAACATTTTCCTTATTTATTTTAGTATTCGTCACCTGAGTTTTCGCCCAGAACATTGAAACGAAAATGGCAGAAAGACCAAGAAATATCAAGACAGCGTTTGAAAAAGCTAAAAACACTTCGAGAAAAATCTAGGAGGTTAACAAAAAAGGTGGCAGATTTAGAACATGTTCTTACAGAATTAAAATCAAAACTGCTTGTTGGTGAAGAAGATTGTGAGCTATTATCATCGATTGATAATGTTAACAAAGATTTTCTGAAAAAAGTTGTAAATCCGTCTACTAACCGAAAATATTCTCCATCCCTCCGAAAGTTTGCATTATGCTTACATTTCATAAGTCCGCGTGCATACAATTTTGTAAGAAAAACTTTCAACTCTTGTCTGCCACATCCATCCACCTTACGTTCTTGGTATAAAAGCGTTGAAGGTAGTCCTGGATTCACTAATGAATCTTTAGAATGTGTAAAGCTCTTAGTGAATCGTGCTCAAGCGCAGAGTAAGACTTTATTTTGCGCATTAAGTATAGACGAGATGGCGATACGTAAGCATGTCCAATGGGATGGAAAGAAGTGCGTAGGGTTTGTTAATTTCGGGGAATCATTAGAAGGTGACAGTGTGGCTGTTGCTAGAGAAGCGCTAGTATTTATGCTGACGGCAATCAATGATTCCTGGAAAATTCCCGTGGGTTATTTTTTTGTAGATGGTTGTAATGGCGGACAGAAGGCAAATTTAGTAACACAGTGTTTGGAGTTGCTAAACTCTTGTGGTGTTAAGACTATTTCATTAACTTTTGATGGGTGTCTCGCAAATTTCGCTATGGCCAGGAGTTTAGGGTGTCTCTTAGAACCCTCAAATGTCACCAATCTTAAAACTTCATTTAATGTAGGTGATCAAGAAATTATGATTATGCCAGATCCTGTTCCTGCTCAAGTTAGTTAGAAACACACTCGGAGAAAAAGAAGAACTCTTTGATTCAAGTGGCCAAAAAATTGCTTGGAATTACATAACCAGACTTCACGAATTACAGCAAAACGAAGGACTTCATTTAGCCAATAAGCTGCGCAACCAGCATATAAATTTTGCAAAGCAAATAATGAAAGTAAAGCTTGCAGCGCAAACTTTCAGCAATTCTGTGGCTGAAGCCATTGAATTTTGCAATAAAGACCTATGTTTGTCTGAATTTGCTGGATCAGAGGCTACCGTAGATTTTATCAAAAAAATGAATATTATGTTTGATGTATTAAATAGCCGGAATTTTAACACATATGGTTTAAAAAAACCGATTTATAAAAATAATATCAAAGAAGTAGAAACTTTTCTTAATGAGATGGAAACCTATTTGATCGGCCTTAAATTAGACAAGCAAAACATTTTATTATCTAATAGGAAAGTCGGCTTTTTTGGATTTCTTATTTGCATAAAAAGTGTCAAAAAATTATACAATCATTACATACTATCTGAAGCCATGAAATTCCTGCCCATATAGGTACAAATTAAGTCAGGATCATTTAGAATGTTTTTTTAGTTCTGTTCGCGCTAGAGGTGGATTTAATAATAATCCAACCGCAATTCAATTTGAAAGCGCTTACAAACGCCTGGTTGTTCACGGTGAAATAAAGCACATAACATCTGGAAATTGTATTCCACTCGAAGACATTAAAATTTTAACATTTAGTGACATCCGCTATGAAAAAAAAATCAATCTATTTACTAAAAAGTCTTCTGAACATATAACTGACACGGATGAATCCTTAGGATGTGATCCTATAATTAATATAGATCATGATTATCTCTCTGATCCTTCTAGGCTTACTATTTATTCTAAAGAAATAATAACCTATATTGCTGGTTTTATTGCAAGAAAGTTGAGGAAAGTGATTAAATGTGAGGATTGTATTTTGGCTTTGATCACAGATAAGTATCACGGAATCATTGCCAGGAGAGACAAAGGAGGCCTTATTTATCCTTCTACTGATTTAAATAAAGTCTGTGAATTGGCAGAAAAGATATTTCGAGCGCGTTCACACAAAGGAATTTCATTTTATACTGAGAAAAATTTGATGCCAAAACTTATAATTATTATCGTGTTTCAGGGAATGCACAAGTACCAATAATATCTTTATTAATGACCATTTCGACCGTCAGCCTTTTATAGGGAATCACAGAACTCTCCTCATTAAATCAATTGCAATGCATTACTTCGAAACACGTATTCACCATGGTACCAAACAATGTTTTGAACCAAAATCGAAAGTAAGAAATATTCATACTAAGTTAGTGCTTTTTCAAGGACAATAATTTGTTTATTTATGAATAAAACATTGCAGTCGCATCATTGCTCATGTTTTTTTATTTCATAATAATATATAAACCTGAAATATAAACCTCATAAAAAAAAAACTAATTACATACATCACTTGATAACCCTAAACTTTTTCTGTACCTTTCGATGACACAGATTTCGTGAGTCTATAGAATACTCCAACCTCAATAAAAAAAAAAAAACTAATTTTGTGAAGAATATTGGGTAAAATGTACATCACTTGGTAACCCTAAAGAATTGATGTACCTTTTTTCTGTCCCTTTCGATGACACAGATTTCGTGAGTCTATAGAATACTCTGTCTACTGTTTATACTGTGGTACCTACCATATCACGTTTGTGGTATGTAAGCCCCCTTAAATATTGATTTATTGTTTTTAAGTATTTGTTGTTATAGCTGCAACAGAAATACATCATCTGTGAAAATTTCAACTGTCTTACTATCACGGTTCATGAGATACAGCCTGGTGACAGACGGACGGTCACACAGCGGAGCCTTAGTAATAGGGTCCCGTTTTACCCTTTGGGTACGGAATCCTAAAACGAGAATTGTGTACCTGCCCCCGCGAACTTAGCCCGTATCATCCATCTCGAGGGGTAGTGTTTGATAAATAAAACATGTATTTACATAAAGAAGATGACTGTATTAAGTACAAAAAGTATTACAAAGTTTTAAGGATACTGAAGGCAGTCATTAGTCATTTGTAAACGGCTTATATGTCTGCAAATAACTGATTTCAGTCTTTTTCAAGTGGCATATTTTTATCGTTATACCGTTTTTACCCACGTGTTTGCCACACAAGTTCCGAACTAAAAAATGGCTGTCATGCGGCGAGTTGGTGAAGCAAACAGTTTGGGAAAACGATAAGCAATAAGAAACACGCTTACAGTAAACCTTTTTATACAATAATCAGATCTAATGTTGGAAAAGATATTAAGTCTTAAAAAAATACGAAAAAATTAATAACCCATTCGCTGAAGCTAATTTCCGTATTTTACTGTGTAAGGCAAGTATGCTTTCAATAAAAATTCCCGATATTGGAAGAATTAACTTGACCCAAATTGTATCACGAATTACGGTCATTCAGCGATTGGGCTAAAACCAGTAAACAATCAGTTGGGAATGTAAAGAGTAACATCAATATAATTATGTACTTTTTTTTACTAAAAATTAACGCTTAAATCTAAAGAACTTATAGTAGTGATGCCTGTGGCATATTTTTATGGCAATTTAATAACGTAAATAGCTTTTTGCCTGTGGCAATTTCTAAATATTCAATGTGTCTACACATTCCAAAAATATTTATTTTAAAAAATTCGTTGTAGGATAACATTTTTATGACTTCACATGTCTAGCGTACATGTAAAACAAGCTCACACACTACAAACGACTTTCGTTCGGTGGTATGTCATGTGACTAGCAAGTAGTGAACTTTAACCCTTCGTATCTACGCAAGACACATTGGCTTTTTAATTATTGCTGTAATTACAACATTCAACCGGTTAAACAACCAACAGAGCTATTTTATAAAAAAAATAACTAGCAATAAACACGAAAGAAAAACATGAAATTAAAATGAGGTAATTAATACAGTCGCTTGGACTGCAACACCCTAGCGTAATTAACCTAAAAAAAGAATTAATAATGTCATATTTTGCTTGAATCAAGTACTTTAAAATCGTTTATGCTCAGATTATGTCAGTCACTGTCTGCAAATTCGAGCAAACTTAGATTCAAATTTTGAGTATTCCTTAAACGATTTAATACTTCTAACGCAAGGCTAACCCCTCACAACCTTTAGCTAGATGTTGGTCACATAGGGACCACATAAACTAGGCAGTTCCGTTTTTCTTAAAGTTATCTATTTAATAATAATCACATGGTAAAGACAAATACACAGCCTCAGACCACGAGATATGTTTTGAACAGTGGCGATATTTTGGCATTGAGTACAAGGGTCAGTTCACACCGATGCAGCGCGCAGATAGATGTTTGAAGAAGCCCGCTGCGGCTTTGAACCGCGTGTAGAATTGCTACTAGATATATTAAAAAATAAGTTTGTTTAGCTATCTTACAAAAATGCGCTCATTTAGGTGTGAATTGACTAAGGGCAAATTTCACCAATGAAACTGAACGCGATCAGTGTAATTATTTTCTGTGGAATATTGACACTAACAGCTGTTGAACGCGTTTTAGACGCGCTGATCGCGTTCAGTTTCATTGGTGAAATCCGCCTGACTGTGTTTAAAAGTTGGCAGTACTAATATAGAAAATGCTCCTGTGATTATAAATCTACAGGAAGTACAAAGTATCACTTAAGGTGTAATGCGGCTGGCTGTGAAGACTGTTGGCAGCCAAGAATGCCAGCTTGTGAGCATACTGGCACACAGAAGGGACACGAACCTGGGACGAGCAGTTGAAGTACAGGTGGGTCAGTTTGTATGTGAGCCATTGCATCTGAAATCAATACATGTGTGATAAATATCCATGTAATACAAAATGAATTTAAATTTTATGGCATGTTTTCGGTTGAACATCTATGTATACTATAATAACTGTTGGTTTTTCTTATAGGTGACATGCACGCGACCGATGGCATATTCGCGTCATGATCGCTTTGCGTGCGCGTATTTTTTGCTCTCTTAACAGATATCGAGCTAATGTGGTAGTCACAGTAGCGGCTTCATAATTTTAAGGAATTATCGTGCAATCCAAATTGGCTTTTCATTATTTCGACAGAGCGTCTACGCAGCCTGGAAACAACAAGTCTAAATTACCAACGCTAGTCCGACCACAGACATCTTAAAAAGTTCAACAAAAAAGTATCACAGTAACATTTTAATTTTTATCTTTCAGAATTAGATTTAAAAAACATTGTTATTTCCGAAGCTATTCTGACCAGTATAATTTCATTAAAATATATTATGTCATTTAAATTGGGCATTTAATATAGATTAAAATATGCTATATATCATTTAAATTAATATTTTGAAAGCTATCAAATATTCAATGTTACGCGTAACAAGATTCGCTTCGCTTCCTTTTAATACCGGTAAGTACGATCCCGTGAGATATTTTCTGACATACATGCTGGCGAAGCCGCGGGTAAAAGCTAGTAAAATATAGTTAAAAGTATATACCCGATCAGGGTGGAGTCCTGTGGTATCTTCGATAACATTGTACGAAGTAGGTGAGATTGTGCCTTCACGCACGTTCTGTGACACCAAGAAGTAATCGTAACTGTAAAGTAAAACAATATTGTTTAGTATAGTAATCCGAGGTTTCCGACGACTGTTAGTCAAAGTGTGCATGGTTCACGATAACACCTTTTAACATAATTATTATTTTAGATCATACCACAGATACAGATGGAACCGAGGATTGACTGTTTTTTTGAGACGAAAGTTGTTATCAGTGTTAAGTCTAAATCACATAATATTGAGGATGGTGGTAAATATAAAATGTCACAACAACTAACCGTTCGGGTGAAGTGACGACGTCGTCGATGACGGTGCCGGGGCGCGGGTTCTCGCCGTTGCGGCCGCGGTCCAGAAATATGCGGGTGTTGATACGCTTGGACACGATAGTAAACGCCAATTTATACTCGGTCTCTGCATAAATCTCATTCAGCTTCTTTTTAATTTCAGTCACCTAGGAAGAATGAATACAAATAAAATTTTTGTAATAACTCATTGATAGCAAAGAAGGGTCACGGTCCATACAAAATTCGCCCAGGCCAAGGATGAGACCTGTCCCAGTTTTTTGTCTGTAAAAAATATGTAATTAATTAATTTTTCATCCACTCCTACTAGAATACCCATATTGTTTCGAGCTCATTGGAACCATCCTAATGTGTACTTATTTCAATGCAGCTGGTAACCAGGGTCTGATGATGGATAGCAGGGTGGACAGGGAAACTTTTAAGTGGGCTACTAGTATACCATTGTGTTTTTCTCTAAATGTAATTTTTACACCCCCGGGTACTGTACAAGCAGATGATAAAAAAAAAACTAATGTATTCAAAAGGTACATTAAGTTTGACTTACCTCATGACTGTGCACATAGGGAATTTGCCCATCACCTACACCATCGCGGTATATAAATATACGTTGCGGCAAATTGCCATCTGCAAGAAAATTATTTTTATAATGTTATTCACCTCAAATGACAGACATCAAACAAGATAATTTTTGCGTTGATCGAGAATTCGAGATATTACTTAAAAATAAAACATTCTTATCAAAAATCATTCAAATCAATGGGTTAGGTAGGTAACTTAATAATTTCTGTGATTTAAAGAAAAATATTTTTGTCCAGTTTTTGTATTAAAATAACTGAGGATGGAACAATTTAGCCTCAGATGATATAAATAAAACCCACAAAATAACAGACAGTAATGAAATATGTTACCATTTACTTCACGATATCTGCGAAGGGCTGCAGCTATATTGAAGCCCATGTGCGCACTTAGTTCCTCGCCCGACGTGTGGGAGTTCACCGCTGAGTAGAAGCGTGTCAAGTAGCGGTCCAGTGTCGCCACAAACCCGCCGAAGCTCTTTTCCTTTGAGCGAGTGTCGTGGCACACGTCATAGCCTATCACCATTATACTCTGGAGGGGTACGTCCACCCTCCAAGGGGCGCCACCCAGCTGTACATCATCAAAACATTAATGTATTGCTAGACCACCACTCAATACAAGTAGCATCTTCTCTATTTTAAATTATCTCAAATGCAGGAAAGACGTGCATGATACATTACACTCAAATAATGCTTACCTTGCAGTTTATCTGAATTGCTATTTTTGTAGCAATTGACATAGCTGATTTTGAAGTCATATTGCGAGCACAAACAACTTGCGTAGGCACGGCACGGTCCACGGTGCATTTCTTTTTAATTGCCTCGTATCTGAAATAGTTTTTTTTTTTATTACTTCAGGTAGAGAGTAAAATCAACACACATGGGTCAGAAGTTATTAGTTTCAGCAATAAGGTGGTCAATGCTTCGGCAAAAAAGCCATTAATCGTCAATTTGACTGAAGTAAACATAATCATTTTTAAGTGTTTCGAAACTCACCGATCCGCGAATTGACGTGCCAACACGCACAGTATCATAGCAGGATTCTTTCGAGCTATGGCACCTTCGCAAGCGTTGGCATACTCCATAGGGCCGTCATTCCTGATGGCAACTATACAACATACATATGGTTAATCATAAATTATGTATTTAGGTAAATTTTTCCTTATAATTTGATCTTGTTAACGTGGTTTGCAACCAAGTTTTGGCTTACAGTTGTGAGTGCATGTTACATTTTAGTGCAGTTTGAAACTTGAGCTGTCCTAGCATAGTACGAGTTTACGGTTTGAATTCATTTTTCTAAAGATTACAAATCACTTGTACAGAAATAAATACTAAAACATTACATAATTTATACATTTTTGTTGTCCAGTAGTAGCAGGAGCTTACGAGTATAGTGCTAAAATTACAAAAAATTAAAATTAGAAGGTAATTTGTTAAAGTTTTGTATTGTCTACCGCCCGTGCGACGCATTGACGCGGTCGGCGTGCGGTGACTCGGTAGCTTTGTTTTTATATTTGAAATCTAAGGACTCGTTTACACTAGAGGCAAATAAAATATGTATTGATTATTATTTTTATTTATGACCTTTTAAGATGTGGCATTTTAGTAGTTTTTTAAATAGTAATAACGATTGTGTATTTTTTATATCTTTTGGTAGTGAGTTAAGTTTTGCTCCCTCATGTATTATTGTTTTTTTTTCAAACAAATAAGTAAAGAAACCAGCTTATACCGGTTGTGTTACCTCTAACATGGGGCATACCGTTACTTACATACCCTCCCTTACCTTATGGTCTGAGGCTTAGAACATAAGGTCAAATTAAATACTTTGAATAAGATTTTAACCAAATCAGTTGATCAATAATTAATAATAAAGAGTTGGATTTGAGTTGTAACAGATTTGTTACTTACTTATTTCGGGCTTGGGCATTCTGAAACCCACACCTCCAGCTGTCTTCATAATCAAGTCAACAAAACCTTCAGCGTCGCGACGCTGTCTCTCTGGTGTAATAACAACCCAGGATGGCAGTTGCGCGATGTCAAGTAAAGGTTTTGACCTGATTAAAATGAAGATCATAATATTATTAGTTATATTTTTGTAATTATAAAACGAAATTCCCATTTCTAATTGTATCTTACCGCATGTCCCTGGTCCACCCTTCTGTTGTGTCCCCAGCTGGGTACCTGTGATTGTTACCCTGCACGATGTTTTCAGGAGGCAGTTGGCGACCCTTAAATTTTATCAACTCCTGTGACAGAGTTAGAGACCATTCGCCCATTTCCTAAAAAAAAGTTTCGTTAATGTATACCTACCAAATTTATAAAACGAAAATTCAACTATTAATTAAATGAAGGCTATACCTTCACCACTTCACGGGATTTTGTTAACCGCTGGTTGAAGGCCAATAATTTTTGAATACGTATATCGGGTCCGATTTTGGTGTGCACGTCAAGGGCCCTCATGAGCTTAAAATTGGCACGCATGTCATCGGTGAGGCCCGTCTGACGGCACAGCTCAGGCACTAAGTATACCAGCTCCGGCATTCCGGCGCGGATGTCGCGCGGCTTTGAGCGAGAAATCAGCAGGGGCTGGCCACCATCATGGATATTGATATTATATTTCTGAAAATAAGAAATGTACAGTACATATAAACGAGATTGACCAAAAATAAGAAAAAAAAAAACCTATGGAAATAAATTACAACTATTTATACCTTTTTGTAATAGTCCATATACATAACATTTTCGTCCCGCATCTTGAATGTTGATTTCGGGGATGCCTGCCAAGACACGTCGTCGACTCGATATGTCTTTTTATTATAGTCGGTCATGACAATCTTTCCTGTAATATATTTTATGTTTAGCTTTCTATAATAGAACCTGGTTTGCCATCAGTGATGAAATATAATTTAAAAAAAAACATTAACAAAAAAGAAAAAACCTACTTCCTAAAAGAAGACTAATAAAAAGTGAAAAATAACTCTTAATTCGGAAGTTTGTCTTTGGTTCTGTATTTTCGTTTTTTGCCACCAACTTCCGAATTAGTTATTTTACACTTTTTAAGTGTTGTTGGTCAACACTTAAAAAGTGTAAAATAACTAATTTTTATATAGGTTTTGAGATTAATCTCTTTGATACCCTATAATATAAGCCAGGTCATCTCGCTTACATACTAGTCCATATCTTGAAAACTACTGAACCGATTTTGATGAAACTTGCACTGTTCCCCCCCAAGTTGAAGTAAATGTAAGCCAATAAAAAAACCGGCCAAGTGAGAGTCGGACTCGCGCACGAAGGGTTCCGTACCATCTATATATATAAAAATAAATCCCTATTTCCCTTGGTCACGCCATCACGCTAAAGCGGCTGAACGGATTTGGATGAAATTTGGCACATGGGTAGACCATGACCTGGAGAAGGACATAGGCTACTTTTCATCCTGGTTCGCAGACAAAGTCGCTGGCAACAGCTAGTTATTTATAAAAACGGCAAAAAAATCACGTTTGTTGTATGGGAGCCCCCTTAAATATTAATTTTATTCTGTTTTTAGTATTTGTTGTTAAAGCGGCAACAGAAATAAATCATCTGTGAAAATTTCAACTGTTTAACTATCACGGTTCATGAGTTACAGCCTGGTGACAGACGGACGGACAGCGGAGTCGTAATAGGGCCCCGTTTTACCCTTTGGGTACGGAACCCTAAAAAATGGTCACGATCCAATTAATAGTTCCGGAGAAATGCGTGGACAAACATACAGATATAAAGTTTCTCATGAACCGTGATAGTTAGACAGATGAAATTTTCAGTGATGTATTTCTGTTGCCGCAATAACAACAAATACTAAAAAACAGAATGAAATAAATATTTAAGGGCTCCCATAGTGTTTTTTTTTTTTTGCCGTTTTTGTACATAGATACTGGAAACAGAACAGAACCCTTCGTGCGCGAGTCTGACTCGCAATTGGCCGGTTTATTGTTAAAATTAATTTTTATTGATGTCTGTTAACATGTTACTGTGACTTACCAACAATATCCTCCAAAAAGATCTTTTTGTAGTTGCTGCCTTTTGTTGCAGCATACTCACTAAGCATTTGTAGCACAGTGTCTAGACGGAGCACCTATTTAAAACCAATAAAAACAAGAGTTATAAACAGTTTTGTTTCTTTTCCACAAATACTATACACATGAAATACACAGATTCATGTAAAGTAGCCAAAAACTTTGTATTCAACAAATAAAAAACTCAAAAACATAAAGGTAGTTGTAGTGATAAAAAGATTTATTGAAAGAGAGAAACAGGCAGAAGCTTTACCTTGTGTGTTATTTCAGTTACCATCAATAGACGGTCTTCATACTGATTAATGGTTGTTTTGTACCCTGGCCAAATTTGTAAGCGGTACTCTGGGATATCAACCTGTAAATATTGTTTTTTATTTTTTTATTTCATATACTACATTTTGAATAATTGGAAATCAGTCTTCATGGGACTCATAAAAACATACCTTAGCTATTGGATCAAAATAGTCTCTGCCCATCAGCTGCAGGTCTAATATTTGGAAGCATTTCCTGATTATGATGTTGAAAACTTGAATGTAATGATAGTCCCCTGGACTTACATCACAAGTTAACTGCAAACAAACCAATTAACACAATAATATTACTTACTGAGTTTTAATAAATAGTTTTAAATTATAATGTAATACAAATTAAATAGAATATGATATTTCTGTATTTAACCTGCTTCACATTACCTTGATCATGATCCTCATTCGTTCTCCATCAGTTTTCCTGTCTGAGTACAGTTCTAACGGATCAGGATGTAATCTCTTTACAGTATACAATACTGTTCCATCAAACAAGTACCTTAAAAACATAAGTATTTATGTAAAAAATCTAAGAAAGCTTACCATTTATAACTTAAGTAACTCATATCTGCTAAAACAGCAATGTCAAATACTTCATTAGCTGTTTTTACCATCAGTAACAAAATATAATTTACCCTCCAAGGGTCTTTGCATGGATACGCATAAGGCCTTTGCGGATTGCTGTATTATCCTCCTCTGGAGAGATGTCCACATGATATTGGTATAGACTCCACTGGGGTGTTGTTTGAACCGTGAAGTAGTTAGCCTTAAGATCGATTGCAGTTCCAGAGTGTCCTGTAAATGATCAATAATTTTGAGTAATTGCTCCTCTAACCATACATTTTTTGTACATAATATAACCATCATTTTCCCCATGGAAAAAGCTCCTTTTCCTTAGTTTTCCTTGAAAAATATTACCAGTAGCAAGTTTTCATGAAAATTATGCAAAAATACGCAAACCTTTCTTAGACTGTATTGTTGTCGGGCGAGTTCTCAAAATGGTCATTTGTTCTGGCAGAACCCTACCACCGCCACGGCGTGACCCACGTCCGATCACCAAGGCACCTGGATCACCGGCGGCGCTTCCCTGTGCTGGTCCAGCTAAATTAATTATCAAAACAAAGAATAGTCAACCTATATAATTTCTATACTTATCAAAGTAGGAAACAGTGTATATTCATGCATTGTTACATACAATTTATTTAATCAATATTTATGTGAACAACAGAATTACTGGCCAAACTGACCAATCATCTTTAAAATATGACTAAAATCGAATACCTATTTGCTACCATTTGATATTTTATAATGAATAAGTACCTAACTAATAACTGAGAAAATTAATTTAAAAAAATGGGCAGTCATTCTGATGCCTGGGGCACATTTAGAATCTCCACATAAGGGCTCCAAAATTTCAATTCGCCTTTACAGAAATTTAGTACCTATTTGATACTTTTTTCTAGATTTTTAGGCCAAAGAATAAAGATTTTACTAGAGGATTTTTGTTTACTATGTTAAAGAATACTGGGATGTATTGGATGCAGAAGACCTGGTGTCCAGCAGTAGGCTGCAATAGTCACAGTTGATTATTGTCTCACCAATTTGCATGCTCAGCATGCGCTGTTGTACATCCACATCACCAGGATGTTCTTGATGGGTTGTTGGTGTAGTCCTGTGAGATGCCCTGCCTCCCTGTGCAGTTGGTGTAGGCACACCAGCCCTAACAGGTGGGGCTACTGATGGAGGGCCCCAGGCCGATGGTGGCTGAGGGCGAGGCCCTGATGGGCCTGCAGGTTGTTGGGGCTGAGTGCGGGGCCCTGGTTGTTGTTGTTGCTGGGGAGGTCTCTCGCCAGGTCTACGCGGAGGCGGCCCAGCGTTGTCTCCGCCTCTACCGGCCCGCCCACGGGAGCGTCCTCTCCCAGGTTCAGACATCTACAAACAAGCAGAAACTTGATAGAATCTGTTTTTTGACATCTTGTAAGTAATCCTGTCTAATATAAATGCGAAAGTGAAGTTTGTTAAGCTCATTTCAGACTATGCTATAATATATAGTGTAGCATATAGTTCATCGCACAAAAATGTAGCTTGCCATACATTTCCAATAATATTTATTTTATTAAAACTTTATGCACAAGTAAAAACTACTGTACAAAGGCGGACTTAATGCCTGAGGCATTTTCTACCAGTCAACCTTAGGGTGATGCAGAGACAGACATGGCAGGTGCAACATAAGATACCACATATAACTTGAAAATAATGAATAATAATTAAATAAACATACATAGATACATACATAAACATAATAAACATACATAGATACATACATATGAACAAAATAAACTTAGTTGGGAGAAATAATATATAGTATAGCAAAGTGTGTAGGTGTTCTAAATAAATGAATGGCGAGCGATATTGTTGTGCTATGAACTATTAATGGTATTATACTATTATAGCGTAGACTGAAATGAGCTTTACGCTTTCACGCTTAAACGGCTGACCGGATTTGGATGAAATTTGACACATGGGTAGACCATGACCCTGTGCTTAATCGATTTGAATTTTGACTGACAGGTACACAAAAAAAGAACTTTGTATCTACTAAAATTATAACCTCAATATGCAGGCTACTTTCTACATTGTTTTATAAACCAGGTACTGATAGCTAAGAAATGGGAAGAACAATTTATGGAGGTAGTTAAAAAACATTTTAACTTGCCGTTCTCGTCAGAATCAATTCATTTCAAAACATTTTGTTTACTTCAATAATAAAAATAATAATGTAATACATGAACTAAAATAAATGACCTACCTACTAGTTATGGCGGCCATTTGTTGCAGCAAGTAGGTAGGTAGGTATGTAAAGGTATAGGCCTGATTGTTACAAATGACAAAAATTGTGCTTATTACAGTCCATAGGTATCATATTCCTGTTCTGAGAATGCTGAGCTTAGCACATAGCGGTATTGCAAAATTATTAGCGGCTATCGCCGCGAGACGGTCTTGACTATCATAATTTTATTGTTTTATTGCCAAATAAGTACCATATTTAATCATATAAAATAGTAATTTGTATTGAAGGTGGCATGAAAAAAATAGCAACAAAGTTGTTTGTTTTCGAGAGCAAAGTTATTCGATGAAAATTAAAGTACAAAATCGTTTCCAATTATTGTAAACGACTTTTCAACGTTAGCACAGTCAAATTAAATAACAGGAAATTGTACATAACTGCAGGTAGCGGGTAAAAATACCTAGTTATATTATTGCAAATAAAGATGGCGAACCAAATTTTTAACGAAACTAGACTATTAGGTTCGTCCGTGAATAGTTATTAGTTGAGTTAACTTACCACGAATCACGATGAAAACTAGCTGTTAAGCCTAACTGTTTTACGTAGTCAATCAAACAATCTAACAAACAAAATTTTATGAGAATCGAGAGCTTCTGCCAGTCTTGAGCGAGGTGAAGGCAATTAGTCAGTCTGTGCGTGAAGGGAAGAAATATGGCGGCGCGCGCGGGTGCATCTGTACAGGGGATGAGGGGACTGCGCGGCGGGCGAGGAACAGTGTTGTTATCGCAAAAATCTGGGTTGCCGTATGTCACATTCTGATTTGCCGTATTTTAAGGGATAAAATACTAAAATGACGTATAATAATTGAGAAAAAATTATTCTCTCTCTCTATCTCCCTCTGTTGTCGATATTTGTGTTTTATGTGTTTACCCTTTTTTGGCGTAGAAGGTCCTTCAGTCAGAGTCACAATCACTCATGTTATCAATTTAAATTACAAATAAACACTAATTGAAGAATTATTTCTCTCAAAACCGTAACAAATGAATGAGCTGGAGTATTATATTCCTTGCGATTGAGCTATTCGAGTCATAGATAACACAATTAACTTTAGTTCAGTACGTTGTTTCATTCATTTTTAACTAAGGCAAAAGAGATGGCACGATCCGGCGATATGAACTCTATTTTTAGTTGCGAGTCGGGATTTTCGCGGCTGTAAGTGGTACACACGGCTATACATTTCCAATTTATGCTGATCTCGCATTGTATAGGATTTCCGTACAATTCGAGTATTCGAGGTCAGCTTATACTGGAAATGTATAGCTTGATGTGTAGCCGTGTGTACGTTTCGCTGCGCTAGTACCTTTTCACCGCCACGGACTTCAATAGAAGTTCCGGATTTTCGTACCACCAGCGCCACGACTTCATTAGAAGCTCTTCATTTTAACTATCATATAAAAATAAATTTACTTTATTTAAAAGCTTTGTTTCCTGTTATTATTTAATATAGTACTGTCTAAAACCCTGTTTTCTAGTTTTCCACACAAAAAAAGCCCTTAATTGTCTTAAAATCGGCAAAAACAAAAACTCGTAACATTTTTAATGTCCCCTGAACGCCAAGAACTTTATACAAAGTCTGCCAGTGATGGGACGCGAAAGTTATCACTGTTTGATTTCGTCCGTGGAAATATATATAAATACTAATATCGAAATCAATTTGAGGTCAGTAAAATATGAATTTATAAACTACTTTATAACAAAGGGAAAATTTACCAATTTCGACCTTCGGATGCCAAGCCGGAATTAAATAGTTTTAGTTATTGTTTACCAATCCTTGTCGATAATTATATTCCCATCTCTACAAAAAAGTTATTTGTAACTGCCCCGAGCGCCAAGGACTACTATAGAAGTCGTTCTGTGACGTCATAAGAAAATAAACGGGAAAGCGCGCACGCATCCTTCTTTCCCGCTTTGCTTGTGATAAGATAAAATTAATAAAACATTGGACTGATGAGTTACTTAAAATTATGCACGGTGTACGTAGTATTATAATATCTGTGACGGTGTGGAATCGGAGTCGGAAGTGGAGGATATTGAAACAAAAGACGATGATTCTGTTGTAATTCCAACTAGATAATAATCATAGTCTTTCAATCGTTCTAGATAACCAGTTTACTTTAGCCACTTAAACCCATAATCCAATAACTATCTTTGTTTCCATATCCTGCCAAGTCGTACGAGGGGCCGAAGAAAAATTGCAGAGGCCCGTACCTCTGCGACTTGGCTTCGGCCCTTCGTATGCCTTCCAAAGGTGCAGGACCCCAGGGTCCCGAGAATTGTCAAGAGACGTAAAAATAATTATAACGTTATTCATCAAAAAGTAAGTAAAAACACGGGATAGACAAAAATCTAAGAAAGAAAGATCATAGACATCCTTAATCAGAATTGAATTTAACGTGCTCTAAGCGCCAAGGACTTGAAATGAAGCAATGAAGCAATTACAGATGTACCACATTTCTTATAGCTCTAATTGAGTTATGCATTTTTCTCTTAATTTTTTATAATTTGTACTGGTTTTTCTGACTCACGATAATGTGAAATAAAATAAATATGGAAATATCGAATCAATTTTTATTTATATTCGTATTTTATAAAATAAAGCCTGATATAGGCGTATAAATTTCATTTATCGATAGGAACATACCCTCATCACTACTGTTTACTATATATTTCGTTATACATTTATAGCTTGGCGCTGGCGAGCGCGTCGCGTTCTGTGTACGTGTGCGGTGAAAAAGTTACAAAACGTTTCATTTTACTTACAGCAGCCAATTGCCGTATTTTTTGATACGGCATTGAAAGGCCTGCCGTATACCGTATTTTCTGAAAAAATTACGTGGATTACCGTATATTACGGTAATTTCCGTATCAATAACAACACTGGCGAGGAAGGAACGAGAAGCGAGAACGAATGATAACGACCGAACGACGTGAACGCGATCCCGATCGCTCAGTGTTACCAACTGAGACTTCTAAAATGTCCCTAATATCGCTTAGAATTATATTATGTATTTTATCTGTATTTTCTCTCTTTCTTTCTATATAATATTTAATTCAGCCAAGTCCCTAATGGGACTGGGTCGAACACGTCTGCCGCATGGGTTGATGAAAACGTCTAACGGCATCGCGGAAGACCCAGGCGTAGCTGGCGGGACGAACTTGAGGATTGGATGAATGAACCAATCCTTCTGTCTGCACTGGCGCTACTACTGCGGCTGCTAAGACCTTCAAGCTGTTTTTTAAATAAAGCGAAAGCGTCGGGGTAGCTCAAGAAATTTAAATTTTCTTAGCTGGCTGGAGCCTTCTGCAGGGTCGGACTGGGCTGGAAGGGCCCGGGTGGCTCTCCGCAAGCCCGGGGCCCGGGACGGGATACTGATAGATGGGACACTATCGGAAAATAATGATACCCTTTAAGGGGTGATAGACGTGCGAGCAAGTGCGTGTACTTATGGCTCGGCGAGATTACTCTCCCGTCTGTCATCGCCGCGAGCCGCGAGCTGCGAGCCAATTTAACAATGTAATTTTGAGCAAGCTTCACGTGTGTCACCGACTCACCGGCTGCGAGCCGAGTAAGGTCGCGAACTTAAAGACCACGTACTTTAAGTACGCACGTCTATCACCCACTTTAGATGAAGTTCAACATTATTTTCCCCTTTTTTTGCTGTTAGTGAGGCGATCACGGCTAATTGATGACTGTGGCTTTACTCATGTTTGAAGAGTTGTTCATAAATGTGTTATTAAAAAATATAAACGTATGTTTACTATCTACTATACCTACCTACCGCCAGCCCCACGGGGCAGTGGCGGCGCAAAATCTGAATTTAGTGTGGGCGAGGTACATTTCGCGAGGCCCTTTGGTGGAGCAAGAAGACAAATAAAATTAAAAAATAGTTGAGAAATCTTATCATTTGACTTAAACAAAAAAGTTGAAGCGGTAAACTAATACATGATGTTAGAGCAAGCGATGCAAGCTCGAAAAATTTTTGCAATCTGGATAGGATAGATGTTAATTGAACATTTATATAAAAATAGCAATTACTTTGTCGAGCCATACAGAATAGTTTGGGAACGTATGAATGAGCGAGCGTAGTGAGCTCAAAAATTTTAGGACCCCTGGTAGGTAAGGTTTTCTTTGACAATACGTTCATACATAGATTTAGAACCCGATTTACCAGGCAAAATCGGTGCTTTCTCAAAATTTTCAAATCATTATTCAACGCAATACTTAATAAATATTTAGATTTATTCAAGACTAGCTAACCTGATAGACCCTGCCCTGTCTAAATTTCAAAAGTTCATACAAAAATCCCATAGAAGTTAGGACGTTCAGTACCACCCGAATTTGAAAAATTAAAACAAAAAATAGCCGCATCGGTCCAGCCGTTCTCAAGTGATGCGCTTACAAATGAATCGTATTTAATTTTATTTACTTTTAGAAATAAAGCCAACACAATTTATTGAGTTCATTTTCCCCAGAACTTCGAAAAATAATACGACTGACAACCCTTTTCCAGCATGGCGTACGAAAACAGAACGAATGGAATGCTAAAAAAGAAACACCTCAGTGTTGTCATTTGCCAAACCCTTAGTAAGTTTAAAGTAATTGCTTCAATGTTTTAAAATATATTTACTGCTTTGGGCCTTCAGCTAGTCCTTGATACGTCAAAAAATCTTGGTTGTAAAAAAAATATGGGTTTGAAAACGACGATGATTAGTTGCTTCGTTAGGGTTCTAATCTAATCTTACGTAGCAGTCGTGTATACTGTAAAGTCCTGCCCTATGACTAAGGCCCTAGTTATAACAAAAGCCCGCCCGAGCCTAAACTCAGTAGTACCATATTATACAGTATGTTAATTAACAAAAGGCGTGCCCGTTAACCTGCAATAGTATAATGTCTATAGATGCTAAAAAAAAAAAAACATTAAAAAAAAATGTTTTTTTTTGTTTTTTTATAGTAAAATATTCACAAAAAATATTAAATTGTTACGGAAAATAAACTCTCTGTACACGCCCACTTGTCACACTTGTTTTCCTACGTTGAAATACAAGTGTGCGTGTATAGAGTGTTTCTTTTACGTTTTTTAATCGTTTTGTGAACATTACGCTACTCAAATTAAAAAAAAAATATTTTTTTTTTTTGTGTGGTTATATTTTTTTTAGCATGTATACACGCTATACAGGTTAACGGGAACGCCCTTTGTTAGTTAACATACTGTATAGTGATCTGTGCTCAGTAGGTACGCTGCGTTATGGGCACAGACTACTTAGAGATACGTTATGGGCGCGCGGTGCGCAGTCTCGGTGCGTTGGACGCTCGTCAAACGTAACCAGAATTCTAAATTTTTTTGTAACTTTTTAACCTTTCTTTTAAGTTTATTACTGATGAAGCGAAAACTTCAAGGAAACATGGTAATAGTATAGAATAGAAAAGAAGAAAGGAACTTGCGTCCACGCGGCGAGAGCGCGTGTTCGACGCGCCCTTGTACGGCAGCGCTTGATTACCTAATTCGTTACATAGAAAAATCATAAAATTTTACTGAGCGCCCAAAACGCAGCGTACAGGACGCGTGGCTCGGGCCCCTGTTAAGCTTTATGTATGCGTACTTGCTCGCACGTCTAATGTGAGTGATAGACGTGCGGGCAAGTACGCGTACTTATGGTTCGGCGAGCTTACTCGCCCGTCTGTCATCGTCGCGAGCCGCGAGCCAATTTGACAATGAAATTCTGAGAAAGCTTCACGTGTGTCACCGACGGCGAGCCGAGTAAGGTCGCGAACCTTATCACCCACTTATCACCCGTTTAAACGTGTGAGGTGAGCTATGTAAGAATAGCTTGTAAAGGCGACGCGACTTTTAACAAAACAATTTCTGAGAAACTTAACGGCAGAACAATGCGGCGGCGGCGGCGGGCGTCGGCGTCGCGTCGCGCGGCAAGTCGCGCAAGGGCTTTAACGCGGTGAACAGTCAATTTCAATATCAAGGTTGTTAGCGAGTCTGCAGGAGTAGCATGAGCAACGTTTTGTTGATGGAAGAGTAGACAAAAATGACGTTTCCTGTAGACAGTAGACAGTACGAGACGGCAGCAAAGTAGAAAGAGTCAACTGCACTTTTTACGAAATTCTCTCTTTTACATAATTCGCCTCAGAATTCTTTGTTTTGTCATAGGATTTATCGGTTGTCAGTGTGATTTTGACAGTAAGAATAGAAAACTTTCTTCCGAAATAGTCTACCTACAAAGATACCTAGACAAAGATCGTTAGAAATGAAAGACAAAATGACAGATTGTAGAAATATTTCTACGGTGGATGTCAAAAATGAAGAAACGAACTGTCACTTTGTATAGAAAAAGCTATGTCTATTCTTCGTAGAGATAGAAAGCGCCATGCTTCGCCTGCTGGTCGCCAAGAGCCACGGGTGCCACGGATGGTCTTGGTAAGCCCCTCGGTCATTTGTGTTTGATACATAAATCAAAATAAACCTCTACCTTATTACCACAAAATCGTGTTTAGGTATCAGTTGTTTAGCAACGCCCTATAAACACGACATTTCTCTATGGAGTTTGACATAAAACTGTTGTTGAACAAGCAAGACAAGTGTCTTAGTTTTTGTGGTAAAGCCGGAGCCTGACACAGTCACATATTTGAACATTTGTTTGAACACTTGTGAGGTAGGTACTTACGGTTATAATTATATGACCAAACTTTGAACAAATACTCAAATACCCGTGCCTGACAAAATGTTCAAACAAGTGTTGAAATATTGTTGCTGTGTCTGGCGCCGGCTTTAGGCCCTTAAAAATAGTTTTAACCGGTTAGGGTAGATCCACAGTTGTAGCCCGCGAAATTCAAATTTCAAAATTCAAAGTTAGATTGAGTTTGTTCCGTAATACCAAAAATGATGAAAGAAAACTTAATTTTTTTCAATGTTTTTTTCGACAATTTGTAACTTGATAATATAGACTATGTTTCTGCTGAAACAAGTATTGTTGTTTATAATACAGAAAAAACAATATGAAAACGTATCATTTACGCTGTAAAAATGGTCTAAAGATATCTAAATACTGTCTCAATCCGAATAACAACACATTATGGTGGAAATGTTATGCTCAAATTGCAAATGATTTACGTATTACGTTTGTATGGAGAATTCATCCGTCGCGGTGTTCTTAAAACGAACGTTTTTATAAGTAGGTAGACATATGTAGCATGTACTTGGTATTTCAAATGACCGGGAAAGTAACATGAAAAACGACTCTAATGTAGTTTTGATGTTATCGAAAGAGCTGTAAAAGCACCAGTGTATTTTTCTATAGAAATTAATGGTGGTGTGACCGCGTGACGAATCGCCACGGTTGACTTTTTCGTCCAGAGGGTGTTTGCTATAGCAAGATATAGTTATCGTATAGATAGGTATAACTAAGTTGTTACCTACCTATGTTTAGTAGATCCATATTTACAGTTACAGTCCTATGCATGATTTCAGGATATTGGTGTAATGTCTAGGAAATTGTCTTTTAAGTGCATAGGTTTTTATCAGAGGTAGATTTCAGCTGAATTGCGTCCACTGCTGAACATGGGCCAAGAATTGTTAAAGAAAGAAATATCATAATCAGCCTAAAATGTTCCGACTGCTCGGACAGAGCCTCCTCATGGTGAGAGGGACTGGGCCGTAATCCACCACGCGGGCCGAGTGCTTGGGTTCTAGAACATTTTCGTTTCCTGACAATGTGTTTCTTTCTCACCTCACCGTTTTGAGAGCAGCTTGGTGATGAAATAATTTACACAAAGTAAAGCAGTCTGTGTTCGAATCTAAGACCTAACCCAGAAATAAATAAGTAAATAGTATTTCCTTTATACCGTAGTTGATAAGGAACCCTTTAGAAACCCAAGGTGTTTCGCCATGTCCGTCTGTCCACGGCATAGCTCAGAGACTCTAGAAAGCTGTAATTTGGCATGGATATAAACGCTAATCATGAAAAAAAAATTTTTTAGGGCCCTTATACGTAAATGAGGATGTTTTTTTTTTACTCCTCGATCCCATGATGTGGGGTATCGTTGGAAAGGTCGTTCATATATTTCAAATATTGAGAGTTTGTGAAAGTGATTTTTGGATTCAGGGATCCGTTTGCGAAATATAAAGCTTTAAAGTGCTAATATTTGTAAGAGTCAAGTGTCCCCTCCCTCTACCAGTTATAAGGTTAGTTTTGGATAAGTATGTGAAAAAAATCACGGCAGTACCTACTATATAATTATAACGAAATTAAAAGGAAAACTATAACAGCTAAGTAGGCTCTACAAGTAAACGAGTAGGTAATAATCGACCAAAAGTTGCAGTTGCAAAATCATGTCCTCACATACATTTCGTAGAGAGAACATGTTTTTCAACTACAATGTTAAGTTGTTCTTGGGAAAAATTCATCCCAACTACGGAACCCTTAATTGAACGCCCGACACGCACTTGGCCGGTTTATAAACATAAAACATTACATTTTTAAATATTTTTGTAAAAACATTTATTATAACGCAATCCTTGTCAAGATAAGAATGATTTAAAACTTTCCTGTTGGTAAGTACGATAATGGTGACCAAAATTATGATAACAGGCTAATGCCACTAAAACTGCGCATGTGACCGCTTATTTTACTGTTTATTACCCGACTGCGGCGAGACTAAAAATGACTATTTACAATGTTTTAATGCATTGGTCCGTTGGTTTGGATGCATTCGATAACTAGTTAAATGTTTAAAGTCTCTCAGGCATGATTTCTTTTGTAAAGAAAAACGGTAACGTAAGTCTCGCGCGTTAGAGTTCAATTTTTTGTCACAATAACATACAGTCGAATAATAGATTTGCAGACCCAAAAGCTGCCACCACTACCCTAGGTACCTACAACGTCATAATAAGCGGCTGATGATTGGATGCGCAAAGGCTGTCCTCAGGTTCCAAGTGGCAGATTTACTGGTGGAAAGCACCCATTTTTACCCGACTGCGGCGAAGCCTAAATGGAGAGTTAATTGGTGGAAAGCACCCATTTTTACCCGACTGCGGCGAAGCCTAAATGGAGAGTTATGTGTATGTCAGTCAGTATGTATGTATGATATGTCGTTAGAATCGTCTTTATTGCGCGAGTGTCACTGGGTATATCCTAACCTAACTAACGAAAATAAAATTTTCTTACGTTTTTGCTATTTGCAGGTCGGTGTCAGCTTGTATGCCTATATTTATAAAAAAATGAATCCATATTTCCCTTGGTCACGCCATCACGCGTGAACGGCTCAACGGATTTGGATGAAATTTGGCACAGGGGTAGACCATGACCTGGAATAGGACATAGAATACTTTTTATCCCGATATTCCCACGGGATCGAGACTTACGCGGGTGAAACCACGGGGCGCAGCTAATTTTTCATAAAATTGTCGTTCAATTTTATTAGCCTATCGAACGACAATTTTATTTTAACTATGAGAGTTTCAATGATGATTTTACTATTATTCTGTAAATACGTATTTGTTACGGTAGCGATTCATATTTAGATCAACATACAACCTGATACTGACCTGCAAATTACAAAAAACTTAAGAAAATTTGAATTATGCGGTTTACACTGGCGCTTTCGCCTTAAGTAGGCAAAACTAGATCGATATTGCCAAGATAAGAGAGTGAAGAGATCGCTCAAGTGTTGTTTACTTACGTCTAATGGGAGGGCGCCGATATTGCACTGATGGCGCTAAATAAAGACGACAATAGAGGGACGGGCTATATAGCAGTTTATTCAGAAAAATAAGTAGTAATTTCATTACTTAACCGTTTTTGCCTTGGTAACCACTTACACCAGGAAGGCTGTCTGGTAAGCATAATTAGCCTATAACGTTCCCACTGCTGGGTCACGGGGCCATAATCCACCCCGCAGGCCCAGTGCTGGTTGGTGGATGTCAAATGTCTTTGATTTTTAATTTTAGGACATGCTGGTTACCTCACACTGTTTGTTTGACATCAAATACCTACCGTGACAAAAAAGTTGTTTCGTTCGTAAAAAGTAAAGCGAGTTCGTCAAAGAATCTCTTCGTTGCCTTAATTTTCATGAAAACCAGCTGTTGAGCATTCAAGAGAAGTTAAAAAAAAAAAAAAAAAATGAAATGCGTTTATTCGTTGTTACATCCGTACTACAAAATATTTTACTTCTGCCAAACTGTAAAACAGTTTGTTGGCAGATGTAGCTCCCATATACAATTTTAATATTGATGTAACTATTTGTTAGTATTATATCAATAACAACTTTTACCTAAAACTAAACACACTTATTTTAAACAAAGGCTGATTATAAGCGTAAAGTTAAAACATTTTAAGTTGCGCAACAGAATTTAAATTCACAACGGTGAAGCCGCAAAAATCAGATAGTATGACATAAATTTAAACAACAACAAACAATCATAAACGGAATCTACACATCTCCAGTCATGAAGTTTTGACAAAAGGTGCTAAAAAGAAACTTCCCCATTTTGTTTTTAAAAGATACTTTCGTGGTACAGCTATTTTCTAAATACCTAGCTAGAAGCCAAGAAGATACTATGGAATGAAAAATGCACCTCTGCAGGCGTAGCATGAGCACCGTTTTGTCGACGGAAGAGTAGACAAATGACGTTTCCTGTAGACAGTAGACAGTACGAGACGGCAGCAAAGTAGAAAGAGTCAACTTCACTTTTTACGAAATTCACTCTTTTACATAATTCGACTCAGAATTCTTTGTTTTGTCAGAGGATTTATCGGTTGTCAGTGTGACTTTGACAGTAAGGATAGAAAACTTTCTTCCGAAATAGTCTTTAGGGGTATGAGGAACAGGGTGTAAAGTTCACTCATCCACCATAGAAAAGGGAGGATCCTCCTACCAGACGGGTGTTGTGTCTGGCGGGCAACTCTAATTGCGCGATGCAGGATTTATGTGACGTCAGGATTTTTGTGTGACGTCAGGTCTTCGATGCGTAGTTCGCATGTGGCGATGTAGATACCGCCACAAGTCCAACTACTACGCGGCCAAATCCAGCTACAAAAAATGCATCAGATTCAGAAGCACCACGGGATGGCGCAAATTCTGTGGTAGCATTGAATCTTGTCAGCAAGCTAACAGGGTAAGGAAGGTACTGGCGCAACAGAACACACCTGGGACCGTCACCCTCCGCAAACCCGATAATACACTTACGTCGTCACCTGAAGAAACAAGACGCGTCCTAATTGAGACTCACTTCCCTGGATGCGTCTTCGCGCAGGTAATTGACTGGCCAGATGAAACTCTAACACCATCAGACAATGACTGGCGTTACGCAAGCAGGGTGATCACGTTGGAGAAACTTCAATGGGCCATCCAGAGCTTCCATCCCTTTAAGGCGGCTGGTCCCGATGGAGTGTTCCCCGCCTTGCTACAGTGGGGGGGAACGTCTGTCTCAACGAGACTGGTGCCATTAATGAGGGCGTGCCTGGCCTTCAGATACGTCCCCAAAGGATGGAGGGAAGTGAAAGTCATATTCATCCCAAAGCCAGGTAAGGGAGACTACACAAACGCCAAATCCCATCGACCAATCAGCCTGACCTCCTTTTTACTAAAGACTCTGGAAAGGCTTTGCGGTAGGGAGCTGAGGGACGGAGCCCTGAAAACCATACCGCTGCACTATAATCAGCATGCATACAGCTCGGGTAAGTCGACCGAATCTGCTCTTCATCTAGTGGTCAGTCAGATAGAGGATGCGATTCATCAAAAAGGAACCTGCCTGGGCACTTTCATAGACATCGAAGGAGCCTTCGACAAAACCAACTTCTCCAGCATCAGCAGCGCCCTCTCCAAGCATGGAGTAGAACAGGTACTAACGGACTGGATTACGAATATGTTAAGCAAACGAGTGGTTCGCCTTGAAGGGGAGCAGCAGTCGGCAATGATAGCCAGAGGCTGTCCCCAGGGAGGGGTGCTATCCCCCCTACTATGGAATCTGGTTATCAACGACCTGATTACAAAGCTCATCGCCAGCCGCTATTATACAATAGGGTATGCAGACGACCTCGCAATCCTTGTTTCGGGGAAGGTGACGGGAACAATCTGTAATCTCACTAATCAAGCACTACGTATCGTAGAAAATTGGTGCAGGGAATTTGAACTATCAGTGAATCCCACTAAAACTGAACTAGTCATGTTTACCCATAAACGAGCTTTAGGGCCCTACCGCCTACCAAAACTGTTCGATACAGAACTTCAGTTGGCCAACGAGGTCAAGTACCTCGGGGTCATTCTAGACAGTAAGCTAAACTGGAGTAGTCACTTAGACAACAAGTTAAACAGGGCCTGCATCACCTTCTGGCAGTGCAGGAAAATGATAGGTAAGAAGTGGGGCCTATCCCCCAAAATCATACTATGGCTGTACACTACAGTGATCCGCCCCACGATCGCGTACGGGGCTGTGGTCTGGTGGCCCCGCACCCAGCTAGTGACAGCAGTTAACAGACTACAACGCATGCAAAGACTAGCCTGCGTGGCGATCACAGGCTGCATGAGAACTACTCCAACTGCAGCGATTGAAGCCATGCTAGACTTACCCCCGCTCCATCTGTTCATACAACAGGAAGCGACGATGGCAGCGGTGCGTCTTAATGCAACAGAGCTCTGGGGTAAGAGAGTTACACAACATACCGCGCTGCTCGAGGGCCTCAATAATGAGTTCCCCATTACGAAAGCCATAAATGACCGGGTACCCAAACAATTTATCTTTGATAAAAAATACAGAATCCAACTGCACGAGGATCGCCATTGCGAGGGCTTGGGGCCCGCAGAGCTACGCATCTTCACGGATGGTTCTAAAACAGGTAGTGGTACAGGTGCTGGAATCTTCTCGGAGGACTTCAACATACACATAGCCACACCATTGGGGGTCCACAACACAGTTTTCCAGGCCGAATGGCCTTGGGTATTTCTCTTGCCGCTTCAGCTATCATGGCCAGGGAAGTTAAGGACTACTATCGAGTAGTCCTTAACTTCCCTGGTATTCGTATCGACGAATACTCTCAGACAGTATGGCTGTTCTGCAAGCGCTTAACAGCCACACTGTTGACTCTGGGCTGATATACGAGTGTCACCAGCGCCTAAACCAGGTGGGTAACCTCAATAATATAACCATTCAATGGATCAAAGGACACAGCGGCTCACTAGGCAATGATGCAGCCGACGAACTTGCCCGTAGGGGGTCGAGCATGGCACCGGTGGGGCCCGAACCCATTGCGCCACTCCCCTTCGGGTACCTACGCTCTCTGGTAAGGAAACGCACTAGGGATCAACACCACAAACTATGGTTGGACCAAGGTGACTGCAGGCAGGCTAAGGAGGCACTCCCTGCCATCGATTGCCGCCTCACGAAGCGGGTGCTCCGACTAACGAAACAACAGCTGCGAACTGTTACAGCAGCTATAACTGGCCATGGGTCTTTTAATAAACACCTCTTTGTCATAGGAGTCACAGACAGTCCACTGTGCAGGGCCTGCATGGAGGACGACGAGACAGCAGCTCATGTGCTACTACACTGCCCGGTGGTTGCCACTTACAGGGCAAAGTACTTCGGTAACCCAGGTACCCTAAGGGAGATGGTCAGTAACACCAAGGCGTTGCTGGCCTTCTTGGAGGAGCTGGGGTGGATCGAATAAGTGATTTCCCACCCGTACGCAAAATACGCGCTTTGACGTGGAGTTGCGGATACCAGCCCGTATTACCTATTACCTAAGTCTACCTACAAAAAGACGTAGACAAAGATCGTTAGAAATGAAAGACAAAATGACAGATTGTAGAAACATTTCTACGGTGGATGTCAAAAATGAAGAAACGAACTGTCACTTTGCATAGAAAAAGCTATGTCTATTCTTCGTAGAGATAGAAAGCGTCATGCTACGCCTACAGGTTGTTTAGTTACCTACCTATCACATTATTTTCGTAAAGCAAACTCTTATTCAGATAGGTACTGTTATTACTGCTTATTCTACCGTTTAACTCGGTATTATACCGTAATGCTTTAAATATAACTAACCCAGACCAGGATGTTAATTTAAAAAATGGATATCAAACCTATTTACTAGACACTGCTTTAAAAATGGCACGTTTTAACTTCGGCATTTTTATTAGGACTCGTTTTCCTTTTTGTAACGGGAGCGGACTCTCCCTCTTTATTGGAAATTTATTTAAATTCTTAAAAAGAATATTCTATTTTCTTTGTCTTCTTACGCTCAGGTCCTTGAGTTTCGGAAGTCTTGAATGAGTTAGTTAGTTTGTTTGTGAGTAAGATAGTTAATTTATCTTTTGATGAAAATGTTAAGATGTAAATTGCTTAGCTTTGATTCGAGTATTTTTCAACAAATGTTTACTGTTGGAAGATGATTTAGGATAAAGGTTTAATAGACTGTACATTTGTAGATCATTTCTATCTATTTTGTTAAGTACCTGGTACTTGTTGACAGGCCTACACCGTCCTCCCGTACATACACGTAATTTGAAAACATTGTAAAAGCCATATATTTTTAAAAGAGTAACCATGGAGTTTCTTGCCGGCTCTTTTCCATAGAAAACGACCAATTGAAACCGTGCTCCGAGCTTCTGACGTTTCATAAGTGCATGTAGGTTTAGGTATTTGAAATAAAACATATATTTTGATTGGTTTTATAACTGACACAACGCTAGTTAGGAATAAATCCTCAAATAAATATCTCATCTGGAATATGAATACAACCTAGCAGAAACTGCAACCGTATTTCAAAAGGAGTTTTCAATCTGGACTAAACAATAAGAACGTAGAGCGAATCACCGCGTAATATTAATTAAAATCTATTCCCTTCGAAGCTACCCCTTAATTAAGTGCTAGTAGAGTTTTGTCCGTACCCTTCCCCCGGGAGCCGGGTGACACCGAGCCGCATAAAACATTCATACCCTAAAACCGGTTAATAGCCACAGTTTAGAACCATGTACTGGCGGTGCTCGCACACCCTGATACGTTTATGTTGCGATTAATTTGATATGCACAGTTGGTTTTGCTGATATTAGTAATCCTAATCCTAACTCCTAACTATAATAATATAACTAATATTATAAATGCGAAAGTGAGTTTATTTGTTTCTTACTTTGACGCTAAAACGGCAGAACCGATTTGGATGAAATTTGGCACATGGGTAACACCTGGAATAGGACATAAGGATTCTTCTTATCCCGATACTCTCACGGGATCGAGACTTACGCGGTTGAAATCGCGAGGCGCAGAGGTTCCATTAAATACTCGTATTTGTATGCAAAGAATCACAATTCAATGTTTTTTTCTCGGAATATTTCTAAATATTCCGAGAAAAAAACATTGAATAAAGCAATAACATTATCAAGCCGCTAATCCGGACCGACGACATCATTGCAAACAATATATCTGCAAATTAATCAAAGTTTGAAATATTGATATAACTCCAGTAAGTAGCGGGGCGGGGGCCGGTGGAGCAAATATTTGTTGATGGCAAACAGCAATATCGTTGCGCCTCCCGGCTGTTCCCGGCTCACTCGTTTCCTCATTCCCAATGTTCGCTCAATATGATAATGACGGATACGTTGTACGAATGTTGATGTGTGTGAAGTTCGGCTTAGCGGGGGATTTTATTCAAATTGCAGATAAACTGGTTTTAATACCGACTGTTATTGCTAAGTAGCACTGTGTATGGTGCAAAAATTAACAAGAATCGTACCTACTCACACATAGGTACCTAACAGTGGGTACTAGGTATATCTAATGAATATATAAAATCTATTAAAAATATAGCAACTTTTCTGCGCCATAGCTTGAAATAAAACCTAAGTACCATAGGTACATCTGTAGGTGTGCACCTATTATGTATGCCATCAGGATTAATTCAGATTGTATGACATACCTACATTATTATCAAATAAACAAAATAATTGAATTGAGATGATGTACAAGATTCGGCTTGTTTTTAATAGTAACCACAAACCGTATTTATACCAACACCAAGTTAAGCTTGAGGTAAAATCTAGGAATAATTAACTGTTCCTTTACCTACAGAACGCTGTTTATAAATATAGACGCAGTAATTATAATGGGTAACATTATCCTATTGTCACGGGCTCCCTAATGATTCGTCACTTTTAATGAGAGGCCCCAGTTGTGATGTATTAAGTTTTAACTTTGCTTTTAGAACAAACAACTCTCATAATGATAATGACATTAAATTCGCGATCATATTTTAAACAAAATGATGGAACTGTGATGAAAAAAAATTTAGACTTTTGCATGTAATTTTCTTTTTTCATTTTAATAGGTCTTTTCATTTTTGTCGTTGAGGGCTTTCCTTGTTTTGTTATAGGATTATGTCGATGAACAGCATCATCGGCCTGGTACCCGGTATGTACGCCAGTACCCAGCTGATATTAAGTATATGACTAGTAATTGATGAATACTGAAAATTAGAGATACTTTTGTCATTTTTAACTAAAGAAGTTTATGAATATCAGAACGTTACCTACGTTCTGATATTCATAAACTTTACTTTAGGTTCCTTGAAATTAGGTGGGTATTCGTAACTACGTGGAACTTGAAAAGCTGTAAGTTTATTGTACTTAACCTGAAAATCCTAGCCTGTAACTGAGTGTACATTATGAAAATAAATAAATAAATCAGTTTTTTTTAAAATTACTTACATAACACTATTAAACCTGTACAAGTCTTTCGGATAAGTTTTACTTCAAAAGAAAAATAAAACCCTAAAATACTCTAAACAATGAATTGCAGTTTTTAATGCAACAGAAGGATAAAGATAAACCCTCGACGGGGGAGGGTGGACATTGTTAGCGGATCATCTTTAAGCTCGGTATCGACGCGTCAAAGTTTCGCCGCGCCAGCAACTTGGTCTTAGCACAGAGTAATGAAGACTTATGAGTCTGGACAGCCCCGTTCCTTCTCCAACTCCATAATTGTCATCTCGGATATTACGTGGAAGAACTCCTTATCAACTGATGGCATGATCACGTTGACACATTTGGATGCTGGCGTTTTAATTGGGTAGGTAATGTTGAAAAAAAAAAACCCTTTAGTTGATAGTCGTTTCTAGATTGGTGTGTTTTTCGTCATGCTTTGTGTTGTGCTTGGTGTCTCGGTTAGATCTATCTATACTAAATCGAAAGATATAATTTAGCATTTAGTAAAAGCTATGTACCTACTTAGTTGCCTGTTTTTAATAAATACCTACGCCATGGTTTAAAGAAAAAAAGTATAATATAAAGTTACATTTTTGTTTTTTATTGTTTATATTTTTGGTCCCATGTTCTCAACATCCAAGGAAGCAAGCAAACCTCTTCTTTTTGTCTGACCGCGTGTCCACCGCACGTCAAGTCACCGATCAGTCACGTCAATTTCAAGGACGTGTGTGAACATATTATAGTCAGTCAGTTAGTCAGCAAATTTTTCTATATCCATGTTTGTTCGTCGTCGCGACGTCGATAGTCGCACCGGTAGTGACGTGAGTGATGCACGTAGCCAACGTCGTACAACTTGTATGTAACTATATTTTTGATGTGACTGATCGGCGACTTAACGTTGACGTCACTGACGTGTGTGCATGATTACCTTTAAGGCTCTTACATACTGGGGCGATTCGTCGCGCGACACGACGCCGGCGCCGCCGCATTTTTTCATCACAATTCACGTCGTGTGGCGAATCGCGCCATGTAAGAGCGCGCCTTTAGGCGGCGCGACCGTCGCACCGGAACCGTATGCCCGGCTTTTGTTTTGTCTAAGTATTTTATCGATGGTCTAGAAAACAAATGATAAAATGCAATATTGATAATTTTTCAGGAGTGCAATGATAGTGTGTTTATTATGTTTAAACATTATTTTAGAGAACCTAACTAAGTTATTTTTCGAAATCCGAACTTGTAACATCTGTATTGTAGACAATCGATCTATTGGGTAGATGCGGGCGGTGACCATGGCCGCCGGCACGATCATGATGAGATAAGTGCGACAGACGCGAGCTCGAAATGATTTGCACCATCTCGGATAGGTTAGACTTTCTTTGACCACTCCCAAAAGCATGGGAACGTACAAAATCAGAAGAAGTTGTCGCCGGTTCAATTAGTACAGACCGGTAACTGACCGATAATTCCTAGTTTGGTTTATTTTTTCGAAAACGCGCTAACCTCGCACGGCAGCGAGATCAAACTGATCCGCCGAGCTCGGTTGTGGACAAACAATCGCCGTTAACGGGACGTTACGTTCGGTTCGATTAATCGTGTTTCTCGCTGACAATGACGTCCCGTTCACGGTGCGGTGGACAAACAGTGTAAATCCCCTCTATGGTGGTTTGTGTATCACGGCTCTGCGTGGTATACATCGTTCCGTGTGAACGGGCATGATTAATCACAGCCTATTCACTGCGATCTCTGGATTCAGCTGCGGTTTATATAGAGACGAGGTTAAAAACTAATTTTCAGGAGTAGATTTTTAAGTAAAGATGATTTTTAGGGTTCCGTACCCAAAGGGTAAAACGGGACCCTATTACTAAGACTCCGCTGTCTGTCAGTCTGTCTGTCCGTTTGTCTGTTTGTCTGTATGTCTGTCTGTCTGTCCGTCTGTCACCAGGCTCTGTGTCTGTATTTCTGTTGCCGCTATAACAACAAATACTTAAAAACAGAATAAAATAAATATTTAAGGGGGCTCCCATACAACAAACGTGATTTTTTTGCTCGTTTTTGCTCGATATTGATAACGGCAACAAGGCAGCAAGTAGACGCTTGAAATATTCACAGAATATTTAGTTATATATTCACTTTAAAACGAAATAATTAAATTAAAATAAAAAAAATATTTTTATGGGGGGCTCCCATACAACAAACTTGATTTTTTTGCCGTTTTTATAGATAATGGTAAGGAACCCTTCGTGCGCGAGTCCGACTCGCACTTGGCCGGTATTTTTATACGTTCAAAGGCACCTAAGTAATTCTCCTATACCTATATTTTGAGGTACTCTCCTATACCTATTCTTTGAGGTACTCTTCTAGTTTGTCTGTCTGTATGTTACCTTTTCACGCCTAAATCAATGAATGGATTTCGAAAAAAATTGGCAAGGAGATATAAGGCATCCTAGGGAAGGACATAGGCTACTTTTTATCGACATACTCGGGCGAAGCCGCGGTCGGAAGTTAGTAATATTATAAAATGCGAAATTGAAATGGTTTGTTTATTTATTTGTTACGCTTTCACGCTAAAACGGCATAAAGAATTTGGATGAAATTTGGCAGATGGGTAGACTATGACCTGGAGAAGAACAAAGAATACCTTTTATCCCGATATTCCCACGGAATCGAGACTTGCGCGGGTGAAACCGCGGGGCGCAGCTAGTCATACAATAATATGTTGTTCTCTAATTCAAGACTAATAATAATAGTCCTCCAGGCCGAATTTCGGCCATGGCGACTAATATTCTTTCCGGAGACCAGCCTTTGGCGCACCCCCCCGGCCGGAGAGAGATCAGGCGCAGGGCCAATGACATCAAAACTAATATTATAAAGAGGTAAAATTAATGAGTCTACCCTACATGGTGCATACAAACTCACTTATTTACCTCTTCATTTTCGGAACTACTGATCGATTTCGAAAATTCGTTTATTTATTCACTAATGGGAAGGTTCAGTATTGCCGAGTGTCATAGGATATTATTTTATATTAAAACAAGATATTTCACGCGGATAAAGTCGCAGGTTGAAGCTAGTCAATTGTAAGGTTGTGTCCATACTGTCGCAGCACTACGTTCGACAGAGATTTAGTCGGCACGCCGCCGTCGACATCGCGGATTACCGTGATTTCCCGAGGGGACGGACCGAAAAGACACCTCCGTTGCATCCACATTATTACTTTCCCATACCGTGGACAGCTGCTGATGTGTTGAGCACTCGTAATTATTTTGTGATGTAATCATTATTGGTGCTTCGGGATAAATGTCAAGACGTTTGCCTTAATTGCTGACTGCTGAGGTACTAAAGTTGTACTTATGAATATGTGTAGGTATATGTAATGTTTTTGAATGTTTTTGACATATAAATAGAATAAAATAATAAGGTTGGCGATGCAGAAAATGCTCTTTTTATGGATTGCGAAGGATGAGTAGAGCTCTAATGAAAATTGTGGCCAAAAAAAGTTGTACATATTCAGGTTTGGTCACCCTGTACCATTTTGTAGTAGCTACCGCGTCTTTTCATACTTAAGCTTCGGTTAATAGTTCGCGATATGAACCGAAGTATGCAAACACGCGGTAGCTACATGACATAGCTAAACGAACTTAGCTTTGTTGTGGGTTGCAGCTGAAAATCAGCGTCAGGTGGTACACTATGTGTTGCCATCTGACATTATGCTGAGCTGCTGCCCTTTTGGCATTAGAATGATTGTTTTCTGTTTGTATAGTTTTAAGGTGTATTTTTCTGTAATGCCAATAAACGCATTTTTCTTTCTTTCTTTCTTTTCCCAGTGTGGCCTGCGCTTTAGTATTAACGATGCGTTTAGTCATATATGTATAAATGAAACACTATTATCGTTACGCAGAAAATAAATAAATCATTTGGTATCTAGTAATTTGTTTTGCTCAAAGTATCGTAAAATCGTAAATAAAGTAGGTATGGCCGAATGAACATATTAATGTTTGTGATGAAAATAAAAACATCAATGTCCACCCTCCAAGGCGTCGACAATGCATCGCGAGGCGACATCCGGCGGAACTGACGTAACGAGGCCGTTGTTCCGCACCCCGCGCCCCCCGCACCCTCGGAACCCCGCAAGTATTTTTCCGAACCCCACTGAGATTATTTCGGGATAGCATTCAGTGGATCTCAATGCCGCCATGGTGATGAATACCGGTTCATATTAATGATTTGCCGCGGGCTGTCTGTCGACGGTCTCAATAAGCAGTCATTCACCGCCCGTTATGAATGTAATAGGTCTTAATAAGCTCGGTTTCAGTTATCATTATTTTAATCTGATTGTGTTTACCAACAGCACAAACGTGACTTTTGGGAGATTAGTATTTGTTTATTTTCGTGAATGTGGACTTTTTGTAAAGTAGAGTGATTGGTTCCTATCCTGGGACTTCAAGGCTGGTGATCACTTAAACTATGAGGTCTCAAAAGATTTTCAGTTTTACAGGATAGATTATCCAGATAAATGAAGTACTGTTATTTCTTAGCAGCGGCAAAACTCGATTATTACACTTAAGCTTAGAAAAACAACGATCCAGTGTGAGTGATTTTCCATGGAAACTCTTGATGTTCATAAATATCTACTAACGAGGCAACGTTACTCATAATATCACTGAGAGGGTACCAATTAGACCAGCTTACGATGTAAGAGGCTTTGTAGTACGGAAGCTGTTGCTAGAATGGTTGGTGAGCAGCAGCGTGGGTCGGTCGGTATATTACTAGTCGTTATACCACTCGTAAGTTGTAGTCCGGGAATATTGTGGTATCTCAGGTATCTGGTACCTAATTAGAGAGGTCTCAATTCAAATTCGGTATTTGCGTTTGATAGACCTTCGTGGAACTCTTTGGCAGTATATTTTCAGTACAAATACGTTCGGGTAGAGAATCGTAATAATTTTTCGATTGATGTATTTTTTTATATTATTTTGATGAGTTTTATGTAAAGAAAGAAAAATAGTTTCTTTTGCACGAATAAAGTGAACACAAAAATACTAAGTAGCCAAAAGAATTCAAGTAAAGAAATAATAATATTCGAGACCAATAAAAAAACGAGAAATACCTGGGTACACATGGTAGGTACCTATATATTACGTAGGTTTTACGTATAAGTAAAAAAAAATGTTTCAAAGACAACACAGTCGAAGTCATAGTTTACATTACAGTAACAACGTAAGGTAAACAAAAGGTAGTTACACAGTAACACAATCAGGAACATTCCTTAAAAATGCCTAAAAGATTACAAATTAAATCCGAGAGAACAAATAACAATATTTTACGGCGCAGCGTGATGCAAAAAAGGGGTTATGGGCGGAGTTCTGGATTTAATCAAACGGACAGAAATGTTCCCTGCGCAGTTTGTTTAGGAAAAACCATTTTAGGGATTTACGTTAGGTAGTTCCCATTTCAGCCAGTGTCAGTTGGTTCCCCGGCAGTTGAGAGTATGTCATGCTCACTCAAATGTCTCGCTGATGATGGCGCATGTGTTGGATCATTCGATTCCCTTCAAAGGGGATCGGCTGAATGGTGCTGATCCATGCGTCAACTATCGGCTGCCATGGCTTATTTTTTTTTGTATGCTGTGCTATTTATCGTGATGATATCACCAATATTTTGTAAAAATATTTTTATTTAAAAGAGTGTCCGTAGAGTTTCTTGCCCTTTCTTCTCCATAGGTACCTACTACACTTTGGAATGGTTGGAATGGAGAACTAGCTTCATCTTTCTGACTGACCGACCCCTTGACTATTCAAAAGTGCCTGTAATTGATTTAATTGAAGTATGGTTTGAGTTTGAGTTCATAATTATCTTACTAGTAGTCTACTTGGGTTCGATTCCCACGTCGCGCAGTGTTGTTTGGTTTTTTCTATGAGTAATTTCTCATAGCAGCTTGAAGTTTGGATTTTTAGGTCTCTCATGCTATGGTTTATCTTACCAGCATTAATACCCATCAAACTGAAGCACAGAAAATTCAGTCCTGGTAATGAAAGAAAAATGTATGCGATGAGTTTTCCTGATTCAAGAATTTCACGGGTACAACAAAGGAGACTTTTCGGTCAACGAAAACTCGTGAGAAAGGAAGGCAGTTTTGCGAAGAAGCTTTTTCTTCTAAGAATCAGACATTATGTAACTATTAGCGTTTCCGTTACGACTGTCGTTTAAAACAACTATAAACAGCACAGGACATTAATAATGATGTGGATGGCGTGACAGACAGGCCGACGGTGTCGCCGCGCGGCGCTAATGGAGGGAAGCCATTACTCACATAATTGTGCAGCTATCGGTTATTACTGATCTCAGCTTTTAAAACAGTTATATCCACTATTTTGTGTTCGCGTCTCAAAATGGTAAAACAATAATTCTAACTAAAAGGTATGCTTTAAAAAATACAAGAGTATTGTTTAAAAGCATTGCCGCATAGGTCGGTTATAGTCGTTATTTCATTTCCCACAAATGCACAGATCCATTGTAAAGACTCGGAAAAAATATTTAAACTTGAGGCAAAGCTTGCGATACGAGAGAAAGACACTACTTACGAAAGATACTTTCAGGAAACTTATTATCAGCAGTGGTTGAAAATGGAGTACACTTATAACGTATTTTCAATTGGTTCATTTATGAATTATTTTTCATATTGTGGCGGTATCTACATCGCCACATGCGAACTACGCATCGAAGACCTGACGTCACACAAAAATACTGACGTCACATAAATCCTGCATCGCGCAATTAGAGTTTACCGTGCAGTGAACATATATACAAAAACCCAATATCAATCATTGGGCAGTTGCCCGCCAGGCACAACACTCGTCTGGTCGGAGGATCCTCCCTTTTCTATGGGGGATGAGTGAACTTTACACTCTGTTCCTCATACCCCTAAATTGGTGACCCCGAATATGAACGTCAACGCAGCCTTCGTGCAACTACTCCAGCGTGACGTCATCATCATCACTCCCGCAAGCGTTCAGTGAGGCGAGTCACACAGCCAAGCTAGCACTCGAGGCGTCAACGGGTACCCTGACCACCAGCATGCAGCGAACGCGCATTTCTGGTCATCACCCTCAGCCTCATCACCCCGACCCACTGGGGAATCACCTCAACCTCATCACCCTGAGCCACTGGGGAATCACCGCAATCAACTCAATCACCGCAAACAGTTCCGACCCACCGCGAACAATGCGGCACCCGTTTCCTCCTCACTGGAACCACAACTGGCACTGGCAAGCATCGCAAGATACAAGACTTAGTCCACTATCGACCTCCGGTCTCCGGAGGGGAGTGATGTGGCGGTATCTACATCGCCACATGCGAACTACGCATCGAAGACCTGACGTCACACAAAAATACTGACGTCACATAAATCCTGCATCGCGCAATTAGAGTTTACCGTGCAGTGAACATATATACAAAAACCCAATATCAATCATTGGGCAGTTGCCCGCCAGACACAACACTCGTCTGGTCGGAGGATCCTCCCTTTTCTATGGGGGGGATGAGTGAACTTTACACTCTGTTCCTCATACCCCTAAAATATCATAATCTGCTCTTCTTATTTTTTTTAGGTAGCAGTATTTACTTCTAGCAAAATTAAATAACATAGTTATAAAATATCGTTTCTTTAAATCTTTTCCCCTAATAGGTATATTATAATTGACACGTTAGCACCTAATATATGAGATACTTATAATTTCCCGCTCCCAATTTACTCGGCGTGAAGGTAATTCTGTTTTTATGGCGTCAATCCCCTTATCTTAGTTTCCAGTTGAGCAAAGGTTCTCGTTCAGTCGTTTCCTCGACTTACTAAAACGTGATTGTCCGTCTGTTGTTATGTTTTGTTTACAAAGGTAAAAGCACAAAAAGGTACAAGGTACAAAGCACTTTGCTGTGCTTTTGAAGGTTTTTCGCCTACTTCTAATTCTTGGATTCTATAAGAGTTTTTTTTCAGTGTTTCACCTACTACGTATTTTTTTCCAATTATAATGACTTCGGTCTTTTGATTACTAAACTTATAATAGGACAGTCTATGTTAAATGAAGGGAATAAGGGTAAAAATATCTTTCAGTAATTGAGTCGAATCTTTGTCACTGGTATCCGATCGGACCTACCAGGACAACATAACTAGTTTTTCGCCATGGAAAATTTTCCTTAACAGATTTCCTGTTGAACAGTAAAATTGCGAACAATATGACGAGAGGGGATGGGTCGGCGGCGGGGGTGGGTGGGGGTCTCGGGGATGTAAACACAAAGCTTCAGCAACGCCGGCAGTCACGTGGCGCGCCCGCCGGGGGCGCATCACTCTTAAGGGTGGTATCGGTAACAACACCATCTTACCACAACAACATTCCTAAAACACTTCCACTATCTTTAACGGAACTTTATTTTAAGTGTTATTTTTCTAAAATTTACCAGTTTCTTCCCCGTAAGAGTGATGCCCCCCGGTGTGACTATTTCTTAGAACTGGATATAAATGGCGAATAAAACATATCGATAATAACATTTCAAATCAATGTTTACGTATTGAATTAGAGTACATTGTATATAATACAACAACCACTCTAAAGAATATCAATACAGAACATATCAAACTAATTTTAACATATCTTTTAATTAAATCCTAAATTAATTAGAATAGACTACATATACTAGTAATAATGTAATAATCTGTAATAGTAGTGTAATGATGTGTAGCTGAATATATTAGTAGGTGTAAACGAAGATGTATTGGAAAATCCTTATCTCAGGTAAGAATATCAAACCTTTCTATATAAAGTTTATTTGTTTGGGTTAAGTTTTTGTATTTATGTTTTTTAACGTGTTATTTGCATAAAACACAGTATAATATTATCGCTGCTGTCAAAAGTTATTGTAACTAAGTTAAATACCTTATCCTATTTTGAAAGGGATTTAACTTTTTCACGTTGGTTTTTATGTTTTGCAGTAGGTAGGTACAGTTAACCACTTTTAGATTTTTACGACTATTATAGTTAAAATAAGAATGATATCATTATAAGGCAAAAAATATAACAAATATTATGTTGCTATAAGATGTTTACTAGTTTTGCTATCTTAACTTGAAACATGTACTCAACTACATAATTATGACATTGTGAACTATTTAAAATATTCTCGGTTAGTTTTATTATACCCAACTGTAGGTTGGGTATAATAACTAAACTATAACTTATTTCTCATGCTGAAATAATCTATGATTTCAATAAGCTCATTAAATTCGTATTTGTTTGTAATTGTGAGCATAGACGAAAAACATAAGACGTTGCTCAACGTCTTATCATCAAGAGACGAACGACTGAGTCGATAGTTCTAATCTAGACTCATTGATTTAACTTTTGTAAAAGGAAACACCGCTTTTTGAAAACTTATCTTTTATGAATTATTTATTTATACTTATTTATCAGAAAACCTGAAACTTTATTACAGTAAATGATAAATAATATTTGGTTCTGTAAGTAGGTTTATACAAACACTTTTACATGGCAACCATAATTGAAAAAAACTAGATGAGGTCGGTGTTTCCTATCTGACTACTCTGAGAGGAAACATCGTAACGAACTCGGAGGTCACAGTCTCTTTTAAAGTGTTAGATAATAATTTTCTTCGTGATCGGATGTGATCCGTTTCAGAGTTTTTAAAAGTTTATATCAGCAATGAATTTAACGCTATTTATTTTAACTTTCTTGACATTCTTTTTATAGTGACCGTCTTTTTATACAGACAGACAGAAACGAAATGTTTATTTCCAAGAATTGCAGTGCATTAAAGATGATCGAGTTTTTTTACAGTTTCTAAAACAATTTGTTAAAACAAGCATGCACAATTATTGAATACATTAATTAAATAAGCGAAGCTAATCAAATTGGTACATATATCATAACTATTATAATGTCAAATCAAGTTATCATTTATCAAATTATAATAGAAAATATCAGTGTGAATCTTTAAAGTTTCGATACTCATTCACAGAATAAAATTATTTGTCTATATGCCATTTGAATAAAGCTGTTTCAAAACCATTGATTCATGGCCTTCGTTCCCTATACGATTTTGGTTGTTTATTATAATTACATCCTTGGATAGCAACTTTTGCAACATAAGTGGCTTTTCATTGAAGGAATAATCGATATCTTGTGTTAAACGTAACAGCTTAACAAAACATACATACCGAGAACAGTTAATATTTTCAGTTCTATAAAAAGAGGTTTACATGAACTCAATAGTGGTACACTACAAAAAGCACGGATACGTTGTTTTTGGGTTAAAAATACCCTGACTAACTTGAAGAAAAAAAAAAAAATCACGATGAGAAATAGGCGGAGACGCTATTTTATAAGACAAATGGAGAGGAAATTATTTTATTTTAAATAGCTTTAGACAAAATTATTACAAACGTTGAAGTTTATTTGATAAACTATTTTTTTTAACTATTTCATAATGAGCATACAAATTTTATATTGTTGTTAATCATCTAAAAACATCTAAACTTTGGTGGTGTAGGTATCATTTAGCTGTCCTTAAATTCCCACATCTGGATTTTAACTTGATCTTTTAAGGTTTATTACTAGTATAAACGACTGTCACACAAAATAGCAGTAAACATATTGCAAAGGGACTGTAACAAAAGCTGACAAGCTCTTATATGAGATAAAAATAATTTTGTATTGTGTACCATTTTATTTGAATCATGATATTAATCAGTATGGAAAGCTTTCTCGTCCCCCTGAACAGCGAACGTATCTAATCTAATAACGAACCCGCCCCTGAAAACGTTTCAACTATTATACGTCAGGAGTTGTTTACGTCGACAAAACGTTAATAGAGTTATTAAATTTGCGTTAATTTATTCAATTTTGGGTGGGTTTGAGGAAGACAATGGGTGGCAGGGGCGGGGCACAGACAGGCGCCGCCTCTCCTTACCTGAAATCTCATTAGCATAGCTATTTATTACAAATGTTGCTATGCATCATCGGTCGATATTATTCGTATTGGGAACGAGGAAATGCGTTGCAAAACTGATCGGTCTCCTTCCTTTACGTAGGACAATTATTGTCGCTTTCAGGTTGTTACTTTTTGTGAGTATCGATTTTTACCGGCGTAGATTTAAGGATGATTTCCACCAAATGGCTCGCATCGCATCGGATCGGAAAGGATAAGAACGGATGCGGCGACAGCAGATCGCGTCCGGCAGGATGTCGCATACGCATACGCTTGACTCCGTACCGTCATTTGTGAACGTAACCGTCTTTGTGCCTAGTCAAATAGTTTCATTCCTACTACGTGTTGAAGTGTTCTAATTTTTGAAAATGGTTGAATTTGAAATAGTATTGTTGGCTATTGCATTAGTTAGACAATACCAATCGGATACGACGACAGGCGAACGGAGCCGAACGCACGTAGCAGCATACTTTTGGCTACGATCGCGTGTCGCGAAAGACGCCCGCGGTCAAGCTGCTGTGCGCGGCTTGCTAATATAGACTTTAAATGCTGTGTACACGATTTAAATCGTTTAAAGATTGTATAATCCGTTCCGATCAGATGCGATGCGAGCCGTTTGGTGGAAATCATCCTTTATAAGCTATCATAGGTTTTCAGTTTTGTGCCTTTCGATACAATGATATGATTTTGATCTGTAGATTTCTACTAAATTAGTATTTTTTTACTTTTAAAAAACAACAAACCACGATTATGTGAGCTTTGTCTCAAAGGTTGTCATTGCATCTTCCTACCCCTTTACTTGTTGCAGGTGCTGATAACCACTTTTCCCACAGTTAGCCATCGGCTTTCTTTGTTAACCTATCATTGCATTTATATGCCTTTATATTTACTATAGGTAGCCTCGCAATAGCCGTTCTGACGTACAATTATTTTACTACGTCATTTGTAAACGATGCGTGATTGTCGACCAATTTGTCTATGCAATCACGCTTTGGAATGGGCAACTAGTTTTATCTTTCTGGCCTGGGTCTTAGAAAACACGTCTGGTCGCCGCCGCCGTCGGACCCTGTGGATTATTTATTTATTTATATATACGAGTACTTTAATGCACACTACAAAAATACACTACTACATGCACATATCACATGGTTGGTGGTTCCTGTTACATGCACATATCTCCGGTTTTTTCTGTTTTCATTTTAACCAACTTTTAAAATTTACTTACCTTCCTTTACGTCGCAGTTAACGTACCTATTCATAATTATTCCAAAACGTACGCACTAAGAAAACAGTTCTCACATTTCCACCCACTAAAATTTAATAATTCAGCAACTTGGTATTTTCTATCAGTGAGTTCTCAATAAATATCGGAGGGTTTAGGGGTATTTTATTGCCTCGTGAGCGAAAACTGGTTGAGTCGCGTCCCCAAGGAGCGATCGGTTGGCAAACATTGCAATCTGGCTGGAGGATACGGCTTGTGGCCCCGTATCGCTTTCCACTGTTGAAATTCAATACCAAAATAAAATTTACATAAACGTTTTCTTTTTACTTTCGGCTTTGTTGTATTGAGTGGGTAAAAATGCTTGTTTGTTGGTTTTGTGATGGTTGAAAATTACGTAGACATGACATGTGATTCTTTATGGAGGCATCATCGCCGGTTATTTAAAACAAAACTGAAAAGTTTTTTGATAAATAAAGCATATTATAGTGTATCTGAATATTTGCAGGATAAAATATAGGATTTATTTTTATACTTTATTTACTAGTTTGATTGAAATGAAGAATGAGTCTTCATTTTAATTTATATTCTGTTTGGTCTTATTTTTTTGTTAATTTGCATGCCGAAAGGTAAAATATGGTGTTACTTAAGTAATTGTGATATAAAATTACTACTGTATAACATCTGCACTTTTGTTTACCCATGTTTGCAAATAAATGATTTTGAATTTGAATTTATTCATAAACCATGACTGTTATATTTACCATTTTATGCAAATAAATAAAACATTCTGGAAATGCATGTACTTACTGAAACATGCTTTAAAGTTTTTGGTGTTTTTATTATATCAGTATAAAATCGTCAAGCGAAGGGTCGTAATCAGTTATTACATAATTTAAAATCATGATTGAAATGCAGTGATTTAATTACCTGATACTAAAACTAAATTAATTAGCTTGTTGATTAACTCCTAAAAATTGAATCGGCACGCGTCTGAAGAATTTAATAAACTGTGTCCTGAGTTTTTCTCGGGTGACTTCACAATTTTCTATATTAAATCGTGGAGCGGCGTGGGAGCGGTTGCCATGATACCTTAGAGGAGTTAATAAGTCATAAATAGCGAGTTAGATGGGGACAGAGCGATGGAATATGTATGGGTGAGAGAGAGAGGGTATGTCACCCCATGTAGTGGTGGTGACAGGCAATCGTCTGGAAAAAGGTGCGTTTGGAGGAGCTATGAGGTGTCACAAAATTGCGATTTTCGACAATATAGTTGTCTGTTATCGACTGAGTGTTACATTATTGTCCTTAATGTATTTCTAAGCGGAGTAACGTGTGTTGATAGGTGACTGAGCAATCACAAATTGTTTCTGAGCAGAAGTAAGCACACACCTACTTTAAAAAAAAATGGTGCCGTCATTTTCCATCAAGTTTTCCTGCTGAACATCTAACAAAACCTTTCAAATGTCTTGACCCATTTTCTAACAGCTACGTCGAAATTTGACACGATAATCCGAAAGCATGACAGGATTTTCATTTGAAAATAATCTTTATAATTAAATAGGCTCGATACCTAGACGGTTAAGTTTTGGCCATAAAGTTCACATTAAGAGTTCAGCAAAATCCTCCTTCCTTCCTCCATGCTTATCCCAATTTATTTGGGGTCAGCGCCTTTTACCTTGACGAATGGTAGTTTATATATAAACGTTGCTTAAAGTTAAGTAATGATTAGCGACTGATTAACCATACATTTTTGACGTTTGAACGACACTTTAAGCAACGTAAATAAACCCTATTATGTATACAGAAAGTATCATTTCATGAAGGTAGAATAAAACGTAACCTATTTAAAGCGGTTCTCTACCCCTCAATATCTAGGACAGGTTGGAAGTCTCATTGTTTCTGTGGAGGGTCATCCAAATGCACCGCGCTGTAAAGCGGTAAGCGACGGAGTCGATAAGCGCTGAGTGCGCTGTATCGACGAGTGGTCGATCACTGGCAAGTGCCTGCCACTTGCCACTCATAATACTTGCCGATAAAATCACGTACGACATTTTTAAGTATTAACCGTACGCCGTTAGGGAAGTCTTATTTTCTGAAGAAATCTTGATAGTGAACGCATTTTTAGCCACCTTTTAACAATTTGTGGGTGTACCTACGTACAACCTCTGCCTAACCCTTAGGGGATTATAAGCGTGATTATATGTTATTTTATGGTGGTCTTTTAAATAAATTGCCTTTATGTAACGATTGAGGAAATTAAATACACTGACGAGCAATCAAAATCAAAATATTTTATTTCACATAAACCTACAGGGGCACTTATGAAACGTCAGAAGCTAGGTGCACGATTCCAATTGGTCGTTTCCTATGGAGAAGAGCCGGCAAGAAACTCCACGGTTACTCTTTTAAAAATAACTGGCTGTTACAATATTTTCGAATTACAGTGTTATTAGTATGGGAGGACAGTGTAGGCCTTTCAACAAGTACCAAGTAAGTAGATAGAAAATTCTCAACAAATCTGCTATCTAATATAAAAAAGCTATTTGCTATGTGCTAAAAAAATATAAATATCTCCTAAATTACACAAGTTAGCTACATGAAGTAAAAAAAATATTGAAAACAGTTTTATGTGTTTTTTATGCGCTGTTAAATACACATGAACGTTGCTTTTTACTTCAAAAAGCTGTCTTGCGTGGATTCGGAAATATTTCATGATAAGTTAGTGGTTTTTTTATATTGCTCGTCTGTGTATTTTTTTAGAAACTAAGGTTCTAAAAGCGTATACGAGTACTTGTTACCCACATAACTTTTGGGATGGAACTAGTTTTCAGCATTGGTTGAAGCCAAATGTGGCGCAGTTGCAGAATCGATTTCAAACTACTCTATGGGCAGTCTGGTCGCTTGTCTTTAAATGTGCAATACATGAACAATATTTACCGCGGTTTTTAAACAAGCATCCATATCCATACTTAATATTATAAATTCGAAAGTAACTCTGTCTGTCTGTCTATCTGTATGTTACCTTTTCACGCCTAAACCACTGAACGGATTTCGATTAGAGGAGACGTTTCATTTTTGTATGGGACTCCGGCCATAACATGTACACTTTAGAAAACCTGGGAAACGAACCCCTGATTACAATAAAGGCATTATTTTTTCATAATATCTAATATTTTATGGGCACTAAACAAAAACTGAAAATGTTTGACGTTTGTCAGGAGAAATACGACCATCGACTAGTGTTGGGTAACTCGGCACACGTGCTAGCACAGTTGTGCTAGTCACTTGGATGAAAATAATCACTCACTCTTTTTATTTTGATGTGCTAGCACACACCTCACTGGCACAGATTAGCTGCACACAGAACATTTGTACAATTGAGTTTTGAGTCAGTCGATCGAGTCACTCACTCTTTTTTTGTATTTTGATCATTTATGTCTTCGTTCACTGTTGCTAGCACAAACACACAACACAGCACTCACCGCGCGTGTGCCTACTCTACTGCGTATGTGTGCCGTGTCGCATCGCTTTGTCGTCAATACTTACTACACACCACTCAAAACACACGCGACTCGCGCGGCGACTCGGCGAGTCTCGCGACTCACTCGACACACTCACAGCACGTTCGTGTTCACAAGCCACCGCAGCCTCGCCTCATTCGTGGTAGCACACTTTGTAAAAAGAGTGCCATATACGATCCTCATTTTAAAAAGGTGTGCTACCCATCTCTACCATCGACAGCCAGCCATGACAGGTTGGTTGGACAGATGATGTTTTCAAAGATGTGATGTCAATGACAATGTGTTTGAATTTTTCGTCCAGAAATACCTACAAACTCCAAAGTAGTTTTTTTATGATGAATCACACCGCACACGTTGTAATGAATCAAAAAACGTTGTTTAAGGTATAAAATATCTTATTATCTTATCGTAATAGCACAGAAATACATGCCTTTCATATTTATTTAAATAACGTCTTCGTGATATTATTTTGTTTTAATGTAACATGACTTCTGGACGAAAGCAGTGTGCAAGTAAGACGCCATGATCAATAGAATATGGTAATAATTTGATAAACTATTATTTTTTGTGCCGAAGAAATCAGGGGAATATTCAGGAAAGAATATTTTTCCTCAATTCGTGGAATTTTTGCCTTTTTTTTCATTACCGTACAGTTTATGGCCGAAATTGAAACATCTCCTTTGGCAAGGAGATAGATGGCATCTCCAGGAAGGACATAGGCTACTTTTTATCGATATACCACGTGGGCGTAGCCGCGGGCAGAAACTGGTGTGATATAAAACCCCAGACCAGTCAAGAAAAATACGAAAAAAAAGCAAATTTGACATAACTTATTTCCCCTTTCCTTTATCATTTACTTGACGTTGCTTATTATTTAGTTTAGTGATGGTACAGTAAAATTCAGTTAATTTATTTTTGTTAATAATTAATCCCCACTTTAGTGTAAGGCATAAAATTCTCTCAAAAATCGTATTTATTACATCCAATCAGTTTGAATTGACGTCATCTAAACTCGTAATAATCAAGTTGCAAGCTCAGCGGTTTTATAACTATTTAAATGGATTGAGTTTCACCCCTAATCTGACGTTTCACGGTATAAAAATATACATTAATCGCCCGCTAAGAGGGTGGTCCCGCTTCGTAAGCTAAATTTATAACAACGCTAAACTAAGTATACAGATTTTTAAATTTTGTCGTGCTTTGTTTAACGACTTTCTTGGCGAAAGAGAATACTCTGCATAAAATTGAAATAATTAATGCCTCCTGTATTCTGTTAACGTGGCTTTATTTTCTAACATAGGTAGTTTGGTAGGAAGTGCATTAAAGTAAAAAATATTTTCATTTTAATTTCGTGTACTATAAAATCTAAAAGTTAATGAGATGGGAACAGTCGATGGAGTTTCTTAAAAATATCTCTCATATCAAAGGCTTAAGGGAGGAGCTCCTATAAAAAAGTTAAAACGGTCTGATGGGCAGATTTTGATTCAAACGCGTTATTCAGCCAGCGTAGCAATATGAATCATGGACCGGAGCTACGAAGCGCTACGACGTGCTACGAACGGTTTTATGGACGGCTAGCTTTGCTCTGACAGAATTTATAACAGTATGAATATCTTTAGTGAGTAATGGCCGTGTCGTGCTTCGTTATAATAGTGCTAGTGGATATTTTGGATATATTGTCTCTAAGTTTTATAGCTTTGAAACATAGTATTTAATTTTTTGTCTCCTTAACAGGCTCAATCAATCACGCTAGAATTTGGCTCCATGCGTATGCGTATTACCTACGCTGTTTAATGAATATAAAGAATATCTACGTCCTCTTTAGCGGTTTGACTTTAAACTTACAGCTTTTTTTTAACCAAAAAATCGCTGGTAATCTAAATTAGGAAGCAAAGATATATGTAATAGTTTGGGATATTTTAAATAACATACTATAGCTACATACAGCTTAATTCAAGCCTATTTTGAATAATTTTTCAGATTTTATTGAAATGAATGGATGACATGAATCTTTTCCAAAGACATGATATAACTGAGCATTATTTTACCGCATCAATCCCCAGATGAGTTATGGTGGCCGAGACCCATGGCTTTGCGTTCGGTGAACCGCGGAACCTTCATTTGCGAGCTCCTCTGTCCGTGAAATGAAGTTGGCTCGATATAGCGATCATGTAATATCGGCAACGGGTGCAGCCACGCATATAACTTAAAAGATTATTACCGAGCTATTGCTTTCATTATATGGCTTGAAAGTTTCAAAATGCGGATTCCATTGCGGAGTGTCAAAGTTGTTGTAAAACAGTTGAATGCTGACACTAACAGCTCTTGAACGTGGTGTAGAAGTGCTGAACGTATTCAGTTTTATTGGCGAGAGTCGCCCTGAAAATAAGGGTAGGGAAAGACCGAAGAAACGCTGAATGGACTGTCTGAAAGATGGTTGAGCTAGCAAGGGGGTGACTACTGAGATGGGGTGACGACTAAAAGAGAAGTATGGAAAAAGACATGCTGCAAATAAATTGGGATAAGGACATGAGAATGAGGAACAATGACGAATTTTTTATAAAAAAATATTGTTGCAGTCTTCTACCGCATGAATTCATTTAATCTTTTGTTTTGAGAAGTGGAAGTGCTCCATGTATTGAACTGCATACGGTTAGACTGGAAGTTGGGTAACGGCTATTAGAGATGGCTAGCTGCGCCCTGCGGTTTCACCCGCATAGGTCTCGATCCCGTGGGAATATTCTATGTACTAATCCTAGTCATGGTCTAATCATGCGCCAATTTCATCTAAATCAGTTCCACCGTTTTAGCGTAACAGCGTGTCAAACAAACGAACAAAAAAACCCATTTTTGCATTTATAATATTAGTTAGGATAAAGTTAGGATAGTGTAGAAGTTTATATTGCCTTCTTCGTGAGCTGATCTAAATTTTGTGGGGGTTTAGTTACGAGTTTAGTTTTATCTGAAGCGTTCATTGCTTCCTGTAATATGCAGGTATTAGGACATTAAGAATATTATGTTACGGTCCCGTCGTTTGCGTCGTTTTGAAGAAAGGGATCAAATCTTTACGCCAAATAATATACAGGGTGTAAACAGACCTATCATAATTATAGCCGTCAACTACGCATTCTGTACATCAAATTAAGTAACATTGCACAAAATTGCTGGGAAACGACTTTTATTTTTGGCGTGAAAAATCGCTGTTTACGGTAGTGCTCAACGAAACGCACGCAAAACATTGTGTTTATGGGTGCGTGAGACGGTTCAGGGTTTGTTACGGACGTGGGGGTATTTAAAATTAAGTTATAACATTTTAAACTAGCTTTTTTTTAAAAACGTCTGAGAAAGTTGGAATTTGACTTTCAATATCTTCGTAACCAGCAGGTTCCCAGGTACGGTCCACAACAAAAAAATGATATCAAGTAACTTTCAATTTCATTAAGCATCTTTTTACACCCGTTACTATGTAGATAGATTTAAGTTGCATAAATAAATGTCAGTACTGAATGATACCCGTTGGTGTATTGGTCGCAAGCGCTACTGCTGAGCATGATGGCGTGGGTTGAATGCCTGAGTCGGGCAAAGTGTTATTAGGTTTATCCAATTTCTCTATGTTTGGATTTGTACCGATGATGGTGGCAATAGGCTCGCACCCTTTTACATAGGACTTAAACATAACTGGCAAAATGTGGGTGTGCTACGGGTGCACCTCTGCCTAACCATTCCGGGAATATAGGCGTGATATTCCCCGACAATCTGAATACACAGTAGATAACATACTCTGCAAACATTGTACCGTAGCGATAATCGTTTCGGTCAATGGCCTAATAGCGGAGGGCCTCGACCAACATCTCAGGAGGCTCTCATTACGCGGCTGGGTCAAAGGCTTGATTCAGAAAGCTGTACTCCTTGACACGACACGTATAGTGAGGAGGCTCTTTCCTCTAGAGCCCTGACCAACGGCAGCTTGGACCCTGATCCTGATGCCGATGGGCTACTGTATATTAAGATTGTCGTAGAGAGATCTAGAACTCCTAAAATCCATAGGTAATAAAAATATACCTATTTACAATGCTGCTGAAAAGGAATTATTAGTCCTACTTACGTAATTATGAAACCTTCATAACATGTCATAATCATACAAAAGTATCAGTAAGAATACCTAACTAGGTTGTGACGTACGTTTCCTCGGCGTCTGTATGTACATTCTGTCTCAAACGTTTATGCAATAATCCTGTGTTATTTGGCAAAGTTAATCAACATTACAGATTCTATAGTAATCAGGTCATTTTAATTTAGTGCGTGCTTTATTAAAATTAATCATTGTAATAAAGAACAATCAACAATAGAGGAGCTCGTGGCTAAGTAATAACAGCCGCTCGGGTCGATCCATCAGGTTAAGCTACGCTTGCCGGGGTTGATCCGTGGATGGGTGACCATTTTCACATATCGAGACTCGTCCGTGCCTCGGAAAGCACGTTAAGCCGTTGGTCCCGGCTGTCATTTGTGGATCTTTGACAGTCGTTACGAGTCGTCAGAAGGACGAAAGTCTGACAACCAGTCTAACCAAGGGGTATCGTATTACCCAGTTACTGGGTTGTGGAGGTCAGATAGGCAGTCGCTCCATGTAAAATACTGGTATTCAGCTGAATCCGGTTAGACTGGAAGCCGACCCCAACATAGTTGGGAAAAGGCTAGGCAGATGATGAATAAAGAACAATCAACATACCTAACTGTTTCTAACAGCTGAATTTATTTAGTAAAATTTGTTACCGAAGGTTGAAAAAGCAAAAAGGCGCCAAGTAAAATGATGGCAGGTTGATTGATCTTCGTTGATTGTTTGGCCCCGACTCAAATGAGTACTTTACATTAATTTTGGAACTTAGTTAGACTAAAAGGTGTTTTTTTAATTTCATTTTCGTTTTTCGTCGTTTAATATTTTCAAAAAGTTTTGTTTTATTAATGATAGCGTCGCGTTTGACAACTACCTCCTCTAATGGTCTATTTTACATTATCAGTCATCAGATGAAGGTGAAGCTTTATAATTTACACAAAATTGTTAATGATAGCAGAGTTAGAGACCAAAGCAAACAGCTTTGGTTCCTAAGGTTTTAGAAAAGCCTTTATTGTGAGGGCAATTTGCTTTAGTATCTAACTAACGCGAAATTTTGTAAGTATGGATGGATGGATGGATGGATGGATGGATGTTTGTTACTCTTTCACGTAAAAACTACTGAATGGATTTGAATGAAATTTGGCAAACAGATAGTTTATAACCTGCATTAACACAAAGGACTTTTTAATCCCGATATTCCCACGGGATCGAGACTTACGCGGGTGAAACCGCGGGGCGCAGCTAGTACAAAATAATGTTACTAAAATAGAGAGGTATAACTGGTTTTACAATAAACCAAAGAGGTTGACTGGTTTTAAGATTTAAGAAATAATTTAAAACTTGTCACATTAATACGTAGGTATTCTAAAATTATAATCTTACAAAAAAGTGGGTTTCTGTTCTATTATTAAGAACAGAAATCCACTTTTTAATTCACAATAAGAAAAACGTTTAGGTTGCATTTGATTTATTTTGTGTAAATGGATACAATGATTTGAGATTAGGAAACCATCGTTAGTTCGTATTTATATTCATTTATTGCGTGATTGTTGCAAATGGTAAAAGTATTACTCAAATAAAAAAAAAGAATGCGGCGCATGACTGAGGAGCAGTGACGTGTACAACTAACGCAAAAAAAAAACCGTGCTCGACCATGGTTAGATCACATGGAAGTTATAAATATAAAATATGAAGCTATAGATCATACCTACCACAGTGCAGTTACTGACACAAAGAGTACCTATCGATTACCCGAGGATAGTACTAAGTTACAATGTTATGTACTGTTGCAGCTAGTTCAGTGGAATTCTTGATGTCTGTGGGCATCAGGCTATATGTTAAGCACGGCTGCCTGCTCAGTATAACATTGTTAGGATTGACGTCAACAGTACATATTATGGGACCTTCTGAAAATTTTCAGAAATCTGACAAACCCCGCCCCATTTACAGCACCGGCTGTGATTCGTCGGAGTTTGTCTACGTCCGCACTCAGAGCGGCCAATGATGGCTGGGGCTACGCGCAGCCGTAGCGCTACGCCGTAGAGGCGCGCGGGGAGCTACACGATCGACAGACGCTACAGCGGAGCAGCTACGCCAGGGAACTGAAAAATGTAAGTACTTATTATTATATTTGTAAAGAATCTCTTTCTTTCGCTGGGAAATGTATATGTACTCTTATTTTAACTTTGTGTAATTTTGTACATGTATATAACTACTGCTATTGGTATATAGGTACATGCTCATGTATAGGTAGGTACCCAGTACATAGTAAGTGATTATGTAACGGAAAGCCGGTAGATATGGCAGATCAAATCACTTTTTCAAATTATTTAATAAATCTAATAATCCAATGTTTTTCAAAAGATCTACCTTGCAAAAGATATTAAACAAAACATTTTTTTTTCATCCGAAAAATCATTGGGATACGTATTTGTATTAAATTTGTACTTCATTGTGAAAAAATTCAAACAATTCTTTAGAACTCTCGCATAGGTAGATAGGTACCCATGTTTCCAGAATAAACTTGGAAAATTGAACAAAGAAAAGTGAAAAGTTTATAGCATATGATTCTTAATAATTATTGTGCCGTCACATGAGACAATATATATTCTTAAGTTTTACGGAATGTTAACCAAGAAAACAGCAGAAATGCCGAGGCTATAAAGTTTAAAAACACTTACGTATAAATGTGCCAACATTTATTTCAGGTAGAAATATCATTTCATTTCATTTCATAGAGGATGTGAGAGAAGACCTTCTCTCGAATCAGCACAAATCATATGAGAATAGGTCATTCTAAGGTAAAAATACTAGCCAGTCACCAACCCGCACTGGGTTCGGGTGGTGGATTATGGCCCAGCCCCTCACACAAAGCAGGCCTGAGTCCTTGCAGCGCGAACGTTGTAGGGTGATTAGGCAGCAAGGCTAATTATATATGGTCGCAAAGGTAACGGTGATGTTGTTTGCAGGTGTTAGTGAAGATTGTCATTTGATGAGGGACGTGCGACCGGCAGCATGCAGGGGCTCAATGCCGCGAAGGAGAAGGCCTCCGGGCTCTTTGCCAACAAACCCCTTCTGTTCAAGTAAGTCGCATGGTTTATACCCAATAATAGTGCTAAAGGGGGCTCCTCAATTGGGGGGCATTTTGAAACGGTACATATTTGTTGGATATTCCTAAGTCAATTTGTCATATTTACAGCCAAAAAATCGGAAATAATAAACAACACACTACACTAAAACATAACTGGCAAAATGTGGGTGACGTGCACCTCTGCCTAAACCTTCAGGGAATACAGGCGTAATGTTATGTTAAATAGGAAATAATTTAACTAAATGAGGAAAATTTAAAGTTTGAGATGCTCACATAGTTTTATGAGAGTATCTCAATCTTAAGCCACAATTATAATAAAGCGATTGAAGTAGGTAATTTTACTGAAATTAATCAATGAAACACTCAGACAAAAACTAACATCCAAAATCAGGATCAATTCGTTTAAATTTTTTATAAATACCCCTTAACAATCAAATCAGTCGGACAAAATAAAACGTAATATTGTATCTATTGAGAATATAAAGCTAAGGGTTTAAATGATATTAAATTAAGAGAAGAACAGTCAAAAAACTGGATTAGTTATTGCTTAAAAATGAGCACGGTCATTAAAACCTAAACCTGGGGTACTGTATGATCGCGGCTGTGACAGCTAACAAATTATAAAAAAGGAATGAACTAATAAAGGTTCCAATTACGTGCTATCAGTGGATAGATCATGGGCACACACATGACACGTTAAAATTTTGTCTTTATGACCATTTGAATCTTTGCCCTAGGGTCACATGCCATCAATTTGATCAACAACCTGTGTCGTCATAATATGCTAGAGACCGGATTATAAATGCTCGAACAAAGCAACAAAATCGACAAAATATGCAACATCATATTTAAATAAATACTTTAAACACGTTTTTTTTTCAGTAATCAGCGTAATTACTTTAAAATAAAACAAATTACTAAATTTTCTACGGATAAATATAGGTATTATATTTGTCCGTAAAAAAAAATATAGTCAAGTACTCAATAGTACCTAGTAAGATTTTGCCTAATTGGTATTCATAGGTAATTACAGTATGTTTTTTTATGTACATTTTTGTATTTCTCTAGTCAGTAGGTAAAATATGCAATAACCTGAAAAATTTCCTAAATATGCAAATACGTAAGCAAGAAATGCATTCCCATAAAATGCGGTCTCAAGTCATAACATAAATAAGCTTAGGGTGCAAAGTGAGAAAAGCTGTTATAAAAAAAGCAATAATTTCACAAAAGCCTTGACAGTCTTGGCAACCTTCACATAAGACAAATCATGGTCGTGATGAAATGCGGTAAACATGACGTAGGTGGCGACGCTAAACTGCAATATCTGGTGGTTTTACCGGTTAGTAATAATTACCTCTCACGTAGAGGTGCACTTATAGCACCTATACACCCACATTTCACCAGACTGACTAGAGTTTAAAGCCCATGTAACAGGGGGCGAGCCTATTGCCATGAACCGGACACAAATCCAAAGTACGCTGTGCTACTGAAAAATTCCAATTGGAAAAAAGTCAATAACACTTAGCCCAACCTGGAAATCGAACCTCGGACCTTATAATCAGCAGTAGCGCTTGCGAGCACTAGACCAAGGCGGCAGTTTTTGTTTGGCATATGTATAACATCTGTACTCCATGTTTTGACATGTCGCTATGGAACCCTGCGAAGCAAGGGCGGGTCGCTAGTTACTTTACTAAAGTACAAATGACCGCAGAGCCAACCAATAACCAAGATCACGCGTATATTTTACATATTGAGTACTAAATCTAATTCTGTAATAATGATAAATATAATAGTTGAAATCCTGTCTGCGTTATGCATGTGGACGAAACAATAGTTATGCTATTTGTTTCGTTCACAAAGCAAATGGTGTCGGCCTAATCAGAAAAAACAGGAATGGACACGTTTTTGTTCACCGTCGGTGGGAACAATCGATAATATTTATTTATTAGTATTACATAGTGTATCTTTATGTTAAAAACATAAAACCATTTTGTATTTTTTTTGCTTTTTCCTATTATTTTTTATTTGACGGTAGTTTGAAAAAAACCCTTCCCCTTATTTTACATTAATATTAACAATATATTACAAAGCCAAACTCTTCTATCCATTTTGAATGTGTTGTTGATTTTTTCTATCAAAATAACCCAAATGAGATCTATCACTCACTGGTTTTGTATCTAATTAAGGAATAAGTATAAACCGGATAACAAATCGGGAAACCAAAAACAAACTTAAAAACAAATGACCAAATGGCGTATTTATTTCACATTTCCCGAAGATGGAGCGTTACAAAAAGTCTATGAAAACGGAGCATAAACAAAAAGAAACAATAGACGGTTGGGCAACGCGTGGGGAATCGAAGCAATTTCGCTGGAAGCCGCGAGACGTCCGCGATGAGATCTTCGATAATATTGACAGGCGGATAATACTTGTTGCAATCGAAATAAAATATAAGGGCGGAGAAATCTCGGACGATTCTCTAACAAGCATTTTGTAAGTAGGGTCGCATTTTTGGAGAAGAACAATCTTTGAAAACTAAAAGAAATAATGTTTATTTCGACAGAACGAAAGTTGGATATAGTATATAAAATAAATTATATTAATTACTTGCTACATGTTAACAAAAAAAACTAGACTAACTATTTTATAATAAATATTTATTCCGTACTGAAATTGGTAAAATATTAACATAAAGTCTTAGAAATAACTTACAAATGTATTATAATGTTAGAACAATGCCACAATGGTAAACAATGTGTATGTGTAAGTGGTATTACAATGTAACTGAGCGATTATTTTGTATGAGTTACAAATATGGACCCGAAGAAAAAAAGAAATAGTTATAGTATCGGTTACAATTCATCCGGCAAAGTCCCGCAGTGATGCAGGTAGCCAACTTTGAAGCTCTGACTCGGATATTTAGGATGACTGCGTCATCATCAATTTTTACTTAAGAGACGAGTTCTGTCCTACCAACCTTGCTTAATGTTGATTTATAAACGGCCATTTTCCTCCTTAGTCTTCACTGCCTTGGTGACTGATGTTCCTTTTACATTACTGAATTTGTTTAAATGGACGAAAAGACTAAGACCCATAGAACAAAATGTTTAATCTAAGTATCTCAATGAATTTTTATAACAACAAAAATAAAAAATCTATATTTCCGTTGTTTAAAAAGGAATAAGAACAAAGTTCCCTCCGTACAGATCATAATACCAAATGGTCCGGACTCGATAAATAATGCGATTACTGCGTGAGCTGGTGGCAGCCCTAGAGGTATAGTCGAGTGCTCAGCGCTGATAACAAACACACATCATCCGGATTTGTGTCGTCATGCGAACGCTCCCGATGCAAGGAACCGAGTATCTACGAGCATATAAGTACATTGTAACGGTGATTTGTTCACAAATCTGCGAGTGTTTCGAGATATGAATTATTTTATTTAAGTCGGAATGTTCCGACTTAAATAAAATAATTTTGTGAAGATATGGGAATGCTAAGAAAGGTAATTATTGTTTTATAGCAATTCATTGAGTTTTAAGAATAAGACGTACTTATGATTTCATCACAATATTATGTCAATTTTGATTGTAAAAACGAATCCCATGGAAATGTACGACCGTAACACGCACGCCAGTAAAGCTCCCAATCGGCATGATTATTCCCGATATCTTCAACAATCATCATCATATTTAGCTGAAATACATACAAGGTTTTGTGTATACAATACACAAAACCTCGAAAACTTTATTGCGTTCAGTTCAGACAGACAGACGTGGCGGGGGGGCTTTTTTTTATAACATGTATCTAGACAAGGATATTTGTTGTCTACCAGTGACATAGAAAAGCTGAAGAAATAAAATCGCTCTTCACTAAAATAGTTAGAAAATAAGACTCTACGGTTAAGGCCTGTTTATTAATAATAATTTTCTTTTGTCTATCCTCATATTTTACAAAGTCACTGGACAAAAAATGACCACTCGCGTTAGCTACAATCATATCTACATCTGCGTCCCGCGAGGTATCCCTAAGGTTTTAAGCCCATAAATTGCACAGCGAGCTCCGAGCATAGAAGGGTAGTCGGTTCATTATTTAGTCCGTTTAAATCACTAAGTCCTTAAAAGACATTAGCAGGCTTTGTAGCGTTATCGCAGAACACAAAAGAGATTTAGAGCGAGCTGACAGGGGGAGGAACTCGTCAGTTTTTATTCAATAATATTTAGTTATATTGTACCGTGTACTGCTTGATTGTACAAGGATCTTTTAATGGTAGGATTAATGTTTTAATTGGGTGCTTCAGATTTTAGAGGAGCTTAAAGGCACCCATTTGAAATGCTGCTGGGCTGATGGAGAGTTGTTGCTATCACGAAATCTATTTTATTATGTTTTGTCGAAAATCAATGTTTGCCAATGTTTTAACAGACACAGGGCTTAATACATAAGGGCTCGTCTTAGCTTAGATATTTTATATGCACAATATTAAGGTAATAACTTTAATGTCTTCTAGTTTCACAATATCCTAAATCCACAGCACGTTTGCACAAAACATACACTTGGCTCTTGATTGTTTTGCAATCAGTTCGTACTGATGGCGTGGCATTAAAAGGTCTAGACAACTAAATACGTGTTCAGCACTTACGCTAATTGTTTCCGCCATTTGAATATTGCTCGCGACAATTACTCGATTGGTTCACCCGCCAGAGGACGCTGCTGCACAATGGACCCCTAAATTAATTGCTCTCTGCTCACTTTGTTTTATTTTGATCAAGACAAAACTGTTGAAATAGCAAAAAATATGAGTAGGGAAGTAAAAAGAAACAAAAAAAAATTAAAGAACTTATTTCATTATTATCAATTTTAATTAAGTAATAGTAATTTAGTGTAACTCTTTGTGAGTTTGCTTGATTGTTTTTCAGGACAATTTAGGAAAGAAAAGATTGATTATGAATACAGTATATAGTACTTATATACGACAAATACATAAAGCTAAGTCAAAGGCCGGTACCTACTTACAACGAGATTGTGCATTGTGTGTCTTATAACAAAACGTTGAGTTAGCACAAGTATACTTTATCTTTCATCTTTTCCTTTGTCACATGAAGGTGCTATGTGAATACCCCGAAAAAATCAGTCCTGTCAACCATTATTTGAGTGAGGAATAAATAACAGGTAAACTAAACTACATTTCCTCAATTTGCACCTTTTCGTGGAGATTTCGCTATCCGGGGAAAGCGCACCCCGTACTTCCTGCACATTGATATCAAGGTAGATAAAAGTATATTATTGAATATGCTGTGTGCTACGAGTAAGTACGAAAATATTGCGGATTGCGATTGTCTACGTATTTTAGCTAATTGATTGATTTATTATGACCATAAAAGATCTTATTGAGGCCATTTCTTTTGTGTAACTCAGAATAACTCAAATATCTTCATCTGTAGGTACTTTGAGATATTTAAAAAATGCATTATTTTTTAAAGCAGTTAACTTGAACGACAAGAGCGTGTCCGGAAAAATTTAGTAAAGAAATTAAACGTAGGTGTTTGAAAATGATAATAATAGTGGTTCGGTATCTTCTCTTGTCAATCTGCCTAGTCCCAAATATGTTGGGGTCGGATTCCAGTCTAACCGGAGGCAGCCGGATACCAGTATTTTACATGGAGCGACTGCCTATCTGACCTCCACAACCCAGTAACTGGGTAATACGATACCCCTCGGTAAGACTGGTTTTGTCAGACTTTCGGGCTTCTGACGACCCGTAATGACTGTCAAAGATCCTCGAATGACAGCCGGGATCAACGGCTTAACGTGCTTTCCGAGACATGGAGGAGTCTCGATATGTAAAGATGGTCACCCATCTACGGACCAACCCCGGCAAGCGTAGCTTAACCTGATGGATCGACCCGAGCGACTGTTATTACGTAGCCACGAGCTCCACGGTATCCACTCTTGTATCAACAAATTCGGTGTCCGACTCCTCTATTGTATGTAATCGCATATATAATACTTTTTGGTGACATCGCGGTTAAATGTCCATATCAATTTTATATTCGGCGGGTATGTTTATTGTATTACAAACAATTTTAATCAGGTTAGCTGTGAGGGCACTGTGAGGGCCAGTAGAACCTCGATGATATCACAGCCATGATTTTTTAAATAAGCACGTTTTGTAACTTCTGCAAAACATTCTTAATTTTTCTTAAAAAAGTTACTTGCATTTTCAAGTTAGAAACATTAAACTGTGTAATCTTTTAATAAATTGAAATTAATTAAAAGATTACACAGTTTAATGTTTCTTATTGGTAATTAATTACTATTAAGTATATATTACAAAACTAAGCTATTGAAAGTACCTACCTCAACTCGAGCCTGTCCCAGTCCACTGCTGGACATAGAGGGCTCTCCCAGGCTGCGCCACAACACCTTGTCCTTCGGCTTCCGCATCCAGTCTGTCCCACCTAACTTTTTAAGGTCGTCGGTACCGGTAAAGTACATTAACTAAGGGTTAACTAGATAGTACAAAACCTACTAATTACGTTTACAAAAATCAATTTTTAGGTATTGTCACAGGGCATTTAACAAATAGTAATAATTACCATAATTTAGTAATGTTTTCTCTCCGTGTAGGTGGAGGAGCTTATATCAGAGTTCGCAGCTTAGCGTTTGCTTAACTTCAGCGTTAGTGAAGTTTAGACAAGGTTTCGATGTTTGTAAGCCACAGTTAGTGATTCTGATATAATAGGTATCGTTTTCAGAAAAATATAGTTGGTACCTGTTCTTAGGTACTCCGTTGACAACACAAAATTATTCTTGACATTCTAATGCCAGTTGTTCAATCCGATGCAGGAGAAAGGAAACTGCCAAATATTGAACTAAACAGATACTGTGTTTTGGATAAGTTGCAAGTTTATTTTCTTAAAGTCCTGTACTATCTGTCTTCAATGAATTAAAATGTCTGGATAATTTGCATACAAATTTCCAGTCCAGACCCCCTTTAAAATCAGTTAAAAAAATCTTTTGAATCATATTCAGAACTATTGTTAGCAGATTTCAACACGTGTATGTTTCTTATTTTAATAACGTTTGATCCTTGCAAACCCAGTTTTGATTGTGCGAATGCGAACACCATATTGGGGGTCGGCAAGGTCAAGGTTGAATGTCATGTGTTGAGTATCTTGTGACATGGATAATTTTATCGGTTTTAAAGTTAAATTGTGCAAAAGACCAAAGAGATCAGGCATTTGTCTTTTTAGTAAAAATAATCGGGGAAAAACGATTACCTCGAGTAAAATGCAAAAATCCAAGGTAAATAGAAAGAAAGAAAGAAAAATTGGTTTATTTGTCACAGAAACACACCTGCATACAAAAAGATCAGCAATATTAACCAAAATAGATCTAAATACAATAAAAAATAAAAAAAACATATGAGATCAGGAGTATACAGATAAATAATCGGCAGCTGCACGTCATGACTGTGACAAGAAGGCTTCCACTCAGCATGATGCTGCGCTATGGGGACCCACAGCACAGCGCTGATTTTCAGTGGTCACCCGAAAAATATGATCATGGATGCATCATTCTTCATTCAGTATGCTATATAAGGTGAATCTTTTCATACACGAAATCTCTTAAGGGGTCATTGTTCTCATCATTATGGACAACTTTCACTATGGGACCAAACCAAAATCAGCTGTTCCCTACATTTATATTCGCATAGCTCGTCAAAATGTATGGAACAGCTGATTTTTTTCGCGATTAAAAGTTGGAAGGAAAATTGACAGTATTTTGTGTATAAGGTGTATATAATATCTTACACCTTATACACAAAATACTGACAACTTTGACGTACCACAGGTATTGTCTGGTTTACAGGCACTAATTGGTAAAGTATTCAATACCTGATAGTATCTCTAACAAGCTAACAAGCCAAGCTTTTGTCCCGACACAATGGTCGTGTAATATGACTCAAATAACATTAGTACATAAACACTAGAGTTTCACCATAAAGTTTAACGTCAAAGTGTTATGTTACTTAATTAATTGGTTGTCAAAGCTTTCGCCTCAGGGTTTGCGGATGAAATTTTAATGAGGATTGCTTTCTGGGACTGATGCGGGTGGACATGGCCAATTAACGGTAAATACTTTGTCCAAAGAGTACCTGAATAGAGTTGTCGGGAAGTTTTAATGAGTGTAAGAAGGTGGACGGTATGCAATAAAAGTGTATACAATGACAAATGTTAACAAATGGTTAGTAAAAAGACCTCGTCTTTCTTTTCGTGAATTATACAGCATACTTGTCGAGGAAGTGGGTAGGCCTTTTTATGAGTAGAAATCCATACTTCCATACTAATATTATAAATTCGAAAGTATGTCTGTCTGTATGTTACCTTTTCACGCCTAAACCACTGAACGGATTTCGACAAAATTCAACAAGGAGATAGATGCCATCCTGGGGAAGGACATAGGCTTTTTTTACTGACTTACCACGCGGGCAAAGCCGCGGGCGGAAGGTAATTGTTTATAAGTACTATTAGATTTCCGATAAATCAAACTGAACTATTTAATAGACCCACGATTTATTTTGGATATGCTTTTCTTCAGTTATTTTTGTCTCACCACAACAACAACTCCAATCGAAATGAGTGTGATCCCCAGTACTAAAGTAAACTATGCCTGCTAATCGTGTCGTCATCTCGCGAGATCGATAGCCGGGTGCCGCCGCGATGTCTGTCCGTCGGGACGGCGCGGCGCCCGTGCCGGCGCGGTGGCACAGCGCGGCGCCAAGGGGACGCGAGATCCGCAAATAAATCTTATAAACCGCTACTGCTATAAATTATTTATATTTGTTATGATTTCTTTATCTCTATATCGATTAGCCGATTATTTGGGGTTAATATTGAGGTATTAGGTGTATGTATTCATAATTAGACGTAACTTGAAAACTGTGAGTCTCTTACATCACTTATTTAGACGTAGCTTAATAGAAGTAAAGTTTTATTTGCAGAGATTTTTGTGTTAAAATCAAAATGGGTCATTTTGATTTTAACACCGGTTACATAACATGACCTGTTTCCGGAATACATAACATTAATACCTAATATACTTATAAACTTTAGTTGATAGATGGTTTACAGACGTTTATTTTTGCCTGTACCTACACTTTTGTCCTTCAATCGAATGATCAAGTTGTAAAAAAAATATTAAAAAAAAAACACATACCTACCACAACAAAGTACTTTTCATCTCACAAGCTCAGAAAGAGTCTGTTTATCATTCGAAATCTGAGTGCAAAAGTGCATTTTATCCGCTAACGTGGAAAGAGTTTTTAAAATTCTAACCTTTCTATTCAATAATTTTCTATACCGCCGGGTCCACTGATAATGCATGAATACGTATTTCATGTCAGTGCGCCAACCTCATTTTTAGAATAATCGCACTGGCCAGCACGAAAACAATAGCTCAAAGCGCCTAAAAAGTTTTCACTTCTAGAAACTTTATACATAATTTTCTTCTATAAATGTATTCCATTCACTTTCCATCATTTTGGTTTGTTTAGCAGTGGCAGAGTTAGTGCAAGCGGTACATAATGCCGAATTGAGCTTTCTTCCGGAAAAGTGCATAAAAGCGTACCTACAATATTTGTTTAATGCATGGAGACACCATTTTCCTCGCTGTAGTAAGGTGAAAAGTTGTGTGTTTCGCTCGGCAGGAAAGTTATTCTGCGTCTCGTACCTTGCATAACAAATAACTATTTTTTGTTGAATTATACAAAATGACATTATTACTTTGTAAAGTATTTTATTATTTTAATTACTGTGAATATGAGGACTATGTGGTTTTTTTTTTTAAATTTATATTTTTTCGTTCTCGGTTAGTTTTACCGATGGGCCTTCCGTCGTTTCGTTCTCGGTTAGTTTTACCGATGGGACTTTATGCGGCCTACCCAAATGTCCTTTCTTTGGAAATTATTCGTCGAGTCGTTGAGTTGAGCTCCACCATTACTGACAAATGCTTGCACTGACTGGACAGGTCCACTTAAATCTGTGTGTTTCTTTCCTGAAAAGACCATTTCAGACGCTAATCTACATGGTCCTCATATGGCCTGCCCAAGATTATGTCTGCACTTTAAAAGAGACTGCGACCTCTAAGTTTGTTTCGGCCTTTCTTCTTAGAGTAGTCAGATAGGAAACGCTGCCGCCGACCTCATCTATCTTATTTTTTATTCCCATATTACTTTTTTCAATTGAACGATTTTAACCGCCGGAATTAAGGAAAAAATAAGCATTAAGTACAATTGTTTTCTTTTGTACTTAAACCAAAGATGTATCTACTAAAAAAATTAGTTTAAATAAACAAAATCAACCAATTTTGTAGAATACTTATAATGCTATAGAATACACAGAATTTACGTGAGCGATGCCGCAGGCATGGCTAGTTGACAGATAAATCTGTATCAACCATATCATTTCCAATCAAAAATCCGCCGACTAAATTAAAAAGTCCAATCAGCCAACGCCCACACCGACAGGCGGATTCAAAAAGTATATTCATCATCCCTCTGACTTATTCTCATTACGGGTAGGTACTAAATTGTCGTAATGAGAATCCTCTGTGAAAGGACACAGATTTAATTTGCTGCGTGGACCGCGACCACACAGGGTAGTGGGGCGGTATTAATCCCACTTCAAAGGACACACTGGAATTACAGACTCCTGTATATAGCGGTATTATATTCAAATGAACTTAGTTTGACGTGCTCGAGTTCATTATTTCTGGCTCTGAACTGATACGAAGTTGATGTAACTATTTGTGATTTTGAGTTGGTTTAATTCTAACTGGAACTGGGTTTTTCTTTTTAGTAGAAACCTTTTGTCATTTGGTAGCTGTTTGTTATTTAGATAAAACATTCATAATATGGCACACTAATACATCAAATCCGTCAAGTCAAATATTTGTTAAAAAATGTTCACTAATGTTTGTAAAAAATTTTTAACAGCATTGTGGTATCTCATGGTGCTCCATTAGAAACCAACCTGTAATATTTTTGCAAATAAACTGTGACTAATATTTTTAGGTTAGCTCGTCTGTGATACCCCACAAACCACTTTTCCGTCTAACATAGAGATTGAGCGTAAAAATCCTGTGTATTTAAAACAAAGACGGATGTCTGGCGCCAACGGAGGGTAGACGCCGAGGCGCCGCTCATTCCACTCTCGTGGGCTTATATAAACTACAATGTTACCAAATCGTACAGAGTACTCGTAACTGTCAAGTTTGATGGTAGTTCTCTCAATTGTTATTGTTGGTTTCATAATAGGTTGGTTCAGATATCCAGTCTTGGGTTCATAAGTACTTGGAAATTGTCCAATAAAACGTTATTAAAGCCATGTTTAACCTAAAGCTAATAGAAAGTAAAATGTTTAACCTAAAGCTAATAGAAAATAAAAGTATGTATAATGTAACGCGGGCCATAGATGTTCAAGTAATTTGATCAAACAGGCTGGTTAAAACAATTTTACCAAATTGGCATATCATGACATTCATGACACATTCATGCCATAAGACTCAGGAAAAATTTTGGGAAAATTTGATCAAAATGAGTTGTCAAATGGCATGAAGAAATATGAATTCTCGTATTTCTATTTGATCAAACTGTTTGAACCAGCCTGTTTGATCAAATTACTTGACCGGCTATGGCCCGCTTATGGTGACTTTAGAAAGTCTACATATGTATATTACTGCGATAATGACACGATATTTTCCATAGTTTCCTAATTTTCTTCTTTTCTGTATAACAAAACATAAAAATTAAAAAAAACATTGTCTTCTCTGTCCGTCAGCTACTCTGTGGCGCCGATCGACATTCGTCGTTTTGTCTGCGCCTCCACCTCCACTAATGTACGTGGTGTGCAAATATTTGAGTTCGCCAAGACTTATTGATCAGGAGAGAGATCATGACGGCTCGCACTCCTCGCTTCCGTCACGTTTGGAGTGCTTGTAAGCTGGTGTGCGTGCAATTTTGCACTCTCCCCGACCCTCACACAGAGCTGCGAAGAAAACAATGTTTGACACGAATCGATGCACTTGTTTTGCTGAAAAGCTGTGGATAAAGTTCTTGTGTTTCGTCGACGTGTAGGAGGTTGTTACTAAGCACGTTCTTGGGATTGATAAATTGTTTTCTTGGTAAATAATATTTCTCGGCAAAATCCTTTCCACATTTTTAAGACTTCATCGCGACAACTTGGGTTTGGCATTTTGCTTTAATTTGGAGATTTTAACAAACCTTTTTAACTTTTCTTTATCCGAACTTTCACCGAAAGTTAAGGGAACCTATCAAAAAAAAGTTTGCACTTATATTTCTAAATCCATATTGTTTGTAGCAAGTTAATATAAGCTGAACGTTTCAGAGCTCGATTGAATTTCCGGGTGGTAACGACGTTGCCGCCCAACGCCAGCGGAAATACCGTTAATGCATGTCAATTGTTGTACCCCTAACTTTGTTGAACTCCACTCTCTAGGCGATAATACTCATCCTCATTTTAAATTATTGAGCTAAACGTTTATGGAAGTTTTAAGTATGATACAAACGGCATGTTTGCAAATGTTGTGCTAATTTGGCTCGTGGCTTCACTTCTTCTGTAAAGAAAGCACTGTATTATTGATCTGATAATTTCATTTTGATTTCAGGATCGATAATTGTCGAGTATCATTGAATTACATAACATAACATCACGCCTGAATTCCCCGAAGGGCTGGGCAGCGGTGTACCTATAGTACCCACATTTCGCCGGTTATATATAAATGTTTTTTTAAGTTTAGCATTTAATTATTGTATTTAAAATACATTTTTACGTTAGACGAATAAATCACTATAGTAGGATTATTAACAAAATTGACTTTGGATGCTGCTACAATAAACCATTTATAAAAACTAAATCAGCCTATAGCTTTCAGTAGGTAGTGTAGTCTGAGACAGTCTATATATTCTGGTTCGTAAGCCAGATAGTATTCTAAGCCCAAAATCAGCCTCAACATTGCACAGATTGTAAGTCAAAACAAGTGATGCATGCCACACAAGTCACCGCGCATTCACGCAGTGACGACGTGGTGAGCAGACAGCTTCCCCGTGTGTACACAACAAAGGGTTGCACTCGCATTGCTTAATGGACAGTGAAGGCTGAGATAGCGCCATGATAAATCACCGACGTGATTACCGAGCCATTATCTAAAATACAATCTCGGGGGCGACAACTTGGAGAAAGTAAAGTTGTTGATGTAATTGACGGTGACGGGCTGCTGTTGTCTTTATTAGATCAAAGTTATGGAGGGCTTTTTGGTGCTGAAAAATACTGAATAAATACTTCCCTGAAAATAAACACAAAACGAGAATGATTTACGAAACGAGAATATTTTGCTGATGTATAAATATAAGATATACCAAAACATACGAACGGTATGAAACCACAAAATTGCATTTCTACTATGTGGAGCACCCTCGGTAGTCGATCAACGGCAAACAAATAAGCGTATTGGTACAATCGAGTCTATTTCATGCCCCTCAAGTGACGCTCAAAGAGAAGCCTGAGCGATCCGCCGGCGCGCGGCACTCCTTTGAACCACACTCACAAACGTTACAAAGGCTGAGCTTAATACATGTACATTTTACGGACTCGATTTAATGAAGCAATTATAAAATTCAATTTGAAATTATTTTTGCAAACTTTTCCTTCGACTTTAGTAAAGGAAATCTGTTTTTCCATCCTTTGCATTCAATTATATCTATAGAATCGCATAGGTATACCTACACATAAACATATACGGTAAAAGTTACGCAAAAAAAAACTTCTATAGTTCCTTTTTTATTACGAGTACATCACGAAACGTCAACGACAAAGACAAATTAATAACGTTGCCTCAACAATATTCATCAATCTTACAATAAATACTTACATCACATCGTATTGAAATGTAGGCTTAGTATTTAAATGGGTTCCCATTTGTAGTCCCGAAACATGAAAATAGCGTGGCTCTCAAACTGAGAGGGGTTGCGTAGACTTAATAAAATGCGCAAAGCGTCCGCTGACGAGGATAAATGCAAATCAGACGGCAGACTTGTACGATGTACGAAGTACCGGAGAGAACTAGAGTGGTAAACAATAAAGTTAACGATGGAAACTGTTATTTTAGTCATGAATCATACTTTTTTAAGTAGCAAAAACTTAAATTACTTGTAATGAAAAATGTCATTACATTATTTATCAAAAAATACTTTATACAAAGGAATTCATCTATTTATGCTCAATTCATTGTCCACATTTCGTAATAATGCGTCGGTCGGTCACTAGGTACAAAAGACCTTTATCCGTCGCACACGAGTGTCGTCTCTACAATCTTCGCTAGTCTATCGAAGGCGTACTTTTAAAGTATATTGCGTATCCTCATACATACGTATGGTGAGGGTTATTGTTGTTTTTCAAAGCTGGTAACGTTTCGTCCATCTGAAAGGGGTTTTACCGCGGTTTCTCCTCGCCTCGTACAGATTTGTAGCTACGCATTGCACATTTAATACACGGTGGGTGCTTTTATATCCCGCGGTCGGATTTATTGAGTGTTTAGGATTCATAAAAACGTTATGTGAATTCATTAAATAATTTTATGGATTCTTTGGTGAATCACAATTCTGAATTTGTATTTTGACGATTGTGATTAAAGATTTATGGTATCACATTATTATTATGAACATTAAGTTAAGACAGTTTGAAGTTGCTATAACTTTAGTCATTGTTCTTTTTTATAAAGCACTTCACAATAAATTGGATTAAACTATTCTAGAGTCTAGACTGCAGCACTTACAATTCTTACCCAAAATCTCCTAGAAAATATTTAGAACTTCATTCATATTTTACTAAAAAAGTTTCTACCGTTTCTTGGATGGTTTAATATGTATGTGTCCAAGTTTATTCTCGGAGAAAAGGATCTTCAATTCAGCTTACCATCTAGCAACGTGATACGATCAAATGGATGCAACTTAAATAGGCATTAAGAAACATTTTTGCGACCTCCTCCGAGATAAGTTTCTCTTGATCCCGGGCCATTGTGATAGTCATCTGTAGAAAAGTCCGTGAAAAGCCCCGGACTCATTCGCCATTCATGGGGTGATTTGATTTACTTAAGATCTTTGGCCTGATACTGGCTATTAAGCGAGTGCTTCACGAAAGAGGACGGTCGTTTTTATAAAAGTATAATGTGATGTGTTGACCGAAATATATCCTATATCTGTCTAGTGATATCTCTAAGATATGAGGTCTATAATAGAATTTATTGAGCAACTCGATATTGGGCTGTATTGTTGTCGCTGACTGGTGGATTTTTTCATTTTATATGATAGACTGGCTTTCTAAATTTACAAAAATCCTAATCCTAAATAGAATATTATAAATGTGAAAGTCAGTTTGTTTGTTTGATACGCTTTCACGCTAAAACGGCTAAACGTATTTAGATGAAATTTGGCACACGGGTAGATCATGACCTGGAATAGGACATAGGAAAGGACTTTTATCCCGATATTCCCACGGGATCAGCTAGTATTATAATAAACGAAATAACTGAATACGTATTGATACGGACAAAATTCGAACTCGATTTTTTTTTTTCAAATGATAAGTAATTTCGGAGGTAGTTTTTTTATAGAGTTGGTTTTCAAAGGAGGTGCATTAGAAGGGAGGGTTAACGCGTGGTTCCGGGCGAGCGGACGGACGATTTATAAAATGAGTTTGCGGTGCAACCAAGCCGTGATACCCCATTGGTTACGTCTCACTTCTTTATTAGTGACGCTCCGGCTGGGAAATTACGTGGGTATCGATAAAAAGTTTAATAATGTACTTGTTATCTTCTCATATCATATCGTAATGATATTGATTATCCACGTTTGTTTGTGTACCTCTTTATAAGTTATGGATTAAATGCTCTTTACATGTATACCACTCTCTGCCAGTTCTATCCTTTTCGGTTTTCCGGCTAAAATAGTTTTTCTTAGGGCTGATTTTACCAAAATCAGTACAAGTCAGTATATTTTATTTGTAGAATAAAATGGACATCTGACAGTTTTTGTATGGAAAAACTGTCCTTTTACTATACCGGTATTAAATTTTGGTCAAATTCGCCCTTGATCATAAACAACTGTTGATTATTATTATTGTTATGCTTGTTTATTTTTTTATTTTCTTAACGTCTAACTATGGTTAAACAGTCGAATTGGAACTGTCTCCGTTTTAAAGTCGATGTAAAGGTGTCATAATATAGGTGTTTTATGGTGACCTCTTTGCTGCAGCACTAGATTTTTGATATCCGTATCCATAAAAGAGACTATAGCCTTTCAGGTCCAAACACGCCTTGCCATGTCTTGTGACATTGAAGTATAGCATAAACAACAGATGTTTCAGGCGGCAGGTTCAGCAGTTGAAGTTAAAGTTTAAAAACGTAAGGTCCAGGGGGAGGAGCGGCTTATTAATTTTTAATTGACTTTCGACATTTAAGCGAAACTTTCGTTTAAGTAAAAAAGTATTATTACTTACTCATTAATAACGTAAACTAACAATTAAATAAAACTTTTTTTTTTTCTACGTAAACGTTATCGGAGAAAACATTTTAATCTGCTGTATAAAGACGCTCTTACACGCTTCGACCCAAGAACTCAATATACAAATCATTAAAATACTATAGGTAGTGTATAAAAGCATTTAATAAAGAAAACCCATGATACAATAAAAACGATAAATAAATGAGAGAGTCACATCACTATTTCACGGGCATTTGTCGCGGGACGTCACCATTTTTCCCTCGCTGCGCCGCCATCAGTGGAAAGTTAAAAGCATTGAAAGACATATCGCGGGTTCCTTCCAAGCTCCATTGTTCTCTCGCCCTTTGTCCCGCGCCGAATGTTTTAATGTAATTGGCTTTGTGAGACGATTTTTTTACCCCACTTTCCTCGGCATGTGTGCGTAACACACGAAAAGTTTCAGTTATTTCCACTCCGTTGGACGTATTGTAACTAAGTCTTAATTATTTGTGGTGCTTCCTTATTGAACGCTATTTATAACTACATACATAGTTAGCAATAGGGTTTGAGGTAAGTATGAAATACAAAACGAGTTTAGGATCTTAATTTTTTTTTTTAACACCTTATGTTCACGTGTTCATAGAAGTGTTCTTCTATAATGAGATTGCATTATTTCGTTCGTTACTCATTAATAGTCAGAATGTTCCAAACAGAATTAGAGTATAATAACGTGCTAAAATAAAACAAATGAACAGCAGTAGCTCGGCTTTATCACACAGTACTAGTTTGTCATGCATATTACTTCAACATCCTTCCTATTTTAACCACCCCATCTTCAGTGACTTCAGTAAGTGAGTTGGATATAAATTGGGGCATTGTCTGCGAATCTGGAGCATTCGCGAGACTTTTAGTTTCATTCTGCAACACGAAGAAAAATACTAAAGTCCAATACTATACGTCTCTCCTTCTCGTTCATAGAATTTCCTTAAGGACAGACAAGGAGAGATAAGGATTGATTATTATTATCGGTATAGAATATTTGCAGAATAAGATAGCTGATCTTGAATGAATTCCCTTTTGTTTTCTCGCTCTGATGCTGTTTCGTTTCGCTCTGGCGCACAGGACTTAGCACTATATACACTCCTGTCACCAGAATACAGGATCAATCCGCAGTGTGATTCGGTACTTTTTTACAATAAATATTACTTAATATTTCTGATGGAAGCTTTTGTGATATAAGTAGAAATAGGTCGGCCTGATGCTTTTGTGTCGATCTAGTTTTGAATATTATGTAATTATACACCTCCGCTTATTGTTTATTGGAAAAAGTTATTTTTAGATAAAGGCACGAGAGTGACTACTGATTAGAGATGATAAATATGTGTAGGTAATATTCAACTAGCATTGGTTCCGTTCAAGAATTGACCAATTGATAACCTATGTGCCTTATCCTTAACAACTATACTTATCACTACTGGGACCCACAGTTGAATATTTACTGCCACAAGGTCAACACTTTGTTATTTTAATAGATATTTTTTGCAATAAGATAGCACACATTATCGTATTTTATGAAATATTTATTATTTAACAGCAACTTTGGTGGACACAGGTCGCTTGAAAAGATACTTTTTTATTTAATACACAAATGTAACCTTTCAGTAACAGAGTAACTATAAGAGAAATAATTTATGACTCCGCAAGTTATAATTAATTGAATAAATGAGCAACAGGTCAAACGTCTTTGCAGAATACCACTGTGAGTGAGGACAGAGGGAGCGTGGCACGCATTTCTGGCTAGTTTGAAATCAGCTCTCGTCACATCACTACCGTTTCTTCGTTCCTTCGTTAAAATATACGATAAATTACTCTTGATCAATCGTTCTCTTATACTTGACCGAAGTTTGAGCACAATGACCGTGTTGTATTGTGAATTATAAAGTGTTCGTCAGCTTAGTTCTAAATAAAAACTGTGAATCTTTCAGTATCTCCAGAAAATGTTTGGAAAAATTCTGCTCACGTTCTCTTAAGTTTATTTATGTGTTTAAAGAAATCCACAGGTTGTTGTTTCATAGTGTTTCATATCCTACGGGAACGTAGTTGAAATTAGGACTTTATAACACGAGTATAAGGTAGTAAGTTGCTCAAGAGACTTGGGGGTGTGAATTCTGATATCACCTGTTGATTTCACCAAGAAAATCCTCAGGGAACATGTTTTGGAGGATACTGTAAGTATTCTCTTAAGACGAAGAAAATCGTGCGGCTTTACTGAGAATTTACACCCTTCTGGGAAGTGGTTTTATTCGCTCTTAGTATGTAGAAATACTGCCAGAATGCACGCTAGTATAGGTACGTTGAAAAATACTGGCAAAAGAGTTAGAGAAAAAAGTGGGTTACAATGACATAAACTGATAATGTTTTAAATGATAAAATTCTTCTCGTAAAAATATGTGGGAATTTAAATTTTCATTTATGAAGACTGTGAAACAAATCCATTTATTTATTTTCATACATGATCATAGTATTTATATAATATACATGCTAACAGACTTAAAATATTAATATGTACAGGATACAATTCCCTATGATTCTTTCCCCTCCTTTTTATATACATGTACATATTATTATTTTAAGTCCTTTATGAAGACATCAATTGCATTTTGTACATTGTGTATATTGTAGATATATTACTTAATTCTGATTAACGTTTATCAAAACTGAACATAGTGATTCGGCGTTATTAATTTAAAAATACTGATTTGTTAACCTATGAAAGTGCTGGTGTATTAGACTTTATTTATTTCAGTTTATAAGTCCATTTCGTTGACAAAAAGAAAACCAACGATAGATATGTATGTTACCTTAGTTAGCACATTTTTATGTGATAACTCAAATCCGATGAGGCATTTCTTCGGAATCACTGGTCCCTCGTCACGGCACAATAAGCTACTGTTATATTTATGTCTCCATACGTCACCATTCCCCTCTGGAACGGTCTCAGGAGACGGCATTATGATGTCACAGGTAGACCAATTTATTTTTATGATTGAACTGTATGATCTGAAAGATCGATACAGAATTTTTGTGACATTATTTTCCTGATATTTTTGGTAAAAAGTGATGGAAGTCAATGAGCACGTTAGTTGATTGATAAAGTTTTGAGCAAAACAAAGGAAAAATCGTTAACAGTTTTCATTTAAAAATAATATGATCTAATTTTTGTGCAAACATACTACATAACTTTTATACAGATAATTTCATTTTAATTAAACTTATCTACATAGAGCAATAAAGCCAATGGTAACCTAATTAAAACAGGTCTACCAGATTCACGTGAGATCGATACAAGACTCTCGGGGCCTGCGACACGAATATTAAAATTATCTACAAGTCTTCAATGACTGTCCCCAACTGTCCCCGGCTCTCAGCTCTATTAGATTTGACGGAAAAAAATCGCCCTCGGGACTTTTATTCAATTGCCTGCTACTGTACATTTTATTAGTTTGTTACGTTACGGTGTTATGCCGTTCATTATTCCCTTGTTAATTATTAATTATCGTTTACAGATAAATATGTTAGTAGGAAGTGAGATAATTAGTTTATCATGCATCCATATATTACTTATAAAGACACACCACAGATATCTACATCACATTTAAATCTTGTTTATTTTAATTAAATGTGAACGGAAAAGTGATTACATTTTTTAATTTCCATCAACTTCAAGTGCGTATAAACGAAACTTAAAAAACGCGTCAAATGCAAATTCACCCCTTGCAAATGCACGCGATACTCGCGCCAACCATTAAACTTCTTAATCCGGGGTATTTGCGTAATTGATATTTACAACTAACCTGTATTTGAGAACGCTTTTCCCAGGATTAGACGGGATTTGTTTGGATTTTCCTTCTTCGCGAATTCACTTCAATTTATTTACAGCCTTGTAGGTACCTCGTCGTGAGCGCGAATAACGTTTACTGATACCGTTGAGCGTTATAGCTAGACCTTTTCTTGTTTTGCATATTTTATTTGAGAAGGTTGTTTTATTTACTATTGTTGTGATTGTGAGAGGAACACGTTGGGGCGTTCAATAACAAAATTAAGTTAAATTTACTTTCGTTGTGGAAAAATGTTTGCTTGTTTCTAAATAAAACAAAAATTTAAAACGAGACGTCTCCATTAGCAAAACGAAAAAAAAAACTACAGATGGACGGAAAATTCAAGAAACAACAGAGGCGTATCCCGGACGTGATGTACGCGCCGCCCGACAGATTAGGCCCCAGCAAAGAGAGTAAGAATCTACCATCCAAATACGAATATCATAGCAAATACAACGAGCTGTCTTGTTTGCCTTCCATTTTTATGATATTTGCTGTGCGCTGCGAGTAGCGAGAAAATAAAATTTGTGTTTGAAATAGAAAATATCATCTGGAGCACGTTCATCAGTCTGGCTTATATCGAAGCCATTTTATTACTCGAATGGCAGCTAGTTGTGAGTACTATGAAATGAAATAATACAAGCAGTCTATTATTGCATGCAGTTTTTTCATCAAATGTCTGTTGATAACGTACGACATTAATTCATGAGAATAACGTTACATAAATACGACTAACAATTCCCAAGTAAAACCTTAAGATCAAAGAAATGCCACTGGTTGAACTTCTCAGAGAAGTTACTTTCCTCTACATTGTTCTCGGCGTCGCAAATCGATGAAATTATTGTTTTATTTGCTGCTATCTCTTTTCATTCGATTTCCCCGACATCCATGAACGGCCATAAAATAAATCTGGCCATAAATAAAAGCAAGGAGACGCTAACAAGCGTCTCGGGTTCACCAAGTGATATTTCTTAGCTCGCGTCTCCATTTTTGTCATAACTCTATTATTCGCAAGTGTCGAAATGCGAGATCGTTTACTTGATTTATTTGTGGAGTTGTTCGCAAGGAGCATGCTGTGATGAATACGTTGGCTTGTTGTGAACAAGAGGACACAAAAGCATGGTTGCACAATGTAGGACGCGCGGACGGGTACATCGTTGAGATATGGAAACACGTTAGTCAGAGCAAGAGCACAAAGCGAGACACATAATTCTACATTTTACAAGAAATAATAAAGTAGTGAACTGAAGAATCTCTTACTTTTTTTAAGTATAGGTTAAAAAAAAATCATAAAGCGATTTGACGAAAAAAAAAAAAACAACGTTTCATTTACATCCAGAAGAAGCTTAAAAAGCTAGTTACAAATTAAAAATTCACAAGTAAAGCGATACACATACTTACTAAGATACCGTCTGCTAAGTCCCACTCAATAAAAGCGTAGCGGTACCGAAGTGCGCGTAGCTGTAATAGGTCGTTACGTTACATTGTCTACATTTATTTATTACATGTTTTATTCACTACCCGCCGGTTTCGGATCGTTGACAGACTGGTTTACAAACTAGTGTCCCAATTTAGTCAAATATCATCTTAGTTTTGCTTACAATACGACATTACTGTCTTCGTTTGACTTTCGTAGCAGTGCTACGGTGCTACGAGAAAGCGTAGCGCGAGCTTTTAGTGTATTCTAATCGATTTCTGATATTTTAATGTAAGTTATTTAGTAAAATTTCACTAAAAGTAGTGATACAAATGTATTTTCATTATTAGAAATCTTTTCGGCGCGTGGCACATATGACATAACCATACGTAGTAGTTTTTCAATATTGTTAGAGATTTTTGTATTTTATTTAATGATTAACTAAATTTTTATTCAAAAGTCAGCTATTAATGAAAGAATGTGTTGTATTTTTCTCGGTTCATCGATAGTATCCCAAAATGCATTTGCGATCGGTGATCGCAGAGGGTGGTCGGGAAACAAATTTAACCGACAATTGTAAATCAATTAGAGAGGGTGGCTTTACGGGGTGTAATAACCCTCCCGAGCGCGGCAGGGCCGGAATCGAACGTGTTATACTTATTCTGTTACATTTAGTATCATAGGACCACATGGCCTAGATTTTCTACTGAGCATGTTTGACTTCTTTGTTGGTTTAAATTATTTTGAATTGAGGGTTCACAAATTAAGAGAACTCAGAGTACTCTATTCAGTTGTAAAGGTCAAAGTAAATTACTGAGAACCATTTACAAGGCCTTCAAAGAGTTAACGATATTTTGCGTTAATTAAACAGGCACTCATATCTGAATTCTTAATTAATTAAGAAGTCTTCGCGTCCCGCCCTGCCCTCTGTAGGTATTCATAGTGGGGAATGTTGAAGTGCATATTGTGATCTACGCAACAGCCCCCTCTGCACCCCCTAGTCTTGTGCCCCCTTACTCTTCACGTCTGATCCAGGAGTTCTGTCTTCAAGAACTCGAGAAACCTATACGCATGGCTAATGTTAAGAGCAGTTTATTGTCATCTTCATTTTGAAAACACGATTTTTTGATGCACTTTACAGTTTTTCAATACGTATATTTATGTCGGGAGAAATAAAGACGGATACATTTTACTCCGCACCAAAAAGCTTCTTATTGAAGAGGACACAAAAGGTTAACCCTTTCTAGTAATAATTCAGGATTTCCAGCTAACAGCAAGAACGCAGCGACGAAGTGTCAAATGACAAAGTTGGCTTAGAAGTTTAACTGCGAAGTGAATCGCTGACCGAGTTCCATACTCGGTCACTCATTCAATTTGCACTCCAAAATTATAGGATTTGTCTCGAGAATGTTCTGCTGCTGGAATTCTTTAGTATACCTAGATTTCTGCTTTGTTCTTAGTAGAGCACCCAAAAAATAGATAAAATAGTTAAGTTCTTAGTTAGTTAAGTATGGACATAACTATTTTGTCCAATATTTCTCAATATTTCTGAAAAAATCACCATATCTCTGTAATAGTACACCCATATTTAAACCTTTTACTATACCTGTGATGTTATCTAAATCAACATTTAAATTCGATAATGATTGTATCCATTAACTTTACGTAGACAAACGGGGACAAAACAGTAATTACATCATTTAGGAGTTGCGTCAGATAATTATAGGCACAGTGTATGGGGTGCATTAGTGGTACAATGAACGCTGCCGACGCGCGACGCTTCTGAGGGGCTGATCTAGAGGGGGCTACGTAACAAAAATGATAATTACATGTTTTTTATGAGTATACATATCACTACTCGAAAGTGAAGCTCGATCGTAGATATTATGATCGTAGATTGATGTAGGAATGACTTGCTATTTTGTAGAAAGGATAGACATTGAAGTCTTTAGATCTTTACTAAAAGTTATTTGGTTGATTACGATTGCAAAAATTTTGCCTAACCTTTTCCCAACTATATTGGGGTCGGCTTCCAGTCTAACCGGATGCAGCTGAATACCAGTATTTTACATGGATCGACTGCCTATCTGACCTCCACAACCCAGTAACCTAGGGTAATACGATACCCCTTGGTAAGACTGGTTGTCAGACTTTCGAGCTTCTCCTCTTCTTCCTTCTTCTTCCGTAACGACTGTTAAAGATCAACGAATGACAGCCGGGACCAACGGCTTAACGTGCTTTCCGGGACACGGAGGAGTCTCGATATGTAAAATGGTCACCCATCCACAGACCAACCCTGGCAAGCGTAGCTTAACCTGACGGATCGACCCGTGCGCCTGTTATTAATTAGCCACGAGCTCCTCCTACGATTGCAAAAATTAAAGCAATTAATAATGGCTATTCATGTTTATCCCAAAGTAACTAAAAATAATAATTATTGTCTTGAAATATACCGAAAAGAATCCTATTACAAAAACTCAATTGTTCAAAAAGCTTTTAAAAACTTGCACTGAAACCATTTATTCCACCCTTCGTTTAATCGCATAATTGTGTAATTAGCACAACATCCCTGCAGATGTGTCGGACTAACGTAACTGTTGATGGCAGTATCTCGTCCAGTCACAGCTAAACGCATTAGCGCGGGGAGCCAGCGTGATGGCGCTTGGTGTGGCGCTGCTGTGGCGTTTGGCACCCAAGCGCCACGTCGGGCGTCTGTCGGCTCGGGTAGCGTTCGCGCCTCGTTTCTACTTGATTATGCCTTTTATGCGACGATTCATTACCAACAACGTTAAACGGGGGACGGGGACAGATAGCCACATTTATTACTTTTGTCAGCGGAAAAATGAATTTACACGCCGATGACTTACGCACTGCCTTTGTCGCCCACAAGTCGTTATATTCATCGCTACATTTAATGGCTTTTGATTTTTGTTGTTTTGTGTACAGTCTTTTTGATTTCCGTATATTTTGAATGAAGTCATTTTAATCGGAAGTGCGTTAACAATAAATGGAAATCTACGTTTCAAATGATTGCGGGAAAAATTTACAGTGATAAGTGATAATAAAAAAAACGGTTTTATGGACAACAACCTGTAAATTGTTACTTCTTTTAAACATCTCTTTTGAGTTTATTCAAACTATAAGCCGGGCCTTAACGAACTTACGGGTTTTATGATAAAACCCCCGTAGCTGAGCCGTCAAAAGTGGAGCCTATCAGTTTGCAAACAATGAGTCGCGAGGCCACGTCAATGGCGTATAATTCAATTTTCCCACTAATGGGCAAGCCGAGCTGGCTTGATGGCACTCAGAAACACAAATCCGCACTCATTGTACGGTTGGAAAACTTACATGGGTTGTATAAGATCAATATTTAAATAAAATTATGAACTAGATAAGTTGTTAGAGTTCATAATTTATCATTCACTTAAAGTATTTCTAATTAGAACTAACTATAATAACCACTAAGCGAATTCAATGATGGGTGAATATTGTTAGCTACAACACTGTCACACCTTTCTCATTAAACTTTCAAACTTGGGATTTCCACCTTTCTTTTGAATCGTGGCCTGCCAAGTATTTAAAACAATTTCAATAAAGGTATAAAAGTTGAGCGGTCTTCCGACTAACTGCGTACCCTACTTACTTGTAGTGCTCTATTCAATGGATAACTGAAGAATCTCTGACATGAAGCGAGGTTGGATAAGTTTCGCAGAAGTTGCAGACTTTCCTATTGTGAAAGATTTCAATAAAATCTTGTGATATTCTTTTTGCACTTAATTAAAAGTATCCTGGCCTGAGTTTCATGCGCTCTTAACTCAGTTTTATATTCTAAATTAAACAAATCTAACAATTTACTTTTATCGTCGTATTTTAAATGTTTTACGATTAGTTTCCATTGTGAGCACCGTTTCGAAGCGCAGGTGTGATCGTGCTTGTTGGCAGCCCTATTAGCAGGCAGACGTTTTTAATTTTATTTTCTCCGGCTAGGTGTGTCGCTTCCCACCCACTTCAATTACAGGGAAAATAGCGCAAAATAACGCGGAATAAACTAATTGAAAGTCTATACGTCTGTGTTTGATGTTGGGGATATTGTGCGAAATCGTTCGTAGGAAGATTATTTTTGTAATTGAAAATAAGCTTGATATTGTGATAACTCTGCGAAGAAGAACTGTGATCAGAGAATTATTTAAAAGTGATATTGTCCAGCCTCTAATAACTGTTAAAACTTAACGCCATTGCAGTTATTTGTTATAGTTTATGATTTTACTCGGTGAGATTACATTTACATAACATTCAACATTCGCAAACAGCAGTCAATGTCAATGGCAGCCCATTGATGAGTTTAAATAATCATCATGGTTATTTTAATTGTTTTAATTTTGTTTCAGAAATACTCAATACGAGAACTTCCACGTTGATCAGAAGGGTTACGACCAGATGTATGATGGCGAAGACTTGGAAACACCACCGTCGCCTGACCGACCTCCACCACGAGCTATAGGTACTGTACCTATTATTCACTCACCTATAATATACTCGTATTTTTAACTCAATTTTATTCATCGGGTATAAAAAAGATATGTTATGTCGTTTTACCCTGGAGAGATTACCTTATGTACTGACCTCTTTTTTGCCTTACTGCAGAGGTTATAGGGTAAGCAGACCCGGGTTTTTCAATAATACAAAATCTTAATATCTTTCCGTGTCCGTATCCGTATCTCTTCATTGCCATCAGATCAGGGAAATTATGAAAGTAACCATTAGGAAGTACTTTCCTTTATAATAACACTAGCTGTGCCCCGCGGTTTCACCCGCGTAGGTCTCGATCCCGTGGGAATATAGGGATAAAACGTATCCTATGTCCTATTCCAGGTCATGGTCTACTCGTGTGCCCATCCTCTCCTCTCTAGAATAGGGAACGTCGCGGCGCCAGCGTCGAACGGTTCGCGTATTGTATTTTTATACTCGTGATAACTTCGAAATTAAATGTCCGAATCGAATGAATTAAAAAGTATTTTACTATTAAACTATTTATTTGAATAAGAATTAATATTATGTTGATAAAACTCCTTCACAAATAATGCATTAATTTCGAACAAATTTGATTACCATAAAAAAAGGTTATAATGAGTCAATCTTAAAAGATAGACATATGCTGTCGCGGACTTTTTTTTAGAACCTTTAAAGAGAAACATTTCCATCATACATGATATTTACGTAACATAAACCGTTTACGCAGCGCACGCAACGAAAGCTCTCAAAAAGGAATAATATTTCCCATTTATGCAACATATTTCATTTATGCTCCGCTCCTATTGGTCCTAGCGTGATGTTATATAGCCTATAGCCTTCCTCGATAAATTAGCGCGTTCAAACAATCAAACTCTTCAGCTTTATAATATTAGTATAGATAGTATAGATTAGCTGTTGCCCGCGAATTCGTCTGTGATCCAAGATGAAAAGTAGCCTATTTCCTTCTCCAGATTCTGCCAAATTTCATCCAAATCCGTTTAGCTGTTATAGGGTGAAAGCGTAACAAACAAACAAACTCACTTTCGCATTTATAATATTAATAGTAAGGATTACTCTCCCACTAGACAAGTACGTGCGCGCGGAATGTCCTTGCTTGAGCGCGCGCTACACCGTGGCCCTGCTGGCGTGTTTTGGCTTCAGCATTATGTTCGGCATGCGCTGCAACATGAGCATGGCCAAGCTAAAGATGACTGAGAAACAATCCGTGAGTACTGCATTAGATAATTGTACCTGTTTTTGTTAACTTACAATAGCTAGGAAGTGTGCGATTACAAGGAGGAGTACATTTTGAATGTATGGATTCGTTGTGGCGTTAAAGATCGCTTGCCCACAAATTCAACAGTGATTCCGCATCATAATTTTTTTTGGATAAACTTAAAATGAATGAATTACGTCGCACAACAATTTCGTTGTATGTTAGGCGACATCGGCAAATTTTCCTGGGTCTGGAAACATAACTATTAGCCTGGATTTGATACTGAAGCTAATTACTTGTCATACAGCAAAACTCAACAGATCAAGCTCCATTCGAATGGACTGTGAGCGTGGAGTCTTCGATAGACTCGTCGTACTTCGCTGGGTACCTGATCACACAAGTGCCCGGTGGTTTCCTGGCCTCCATGTATCCTGCTAACAAAATCTTTGGCGTGGCGATCGTGACGTCAGCTATATTCAACATGGCGATTCCCGGAGCGATGTCCGTGGGCCCTGCTGCTGTCGTCATCTTGAAAATTGCGCAGGGATTTGTTGAGGTGAGTGGAGTTGCTATAGATACTTGGATTTTTGTGCACCCTCTCGTATTAGTAGTTTTTGATATAAATAAACACTGACGTTATAAACCATATGCCAGATGTTATAAACCATAGCATAACATCTTGTCAGTGTATTTATTACTCCCGCTAAATAATTCATAGCTCACATAACATAATATATAGACACAAATATAATTATGTACACAACAAACACTTGAGTTCCACATTGACACTTTCACAGATAATACACAATGTATTAACTCTATCACAAATAAAGTGCAAATGCATGTGAAAACACTAAGTCCAAAAATACTTTCACCATCACGAAACACTCGTAATGAAGCAGTAGGGAAACATAAGTAACGAGTGAAATGTCACACGTTTAAAATTTAGGACATTTGACATTCGGGACGTGACGGTGCATGATCAAGCTTATTATAATGCTCAAATTTTCAAGCCCCGGGTTCGTTTCGTCCCACTTGTCACGTTTGTGTTTTAACACTTCCTCATTTTGTACTTCTATCACTTTGAATGCATATTGCTATGATATTACCCTTTTTGTTCTAGAGGACGAGTTCCTTTTGCCATTTTCTGAAGATATCACTTGTCATGTAATGTTAAATATAGTTTGGACTTATATTATGTACATTCATACAAGACAGTCTGTCTGTTTAATGAACTGTTGTTCTATGGTATCAATGCATGATAAACCAAATTGAAAGGTAAGGGAAATAGATTTGACGCAGAAGAAAAAACATGCCGTCGAACAAGAGATCGTTGGGGAGATGCCTAAATTAAGCAATAAGTAGTTTAATGCTAACTGAGCAGGTTGTGAGGAAATGGAACCGAAAAAAGGAATTAATTTAAAATTCTTCAACTTGAAATGAATTTAAAATTACTTTGATTCTGGCACCTCCTATTTCGGTTTCAAAGGAGTGATTTTCAATGATTGCCTACAGAACGATCGGTATCTATCGTCAATCGCACTTCAGTATAGTCGACATCGCTTACCGAAGTACAAAGCCTCTTCAGGATTACCGGGCCCTCCGTTGCCATGGCGACGTATTTGCTCGTCTTCGCATATCCCGGCTTAGTTGATTCTTCAATGCCACTGCTATCCTATTAAATCTTTAAGATTGGGACCATTGACATAACATAATATAGAACTCTTTAATCCACCTATTCATATTTGACTTAATAATAAAGTAACGGTTCTTCAAGTTCTGTGAAATATTTATTTCGAAGATTTTCTTTTCTGAATATTTTCATTTGATTGTAGGGTGTGACCTACCCATCTTGCCACGGTATCTGGCGAATGTGGGCGCCCCCCATGGAGCGCTCCCGGCTGGCCACTCTTGCCTTCTGTGGCACGTACGCTGGCATCGTCGTTGGCATGCCACTGTCCGGAATACTCACGGATTACATCAGTTGGCAGGCGCCATTCTACTTCTACGGAGTGGGTGGCGTCATCTGGTAAACAACTAGCTTTTTGTAATAACTATTCATTCTGCAAATACCTATTAAATAGCTAATCAATTTTTGCCATTTTCAATATAGTGCTTGATAAGGCAGCAATCTAACATACATAAAGTTTTATTGGTATAGTTGCTAACTCATGTGTTCATTCAGGTACGTACTATGGCTGTGGCTGGTATTCGAAAGGCCGAGCAAGCACCCCACTATTGCCGCCAAAGAGCTGACCTACATCGAGCAGTCCCTCGGTACTGCGACACAAGCCGCCATGCCTGGATTCTGGGCCACACCCTGGAAAGCATTTGCTACTTCACCACCAGTGAGTTACAATTCATCTTCAATTGTTTTGAGGCTGTTATGTCACTTATAATAACAGTGTTCGGAAATCAAAAGTTTTGAGATTTTTGTTTTTCTTCTGAATGTTGTTTTTAAAAAGTCCATGTTTGTCCAGGTGTACGCCATTATCGTAGCGAACTTCTGCAGAACGTGGAACTTCTGTCTACTAGTCATATTCCAGTCGTCCTACTTTAACTCAAGATTCAACATGCAGATCACAGAGGTAACCTTCTACTGGATATATATCTACGTATGGTTATGTGTTCGTTGTCCCAAACTAGACAAAGTTTGAGTGGCTCTTCCTTCATTGTATTTCGTCGTTTCAGTCTGGGTTTGTTGGCGCCATACCACATTTAATAATGACGTCATTGGTGCCTATTGGCGGCATGATGGCCGATTACTTGCGTAAGAACAACATCATGACTACTACCACTGTGAGGAAACTCTTCAATTGTGGAGGATTTGGACTGGAGGCCTTCTTTTTTGTGCTCGTCGCTTATGCTAATAACAAGGTAAATGAAGTTTTTAATGAAACAAATGAATACTGCAATGTTCTTAAATATGTTATTTTTAAGGCCAGAAGTTTGAAACAGAAAAGCATACAGAATTTATCAATTTCCATTATAAGCATTATCTCCTTTGACTGTTCATTCTAGTTCTGAGTACTGTTATTTCTGTAATTTTCATGACCCAAAATAATCCAAAGTATTTGGTTGCCCGTGTATTTTCTAAGGTGATTTTTGTTTGAAGATCTAAAACAATTTATAATTTATCAGTACGTGGCGACAATAGAGCTGACCCTAGGCGTGGCGTGCAGTGGCTTCGCCATATCTGGCTACAACGTGAACCACCTAGACATCGCTCCACGATACGCCTCCATCCTAATGGGGCTCTCCAACGGCATCGGCACCATCGCTGGCTTCGTCGTGCCCATCGTTATCGATTATATGACGCAAGAGAAGGTAAGAATATGAAACTACCAGCTGCGCCCCGCAGTTTCACCCGCGTAAGTCTCGATCCCGTGGGAATATAGTGATAAAAAGTATCCTATGTACTATTTCAGGTCATGGTGCCAAACATCCAAATCCGTTTAGCCGTTTTAGTGTGAATGCGTACCTAACAAACAAACAAACAAACTCACTTTCGCATTTATAATAAAATATTAAAAATTAATACAATAATCAAAAATTAAAATTAAGTAAGGATTAGGATTAGGATTTTAAGGAAGGACAGCACACAAGCAAAGTCTAGAAAATATTGGTTTCTGAGAAGTCACTTCTCGACAGAGTGTAAAATTTTAAAACCTGTTTATATCTTCATCTGAAATTCTAAAAACATTTTTGCTCAGAGGCACCCATTATTCAAGAGTCGGCTTAACTAACAGAATCAGTTTTCAAAGGGAAAATGTTTTTCAATAAATATGTTCTTGAATTTTTATTAGATACTCCCCCAATGCAATAGAACGGTATCGCTTTCAGGCGCGAACTAGCGAAACAAAAAGGACATTCGTCCGTAGCTAATTTAAAAAAGGAAATCGAGCTCCATGGAGTCGCGCGCGGAATATACAATGAGTAGGATTGTGGGTGCGCGACGATGCGGCACGCCACCGCTGAGCACTTTATTATCGCCCGCTGCCGCGCAACGCCGCGCACGACTGACTGCATTGTGTCGGCAACTTACTAGATATTCGTTACAGATATGCTTATCTGAAACTTTGGATATCTCGTCAGCTATTCGGGTGTGGCTAATGTGGTTGTGTTGCACTTTTGAGAAGTTGTAACAGGGTTAAGGCAGACTTACAAAAGTGTGCCTTAATCCTGTTACAACTTCTTTTTGTCTAAGAAGTGAAGAATTTCATATTCACAGAGTCTATGTCGTGTATAAAAAATATAAATTAAAACAACGCATTACAAAGTGCTTTCAGTAGCCGTACATAATCCCAATTATTTAAATTACTGAAGGTGATACCTAATAATGGTCAATAATGGTGACCGAACGTTTTATTCTCGATTGTTGAACAGAATCAACTGGAGAAAGCCATAACGGAGTGGCGCGCGGTGTTCCTGATGGGCGCGACGGTCCACTTCGTGGGCATCACCATATACGCCATCTTCGCGTCAGGAGAGCTGCAGCCGTGGGCTGAGACCGCCGTGGACGAGCCTGAGCCAATGAAGTCTTTAGACCAAGAAACTACATTTGTAAGTATTCACAAGTTGCCTCTAATTTTTACGAATTTTGTTTTATTTAATTTTAAGGTGCTTATTTTTTCTGTGCTTAAAGCACAACATTACAAATTGAGGTGCAAAAACCCCACTTACTTTTGAATTTAGGAGTACCTACAAAGCATTTTCCCTCAAATTGTAAAACCGTCCTATTTTCTTCCATCCAAGATGGAGAGACCGTCAGCGCCTTTGAAGGGTTCAGATCAGGCTGGATACGGCGCCATCGCGCCCCCACGACCGCCGGCGCCCGGCGCTCATGTGCCCAACAATCCCTTCGTATCGGGAGCCTTATACCAGGCCGAGCCCATCCAGCCACCGGCACATGACTACTACGACGGGCCCGCCGCCAACGAACAACACTACCCTGAGTAGAGATCAACGTTAAATGGACGACACGTGTCTAGTTTTAATTCTTCTGGGGTTACACTACGACATTGCGAGAAGTTTCAGCACTACAGGTCCACAAAAGTATAGACACTCAGTGATTTTCCCAGACTTTTTCTGTAGTTTCGGGGTACAAAATTAATTCTTGTTTATCAATGTCGTAATGTAAATGACAGTTGAATGTTAGGCGTGCTTCGCCCGTTATCGATGTTACCTCTCATTTTAATGGTGATTATAGGTAGACTCAACAATCTAAGAAGTCCGTTTTAACAGCTATAAAAATGCTTTGTGTGGCGATGAAAAAAAAAATTGGTTTGTTATAAACTGATTCTCGAGACATATTGATTGAACATACTTAAAGAGTTTGTTATCGAAGACCTATCTACATTGATTAAAACTGATTCTCAAGGCATAACGTTTTATTACATGTACGAGAACGAAACGTCAAAACGGACTTCTTAGATTGTTGCGAGTGTAAATATAATACTTTTACAAATAACTCTGACATCAGTTCCCGGAACGACTCGCCGTATGGCTCATATTTTTATAGGAAAAGTATATTGTTCTCATCGTTAGCTTGTATGTTAAACCGTTTAGCGTTTAGGCGTTATTTGAGTTGTTTAATCAAAATCAAAGATCTCAATGTTTCTGTTACTTAAAATGTTAAAATGACAAATCTGAGCTTTATACTTATATGTCACGCTTAAGTTACATCCAATCAGCATTAACATACGTACCTGTTCTAATGATATTTGTACGTTCGCAGGTGTATATAAATTATATTGGCATATCACAGTAGAAAGATTTAAATTTCTCACTGGCTGGTTTAGCTTAGTGATCAATTTATAGTTAGTTTGGCCTCATGATATCGTACTTAATAAAATTAATGGTTACTATAACATTTCTAGTCCTTGTTACTAAGTTTCATAAAACTGTTGTAAAATGTTTATAAATATTTACGAAATAATTGGATTGTTCAAAATTTAGAATTGTATTTAATTGGATGCGTAAATGTATATGTATCATAGGAGTAGACATTGAAATAAAATGTTAATACTATAAAGGGAAGTAATGTAATCATTCTTGTTGATATTTTAATTGTTAGAATATTATTTTTTGCATTATATAACGTTGATATTGCAAATCAGACGTTGGAATTAATTAAAATGTTTAGATAATTTATTTATTTTTATTCATCACGTGTAAATATTTTATAGTGGTAATAAAATGAATAGAATGGGAGGGATAATTTATTTAAGCATTACGTTGGTTTAAAATAGCGATTGAAGATAGTTAGGCTGGTTGTTTAAAACACATCTCCCTTCCTTGAGTATGCCTCTACGCTTGAAAATATAGGAAATACCGAGAACATAATTATATAACCTAATAATACGTGAAAATGATGGAGGAGCTTTGCATAATTATAACATTAGTAAAAAAAAAATTTTTATCTTTAGGGTACCTAATAAATTGGCTATCATACTAAATGGCTAAAAAAAATATTAAAAAAATCCATAAATAAACACTTCTTACTTGTAATTTCTCGTGATTTTTAAGAAAGATTTTCCGAAATCTTTGTAAATATAATTATACTCCTTTATAAGTCGTAAGCCACGGTACCCACATAATAATAATGTGATAATATATTAGATCGGATATTGATTACTCTTGGAATAGCAGAGCATACGGCTATTCTTATTGAGTAACATATTCGAGTATAGGGTAGAGTAAGGTAAGTTCGTAAACCCATTTATTTATTTATGCACATTCGCACGTACTTTGCACCAATTTTTAGTGCTTTATTTAAAAGAAAAATATCATCTCCACTTTGTGCTCTCCTAATAGCAAATGAAATCTCACTAGATTATAAAAAAAATTAAGAAAAAATTACTTACTTTTTTTCTTTCATGCATTCTTTTATTTTGAATACTCAATCTACTATTACTACTACAACACTATACTTTATTAGATTTTTAGAATAAAACAGCTTAGAATGTTAACCAGAAAATAATCAGCATGTAAAAAGCACATCGCAAGTAAGTATTGTATAAATATCTAAGTAGTACTTATTTAGGATCGCGTGTAAGTATAAAATGCGAAAATATAATATGATAATATATTTTGACAATAATTTTACCGACTGACAGACAGACCTTTGTAGATAAGTCTTTCTAGTATTAATCACTCATGCTGCTTACTGCACAATCCCTTTTAGTTTTAATTTTAAGTGATCGTAAGACAATAATTTATCCTCTTAATGTATACGTACAGGAATGTATTATGTATTCGGAAATATGAGCTCGAAAGTAAAGATTGACGTAATGACAATAATAACTGACTGGTGGTGTCTGAGACCAACGATCACTCGTTAAAATGCGCACTTATTAGATAAGAGATGAGGAAAGTATATATGTATTTTGATTTAATTACCTATCTTTTAAAATACACATGAAAAAAAAAACGTTACAGATTATCTGTTAAATATTAAAATCATTAGAAAAAAGCTTTTAAAATATTATGTAACTACCTAATCTTTGTTTTCGTAACTGTTGTAACATTTGCTTTGCATACAATTAATAATCTCATACAATTATTATGCCTGTTATTATTACCTACTCATTCTAGTTTACATACATGAACGAACAATAATTCCAGCAAAAAAAGTTCTTCAAAAACAAATAAGATAATTAAATTAAAAATTAAAAAAACCCCCGACAATAGCAAAGCACCTTCTAAACGATTTTTTGTTTATACCTAAGAACACTCTCGATCAAGTCACCTTTCAAACAAAACAAAAAAAACAAAATCGGTTCAGCCGTTTGGCAGCTACGATGGCGCAGACAGGCACACAAATAAACACGTTAAACTTATAACACCCCTCTTTTTCCGTCGGGGGTTAATAAATTAAAAACTAAATTATTTTTCATTTGCCCCAATGTATATCAAGACGTCGGTTCATAAAACACAGAAGCCGAAATTGCTCTGTATTTGTTTTTTATGAGTTTTATGACATTACTAAGGTCAACTAAGGAAAAATCTGGGAACATGCAATGCAATAAAACAAAACACAAAACTTTTTTACCTCACAAGCTCGGAAATATTTTGTTTATTATCATTCGAAATCTGAGTGCAAAAGTGCATTTTATCCGCTAGAGCGTGGAAAGAGTTTTTGAAATTCGAACCTTTCTACTCAATAATTTTCTATACCTGGTCTACTGATAATGCATTAATTCTTATTTCATGTCAGAGCGCCAACATCATTTATTTTTTAGAATAATCACACTGGCCAGCACGAAAAAAATCGCTCAATGCGCCTAAAGAAGTTTTCACAAAACTTTATATAATTTTCTTCTGTCTATTTAATTCACTTTCCATCATTTGGCATTGTTTAGCAGTGCAGCGTTAGTGCAAGCGGTACATAATTCCGAATTGAGCTTTCTTCCGGAAAAATTGCGCGAAAAGTGCATAAATGCGTACAATATTTGTTCAATGCATGCAGACACCTAGCATTTTCCTCGCTGTAGTGAGGTGAAAAGTTGTGTGTTTCGCTCGGCAGCAAAGTTATTCTGCGTCTCGTACCTTTGAAACCCTCGCAACAAAACAAACCCTTGCATAACAAATAACTATTACAATTTTTATTGGAGGCGAGTAAATAACGCGGGCGGATTTACATAATATGTACTAAAAAGAAACTGATTGGTTTAATATTTTACAACTAAACAATAATAATGCAATTGAAATATTTTCCAAAATACCTTTTCTACTCCTAGATTATAATTTATTTTTCTAAATTTTTAGCGTGAAATCGGTTTCTAGAAGTAAGTCTTGTAAATATAATAAAAATAGAAGCATAACAACTGCGACAGTGACGACTAACGTATTCAAGCTATTGTAGATACATTTGCGTAGAAGTAAGAGTTTGTTTCTTGGACATGGGTGAGAATTATCATCTTGGATCCGATTTATACTTTCAGTTACATCATACAAAAACATTATTAGAAAAGCATTATTGAGTGAACGTTCAATAAAAATAAGTTGAACGTTCGCTTTGTCGCTTAATTTATAGTAATATCAAAAATACTTTCAATTTAACCCTTCCAATTTTAATATTCTGTGCTTTGTATTGCAAACTTCATACATCGTAGAATATAAATTCACTTTCATCCGTTAAACAAAATGAACATCTTTTAAAAACGTCGTATTGTTTTGTTGCATTCACAATGCAACAAACGTTTCACACAATGTCAGACCACAATAGACAAAAATATACTGTGATTTAAAACATGCATTTTATATATTTTCATATCAGATTACTTTAATTTAAAATATTACTTAAAACCATTAAAATTATAGACTTAATTATATAGTATAAAGCAAGACATTGTTTTAAATAATCTCTACGCCGTCAATTCTGTGATGTAAAAATATTTTGACTAACTTTGAAAGGATATTACTTGAGTGTGTAGTGATTTGTATCTATTTATAAATAAATCTTCTATTGTTATTTTAGCGATATAATCAGTTGAGAATGTTAATAGTCGAATGGAAAGTAATCGTTCTGGGCTAGATTAACGAGGAGGTCGACTCCTAAAACATTTTTTGTTTTTCTTTAAGTGCGTTTACGCTGAAAGTTGGCAACGTCGCAAATAACTGTTAAATATTTGCCTGTTTTGATTAATTTGGAATTATTACTGTTTGGAAATATGAAATATGGCTAGACGACTGTCAAAAATATTGATTATGAATTGCAATTATAACACTGAATTTATGTTGTAACCGGTTTTAGGTGTAAAAAAGGCGTTTGGAAAGTTTCCAAATCCTTTTTTTTCAACTAAAACTAAATATTCGGTGTTACGATATTTATTTATTGCATTTCATTATCAATATTTTAGACAGTTGTCTAGCCATATTTCATATTTCCAAACAGTAATATTGCCAAATTAATCAAAACAGCAAAATATTTGACATCTATTTGCGACGTTGGTTGCCCACTTTCAGCGTAAACGCTAAGTTAGACACTGATTGAGCAATAAAAAGTGTAACTGCATATCACTGAAACTTACTCATATTATCTTACTTACCACATAACTAGAAGCATGATCGTAATCTCTTGAATACACCTATTTTAATACCTAACAGGCAGAGCTGTCTACTTCTTTTATTAATTTGAAGTTTGTTGGCCGGGACATGTGCATTGAATATTATAAGGACTATTTAATAGAAAAATTGTACATACAAACCTACATATATTTCCTGTTCATATTATATACTGTTTGTAATGATAATTTTCACAATGTCCAAAGCTATGGCGGAAAGGGTACGGATCCCCCACGCACTTGTTGAAGCGCACTTTTATACTTTGTGATTGAGTATATATAGGCATAAAAATAAATACTTTAAAATATATATATAATAAGTTCAATGGCGAAAATGCAGTTTTGTAGATGTTTGTGGGATATTTTTACATAGATACAATTTAATATCAACTGACTAAATCAAACTGCATGATATATAAAACTGTTTAAGTTAATTTATTAATAGGATCATCAGACGACTAAGTATTATTTTATATCTCGCCATTGGAAAATATAAAATTATATATGATATAATATTATGTATTTATTTTCAATTCCATAACTTACCTTTTTGATTCCTTAACTTTTTGAGTAAGGTAAAGTACTTATATATTTTAGTATATTTTTTACGGTACGCAAAATATGATAAAGAGTACAATAATATTAAAATTTAAGGGTTACGATAGGCTTATAATAGGACAATAATTTTAAACGGGGTGATCTCACTCTATAAGGCTGTGGTGACAATAAAGCTTGATAAAGCGACACTTAGCTGTAAATATAACAATAAATAAGACAATATTATTTACACTTAAAATAATCTAAGAAATATTATCATTATAATCAGTTTTTATGCAAATACTTTCAGTACTTCTCATTTACTTCATTTTAAATACCGCTCATTTTTTATTTCATATTTGGTAAAAAAATCGAGGAGCTCGTGGCTAAGTAATAACAGCCGCTCGGGCCGATCCATCAGGTTAAGCTACGCTTGCCTGGGTTGGTCCGTGGATGGGTGACCATTTTCACATATCGAGACTCCTCCGTGCCTCGGAAAGCACGTTAAGCCGTTGGTCCCGGCTGTCATTTGTGGATCTTTGACAGTCGTTACGAGTCGTCAGAAGCACGAAAGTCTGACAACTAGTCTAACCAAGGGGTATCGTATTACCCAGTTACTGGGTTGTGGAGGTCAGATAGGCAGTCGCTCCATGTAAAATACTGGTATTCAGCTGCATCCGGTTAGACTGGAAGCCGACCCCAACATAGTTGGGAAAAGGCTAGGTAGATGATGATGATTTGGTAAAAAAATAAACTATCTATTTCAAAGATAGACGCATTTTTTACAGAGATTATGTTTAATATACAGGGTGTTTTTTTTTTAAGTAATCCATTTTTTTTTTATTACTTCGCTGGTGTTTTATTTTTCGCGCGAGAGGGACACTAAACGCCCGTTAGGTTAGGGATAAGCGTTATAACAATAAAACTTCTATTGTATCACGTTCAGTGTCCGTCAACCGATTAATTATGTTTATATTTGAATATGTTTTAGGTATAATGATATTAGTAATAACAGATGAGGACGGTGTAATATTAAAATTAGAGTTATTTAGATAAGATATTACTTGCACGGAAGCACTGTCACAAGTCAATTACTGATTAGGCTCATGTTTAAGGATTTGCTTTCAAAGTCCTGAGTACCGAAGCTAAATAATTTTGTAAATAAGTTTGTGTCGCTTCTTAACATTGTTCTAGGAGAGCCATACTTTTAGTTGACAGCTGATTTTTAGTTAGCCATAGTTGCAGAATTACCTTACATAGTTTTGATAGTATTATAAGGTTTGCAATTAGGTATCGCATTATGTAATGGAAGTTTAATAAGCAAGTACGAATTATTTTGGTCTATGTTAGGTTTAATCGCTATGGCATTGATAAGTGTACAGAAGCGGTGCCGGAAAAGAAATCTGGTAAGCTGAAATAATTATTTCTAGTAGGTTGGCAATACTGTTACGTCACAAATCCATCGGTCACAGGAAAATTTATGGCATTCAACAATGTGGGTGGCAATACACAACTGTATATTGAATAGTTTAATTTAGTAAACCTTCTAGAGTACTAGCCATTCAAGTACAACATTTATTTATAGAGATAGAACAATAATTTTTCAGGCTGGGGGATTTTCGCCTAACAAACATAATGTTTTGGCTACTCTGGCCCTGCGTAGTGGTTTTTAAAGTTTTGGTTATTTATTGTAAATTCGTAAGTTCAGCAGAAGTTTGTTTCAATTTGGCCTATTATCGATTTAGTGTGTAAATAATGTCATAGAGTAAAAGCTATTGTTATTTATTAATGCAGTATTTAAGCAAGGGTAGGTATCTATATCTCGAAGCACTCTCCATAGAGAATAACTAGTGCCAAGAGAATCGATATTTAGAGAAAATTTCGACCCTGTACCATCCTGAATAACGTTAAACATTTTGGGATAAAAGAGATATTAACGATTAACGTTTATTTGGGCTCAGATTAGTAGGACGAAATAATAATAAGTAATAATAAATGCTTTGTAAATAATGCCGTTATTATAAGTAATTTTACGTGAGATAGAGTGAGATCCTTTGACAACTTAGGATATTAAATATTATAATAACCTTTTACTATGACTTGACAGCTCGAGACAATGTCTCTGGGCGAACTGTCACTCATAAACTACTTACTAACCTCTTTCAAATTCTGTGACGTCATTCGAGCATACTCCATACATTTTCACGGTAATATAGTGGCGAACGACATGTCCTGCTATTTCATTCTGGAAGTCTCTTTGATCAATCGCAATATGTAAATAAGTGAACATTATGAGAAGAAATTGTTTATTTCTTGCGAAGTGTGTCGTTACAAACTAAATAACGAGTACAGTAATTATTTACATGATTTAAAAGTTTAAAATAAAATAAAAATGTTAAAAAATTATAATAATATTATTTGCACGTTTAAAAAAGGGAGGGGGGGGGGAAGAATCATAGGGTATCAAAATCTTTTTAATATATTCGTCTCGCCGCATTTTTGAGATCGAATTACTCATAACAATTAAAACTATTAAGGAGTATGTCTACAGAATGTTTTAAGGAAGGGCTGTGTGTTTGAACAACTCCAAATATATTATGATACAACGATTCTTACTTACCCACTCTTATCCGATGTGATTAGATATAGAAACAATAGGATTAATTAAATAATTAATGTATAGTAGTTGTCTCTATTATATTCTTATGACAGATCAGTTAAACTGAATTTAATTTAATTTCTCTACGATAGAGTTGATACATCAAGGTCTGTGTAAGAACGGTGCTCAAGCATCAATCTTGTTTTAACTTTTCCGATTTACCTTACCACCTCTTTCAGATTTGTTTTGTGAATGATTATTAAAACCAACTGAAAACAGTGGTTAGCGACACTAACCACTAAACCGGAAAGAGTTAAATCTTACAGATTTCATACTAACCTGTATAACAAATTGAGATTTATACTTAAGTATGAAGAATATGGGCTTTAGGATGTATGGAGGCGTACAGTAGGTACCTATAACAACCAATCATGTTCAGTGTTATCTGTGTAGGCTGCGTTTACAGGCATCATTTTCAGGATTACCTAAATCATCGTATGTATGCCTCGCTCTAAATTACCGAAAGAAATGCCGTTCTAAACGAACTTTAGCCTTTTCAATGCTTGTTTTTTAATTATTTTTTTATCGATATTTTTAGTTAATTTATAATAACCTAGTGATGTAAGATCATATTATATTGTAGGTAGATAAAAATGTAAATACTTATTTATGTGAATACCTATTGTGTCGATGTCTGTCTTAATTTTTAAATAAATATTTAATCATCCGAATAAGTCCTTTGGATGATGATGTCCCGTGATGTCCTAGGATATCACGGGATGTTGAAGAAGTTTATGTCTTCGATTGTTTGGCTTCTAGATAGTATAATTTATTATTTTATTTATAAATAAGGGGTTAAAATGATATTAATTTATTGTAATTTAAAGCCTATGGCGGTTAAAAAATATATACTAAATGATTAGTAAGTGTATCTTAACAATGATCTCAACATGATCTCATTCGTTCTCCATACAGTCATAATTTAATTGTTATGTCATTGTTCCGTAGAACAAAACGCGTGTATTTCTATTAAATGTGCTTGCTGTTAAAATTGTACCCATTTATCGTTTCGAAATGGTAACATTATCTTCCCTAATATATGTTTTAAATTTATTTACTGTTGTTTCAATTTGTGCCTGTTCCTGAATTACCATAAACACTGACGACCGTCTCTTGTGGTAGTGAAAACCTACTGCCTTAACTCGTTGGCAGAAGCGATTTTTTATCGCACACTGGATTTTCAACGTAGCTTAGCGCCGAGTGTGAAAATCCAGTGAGCGATAAAAAATCGTCACGTAAAGAAATCGCTAGTGGGAACCTGGGCTAAAATTACCACGTTCAGCCATGCTCCAACACTTTTGTAGAGTAGATTGTAGGTTGGGTTGGTTGTATATTGCCTTTTTTAAACATAATTTCTTAATTATTCTTAGGGTCCTTTTGGGTACTGCCCGGGCCTCATTTATGTTAACCAGAAGCGGCACGAGTGCTTTGACTTACTTCTTGAAATTAGATATCTGACTACACTCGAAGAGCAATGAATGGCATCAGCAATTTTGCATTCAACACGTGCATTTAAAACGCACAGAATTACAAAAATGTAATTGGGTGTGTGTTAGAAATCTAATAAATCTGTAACAAAAGATGTAGTACCTACTTACACAAAAACATGGATAATTTCAATTTTGTTTTGGTGATGGAATTGACGCATTTTTAATGTAGATTTATATTTCAATAAGTAAAACGAATAATATCTAAGAGGTTTGCTTATTTTCTTGAGAAGTATTAAACAGTTCGTAGAAATTTTATTTGCTTTGTTTCCGATATATTAAACCTACGTTGGTGACCCAGATTCATTCCCTTCGAGTGTAGTTTCTTTAGAATTCGATTTGAAATATTGCATTTAACTTGAGGGGAGGCACTTGTTCCTAGTTTATTTATTTATGAGTTTTTAAGTGGCTCGCTGGGGTATCGTGCTTTTTAAATAAATCGTTTTGTTCCGGGACAGACGGGTCAACTATCTTGAGTGGACTGCCGTGTAAATGAACCAATGCACAAAGGCAGCATCTTTTATAGTTAATGGAGACTTATACCATCGTTTTACAGGTGTACTTACTCGTAACAACAGTGAAAAATCAGGTGGTAATAAAAGACAGCATTCCCATTGCATTGCATTTGAAATTTATGTTTAATCCTAAATAAGAGTATTATCACAAATTTCTTAAATATCGAAATAAATTAACACTCATTTTGAGCAACTACACAATCATATCCACGGATACAATAACGGTGGTGACTACTTCCACTGATATATATAACTATCGTTAAAATATATATTTACATACAGATGTTCAAACTCTACTTATTTTATACCTATACAAAGTCATACATTATTTGGTATCCTATATTCTATTGGTAAAACAATTCATATTTTGTTATCTATCATAATCGCTTAGCACTATAGTCGTATTCTTAATAGATAGGTACCTTTAATTTATTAAAACCCCGAAAACAATGGCTAGCTACTTAGTTTAATCATTATTTTGGTAAAGTTTATTTTTCTAGTAGTTTTAGTCAATTCATCAGCTGTCAGCAGGTATGATAGATCGGAGCCTTCTAGATTTTCCGGGGAACCCTCTTGCGTACGGCGGCTTAGCGTTCGTGGTAACGTAGTAGACACCCCTGGCACTGAAAGACAAAAAGTACACTGTTTGAAAATCGAAAATCTGGTCTGAACGCGGCTACTAAATTAGGTACACGTTTTAATGATTAAATACTCAACTTTACTAGAAATCAGAAACTTAAAGAAGCTGAGTAAAGTGTTTATACCTTTTAAGTCGTAGTTGGGTTTTAGTTTTTATTACTTGATTTTTTTTTAAATTCTTTTGGGGTTTATAATATATATATTTTTGAAATGTGCTCATTAAGCCCTTTCATTTGATACCCAACATGGTACGATTAAACCATATTTTTTTTTAAGTTCCTCACTTTATGTCCTCTAGAGGGCGCCATTTTTAATTTAATGTGACTTTACATAGCCTATAACCAGCGGACAATCACGACGCTTCTAACGATACCTCATTTGTCAAATTGTTATAAGTGGTTTGGAAGATAGGAGGGAACAGATGAACATACATACATACATACAAACATACATACATACATACATACATACATACATACATACATACATACATACATACATACCGGTCAAAATCATAACCCTCCTTTTTTCTTCGCCGTAGTCGGGTAATAAAATGATATTTCAAAGTGGTGAGACCTGAAAAACTGGAACTTCTGAAAAAACATCTCAACAGTGACGTAATTGCCGCAACGATTTACCCCAATTGTGAGCACTTACTTCTGACTGACGTGTTCACCCATGAGCACGTACTCCGAGTCCTTGGGCTCGCACCATCCGATGAGGTACGAGAACAAAGTGTTACACGGACCCGCCCAGAAACCGGCGCGACTGTTGATCGACTCGATGAAGTATGGCGTCACCTTAGTATGGTCGCACGAAAGCGTTTCTGAAAAGAAATTAAGAATATTATTTGTTAGATAATTGGTAGGTGATAATTGATGAGGCTCAAAGCGCCCTCTGTGTAATATTGATGGAACTTAGATACTTTTTCTACAGTATTGATAGATGGCGCTGCAATCGCCGACTATAAGCGACACCTTCTTTTGGTGCGATGGACTACAGTGAAAATGTAATCCATCTATTTTGAGGGTTAGTCATACACGTTTTTATGAAGGATCCTGCACCAGGTTGGATAGTACCAAAAGTTTCCAGAAGAGGGTCGCGTGATAAGTAACTTTATTTTATAAAAGAATATGTGGGCAAGGCTGTTGTAACTGAAGTCGAAACTGTATATTAAGTAATTTCAACTTTCTTAAGGGGGATGCGCTAGGGTGGCCCGCGAAATTCAAATTTTCTTAAGTTTTTTGCAATTTGCAGGTCAGTATCAGGTTGTATGTTGATCTAAATATTATTAGCGCTCGTAACAAATATGGATTTACTGAATTATAAACATTAAAATCAGCAATACAACTCTCTAAGCTCATGAAAGTGTATTGAATGACTATTTCATGAAATCATGACATTTGGCACTTTCATAAACTTAGAGAGTTGTATTGCTGATTCTAATTTTTATAAAGCTTGCCTCATTCCACTACTGGGCAAAAGCCTCGTCCCATAACGTCCAGCATGTAAAGTAAAGCTAAGAAAATATAAAAAAATATCTTACGGAAAATCGTGTCATGAGCACATCCAGGTTGGCTGGACCCGCCGTTGACGTAGAAGTCAGCGTGTCCATTGGGCCCCCACTGGCCCAAGATTCCGGCGCCCGTGTGCAGGATGTCCACGAAGTGAGCGTCTGTGTAGTCCAGGTCTCGGGAGCGGTTGGTGCCCATGTAGAAAAATATTGTTGGGTCTAGACCTAGCGAATGAAAGAAAAAAAAATCAGTTTAAAGATCATAATTTATCCACACACTGGCTTTGTGAATCCCGAATAAACAGAGGTCAAAGAACTGAGGAAAATATAAATGTTTTTTAAATGCTCGTACAGTCAGCCGCATGTCAGTGGTAACAAAAATAAGCTGGCCTCGTGTTCTACTGAAATTTCGTACTAGTATTTCGTATAATCTTTCTAAAAAAGATTAAGCGTTATTGTAATGTAAAAATATGTCTCTTTTATTTTGAAATAAATAGTTTGAATTTTTTTTTTTTTTTTTTACTACGTTAGGCCACCTCAAGATCAAAGTGTTACCGCCAACGTCAACTGTACCTTGTCTCCACTGCATGTAATACTCGTACTGCATTACAATGAATAATTGATGTAATAAGGATTCTTTAAGAATTTATATCTTATCCATTATAAGTGTTTATTAGTGAGCGAATCAGAAACGATGTCTATAATTACGATAAAATAGGTGATTCAATGTCATCCAATCCCTTTTGTATTTACGTAAAATGAATGTTGCATAAAATGTTGTTTATCTTTTGGTTCAGGAAGTTATTCAAAACAGGTTTTGGTGATCACACTCGCTTTCAAAAAGTTAATTACCAAATATGGAGAGCGGAATCAACAGTTCCTGTAATATATAATTATGCATGTACAAACTCTGCGAGACTTTAGTCCACTTGCAGAAGTTGTACACGTACTGATAACAATATTTTATTACAGTCGTAGAAACTTCATATTCTTTTTAGTTTGTTGTTGAATGTTGCATGATTGGTATTGGTATTCATGTATATCCCTGGGGTGATATTCGTTTTTCCTAATAATGTAATTAGTTAAAACTAGTGACACAAAAACTTACCAGTAATTCTTCCAAGTTTCCCGTTACCCAGGTAGTTGGCGACCAGTCCAAGTATATGGGCCCCTACACTGTACCCTATGGTGTGCAGCTTGTCAGGTACTACCGACTTCACGGGGTGGTACTGAAGGTACTCCACCAGCTGAGCAATGCAGAGGCCGGCGAACCGAGGCGCCCACTCTATCTGAAAAGACGGTATTGACGTGTATAATTAGGTAGGTTATGTACCGTGTATAGTAAGTTCAATAGTAACAAAAGAAAGGTAATCAAAAATCTGAATTTCGTAGGTTATGAAAAGTGCCTACGAAGCAACTTTTTGTGAAAAGAGCGGTGCTTTTCCTGTCTCATAGTTTGTTTGCCAATTACGTCGGTAATCTCAGCTTCATTAGAATTAAGATCATACAGATACAAATAAAAAACAATAAGTATAGCTAACTGTTTGCAAAAAGAGCATGAAGGTGCACAGACCTCAATTGCTAATAAATTGGGGACACAAGTAATTAGTTGGTTATATAACTCGTATTATGTGTATCTCTTTCACTGATAGTAGGTAAGTTAAGAATGACAGTGCGTGTTTAAGTCGAATGTATGCAACTATTTTTTGCAACCTACCGGTGAAGTGGTAATGAAAAAATGCTTGTCAGTTATCAGCTGTTTGCCTACTTACTTTCAGTTTTGGAAGTAGGTCGATAAAACCAACTCTTTAAAAACGATGTGTAAAGTTGGTAAATGATTCCCAGCCCAGCTAGATGAAGAATTACAAAATATAAAAGGTGTTTTGAGAGTTTCAGGGAATTGGTGACGATTATACCAAACGTACTTGAACAAGTACTATAATCTCAGCGATTACTGACGTGTACGTCATAATTTAACTTTACATACTTCTGTATCCATTTATGAATTTTCGTGGGAGCTTATTTTATCAAGGCCCTCGGGCTAAAGGTAAAATGTTGCAACTTTTAAACGGAAGATAAGCATATGACTTGCCAAATTATAATGTTATAATAAGAAAATAATGACAGCGTATTTATAATAAATTATCATCTTCATAATTTAAGGACATTTTGTAAGCTTGGCTGAAGGCACAAGTCACATTGAACCAAACTTTTTTTTTATGATGGTAAAATTGAGACCTTACATATTTTGATAAAAGCATCTACTTTTCACAAAGTTGTGTTGTGTGTGTGTTGAGTGAGTGGTCAATTCATTATCAGCACTTATTTGAACTTGAAAAAGGCAAAACATTATCATTGACAGTTGCCCTAGATAGAATTTGTTTGCCATGCACTGTTAATTGTTTGTCTGCACTGTTAATTGTTTGTCTGCACCTTAAGATATAAATTAAAGTCGCTTTTCGTGTCTGTCTGTGTGACCGCGTTGTTCTTCTAACCTACGCAACTGATTTTGATACGGTTTTCACCATCATTTACGGAAGGCTTACGTGTCAAATCCAACTAAGACGTTAGGGTCGGCTTCCAGTCTAACCGGATGCCGCTGAATACCAGTATATTACATGGAGCGATTGTTTGTCTGGCTTCCACGACCCAGTTACTGGGTAACACGATACTCCTTATTAAGACTGCTTGTCAGTCTTTTGGATTTCTGATACCCGTAACAACTGTCAAAGATTTACGAATGACAGCCGGGACCAACGTCGCCGAGACCAACGTCTCTCGATATAATATAATGGATGGTTCACCACGGACCGACCTCGGCAAACTGCTTAACCTTCGATCGACATGTGCGGCTGTTGTTATTATTTAACTACGAGTTTAGCGACGATTAAGATTTATGTGTATATATACAATATTTACATTTATGTATTAAAGAAATCTCGATGTATTTTATCGGGTGGGTCGCTAGTAAATAAATAAATAAATAAAGAAAAACATACCTGACTCAGACACGGCTCCTTCACAAGTGATCCATAGTCCACAATAAGAATATTATAGTTTCCTTTAGTGAAGTATGCCTTCCTCATGTCGGTGCTCGGCGAAAGGTTTCGACCTCCGCCGAAGCCGTGGACCACCACCTTTGTCGGATGTTTGGTGTTGAACTTCGAGTATGTTAGGGAGTCATCGTCCAGGGTGTTTATCAGTTCACCCTTTTCTTGAGTTGTCCTGGAAATTAATTTAGTATTTAGACATATCTTGTAGTTTTACATTGGTAATTTTATAGGCTTACATTTTTTTTTTTAATCTAACTTTTATTTTTATTTGGTGATAATAGATCCAATGTGGTCTTCTTGAAATTAAGTTTAATCGAACAGTCTGTTGCTGGCCACTCGCGTTCAAAATAGTTGTCAAAACGCCATTAAATTTATTTTTTATTATTTTTTTCTTTATGGTCTTATGGTTTTTTAAAGTTTTTAGATGATATCCAGCTGTTTTTTATGAACATAATTTGAATACAACCTCTTTGGAGACTTTACTAGAAGATTTTTTTTATTTGACAAACATGTACGGCTATATGCTCTGCGAGTATTTTCGTAAACTACAATGATTGGGATTCGAACACACAGTTTCTCACTCGAAGTCATTGGACATATATAAATAACAAACTTATGTAGGTATTACATCAACTATTGTTTTCGATGCCATTTTTTTTGTCCATCTGTTATTATTATTTATTGTTTTTATGATAAATAATGTCATTATTGATATTTCACCCGTGTGAAACCTGACTATCTATATGAAAAAAGTTTATTGCTAATTTCCTAGTATCAATACTAAACTAATTGCCTTTACCACTATTTTATTTAGGTTACATGATGACACAAATATGCGAAATGAATAACAGGATTTTTTTTTACCCAAAACTTTTTTTAGCGTTTTAGACTTTCGTATTTTAAAACAATCAATATTCCGTACTTCACAAGGTTAAAGAAAATTCTCGGTTCTTACCTAGTATATAGATAGAACTGCATTTTAGGATGTGGACAGCGATACGGCGGTGGTATACATGATGTTGTGTTCAGAAGATCTCTGACTGACTGCGGCTTCTTCTCTCTAGGAGGCTCCTCTTGACTTTTTGATACTGGAACAAAATATAGCATTAATTCGAATAAAAGTAATGTCTTTTTTTTAAGAGCCTGTCTTGTGTCCCACTCCTACTGATGGGCATAGGCCTCCCCTTTTTCCTTCCAAATCTCTCTGTTTTGTGTGATTTCTGGCCATGTTGACCAAACATGATTAGATCGTAATTATAGTAATCTCTTAGAACAGATTAATTATAATAATAACAGTATTGAATTTGAGTAATTAATAAAGTGTCGGCCTAATGAAAACAATATTCGTTAAGTATATTTTATAATCATTATTATATCGCAAAGCTTTTATATTTTATTTTCCGTTCCTCATAGTTAACTCTCAATACTTACAAAGATAACTATCGAAAACACATTACCCTTTTTCTATCGTTCCTCGTTAAAAAGAAAAAATATAGCTCAGGAAAATTACATACATATTAAAGTGAAGGTCGTTATGGTGTGTTTGTATTTGCAAGCAAAGACGCGGCACTTGTCATGCTCTGTTTATTTCTAACAATTCTAATTCGCGAGTGCTTGCTTACATCTCTTGCATGGCACAAGTCATGTGTCAGCTATTTTGTACGAATTTTCGCCTTTATATTGAGATTCGAGACTATTGAGAGTTGAGACATTCGACGACAAGAACAATTTATGTAATACGTGATTGCTGTTTTATGTTATTTTGAAAGGAACAAAGCGACACTTGTCGACACTTTTATTTAATGTGTGTCGGAAATAACTATCATATTTTTTATTGAGTGAGAGTTTGGGTATAAAGTTCATAAGCGCAATTTCAATACGTGAGCAGCCTGGGTGAATAATAGAGTTTGGCTTTGATTATTCCGTAATAGAGTTAAATTATCAGCATTCTAAAGGTTTATTTTTATTATCCTATACAGTCCCACTGTTGGGCAAAGGCCTCCGCCAAGTCCTGAAGGTTATGCAGGATAAATCAATTAATAACATAAATATTTAAATAACACAACGCTTTATTCAATAAAACTAGGACCTAATTACCCAATAAATATTTATGATTATTCTGCAAATTATATTCGTGTGCTATAATTTGCATAACAAAACGGTCCATTGAATTCCATTAACATTTAATTGAAAACAAAGGCTTGAGCGATCGTCAATGATATTTTATATAGGTAGTCGGATACTATAGCGGCTCTGTCGTAACAGCCAATAAACGTTTTATTTTAGAATTCGTGTGACCTCCATTTTAAAACAATTTAATTTTAATAATATTCATTTTTAACGTTAACATGGTGTTGGGCTGTTAATATTGTGTCATTTCTATGTATAAAATAAAATAAACAGAGAGTGACCTATTTTGCAATTTGAGAATTAATGGGCATGGTCTACCCCTGTGCCAAAGCTTTACCGTTAAAGTGTAACAAAAAAATAAATACCTAGGCCAACAAACAAACTCATTTTCGCATCTATAATATTAGTTAGAATTAACCTAATAAATAATTATATGTACTGCGATATCCTCTTGGTCGTTAATTCAGGTAATGTTCTTAATTATAGGTTTAGATTAATTATTATCTACATTTAAAGCGTGTTCTGTAGACTCTAGGTAGTCAGTAATTTGATGTAGCAGCCCTTTAGGAGGACCTTGATTAGGAATATCCGTCGGAAGAAGCAATATTCTTTACTAAGTAATATATTTTTACAAATACGGCCTTCAGTAATAGCGTTAGCTAAGTCGAGTATAAGTATAATTATTATGTTGTAAAAAATTATAAAGAAAACATGAGGAAATCCAAGCCAAAATATTCAAATGAATTTAACGAACTTGTTAACTTTACATAATAACAGACAACGCTTTACTATAATAATTTCTCACATAAATATTATCATTTAAATAATAACAAAAGAGGAATCATGCAATGGTTCCACTAGGAATACATACCGCCTTTTCTAATTTACGCAATAATATATTGTGTAGTGCACTTACAAAATGGTGTACCAAACCCAACGAATGTTGCGATTTCAAGCTAATTATGTTCTAGTCGACGAACGAAACCAAAGGAATGCGACTCAAATTACTAAAAGACATTTCGAAGTCAAATAAGCGGTTTATGGACTAGAAATAATACGGAACGTTAATACATATATTTCTGATGGAAAGTGGCCTTGCTCGAAAATTGCATGTATTTTCATTTATATAGGAAATTCATAATCATAATCTTAGTCATTTATTTGCAATAAGTATTGTTACAGTGTTGTTCTTAAAGTCAGTAATAAGTTCCTAATACTCGTACATAGTCAGTCATAACACATCTAAAACATTACAATGTATTTAAAGCTAGAGTATAATATTTCAGTGGCATGCTTTAAGTTTTTCTATTATTAATTAATTTTACAATGCATTCATTATTAATAATTATTAATTATTTAGTATTATTTATAAATTCTTTTATAGAATAAAACTGTTTTTCCAGCAGCCATAGTTTTTGTATAATGTTACATTAACGTTTAATTAAGTTTTATGTTTTTCTATCCTTGAATTTCATCCGTCTTTCACAATATTGTTTTCAATTGGCATTTTATATGCAGCCCAATTTAACTGATTCCCTCTCTATGGTAATTGGATAAGTGGTTGACCTCGATGTCCTATGAAATATCAGCAATATACAGTATTACGACATTCGATTTTCCATATTATGATAATATAGAAAATCGAATGTCGTAATAGTGTTGAAAATTATTAATTTTAACTTTCTATATTTAATTGAAAAACGTTTAGTTAACTGTATGAGACAAGGTTTCTAGAAATTCATTTTATTATTCTTGACTGAGCTTAGAAAATGCTGCTAAACAGCTGAAATTTCAGATACATGACCAACTATTAGATAAGGCTGGGCGCAAACGAGCCACCAGTGGCTGTTGTCTCTTGTTGCGGTGTTGAGTACTGCTGTAGCGGTATCCCGCCACCGGCCACGCGACGAATCCATACAAAACGTATGAAAAAGCATGTGAACAGGGGGCCAAGTCTACTAATTTACAAACGTGTCAGTGGTCTCACAATCATGAGTTTTTGACAGATATGCAATACAAAATCTGTCAAAAACTGATCATTGTGAGACCACTGACACGTTTGTAAATTAGTAGACTTGGCCCCCTGCTCGTGGCTGTGGTCGGTGGCTCAGTTGCGCTAAGCCTAAACGAAAACATGGTGACTTATGTATACGCAGTGAGTAAGCGTGGCAAAGTTGTCTTTTCTGTATGTGAATCGAGCTCTATTAGTAAGTATTCTTACATTTATTTGGACTTCCAAAATCCCATCCTGATATAAGCCACCCTTTTTTTGACATCTCTTTGAGGCGCGCATGGAACACAACGCGCTGTCACCGCGATCCAGCCCTGGTCCCTATCGGACGGCGGGCGGCGAGCTACTCATAATAATATTATAAATGAGAATATGAGTTTGTTACGCTTTCACTTTAAAACGGCTGAACGGATTTCGATGAAATTTGGCACAGGGGTAGACCATGACCTGGAAAAAGACAAGATACTTTTTATCCTGATATTCCCACGGGATCGGAACTTACGCGGGTGAAACCGCGAGGCACAGCTAGTCAAATATAAATGGTGCTGGTGCGTCGGCAGCTGTTCGACTTTATTTTCTTAAAGGAAGACAGGCGGTCATCTTATCCTCTACTGTAATAATCATAGAAATTATCAATGGAACTACTCCATTATGCGAGCCCCATAGTCCAGATAGTGCCAGATTATCCTTTTACTATCAATTTATAAGAAGCCCGTTTCCGCATTTCTCCGCGGCAATATTAATAAACAGCCGATATTCACTATCAGTTTTCAACGGAACCTGAACAGTAGGAAATGCGACAATTGTAGAAAGGTAAGTGCACCGATTGTATAATCTTATTGAACCAGATTACGAGTTCACATCAGTGCCGATGGCTCGGTGGAAAGTACTACTATATATATACTACAAGTAAATCGATTGAGCAGTGAAAGCGTCGCCATGCTTGTAACCTATCACACTGTGACTCATAACCAACCAATTAACGAACACCTTAATCTCCCTTGAATAAGTACGTAGTAAGGGACTTCTTTAAATTGGTCATATTATGCGGTGTTTTGTAAGGAATAGCCAACAATGTTGTCATTTCTTGTTCCCATTACGTGTGAGTTCGCATTAAGTTATGCATCGTGATATCTATCTTAGTTTAGTAGATGAGAAATTATAGCTCATTCATAATCTTCGCTGTTGCAAATGCATGAAACACGATTATTTTGTGCACGTAACATAATGTTGTATTGTCTTGTGCCATATGATTTTTATTTAATTATATAGTTTTTGTGTGACTCCTTGGAATGTAAGTTTTGCAGCTTTGTAAATGTTTTTGTAGTTTGTAGAAAACATTTAGTTCTAAGTAATATTTTACCTTAAGTGTTCTATAGTTACAATTTGAAATGCCGCAAAATGTTCACCTGAGTTATTAACACGAAATGTCGTTTGGTTAACAATATACTATCAATGTACCAAAAAGTATAGGTCAAGAAACTCCAGAGTAAGAATCCTAAAACGTCACATATACTGTAGTAACTGTTAATGAATAATTGCGTAAATGGAATGCACGCATGGTCGCCCTGCGGCTAATGTAATAAGCCTGGTCATAACATCCACGATTTCTTTCGCAACCTCCATCACAACACAAGCATTTGTCTTCTATCGGATGTTGCGGAATCACATCCATATGTCCTAAGGCCATCACTACTTATCTTGCCTAATCATTGTCTGACCTCTAACATTGTAATTAGCTACTTTTAGAAATAATTTGACATTTGTATTTAGCTTCTCCATGGATTGGAGTAATAAAAGTTACCTACCTACACATGGTATTTTGGGCGAGTCGCTTATAATACATTCTGAAGGTATCTCGAATTAATGAAGTTGTTTTGAAAGGTGTAAGACTTTGTATTCTTATTGCGTCTATGTTGAGCCTTCTACATTGGCACTCCGAGGTGGAAATTGATACGTTGACCATGTGCAACTCCTTGCAGTAATTTCCTTCATATTTCTATAGAGCTAGTGATTAAGATGACTGTTCAAGAACATAGTACACCAACAAATCTAAACTTAAAATCTTAAGTTTCTTTAGATTCTGAAGTAAGTACAGACTCTGATTTAAAATCGGCGTACAAAAAAGTCAAGTTATTCTTTTTTATGTTATCGTACCTACTTAATACTTATAAGAGCTGTCAAAGACTCTGTTTCAAATAATAATGACTAAACTCAATTAATAGTACCTAATTGAATTATTCATTAGACTGAATAAATAATTTTGAAGCCGTATAAAAGCCTTATAACTACTGAACTCTGAGCGAAACCAACGACGACCCATAGGTACATTTTTAGATTATAATCTTTGTATTGGCTAAATTATTACAAAGATCAATTCATTCAAATCTTTGCACAGTTTGTTGCAGTTCTCGCAGTAATAGCATATTCTTCTTCTTCTTAGCGATGGCAAAATTACACGGAAAAACTTTTAAAGTTTGGCTCGAAACTCAGCTACGCGAATAACGTTTGCTGACGCAGCCATTAGGTCCTCACGTGTGCAGGTGGCAGGATATGCGGGGTAAGAAGAGAGGTGAACCATTGTCTGTGGAGAGGCGCCGCATACGCACCGGAGATCTGGGCCGTCCATGAACCCCCTTGTGGAGGTTGTCCCTGCTGCGGCCTACTTGGGTACGGGTTTTTCAGGTAGGCACCGGTAACTTGTGCCCGGATAGGCTCTCTGATGGTTCAGCACAGAATCATAGCATATTAATCATTATTAATAAAAAAAGAAACTGAAATGTTACTTTTGATTGCAAAATTCTGAGTTCATTTAAAATCTTCTGATGTTGCCATAATTAATCAATAAACGTCTGATGAAGACATAATTTACTATTCTATCATATATACATAAAACTTTGTTGTAAATTCACACATTACTCATTAGGCGCCCAGAACCGGTTTGATTAAACCAAATAATGTTGCAAGAAACGAACTAGTAAGGTCATTAATGTAATTAACATTGAAATTATTTAACAATTATACCATAATCAAGACATGTTGCCAAATAACGGTTTTCACGGTCAGAGAACCAGTGACGCAATTTGAGGTCAGCAACTATATTTAAAAAATGCATGTTAATTAGAAAAGTGACCGTTTTGTATAAGTAAAGTTTATCGATTAATTATTTTCTTACTTTTTTTTACCGGAGTTACCGACATAGCTTCCAGAGTAAGCAAACTGAAGTGGCAGTGGGCTGGCCATGTTTGTCGAAGGCTCGATGGAGCAGACGAGTCCTAGAGTGGAGACCACGACCGGTAAGCGTAGCGTGTGACGCCCCCCAGCTAGATGGACCGAAGACCTTAAGAAAGTGGCTGGAACAGACTGGATGCGGAAGGCGGAGGACAGGGTGTTGTGCCGCAGCTTGGGAGAGGCCTAAGTCCAGCAGTGCACTGCGATAGGCTACGGTGATAGCTTCTTTTTTACAAAGTGAAACAGTTTGTAATATTTAGGTATATAATATATACATAGATTATCTTTTTTGTATTATCTTTTTTCAGAGTTTAGTATAAGTAGAGTCTGCTACAATTACCTACAATGTTATTGTTCCAAATTGACCTACTGTAGCTATACCAGGTGTGTTGCGCTTTTATGTAATTAAGATTACGATAATTATCTTTAAATTCGTTTCAAGTGAGCTTGTCCAAACATGACAGTCTTCATACCTACATAATTTCTATGATTGTAATCGTGCATCATTTACGACGACCTGCTTTTGACCCAATGACATCTGCGACATTATGCGACTAGTTGCAAGTCTTGTAACCTACAGTATACTTCTTATTAGCGTATCGATGACAATCTATATAGAGTCAGCCCAGAATTTGGCTACGAGCTTGGCACCTTCTGTAGCGTCCATCGGCTCCTGTAGCGTACAAACAACAGAGGCCCTAGACAAGTGACAGATGACAGATTCACAGATGACTCCGCCTTAGAGGCGGAGTCATCTGTGAATCTCCACCTGAGCATGTAGGCAAGTTTTCAGGCCAAAAGAGCCCGACTGGGAATCATAATGTCAAATAATATGATGAAAAAGAAAAAATATGAAAAGATAATACTTAATAAAAACAAATGAAAAAATAAATATCTATACAAGTTAAAAAGTAAAATTATGATTTACATTAATTACAAACGAGGAAACTAATTCTAACTGCAATATTGACCTGCCTGATCTAAGTTTATGAAAACCTGCGATTTAAGAACATTGTAGAATGCCACCTGCTACGATTCTCACAAAACTACTAGGCAAAGCTACAAATTACCGAAGTATTCCAGTTTGGGCACCTATTTTTGTGCACCTATGCATTGAGTACCAAAGTTATTTCTAATGGGAATACTCAAAGCAAAGGTGCTCAAAAAATTGGTGCTCAAACGGGAATAATCCAAATACCGAAGTTATCCCGTTTGGGCAGCTATTTTAGAGGCCTATTTAATTTTTAAGGTATATTTTCATTCTATATCATCGTAAAAAATGTTTATTTACTCAAATTTATTAACATATAATAAATAAATACAATGAATCACAACCCAAAACAATAATTGGCACCATTTTCCTCAAGACAATCAGATATAAAAAAGTAAAGTGGCACCGTTTATCAACCTAATGTGACAACAAACCGGATTGGGCAAGCTTGCACGACGCGCGCAGTCGAGAGTGGGTGAGCCATCTTATGCAACCAGAATGTCGGCCGAGTAACATTTCGGAAGTAGCTATTGTACGAGAACACACCTGCGACTCATGCTTCACGAGACACGCGGTTCACGAGTTGGGGATTTCTCTTTGCAAGATGATCTTGTGGATTGATCAATTGAATATACTGTATTGTACACAAAAAATTGATACACATGTTTGTTTTTATGTCTATACTTTGTTTTCCACTTGGATTTTTACCACGATTTCCTCAATGCTCTGTTAAGGAAAGCAGATCGGAAAAAAGGATGTATATCGGATGCCTATCCTTAGCATAAAATAATCTAGGATACCTAGAGGAATGCTCTGGTTCTCATTTTAGGAACCTCCTACGCTTTGAAATGGGCAAGAAAGCTTCATCTTTCTGACTGACAGACTTCTTGACAATTCAAAAGTGCCTGTAATTTATTGAAATAAATGCTTCGAGTTTGAGTTTGATTTGTTTATTATCAAGCGTAAGAAGTATCCAGGCAAAGCTACGTTCTTAGGTTAATAATAACCCCAGGCCTCGACCTTTACCCAACTACAGACATCGATTTATCGATGTTTTAAAATCGGATTTCACATCATAATAAAAAAAATGGTTGAGAAATTATTTTTCAAACATAAATAGCAAGGTCAAATGTTAATGAAATACAGTCATAGGATAAATTTTCACGCGGAAGAAGTCGCAGATTGAAGCTAGTTAAATATAAAGAAAAGTTACAACAAATAATAGCATTTTATTCGTTCCATGAATTCGCGTACCGCTCAACATCTCTACGCGGATGAGGAAGCTAATCAGCCGGTTACAGCAAAACAAACTTAACGCTCTTACGCAATGAGTACATTATCAGCTGTAGGTTATGAATGTCGGTGCATTGCCGCCGTATTTGTAGGTATTGCGGTTCGCGAATCTTCGAAGAATTTCATGTTATGAAATCCAATTAATATAAAAAAATACTTTTTGCCTTTTAACGTAGGCCTTTTATATTCAAATATTAGGTAGGTAAGTATTTTAAGCCAAGTGTTTTATATTACGGAAATAAAATTAAAAAAGTCGTAGGGCTAATCAATCATCTGTGCAGAATATTCATTTGTCATCTACAAATTATGAATAGGCATGACCAGAATAACTGGAAGACCAGATTACTGATGCACTTCATGCTGATGCAGAATTAAGTTACTGATAAACATTATGAACTAAAGGGCCCATATAAGTTAAAAAACTTAAAACTAAATAAAACAGAACTAGTATTCGTAGTAAATAATGGCACAGTATTCGAGAAATAATATTCTGTAAAAGCTTTACAATATTTTCCTACAACTTTAGAACAAGGAAGAAAAATAAATTATAGCAATTAACTTACCTGATATTTGCAATACCGTTATCCCAACTAAAATTAACCACTTTGCACCTGTTATCATTTTTGGTCTATATTTTTTCATACAAAACTAATAACTTCTACATAAACAACCGTTTGTTTACAAAATAGAGCCACTACGTGTTTTTTTGTTGCTTGGAAAAATAGTGAATTTTAATTTCTAAATAAAATCACAGAAAAATCACAATAAGTAAAATTAAAAAAAATTAAAAAGATAAAAATAAAGATAATTTGTTTTATGAAATGTCCGCACTGTTTACGATAATTGTGTATTTTTTATCTGTTCGCCTTAAATGCGTGTGGCACATGTATATTCCGCACGGGTACTGAACGAGCGAAAGTGTCTGCATGATGTTGACCCTCACTCGTATCTGACTTCCCCCCTTTTTGCATAAGAAGACTGCGAATTCGGCAAGAATTCGGTCACTCTTTGTGTGTATAATTTTAAACACATTTTTAATTTATTTAATATTTTTACGTAACTTGGGTGGGAATATAATTAAATTAATAAAATATGACATGCATTGGATAGTAACTTTGATTTGCCAAAAAAACGGGACTCAAAAATTTCTAATGCCTAACAAGTATGTACTACTACCCTTTGATAAAATTGTAATTAATTTAGTTGAAATAGGTTCGTTCGTTCGTTATGGGGTTTGGTTTCCGCACTTATTCCTTAAGGTGGACCATTGTGCGTGTTGAAATAGGTATATCAACATCTGCCTAGCCTTTTCCCAACTATGTTGGGGTCGGCTTCCGATCTAACCGGATGCAGCTGAATACCAGTATTTTACATGGAGCGACTGCCTATCTGACCTCCACAACCCAGTTGAAATAGGTATATATGAGTTCATAATAATTTATTCAAATATGATTCGCATTAAGGGCGTACTCCAAACATGAATGCTTTATTGGTCTTGCCAAAAAACTGAATCAGTTACATAAACCGGAACGACTTCGGAGAATTCCAACAAAAACATAATTTTATTACATAAGTTACATATTAAAGTTTATGATAAATGGACACTGTCACGTATTAAACGTGACATGATAACTCTCTTCGAAGTTATACTTTTTTAGTTTGAAATTTGAAATTAATTTTTAAAATTAGTATTTAGAATACTAATCTAGTTTAATTCTAATTTCCAGCTACTTGCATTATGCAACTAATGCAACTGATTTGTTTTTTATTTATTTATTTGGAATTAGGCGGTATTTTTAAGTAGGATTATGAATGATGCTGTTATTCCAACAGTCCAGAAAAGAGACAGTAACATTAAATTGAATAGGACAACCAATCCTGACTTCGAAACCCACATTCAGTATTCTTTTTCAGGTATCAGGTGTGAAGCTATGAAATCAAATAAGATTTACTGATTTTTGAGTCTATAGAGTATAAAGCCCACTATAGTTTAGTTGATAGCAGCACTCAATTATTCATTTAATGATTTGGTAAGACTAATGCATATAAAGATGAGCCATCTTAACCTCTGTGTAGGCTACAATAGGCATTATTATAAGGCATGTACTGACACGGTAACCTGTGCACCTACTGTGGTAGGCATTGCCCAACCGCAAGAATAATCGTGTGTTAACGACATCACCGATCGAGTGTCGAATGTCGGCCTCGGCGGCAATATGAGACAAAACTAGACAATTTTCAAATTGATAGATGTCGGCAGTTGGTTATTGCAAGTTATTTTTAAAACGCATAGCATGGCACATGCATAATCAGCCTACGTTCCCACTGTTGGTATACAGGCCTACCTCTGTGAGAGTGAACCATCCACCACACGGGTCCAGTGCGGTTACTACAATGCGTGCCTTGATAATTGGTTAGGTTAGTATAGCAATTTTGTTAAGAGCAGATGCAACTCAATTGTCAATCTAACGAGAAAACTGTCGTAACTAATGCTAATATGTCGTTATAGGTATCGAAATACTTCACTTGATATTCAATCAATATTTTACATAGAACGTGTGAACTTATCACGGTTGTCTATTATCCCATGGATAAGAAACTATAAACTTTGCTTGGTTAACCTTAAAAAAAGCATATTTTCTTGTAATTTTACATCTTACATATACTATGGATTGTAAAAAGTAATTCCAAAATGATCGAATCCTTTAGAGCTGTCGAGATTTTTCGTCATCCGTATCGAGTTTATAACTTACGGCAATAAACGATAAGGCCCGGAGCACACTTGTACATAACCCACACGGGCGTTGCCCAATTTGCGGATGGCGGCTAAATAAGGCCATGGATGCAACATGAATGCTGCGCGGTGTTGCAACCAATAATCGAGGATAGCGAGAAGGATGTGGGGAAAGCCCATACGAATGTCCGCTTGTCTGCTCTGTCATTATCAATGGCTTGGTTGTCCGGTAGAACGGTTTGGAAATATTAAAATATAGGCTGGTCTGATAGCATCCTGGTATTTAGCGTGTCTATTCATAGGTACTTACGAATTTAATCAGTGTGCTGTTCCCACTGCTTCCTAACAAGCTGTTTTAAGAAAAATATAGATTTGCACAATCGATATCTATAGTCACGACACGGTGGAAACACTCGCTAATGTTGTGTACTATGATAAACCGATTTCCAGTGTGACTTCAATTCGATTCTAGATCGAAGAAGATTCGATGTCGATAGCCTAGATTTAAGACAATCTTACCTCATCATAATAATCATTCAAAATAAGGAAAACCAGTACTAACCATGTCAAATCAAATCAAATCAAATCTTTTTATTGTGGGCATAGGTTATACAGACAGATGTTAGGTAAATTACAGTTCCATATGTCCTGCCTAAATACGCATACAATAATTATGTCAACATGCAGCATATAAAGCAAATCTTAGAAAATAACAATAAGGTGAACAGATTGTAGCAGGTACTAATTATTAAGGAAATCTTGGATCGTGTAGAAAGCTTTATCAATTAAAAAATTACGCAATTTATGTTTGAATAGTGGGAGTTCCTTGGTGCTCAAAATGTCCACAGGTATCTTATTGTAAATTTTAGACGCCATTCCAAAAAAACTTTTTCCCAGAAGGGCAGTCCTATGTGGAATACCGGATATTTTGAGTTTATGTCTTTTTGATTTTAGTTCACCGAATAGATTTTTATTTACTTTAACAAATACGGTAACTTCATAAATATAGGCTGATGGAAAGGTCAAAATTTTAAATTTTTTAAAATATGGTTCGCATGATTCAGGAACAAAGATACCAGCCATTGCGCGAACGCATCTTTTTTGCGCTTTAAACACTGATTCTTTAGATGTGGCGTTGCCCCAGAATATAATAGCGTATTTTAGGGTTGAGGATACGTAGGCATGATAGGCAGTTAATAGAGCTGATAGATCGACAATTTTAGCTAATTTATACAGAGCATATGAGTACTGGTTCAGTTTACTACATACTGTGTCAATGTGGGTTTGCCATGTCATATCATTATCTATCCACAGTCCTAAAAATTTTATGCAATTGACTTGTTCAATTGCCGTACCATCGTGATGAATGTTAAAGTTGTTTTTACTCTTTCGCGGGAATGTGACCAATTTAGTTTTTCCTAAGTTGATGACCAGGTTATTATTTGTGAGCCAGTTAATTATTACATTAAGAGTATTATTTACGTCTGCTTCAAAAGTATCAATGTTATCGCCGGTAAAAATAGCTGTGCTGTCGTCAGCGAAAAGAATCATAGGGTGTTGTGTGACGTTTGGGAGATCATTAATGTAAATTAAGAATAGGGGTAGCCCTAGCACGCTACCTTGTGGTACACCATAAAGTACCTTTTTAGGCTTAGATTGATGTTTCTGTTCTGTGCCATTTGCAGAGCTGATGTCATTTATTTCTACAACCTGATATCTATCACTTAAATACGATTCCAATAAACTGTAGACATTGCCCCTTATTCCATAGTTGTACAGTTTTTTCAAAAGAGTTTCATGGTGTACGTAGTCAAACGCTTTGGTCATGTCCATAAACATTGCAGTCACGGGAACACGTTTATCAATATTTGTATAGATTGGTTTTAAAAGATCATAAATTGCTAAGTGTAAATGTACGTAGCTGGCGCCTGTTACGCATCCGTTTTTATGTAGAGCACACACTAACGGATAGTACCGGTTCAGAACTCAGATTAGGTAATACATAGACCGGCTTTTAACTACAGTTTAAATGAATTTTGATGTAAACTTACATAAACATAGGATTGAGTAAGTAAGGTTATCAAGATTCGCGAAATACGGAAGAACGAACTGGACATATTGGTAAACTGTTACCTCGCTACAAGTACATACATAAGTGGTTTGCATTAAACTTTCAAGTGCACGAAATGAAATGAAATGAAATGAAATTGTTTATTCTGTAAATAGGATATTGGAATCACTTTTACACGTCATATTAAAAAGTTGTAAAATTAAGCTAGATGAGGTCGGCGTTTCCTATCTGACTACTCTGAGAAGAAAGGCCGAAACAAACTCAGAGGTCACCGTCTCCTTTAAAGTCCAGACATAATCTTGGCACTTGCCACGTACTTGAATAGTCAAGTTTGAATTAAAAAGAAACATTAGTAATATGCGTAACAGGCAGATTAGATACTTTAGCAAGTATACAGGGTGTAAAAAGCCCCATCACATAGCCGTCAACTACGCAAACGAATTCTGTGCATCAAATTAAGTAACATTGCACAAAAACAATTGCTGTGAAACGACTTTTATTTTTGGTGTGATAAATCGCTGTTTACTATAGTGGTAACGTAACACACGCAAAACATTATGTTTATGGGAGCACCAGTGCGTGGAACGGTTCAGGGTTTGTGGGGGTATTTAAAATATAACATTTAGAACCGGCTTTCTTTACAAAACTTCTGTAAAGTTGGAACTTTGACCTTCAATATCTCCGTAACCAGAAGGTTCCCAGGTATGGTCCAGAAAAAAAAAATGATCACAATGACGAGAATAACAAGTGGCTTTCCGCTTCATTAAGTGTCTTTTTACACCCATTTCCGTTATAATTACTAGTTGTGCCCTGCGGTTTCACGCACGTAAGTCTCGATCCGAGACCCTAGACAAAGTGACATTCTATCAGCGATAACGAGGATGGAAAAGGCAAAAATGTATAGGACTGACATAAGCTATCGGAAAGCTTATGTCAATTCTGTTGAAAGTCGTTGTAGAAAAACGAAACGCTTTCGAAACGATAGTCACTTGTCTAGGCCCTCCGGTGGGAATATCGGGATACAAAGTATCCTTTGTCCTATTCCAGCACGTGTAGCATGACCGCCGTAGAAACGGGTTTTGTCGACGGAAGTACCGACAAATGACAGATAAACAATGTGGTCATGCTACGCGTGCTGGTCATGGTCTACCCATATGCCAAATTTCATCCTAATCCGTTCAGCCGTTTTAGCGTGAAAGCGTAACAAACAAACAAACAAACTCACTTTCGCATTTATATTATTATAGTTAGGATTCATGGATCAAGAAAAAAAGTAAGTAAAGTTAAGTAAATGAATATGAAGAGAAAGTAATAAATGATTTAATCATATATCTACGCTTTGGAGGTTGAATTACATCAATGTAGGTAAGTAAGTAGGTAAACCTGTCCATATAAAATCACAGAAGTTGCAATAACATCGTAATATTGCACATCCAATGAAATAATTCGCACTCTTAATTGGTAACGGTTACAATTTACAAACCATCACAATAATTTACATATGGTGGATAATTTCTTTCTTTGGTATAATATTTCTTCCACAACATACCGTGGGCAGTCAGCATTGCTACAAACAAATTATCGTATTGACTAATCTTTTCGACATGGAATAAACTATGAATACGGCAAGGGCCCTTACCGTATTCATGGTTCAAGTTCAGTCCTCATCCTCAGGCTAGATGGAGCGACGATCTTCGCAGGGTGGCTGCTAAATGAGTGTAGCCGAGGATCAGGCTCAATAGCTTGCTATTTGTGGGGCCTATAACCAGCAGTAAACTGCTATAAGCTGATGATTCCTGATGATTATGAAATATACGTGTATGTGTTACGGTGCATATCTTGAAAAATGCAGTATGGAAATTTCAGTATAAAACAAAAAGTTTGTTCTATAGCCGTTTAATTCCTCGTCTAAAGTAATTGGAACTTCTTTTTCTTCTGCTCTTCTGATTGGAGCCGCGAGCGTACGGCGACTCCGAGTTTGTACTGAAGAAGTATAACCCGCGCGCACTGAAATAATTTCAAAACGATAACATAAAATTGAAATAACTTTTCCTTAAGACATCTGCTGCCTGGCGAAGGCTATTTTTATGGGTAACTTATCACACAATGAAATGGTAGGTATATAGTAGAGACATAAATATGGTAAGCATATAATCCTTTGCTTGGTATACATTAATGCTTTGCTCATATTTCTGAATGAAATATCATTTCTCTCTAAAAATTGTGATCATGCTTTGGTCAGACGGTAGAGATCCGCGTAAAATCCCTTATCTTGCCAAACCATGATGTAAGAGTAGAAATAACTGGTTATGTATATGAAGGAAAGTTGAACCTATTATAATATAACTACATTTTAAAGACAAGATCAAGGAAAAGTTTTATGAAACTATGATCTCGTTTTATTATCTACTTACTATACCTACCTATAATTTATTGCCTTTTGTCTACTTGTTGCAGCGGTGTATGAAACCTTTAGTAATGAAAAACAAGAGGTCGTTTATTTAATGAACCTGTGCATAGCTTTCCTTCTCCAAGTAATAATTCAAAGTACTTAATAATATAATAAAAGCTTGTAACTATAACATTGTCACGAGAAGGAAGCAAGGCTGAAGGAAAGGGAAACTCTTGATAGTGAAAGTATGGAAGTGTTTCGGTGCCTGCACTAATCATAGAACTGGCAAATTGCTTAGAATGCTATTCACTATTGTTGAGAAAAAGGAGTTTAAAAGTAAGTGCGGTATTTTCCTAGCTGTCTTAATACCTCACTAATAAACATAAAAAAATGGCAATAAGTGGACTCATGGTCATTTTAAGGGTCCCACGGCCAAATGGCAAAAACGGAACCCTTATAATTACGTCTGATCCTTAAAGTCACTAAATGTTCTGCCTGCATAAATGTTCATTCCAACTACGGAACCCTTCACTGTGCGATGTCGCTTGGCCTGTATTTTATCAAGATGCAGATAGTCCCAAACTTTTGCTTGGTCTTAAAGCACATTTTATGTATAAATAAATGTGAACAATTTAATAAAGGCTAGCTTACTTCACTTTTAGATAGTTTTAGATACCGTAACTCCTTCGACTCAGAGCATTGCAACTAAGTGGGATTTCTCAAATGCCAGGCCGACTTATCTACTAGTTTTGTAACTTGCACTCAATTCGCCACCCTTGCAAAATACTTACTTCTGCGGAACATATTCCCCGAAGAGCACTTCATCGGTCGAGTTGAACATCTCGCACCAGCCGATCATGTAGATGATCCAGGAGTAGCACTTGGTTGCGTAGAAACCAACTTCTGTGGTTATTGATTCTGCGTAGTACTTCGGCGCCCTTGCGTGGTTACAACCAGATTTTGCTGGAGAAGATTATTTTTAAAGTTAAGAATTTTAATTCTTAACTTTAAATGCGTAAAACTTGAAAAACAGTTTTAGGCATGTTTTGCGAGTATTGAACGAATAGTAAAGGAAGTAACTTAGTACATGGTTACTTAATAAACTTGCTATAAAAGTTACTACATATTTAAGGTTCTCCTTCTTTTGGAGGAGAGAAGTCGAATCTAACATTGGGTTATAACCTATGAAATTGGGTTTTTTTACTCACAAATAGAGAACCTCGTCACTTCTATGATTTAAAATATTCATCAATTGCTTGGTATTATATCGAATACTGACCATCATAGACAACTACCAATACAAAAAAAAAAATATTATTTATAGTTTTCTAAACATAAAAAATACCTTAAAAATGACTCCAATTTTTTTTGCAGAAATTACCACATTTTTTTTTAACTTAGACAAAACTTGTTTTTGTCGCATAATCTAAGTGGCATACGTTATCTTAGTTTTTAAACATTAGTGCATAAAAGTTTTAAGACATATAGTGTTCATGGTTGTTATATAAATTAAGAAAGTGTTAGCATGAAAAATGCAACTTCTTTAAAATTCCCCATACAAAACGCTGATTTCATAGGACCTAATAATGATCAAATAATGTAAAATATCCTAAACCTATATGATATTTTAGAAAATATTTGTTTTGAGCCCAATCTAGCTGAGCTTGATAATGAAGAACCAAACGTACTTTGTAACAAATATGGCCATGTCATAAACCCACTCACTTTGTTCTTTAGTAGCCTTACAGCCTGGCTGTGTGATGCCGCCATTAGCGTAGAAGTCGACATGTCCACTGGCTTCCAACTTGCCCTTCTCCAGTGCGTTAGTGTGAAGACAATCAACAAATTTCGCGTCTCCTTTGTCTACTTTCTTCTTTGAGTCGGTGGTCACGAACAGAGGCATGGCAGGGTCCAGTGCTGTGGAATATTGTTATTGTGCCTTTATGAAGTTAATGGCAAATAGCCGTGCACGGTGAACATGTAATCCTAGTAATACTACAGGGGAAAAGTTGTCTAATAAGTAGTGCTGTTGCTGAATGGAATCATTGTTTACAAAGAATTATAAGAAGCGTACTTGAGTAAAATTAAACTCACATCGTCTTCATCATAACTTAGAAAACCGAATAAAAAAGGTTTAATCACGCACCAACATAATAAGAACTGGCCGAACAATACAAAATAAAATACGAATGCCGTTTTTCACGAAGAAAAATAAAAAAGAATAAACTTTAATGGCGTTTCAAAAATATTTTGACATTGAAAGGCCAGTTTGTATAGTAAACTATTTAAGGGCAACAAAAAGGTTTAATGTTTTTTTTAAATGAATACATAATTTAAAAAAAAAGTAAAAAGTGTTGAAGAGAATTATTGAGATGCATATTTTATGATTGGCTAGGCTTGGATTTTAGATTCTTTGACTTGAAAAACTTTCATTTTAAAATAGCAGGTAGGTAACTTACCAGTAATCCTATGCAACCTCCCAGAGGTGACATAATCGCCGATAAACCCGGCCGTTTGTCCTCCAAGACTAAATCCTATAATATGGAACTGTGTGAGGTTGAAGCCATATTTCTGGACTAGCTGGTCGATCAGCTGGGCAATGCACATGCCCACAAGCTCCGTATTCCGAGCAGCTTCTATATAGCACGGCTCCCGGGCTATCGGGTTGTAGTCCACGGATATTATGTTGTAGTTGCAGCATTTCATGTAAGCTGAAATTGTTAAATATTTGTTATAATAATAATAATTATAGATTCTGGTAGGCAACATCCTAATTCTAAGTCTGCGGGCGGCCAACGCAGTTTGTATTGATAAGATAAATAATAATATTTTTTGGCTTATCATAAAATATCATGCATCTCAATAATTCTCTTCAATTTGCTATTTACAAGCTTTATTTTTTAAATTATCTATTCATTTAAAAAAAGATTAAACCTTTTTGGTGCCTGTAGATAGTTTACTATACAAACTGGCCTTTCAATGTGAAAATATTTTTGAAACGCCATTAAAGTTTATTCTTAATTTATTTTTCTTCGTGAAAAACGGCATTCGTTTTTTTTTTGTATTGTTCGGCCAGTTCTTCTATTTATGTTGGTAGTGTGCGTCATTAAACCTTTTTTATTCGGTTTTCTAAGTTATGATGAAGATGATGTGAGTTTAATTAATTTTACTATTTAAGTACTATTTCTTTTGTGGAATTAGCGCTTTTTTCTTATGAAGAATTTGAAATCCATTGATATGTATGAAATTGTTACCTACTTTTATTTTACTATTAGTGGTTTTTAAATACATACCTAGTTAAAGAAAAGTACCTACTTCAACAATAAATAAATTAAAATTAATGATGCTAACTAAGTAACGGGTAATTTTACGACTTAAAGGAAAATGAATGGGTCTACGTTAACGATGCATGATTCGTAATAAAATTAGTTTGTCTTTAACCTCTCTGCTCGACAAGATTTTGACACGTGACACATCAGCTAACTCGACGGGGTGTTGCGAATTCCGTCATGAAAATCAGGAATTTACATGAACTTTCAGCATTCGAATTTATCAAAAAAAGTATGTTACCGCATCTATTTTATACAATAAATTTGTGGTAAATATCATAAATTATATGTTGAGGTCGGTCAAACCGCGTCAGTCGACTGCGAAAGTTGTATAAAATAGGTATAAATACCCCTATTCAAAAAGTAGGCAACTCAGATTCCCTGAAAATATGTACATAAACAATCTTCTCTCTTGCTGAAAATATGCAAAAGGACCAAATAAAGATATTATCATTCTTTCTGCATTCTTACTTTTACCATTATTCATACTTATACTAGATAAAAAACACGATCAAATATGAACAAAAATTAACAAAAATTGTGGTGCGACGTGACACTTCTTAGTGCTTACCGTTCACCCAATTTTTCTATTTCGATTCAAATGTTGCACTCAGCCTAATCGATATTCGTTATAATCAAACTTGATTAAAAATTGTAGAAACTGAATAAAAACTCTTTGGTATATTTTTCATTAATTATTTTATTTTTTAAATTAATTTTAGTAATAAGTACATACACGTACACTGTGGAAAGTGGTGTAACGTTTTAGGGTTCCGTACGACCGAATGAAAAAACGAAACTCATATAGGATCACTCATGTCACGAGTCTTGTGTCTGTCTGTCACAGCCAATTTGCTTCGAATCTACTGGACCGATTAGGTTGAAATTTGGTACACATATACATTTTTGTGACCCAAACACGGAAGTGTAATGTAAATAAATGGATTTTGCAAATAGTCACTTTTGGGGGGCCAAACCAGAAAATTAAAAAAAAAAGTTTTCGGAAAGCGTTCATACTTGCGACGGTCTTCTTCTAATTTGATAGCAAAAGAGAAAGAAAGGGAAAGTGTGAATTTAGTCAAAATGAAAATCCAAGATGGTGGCTGCAATTTTTTTTTTCCTAATATCTGTCGTTTTCATAGTTTGCGATGGTGATAAAGTCAATAGTTAGGTCAAAATGTAAATCCAAGATGGCGGCTGCGAAAAGTTTTTGTCATGTGTGTCGTGTGGTTTTCGGGTGATAGTGTTGATACCCAATAAGATGAAATTATAATTGTATTTTAAATAAATTACCATAGACATCAGTCGCTATCGATTGTAAACTCGATAGCCAAAATCCGTAAAAAAGGACCTCTTAATTATTTCGTCACGTCCGTTCGTCCATGGGTTCAGATATCATACAGGCATTTTACTCGGACACCTATTTATACTATATCGTTGAAAATTTGGAAGAAGGTTTATTCTTTACACCACCAAAAATCGTTTAGTAAAATTACGATAAACATAATTAGGGGTGTCATTCCTCAACATGCAATCGAGGGACGAAAAAAAGATCTATTCACATAAGCATGTAGCATTGTTGGATCTTATAATAAAAATGATAAGATGCTTATAAGTGACTGCTTTTTAAAGTGAATAACCCATTGTAACCGAAAATAACCCGTATTTCAACAATGAATTATGGGTTATTTTCGGTTACAACTGCAGAGTTAACTTTGTTTTTCGTAGTTTTTTCTAGAAATACAAACTTATTTTTGCAGTCGAAAAATTAATGCTGTGCAATGTGCATGCGTATATGTTCATCCCAACTACGGAACCCTTTTGTGCGTGGTCCGACAAAGACAAGTCACTTTCTTAAATTTCGTTGGGAAATTCCCACAAAAAAAAAAAAATTCTAGTACCTACTAAAGTAACCTAATAAAAACAAAAACTACCAAGCTCATACAACTAAAATAAAATATTAGCGTTTGCGGAATTCATTTATCACCATTACCAAACAAAATTTTGTTAAGCCTACGCCTACCTAAAAAGTATACTGGGCATTCTGTAGCAAACTATCAGAAAAGAGTATAAAAAATAAATAATTGTCCAATATATTAAAATAATTTTGAACAGCGAGCGCATTCCGTTTTTAAATTAAATTATAGAAACATTCCGGCGCGAAATTTTATTCAAAAGATGAGGTACCTAGCCCCGCCATAAGGTCCTGTGATCCTAATAACCGAAAAACGATTAAAATAACATTAGAAAAGTATAAATTATTAATTTAACCAGTGCTTAATGTATTTATTGTGTAAAACAATTTTATTTCAATTTCCAAGTATCGATTTCTTATATTCGACATATTAATTAATCGAAAAGAACGAAATTTAAAAAATAATCGTTTGGCATAATCGTTTTCGGACATCATTACAATAAAAAAAAGTATAATGGTCGGCGATTTTGAAAACATTTTCAGTAGTGGTAATGAATAATACGTGTTATTGGACCTGTATTCGTATATTATGTTAAGATTTGGACATTTTCTAGTTGTATATAATATCACGAATAATATTTGTCACATTTTAAATCGTATCTGCATGTGTATGAGTGATATTCGTGAAAAGAAAAAATGAAAACACGCACGATTGGCGCGAAACTTCGTCTTTGGATAACACAAAACTTCATTACCACTATTTATTTAACTTGAACAATGGATGAATTCGTCAAATAATTAAATGATGTATTATTCACTGCCCCTGTGGTGGGGTATGGATGTTCAAAATCACCAATTTTTATGATTTTTAGCCTCGACCACCACTGTCATCAAAATGGTGATTATGGTATTTACAGTCTTGAATTTTATATAGGTTCATTAATTAACTTGCACGCTGAATATGAAAGATTTAATGGCGTAAACATAATGAGTTTTTATCCAACTCTCATAATTAACGCACATTCATAAGATTTGATGGGTAGCATATTAAATATTTCCATAATCGAGATAGGGTGTCGTATGTGGTAATTCTGGGGTCCAATTGGATCCGCTACCGAGCCGGCGGAGGTTTTTGTGTTGGGGTCCAATTGGGGGCGCTTCCGAACTATACGGTTAAGTGAACTTAGTAAAAAAATACTTATAAGTTCAACAATTTACTCATCGGAATATTTTTATCCATTATTTTTCGACTTCTTGTTTGGATTTAAGATATTGGTGCCAATTCTGTTGTTCCCAAACTAAACTAAATTTAAGTTCAGTGTTTCTTGTTCTTTCCATTTCATTAAGAAAAGCGCAGAAGATACATTTTAGTTTATTCCTGTCAATGATATTATATTAACAGATATGTTATGCACTCACAAAACAACCGAAAAAAGTGTTCCGCGCAGCATGGGCATACATACCCACGTTTCATTCATTTTTACATTTCACTACAAGTAAAAACGTTACAATTGGAATGTTTTCGAGTCTTCACGGTTGCGCGCTTATAACATATCTGTTAATTTAATATCATTGATTCCTGTCAAATTAATCAGCGCCTGTCACTACTCCATACAAGTTTAGACGTGACTAAAAACTTGCCTACTAAAATTACGTCAATTTACATCAGGCGCTGATTAATTTGACAGGACTGAATTAAAATTTATCTTCTGTCCTTTGTAGCCCGCGAAATTCAAATTTTCTTACGTTTTTTGTAATTTGCAGCTCAGTATCAGGTTGTATGTTGATCTAAATATTATTAGCAGTCGTAACAAATAAGGATTTACAGAATCATAAACATTAGAATCAGCAATACTACTCTCTAAGTTCATGTAAGTGCGTGGAATGAAAATTTCATGAAATCGTCATTCAATTCAAGACCTGCAAATTGCAAAAACGTAAGAAAATTTGAATTTCGCTTAATTACTTTAACTTCATTAGTTATGTTTTAAAAGTTTACCTGGTCTTATTTCTGTATTCGGTGAGAAATCTTTATGACCTGTATATCCATGGATTAGTATCTTAATAGGGGCGTCTTGCACCCAGGGTGCAGACTCAATGGACTGCTGGTCCATAGCCAGCACTTGATGTGGTTGGTCTTCATTTTCTCTAGATGAAAACATGATGAAATAAATTAATAGGTTTTTAAATATATTTTACGGTTAACCGACACTGTCCAGTAGCTAGGCAAAAGCCTCCCTCAAATCCTTCCAGGTATTCTTTTCTTGAGTCACCTCGAATCAGGCTTTGCTTTAACTAGGTTCGCGCCTAGGTCATCTCGCTACCTCTTTCAGGGCTGGCGTCGGTGACGCCGTCCATCTTCAGGCAGCCGTGTGAGATTATTGCGCAGCGATGTAGTTGAAAAAATCTTTAAACTCAATTAATCGAAAAACTAACGCCTTAGAAATACCTTGAATTTTGATGTAGTATGTATTTAAATAACATCTCTACTTAATTTTGAACTGTTATCGGCTGATAAGAAATTATTTTACGGGCGTTACGTGATTAAATATTTAATTAAAGAAATTAAATATAAAATACATCGTAATGATGTGTGACCTAGACGCATTACAAGTACCTAATAGGCGTTGTAAAATGCCAATAAATTGGCCATGCTTTGCCTGAATCTCAAGTGCTGATTATAAATTATTATTATCCATAGATTTTCACGGCTAAGTATTTATATAGAAAGAAAGAAAGAATAACGTTTATTTGGACACAGTTCGTGAAACACAAAATACAAATAACAAAATTAAAAGTGAAAATAATGTCTTAACAATAAAATCACAATAGTGTGTGCCACACGACTGCGCTAAAAAGGTTCATTTCTTAATAATGAAATAAAATTTCAGACAGATGCTGTCTGACGCTGGTTTTCTAATTAACCTTTAGGGACAAGTGACGGGAAGTAAAAACAGTTTCAACATACCTAATACATAACAAGTACAACAACAACAACAATAATAATATATGGCAATTTCTTTGATATGATTTAGATTGCCTCTTTGTTTCTTTGAAAGTTTCAGGTTTATATGGGATAAGGTGTGTTATTTATTATATATACAGTTATTTTATTATCATCATGTATACGCTTCGATATATTCGCTTCGCTTCGCTTATTGACTGCTTAATTTAATCTACAGGGCAGGATAGGGACTTCGTTCTTGACGGGTGTACTGCGAACGCACACGTTTCTTTTTTGGTTTATCGTGTCCCACTATCTCTGAAGGTCTCTGAAGTTTTGTCAGCTAATTTAATTTGACGATGAATATGTAGAAGCCTACCCCAATATAGTTTGGAAAAGGCTGGGCAGATTCATTGATGAATATGTCGAAACGTCTAACCAGAGGGCTTAGACAAGTGACAATCGCTTCGAAACCGTTTCGTATTTCCACAACGACTTTCAACAGGATTAACTTATGCTTTTCGATAGCTTATGTCAGTCCTATACATTTCTGCGTTTTACATCATCGTTATCGTTGATAAAATGTCACTTTGTCTAGGGCCTCTGTCTCCTTTTGATTTTAAAGGTGCCAGGCATAGTCTGAAAATTGGTTCATCATCGAACACAGTATCCAGATGTCGCCGAAGGCAGGCTCTCCATGTAGAGACACAGTCCTCAATATCGACATCTACACAAACGAGGAACCAATCCCAAATTACCAAATAAAAAATGAATAATATGAAAAGGCATTATCAATACAGACTTACCTCGTATAAAGCCAGAATGTTACGTTTTCATTGGGACACTCCATCGGCGGTGCAATGCAATTAAAATCTGCTTTAGTTGAACCAATACCTTTAAAAACACTATTTATATAGTACCAAGCTCAGACCAAATGATCATTTGGTCTGAGGTACCAAGGTACACACCGCTAGTTATTTCTAGTCCCAAGTAGGTAACAGGGGCAGAAACTTTAGCCTAATTGTGTTTTCTAATTAGGATTTTTTCTACAGCACTTCGAAGTCTGCATTTGCCTACCTTTTAATTAATATTTTAATATTAAGCCTACCTACCTTACCTAACCACCCCGTTGGTCTTATGGTCACAACCGCGACTGCTGAGCGTGCGGTCCTGGGTTCGATTCCCAGGTCGGGCAAAGTGTTATTGGGTTTTTCCATAAGGAATTAACAGCACGGAGCTTGGAAGTTGGCGGTGTGATACCCCCGTGCCTCGAAAAGCACGTTAAGTTTGTCTTGCGCCTGATCTCTCTCCGGTCGTATCGGATTGCCGACCCATCGGACTATGAGAGTGAGGGAAGAGTGAGTGCACCTGTGTCTGCGCACACACTTTTGCACTACAATATCTCTCGCGTAGATGGTAAGTCTTCGCTGACATTGACTGCCATGGCCGAAATTCGGTCTAGAGGACTATTAAAAGAAATTACTGAACTTGTCTATTTAAAGAGGACCTATGAATGTCGTTATAATTGTTAATTCAAGGAATAGCTATTAAACTTTTCGTTTTAAATACGTAATTTACAGTAATTTATTTATCGGTAAGCCTTCTGATAGTAAAAACAAAAACAATACTGGTAATTAAGTTATTTACATTTTATTGTTAATTAATTTGACGCGTTACTATCGACACTTCAAGGTACCTACGTAGTTTAGAGATAAAAATATAAGTGTAGAAAAGTGTTATTAAGAAATTGCGTCAGCGTAATAATTTAAAAAACTTGTGCTCTCGTATATTTTTATAGGAATATTCTTCATGTGGATAGCAGATATTCTGAACTTTATTTTTTTACACGAAAATAAATCCGGACTAGCTTTCTTATGACTTAAATAAATACGAACATTACTAATATTTTAAGTTTCAAGCTTAAAATTAATTTTAATTCGGTATAAGTATATCAAAGCAGAGAGATTATTTCGATAAGATCGACGAATCTAATAATCCAGATTAGAAAATGAATCTGTTAAATAAAAGTTCCGGAAGAATTGATTTTATCACAATACTCACATAAGTAAATTAAGCTAATAAACAAAACTGTGTAACCCATAATGACGATGTCATAAATAATTGCCAACTAGGTATTGCTAAGGGCTCACTGACACATTTATATAACCCTTGTACACTGTGCCTTCTGAGCCCCCAAACTTCACGCATTACCGACCAAACAGCTGATTAAAACAATGAAAACTGTAGATGTTCCTATCAGACTTTTCGCTAACTCGATGCAGAGTCGAAACTAGACTGTGCTGTTAGGAACATTGCTTGGCCTTATCAATGAACTAAGTACTACCGGACTGAAATAAATTTACTCAGCTGCAACAAGCGTATAATTTTTGATTGAAGACTAATACGGGTATCAAATCCACCAAACCAAAAAATAATAAAACTTGAAACATTTAGTTGTAAGCACTTGTTCATATTGTCTTATAAGAATTTTAATGATGATCAAAATTAACATAAATCTGACATCATGATGGGCGTTATATTCAAATCATACGGGTTGATTCAACTTCACATAAAAATGATGCAAATATGGTTTACATTTATTTCTCTCAACAGAAAACATTTATTCGCTTAAAATAAGAAATACTGTTAAGGAATTAATAAAAAAGTTCGTAAGGAAAAGAGTATCGGATCGACATGTTTATATTGTATAATAAATAGTATACAATATTGTTGGTTGTTGTCTTAAAAAAAAACATCCATGAAGGTTTACCTAGAAAATATATAATGATATTTTCTTGTTATCTCTCTTTTTACAACGGTCCAAAGTAGGTTTTAAGGTACTCCAAGTGCGCTATGTTCTAGCAGTCTTTCTGTAAGACTCGTCTCTTAGGGACGCCGATCGCTGCGAAGGTAATAAGTACCGTCCTGTACAGCTTTTTTTCAGTTACATCATGCAAATCAGCCTTGACGAACGCCTGAACGATTTTGTGATCAGCATCAGTGCCATTTGATATCACCAAACTTAGTTCAAATTGCCAAGAGTGTTCTTTGCTATAATTTCAGTTAGTATCAGATTCTAAGGTTCAAGACGTAGGAGGTGAGCAGGACAATTGGCCAGACGTGGTCATGGCAGGTGGAGCAGAGCCTTAACGGAATGGTTGCCGAGATACGGTAGAAGGCACGTTGGCAGACAGCAGCCAGGTGGGTAGATGACCTTCAGAAGATCGTGGAAAAGACCTGGAAGAGAGTCGCAAAGACCAGGGAAGCATGGCACAAAAGGGAGGAGGCCTATACTCGGTGTTGCGTGGAACATGTCTGCCAAAGATGATTAGGATGATCAGATACAGAACAAAAAAAAACTCACTATGAAACAACTCCTCCGTACTATTGTTCCAAATTGTTATGTAAATGACATTGAAATTGTCGTAAGGGAACAAGCATGCATTATCATCTTATCTGCGTTTGGTGTGTTTTCCTGTGTTTTCTTTATAGGTACCTAATTACTGTTGGAAAAGTGCGTTGATAGTGAATTAAGGGCATTCTTGTATTTGGTTTACATATTGTTTGCTTTTGCAGTATGAATAATAAACAGCCTTGTTTTTTTAAATATATCTTTATCTTTTTGTTTGAGGCACCGGACCAATACAACCGTTTTTGTGGGCGTTCTTTATATTTATGGGTAAATGTAATTTGTTTGCTATGCATGAATAATAAATTTAACAGTACCTACTTATGAGCTGCAGTACTTACGTTTCATATTTTAATTTGGCATCCATCTGTAATCACAAGATGCGTTATATATTTCGTGGTCTGATCGTAGAAATGGGTTATATCGTGATCTGCCTGGCCACTTCACGATACGCCACCATTTCATCATTTAGCCGGTTGTATAACGATGCGTCTAATTGAAAGTCGGGCGGATCGACGAAAGCAACTAATTTATCGATATTCCCAGCTGACCACTGGGCATAACGCAAAGTTGTATTTCACACTGCTAGTGGCACCTCGACCAAGTGGATGACAAGTTGGTCGCAGATACTATTTAATATTTTTAGGACCCTAAAATAAGAATTATTCGTGTAGGAATTATTACCCGACCGCGCGGCAGCAAAGACAGGTTTATGTTTTTTACGATTATCTGGGTCGATATGTTCAAGATCACTAGGAAAATCGTCGAACTCGGCAAATCGTTCGACGACGTGACAGATGTGAGATTGTCAAATTATGAAATGGATTCGTATCATTTAATAGGTAGATCATGATATGGCCATTTCTACGATCGAACCACGACTTAAACATATAACATGTGCTCAAATCTCGACCTGAGCTGGGGTTGGCCCGCTGGGTTATATAGTAGGTAATATAAATAGCTAAGATTTGAGATTAAATTGATTTTGAAATACGGGTACCTAGTAAGTATGTTCCTTGTTATCACATTCGGATCCTTATGGAATCTCATGTCATGCCATTCACTGGACTTCGCCAGCAAGAGACTATCAATCACAGCTCTGTTAAACATGACCTTGACCTTCCAATGCTGTATACTGTGCTACCAAGGTGCTTTATTATAAGCCTTTCTGTCAATAAGTCAATCAAGTACAGTTCAATTATTATGTGGCTAATTGCCTCCTTTGTACCTACCATACTGTGTACCATACTATGTAGTGTTCAATGGCTGTAGGAGTGTAGGCTGTTTTTTGGGGTTAAATAAAAAAAAAAATGTAATTTAAATTATGTTTTATTTATGAAATCAGTCAGTTATTTAAAATTATTTAAAGTCATTTGGCACTTTACTAAATAATATGGCGATAATAACGGGAAAGATAGCTCTGACTGTTTACATTTCCGTGTCAATGAGAAAACCATTTAAGTATGAATATGTGTAGATACAAACATTATCACATGGATTTATTTGATTCCATTAAATAAGCGTATTTATATTATTTACAAGAGTTACACATTATTATACCCATTCAGTCAGAGCACCAACAATTTTGTGTTACAATTTGAACCTAAAATAATTCACTGTGTTACATATTTACACACAATTTGTATCCGGATATAATTATATTTACAAACTTTATGTACAATGAGGTTTGATATGTTGAAGCAGTAATAAACCAATGAGGAATTGGACAAAATGTAGGAACAGGATGTTTTTACTACACATTTATTGGTTTAAGATTTAACCATTCGTTTTATTACCAGCTTCAAACGTCGATAAACAACACCGTCTATCATATGAACTACACATGTGCCTTGGATACATCTAGTGTCAAACATTCACTACAATCACGTGACACAGAAATTGATCATATTGCTATTGACGCCGAAAGTTACAAAGACGTCAAAATATTTACTCAGCAAATAAATTTTGCACAAGGTATATCCAAGACATACTCATTTAATTATGAAATCATATAAACAATATATGGCAAGAAAATATAGAGACCTTGATACAAGATCACAACAATAATTTTACACAATCTTAGAACGAATACATATTTAGTTATATTTACAGTCTAAATCTATTCTAACACATCAAACGTATTCTTCTGATGGTTTCGGGGTGCCATTCTGCAGTCTTAGCGAGGAAGACATTCTCCCATTTACAGAATCAGGTAATTCAGCTATATCCTTGAATACATCGATCATGCTTTCAAAATTCGGTCCCCAGTTGAACAGGTCGAGAGCAGCCGGTCCCCAGCCTAGAGTAGCTGATGCGGGGGAACCATTCGCTTGCCGGTACAGGGCTGCACTTACGTGAGGGGCTAAATCATCATCAGATGCGACTAGAGTGCTCAGCGAGCCACGGAACGAGGAATCAAAGCTTTCGTAAGGTGGTGGCAAAATAGGTTTTTTAGGATTACTTCCACTGCTCACATTCTGTCTTCTAACATCCTCTAACTTATCTGCGTTTATACTATTGTTGTCATATTCTATTTCGGAACAAGTAAAGCTATCATTTCCACTTTCATCGTCTGACCCGGTAGAACTTCTGTTATCGTCTGGAGGTGAGTGATGTCTATGCGACATGTGGTGACCGACTCCTCCTCCTCGAGGTGCTTCGCTTGAACTTGACACTGCATCTAATGTGGACACTAAACTGGATGTCCGTTGTCTTGCATTCATTCTTTCTATTTCTTCTGCCGTTAGTCCCACTGCACCTGAACCAACAGACACCACTTGTGGAACTTGTGGCGGAGCACTGGGTGTTTTCCTCCCTGCTGAAGAACTTTGCCCACTCAGTTGTGACATAACGGGACTGTTCAGGCTACGTTCACTGTTACTATGCAATGCATCTTTACCAACGCCACCCGAACTAGACGTAGTGGCTAATAAAGCACTCTGCAGCGGTTTGCCAGATATATCATGAAGAGTTAATATTCTAGGTTGCTGACTGAGTTCACTGCTCGGAGATAATCGTGCTAATGGGGTTGTTTGATGTTGTCTCGGTTGTGGCGGAGGTTGCGCTGCCTGCGGTACTCGAGAGGGGTACCCACTCGGATGATGTGGTGAGTGACGATGTTGAGGGGTTTGATGTTTATGGTGGTAGCCTGCGATGGGTGGTGGGGTAGCTTTATATTTGCGAACACCTGCTGCTTCTCGGAATCCTTTATAATGATAAACAATATCTATATCAGATGGTGCGATTGAACTGGCGTTTTCAAGATCATAGTGTTCAGGCACTTCTGAATTTAAATCCATACCACTAGGATGATCATGGGTGTGGTGCGATGTATTTGTAGATGGTGGCGGCGGTGGATGGTGGTCTTCCCGAAGGGCTGGACTTTTTCCAACAACTTCACGCTCTATTATATCTGGTCGTTGTGGTCTCGGTGGATCAATGTTCATTATTTCTCTATCTTTGTACTTCTTTGATAACAGTTCCGGGCCAACAATATGGCCGACATTACGTGTTATATCGGCATTTTCTGACATGTAACTGTTGAGGCTTGTATCATTATTGTGAAGATTTCTATTCATTATGCTGTCATTTGTACCTGCTATTAGATTTGGTGCGTTTAACATAGCAGGGCCTCCGTTTTGCTTAGAGTGTACAATATTTCCTTTACTGGCAGATCCGTTGCCTTTTTCTTTTTTCTGCTTACGTAGTCGATAAAAGATTATTGAGACTGAAATTGCGACTAATAAAATAATGAAGAACACTATTACTAGTGTTATGCCAATACGCAATGGATGATTTTGCGCTGCACCAACACCAAAGGCACTATGACAGCCATTTAATATTTTGCCTCTATGGATTGTTTCTTTGAATATACTGCCGTTTCCACTAAATGGTTGAAGTTCGTTATTGATCGAAAAATTGGCCAAGCATCCTTCAAACTTGTTTTGGCTTGATGTTGTTATCCATTCAGTTTTAACTCCTCCAATTGATATGATAGTTAAATAGGGATCCAAAAAGTCGTGAACACCAGCAGAATCCAGTTCTTCACCAACATTTTTGCCATCTACAAGCAGGCGTATACTTCTACCGGCTGACCCTAAAGTAATGTTGTGCCAGTTACCATCGGAAACATCACTCTGTTCTGATTGGCTCATATTAACAACGGTGTTCTGTTTTGAGGTGTAGCAAACTTTTCCTTCTAGTAGTTCAATCAAAGTGTAATATTTGTCAGTTGCTGAATAAAATAAGATACCGTCTTTTCTATGAGTCCTAAAGAAGAACGATAAACTTTTCGCTGGACTGTTGACTTTAGGAATAACTTTGCCAGAAGCTTTGTTGATCTTCTTCAACCAACCAGTATTGCCTCCGTAAAATGTTTCCAACAATTGCATTCTTCTATGCTTTTCAGATATTGTGTAAGTAATAAACCCATTTTCGGCCACCGAAATAGATTGCAGTGAAAGACCACAGTCAGGAGAAATTGAGTCACCTTTGCACTTGCACAAATTATCTTTCCATCTGTCCAAACATTTTCCTGAGCCACAAATATCTTTCTTGAAACAGGCGCCTCCTTCTGAGCGTTCACACTTTGGTTCCACGCTTCGTGCCTTTATAGGGTTGGTAAGGTTTAGCATTCGTCCGTTAATGGTAATACTGTGCATACATCCAACGAAGTCATCAGAATGAATTTGCCCGGGACGTTCTAGGACTGGGTCCGCTTTGTGAAGACCACCGATGAGTAGTGGTTCGTTGTTGAAATTCAAGGTTCTGAAAAGAAAATATTATACATATTATGCCCATTGGATTATATACTTCACAATCTATGATTTATGTTACGTGTTTGAGTTATATTAAGAAAAGGAATTGGATGGCTTATTCGACAAACATACGTAACAATTCTTTATCAGACCTGTGCATAAGGCAACACAGGTCTGTATTGTCATCAATAGCCATAAAGCAGGCCACTGTTTGATATGTTATCTGTAATTTGGATACCAATGAACTCCAGCTTCGGCCACTCTATCCAGCTTGCCTGCAAAGATTATCGCCTCAACTAGCTTTAGGGTATTGCACACAGCGTTTCGAATCTTATGGAAATGTATTAGGTACAGGGGGCTGACTATGAAGTATTAATGCCATCATTATTTCACTGCGAAAAAGGGATGGTGCTAGCGGCCTTGTATAGCTCCGTCTCTCACTAATACTGGAAAAATGGTGGCATTAATACGTCGTGATATAGGTGCTGGAAAATCAATTATATTACAATGGTCAGTAAAGATTGCGACTTACATGAAAAATTATTAATGCAGTATAATAATAATTATAATTAGTACATACCCTGCCTGTCCAGTGTCGTCGTCGTAACATGAATCATCGCCAGGATCACATTCTGTGCAAACGTCTCCATGATCAGTGCATGTCGCCACACTCAATGAAATCACTCGTCCATTTCTGGTAGCTGTAAGTTTAAACCAGCTTCCATCAGCTAGGTTCTTCTTAGAATTCATTATGGCAACTGAAGTAATGGATGTTCTAGCACCACCAAACGAAAACACTGGCTTTCCTCCCAATAACTCAATTGCTATAAAATCTGATCTTCCGCCTGTCTGGCCACCATAGTTATATAGCAACAAAGCGTCCGGCTTTGTTGTGGCGAATATTATGGTTATATCGTTGGTAGATGCATCGAGAGATGGGAATTGCATGTAAGACAGTTCGCCAAATCCAAAAGTAGTACTTTCACAGTGTGTTCCGTAGCGACCATTTGTGCAGCTGCATTTGTAACCGGGTTTTAGACTTATGCATATCCCTCCGTGCATGCACGGATTAGGTCGGCATGAGTCGACTAAAGCTTCACAGTGATTTCCACGATATCCAGGGCGGCACAAACAGAAGAATGAATTTCTATCAGCGCTTTCTTTACAGGAACCTCCATTCTTGCACGGATTACTACTGCATACGTCATCTCTTTCCATCTCACAAGTTTTACCATCTCTGCGAGCTGGGCATGTGCATGTAAAATCGTGACCCTGCTTACGACATATACCTCCAAAGCGACAAGGATTTGGTGAGCAGGGATCTTGGCGCTTCTCACAATTGCCTCCGATAAATCCATCCGTGCAGTGGCAAGTGTATTCGTGCCTGACTAATGGCGAAGACAAGATGAGGGAAGGGCTTTCTATTATTTTCGTATCATCCAGTACTCGAATTGAATCTGTACAACGGCCATCATTTTTGCATTGTTGAAAAGCACACGGGAAATAGGCTACTATTATTTGGCTCTTCAATAACTTTGTCATTTGGAACTCCTTAGCTTTCAGATATTTTTCAGTAATTTCTCTTTTCCAAATAGAATTATTACTTTTTGTTGCTATTGTCAAATCTAAATGACCTTCGACTTCATTGATGCTGTACAAGTAAATACTTTCACTGCTTTTCAGACTTTCTTTTAGTATTTCTAGTAAGCTCCGGTAGTAATGAGTTAAAAAATCTGATGCAGTCATGTTCAAAATTCTCAAAGTGATGGATTGCTCAACGGTATTGTTGTCAAAAGAAAAATATTCTACACTTATTGAAGATAAAACGTCTCTATGAACGCCGTCATTTCCAGAAACCGAAAACGAATATCCTTGTCCAGGTTTAACAGCGTTAGTGTGCAAGTTGCATCCAGATCGAATATTGAGAAGTGACATTGTATTTTCAGATGTTGACTCTTTGATAATCTTGCATCTATAATCTCCTACTATATCGGGATCGTTTGGTTTCACATCGGCGATTTTGCCACGTGGAACTTTATTGTTGAAAGCATAAACAATAACGTGAGCTGATCTTGGTGTTGGTGGATTGTCGTTTCTGTCTAAAACTTTTATAAATATGGTGTAATTGGATTTCATAACTGGATTGCCACTGTCTTCGATTTGTATCATTACCTCAAGGGTGGGTGTTACTTCTCTGTCTATTTTCTTTGTTGTCAAAAGCACGCCTGTATGCTTGTGAACCTTTACGTAGCTTTGATGCTTTCCTCCTACAATAGCATACGAGAATGGTGCACCATTCGGTGGTAAATCTGGGTCTTTAGCAGAAAGCGTAGCAATGCTGGTATTGGGAGGTTCGTTTTCGTAAACAGAACCTTCAAACCCAGCAGCATCAAATATAGGTCCATTGTCATTGATGTCCGACAAAGTAATTTTAACTGTGGCTGTACCAGTTTGCGGTGGAATACCTGTATCAATAGCACCAACAATTAATGAATACATTGGCAAGGTTTCTCTGTCCAGATGGCGAACAACTTCAATTTCCCCAGTTTGAGGATCTATTTTGAAGTCTTGGTTTGTATTTCCACCTAGTATGGAGAAACTAAACTGATTATTCTGTGGCCGTACGTCTTTATCCACTGCTTTAACTTGAATTACTTCTTGTCCAATACTAGCACCTTCCGACACAGTCGCCTCGTAATAATGGCGCAAGAATTCAGGTGGATCATTTCCGTCTTGAATAGAAATAATAACTTGTGCTTCATCGGTATCATTGCCACGTATACCACCAGAATTTTTCGCTAGGACTGTTAACACCACTCTGTTCTGTGTTTCTCTGTCTAAATAGCGAGCCACACGAATCACGCCAGTTTGTGAATTGATACTAAAGCCCTTATCGTTACTTGAGCCCACAAATAAATAGTATATTATCCCATCATCTCCGCTATCTTGATCAGTAGCTTGAATAACACCAACATTTGCTCCAACTTCGGCAGATTCAGATACATCGAAATGAAAAACGGGCTGCTTGAATTTAGGATAGTATTCATTCACACCCGTTATGTAAACAATAACTTCGGTAGTATTACGCATGATTGAATCAGGATTTTCAGCTCTGATTTCCAAAGTGTAAAGTCTCTTTTCTTCATAATCGAATACTTCTTTGGAGAATATTTCTCCAGTGTTGACGTCTATGTGGAACAATGAAGCCATATCATTATTTATGAAGTATTTAATTATGGCGTTCTTCGGTGAATCTATATCAACTGCTGTAACTTTGTATATAAAACTATTTACTGGAGAGTTTTCTGGTAAATATGCAACATATTTTGTTTGGTTGAATTCTGGAGCGTTGTCATTGATGTCGGTCAAAATTATCGTTAGCGTAGCAATGGCTTCTTTCGACTTGAAGCCAAGATCTTTTGCAGTAATATTCAGTCTATATTCTTGGATTGTATCGAAATCAAGAGGACGCAAAATACTTATAGCTCCTGATATCGGATGAATTTGGAACTCTTCTCCTGCGTTCCCAGATGAAATGGAGTATCGCACGATTCCATTAGGCCCTTCATCTTCATCGCTTGCTTTTACTGTTAAAATTGGTGCACCAACTGGTTCGTTTTCGGGTACAATTACTTGGTAGCTCAATGCTGTGAATTTGGGGCTATAAATGTTTTCACCAGTTACAACAAATATTACTGTCGTCTCATCAGACTGTGGAGGAACTCCGCGATCAACTGCTTTTATTTTGAGTTCATAGTATTGACCTAAGTAGTAAAACTGTTTACTCACAATTATCCAGCCACTGTTTTTGTCAATAGTTAGATATGCAGTGCCATTTCCACCTGATACATAATATTCTACTTCTGCATTTATTCCAAAATCTAGATTGTCTTCGGCTGTCAGTTTAATAATTCTTTCTCCTGAAGTGGCGTCTTTTGGTACAGGTACAAACTTTTCATGATCTTTGAATTTCGGTGCGTTATTGTTAGCGTCAACCACATTGATTGTAACTAAACATTCAGATGACATAGGGGGTTTTCCATTATCTGTAGCAACAACAATAACAGCATACATATTTTCAGGTGATGAATTGATTGATGTTCTTTTGTAATTCATCTTGAATTTACTAAGTATCTCTCCTGTTGCGGGATCTATTGAGAATAAATCAGATGGTTGTTGTAATGAATACGATATTATTGAGTTGGGACCTTGTTTGTCCCTGTCAGTAGCAATAACCTGACCAACGAAACTGTTTTTCTGTTGTAATTCTGGGAAATTGAAGCTGTAATATGAATATTCAAACTCTGGTGCGTTATCATTTTGATCTTGTATTGTGATGGTCAATGGCGTCTCAGAACGCCAAGCTCCATCAGTTGCTGCTACTTTGAGAATGTACTCGTCTTGTAATTCTCTATCAAGCGGTCGGGCAACTGTAACATTTCCACTTATTGGATCTATTATAAATTTTTGACCAGGATTTTCAACGAAATTGTAGGTAGCATTCGCGTTTGGACCGGAGTCTAGATCAGAACTTGTGACTCTTATCACAAATGACCCAATTTCAGCATTTTCTGTAACATTTACACTGAAAAGCCGAGTAAACCTTGGTGGGTTATCATTTTTATCTAAAACTGTCACAATAACTGTTGAAGTTCCAATAAGTTGAGGTACCCCATGGTCCAACGCTTCTACAATTAATTCGTAAAATGGAATGGATTCTCTATCCAAAGCAATGTTTGTATAAATTTCTCCAATTTCTGTATCAATTCTAAATGTTTCCTCATAGTCGTTGACCAATTTAAAAGATATTCTGCCATTTTCATTTGAATCATCATCATGTGCATCTATTTTGATTACCAACTGAGGCGGATATTCTTCTTCTAATACAGTCGCATTGTATAAAGCACTTTCAATCACAGGAGGATTATCATTTGCGTCCGTTACTTTGATCTCAATTTCAATAAAAGATTTTAGTGGAGGATTGTCAGAATCCCTCACTTCAAACCACACTTCGTATAGAGGCATCGTCTCATAATCAAGCCCTTTTCCAGTAATGAATACTTCACCGCTCATAGGTTCTACTCTCAAAGCATCACCAACGTTTCCTCCTGCAATGCCGTATTGTAGTAGGCCAGTTGGGCCCTTTTTCGGGGATGTGGCTGACAATCTCGTCACCAAAACACCTTCTGGTGTATCTTCCGAAAAAGTGAAAGTCAATTTATTTGTAACTGTAAACTTCGGAAAATTCTTTACCGACTTTGGAATTAGAATCAACTCTGCTGTGCTCTGTTTTGGGATTTCACCACTGTCTGTGGCTATTATAAGTAGATTGAAAGTGGATCCATTTTTATCCTTATACTTCATTAGGTTTTCGTTAGCTTTTATAACTCCGGTTTCTTTATTTATAACAAATAAGTTTTCATGTTCGCCTTTTAGGTCATAGATTATCTTTTTGTTCAGTCCAATATCATTATCGCTGGCTTTTACTCCAAAAACAAAATCTCCTTTAACAGTCCGATCAGATATGTGAGCTTCATAAACCGGATGAGCAAATGTAGGTGTATTATCATTTTCATCGTCAACTATTATTGTTAGGTTGGCAGTAGCGGTTCTTGGGTCAGTGGTTGATGAATCTTGGGCCATTATGATCAGATAATAAACATCCCAATCTTCTCTATCTAATGTTGCATTGGTTGAAATAACGCCTGTAGCAGAATCTATCTGAAATCTTTCCGATTTGTCACCAAGAAGACTGTATCTTATCTTCGCATTGTTACCAACATCCTTGTCTGTTGCTTTTGGACTAAGTATTACAGTTCCAGAAGGTAAATTTTCTTTTACGTTGGTTCTATAACTTTGCCTTTCAAAGTCCGGACTGTTATCATTAACATCTTGTACCACAATTTTCACTGTTCCTGATCCAGTAAGTGGAGGTGATCCTGTAAATGAAAGAAACTCAATCAACAACCAAATCATTACACGTTATAAGTGCAAGAGAATACTATTACTACACTAATAATTTCATACTAATACTCGGAGCCGAGTAATTAGTATAAAACAACGTTTTCGTGCAATTATTTTTATCTCTATATCTTGCACATAACCTTTAGAAACATAAAAGTATCTTAATTATTTAAAAGAGATTTAAACAAACTAAGATAACCGATAAATTACTTGAGTGTATACATCCAAAGCACTGCGAATTGTTAACTAAGTAAATTTTATAGCTGCATAACTTACCCGTATCCATTGCCACAAGTGCTAGAGTATATTCATCCTGTGCTTCACGATCTAATGTTCTTAACAAGGAAATTTGCCCAGATGAAGCATTTATTTTGAACAGATCCGCATCGCCTTCCTTTATGAAATAGCGGACTTGATTATTAAATGGAGGTGAATCAGCGTCATAAGCATGAATTGTTATTATGTACCCGCCGTTGGGAGGAATTACATTTTCCATTACGTACGCTAAGTATGGTGAATCAAGGAACGTGGGTGGGTTATCGTTTATGTCTTGAATTGAAATAGATAATTCAGCCGTATCGAATCTGACATCGTCTTTAGCACAATCCTCGGCTCTTATTGTTAGCAGGTAACGGGATTTTCTTTCAAAATTAAGATTTTTTGCAACTCTGACAATACCAGTGTCTTCACTGATACTAAAATCTCTATTTTCATCGCCTGATGCGATAGCATATCTCACTCTTCCATTTGCACCTTCATCTATATCGGTAGCGGAAACCTGTAAAATAAATGGGTTTGTTACATTATAAAAGTACTGACTATTTCTTATCTGTATAGTAAATTATAGTTCATTCGTAAGTTATTCCGTATCATACGTACTTGTAAGACGCTAGCTCCAATGCTTGCATTTTCTGGGACTGAAGCACTATATTGCTTCGGATCGAATACTGGGCTGTTGTCATTTTCATCCAAAATATTTATTTTTATTTTGGACTTGGTCACATTGGGTGGATCACCTCTGTCCTTGGCTGTGACTATAATCGTATAACTTGCCTTTAGTTCTCTGTCAAGTTTTCCTGTTGCTCGTAATATACCATCTACATTTCCCAAAGAAAAGTAACCATTAATTTCTGGATCTGGAGTCATAAAATATTCGACATATCCATTTCTTCCCTCATCTTTGTCTACAGCTTTTATTGTCATTACGACTGTATTCAGTGGAATGTTTTCTGACACTGTTGTTATATTGGGTGTAACAAACTCAGGTGCCATGTCATTGACATCCTTTAGTTGTATCGTAACCTGTAATAATAAAACAGTGCCATAAAAGTGTGTGAAAACGAAACATACGAGTACAAACAATAAAAATCAGATAAATGAAACTAAAATCTTCTCAGTTGAGAGATTTTTCGGATCAATGGAATATAAAAGTGGCCGGATGTAGCGTCAATTGATTCGAAAACAGCATTTTACATTTCTTAGAAAGTTCATACAAGTAAAATAATAAAGCAAAACGCGTCCTATGCTTCCGTCTGCCCTCATCAGGGGCATATTGTGGAACCCAACAATAGACACACTTAACAATGGCTCGTAATGAACGTGATTTTTAAGGGTTTGGAATATAACATTTAAGTTAACTAAATTACTAGTGGGTTCTTCTATGTTTCTGACAACGTAATTTGGCGCCTGGCGATATTAAATAACCAACTCAATAAAACAAATGATGAACATCGAACTAATTTGCTTATTTGTTAGAAAAAACTGAAACGAATGGCATAATAATCTCCAGCATTACAATTTTATTTAGGTAGACATATCTAGTAAGAGCTTTCTAAAAGTGACACGACCCTGTTAAGGTAAATATGGCGTCCCACTCATGTAAACATGATGTAAGCTGTTCGAAAGTAAACGTTAGAACATATCTTAAAAATATGGTAATAAGAATGTGCGAGACAACGCGTTTATAAATTGCTAGTATCCACTTGATGGATGGGACGTTTTCTGGTAAACATTTCACAAGAACACTTCCATGCAAGAACATTGAAACGAACAAGTTTGAGTACAAGCGTTAAGTTTATGAATTAATGTGGCAAATAGGTTTATTGAAGAAAAATAAAGAAATATGTTTATTTGGCACATTACCGTATGCATGCAAGAAACACCATAACACAAATTTTCATATATTGACAGACTAGTACCTGTACAGTCGAAGACAGCTGAGGCTCGGGAGGCTTAGCCATATCTTTAGCTGTAACAACGAGGTTGTAGATCGGAAGAGTTTCTCTATCCAATAGCCTAGCGGTATATATCGTACCGTTCTCGGCTATACTGAAGTCCTTACCCTCGTCACCAGAGCTGATGCTGTATGCCACTTTGCCATTTAGACCTGTAAGATTTTTAAAATTGTATTTAATATTGGCACGTTGTTTAGGTATATGTACTTTTGGTCTTACGTTACCTGTTTTAGTCTTCTGGTTGCATTAAAGTATAAATGATATGAATTAATGATTAGAAAATTGTTAGGCAGATACACAATGTAATTTGCAGATTATTCTACTTCTGCTTACAGAATTTATGTATTTGTTTACCTGAATCCAAATCAGTAGCACTTATAGTGACCACTGAAGAACCAATGGGGACGTCCTCTAGGATTTCGTTGGAAAAGCTCATGGGGTCGAAAATTGGTGCATTGTCATTGAGATCAATCACGTTGACGTAGACCGTGACAGTGCCAGAAAGAGACGGGTGGCCATTGTCCTGCGCTTGCGCAACCAATATGTAGTGTTGAGTCTGAAACAACATAATATTAAATAAACACACAGTTCGAAATAGTCTTTCACCCAAGTAATTAAATACCTACTCTAACCTTATCGGTAGAAATCTATTTTCAGTGTGCACTTAATGAGAACCAGTCATAATCGTAACGTTAAAATGTAAAGGCTTACAATGTACAACATTTTACGAAATAACGTCGTAAGTAACCATCAAGAAAATCTGGACTCTAAACAATGCATTACATGAAGAACGACGGTAACATTTTACGAATGACGGCGGCATGGCATTCAGATTTTCCATATAATAGGACACAGAAGCTTCCCAGCTATGACAAGCTCCCTCATACGCGAATCGTGGAGCGAGATGGCGATTTAAAAAACAAGTAGTGGTCGTGGAATCCGGCTCGGGGATGTTTTGCGGACGGCCGCTTTGTCAGACATTGTTCGAGCCTTAATTTCGATGGCGGATCGAGCGGGCAAATGCCGAATATGATGCGCGACGCGAAAAAACTGTACCGGGATGAAATTAGCAGCTCTCTAGCGGGGTACGCGGAATTGGCGGGCGGTCGAGAGAACGAATGTACCCAGCGAATTGTTTTTACTAATTAGTGGGGCCGGCCGACTTGATGAGTCCAGTGCGCGCGAATAGCTCGCGAACACCGCCCTTATGTACCGCGCCGGAGACACATCTGCGAGCACACACACGGCACGTAACGAGAAGATAATTTTTTTAAACAATGGAACGAGTTTCTTTTAGCTCAGACTGAAAAAGTGTCTGCTACATTGTTGATGTTACGGAGTCTCCGCGGGAGCTAAGTAGGCTACCTAGTGACTGACATTGCGAACCTGCTGACAGGTTACTTATTTGTATTCTGTACCTATTGTATTGGGCTGTTGTTTAAATTATAGGTACCTACTTTTTAAAAATATTTTAAGAATAGGAATTTGTTCAAGACTTTAATGAAAAACTAATTTGACTGAAACTTTGTCCAGACCGTGTAGCGTTTGAAGTAAACGGTACAAATAAAAACTATCTACGTTGTAAACATTTGTTAGAAATGCTTTAGAAATATTGCACATAAATATAATATCCTACCTAATACCGAAAAATTACAAAACGACCTCTGATTTATGTCCATAGAAAATTTAACGACTTGTTTGTCATTTTACTACAGCATTGATGAGTACAATAAGGCGGTTGCGACGCGTTGCCGCAAAAACATGTTAAATAGGCTTTATGCTGGGCTTGTGAAAATAAAAAAAGCTTGGTGCGTATAGCATACTCGTAAGTTTAAGGCGTACCTCGCTTTGTTCAATCACGGAGTTTTTATGATTGTTCAGTTAACATGCAAATGTTAAAGAATGCGATAGCTGCCGTCTCCAGAGTTTAACTTCAACTTTAAAAACAACGTTCTGAGTTTATTTTACAATGGTACAACATCATTACTCTTAATATATGGTATTTTATTTGATGATGTTTGCGTTATTTCCATTTTGCGGTATGTGATTACATCGCTTCTAAACAATAACAGATAATTACTTGTAAAAGCGAAATATTTCATGAAAAGGATTTAACAGCTTTATGGATTTCAGATTTTCCGGTATCCTTAACCTAACACACAAACGCATTGATCGTAGCATTAATTTTCTTTTGTACCTGTTTGTCTATTCGGTCGAACTGTTCGATTCGAACAAATATACCAACTTAGAATCGTTGTATGGCTAGCAAAAGCTTCGTTTCATTTGCACTTTTGTAGGCACCTTTGTGTCAGCTTTGAATTGGAAGAATATTATTCAGTTCTCGTAATAAAAAGAAACATGGGTTGTGATGAAAATAGCACCATTCATCGAAGCCCAGACAATGTCTTGTAATTTTCAGATCATATGAGAACCATGTGAGCCCGTGCTTGATCATCTTCTGTTCCTTATTGTGCAACTACTAACTTCGTTTCAACTTACCGGTACCTTTCACACGTGCAGAGCCAAAAACATGTTTTCATTCATTTACTTAAAGTCATTTACTTAAAATACTGATGAATACCATGCAAAAGATGTAAGTAAATTACTTAATTACAATTTTAAAATGTCCAAATTATACTGATGTTGATACGTACAATAATTCTGTGGTACAAAGTAAGCCAACATTATTATCGGCCACGTCAGAGTGGACTGGCTCCATATTAAATACCTAACTACCTAGCCCGAAGGCAATATTGTCCTTCGTTCTTAAATTGCGTATATTATCTACAACCTGCAATATTTTTCATGGTCAATAATAAATTTTACTCAGTCAGTCCTGGCTTATTTTTGCGAAAAGACATTAATGTCCGGTGTATATCATGTCCGTACACTACTGGTATGAAGATTATCATGCAGATAAACTGACAAAATAATGTGGAATAGCTTATCATAAATTAAGAAAAAAAATGGAGAATTTATTTTTATTTAACCGCCAGCAGTTTTATGTAAATACGAAAAACTCACAAAAGGTGTACTGAAAACATGATGGTGTCAACTGTATTAAGTTAATAACATATCTGTACTTTCTATAAGATAAAGGCACACCCGCGCAGATACGGGTGGATGGTTTACCTACCTGGTATTTTGTCAACTGTGCCTAGGTATTTCTAAAAAGTTTCATGGCGGAAAACGGAAAGAATATTCTACATTCTTGAATGTCCCATTTTGCATACTTAATCATGTTACCTACTAATATCTACATCATCTAAGTGAATTTTCTTTAAGCATTGAGAGAAATATTCGGAATTTCAACTGCACACTAAAGGTGAGTGACATTCTCTCAAGTACATAATATAAGCAGACTGTAAACTCTGGCGCAGTTTTACGATCTACCCAAAAGTTTAATCACATTTTTATGTCAGATGTAAACTTTGGTTTAACGTAGCTTCTAATAACAATAACTAAACTAATAATCTTATTTAGAAGTAGTTAAAAAAGTGACGTCGCGTAGAGGCCTAGCGGTCAGTGCCCTCATCAAGATGTATGTTACGATAATTCTTTCAACCGCAATGTATGGCCGCGAGCTGAAAGGGGCTGGCACATACGAATCGGTACAAAACACTATAAATAGTTCATCCACTTAAAAAATTGCACGGTACATGAAATTATTATGAAATTTTGCAGGCGTGGCAGTGAGTGATGCATGTCGGTGTTATGTTATGGAAAGGGAGCTACGTGCTATCACCAACCTGTATCATTTACGAAATGATTTTTTAATAAAGTTCATATAACACAAAAAACGCTCTTAAACGTAGGTATTTTCACAACATAATATATAGCATTCGATTTATTTTTCCTGTAATGATTGATTACATACCTATAGCCAAAACATAGGATGCAAAATCATTATTTCTTGACTATATTGAATAAACAACAAATAAACAAATATTCCTGTTCTGACTTATACTTTGATTGCTGTCTTTAGACATTTTCTTGAAAATAATATATTGATCCCATCAGCATAGTCCACAAAGTAATGGTTACATCTCGAAGCATACAACTCTACTAAAGCCTCATCAACGCGGCGCCAATTTTCAATATTGTTGTATGGAACATGCAGCTGAAAGTATTAATATTTTATTATGCTAGAGCTACGGTGCAACTCATTTGCACCCATACAAAGGTTTCAACAATGTTAGCGGCAGACAACGTTTACGTTTATGAATTTAAAGTCCGTGCTAGCGGTGTGTAGTCGTAAATATTCCTAAAGTAGACAAACTAAGATAGCGATCTTTATTATTCGCCATAATTTGATAAAAAATAACGCGGCCATGAAACGCAAAACACTGATATTTATCTAAGCAATTCAATTTTAATTGCGAGTTTGTGCTGGCCGGGGGTTCTGAAAAGTACATGTGCGAAAATCTTTCGTGGGTAGTATAAAAAAAACAATGTTTTAATGATTCATAAAGTTAAAAGTAGGATACTTGTGTGTACACGGTTACGTAGGAAAACATCGTTACATAATTTACAAATAAGATCGAACATTTCACGGACATGGAGACTTTACAAATCCTTAGCCAAGTTGTAAACTTTGACTTAGTTGCAAGTCTCAAATTACAGATTTCGTTGACGCCATGTTTTAAGTAATAAATTGCCTATCACGGGATAGTGTTTCAACATAGGTATGTATTTTATAAAAAAATAGGTGTTATTGGTTGACAATAAATTGACACAAATTTTTCAATACAAGCAAGCATCGTCCTGTATGTAACAACTTAAATGAATGCAGGTTAAATTGATTATACCTTCAAGAGTGTAGGTCGCTTGTCGTCGTTACAGAACATATACAATTTACCAAAACAATTAATTAAGCTTTAATTAATTCCGTATTTACACAAGCACATGTTTCAAAATAAAAATCTTGAAATGCAATAACATCTACCTGATACAATTGTTATTTATTGCCGACTAGCAAACAACGATTGGATTGGAATCAATCAGACTATTTTAGTACATGGAAGGGCAGTTACGTCCATGTAACTGGACGCTCGTATACCGATCACATGAATAATGAACTTTAATTCTACTTATTACAGCTCATATTTCGAAAGGCGTTCCTAGTCATCAGTATTCGCGAAAATTGCAAATGTACTATTTAACATACGTTTTTGTAGTTCGAACCCGATATGCCAAGGTCTAGGAGCGCGTTCAATCCGCTTTGTTTTTTAATCCTTCGCAAAATTTTTCCACGGTAATCACTTAATCTATTTTAAGTGTTTTTAATTGCACATTTCGTCCGTTTTTACGACGATGTCGCGCCACTTTACGAGTGTTTTTAAACTCTTGCCTCTGTATCTCGGTGCAGCGGCATGCCCGCTGTAAGGTTATTGTACATTTACTACTCAATCATTTTAGAGCCCAATTAACATTTGCTGTCATTTTATTTTCAGTTCGGTACGTCGAGATTTGAGCAATAAGCATGTGTAACGTACTTTATACGTGACCTTAATCTCTGTCTTATTTTTAATTTTTTTTTGGCGATTCTGTGCTGGAGCTGTTGTATGAAGTTTTCTAAGAAAGCAACCGTTATTCTGCTAATGAATGCCTACGAAAGAGTCTTTGGGCCTAAACGTCTGTGATTCATTAAAAACTCTGTTTTTTAGAATAATTGGCAACACAAAAATTCCTAGATATTATTCTGAACTGAACCTTACCTCTTCATAATCCAGTCTCGCTGTCAGAGTGAATACCCCTGTCTGAGGGTTGAGCGAGAAGACGTCGTTAGCCCAGTCCGAGATGACGGTGTAAGTGAGCTGGGCATTGCGTCCTGAGTCGAGGTCAATGGCCGCTACGGTGCCAACCATTGCACCTCTCGCTGCGTTTTCGGGAATGTCGAAAGAGTAAGCACTTTCCTTGAAAACTGGTGGGTTATCGTTCGTGTCGGTCACCTGAAAATTACAATAACACATGGGAATACGAAAATAGATAGCCTTCAGAACTTATTTCTTTCAACGGACATAAGATACTGTTAAGTAGATAATAAAAAGTTAATTTAATCGTAAATAAATAGCAGAAAAGTGCTTAGATATCGTAAACATTAGGTAGGTAGGTACTGATTACTTAATCAGCGGTCATTCGTCGGCCGGACAAGTGGACGTAGAAGGCGTGATAAGAACTCTACTGATTTGAGCCGACACGGCAACGGACCGACGTGCAGATGTTTGGATTCATGTGCAGGCGGTAACAAAACGGTTTATGAAATGTTTAGTAGCGTGTTAGAGTTATTTCCCATGACTTTACATGACATGACTTTTATTTATAGCTAAAGCTAAAATGTTCTTCAGTAATATTCGGTGGGTATCGCCGGTTATAATAAAAGGTTAGTTGGGAATTACTGTAAAGTTTTGTTGTTCCCTATTAAGGCAAAGTTGGCCTGTGTTTGTGACTGAATTAATTGAATTTATAAACAATTAGCTGCGCCCCGCGGCTTTCCCCGCATAAGTCTTGATCCCATGGGAATATCGGGATAAAAATTATCCTATGTCCTAATACAGGTCATGGTCTACCCATGTGACAAATTTCATCCAAATCCGTTCAGCTGTTTTAGCGTGAAAGCGTAACAAACACACTCACTTTCGCATTTATAATATTAGTTAGGATTAGGATTTAACGGTAAGATTCAACAACATTGAAAACTGCTAGAATTACTTGCTCCTCTAAATACATCAAATATGATGACAATTATTATAATATTCTAACCAATTTCATACGTTTTACAACATTCTTAAGAGTCTGTAAAATACCATAATCTCTAACATTTTAACATAAACCGTAAAAGTGCTTCTGTTAACGAGTGTACATCTGATGTTACGAGATCTAAGTATCTTTATTACGTCTACGACTGTACGTAATTCGAGTTTCTCATATAAAAAAAAAAACAAACCTGAACAACAACTGTGACATCCGTGAACTGGACACCATCGTCAGCTCTCACGAGCACCTGATACTCAGAAGTCGTTTCCCTGTCCAAAGGATCTTTGAGAGTGAGCAGTCCAGTTTGAGGGTCCAGAAAAAATGGCGTCGTCTCATCATTCTGGATGCTGTATGTGATGCTGCCGATAGTGTCAGGGTCTTCGGCTGCAATCGTTGCTATGCGCTGCCCTGGAGCCATGTCCTCGGATGCGAGGTAAGCAGGCGGAATGTTCTTGAACTCTGGAGGACTGTCGTTCTTGTCCAGGATTACGACTTCCACCTGAAAAATAAAGGTCTGTTAGTTTGCTTGTCCTTTAAGGCTAGCATTGCATAATCTAAAATTATAAAGTAGATAGTCAATCAATTCGTAAGCTCAAATTAATTAATTATGTAAAGCCATGAAATCATGACATCCATAATTTACCGTGTAACAAAAACAATGCCTTTTAAAGTAAAACAATGCAACTTAATAATAACGTATTTAAGCAACCGTCGACTCCTATAAAACAGTCGCAAGAGAAGTCTGGTGATGTTTTATTTATGAGGTTGGCACAAAATCGGCCACTTTAACACAGTATAAGAACACGAACCAAATTAATAATTCTAAAAATGCAGCCAGCGAGCGAGTGGCTGGACAAATGTGTGACTGGGCTGACCGCCGCCCGTCCGGCTGTCCGGTCGACGCGCGCCGGACGACCGACAGGATGACAAAATACGCCTGTGCCCTTTTATTTGATACGCTCCAACATCGATAATCGACGAATTTATTTTATTTTTACAACTAAACTGTAGCATATCCCGGAGCCAAGAGCTATGCGGACATTTTGAAACGAATCGTTTATGTCAGACTCCATATACAAATGCCAGTGCAGTGCAGACATTAAATTAAATATTTCTCTATCATTAGCAATAAGCTTTGCAACCAAAATAATTACACAACATGTCATGAATGATTTTCATGTGTTAATTAAACAGTCACCTCAAACAAATCCACGATTCGAAATATCATTACGTGATGTTTCATTTTCCAAAATGTAACGCGAGAGAACATGAGGCATTATTAAAATATTTCGGACAACTTAAAAGGGTGGAATTGAAAGGAAATCAAAAATAATGTTCCGAGTAGGATGCATCGCATTCGATGTTAGTATCTGTGATACTAAGTGCATTCATCAATATGATTAATGGAGCAGTTTTTTTTTCCTTTTTTGTAATTTAATCTTTTTTTACTCTTTCGGTGGGTCCCATTTTTTCATTCTTCATTTTAAGGAGTATTTTGATGAGTTTATGTTTGAATATTTCGCAAAGATTGATTACATCAGAGTATAATTACGTATTTATTGATCAACATTAATGAATAACTGAAAGACATATTTTTTTATTGATGGTAGGTACCAATACCAATGGGCAAATGTTTTTTTTACGTTGTACTGTTACTATTTTTTACTTAGTGGTATTAAGACGAAGGTACAAGGTGTTTAATTCACGTTTGATGCGATGAATTAGATAAGATTTATGAAGTCAGAGCAAGCTTTATAAGCGTGGCGGCTGAACATTTACAAAAAACCATTCGAAAAGAACTCGACAAGTCAACAAAGAAAGAGAAAAGTAAAAGACTAAAACGTAGCAGTATTTCGTCATTCGTACTGTGAAGCACGAAGTATTCGGGACACAATGATCGGAGCCGTCACAGATAAGAAGAGGCCGATTGTAGCGAGTTCCCTGCCCTCGAAGCCCCGGCCGCCTGCCACACTGCGCATGCGCAGCCGCGTCTCGGTGAGGACAGCCTGCGCATTTGTTATGATGACTCAATCTTTTCTTTGTATCTGGACAAGTGCCGTCTTAAGAAGCCTCCATAGAACCTATCCTCACGCCCACGATACCGCACGTAAGAGAAGCAGCAATTAACGCTGATTGTGTGATCTTAGCTCGCGAGGAAATAAATTGAAACGTGTTAATAAAATGTATTGTTCACGAAATGAGAATGCATGAGAACCGTAGGGATCGATTGTAAACATTGACTTTATAGTAGTTACCGTACAAATTCTCAGCCGCTTTATACATTTTTGAATGGAGGCAATATAATACGGAAATGACAACGTTTGTACATTTAATTGTCTTATTGATGGGCGCAGCTCCCTCAGCGATCCGCAGACACTTGACAGCGGCAACTCGCACATAAACTGTGTACAGTGTTATAAAATCAAACAGTATATTAAATTGTATGAGATAGCAAAATATGACTGTTGACCGCTGTCGGTAGTGGCGTGTAGCGAGCATAAACAACGAACGGATGAACAGGCAAGCGCTACATACTTCACAACAAAAAGACTAAAAAGATTTATTATGGACAAAAAGGTTAGGTACGCGATGGGTACGCGTACGGCGTAGTCGAGCACTCGGAGCAATGTGAGCGCTAGTGGACCCCCTAGAGTTCATGTTTGAAGTAATCGATTAAGGGAAGAGAAATGACAGTACGTCGGTTTATTGGGATCGTCGATTAGTCAAGTTTCGATAATTGATTGCGGTTCGCTACTAGATTAATAAGAAATATTGAATGTTTCCTTGTAGCGTGCGTGTTGAATAATGACCCGTACTTAATAGACGTAAAAAATTGACAATATCAAAACTTGAACATCTCATCGGTAGAATCTATTAGGAATATAAATTGTAATATCATTTACATAATACTTAGTTGAAAAACCATTAAGTTTCTTATGTAGTGACACCTCGGAGTTCTGTAATCACTGAATTGAACAAGAACCTATGTAATTATCATAATTTAGGAAAATGAATGCCGCCATTGGATGAAAGCGCTAAGAGCGGAATGTTTCCGTTGTTGATAAAAATACGGTACCTTCGCATTAGGAGGTGGGCAGGCCTCATGAGGGGTATTAGGAGACGGTATCAGACAGGTACCTACAGTAAGAACAGGTTGAGCTTACCATAACAATAGCGCATAAGTAGCGACAGGATGCCGACTCACCGACTACTAGTGAAATCACAGACAGACGATTCTATAAGTTGATTCTAGATACTTTCATGAAAATTATTGCTAGATTTCTTTGTAAAATTATTATTATTTTCGGGAGTGTTCTATTTCTCAGCTCTTACGCTGGTTTTAGCTACATTTACGGGCCATTATTTTTATTGTTATTATAGTTTTCATGCTGTTTTTGGTACAGCGTGCGATGCATACTCGTAGCCGGTCGCTCGATGGCACTTATGAACTTGATTTATCCGCGCTATAACTTACACAGATTATTATTGAAATGGAAATTACGTGTAGAAAACGATAAATGACTGCTATTTGTCTAATTCAAGCCTTGTACGTGAGTACGGAGAAAAACTACAGCCAGTTTACATTCCTACGATTTCTCTATTTAGTTTGAAACTTGCAAGTGAACTTCCGAGCTATGGACTAAAGACGCTTTTAGTATTCAACGATTTACTAATGTTGTGAATGTGTAGTGGGCCAATGAATTATAAGTATTTTACAGTATTGTCTTACACATGATTAATGCAATCTTATTTCCAATATTAATACAAGATTAACATTTTCCATGTAATTACCATCCGGATTCAGCCGAACCTGAACCTTAAAGTCTGAAAGATGACCACACAACTCTGTCGTTTTTAAAACAGTGTAATTTTACGAACATCAATCATTCAAGTCGTTTACCTCCAAATTTTACGTCACTCCCTTTATTACCTCATTCCATTTTTTAATGCAATCTCGTCTTGTGTGCAATAAAACTGTTTAAACTACAAAGAATTTACTTTTTATTGATGATGATGATACATAAAAATAAGAACAAGACATTCTGAACTAGAGATCTGTTAAAAGATCTGAGATATAGATCTTTTTAAAAATGAATGAAACTAGATCATAACGTTGTACCTTCAAGCATAAATATGCGATGAAAATATTAACATATTCTGCGGACTTATCTTGCGGTAAAAAACCTATTGGCTCTTATTATCGTCGCCAACTGAAATGTCAGGCGCCCATCGACCGGCACACTTACTATTCATTACTAACCAACTGACTTTTATTGACATTCTGCCACATACATACATTTATGGATAAATATTAATTTCACCCAACAAGTTTATATTATTCGAAATATAAGCTGAAGGAATTTAAAAGGTGTTAAAAATATTGTTCAGTTGTAAAGTCAATAAATATTTTACAAACTTAGTACCTACTACTACTAGCAGATTTTATATTTTATGCAATGAGATTGATTTTGTCTGTTAGATTACACATAAATGAACTGATACGTCATTCAACTCTACGTTTGAAAGTAACTTATTTAAATATATAAATAAATTTTGTAAATACAAGAAAGCAGTGTCTAAAGTTACATAAATTCATCGTAAACTAAATTAATTTTCCGCATAACAAAATAATAAACATGTACTTCGATTACCTATTGTTGCACAAGAACCAAAACATTGTAAGACGTTGTAAACCGTACATAGCGCTGTAAAACATTGGACAAATCTTCAATACCGTTGGAAAATACAGTGTGTACAGACCTATGTACGTACACAGGTAGGTAGGTATGTTCTGCTAGCCGTGAGCCCGTGAGGCTGAGGCTACACGAACTTATGAGTGGATGTTGTCCGCCGACGGATATGGTGGCATCGTTTAGGGCTAGACTCTATGTTTAGAGCACTTCGTGACCGCAGCGAGGCCGCTATCCCCCCGGGACTCTGCACAATTATGTTATGGTGTCAGAGATTAGTGGCTGAGAGAAGCGATACTGATCTTTATTGCCTCTATTTATTTTGTGCCTATGTATTAGGAGTTTGATCTATGTCTTTTCGAACGATATTCAGATATGAAAATGAGTTAGCAGCGTGCGTAATCTTCCAAACAAGTATTTTTTTTTTGTTTCTAAATACGTGAGACCTATATCTAGGACCGTTTTATGCAATATGCAAATCTACTGAGATAAGCTAAAATACAGTACAGTATGATCATGTTAAAGTTTAATTTACCTAAGTCCGAGTCTGCGCGCGCGCCGTTTACCGCGTGCATTAGCATGCGGCCGCTGGGTCCGCCCACGCCGGCTATCGCCGCATCCCCACAAATATATGTAAAATATGCACAAAAGTACCCCGGATAAAGTGCACCGATAACAGGCGACGCAATTTGCATCGCCCTGAGCACATCGATCGAAACCGTTTCAGACCTATGTTTACCGAAAAATATGTCCACTATGTAACAGATTGCTCGATATGCCTATATATCTAATAATAGCAGAACTTATCTACATTATATACTTAATATACAACAATCAAGGTTGATTTATTATCGAGACAATAAATGTTAATTAGAGTGACTCATCAAAAAAGTGTGCTGTTAAAATATTTGCAATGTAATAAAGTTTTTCGAAAATAAAATACCGTTATGTATTGATAGTTGGGTAAATATATATCTGTAAATATCTTAAGTTCTTGATCTGTTTCAATGGTACCGTTGTGTTACAGCTGAGATATCATGTTTGAGACAAGTAATCATGACGAATCAACGTGTGCCTGTAGTTCGGAGAGTATTTTGATTGTGTAAATCGTTTACCCTGTACTATATGATCTTGGTGAATAACATTTATTATTATGCATGCATGCAAGGATTATACAGCTCGCGGGAAGGCACGCAGGCACCCTCAATTTCTCCTAAATTCGCCACCCGAGGGCACTATCCTCGTATTATTGCCTGATCGATAGTATAATTTCGTAATAACTACGCGCGTCTCAAATATTTTCGGAAAAACTTGAATTACAAAATGGTGCATATTATGCTTACCTACAGTTAAGTTCATATTGTGGTGCATTTTAGCTCCATAACTGTAATGTCCTATACCTATTATAACTATCAGGAGAACAGAAATTAACTGGCAGTAGTTGCTTATGAAAAACACCTGTTATTCTGGTAGGCGTCTTTCGGAAAAGCCCCTGAAGTTTATAAAGGCCCCATACTTATCAAGAATTTCACTTTTCACTATCACTCAATGTCTTGTTCGTAAAGTTTCCCAACTCATAAGTAGATTGTTGTTCACATTTTCGAAAAATTACATACAAAGCATTTTCACTGACTTTACCTTATATCTTCGAATTGTTTTGGTATTAGTTTAAACAATGGTATCCGTTCGGAATAGAAAATAAATATGAATTGAAACAAATACCAGTGGTATTAGTTTTTGGTATTAGAATGGAATGACTCGTTGTATTCAATAGTTCTGTTACTCGAGTTAATTATCGTTTTGTATGCACGTGTTTCTGTGACAAATAAACTTATTTTTCTTTCTTTCTTAGTAGGTAGTTTTTGAAAATGAGCTTTACAGTTTAAGCCAAGAAATGTTTAGAAGTATCCCATTAAAATGAAGAGTACATAATTATAGAACGTTATTTTCTGTAATGCAGTCAAAGTGAAAGCCGGAAAGCTCTGAGAGTGGTGCAGTAAACAATATTCTCCGTGCAAATAAATGAAGTACACGAACGAAAATCACGAGCTCTGAATTTTTCAACGTCGCTCGCGGATCGAGATCGGCGCAGGCGCAGCGGCGAACACAAAGCACTTAACGATTAACGAACTGAAACCAAATGAGAGCATATCATTTATATTTTCGGAAGATTTGATTTTTACTTTTTTCTTGCTTAAATTGGAATTAGTTCCAATGATACAGCGCTCTACCTACTCTATTAAATAATAAATAAGCTACGAAGCTATGCTAGATATTTCTGGGCCATAATTTTGATTTGCTATAACCATTTGTTTCAAAATAATCTTTTGTTTCAAATCAAATCCTTTTAAAATCATCCGATATTATCTCCAATCTTCGAATGTATTAAATTGACGAGTCATCGCGATGAAAATAATAGCAATAGCAACAAAAGAATTATAATGTCTGCTGCCAAAACCGTACAATAACAGCGGTCGTCAGATCGTCTCGCAGGTGGTTCTAGCGATTTATCGGTGGGCGATACACCGTTCGATAATGACGGGGCACTTCGCCCGACAGAGGAACGATGTCGCAACCACCTCGCCGATTTCGGTCTGCCCGTCGGTCATCTCTAACGATGGAGCGATAATTAAGATCGGACGTCGGCATTATTTACGCCCGCAGCATCCTGCCTGACCCGAGCTCGAGTCGGTCACGACTTTTTCCATGTCGGGCGAGACTATTGTTGCTTTTACTCGTGTTTAGTTTAGCTAGATCTGCTGGTTGCACGGCGATTTGTACGTCGCGAGTTTAGTTATCGAGGGGCGACTCAGCCGTGTACTCGATGAAGTTTATGACTCTTGAGTCGAGATAAACTTATCTCTATTATAGTGGGTGCTTGATGCTACTCGTTGGCTAACTCTTAGTTTAGCCAATGGTGGTGTGGAATGTTGGCATTTGATAGCCAACACAAACAAGTATTTGGCTAAGAATTACCTACATGGTGGTATCTTCATAATTTACATTGTTTCTAAGTTCATACTAATGTGGCATTGTTAGTGCGTTTATCAAGCATCTGCCGCGACACTGCTCGCTGTACTGCTTTATGATAATCTCGCTTTCAAGCCAGTGCCGTGATCTGCGCGCAGATACAACTCATCTCGCCCCTTTACGTTTGCTATTACCTAACTAATAATATTTCATTTTATATGTACAGTTTCTAGTTACGTTTCTTACGGTAGTATTTAAGTACTTATGTTTATTTATTATGGGAGATACGGGAAAATTTGAAACCATATACAGCTTTATAACTCATAAAGTCATAATTTAATCAATGTCTTTAAATTAAACGCGTGTTAAACGAAAAGCACTCTAAAATAAACTTAATAAAATAAGGGAATTTAAAAGCCGAAATAAAAATGATTTTGCCTAGAAACTGACCTTAAATATGTTTATCCCTATTCAGCATAAAATAATAGGCAAAGCAAAGCACATATTCAATTAAAATAAATATGAACGCGTCGTTCATAATGTTTGTGTATATTTTAAGGTAATACCAGTAAATATTGAAAGTGTCTTGTAATACGAGCCGTAGTAATCTATGAAACTATGGTGTGCCATTGGTGGCAGTGCTGCAGTGTGGGTACCAGAGACCGCCTGCTGCGAACCTCGAGCGACACTAAACGCATTGCTCACCGCGCACTTTTATATTATACGCGACGTTTTACTTTTAATAAGTTTTCCAGTAAATACTCATGTTACTGCTTAATATTCGTGTTCTAATTTGGTAGAAATTAGATAAATGGGCACCGAACTTAAAATAATGTTATAATCAAATCTTTGACACAGTTCACCTGAGTATGACTAAAGTTATCTTAATAATTGATATTGCCTTCACATAGTAAAATTATATTTCTGTCTTAACTGCACACCAAACACACTTGTTGACTGTATATTCGCACCATATTTCATTAAGTCTTTAAAGGAGCAAACCTGTAATTATCTTAGGTACTGTTTCTTTCTTAATATTAGAACTGTTTGTTTAATTATCGGGTATAAATAATATACCTATATGTTGAAATAAATAAACACCATGTTCGCTTTTTGCTATGTTTATATGTCGGCTAACAGGCAACGTGTTAAAAACACAGTTACAGGTGCTAAATTATGCATCGGTATGTAGTTGTTTTTAATTAAAACATTTCTGAAGGAGCGACCGCTGTTGAATTTGTTTTCTTCATCCTAGGTAGTCGGATCTTATTGCTAGGGTTGTCTTGTCTGCTCAAAAAACTGGATCTGAGTGCAAAAGCTGCATATCAGATATAACCATAAAGTAATGTTGAGGGTACATAAATACATTACATTCCGATCTCTGTTAAATTATAAACATTAGTGTGTCCGTACTTTATTACATATTTGTCATTGTTTTTATCACGTTTCATTAGAAAGTAAAATAAATAAGTTAAATTGGTAACTGTGAAGCCGGAGAAAACTGATCCATATTATTATCGCAACATAACTGCCGAAAATTGTATACTTAGTGTATTTGACTAACCAAAGCACTTTATTAGCTTTACCTAAAGCACTCATAAGTATATTTTAGCAATAATGTCAGTGTTCAGATTTATTCTTTGAAATAAATAAGGTAACAAGACTGCTATTAATCCTTACTAATATTATAAATGCGAAAGTAACTCTGTCTGTCTGTCTATCTGTCTGTTTATCGCGCTTTCACGCCAAAACTACTGAACCGATTTAAATGAAATTTCGTACACAGATAGGCTAGAGCCTGAGAAAGGACATAGGCTACTTTATATCGACATACCACGCGGGCGAAGCCGCGGGCGGAAGCTAGTAGTGAATAAAATAGAACCATGTCCATATCATGTATCAAATGGACGAAAACACGTTCTGTCACACATCGAGAGAAAAGTGTAGCACAGATATAATTTATGTTCTTTTTATTATCTCCTAAAGTTTATAATAAAGGCGAGTTTTAATAGCCCGACATTATTACTACAGATCTCGCACAAGTCAACTTTGAAGGTAAATAATAATAGATAGGGTTTTATCCCCTACGATTTATTGCTCGAATAACTAGTGACTTTACTGTGATAACTTCATTTGGTAAATGTAATTGGTAGTAAATTTTGAAACATTTATGATGGCCATATATTATGACTAAAGTTTAATTGAGAAACTAATAAATAGTGTGTGTTGTTAACTCATTAAATGCATGCGAAATAAAACACGAATGATTCTCATGCGTCCTTTATGGTGTTCCGAATAACTTCGAATAATACTTAAGACTATTATATGCCCCGTTATGATTAATCCATCCATACTAATATTATAAAAAGTAACTCTGTCTATCTGTCTGTCTGTATGTACTTTTTCACGCGTAAACCACTGAACGAATTTCGACAAAGTTTGGCAAGGAGTTAAATGGCATCCTGGGGAAGGACATAGACGCTACTTTTTGTAAAAAAAATAATCCTATAGGGGGTGATATAGGGGATGAAAGTATAGGAAACCCAGCATTTCTTAAGTATTCCCGTGGGGCGATATCCGACATACACGCGGGCGAAGCCGCGAACCTAGTACGTTATATTATGCTAAGGATGTTTTGTAGATTCATCTTCTTCTTAAAGATAAGAGCTATTGTCAATATCTTTTATTTATTAAATTGGTCTTATAGCAAATAATGTAAGAACCATTTGTAATCCAGGATAAGTTAATGCTTGACGTTGATCGACCGTTGTCTGACCAGTAAGGCCAAAGTATTTTTAATGAAGGTCTGAATGACACATGACATGTGGCGTAATTCTACATGATTCGAGACTTGACTTTTACTTACGAACACAAACAAAAACAAAAATCGGTTAGTGTTACAAGATTACATATTAAGTAGGTACATATTATATATATATATATATTTTCCATGAATTAAAGATTTGCTTCAGAATGTATAAATAAACATTGGGGGCTTTTCTGTTTTGAAAACGCATTAAAGGGGATCTTCATAATTACATTAATTCGTGTTGTAATGTGAAAAATGCTGTTTTCACAACGGCACCGTTCTACGTAGGTACTCATACATCAAACAGGAACAGGAAATATTAGAATATTGCGATCAAATATTAAATTACCCAGTCCCAGTGTTTATTTACAAATATGACGCATTTGCGTAACGCGTTTTGTTAAAAAACGTTAGTTGCTACTGGGAAAATTTAGAAATTACTCTACTATAGATAGCCTGACTGTTGGCACGTCGCAGCAATTATAAGACATGTTCTGAGCGAAAATAAAAAATGTCTTGTATAAGAAATACCGAGTAATTAAAAAAAAACTGGAATGATATTTCCTCCACACCCTCTATCTATCCGTCTCTATCTATCTGTTGTTCTATAGTATAAGGCGAGGATGCTGTTAACAAATGTCGGCCAACTAGATATAAAATAAACCCATATTCTATGCATGTGCCTATCGTTAGCCGAGGCCCTCACTTACAGTCCCGTTTGCCAGCGAGTAATACAATTAAAACTAAAATAAACATTAATTACAATGACAGAACTGTAGTTTTTTTACTGAACACTTGAGATAACTAACATCCTAGACAGCTGTACATATCTATTGTGACAGCAGATCCCTCTACATATAAAATAGTGTTGTGACTAACAGACAAATGCTGAAAAAAAAAAAGGTTTTTCAGGGAAATTAAAGGAATGATTTACCTGACGTTACATTGGGTTAGTACTTCAGGGAAATTGCATTTTTGCTGCGGGCTCTTATAAAATTGTATAGTTTTTTTTTCCGATTCCGGGTGTTGTCCAAACGCAGAAAAGTCATGCTCAAAAGCTAGTAGGTATAGGATGTTCAGTTATTAACCGCAAAATATCAGTGAATAGAAACCTATGTAGGTATGTACTTATACTTAACAATAACTCAGTAATTAATAATAATGACTCGAGCTTCAATCAGTTAGAGGTCAAACTTTCTAACGAGCCACATCAATCTGTAGGCAAAATATTTGTACAAGTTGAAAACTGGATAACTGTGGGGGCTTCTTTGTGTTCGATTTTAACAATTACTGACTTTAATTATGTAGTCGTATTCTTAATTAATATGAATACGGCCAAATGGAAAATATATTTTTATTTAATAACATTGTATGACTGTATAAAAGTTCAAGAGTACAGTTCGAAACTAATTTTTATGAATGGTTTATATGGTCATAGATTTTTTCAAATATTACCATCCTAATAAAAATCATAAATCTATAAAGTTCGCATGATTGTATAAATCTGTGAAGGTGTCAAGAGACATTAATATGTCGATTTTTTTACACATTTTTTTTACATTTTCTTATATTAGCGAAGTGTGATATTTTATTAACGGACACACCTAAAGGCATTGACTTTTGTTTGGACACTTGCTAATGGACAGTCAAAGCATTATTGCAAAGAAAAAAACTTATCTATCGACAATGACCTGCCATTAATGTAATGAATAGGTACCTATTCTGTCCGCATGCGGAATCAATTGGCTATCAGTATTTGTCGTTATTTGATGGATTGTTACTTAGCAGAACAATCGTATCGCAATGTAGATATATTTGTAGGATTTTCAATTTAAAAAGATAACATAAATTACATTACGTAATTTTGTTCAGCATTTTATTAACAGGCAAATACTAACGTAAAAAGTTTCCAATACTAATAAGTTTGTATATAATTGGATCCTTTTTAATCTCATATTAAACGTGTTCGAAAATAGAACATAATAGCTAACGAGATAACCAACACTTGAGAGACGACTTTTTTTCCTTCACAGTTTCATTAAAATTCTCCTTTTTAACAGTAAAGTAGAATGTTATCAAGTTCCAAAGTACACAATGGGAGCGAGATCGTTGTCTACGGCTGGCCACGACGGCCGCGGGCCCGGGTTCGATTCCCGTTCGACGAAATTCAGGCTAACGAACGGCCCTGAATAGTGTTGTTACCTAAATACCGTTTTTTTTTTCACTTTTATTTTTTACATAAACGATGAACTGCTAACAAGGAACCGTTATAAATTGGTTCATAGTTTTTACAAAAATTAAAAAGTTTAAAGAACGAACCTTTAGCTCTTTATTGATAGTATGGACTCAAATTGTATTCTTTTCTAATGACTAGTTACATTGTTTAGATACTAAGCTCGGAGAGTAAGCTTTCAATCGGCTTAAATCAATTACATTGACATTGACCGGTAGACCACCTAACGTTATTATACTAAGATGCTTAAACTAATGATTGTTACCTGTTCAGACATGCATAAGATAGTCACGACATTAGTAGGTCTTTGTAATGTAAAGATTTACGCGTAGATGTGGTACGCACGCGTGGATGCACATAATCGAATACATTGTATTGATTTCTGCCAAGTTTTCTATCCAAAACCCTCTGAAACTTTATACAAAGATCATTACATAATGCAAGCTTTTATTATACTTAACTACTCGTGGCTATAAAGTGTGTTATCAACTTATGATGGATCGGCTACCTACTGCAATATTTTTTTGAAATTCAAAATACACTTCGAGAATAGAAAACAAAACCTAGTAGGTAGGTACCTACTAATACTTAGTGATATGATAATATTTTTAATAAATCTATAAGGTTTAAGATCGTACATTTTACCGTATCACAACATTTAAAAATTCAAATCGTTATTCAATGCTCCGAATAATTGAATGACGTATAAAAAATGTGATAAGGCCTGCCTAATAAATTCGCCGTGTATATCCAAGGTTCATTATCGTGCCCTAAACTTAATCGAAAAGCTAATAATTGATGAGACGTCACTGTGGAAATAATTCACACTCATTTCAACCCGCCGAAAGTTAAGACTGTTGCACACTACTCAAAACCGAAAAATAAAAATAAATATAAGTCCTTTATTGACATTTTGAGAGAGTATTTCATCAATAACTTTTTGTTTGCACAAGCTAAAAGCAGAAAAGTTACAAATTCCAATTAAATTCATAATTATCTAGTACCAACAATTACACAAACAAAACATTTAGCTTAACAAACAATTTTATGAACCCGCAATTCATTAGTGGTTATCTCAATTACACAAATGGACCTTGTACAAGAACGTAAAAGTTCAATTGTTTTATGATCGAAAAACAAGTTCGGAATAACCTGCACGGTTCCTAATTCCTCGTATTATATTACCTAAGGGCTTAGCCAGTTCATTAGGGATCGTTCAATCATTTTTAAGGGGAGGTAGTGAACTTGAACCAATTTTTTCATTAGGTCTTGGCGAGGTAACTCAAAAGGATATTGAAATGGAGTTCAACGTCACTTCAACTTTGATTTTACTTGGGCTTGACTGAAAATCGAGAAGCATAATAATCCTAATTATCCTAACTAATATTATAAATGCAAAAGTAAGTTTGTTTGTTTGTTACGCTTTCACGCTAAAACGGCTGAAGGGAATTGGATGAAATTTGGCACATGAGTAGGCCATGACCTGGAATAGGACAAAGGATACTTTTTATCCCGATATTCCCACTGGATCGAGACTTACGTGGGTGAAAGCCACGGGGCGCAGCTAGTTACCTATATTTCCATCCAAACTATTAAAAACAAAAGGATGTCTTGGAGTCAGTATATCGAAAAGTCTTGAATGTTTTTAAATTATGATCTTAGTATAAAAAAGTTGATGAAAGTGAATACTTATTTTGAAAGAGACACCCACCTGACCTTAACTAAATAAGAAAAACATAAGTAAATATAAGCTGCTTATCTTTCCGTGTCAATAGTAAAAGTCAACTCAGGGAAACGAGTTCTGGCATCTCATGATGTACCTACCTACAATATATTTATTACTAGCTGATGCCCGCGGCTTGGCCCGCGTGGATGTCGATTATTATATACTAAAACCTTCGTCGAGAACCACTCTATCCATTGGTGACAACAGCATGAAAATCGGTACAGAAGTTATTTATTTATTTATTTAAAAAAGGTACACCAACAGTTTCTGTTTTTGAGTTTATCGCGAACAGGACGACAGACAGACGCGACGGAGGACTTTGTTTTATAATATAGAAGGCTCAGACCAAATAAAAAACCAAGACAGAGAGCTGCGAACAATACAGTGAAGCATACCAAAACTACACCAATGCTCTGTGCGTACACGCTCACAAGCACACATTTACAACTATTTACAATCAAACTACACCAAAATATGTGCACACATGTTTACGAAACCGGCCTCACGTCACTGTTGACAGCGCTCTGTCTTGGTTTTTTATTTGGTCTGAGTTGTAAGGATACTGGTAGATCACTGGCATGGATCAATCATGTTGCTCGTATTGGCTGATGATGGTTATGAGAAAGAATTAAGTTATCAGTAGTGAATCAAATATGAACCTGAGTAAAGAGAGATATGTCACTACTGAACTTGAATGCTCAATACTCTGTTTGATCCTGTTTCAAAGGTTTATCTACTGGACTTGAAGCTTAAGGCTCTGTCCCGGTGGTTTCTTTATGTTTCAGAAAATACTGAATACCCATACATATTCCCTAGTGATCGGAAAATTATAATACATACTCGTATAATAAATTTAGCACGCTTATTTATTAAAAACTTTCAAGAGCGTTGTTTCTCACGCTCGTCACGTAAAGCGAAGTGGAGCAAGCGACGGCGCGGCGCGGGCGCACTCATAATGTACTGTGACGCGTGCGCCCCACTTGAGCCCAGATACCATCAGCTAATCACTGCGAATTAATGAGATAGCCATCGACTGATAAATGACACGTTTCGCAGAGAAATTTCGTAGAGGTCAAACTGTTTAATTAGGCTACGGAGAATTATTAGTAGCCCTATGTATAAATAGTCTATTCCAGAAGTATCTAATGAAAATGTAAACAAATAGATCAGAAAAGGTACCTGTACATGCCAATCCAAAAAATAATCTTATTCAAATGCTGGAAAAAGTGGTGATAAATTATATAAGGTTGAAACCTTCTTTACACAGATGAATGTGTTGCTACCCTTTAGTGAGTGATTGCGTATACTTCCATCAGATAAGTTGATGCTGCAACAATCGGCCACCCAGGTGACAGCAAATTCTGCGAAGATAGTTCCATCAAGATATGACGCCCCGGTTTGCTGGCGTCATGGTTAGTTTTAATGCCAAAGTAGGAAAAGGGCGTTCGAAGCGGCAAGGAACCTTAGGAAATTGATCATCGCGAGTCTTTTCAACAGTTGAACTAAAAACTTTAATACAAATGTAAAAGAATAACAAAAAGTACTTAGTTATTATAACTTAATCACATTAAAGTGATGTGGGCAAAAGGTATGCCCTGAAAAATCTAGTTAGTAAATTACCGCAGATCATGGTCCAGGCACGCAAACAATATAAATATTCATAACGTAACACGAATCTACTAAAACTAATAAAAATTGATTATAAAAATCTAATGGAACTATAAATACGTGTCAGTCAATCAAACGTCTACTTAATTTGGTGCGCCAAATATTATCAATTGGCGACTGTCACAGCATTGAGTGACACTTGAGATATGGATACAGCCTGTGGACCAATACCGATAACTAGACCGAATACTTGCCCACTAGAATGCTAAACCCACGAAAATGGTATTAGATTTTCATTGGCATCGTATCGTATCCAATTTTCCAGCTATGTCAGTCACAACGTAAGTTCACCTAACTTGTTCGGTTCTAAATATTATTTTAATACCGCCGACATACAGTCGTCGGCTAAAAAACACGTACAAACTTAAAAAAACTGAAAAAAAAATTACATGTAAAACTGTTTGATTAGTGAACTCGTCCGTTTGCGTTGAAGTATATTGTTGGTCAGTGTACACGCCAACTTAAGACTGCAATCCATTAACTTAACGTACCCTTTTATTGTGTAAATTCAATTAACCACGGCCTAACATAGCAACAGTTAGTCAAGCCCTTTCTCTAGATCTATCAATGTAGCGGTCCGTCCAGCTATGCAACAGGACTCAATCAAAGTTATCGTCATGCATCAAGATCGTCGTAAATGTGTTACGAGCTTTTATCGGTTTCTTGTATGGCGGCGCTTGAAGTATTTACGTTGATATTTACTGGATTTATTATAATATGTGGCGTAGCCACTAGCCATAAAAGTGAAAATAGGTTATAAATGGCGCTATAACGTTGTATACCTATAAAACACAATTATAAGAGTGAAAAGTGAGTCGGATTCGATTTTAAATAAGAACAGCTATCTAATTGCGTAATGCAATTCGGTAAATGATTAAGATAAGACTAATCTGTTTCATTGATTTGACAGTTCAACAAGAGTTATTCCATTCTAATACCATTCAACAACACTCATTGCGTTATTTACGTTGTTGAGCAGATTTTTTTTCGAACTTATGAAGCAATGGCTTTTGACGACACGGTTGGCACAGTGGCTGAGCGATGGACTGCTGCGCAACGTGTCGCGGGTTCGATCCCCGCACGGAACAAATATTTGTATGATCTGCAAGTAGTTGTTCCGGGTCTGGGTGTTAGTGTATGTGAGATTCTATGTTAGTAAACGCACCCACAATACAGGAAGAAATTCTTAGTGTGGGGCAACGATTTAAAAAAAAAAAAAAACAAAAAAATGGATTAGCAATCTATTTCAAATTGATTCAGATTGTGATCCATCTTGTAATACGCAACTAGGGTGCAGTTTGTTAAAAAAAATTAGAGCTTACCTAAGAACTCATCCGGCAATTGTTTTGTCCAAATAAAACTACTTTTGTGTTTATTTTTTTATTACTTACATCTACTGGCTTTACTTAGAGCTGCTGGCTTGTCTTCTCATAAAAGCTCATTACAATTTCATCATTCATCACTACAGTTAGTGACAAAATATACAAAGAAACGAAATAAACTTTTATCGTCAATACACCATAGCTTTACTGCTAATAGCTCGGCACTGTTGCCCTGTGTTCAGTAAATCTGTGTGTTTCAGTTTTCAGCACATCTATATAAACGAGGAAGTGAGTGCAGAACTAGTGTGAATAGTTGTTAAAAAAAATCACTACTGTTTTACAGCACTAAACCACGTCTATAGTATTATAGCTTTGTTTATTAAAAATTTATTAGTTTTTATTGACAACAAAGAAAAAGAAACTGCTCCTACGTTACTATTTCCAAATATACTAGAAAATCTGTCCCTGTTAACATACCTACATTAACTTTTGTTTCTGTACAGTCAGCATAGTATAGTTTAGCTCATTTATAGGCTGAATGTAGAGAGGCATGTCTTCAGCGAAGTGTTGCGGCGGGCGATATATCCGCCTTTCGGTTTAGTTTGTTTTAGATAATTACGGCTAGCTGTCCGCCCTCGGCTGGCCTTGAGTTTCCCACTAATGGCCGTGCCATCGTTCAAACCGTGCCACTTCTGTGACGGCAACATGGGTTCATTAGCGCTATCACTCGCCCAGCCCGAGATTGTGAGGATGTGTGCGCGTGTTATCTTTCAATGCTTTTAGCGAACAGATTACTGTTTCAGATTCTTTAAACTTGACTCGCTACTATAGTTTTCAAATGCCTAGATTTTCTTATCTTTTTACTGTCGTAGAATCAACATAATTGACTACATGCGCCAACCTATACAAGTGCGCGCCGATTTACACGTTAAGAACGGATTATGTCGCCTTAAGTAACACAATGTTATCTTGTTAATTAATTAAGTAACACGGATTAAATCATTTACATAATCGTGAATAGATTATTAATAGTTTACAGATAAAAGAAGCAATTAAATCAATTGCAACTTAATATTGTCATTCAAACAGCATAATATCGCATGGCGGTGGTGGCAATCGCCAGATGACTTCGGGCAAACAATTTGTTATTCAAATGTAAGTTCCAACGAGCCAAAACATGAGCAGCTTTGACAAGTCGTTGACAAGATACGAGCACCGACAAAAGATGTTACTACCAAATATATATACTTATCTACTGCCTGCCTGGACAAAATATTGGAGCTAGAATCTCGCAGCGTACCTACCTCCATCAATCTTCGGCTGACATTTCGAACAGTGCAAAAAGTAGGTAGTTTTGTAAAATGTCGTGTTATTGGTTATTATTTTATTAAGTAGAGATGACGAGGGCTGAGAGTAGTGTTGTGCGTTGCTTGTATTGGAAGTGAGATCGCGACGCGACGCGTAAAACTGTCACGATAAGAATCGATCGCGAAGATACGGATCGACTCTCTCGATCGGAACTCGGTCTGCGATTCGTACTCGCGACAGTTGCCCGACATTCCAGAGAAAGCACCCCGTCCAGCCTCCACCCGGAACATCAACCTTAATAGACGTGACATAGAGCGGATATTTATTGAACACGATCTCGATACACTTCATTTAGAACAGAATAATTAAAGTGATGTTTTGCTAGTTATAACATTATTGGAAACGTAATCAGAATTTCTGTATTCATTAATATAATTGCTTATTGGTTAAGCCCAGCGCAACTGTATTTATCTTGTGAAAATGCAAAGCAACTAAATAATAAAGCTGGTCTGTCGTCACATTGTAATTACGATAAGATCTTAGTCATTAGCCCTGAAGATGACAAAACATAGAACTTAGAGCTTTATGTGTACAATATGATACCTGCTAATCGACGTCGACTTATACACTGTAGCTTGATTGAATGTTATAATATGACTTTAATGGACATTGCCTTTTACAATATGGATTATATCATAATATACCCACTTATTAAAGTTAAGTAATATTTTCTAAGGGTAGGTAGTAGTAGATAGTATAGCTTAAAAAATAGTCATTAATATATACATCACGGTACATAAATCATTAGCAATATTTATGTACGGGCAATCGGTATATATTATTAGCAATATTATTTTGATAGTGGCGCCTATATCCAGCTGTGGACAAAATTCGGCAAAGTTAACTAATATGCAATTAGGCTGTCAGCTGCTGTAATAATGTAATTAGGAAATTAAAATATTCTCACCAAGATGGAGAGCCAGATGTGTTATATTATATAAACTCAACCTTTCATGAATGGCTGTCTCGATTTGTAATGATACGGAATTGTTTTATGAGTGCAATCAATTTCCATTTACGATCAACTAATTGCACTTCATCTTATGTTTGGACGTAGCGCAACGATCCGGTAATGAGAGAGACTGCCATTCTAGGACCTGCTAAATGAATCTTGATTAATTTACACGTTACTAGGAAACCTTTCCAGCTCTATACTAACGCAAAGTTTATTTATTCAATACAAGCTGGATGCTCAGTGTTTCAAACGACTTCTATTTTAATTACTTTCAAGTATGCGACTTTGTAATTTAAAGTCACAAAACTTTCTCTACAAGGTCTGCTGTTAGGCATAGGAAGTGAAACGTATTTGACGGTAGATAAATATTCCCGTGACGCCTGTTTCAGGGAGTAGTGGTCGGAGGGTCGGGCGCGGGTCGTTCACTCGATCTCATCCAATTTTATTTACTTTTTTCCCAGGTGTAGTGTTACGGCTATAAAATTCAGTTTTTGTTGGTCGGGCGCATGCTCGGCTAGATCTCCCGTCGCGAGATATGTTGATTTACGTTTAACGCGCGTGACCCCTCGACGAAGCCGATCATAGACTCGATAGACGATTCGAACTGGCGCGCACCTAAGATATCGCCACATCGCACTCGTGCCGATGTATCTTGGGAAATATTTCGCGGTGTATAGCCTCCCCGCCGGCCACTCGGACAAACATTAGTAGATTTCTTTGTGTTTCACACGATTCATTCTGTTTTCGCTACAGAAATACATTTAGCAAATACCATTTTCTCGTTCCTGTATGTTTTATATGATTTATCTGCTTTACCGGAATTACTGTGTGGATAGCAGTGCAGCGGATAGCAGAGCAGGCTAAATCACTAAGACTTACTAAAACATTGGTTTCCATTTCCGGGAGATTTATGCCATGCTACCAGATTGTAAGGGTTAAAATACGACTTTCGTAAAGATTTAACTGCGTACTTAATTAATGTACCTACATCATATGAAAGGACCTTTAAATTGGACATTATTTCAATTAGCTTGAGACGTAACAATGTATTATTGTATGGAAATATTGGACTCATTACATTAAAAGTGGTCGTTGCGTTGTGTTTGAAAGCAGCGACAATGTTTGACCTTTTCCCTTCATGAGCAACAATAGTATCTACTCGTATCGCTGTATACCTAGATACAATTCAATTCAAAGACCTACAAATGTAATAAGTACAATCTGTTCCCGTAACTCTTTCGGTTAATACCGTACTTGTCCCAAGTGGATGCGTATTACGGTGAGATCGAATAAAAACAGACAACTGTATTTCATTGCATTGAGATGTAACTGTGTCTCTAAATGAGACAATTTACATGTATTATTAATGAAGTCTAAATAAGATTTGCAAGCAAGTATGGGAATAGCAGAAAAACAGTGTACTTATATCGATTATACGCGAGTGCTGGAGTCAGCTGGAGGAAGTAGGATGTTGACTAGCAACCGTTACTAGTGACGTATGCAGCATTATCATGATGTGCCTCGAGGCTTCAATCACTAAGTGAATATACTCTGACAATGTTATTATCTTATGTACCGGTATCTTAGAAATATGGTTATTTTCCTCTTTTCTGTAACAAAAGCCTTAAAAATTCTATATACACAATGTTTTATAAGGTATTTCTTCCCAAAAGGTACAAGTCATCCCACATAAGTCAAAGTGAGATTGCGTTAAAGTGTTGCAATACAGAAACGTTGCGCATTACGGGCATTTAAGAGCAGGAGGTAAAAAACAACCCGAGACAACATCAAAACTTGAAGGTGAACATATCTTTAAAACACATTACGGGTTATCTGACAAATAAAAAGCCTCGACTCAGATAACCACACTTCATTAGCATTTCGCTTTCTGCTTAGTTAGCGTCCTGTGTGATATAAGCAAGAAATATATGCAAATATAACGTAAATGTACACATTTTTTACATTGTAGACGATGACATTTATTCAATCGATCTGCCTGTTTATACAAATTAGGTGGTGCCTAAACTATCATGTCTTCTTTGGAGCGATCGTTAAAATTAAAACATATAGACCTGGTATGTAAAAAAATCAATCGATAGCTTCGTTGAAATAATATTTATGTGCTTTTAGACATTTGTTTTTCGCAAAGCGCTCAAATAAAGTAGTTGTATTATGTATTGTTTTGAATTATATGATACATTTATAACATATTCTTTTATTTTAAATGTCACATGTAAATTATGGATCAAAAAGCGATTTTAGATTTTATGCAAATGTGTGAGAAGCCACGAAAATTGCAAATACACACCCTGCTGTGATTAAACGAGACTTATTTATGGCACTGCTAATATTTTCCCTTTACTGCATAAAAATATAAAACATATGAAATTATTAATTTTTGATTTATTCCGGAATGTTTTTATCATATTTACTTTAATAATATGATAAATTGATAATGCATTTATTAAACTGGTGTGCGCATACCTACGCATTTACTAAGTAGCTGCTAATATTTTAGATAGAAAGAAAAATCTGGACATGTTTTATTTGAATCTTTGAATAAATTTCAATAGAATCGTTCCCGATAATCAAAATGTTCTCACAGATGCGATTCGCAACTATTTACCACCGTCCAATCGCAATAAAGCACAATAAAGTTGGACGTCTTCCGGCATCCGTCAAGCGGACTGTAGTGGCCACTGGTTGCGCAACCCGCCACCCAACTAGTTGGCTCGACAAACCACCAAGTTGGGACAATTGAGCGATTTGTCAACTATTGCATTAGGTAACCGGTCACCGCGGGCGACTCGAAATCCTCAAAGCGTCGCAAACATTTTCCGTTCCTCAGTCTCTTCTTACATTACATCGATTCTGATAAAAGTGGGTTCGATGCGGTAATGGATACTTTGTCAATCAGCGGTGACGAGCACCGAGCGTGGGCTGCGGAGAAAGCAAAGCTCGCAAGAATCGCATGCTCCTTACGCAAGATATATCTGCAAGGAACACAATGGACGCGGAATGCTTGCAGAACAAGCTTTTTGGATATTTATTGGATAGATTTTGTGTGGGATGGATTTACTTTGGTGAGTTACACGCAGACACTAACGCGTTTATAGCAATAATAGTTTAGTTGATATCTTGCTGAATAAAGTGCCTTGAAACAATCGGCTACTGAGAACTTTGATGTGCAATATGATGGACCAATTGAATGGAATAAGTGTCAGCTGCACATGATCAAAACGGATTATTTCCCCTTCTTACATTTTAAATTAACCTTGTCCCATAGAACACTATACCACATAACTAAAGACCATTCCGTATAACGGTAAGTCAATTCAGTACAAAGTTGGTAGATAATTATATAAATAGGGTCCGAGATCTGGCGAGTTAAATAAAATACATAATACATAACATAGATGGCGGTATCGAGCGCGGTACAATGTTACAACATTATCGGGTCATGACGATCGACGCCGGGTGTCACTATCGGTACAGTCCTCGCCGTAAACGTATAAACGGTGGACTGGTTCTAGGATTGGGAGAGAATGCTTCGATACTTTGATAGTATGAAGAACGCGGCTCAGTTATCGGCTTACACACTTTTATGGCTTTTTATGTATTAATACTTGGAATTAAGATGTTCTCAGACTGCCCTAAGAATTTAAAAAGGATGACAACGGAAATGAGTCAGTGTGATCCTTGTCGAATAGAGTTCTCGCAACTGTCAGCTTCATTATTCCAACACGCTACGACGAAATATTTTTGGTGTTCCTTTAAGCTGTACTCCTCACGCGATTTGTATCTAAATCAAATTAAAATGAGCCTATCACATAAAACTTTCACGTCCGTGTCGATCATGAAAGAATATCTTTCACAAACGGCCTCATTTTCAATACATTTCAATATAACTGCTGCAACGAATGAATTGTACATGGCTATAATTTGCAGAAAATGCATTCGAATAAGCCTAGATCTTTGATAACTTATTCCGTTGTTTTTATATCGAGTTAAAAGAAACTTGAGAAACCGGGTTGGGACTAGGCAATATTTTTAACCAATTATATCGAAGACAAAACGAAGGTGATGTTCTTTGCACGTGTTTCTATTTATTTTACTGGTTTTTCGTTAATTTAATATATATATATAAGCCTTATAAATTGAGTTACTTAAGAATTTCCAATGAAGCAGGTTTTATTGATTAATGGTCTACGTTTTGGGGTCATTGAAAACAACTGCTAATCTTAGAACTAACTCAGACAAAGCCTTCAAGTTCGCTTCTGCTAAATCCTTTTGAGGCATGCAAGGCAGTGTCAAGCATGTAAATCAAGTTTATTGAGCTAATAGCTATAACTATTAAATCACAAACACTGAGAGATATATATCTTTGTATGTAAGTAGGAACTTATTTATTCGTTTGCTTTGAGACTCTAATTTATACAGATTATTAATTTGTCCAGGGACAGCCGCGATGGGAGTACACCTTTAGCTCTAAAGCAAATCCGATGTGCTTGAGTTGATCAAACAATTTTATGGTGCTGAGAATCCCTTATATCGAAAATGACACTTAAAGTAAAATTATTACGACGTCAACAATTTTAATTTATTGAAAGCAACTTTAGAGTTTGTACCTATGTGTATGGGAGTACATCCTATTGGTATATAATATCAATTTAGTTCATTAGTTAGTTGGCCGACCTCGGCGAACCGACTGCGCTACCCGACACCCGGCTGTTAGTAGGTCGACATAGATGCTTGGCTCGCGGTGCGAACTATTTGTACCGTTCAAGCCCACAGTTAGGGTTACACGCGTGCTAATCCAATACCAGATAAATGATACTCTGCTATGTAGGACGACGACATTTCGCCTCTAGGACAAACAAATGATGCGGTATGCCGAACACTTTACGCATAGTATCGCTTGACGTAACATTTTGTACAGCTATTCCAGCTATGTGATTTTAACACATTCACATTTAAGAATAAGAAATAGGAGATTGAATCTTGGCTAGAGATATTTAGTGCAAGGTCGGCTCTCGCGTATTATGTAATCTTTTTTAGAACACTGTTGACGATAATGTGCTCTGTTCATTAGATAGAGAACATACTGTCGTTACTGTTCGTGCAATAAGAACGGTATTTAGGGCACAGATAAGTCATAAAACTGGAAGGTTACAAGTAATTCTGAGAACCGATTCGATCTGCACTTATCCCAAATTGGATATCTTGTTTGAAATGCTTTTGATGTTTATCGAACAAAAACAAAATCTGGCGTGAAACAAAGGCAGAGTCGGTGCTGAGAATAAATAGGAGGGTGTAGGTAAGTGAAGGCTTGTGATCCCTGAGGTTCGTATGCCCCGGGCCTAGCGACTAACGGTGGATGCGCCCACTCCGTAGGTGTCGCCTGGCTGCGCCGACCATCCGTCCCGATGTACCCACGATTTACGAGACATCTCCTACTTTATTGGCTAAAGCGATTCACATAAATCCACTAAGTACATCTCTAGGTATAATTTTTAATGCAAAGGGCAATTTATACCCGGTTCTTTATTAGCATCGTTCTAATTTATACTTTCACGATAATTCTTAACCTTTACAAACATTTGGTCGCGGTAATATTATAGATTGTTAATCAGATAATGAAATGAGTAAGATCTACAGAGTTTTACGTGTAATTTCTTCCTTTTTTAATTACATCCAGATATATCGAGTCGTTCACAGCCCAGCGCTCACCAGTAAGATGTTAAAGTTGTTTATTATTTATTTTCATTTACTACAAGTTTCTTTGTTTTATTATTATCCAGTTTGATTGTTAGTCTCTGAAAGCGTTACAAGAAGCTAATTAAATAATGTTTTTTCAATGGAGATGTTGTTTCAGGTAACCGTAAACATCACACCATGGGAGCGTATTTGTTAAATGTCTTGGTATCAGTACAGTTATTTGTTAACGTGGCTTATAATCGCCTGAAAGATTGAGTGACAGGACAGACCCGGGCCCGGCCGTCACCGCGCACTACCAAGTCTAGACGCAGACGCGTCCGTTAGGCATTCAGACTCACACAACGTACCCGGAATCTGACTAGATATCATCTGCTCGCCGTTCGTTATTTGTTGACTTGAGAATAGATGGGGCAAACTGTTCAACAACTGAAATCTGTTGCGTCGAGTTAATGTACCTGTGAAAAATTAAGGTTGAACTGTTACCCACATAACGTGGTTCCTAGAAGTTAAACCATTAACTGAGAGGTAGTAAAGTTTCTAATGTTTAACTGTAAACAGGTTTTAGATGAAACCTAACAGTCAACGGTTGTAAAGTGAAAGAATGCACTTCTTATCTTCGCGGATAAAATGGCAATACTTGTAGGTACATACCTACTAAAGTTTGTATGTCAACATGTATTTTATTTTTCATTAACTTAAAGGTGCTGTTTATTACATTCATAGGAAACGAAGCACGTACGGTTTCTAAGTTGAAAAAGCAAGGAGAAGAATGGAAAGTATTCTGGCATCCGTCTATTACGGAAGTGGATCATAAACATGTTATTATGTTGTAGTTCACGTTACCTGTTGCGATTAAAGTTTATTATTATTTAATGTCTTTATGCGGAGCGAATAAGGTTTATAAGTCGAGTAAATGCCAATAAAAATGTGTGCGAATTACTTGGTGATTATACTTTTTTATTGAGCTGAAAGGTAATAAAAAGTTTATCAAAGAAAATATTGATGTAAAATAAAAATACCTTTTCAAAGAGTGTAAGTAGTAGGTATACTATAGTTACACGAACTATTTCATACTTCTCTGAAGGTTACGGAACTGTATTGATAGTTACCTACTTTACTTTTTATCACTGATGATTATGCTTTAAACTAAACGAGTTGTAAGGTTGTAACAGAAATTGTAAGGGCCTATTTCTCCGCCTGTGGACCTAACAGGCACTATCCATTAGATCAATTTAATTTGCAATTGAATATTTACGAAGCATTTCTGCAAGATAATTTAACCGTAACTTATCTGAGGGTGGTGACAAGGCCTAGAGTGTTCAATCTTAACCATCGGAATGGGATAAAAAGAAGCACCTTTGTGTTTGCGCGTTGATGTCTTTTGTTAGGTATTACTTTTTAGTACACACGTAAACATAAAAAAAAACATTGGTTGATATTTATATCACTACTGTTTTGTACGTATTTTTAATTTATGAATACAACAGCTTCAGTGGCCATATTTACCGTCATTACACAAAGCTTCCCATCTCATAAGAGGAAGAAATAACAAAGAGCATAACCGAACAATTTTATAACTCATACATTTAGCAGTCATAAAATTAGACTCCAGCGGATATCATTAATAAAAACAACAATCGAATCTAATTCTACGCTAAACTCGAATACGACAGCGACCCTTTATCTGAGAGATTAGTTTATAATACTCTAATAAGTCTAACAATAAGTATAGCAATCGATAGAACGGTTTAAATGCATCTATAAATTAGTGTTTCGCAAGACATCATGATAACGCCACAAATCAAGGGGCACGTTAATTACTAGACCTCGTTCAGATGTCTGTGTTAAGGATGAGACACAAACCTTACAACAATCGACTATTTCACTCACTTGCATTAGACTCGACCATTTACCAACATTAAACGTTAAAATACAATCGTAAAAATTATTTAATGCGGTCTTTTACAGCCGACTTAATGAAAATATAATGAAAATTTAATTAGACAATATATTACTGTGATTAGTTAAAATTATTAATATTTTATGAATCTGTAGATACGTAAATTGATTTTGATTCCATTAATTAGTTAATTAATATACTAGTTTTGTGCAAATGATTACTTACGTGGGTTGTCATCGAGAGCTTGCCCATCTTACACATAATTTCACTTTTTTTTTCTTAGCGGTTTTTAGTACCGAGTTAACTTAGATCCAAAAAAAAACTCCTGAATATTTTACTTTAGAACTTTGCACACTTTGCCAACACAACTAGCAATATATAAATGAGCAAAAAAATTGTTCCCATCCCTACCGCACTATATAAATAGAGATGTGAGGTTCGTTTGTACACGACCGAATTATAGTGGAACAATTAACTTGTATATACGTAAACGAGTACCTTATTGAGAAGCAGCATCTCATCATCCCATGACTCCGGCGTGACGATCGAAATTCTTTAGCATCAGATAAAGAATAATTACCTTTGTTACGACCAATCTGACGTGACACTTACTGCTTAAAGGCGTGTGAAAACTCCTTCGTGTCAAAAATATATTCTCGAGGTCTTCCAAGTAAAAGTGCGTTCCGGTAGTAATGTTATATGGAAACTAGAACGTTTTCACAAGTTGATTGCCATTAAAATAACGTGCGACATTCCGACTACCACATAACTGAGTAATATCAACGACAAGATTTCCTTTCAAAATTATGTAGTCTTAAATTATTATAGTCCTCCAGACCGTATTTCGGTCACGGCGGCCAATCTCAACGGAGACTAGCCTTCGGCGCGGGAGATATTATAGTGCAAAAGTTTGTGTGCAAACATCTGTGCTCTCTCTCTTTCCTCACTCTCATAGTCGGACGGGATGGCAATCCGACACGACCGGAGAGAGATCAGGCGCAGGACCAACGGCTTGACGTGCTTTCCGAGGCACGGGAGTATAGATAGATAAAACGTTTATTTGGGGCACTCAACAGACAGCACAACATACAAAAACACGGTTAAATAATAACTAATTACATTAGTAAATAAATAGCTATAAGGTCACACCGCCAAGTTCCAAACTCAGGCTGTTACTAAGAAATTCCTAATGGAAAACCCAGTAACACTTTGCTCGACCTTTTTTTTTGAGGGTGGGAAATCATCCAATGACTTCTCCCGCTCTGGGTGGAGCGGAAGGGCGTGTCAGACTTTTACTGACTAAAACCCACCCGTGTTCCTTCAGTTGCCTGTTGCCAAGGTCCCGGTATCCCTTTCGGACTAACCCGCAACCCTGGCAGGCATCGGTCCTAGCGGACCCCGCCAATTGTGCTGACATCTCTTTGAGGCGCGCGTGGAACACGACGCGCCATCGACCCGGGCCTGGTCCTGATCGGACGGCGAGCTACCCATTGCTCGCCGTCCGCAAGCCCGCGCCTATGGTGGCCGGGAATCCGCCTGGGATTCCCGACGCCCAGGGCGTCTCCAGCGGCGGCGGCGGTTAGGGGCGTGAGGGCGCAAACTTTGCCTCTCCCTCACGCGTTCCGCCTCCTCCTTCGCGAGCATTACTGCTTCGCAGAAGGAGGTGACTGTTTCCCATGCCCTCTCGCTCCGTACCATGGCCTGGACCAGAGCCGGACGCGAGAGGTCACCGCCGCCAATCGCCTCCAAGAGGACACGGCGGGGCTCCGCCCAAGCGGGGCAGACCTCCACCGTATGCTCCACCGTGTCCTCCGGGCGATCCACACAGTGGTGACACCCGGGCGTTTCCTCCCGCCTTATACGAAACAGGAACCTCCCGAAGCAACCGTGTCCGGTGAGGACCTGCGTCAGGCGGAAGGTGAGGACGCCGTGGCGCCTCTCTAGCCACTCCTCAAAGAGGGGACTTATCGCCGCAATTGTGGCGTGCCCAGCACTGGGTTGCGACAATCGCACTCTCCATGCCGCCATGAGATCCTGCCGGAGCTCTGTCCGCTGAGCCGCGATTTCTCGCGGCAGCGGAGTTACGCCCCGGCGCTTCATCTCCTCGCGCCACTCCCATATGTGCGCGAGGACCTTCGCCTCCAGATCCCATGGCGGTAATCCGGCCAGGAGGCTCGACCCCCTCGCGGGAGACCGTGCGGTATCCCCGAGCCAGCCGAATGGCCATGACCCTTTGGGACGCGTTCAACCGGCGGGCTGGCCGCAGCCTAAGGGAACGCGCCCACACCGGTGCCCCGTAAAGGGCCAAGGACCGCACGACCCCCGCGTAGAGCCTCCGGCAGGAGGCGTTTGGACCCCCCAGATTGGGCAGGAGACGCCCCAAGGCAGCTCCAGCCCGGTCCAGCCTGGGAGCCAAACGTCGGAAATGCTCAACGAAGTTCGACCGGCTGTCCTAGGTACTTCATCGTCGACTCGACGCCGATGTGAACCCCTCCTACCGTAATTTGGGAACCCGACGGTGGCGCGTTCCGAGGGCCATGAAAACACATGACCTCGGACTTGTGCAAGGCCACCTCGAGTCCCAGCTGCCGGATTCTATCGACGATTGTCGCAACCCCGCGTGTCGCTAGTTCGGCCGCCGCCTGGTGCGGCCTCCCCTGTGCCAGGACCAGCGTGTCGTCAGCGTAGCAAACTACACTGACGCCACTGGGGAGGTCGGCGCGCAGCACCCAGTCGTAACCGATGTCCCACAGATGCGGCCCCAGGACCGATCCCTGTGGGACACCGCACGACATCTCTCGCCGGTTCCACACTCCCTGGTGACCGGGGTAGATGACGGCCCTGTCCGTCAGATAGGCCTCGACCACACGACAGAGGTAGGTCGGCATCCGGTGGTACCGGAGTGCCTCCCTTATGCAACTCCAGGGCAGGGTGTTGAAGGCGTTGGCGATGTCGAGAGACACCGCCAAGACGACCCCACCCCGGGCCACAGCATCCCCCGTCGTGAGGGCCCGAACACTTTGCCCGACCTGGGATTCTAACCCAGGACCCCACGCTTAGCAGTCGCACTTGCACACACGACACCAACGGGGCAGGTAAATTATCAAAGTACCTAATGAAAAGCTATAATTTTAAATATAAATTATCCAATAACGTTCACAGTTACAATACTGAAACATTTAAATATTTAGTAATGAGGCGTCACGTCGATTAGCATCCAAATATATGTATATTTCAACGCCTAACAGAATAAGTTAATGGGACATATTTTATCCCGAGTTTAGCATTACATTTCCAAAGTTCTTTAATGAGATCTCCCCTGTTCTCATGACGATTATAATTGAGTATATAAGAAGTTAAAAGTCGCACGGTATCTTCATCTCAATCAGAGATAAGCGACTTTCTAATCGGGTCAAGTAACGTTTATGTTTACAAACTAGTTAAGCAACGGATGTATCTTGTTAACTGTAGTGACAAATGTTGTCCAATTGTTTGAGTAAAAATCTCTATATCTCTCAAAATAAATCGTATATTTTGATTTTCTTGTATCTTTTTAATTGGGTTGTTAACTGCTTTGTAACCAGATAACTTCAATTAAAATATTAATAAAAATGTGAAACCAACAAAGACTAGATTGATAAAAGGCACGGCCGACGAAACTTTAAGATAAAAATACACTTTCCGTGTGATTTGTGGTATTCACATCCGAATTCGATAGTTAAAATTCTACGAGCGTTCGCCGCTAATAAAGTTGTCAACATATTGAGATACAACCAATAATACCATTTCGCCCCAGTTTTCACACATAAAATGTATGTACGGAACAACTTTTACTCAACATTTTTACCGAACTTCCCGTATATATCAATTACAGACACGATTGCTTATATGTGACTCGGAATTATTGTATTAAATGGTATTTTTACACGACGTAGCACAATTTATGGCGTCTTTCAATGTTCCCAATAAGTGCGCACACGCAATGGCGCTGTCACGTCGCAAAAAGAATCAAAAGACTCCACGCAACAAGGCCTGCGGTTAGCGATTTTATATTTATAATCATCGTCCGCCGTAAAATAGTAAAAACTAAACATGCAGATATCGCTTATTTACATGTACGATGAATAAAATTGTTGCGGAATAAATAGGCGCTATAAGGAGCTTTTATTGCAAGTTTTTGTCGAATTTGCTAAAGCATGCTAGGAATGAGAAAGGTCTTTTACAAAAACATCAAATATAAATAATGTATAGCAATACGCTCACTTGAATATTGATCGATGCAGCTGTAAAAAAATAAAAACATATCAAATCAACACAGTCACCAAACGACAACCTACTTCGCAATGTCAATTAAAATCAGAGCAGATGCCATCTCAAAATTAAAATCAATAAATTTTTATGCAGCATCCACATTATTCATAAGATATATCTTAATATGATTCACATATAAGGAAGCTTTGCTAATAAAGCGTGATTAATTTCCGTGTTTAGCCTACAGGCACGGTACGGACAGCGCGCGTTAGGTGCTGCCGCGGGCCAGCGTGGCTTAGCGTAACCATAGATAACAATTTTATAAATGGAATAGTTTATTTCGAATTTAGTCGCATGAATAATAATTTAATCGTGGAACAGTGTGCGGGAATTTTATTAGAAAAGAAAAATTTTGGTTCTTTCGCATGTGTTTAAGATGCTAGGTTGTTGTTGTTGTTGCAACATGTTGCTGGTTGTGGAATAAGTACGATGTGTTAATTTAAAGTGATGTTTCTTTTAACGTTACAAGTTTCATTTAGACATTTAGCTACCGGTTTCCTAGAAAAGCGGTGGTCGTCATAAAATTATGTAATTTTCACCAGTATTTGACGTTAAGGTTTCAAAAAACGCTCGATATTGTGACCGTTCACCGCTTTCTTATGGAACCAAAGCTTTAGCCATTTAGGGTTGCATTTTCGCGGCCAATCACAAAGCCCTAATTCCATGCACAGCGTGAATCAAAATCTAGGACAAACAGGACATAATAAGGTCGCTCACCATTGTAACAAGGTATCAAACAAAGGTACCTCCAGCTGGCGTGATGTTCTCTTAGAACTGGCATAATAATTCATACAGCTCACAAACAGAACAGTTTATTATCTACATAGATGGACAGAAGTGTGTCGGTAGTAAATAGCTTTTCGTGATAGCAGAGCGCGTGTGAACCCTGCCACGACTTCTAAAGCATTGTTTATACTATCGAGCGATGGTGATCAAAAAAGTATCGCACCAAGAAGATATCATTGTGTTAAGGTTCATTCATTATTGATAAAGTTAATTATGATGTAAAATAACCATACTAAATCCAATGAAAATGTAGAGACTCTAATAAACCAAGAAACTAAGGTTTTTGTTCTAGGTTTGACTGTCTAGAAAGTTTTATTGTCAGCTTGATGTTATTTACTAGTGTCCAGAAAATTACAATGAGGTGGCCCTTTTATGGTACATAATGAACACATGGAAAATTGTGGCTGTTTGCCACTCATATATTATTTATACACAGGATGTGTATAAATAATATATGATATATCCCCAATAAGATAAGTCAAATAAAATATATAGTACAATATTACATTAGTTATATAGAGAACATAACTTTCTGTTAGATAAGGCTCATTACGACAATTCTCAGTTTAAGATCGAGATAGTGACTGTCGCTGATAAATGTGATATATTTGCCTCTTATCATACAGAAAACTAATGCTTTTATCGACGAACTATGTGTATGAGAGTATATAATAATTCAATATACTACTATACTATGTGTATATAATATAATACTACTACATACTATGTGTATGTAATATGAGAGTATATCATTTTCAACTTACTACTAAAGTTAAAGTAGTAAAAAAGTTTTTTTTTTCTGTTTTGTTCTGGTTCATTTTTATTTTCTAATAAAATTCCCGCTTAACTGTTTAGGATAAATAGTCGAGTCCATAGACAATGTACAGTCACGAGCATAAATATGACCAGCTCGGCTAATATGATTCATGCAGGGGATGTAGGCCCTACATCCCCTGCATGAACCAAAAAACTAGTAGTTTGTAGTTTTTTTTGTTAAATATAAAATACAAATACAATAATAACATAAAAAAAAATAATGTTTGGATATAGACTTCGATAAGTTACAGTCATTGTCCATCTGACAAAAATGTGTCTGGAAGGCAATTCTCGCGCATGTCGCATGCGTTATTGTCATGCGACTCGTACTTTTCACTCGTAAAAATCTACTTTTCACTCGTAAAAATCAAGTCAAGCTATTCTCGCCATGTCGGTTCGAGCATTTCTCGCAGGAAGGCCACGCGACATGTCTTAGTTTACATGCGACATGCAAAGAGTGGTCGGGAGCAGTCGATATGTTGTCGGCAATCGTACAAACGTCAAATATCATTCATTATTGTGTCAATTGAAGTGAAAGAACATATGAAAATATTTTATTAAGCAAATTATTTCTAGAAGCAAAAATGAGTGACGAATTTTTAGTTCAATTCATCCAAAACATCGTAGAAGACGCTGCAAATGCCACAATGGAGCCACTACGTCGACAACGTTCTGATATTCTGTGGACCCATTTGACCTTAGCGAGGCAGTATTTAAAAAGCATTTCAGATCAAATAAAAATCTAGCAGAAATGCTTATAACAATGATACAACCGGTGATAGAATGCAGAACAAATCTAGACGTTACAACAAAGGTTAGTATAAAATATGGTTGTACGGTAAGCCTACTAACATAACATATTTTATCTCTTCTTTCCTGACTCAGCTGATACAACAAGAATAAAAGAAAGTTCGAGTACGAAAACTAGACTTTTCTTTTATTTTTGTTTCCTATGCTTGTTGTGTGTTTGCACATAAATAGTTCATCATCTGCCTAGTCTCTTCCTAAGTTGGGGTCGAACCAGATGCCGCCGAATACCAGTATTTTACATGGAGTGACTGCCCATCTGTACTCCACAACCCAGTTACCCGTACTACGGTACCTTTTGGTAAACCTGGTCCCAGGTCCCAGGCTATAAATTGTACAAATAAGTATATACATTTAATGAATTATTGTGTTATTGCAGGTGCCTTACATTTTTTTGGTACGGGAAGCTACCACAGGGAAGAAGGAAGGGGGGGGGGGAAGTCGACAGGAGTTGCTTAGCAGGAGTAATAAATGATAAGGAGGGATAATATAGTATCTACTGATCAAGAACATTTTTTAAATAAGAAGAATTCTTTTTTTATGACATAGAATATTGAGATCGGAAGTGGATGCAAAGCCTTTCGACAATGATATTTAAAAGCTGAATTAAGCAAATAAATGCTTTGGACGCAAGTGTTACAGTTTTGTTATGAAATAAAACATGTTCTTAGTTTTCAATATTGATTTATTGATTTTCTTAATTATCAATGTCTTCTTTTATTAAAATAATGTCGGGAAACTGAGCTATCTATATAAAAGCCCGTTCAGGATGACCATCAGGTTAGGGACGAGAGCGCCTGCCTTTTCTTCTTGTGATAGAAATGCCACAACACACCGAACAAAACTGATTGATGACCCAGCTGACGCTCACCAATGTCGTGCTTGTTTCTGTTATTCAATTCTATCAGTATGTAAAAGGTTGATGCATTTTGTCAAATTTAGTTATCAGGTTTAAAGGTTCATAAGCTATCAGTGTTCTAATCATGTGCAAAGTAGAATAATCCGTTATGAACGAGCCAAGTCTTTAAAATCAGGAAATTCAGAGAAAGTAAAGCCCCAATAAAATAAAATACGATAACACTGGTTAATAGAACGGAGCGAAACCACAGAGTACATTTTTAGTTCAGACGTCCTGTCAGTCAACACTCAACACTTTGTCGAAATTGATAGAAGAATAGAATCTTCTGTCAATTTATTAAGACATTGTCAAAGTGTGTGGGAGGTTTTATTTGGGCTGCCATCAACAAAGAAAATATATGTACAGACGCCAGCAGGTCAAGCTACCCGAAACTGTCAGATTTTCCCAATCAACCTTGAACCTTAATGCTTTAGCGATAAAGTTGAAAATCTATTAAAGTAATTTGACAGATTGTAGTAGCTTGATGTGCTGGCGTCTGTACTAACATTAAATAGTTTATAATTTTTCTCTTAAATGACCCTCCTCCCTTTAAGAGAAAAATTATAAACTATTTAAAAATATTATTTTCAATAGTTCCATATTTTTGTCGCTTTTATTTAGGTGTAGTTTGGTGCGGGTTAGATTTTTCTTCTTATCCCCCATCCCACAATTTGTGAAAAAACCGCACAATTTGTGAAAAATTTACTTCACAATTTGTAAAAGTGGAAAACAAGAAAAAGTCTGAAAGTGACTGATAAATCGATTATCATCGGTATAGGCATGTGATGTATGGAAGAAGACATGCTCCTGCTATCTAATTGCGTAACACATTTTCTTAAATGAATATGACTAATCTGTTTCATTTTGTCACTTCAACAACATTCAATTGCGTTAATCACGTTGTTAAGCTATTTTTTTTCGAACTTCTGTAGCAATGGATTAGCAATCTGTTTCAAAATGATTCAGATTGTCATTGATCGTGTATTACGCAATTGGGCTGATGCTGAACTCAAATAAATTGCGATTTGGGCAAGAGGTTGACGATGGATGATGATGATGTGATTTTAATTACATGGTAGGTGTTATGTGATAGTACCTATTTTCTTGCTTTATGAGTAAATACAACATGTTTATTTTTAATTAGCTTTTATTGATTTTAGTCTATATTGTCTTGAAATTAAACAAGCTTCGTATGAATGTTTCGCTAAAAATTAGAAACATTAATACGAAATTAATGTTTCTAATTTTTATCGGTTTTGGTGTTGGTGTCCAATCTGTTCGTCCTGTAGCTACAGTCCAATACCGACGTAAATTATCCTCTTCAAGAAAACTGCAACAAACCATTAATATTTTAGATATATAATAATACACACTGCAGAATACATATTTCCCATAATAGTTGGTAATAATTTATAGAAAAGTTTGGCAACACCAAAATTCTTGTTAGAATTTAATCATTGTTAATTTTGCGCTTTTTATCGATGATTTTACCTCTAGGGTATATTATACACAATGTATAAACACAATAAAATGTTATTGCAAGCCTAATAACTGATAAAAACGGGTGTACTTACGAATGAAAAAACAAGTCGGGCATTTTCCTTCCACTATCACTTTTACGCCCTATAAACAAAACAGCGCACCATGCTTTAAAAAAAAGTGTTGGTCTAAATTGTTCACAACATAAAATAACATTAAATTTATTAACTTAGAACACATAAAAACTGAATTTTTCAGGAAGACGATAACTGTCAAACTTTGTTTATCAAAATATTGAGCTAAAACGTGACAAGCGGCGTGAAAAAAAAATCCCATCGTTCTGTCTCATTTCTTTACACGACATCGGCATATGTTGCTCTTTTTCTTGTGTGAATGCGACAAAAGTTATCAATTAGTCTCTAGTATTCTCTGTCTACGTTTTGGACGTAACGGAAATTGCTGACATCACAGTTGTCAAAATCAGTCAAGTGCATTCCGTTGTTGATATTTTAGAGAAAACTTATTAAAAAAAATCATAAAATGGTGTTACGAAATTCATAATGTATTATTTTTTAATAAATGTTTATGAAATACATATAAAATGTTGTTCAAAACCTTTTATACGCTTATCAATCATTTTTAATATTAAGAACATCTATGGTTGCGTTTAAAAAGTATCACCGTTACCTGTGTGGAATGGATCGCTACGCGAGACTTTTAAAGTGCGTTTCATCTAATAAATCCTATGCCGTAATGTTGGCTCCACTAGTGTAGGACCAATACGAATAAGCTACGCCGCTACCTAATACGTCTGTTTTAAAATTTAACTGTGGAGCCAACATTATGGCAAAGGAACTATTTGATGAAACGCACTCTAATGGCAACAATATTATCCTTCGATTCGTGCTGTACGAATGCCTCGTATGAGAATGTCACCATTTTATATGCGACATAGAGAGACGAGTGATAATGTCGAAAATGACATGTACGAGTGAAAACGCGAGAATTAGCCTCCTGGTACTTATCTTGCAGTTCGCATCGGGTAGGTAGATACGGCCAACTACGGTAACACACAGGCTAATCTCGTATTCTAAAACAGCACATGCAATGTCTCAATTCTAAAAAACTGGTCAAAAAGTCATTGACATCAGTGACAAGTATAATGTTGTGATCCACGCTTTAAGACAGGTCTCACGAATTTTTTAAATAAAAATAAAGACAATTTAATATTCGTAGTATTATCATTAAATGTATAGGTGTAAGTAATCGCGTCATGATGGCCCAGTGGTTAAAGCCTCCTCTCTCATGCACGTGGTTGTAGGTTCAAATCCGGGCAAGTACCAATGTCACTATTTCAATTTATATGTACATTCCGAGTTTATCTTAGACATTACTGACATCGGTGAAGGAAACCTGGACTTATAGTTAATATAAGTCTGGAATCGCCAACCCGTCTTGAGCTTCTCTGTATGAGAAGAGGCTATTGCACTGCAGTAGAATAATAAGTATTTTCCCATGTTTCATGGGTTTTCTGGCTAAAGACTATTGTTCCTGTCAGAGCTTTTAGCAATTTCTCATAGACCATAGCTGATTCGATTTAGCAATAGTGTGTCTGTCCTGTGTTATGACTCGTTACTACTAATGGGAGATTATTCCTGTTACTGTATTAAATATTTCACGTAAAGAAAATATCATACCGTGGGATCAAGATAAAATAAGATACGTACAGTTATTTATTATTCCATATTCTATAGCGACCATTTTGTCTATGATCCTAAGCTAGAAAATTCAGAGATAAACCTAGCTAAAGCTAGCTAACCTAGATAAAGCTTGGTTAGCTTTACTATAGCTAGAACTTGCTAGGTTTATCTCTGACTTTTTTCTTAGCTTTGTACACAACGTTGACTAAGGCAGCCACTATACTTGAAATAAAAAATAAACAGTAACCTACATACAGCATTCAACATATTTATTTTACTTTCAGATACTGTAAAAGCTCGAAGAATGCAAAACAAAGAAATTGTACTCATAAATAAAACACCTGGCGTATGCTGGGAACGATTTTTCAACGTAAGCACACGCAGGTGTTAATTCAATTAGCACTAGTGATACAAAGTGCTATCGATTTCTTGACACTTGTTCTTCATTACGTCATAGACGCATCGTACACTGATGCACCCGTTTTGTGAAAAGCCCAGCATACCACGACATGTGTCACAAATTTTACGTATGGTCTGTTCCAAAAATATCTAAGGAAAATGTAAACAAATGTATCATAAAACGTATTTTTGAATGCCAATTTGTAGTTCCACTTACAAATTGAGTACTTTGATTTGATTATTTAAATACTTAACCCCTCGATTCTAAATTTAACAGATGTTTTGTGTTTTTCACAGAAGATTTTTCAATTACAATTGTTGGAAAAAGTGGTGAGATAATTATAAAGTTGAAATAATTCTAAAAAACCACAAAATAGTCCACTTTTAAGGACTAAGTGCGGAAACCAAACTCCATAACGAACGAATAATTCTAAATACAGACGAATGTGTTATTAATTCCCTTTAGCGAATGATTACGGTTTGTGACACCACTTTCATGAGATACTGGAATGAAATTCTGGAATTCTATAGGTTTGTGTCACAAAATCAATGCAGAATTCGACATGTGTCTTGTATTGTCACAGTCGTGCGTGCTAGCCCTTGCTAAGTGAAGACTACACAGACCATAGTTCTAGGTAATGGCACATTATACCTGGCGGTTACCGTTAAAAATCATTTGTAAGCGCTTAGCTTGTGTGTTGCATAGTTTTAAATACCGAGCTCAGGTTTGTTATATGGATGAATAAGGAGGTGCAACATGATAAGTGTTGCAATAAAATGATTATTTTGTGTAACACATTACGCACTTTGTTGTAGATTGTTTCCAGATTCTAATTTGTATGATCAACCACTGTGTACAGAATTAAGTGAACATGACCGATAATATCATTGGGTCCACAGAGGCTTAGAATGTATCGAGTATCTTAAAATATGAGTGACATGTAGATAGGCAGAGAAAACATGAGTAACCAGTGTTGCAAGTCACAAGAACACTATCTCAAGGAAAAATCTCAAAATGGTGGCGGACCAACAAAAATTGATGAATCACATCGAACCGGTGCGCTCGCTACTCGCCGCCACTCGCCGTCACTCGCTCGCACTCGCCTGCAATCGCCTCCACTCGGCCCAACCGTTAACAATAACAATTTCCCGGACGCCATCTTTGTTCACGATTCAGTAAGCCACAGAAACATAAAGCTGCACGTTCTTACAAACTCGAATTTGTCACACGAAAATATAATGTTTCCCTAATTACTTTCAAACGATACTTTAAGAACATTAAACAAAATGATATAAAAATATTCCGGCTTAACTCAAACCATCAGTGTTTTATAGTTCATTAATAAACCCGACCTGAACAAACAAAAATGTCTGGAGAAATTAAAATGATTCAATCATAAATTGAAACTATGCCCAAGTTCGATACATGGGTAATAATATAACTGATAGACATTAACATAATGTGTATGAATGGATAATATAATATTTTTCCAGTCACGATTTCGAAATAAGGTAATGTGCGAGCGTATTCGTAACTCTCTGTGTAGATATTCCTGTGCTCAACGAGCGATATGATCGGACTCCCCGTCGCCTTATTGATAAGGTTTCCATACTTCCCGTGTGTATCGGAATGCTTCTGAGTTTATTTAATGTAATTCCTATCTATACGGCATTCATATACAGCATTTAATATGTACGTAGATGTTTAGGATGTTAGCATTAGTTTAAAATATGCTCCTCATTACGTTGCATTGTTCTTGTAATAAAATATTACACCTCAAGGGTTAAAACGATATCGAACAATAACCAACATTGGAAATCGAACGGTGCTATATATCAAGCGATAGAATAGCCACCGTAAATTGAAAGCAGCGATTATGATGGGCAAAATAGATTCGCCCGGGGTCGAGGCGACATCACGAAGCGAGCCGGGGGTTAAAGAGCGATCCTTCTAAGCTGGTTCGAGTTATGGGCTCAGCCGACACAATGGCCAATTTCATAGAATTTCCTTTGATGGATACCAGTTAACCTGGAGCACTTAACGGTGTTTTGCAATCATTTTAAATTAAACACACATTTAAAACGCTACGCCACTACATTAAATTTCAGTATTTGTCCGAGATTGTAAGATACTTATCTCTTATTTTGATCATAAACAGAAGTTTATTATTTGGAAAGATATATTGGAAGGTATTATTAACGTCCCGGGGAGCCTAAGATCGAAGAATTTTTTCTACGTTGTCCGTAGGAACAAACAAAGTATAGCTTTTATTAAATAATTGAAACATCGTGACTGAATTTGACAATTATTTAAACTGTCCATAAGGATTTCTAAGTTCTGCACACACATACGCAAATACAACACATATAAATAAATATTTACTAACTTTGGTCTTATCTTTTACAGGCTGAACAAAATTGTACGCATTACTATAACCAGGAGCTTCGGTAGCTACACGCAGCATGGGGACTGGTTTCTCTATGTTTTGCAATAAAATAATTTTCAATTGCGATGTAAATCGTAAGTACTAGTCTGGAGGCAGTAAGATTAGCTGCGGGAACTAAAGATATTGGGTGAGGATTGACCCAAATTTTCATAGATACGATTGGGTTTTGCTTTTCAAATAATTATCTCTAAAGATAATTCTAAGCCCTAAAGCGACGTAATATAAGAATAAAATAAATAATCAAGAATATTCAGGTAGGGCTTTATCCAAAAGCATATAGAAACTATTTTATTGGGTTTTCCTTTACGAACCCTCGGGACATGTCATAATGCTCTCTCGATTTTGCTTATTTACTAAATTAAGTGTCGCAACAGAACATTGGAAATACATAACGAGGGTTGGCCAGGGGTATGGTCATCGAGAAGGATTCGTCACGGGCGCGACACGATATCGACACGCGGCGCTGCGCTGGCGCACCGTCACGAGCGCACCTCCCCGCACCTAACCACCGAACCGTACCCCGCAACAAACTTAATGAATTTGAATATTCACTGCAACACATTTCGTTTTTTTGTATCGACGAATATTCTTCGTAAATTATCGGCCTCAAAGAATATTTTACATCAATCACGATACCGTTATAAAAGAATAATTTGGACAGTTTACATAATTATATCGAATTAACTTGCAAATCTTTCGCTATAGTTGTTTTTTTACAAAAATAATCTCCTAGCACATTGAAAGATCGAAGGTCGACGTCGTAAAGAGCAACTATATGGATTACATGGGCATCCGTCGCAATCCTTGTAAAATAAAACTTTAAAGAACATCACAACGACAATTCGACACAGAGTCGACTTGCTCAGCGATCACAAAGCTTTCTCATTAAACCGTCACCGGTCGAAGCCGTGACACTAAAAGTCATTCCGACTAAAAAAATTCTTCAACCCGTTTTGTTACATTTCTCAACGCTCGGAAAAAGAGCACAAAAGATTTTCTTAGTTGAAGCGTGACTGTCGTAATTAGGTGGCGAGAGCAATGCTCGTGTTAAACGTTGGCCGATACATAATACAGGAATCATCAGTAGTTTGTCACTGCATTATGCTCGCATGTGAGTGTCACTCGCAGTATGCGTCACGCGAGATTATCTCCGTTATTAAATAGCTGCTCGTACTATACGCAATTAACTAACATACTTTATGACTTCTTGTATGCTATGTTGTCTGTGAAACATCTTTCATCTAAAGTCACTGTAAATATGTGCGTGCCGATCGAGCTTTTTTCTCAGAAGTAAGGAGAACTGCAACTTCTATGCAGACATGTGGTTATTAATTTATGTAATAAATATTGATCGATATCAAGATCGAAGTTTTTGTAATAATATTCGTAGCTATAATTGGTTTCGTAGAGCTTACATGCTGGTTAACTTTTACGACAACTCTTTCGAGATTTCCCATCTTAGATTTTCCACTTCCCCGTATATGAACGTAAACCAAAATACGTACGTCGAACATATTCTAGTTTATGTGACTCGTGTGCCGATACATTGGGACCGCCAATCATTTACAATGTCCCATCACATAAAACCCCAGTTTAATAAGTTGCTTCCAATTTAAAATCAAAATTATTTTTAAGGCCGCTGTCTCTGAGAAGAGGAGACCCGACGGGGGCCGGATTATAAATCATAAATGCCACGTTAGCCCTGCCAGACGGCCGGCCGAGTATCGAAATTATCGCCCGCGAGCCCGCGTAAAATATACAAAACAGTTTCAGGTTACTGCGTCAAATATTTCTTTTGGACAAGAAATTAAATGCGCTGACTCATTAGCACTCAATTTTATCTTTCTAAGATCTTTCCTAAAGCGATCAGTTGTATAGTGAACACACAAGTGAATCTATAAAACTGGTTTTATGATAATAATGCGTTTATATTTAGAAATACGTCATACCAAAAACAAGTATGTCGATTAACAATATGCAAGTTATTGAATAATTAATCGCGTTAAACGAATGTTTCGCTACGTTATAGAATCATTGATTGATTCATTACATTACAGATAAATATGATTAAATTTAACAGTGTCATTAATCTAAGAATAGACCTCCCATACAAAGCAAAGCTCCCATGCAAAGTGTAATGAATACATATTCTCACAGTCCTCGGACACACGCCACGGTTTAAACTGGCTCACTACTTCCGCAGCGGACCAACTCAAATAGAAATTGAGACATTTATACAAACAAAATCGACTAACATGCAGACATGAATGACAAACTCACTCCAGTTTCTGTGATCCAAATTAAACGACTTACTTCCTTCAGTATCAGTCAAAATGTCGCATGTCACCGATGACTAATTAAGCACATTTAAAATGGTTTTAATTTAGATAAATATATGTATATAGGTCTGTGAATGAGTAAACGTAGTTCAAGAAAAAGAGTTAATGTCTTAAATCTACATAGAGGTACGGTCAGCTCTAATTAACGAGTAATTAAAGTTTTGCATAGAGTTTCAAATTGAATGCTGTGAATTTGTTATTGGTGACAAACCAACTAACATGTTCTGCATTGTCACTGCATAGTGTAGATACCTTGTTAGTTTATCAAGTTTGTATATTTCCATACTGATAAACAAATAATGTCATCGCAAAGCAATATGAGTCAAGAAAGACAAAGCAATAAATAAATATAACAATGTGTGCAAAATAAAGACGTAGAGGACAGACGTATGTAAGCACAATCTACAAATGTCAAAGATTCAAAATCTATGTCGTGCATATAACGAACACGGCACTCGTGTGGGCTAGAAAAGCAGTACATAAATTATTCTCATTGTTCCGAAAGGCGAATGATAAATGTATTTGTGTTCTTAATTTAAGTTATGCTATTGGTAAAAGTCGACTGTACCGGTCCATTCGGGAAATCTCGAAAGTTACGTTACACGCCGAGTTTGGTCATCGAGACTTGAGCCCAGATTGGAATTAGGCGCGTTAATTGATCCATGTTTATCATGCTGAAGAAATAACGGCGACATTTCTGCAATTGTTAGATTACGAGCAACTACTGTTTAGAATTGCCAATCCTTAACTGTAATTGCTCGGTGTGTGGTATGCAGTATGCAGCGGTAATTCTACATCATATATTATAATCAAAGCTCGCCCGTTTCTGCTACAAGTTTCATGAACAATGAATAGGAAAACTAAAACTGTTGTTATTGCTATGAAACAATGATTGCTACTTGTTGATGATGACATTTGTGTAGGATTTTTTGCACTCATAGAAAAGTTGATCTTATTGAATTCAGAACATAATTTACTTTGGAAGCGAAGGCTCATTTTATTTGTCCATGTAGCCGGTATCCGGCGCGGATACACCGTTCACGTCTAAACCTACAATATATCATTCGGAAGTAGCAAAAACTTGGTGTCGGATCGTTGCGACAGTAATCACAGGTGCAAAAACTTCTCCACAACTCCAACAATTACTGACCATTTAAGGCCGACTACGTGCCTTACATAATAGTTAAAATCTTAGTGTTTTCTATAAAGAAACTATCTTAAGTTTCTATCAGCTGTTAGTCTACAAACAGGGACGTTAATGTATTGACTCCCTTTTCAACACTTGTCCTGAAATAGCTCGGAGCAAGTTCATAGTTGTTAATACGAGTGTCACTGAGGACTGCTTATGATAATTACACTTACAGACACTTTGCCAACGAGATAAGTAACAACTAATTACCAGTAATTTTATAAAACATGAATGTTTAGTGATTAAACAAAAAGACATCGTGGGATATTTCAAGTAGTCAATTGAATTAAGTGAGAATGTAATTTAACTTTATATCGGCAGTGTCGCATGTCTTAGGGACAGCACACACGACCGTATCAAACACAGTCTGCAGGATTACTATTCTAGAAAAACGGCTGGGGGCGAATAGCGTTGCAATTACAGTCGGAGCGTCTTCTCGTCCGTCCGTCTGTCCGCGGATCCAAGATGGCCGCCGCATGCCTGCCCAAGATTGACTAGTAGCTGAATGCTTCTTTGCCAACGGCGATCTAGGTTGAGTCGATCTATCTGAGGGCATGCTGGCATGCAGGAATGAAGCTCTTGCCCCTCGGTAAATTAAAATACTTTTTGTTTGATAAGTGTTCTGTGATTATCTCGTGTGTTGGATATAATGCAGCCGTGCGAGACATGTCATTAAAACGCGAATTGTTTTTAAACTCACCGCTCAATAGTTGATAATTTCTAAGTAGGTACTTGGCGATACATACCTGGAACATAAAAGTTTTGTATATTAACCTCATGTGAATAATATTACCTACATGTGTAATAAATCCACCTAGCATAAGACCAGTTATAAAATAAAATTAATTTTATGTAATATTGCAGAATCAATGATACGAGTATATAACAGTAACATATTAATGGCATATTATAATAGGCTATTTGTAGAATAAGCAGCATAATATACGATAAGTAATGTTCATTTACGTGGCTAACAAATTAATGATTACCGAATGAGCTGTTTATCAAATAAGGAATGAATTAAACTCATCGCTGTGTTCGCGCAACCGCTCAGCTGAACGTTACCGAAACCTTAATAACAACGTTCACACATTAAAGTTTAAACGCTCCCCGCCCGTTGTGCACAAACCCATCATTACACAAATGTATTCGCTGTTAACCCAAAACCACATAAGTCACATTTATCGCCACATCAAAAAGCAATCAAGCGACAAAAGTTGAAGCGAGTCATCGAATGGAACTCCGACGAAAATATGTTCGAAACGCACCTAATCGATTCCACGGCGAAGCCACAGGTAAGCTTTGCCCTAACGTAATTTACAAAGGTGCCCTATAAAAAGATGGGGCGTCAGGAGCTGCATATAGAATTTTATTAACAACAATAAAGTGTATTTATTTATGCAACTATCTGCAAGAGTACTTACTACATAGCTCTGTAAATAAATACCTATTGTAATGATCCGTGTTACTTAAAGATGAGTTATTATTTGTTAACAGATTAAATATGTTGAAGTGCTTTTATTAAACCTGAATTATTAGGGCCTATTCTGTTAGCATCATGCGTTTTATCGTACGAATTATTATCTTTATGTTCTCTAGGCGCATGTCTAGTAAGTTCCTTTATGTTGTGGCGTACAAAATATTCTATTTGCGTAGCAATTAGAGAGAAAAACGGTCTTGTACATAGCTCCATCTTAATTGTTAACTTATCACAGAGTCATTAAGGTGTCACAGGTGTGCGAGACATCCTGACTACAGGCAGAGAATATTAATCGAGATTGACAGTAGGCTCGTTTTTGCATTTTTAATTTATATTCTATCTTACGCAATTATTATTAAAATAAACTTTGCGGGCATCTACTACATTCTTACCATAGATCTAAAGGAATTTCATAACCTACACTACTAAGAATATTATGTTTTTAATCAACTAAAAGCGCAAGAGACAGGTATCCGTACTACAGAATGAGAACTCCTAGTTCCTAGCTATGTAACATCATCTATGTAACATCATTTCTCGATGTTACTATTGTTTTATAGGTCTTGGACCAATAAATTCGATATGGTATATATAAGTAATGCCGCCTCCGCGTAGGGGCACTCCTGCGCATCCTTTAACTTTGCCCCAGACACCCCCCGCTGTCTCAAGAAATATGTTACCTGCTCGACGATGGAGGAAACAAACACTAACGTATAGACGACGCTATAAATTACTGAAATGACCGTGGCATTCTGATTAAGAAACTAATTTTGGTGCCGAACCATAGACCTTGTTTGTACCTCCACGTTTTTTAACAAGACATTCCGTGTTTATTTAATTTAACTAAATGTTCTTTAAACTTGATGATTGTCGTTTTTCTAATTAAATACCTCGAGCGGTACCTACCGTAACTAAATATCCTGCTTCTTTGAGACGCTTTTACTTTCTGTACGGTGGTTCGTAAAATTGATTCGTGACAGATATATGCAAGTATTATACGATTTCCGCAATAATTTAATCGGAAGCTTTCATTGAATAAATACATAATAATCAGAAACATTGCTAGTAGTTACTATTGTATTGTCTCTAATCAATAAACAGCAATAGAGCTAATATTTCATGTTGAATAATTTTATAATAAAATAACGTGTCGTAAAATTTACGATCCCACATAAAAGGCGATTGGCTCAGAGGTCTGTTGTCGTGAAAGCGCACGCGTGCTCCGGAAGCCTCTCTCCTACACGCCGCTTTGAATCTGCGACTTACTGCGCTAAACCGACTTTAACTACTGGTTCACTCGAGATAAATAAATTAATACCTTACTTTTGATTAGACGGTCATTATGTTGTTGATTGGTAGGTAAAGGCGTCGGCTTGTATTGAGGCTAAACGCCGTGGTGGCTGAGAAGGCGGAAAGTTTCTAACGTAAGCCGACAGCGTATGACTCTGTCGTGTTGCCGTACTATCGCATTCTCTGCCAGAGAGTAGGCAGTTTTATTACATTAATGCTGAAAAGTACCCGCGTGGCCGGCCTGGGCGGCACGTTTTATTTGATTGCGATCGCTACGGGGCATTAGTGAAGCCGATCGCCGAAATAGAGGTACACACGGCTACACATCAAGGTATACATTTCCAGTTTATACTGATCTCGTATCGTGTAGAATTTCCGTACAATGCGAGGTCAGCTTCTATTGGAAATTTATAGCTTGATGTGTAGCTGTGTCTACATAAACAAACAACTTTATAAATGCCATAATCAACAGTCAACCGCTTGACATTAGTTACGCAATGGTAAGAAGAAAATCGTAAACCAGATCCGAAGGAATACGCTGGTTAGACTATAAAAAAAGTTTATTGCTTATCTTCCCACTTATCCAAGAGTTCATCGACATTATGTATTAAAGATTGAATTTATAATACAGCTAAATATATACATATTTATGATTACCGTCAATTAATCAATGTATTAGACAGAAGCATGGAAATATGTGTGACCCTGTTTGTTCTGCGCGCTACGATGCCTACGAACAATTTTCCGTGATACGTAATGTTAAAATTCACTCTCTTTATCTTTCGACAAGTACACTACTACGGAAGTACGCCATATTGAATTATATTGACATATTCAGATCAGCTGTTAGCTGAAAATACTGGTATTCAGCTGCATCTGGCTAGGCAGATGATGATATTCAGATCAGCTGTTCCGTTTAAAATAGCTTTGTCCTGGATGTAACCTAGATACTTTTTGGGTTTCAGGATTAATTCAACTTGCGAACATAAAAGTAACATGCAACAACAGTAACAATGCGGTTACATTTGAATCCACAATTTCAACGTAGGTAGTATTCATATCGAAATTAATAATCATTTGATCGCAAAGACGAACTAGGAAATCCCGATCTCAATTACCACCCTATTCACATGATTATGCTGTTATAGTAAACTCTCGGTACACGAACTAATTTCACACTTGCTTTCTCAGTTTATTTAGTAAGTGTAGGCGATCTGTTTGACACAAGATATTTGAAAAGCGACGTGATAATTATTATTTGGTGTCAAATAGTGAGAAAAGTCGTGAGAATAACATCAAGTGAACGTGGGCTCGTGACTGTATGGACACTCGGACACTCGGACACCCGGACACTCGGACAGTCGGACGCGAGAGACGCCGCGCACCGAACACTCGCTTTCTGTTCAACTTTATAACTACTCGGAAACCTCATCGTAAATTGTCAATTTTACTTTTACAACTAACTTACACACACATGCGCATTTTCTTATTTTTCTAGCAAGTGTTCTGATATGTAGGTGTAAAGTTTCGACTATTTAGATAAATATCATAGCTGTTTAGGACAAGCCATAGTTAATGGGTAACGGTTCACGTATTTAGCAATGTACCGTACTAAAGCCAGCCAAAGCTTAACTTGAAGGTTTGCTGAAAACTATTAATTTTAATGACCTATGACTCATATACGCTCGCAGACGTTAGCGGTACACAGCTTGTAAAAGGCACCGTCCTACAATGAAATATTCATTATAAGCTATCGCATGACCACTCTGTGATTGTTAGTACGGCAGTAACATGAGTGAGCCAGCTATTGACCCCACTCCCGACCGAACTTATAGGTTAATAATAAATTCTATGGGAAATACGGGATCCCATTAAATCACATAGCTCAAAACATGCTACTGGCGCCGACGACTAATTGAAAATAGCGAATACGCGGTGCCTAGATTCAGTGTATTAATTAAAACTAAAGATTCTCGCCTCTCCTCGCTTACGCTCAAATACCTACTTGCTACTATTTGTACATGCTCATCCCCACCCATGTCACTACAAACTGAACATTAATGCCGTGTCGTAAGGGTTAAGTTCCAAAGTCTCTGCTCAAATGTTTCGTACACAATTTTGGACTATAAACAAAGGGCCTAAAGTCTACTTTAAGGTAAATAATAATAAGTATGAATGTAAAATCAAACAAGGAGCGTAGTTAATAATTTATTGATATAAGACATGCGAAGCCCATAAAGTTACCTTTGGCACACGTCTTGGTCTCTTTTAATTTGTAACTCGTTAGCATTAAGCAGCCGCGGCCGCTGAGCCCGCATGCTTAGATTAAGATTTTAGCTGCGGTCAAAGAACATTTTCAATATTGTTGTATTTTATTGGTTCCAATGTTATCGGGAGACTTTTAATTTATGTTGACCGGAGCCACTATCGGCTGCTAATTGTTGAACACAATATCTCGTAGCGACACCAGACAAACTTGGGACAAGAATAGACAGAAAAGCTCGGCGCTAGCTCCGTCGTGTCGTGTTGCCATTTCGTAACGTGACACTGAAGGTGATGACTAACACTAATGTGTATTTGAAATAAATAAAGAGTCATTAGAAGGATGAGGTAACAGAGCTTCATTAAGTGAGTAAACACTCAAAGCGAGCGTAACAAGCATCGGTGTGTCAAACAATAGTCATAACTGTTGAACAAACAAAAGTTATCGCTCATAAGACAGGCGTTTGGCCGAAATAGAGGGGGCGGTGCAAGCGGAGAATGTTAGAAAAACTTATAGAAAATGACAAGCGCCCGACAAGGACGGAAATAGCCATAACGTAGAAACGAGCAGGACGGATACAAAACTCGTTCTCCGGCATTCCGCCGCATGGTAGATTTAGGAACGGGGGCAGAACGATACGATTAGAAGGTTATGTTGTATTATTTTTAAGGATAGTTTAAATAATTAGATATCAATAAATAAATGAAAAATTATAGCCCAAAGCTTTGAATAAGTTCACGGGCTATTATTAAAACTTATTTACGAGGCGATGGAGCGGTTTGCAAATGCTCACAGTTCTGCCAGGGTCAGGATACAATCGATTTGTTACGTTGACAACTAAATTGATACAATGACTGGTCGTTGATCTCACGTGATTGAATCATGCGTACGCGGAATATTCCTATTGAGCTTACAATCTTTCGTTGTTTTCTAAAATAGTCACAATATATCTTCATGTGTTGGATTGTCTGTTTTATTTAATTATATGAATTTTAACCATGAGTTGAAATTATAGTTTTTACCTTTTTATCGTGTTCAAGGTGTTACGTGGCGTAGATATACATACTCGTATAATTGTAAAATGAACGATTTTCCTTGCAATTGATTAAAACCATGACGAAACAAATCCAATTGCAAACATAAACGTTTATTAAATAAGAGGTAGTATGAACGAGCTTTAAGGGGGGTGCGCTAAGGTAGCCCGCGAAATTCAAATTTTCTTACGTTTTATGCAATTTGCAGGTCAGTATCAGGTAGTATGTTGATCTAAATATTATTTGCGACCGTTACAAATATGGGTTTACAGAATTATGAACATTAGAATCAGCAATACCACTCTCTAAGTTCATGTAAGTGCATTGAATGACTATTTCATGAAATCATGACATTTGGCACTTTGACCTGCAAATTGGAAAAAACGTAAGAAAAATTTTGCTACCTTAGCGCATCCACCTTAATGAATTTTTTAATTGTTACGCCATTTCTGTAAAGAGTAAAGTCAACCATGGAATAGATTGTAGATTACTCTTTATTAAATAAACCATAAAAAACAAATATAAATACCTACTCATTTACTAACATTAAATACTTACCTGCCCCCATGGGAAGAATTGTATGTATTTTATCATAAGTACTTATCATTATGAACAACTCTCACTCTGGGACCAACCCTGAAATCGCAAAAATTAAAACAGCTGTTCCCGACATTTTGACGAGCTATGCGAATATAAATGTAGGCAACAGCTGATTTTTTTTCGCGATTTCAGCGTTTGTCCTATAGTGAAAGTTATTCATAATGATGAGTACAATGTCCCCTTAAGAGATTTCGTGTATGAAAAGATACACCTTATAGATATATTATGTAAGATTTTTTTTTTACATTACGTACTTACACCTTTTTTAAGCCTACACGAGTAAGTAAATCTAAATTTAGGTGTAAACGGTTTAATCTCGCTATTTTCCAATAAAAAAGTTACAATGAAAAAAGCTTTGTTTATTTAGCTTTTTATCATTAGTAAAAAAAGCAGAAGTTTATTTGATTAAAATTTATTTAAATTGATTGTTAAAGTTAATCTTTTTTATTTTATCAATAAATAATTGGTACAAAAAGTAGTGTCTCTTTCATACTATGTACAACTTTCTGAATAAACCACACTTTTTTAGTAATTACTTCACTTTAGAGCGGTAGCACATGGCGTATTTTAAACGCGCAGGCGACACGCGTTTCGAGAACGCGCATTTTCTGCGCCGTAGATGCCGATTTTTGTGATTTTATAGATTCAAACGCGTAGGGCCGGATTTAAAAGGTGTGGAGGCCCTGGGGTAACCAAGAAGTGGAGGCCCCTAAAATTTTATGGAAAAGGCGAAAAAAAAAAGTTTTAATTCGGCTATCGGTATCAAAGTAATTCAACGTATCATTTTTAAGACAACCAACCCAGGACATGAAAAGAAAATTAAAAAAGGTTCCTTGTGAATAAATACTGTTTTTGATTTTAAAAAAAATCATATTGTGGAGGCCCCTATTTTGTGGAGGCCCGGGGCTATGGCCCCTGATGGTCCGCCTTAAATCCGGCCCTGCAAACGCGCGTGAAACGTGATGCAAATGCGCGTGTGAAGCGCGTTCGAAATTCGTTTGAAGCGCGTACAAAGGGCCGGTGGTGGGGTACAGAAGGAGCGTGCGCTCACGTCACCGCACCGCCCGCAATATTGCCATCATATAAAGGACCATGGGGGATTTTGTATGGACTCCGTCCCCACCCTCCAACAGTCATAGGATACGTGTCAATATGTTTTTAGGGATCCCGAGAAAGACTTACTGTCTTGCTCCATTGCAAAATCAATGGGGTTTTTTTGTAATAACAAAAAACTTTTCTGTTAGCTAACCTAACCTAAGCTATAATTGCCTATCCTTGCCAAACATAACCTAACCTCACCTAACCTAACAGTGATAATTTGATCTTGGATTTTGAAGGTCAAATGGAACTCCTCAATGATGAACAGCATTTGTGTATTCTTGTGATTGGATAATTGTACAAAAAACTTTAAAAAAAACGGCTAACCTAACCTATTTTTTTTTTAATCCTCATGGATGACCTCTGCCCTGAGGCGGGCGGAGGGGTCTGTCAGACTCTTACTGACTAAAAACCACCCCAGTGTTCCAGCTCACACCATCGCCGGGGGTTACGGGAACGTAAAAATCTTCCGCAACCCCAGACTGGGGCCCCCCCGTGACCCGAGGAGTGAGGTGTTTGACTCCCCCCGTGACGTCTAAGAGGGGCGCGCGTGGAAGACTACGCACCGCCACCTCGGGTCCTGATGTGTAGGGGGCGACGGACGTCCCCCCCTACACATCAGGACCCGAGGGTAGGGTTTACCGCCCTCCACCGACGCCCGGTGCGCCTGCTGCGGGCCGGGTGAGTGGAAGAGATCTCCCTCTCCCTTTCCGCAGCCACCTTCTGCGAAACGACTGTCTCACGGAAGGAAACCACCGCGTCCCAGGACTCCTCGCTGCCGACCATCGACTCGACTACGGCCGGCAGCGACAAGTCACTGCCTTCTTCTGAGATGAGGGCACGGCGCGGCCCCTCCTAAGCGGGACACTCTGCCAGCGTAGGCCGCGCCGTGTCCTCCTGGCATTCAACGTAGTGGTGACACCGGGCGTCCGGCTCCCTGTTTATGCGACATAGGTACTTCCCGAAGCAACCATGCCCCGAGAGCACCTGCGTGACCCGAAACGACAGGGAGCCGTGCCTCCTCCCGAGCCAGCGCTCGAGCACCGGCCGGATTGCCTCGATAATGTCGAGGCCGGCGCTGGAGCGTGAAAGCCTGTCCCGCCATTCCGCCATCAGGACCTCGCGAAGCTGAGACTGATGCAGCTCTATGTGCCGCTGCATCGGTTGCTCGCCCCGCGCCCTCGCTTCCTCGCGCCACCGATACGATGACGCGAGTACTTTCGCCTCGAGGTCCCAGGGCGGGGATCCGGCCAGTGCACAAGCCGCCTCGTAGGAGATCGTGCGATACCCCCTGATGACTCTGACGGCCATCGCTCTCTGCGGCTTGCGCAGGACTGCGATACTACCGGCCGTCAGGTCAGCCACCCAGATCGGGGCCCCGTAAAGGGCCATCGATCGCACGATTCCCACGTAGAGCCGCGTTGACAGCGTACAGAAGCTAACCTAACCTAACCTAAACTTTTCAGTTAGCTAACCTAACCTAACCTAAACTTTTCGGTTAGCTAACCTAACCTACGCTATAATTACCTATCCTTACAAAACATAACCTAACCGAACCTAACTTTAAAAAAAGGAATCAGAGAAAAAAAAAATGGTCCCTGATAAAAAGAAAGGTTGTCATGAATGAGAACCATATTTAGGTCGCTATATTCTATGCCTCTTAAGTGCAAACTAAGAAAATATATAAATGTAAAATAATGCTAATATTGAATAAAAAAAGTAATATTCCAGGAAAACCCCACATTTTTGAAAAATGTCGCCATAGTAAAAAAGTATCGAACCCACCAGACGCTTCGAATGACACTAGTCTCAAGCGTGTTGGTGGGTGGGGACGTTTCTTCCCATGGTCCTTTATTGTAATGGTAGCATTATTTTCCCGTCCCCTTGCCGCATGATTGGCAAACAAAGATGACGGACCCTGATTGTACAACTGACGCGACGAAGAGTCTCTGACCAAAACACGGAAGCTACGAGCGACTACAGCGCGTCTGTATCGCTGTATATGCGTGTATACGCGCAGTAGACACGCGTTTCACGATCGCCCCGTGTGCTTAGGTTACAGGCGTTTACGCGCGTCATCTGCTCGTCGTCTACGCGTTTAAACTACGCCGTGTGCTAGAGTCCTTACTGTTTAATAAAATGTTATTTTTTTAAATATTAACAATAAATTAACCATTCGGTAATTATTCGGCAAATCAATCGAATATTCGGCCGAATACGAACAATGAAAAAACATGCCGAATGTACCGAATACGAATATTCGGCCGAACATTCGGTGCATCTCTACTAATAAGTATAAACAGAATGAGCTGTTTCTATGCATCCTGTTTGGTCATCAAATCTTCGGATTGAGTAGTAGTAAAATTCTCGCAATTCTGAGAATTGGAAATTTTCTCTACATTTGGAATTGGATAAGCCATCAACAAACTATTTTTGATTCGTATAAGGTTAACTATATCTCCAACACATTGACGCTTGTAGGATCCGGAATGTAAGTAAGAATGTAATACGTGCAGCAGGGCACAGCCTCGTGACCTATGTTATTTACACAGATTATTCCGCTACTCCCGCTGCGTAGAACAGATCGGTGCTAATACTGCAGCTGTATTGTATATAAGGTAGCATTATTGGTTTGTTATTGTTGTATTTTGTAGGGAGCCGGGGGATACCGCCCACCACACGCATGCAACACGCAACGAGGTGTCCGGTTGCTTGTCGTGTAACGTTACCGGCGTGTAACGAACCTGGCCGCGACAAGTTATGACACGCCAGCAAACGCCGACACTACCCGTGATAAAAGTTTTTTATTTATTTTTGATACCGACTCCTGTTAAAATCTTTTTTGCCAATACTTCGATCTGGATTCCGTGTTTCGAAGTTGACGTGTTAGCGTAGCACTTGTAATGAGAAAGAGAAAACTTTTCAGCTTGTAATAACTAGTTTTCGGCTATAAATGTTTTCTTTAATTTACTTTCCTTAAACTTTTTTAATTTAGGAAAATTGATTCTATTGAATTTATTTAGGTAGATAATTAATTAAGTCAAAAAAATTACATACATTTCAATAACTTTTAAAACTTTAGCTGTTGGCAATTATTTAAAACAGGGCTTCTATATTTATTCAATGTCAAATGTCTGTTAATGCACTGTAGACTCATGTGCTGCAGGTAAGGAAAATATTTGCAAATTTTGCAATGCTAGACGCTACAAATCAAAGAAGTCCCAGATCCGTGTGTGCGGATCTGATTTCTATGATTCTATGACTTCTATGATTTCTTTGATTTGTAGCATAAGAGAATGAATGGAAATATAAATACATAGGTAAGATATAAATAATCCCTAACTTAATAACAAGAAAAACTTGTAAAGCGCTCTTCCGCTCTCTACCTATTTTAAAATTTGCCGTGCCCGACAGGGTCCATAATTGTTTCTTTAATTTTTATTTACCACCTAATTTGTACATTATGGATTGCAATAAACAATTTGATTTGATTTGATTTAGGTTTCTGATAAAACTTTCATACATGCAATCATACCGTGTAACTACATATTTAGTGAATTAACATAATATAATAAAAAAATACCCATCATAAACTCAATCGATCGTACCCTCAACCCTCGAGCAACAAACACGATATTTTTAAAAATTTAAAAGCAATACGTCATATAAATTCCGAACATGGGCGCGACAATCGCCAACCAGAAAAGTGTCGTAATAATATGGCTATAAGTCATAAAATTCGCTGAAAAAATTCCATTCTCTGATACTCATTATGAATAATTCGTCCGCGAAACTTTTTCGAAAACTGTGTACACAACAGGAATTCATAAGCAGCATCTCCATTTTTTATGCTAATTAACCGACCGCAGCGTGAAATAGTTGGTGGTTAGTATTAGTTTTAACGATTTTGTATGCACATGTAGATAATCTTTACAACTTGTTCGGCACACATGGCCTATTGGCTCGGGATGCCTAAACAAATAAAATAAAGGTAAGAAAACTGTCACAGTCCCGTCCGTATTTACCTAGCATAAGCTCGGCTCGGCGTTTGAGAAAAAAATGGAAGAGAGAAAAACGCAGCGACTTGAAACTTTTTCTCGGAAGTGTCTGCGTCGACGCGCGAAGTGATAAAATACATGGCTGTATACGGTAACAAGTCTAGAGACAATGCGACTGTTTTTGTGGGCAGTAGCAGCTCCTAGATCATTACAATAGCATAAAGTAGCCAGTTATGAAGCGGCCGTCCGTTGTGAGAACGCGGTTTGCAACCGGTTTATATGGCTTAACGCTTTTTATAGGAAAAAGGATCCAACGTAACCCGAGCGATTTCTGAAACACTTGAGAACATTGAAATAGTGTCAAAGCTGTTCGCATATTAGTACCCTACAAATCAATGTTAAAATGTTGTATTTTAGAAGCCACCGGGAGCGATGCAGAGCGAGCGTCGCTACCTGTATAGAAATTATAACATGAAAGACCGATCTCGAATTATCGATACACCGCGAACAACCGATCCATAAAAGTCAGAAAAAGAAAAATCGAATATCGTATAAAATCGTATCGGCAGAGATAAGGGCGGCGACGCGTTCGTGCCGCGTAGCCCACGGCTGCGACTCGATATTTCATGAAACACCCGATTTATATTCGCTGCCGTGGTCCAGCAAAACTTTAATGTTCATCGTTCGTAATTACTGGCGAAAAAGGTAATATAAAAACATATGAACGTTATGTTCTCATGTTGATGCTAAATGTTAACTTGTGATTGTGCACTGTGATTAGTAAGGATATTCATTAAACTGTTTTAAAATAACGAAGACGGACGACATTCTTTAAGTGGTCGAATGAAAGGGATTTTTTCAGCGTCGTTTCTTGTTTTAAAACCCATAGATAATCATAAAACGAAACCCATGCCCCCACGATACTCCTGGCTTTCCATAAGCTAGGCATTAAATGCCAACAATGCGCTGAGCTCAACGTAATAAAACTAATGTCCATTGAGAAAGAGCCGCGGGTGATCACTAAATTCATAATAATTTATAATTATAAAAATCTCACAAATGACAAGACTTGTAACGTTGCCATTAAACTTAATCCTGTGTTATTCATTAGGCAATTCCAAGTTTACGAGCATAGATACCGAATAGTCCCCACTCGGATTGTAAAACTATTATTACTCGTATTATTTTGATGGCAATAATAAATATAAGTCTCCTTGTGGTAATACACGTCATAAGCAATACCTATGATTTCCTTCTAATTAGGTATATGAAATGATATTTCGCATTAAATTTTTCTTAGCGAATAAATGTGATATTTATGCGGTATTCTAGTTATTATCGAAGCTCTTACAGATAGTGTTATCTGTAATGAAATTTGATTACATGTAACAAGATTTTCTCATCTGTAAACGGTTCTTGGTATAATACTTATCGTATATTCATACAAATGGTACATAAGCACTTTTCACTTCCTCACAAGTATCGCATGACAGAAGCCTCCGCGGAACTACGACTTACTAATTAGTGATAACATCGTGGATGGAAATTTCTCATTATCTACTGTTTCATGAAGTTAAAACTTTTTTTCCAACGAGATTCCTAAAAACATATTTGTTTCCATCGGAAATTGACGTGTACCAGCCATATATAATTATAAAATAAATAAAAAATTAATGTTTTATTGACATAAAAAGGTGTTACATTTTAATTTGAACCCCTGACTCCTGAGCTAGTTGGTACCTGTGTTACAGGAGCCAGTGTCTTCAGAAGAGCTTTTGCTTATATATTTTTATTCTACATGCGCTTGCGTGTGACTATTTTCTAATCTTGATCCTTAATCCCTCGTTAATGAAAAAGCAAAACATGTAGGTACCAAAGAAAAACAAGAGCCTAAGGAGTAGTAAGGAGTGATTGCATAATATTGAACTTAAGATGTCAGACCAATATATTAACAAGAGTAATTGGAGCGCTTCATTCAGGTAGTGGCCCCAGTTGTCAGTTACAAAATTTATCAACCAACGAGTATCAACAACATACATTAGTTGCCGCTACAGCTTTTTACTTAAGATGCGTATCTTGCCACATACGGATTTTGAGACAGTTATTTTCAAATGTCGACAAAAAATGTTTGGGTTTAGTGAATCAGCAGTCAGCAATTTGTCGCTACCTAGTGGTTAATGAACGAGCTTTGCGTGGTAACCTAACATTACTGCTGTAAACTTTAAAATTGAACGTTCAGGGAAATGACAAAGTGAGTAATGTGCTCATATACATACAGCAATTTAGTTTTTCCCACAGTTATATTTCTTATTTCCAAGATAAGTTGAACAACTAAATAAATTCAGCTGTATCTACCTGCTTTGGTTACACTATTTTTACATCGATAAACATCAAATAAAAACTACAAACACTTTTAAAACATCAACAAGATCAAGACATTAACACCAGTCTACGATCTACTTACCATTTTGAGGAAAAACGACTTGAACTCGACGATAAGTAAAGAATTTACGAAGAAATGTAACGAACATACCGCGGGAATCTACTCAGGTGCATTGAAAAGGTGCCAAGAACCGGTCTCTTATGACAGTTAATACGAATACCGTTTTATTTTTAGAAACACAATAATATAAAGGTAGTCTTATGTAGCTTTTGGACCAAGTATTACGATATGTTTGAATAGATGACTTAGATAAACACAGCTTTGTTACAAAATATAATAATGTAATAGTTTGTCAACATCGTAGCAGTCGCTACGAGTTTTCGTAGCACACTTTTTGTTTTATTTACTCTCATTATAAATCCAAAGTACCACATTTTTATGATTGTGATATGAAAACTTGTAAAAAAAAACCGGGAAATGAAAGTAGAACATCTAATTTTTATACAGAAACTAAATAATAGAAAAATAATTCCAAATAAAATTGACAGACTCCATGTTTCGTTAACATACACCAATGTATACATACAAGTATACCACTAAATATTGTTTTGTAATTGTATGTATTAATCAATCGAGAGCTTCACCCGCGGAACCCGGACCATTACAAAGTTTTTTTTTCTTTTTTGTATGATTCAATCTTTAATACTTATTACTGTGACAGGTATATGCCCTTATCTGTGGCCAGGCTCTGATGGATCGATGTTAAAAAGCCTCTCTTACTGCCGAGCCTCTAATCGACTGCCCTTTAATGGCCGCCGCAAAGCTTTTTTAGAATTTTTATTTAAATGTTTGTACAAAAGTTCTGTTCTCGTTATCTTAGCACCTGTTTGGACACCGTTTTCTAGCTTCGAAGTTATAAAATGGTAAATAAATATGTTATCATTCAGATGACAGTGTTTAATCTTCTTTATTTATGTTTTTGATTCGTTTTTTGAACAGGTTTTCTACACCTTTATAAAGATTGTCAATAATTATAATTAGTGTTTATCTATACCGTTATCTCTATTAGAAAACTAAAAATATAAACATAAACTACAGTTCGTACCTACCAAATATACCAGTTCTCGTAGCTGGCCCATGTCTATTCACTGATTTAATCAAATCTGCTGTAACGTATTTAAAAGCATTCAGGTAAATGATCAGTTCTACACAGATATACTGGCCATATGTTGAACAACAATAAATATTCGTAGTAACACAGCCGGGCCTCCCACTAAACCCATGCCAGCGCCGACCACAATAGAACACGTCAGATTAAAAGATGAATGATTCCAATTTTGGCGTCCCACAACCGCATGCGCCGACTCTACCTGAGATACAAGCCTTTATTCACTTCTCCCACCTTCGTACACACTCTCAACGATTTTTAACATTTATCGAAGTTGGAATGCGCTTTAATAAACACAATTTTTAATTAAGCTGTGTTCAGAATTTTTAATGGCGGTTCGTGAATTCATCAGTTCCATAGCTAATTATGGCGGGATTGCGTTTATTTAGGATTGAATTGTGCAATGGTCGGGCGAACCAGGGCTGCATATTAAAGCTACGAGTGTCGGATATCCGACGTCGAGCTAGAAGTACAGTCGCGAGCAATAAAACTCAATCCACCATTTTATCTAAATCAATTAAGAATTGACCGCGAAACGAAAAGTTATGACTTTGTTCGATAATGGCTAGAATTGTTCAGGAATATTACCCAATGATTTATTTGTAATGATTCATTGCTATCACTTAGTTAACTCGTATAGATTTTTGTTGTCAACTAAACGGGCATGAATTACGAAAATAAATTACATGCATGTTTTTAAATGTCCAAAAGCAACAGGGCTCATGTGACAAGCTGGCTGCGTCCGCGCCGCTGCCGACTGTACCCGAGCAATCCCGAACAATGGCTGCTAATAATAAGGGACGTCGTATTTACGAGCATACGTGCCCTCCGAGCTGAGACGAGCTAGCCCTATTGTGCTCAGACCTCCTATGATTATTTCAGTCCCTTGCACTTTTCCAGAAATCCCCTTTTTAAGTTTAGATTTTATAGCCTTTAGATGGAATGAATCAGGCGTCCGCCGCGTAAATCTAATTTACGCTTTACCGAAACATTCATTGAATAGGAATTTTAAGCTGTAGTCGGTCGTAAGTCATTTTTAAAGCTGACTTTTTACTAGGTAGAAACACTTATACTTAGGATTGTTTTTGTTTAACTACCGATATTTAATAAAACTAAACTTACATGTAGATTCTTTTTATTATATGGAAACATTCAATGATGTTGGACATTGGAAAAGTATCTAACTAACTGAAGAATAAAAAATAAGCGATCAAACAAATATCATCACATCTTTTGCTAACTTTTTTGTTATGTAGGTACGGCAATAGAGTTCTAGGCTTGACAAACCTTAACCTGCAAATTAGATACTTAATCAATCATTTCATACGCGCATAATTACGTCTTTTATATAATTGTACCCATTCAGATAATTACTGACATAAGGTTAGTAATCGTTTTATGCTAGCCCTGTTATAAAAGCTGTTGCTAGTCTAGACCCACGCGGCGCGGTGACCTAAATACATGCGCCTGAGTTGCACCCGGCGTCCGCCAATCACACGCCGCCATTCAAATCGCCGGCGCCGATCCTAGTGTCTATAAATCTGCAGAGATACATAACGCAAATTATAGGTAACTGAGCTATTAAATAATATTAGCAAATACCCTTTGTGCTAATGTATCTGGTTCCTATTAATTCTGTTTATCATAAGTCTCGCAGGGATGTAAATCATTTTAATAGTGCCCTTTATGATAGACTTGTTCTTACAACATTTTTCACACTTGAATCAAAACTTCAAAAGGTGACAGCTACTGTAGGTCCTAAGTTGAGCTTTCTACAGAACAAGGAACTTCAGGGATCTTTCCAAAAGTATGATTTTTCTTACTTAGTTTTTAGGTGGTACACTTTAGGTGCAACGAAGTATGTCCTATCTGAATTCATGTTTTATAAATACTTCCACAAAATCTGCCCTTTCATATCGCTACGTTTTGTCTGCTCAACTATTTACGTCGTCCGCGACAGCCCTGAGCAGTGAAACCGCATAGTGAATAAGCAGTAACCTTGCATGGCGCCTATCTCATTTTGAAAACACCTCTGTCTCTGTTTCAAGATATGATTACTCAAAAATAATAAACCGGTTCAATAAATTATGCAAAAAACATAATGAACGGATTAGACCGAGGCTTGAAATTAAATCTCATAATCGTAATAATCATATAAAATTGAATTTGTTCAGAAAACATATAATTACGTGATAAAACGGTTACAAATTATGATAACTCCTTTTACAATGTTTGATAGATAAGTATCTTACGTGTTACGTTTTTTTTGTCAATTGAATGAATTTTATCAAATCTCTCGGGGCGATATGTTGTCCTTATTCGCATTATATACTCATGGATAAGAGCATATTATGCACCTGAGTAACAATTTATGTCTATATTAAGACTTATGTTTAGCTCTAATAAGCCTAAAATACATATTAAGACATAACTTGTGTACCTGACATTAGAATTCAATACATCGAGACACATTATTCGTTGATCATCCTGACTTATCACACTATAAATCTAACGTGAGATGAAATAACAACCGCCATCGTTATCTAAACGGTTATTTCCGGTTTAATATTTGGCTCAATAAATCTGAGCGAGTAAAAAAATAAAGTTAGGTACATGGTATCGTTAGGAACAGGAGAAGCGTCTCCCATCGACGGCCGACAAAGCGACCCGAAGCGAATTGTTACATCTTGACCGACGACGGTTTAAACCCCTCGTAAAATGCGCAAGCGGGACACCTACTAGCACCATATTAAACAGGCTCTAAAGTACACACTAAATGGGTAAAGTAAAAAAATATTTTCTGTAAGCTAAGGTGGTTATTAAGACAGCTTTGTTTTAAAACTCAGGAATGAAAAAGCAGACTGTTTCTCAAGATTTGATTTTGATCATGCTCTGGCTGACTTCGACCTTCGCATGCAAAATCTGGTAAAAAAATATGAGAACGATTTATTAATCTAACCATGGTCATTCAAATAGAAACAAAACAAAGCATTACTTGATTTGTTACAGAATGGCCCGCCCAACGAACATTTCCGTGACGTTTAAAATAAAATCCTCAAAGTTGATATCTCAATGTCCAGAGAAAAAAAATGGCAAACACCCGAAAAGTTTTTAAATAAAATTTTATAGCATTTTTTGCATTATTCATATTGTATAATTATCGACACGCTTTAAAATAAGTATGCTATAAAGTTTATTGATAATTTAGCACAAAGCTCTGCTCTGGCTCTCGCTCTCTCGTAGGTCGGATTATCCCAGCCGTTGACAAGAAAGATTAAGCCAGGAGCAGATTAAGCCGCGCTCAGTAACAGTGTTAAGTGAGAGATTAAGTTTTATGTGAGCAACGGTGCTCGTGTGAAGTAAAATGTTTGAGTTATGAACCACTTTGTAAAGGGTGAAATATTAAGATGGCTCTATCATTTTCTAAAGGATATTTTTTCATTTTCTTGATCAAGTATTATCGGGTGACGGAAGTGGAAAATATAGACTTCTGTAGTTTTTCATTTGGAATATTGGCGATACATTGGGAACCTTATAAATCACAGGAAAAGTTTCCATACTAATATTTAATCATTTCAGAATATCAAGGGGGTTATGAAAATCGTAGAAGTCGAAACAAATAGCTCTCTGAAAAAGAAACAGGATAAAGCTTCAGTACCTACGTACATAATATTTATTCATATTCAAAATATTCAAATTACATTGTAGTGTATTTTAAATCTCCTCACTCATCCTTAATGCGGGAATTATTCCCTCCTCATCTACATTTAAATACGGCTACTTATAGAACAGCGGTGCGATACTTCGGGATGGTATCATGATGCGAGCTGCTAACCATTCACTTATAGGAATGCAAGCATTCACAGCGAGGTAAAGTTTAAAATAAAAAAAAACTATAACACGTGAAGACTTGTATCACAATATGAGCTTTCGTCGCTCGAGGGATGAGCGAACCTTTTAAAAGCTTTTCCGAGGCCGTACAGGGCATTAAGCCCAAGTGAAGATAAACCTGGTAACAACCTCCGGACGATATGTTGCCTGCACCATAAATATATTTATCTACTTTGCTTTTGTTGCCAAGATAAATCGGCTCGTTTGACTAGTGCATCGTTTCCAGATTGAAATATACAAAGTGTTACCACTTTGTCTGAGCATTCTACAGGCGTTGTTCAGGTTCTAGTTCACTTATTTACGCTTTCTTGCTATTTGTTAAATACTGAACGTAAAGTGCTAAGTTCATTACCTCAGTAAATGTGTAAAGTAATTGAAACGCGGCAGTAATTTTAAAATGGTGCTTACTTCTATAATTTGTTACTTAGCAGAGAGTTACTTGAATACTTATTTTGTTTTATTTATTTGGGAGAATAAACGGTTACACATTACTGTAAAAAAATTTGAGCTACAGAGTGAGTAAATTTATAAACCCAGGACATTTTCCACATATTATAAAGATAAGTTATAAAACTAATGCGATGTGCACTGACAATTTCACTTAGAATGAATGCATCATGATTGAATACACTGAACACTGCATGTCAAAACACCGTCAGTTATTAGTTGTCTCGCTTGAAGTCGCCTGCAACTTTTTGTACAAAAACGTTATGTTTAAAAGGTTTTTTCTTTATTATAACATAATTTGGGTGCATGTTTTAATGTTGTTTCACAAAACATTTAAAAGTATTCACGACCCTTGTCAAGCATGTTCCTACACATTTGTCCAAATGCAACTTTACAAGCGCCATCATATAAAATCACCATATTTTTTGTAGACTGCATTCAATTTATTAACATTCGCACTGCTCAACTTCCAGGACTTCACAATGACGGCAGAGAATACTTTACATATACTTTTTGCTACTTAAGCAACGCTTTGACCACATTTGCTTATTGGAATGATTACTGCGAATTTGGTTCGTGTTTATAAGAACTCGTTTATCAATTTGGGTATCTAATAGGTTTAACAACACTAAGTCACATGTTATACGGTATGTAATCGTTAACAAAATAAAGTTACACAACATCTATCATTAATGTAAGTAAATAACGTAGCCATAAATAAATAATTGTAAACATTACAATTGACGCTTACAAAATAAAATAATCCCGGTTGAAAACCAATGACAAAACCTCTCTCGATCCGGAAACATATTCTTAGTTCAGATAATATATGAGTGTCGCTTAAGCAAAAGTAACTTCGATATTTCAAGCGGCAGTTAAGTTATTGGCCGTTATTAATAATGCGCCTTTCCTAACTTAATCTGACTTGAAAGGCATTGAGTCGCGCGTCGTGCAGCCGAGGCATTGTTCAGACAATACTTTAGGCGTATGTGCGTATAATCGTGTCCCTATATCCTTTTACAGTCATAGGCATTTTTACATTGAGTCTATTAAGCTGCGGTTAATCCTCTTCAATGTTATCCCGGCTTAAATTCCATTCTTAGAAGTAGAATGATCAAATAGAGCACGTCATTATGGAGGTTCAAGTTTCTCAGTGTCTCAATCATGGAGACTACAAGCATTCGTGTACCTACTAACCCCTTAGAACAGAAGACTGACAGCCTAAAATATAATTGATTCCAATTAACTTTCGATAGTGTCATCGTTCACTTAGAACTTAATTTGCATTCCTGATAAAGTACATAATCTCTGTTACAAGTTTACAACATAGTTTACTCTGAAATATTAAATGTACTTATGTACCGTTCAAATAGTAACACAACTAAGATAAAATAGCGTAAATATGTTAATTATCTTCTTAATAGATAGTAAAGAAGTAATTAATAATATATTCATGTTTATTTACAGTATACATTTTCCATTTTCAGTCTGTGGTTAAATGCAATGATTGCACATCTGTCTCTCGTTCTCCTGAACGAAGCTCGACAGAATTATTCGTTTTAATAACTACATTACTACACCGTAATATAAACATTTATTTTAAGTGTATATTGGTGCAATAAGTTTCAAGTAAAACTGCTTGTATTGGTATATTAATCACCAGAATTAATATGTATTATGAGCACGTTGACTTGGCTCATGAATCTCTCATGAAACTTGTAACCTGTACACATACCTATCGATACTATTTAATTTTTTTAGACGAAGGTACAAGGCGATGGTTGTGGACCTTATTTGAATTGAATGTGGAAAAACAGTGCGTACATGTGGCGTGGGTGTGTCCCTCCTCTGGTCCTTTGAATGTTTGTATTTGATGAACATTGACTTTGAATAATTAGGCGCAGGACGAGCATAACTTTCAAACTGTGATTGGAAACAATTCAATTTATTTAAATGAGTACCTACATGTCGTGTTAAAATTATTTGACTAGTTAAAGATGAAAAGCGATTTTAGGAATTCTACACATTCCCCAGATATTACGAGATCCTTGAACAACTTAACTAAATTCAACTGAAAAACGTGTAGTGTTTTCTTACGAACGTTTGACGACTCATGAGGCATAAAAAATGTTCCAGAGCGATACATTGTTTATTGTTTCTACATCAAAATCATTATAAATCATTAAGGCGTCGGGTATGTACTTGAAAATACTCACGTCAATCGTTACTCGTTAGCTAGGCTGGCTCAAAGTTAACTCCTAAAGAATCCAAGTATCTCTTGAGAGTAAGCGCTGTGTCATTGCTTGAGCCCAACTGAACACAAGTGCTATAAGGTAGACGTTTCCTGATATTTCATTTCCATAGCAGATAGTAATTAAACTTTACGACCATTTTATCGTTAATTACTGCTAAAATCTGACGTTTTTTAATTATCATATCACCTGTTAAATTCTGAGAAAGTCTTCGTCCGTAAGCTATAAAAATCTGATATTTAAAATATGTTGTTATAAGCTTCATTTATTATCATTATTATTGTAAAGTATGCGTGGAACATAAAATTATTTCATTTTACGCTGATTCAAGATTAGGAAACATGTCGTGCTCGTAAATGTCATTATTATGAGAGTATAAAAAAATTAATAGCGTTAAATTCGTCTCCGCGACTTTTTCTATTCCTAGCTTCGCTAGAGGAATACGAACGATTGAGTGGCCATAGGTTGGCGTGTGGGCCGTGGAGGACTATTGAGGATTTTCTCTTTTTTTCTGCGTACGCGCGTCGTGGCCCCGCCGCTCTGCGCCCGCGCCTCGCCGCTGCTATGCCGGCATTGTCCACACTACACTAAAATAGCCCGCATTTTAGTGCCACAGCAAAATGTTGGAAATACATAACGCATGAGTTATGGAATTTGTGTGAGTAAACTTAAATGATTTATTGGGACTCTATTGCGTACTTAACAATAATTGAGTTTGCCAATACGAAAGGCTCGTATAATTAGTTTTCGTTTTATTGAGCAAAGTCCATAAAAATGTGCATTATCCTTAACTAACTGCTGCAAAGCTGTTGTAATTACGAATCTATTAAGTCAATCACCTTTAATTATAGAATATTTTATATTACTTTATTCTCTATTGACTATTGGTTTTTGTTATTTCGATTGAATGTTTTATTTGAACTTAGGTACACCTCTGCCTAATCCTTCGGGGATTATAGGCGTAATGTTATGTTATCTTAATACGAGTTTAGGAGCAAAAATTAACAATTGAAAAATCTTTGTTATGAATCGCATTATATTTTATGAATAAAGTACAATAAACTCATATCGTAGACTTGTCGGGAAAACATATGTAATGTACTAAATGGCTTACAATTCATATTACAATCAATATAATAAATACACGTGTCGCATTTTCAAGCATTGTCTGGTATAAACAAACACGCTAATGCCTCGAGCAGACTGTAAAAATCACGAAGGCTTCACGGCGGAGATAGCAACTATCTGAACGATTACTCAAGGGGACATGGTACGAATAAAGCGCACCCTTATCTTGTGCTTACCCGTTGTCGTAAAGCTGGCCATAGTGTACTTTATGTCACGCTATCCTGAAGGCTAATTTACAATTTAATAATATTAGCTGCATTTGAATACGCTGGACAGCAAAACAAGTTCGAATGAAAGTAATAGTTGAATGAACTTAAAATTCTAATCATTATAAACTCGCAAGTTATTGATATGTATAAAGTAGCGTAACTAGTGAACTGGGCATGGCTCTTTATTTATTTTCGTTTTTTTATCTGAAATTTTATGAATACCTGTTGTGTAATCTAAATAAATAATTACATCGTTCCGCTTCTAACAAAGTTTGTATGGAATGTTAAGCAAGATGGTGTGCATATTAAAATAGTTAACAAAACTATTATAAACGAGTTCAATTACAGATAATCAATAGTTTATTAAAAGATCGCCTCATTAAAGCTCTTTAAAAATGTACGAATCTACGAATGTAGAAAAACGATGCTAAAAACTGCTGGCAAAAACTTAATAATAAGGTTTAATTTATCTTTAACGTTAATCAATATAAATAAGCGTTTTTTGCATAAGAACGTAAGTAAATTATCGGAATATTTATATGTGTAAAGTATGGATGTAGCGTGCAATGAGTCTGTCACAACATGAGCGCGAGGAGTTGTTCCCAGCCATGGTTAATGTAGTGGCATGCTTGTAGTCCTACCATATATTACAGCCTACAATATCGTTACTCAAATACGGTTACCTAAATTAAATTTTAATTAATAGCATGGAAGTAATTACCCTACTACAGCGTGGTTTAACAGACCTGTAGAGAAATTTAAACTATGCATGTTGGTAAGCCTCGATAAAATCAATTTTGTACTTTACTGTCGGATGTCATAATAAATACTGCTATATAGCTTTTCATTTCAAGAATTATTTCGATCTCACTACCGTTCCACCGGTTAACCGAAACCAAATCTTACCAACTTTTATTTTAGACCAAAATTGAGTTAGCAAATGTTTTAATATGACGGTATTACCTTTCTCATGTTTCGTGGACAGTATTTATTTTTGTATGAGTCCAAATTCTTGTTAGAATCGAGTGGCGAGAAGAAACTGGTTTTGAATTGTATCTGGTATAAATATGTAGATAGTAACGCCCCCGAGGTGATCACTAGTTGTTATAAAGCATTTTAAATATTGCCTCGCATTTCAAATAATATGATATTTTGTATCTCTATCAGGGTTGGGAATTTATATTTTGATTTGCTCTTTTAATTTATTGCGTATCAAGTTAACGAAACGATCGGACGACTCGTAGATTACTCAAACGAACACTCGAACAAGATGGTGGGCCGATAAGGTATCAAGTTATAACTACTTGTTACATAGGCCCGGCCATGTATAGGTCCTAGGTAGGTACATTAAATGTTTTCAAAACACCATTTATATCGAACATAAAGTTAGCGGTAAGAATATAAAACGAGACAAGAATATGAGAATCCAAGTAACCCTCTCTGTGCGTAGATCAATCCTGATACGATTCACATGCGTTATGATCCCTAGACAACATAAATAAAGAGATTACTTGGCGTCCAAACATCTGCAGTACACATACAGTCAGTTTTACTAAACTACAGGTAATTATGCCAACTTTGTGCGTAATAACATCAATTTAATTTCTTATAAGCTCAATTAATACGATCAAAACATGGACAAGTCTTTTTTTCATTGAAAAGCGACCGTCTGGAAGCTTATTGCAGTTATAAATACGTGCTGTATATGTCACTGTTCAATCAGTATTCAGAGCTCATGAGGCAGTGAGAAGGAATTAAGAGCGACATCATGTGATCCGACAGAGAACAATAGAGACAGTGCGGAACAAAAAGCAGCAAGCGAGCACAAACAGAGCAGAGCGTACCTGCGCCCGCGCACCGACCGCGGGGTATTAATTAGTAGCCATAGGGTGACAACGCCACCCAAAAAATCGGGAAGCGAACGCTTTACGACCACTGTGGAAGAATTTCTCATTCGAAAAATACTTTTTGGCGGAGATCAAGTATCCTTTTTATGAACCTTTCACAACTTACCTTTTGGATAGGTATTGTTTTAATTGAATACCTCTTTTTACGGGCGAGTTCGTTGTCCGAAAAATTAGTCGTAATCATGGTTCTCCTAATTAACGAAAAAGTGTCGCCATATCGAGGCGCCAGAAAAGGATGCCCGAATTTCTCGTGCATTGGCCGTCGTGAAACTCAAAAAACCGTTTAAAAATCACTCGCTCCGCCCATCGTCCGCCCAGCGACTCCTGCGCACTTATGATTTATCGTGACGAGGACAACCCGCCCCTCGCGCTAACTACCCGGCTTCCGCACCGCTAATTATACGTACACATAGCCCTCTCAAAATCTTAAATCGCATTCTGGATTCTGTCATCGGGAGCCCGAATCGAGCGCGCCTCGCCATAATCGAATTCGATACGGCTTATTCGTCTTAATCGTTTAACTTCAATTCACGTGCTATATTCGTTTGTTCCTTCGATGCTACTACTGTTATTTATATCTTTCCTCAAAATGTTATACATAAAACATCATTTGAATAGAATTGATAGATTGGATTAAAGTTTCTTTGTGTAAGCTAAGTACCTACCAAAGTTCAATGAACTGGTAATTGATTGAGTTTCTAAAGTTCCTCGTTATTGAATGACGCAAAAAGCTCACTGAGTAGAGAGAGGTAGGTACAGCAGACGCTTGAAAAATCGTATCAGGTAAATTTTCTGTTTTTAAAAACTATTATTTAAGCAAAAGAAAAAACGCGATGAACTACAACAATGTGATGCGCTATCATCGTCCAGGTATGATCGCGATACGACATTTTTATAGATAGAAGGTAGTCTGCGTGCTACGTGTTAAGTAAAATAATACACACGTTGTGCTGTATTGTTCGCTCCTAGCTGATTTAGTAACCGGTCACGCATCAAGGACGTGGATCGAACGTATTCAGAATAATTTGGAAGTGGACACGGACAGTTCTCACGCTATTGGCATTCTTACGCAGTAGATAAGCTATTCATATGCCTGCGTCCGCGCATAATGTCGCCATATATTTCTCTTTAATTCCCTTCGGTAAGCTACATCGAGTCGAGATTGAGATACACCTTCAAACTTTACGCTGACCTTCGAACGTTTTCGTTACGACTATTAGATAATAGTCGCTTCGAAAAAACTGGTATTAATAGTTATAATATAATAACATCATCCGAACAGAGAATCGTTTTAAATATGATCAAATAGTTATCTGCTTTTAGGCGATCCAATTACTTGAATTTTCACTCTCTAATCAAGCAGTTATTCCTTATATTACACACTAGCTTCCGCCAGCGGCTTCCCCTGTGTGATATCTTTATAAATTATAGCATAGGTTACTCAGTGATATTATAGCATTCAAATGGTGAAAAAAAAATTAAAATTGGACCCTCCGTTTTTGAGTTTATTCATTACAAACAAAAATATAAGCATACAAATCTTTTCTCGTTAAAATATTAATGTAGAAGTATATAGAGAGTTAATAGAGGTCATGATCCAGCTTATTTCACGTGGAACATGAGTGTGACCCCAACTTACAGGTGCAAGTTTTGATAAATCGATCATTCATGAAAGCAATTACGTCTAAATATCAATATGATTAAGTATTGCGTGCTGAGGATAGTATTCATCCAATGTAAGTAAATGTAACAATTATTCAAGAACACACAAACGCAGCGGGTAGGTACCCACGGTGTGTGTAACTAACACACAGAATTTGTCCATGACAAATTGGACACTTAACCGACAGACGATGGTCTGAATAAATTATTTACAAGCTTAGAAAAAGGTCCTGTTTGCTGTGACTACAATGATCTAACGAGTGTCTCGTGTTCTTGTCATGATACGATGCATAAAATTAGTATTTATTCACATAATAATCTAATAAATTAGCCGGCTTCACTACACCTAAAAGATATATATTGGACACATTGTATTTGATTAGCGGTCGTGGGGTCAAACTCTTCCCCGATGATGTTTGGAACTGGACACAATCCGACACAAAATGATTTTATTGTGAAATAACCTCAAAATATTTTTGAGTAGCCGTTCAGTCTTAAGTCTCTATTCATGAACAGGACTAACCACTATATGCATAAAGGGACTAAAGGCTCTTACATACTGGCGCGATTCGCCGCGCGACGCGAATTTTAACAAAACAATTTCTGAGAAAACTTCACGGCAAACAATGCGGCGGAGTCGCGTCGCGCGGCGAATCGCGCCAGTATGTAAGAGCCTTAAATTGAGAAAAGTAAATCAAATAAAATACGAAACTGATAAATGTAGTTCACAATTTATCGACAGTTTATAAAGTAACGGAAATAATAACGATAGACTATAAAATAACCAAGTTCACAATTATACTAAAATAAACAAAAAATATGACACAAAACTAAGCCCATAACTACCTAATTATAGTTAAACACTATTTAATTTGCTCAAAGTCTAAACTTGTATTATTAAACAAAATATATTATCATAATAATAGCAGAGAAGACAAATGACGTACAACTTTACTTTTGTTTTTAATCTATTCAAACATAATCTCTGACTTTAACTAATAGACTGCATCAGTCGAGATTAATTAACTTCCTAAATTCTCGACCAGTTTTTAAAAAAATCCTCTGAAAATTAGAAAAACGATCCACGTTTACTATGCGTGCTCGTTTTGGTCATCTATCTTTCTCAATGTCACGAACTTTTTCTCAGTTAACATAATAAGCAAGTGTTCCTAACAGTTATAAAATATTTTTTATTCTGTTGAATGGTAAAAGTAACTTATGGGTCAAAGTTAATTGGGTAAAAGCTCTATTGGAAACTTTCTATTAACGTCTGAAAAATATGTTCGACTCACAGTTGACCTGTATATTTCAGCACAAGTATCAACCCACGTTCCTTCTACTCGCTAGGTAATTAACCAAGAATATAATTTAATATATCAGTCCAAGTTTTAGAGGCAATATATAAAGTCATGAGCTATCTAGACAGATAGGGATTGGTATAGGAATCAATATAAATAAATTGCCCAATAGAATTGCCGGAGGAACACGCCTGGCTTCAGATCAGATACTATAAGTCAGCACGCAACATATCAATTAAAGGGTGTATTAAACATCCTCATCTCCATACACAGAGTGTGATTTAAATGCGAATACTGCATACTATTTTATTTATTGACTTGTTACTAGCCGCGACGTTGCAATTGTGTCATGTGTGAGTTAGTGTTAGCTGTTATTTCAAACGTTGTAATATCAATGTTTAATTATAGACATTAAAGCGGTTTGAACATTGTTATTGTTGTCATAAACACCCTGTTATTCCTGATAAGTACGAGTAAGTGTCTTTAAAGATGTAGTCTTTATCTCTATAAGTATCTACATTTCACAATAATATGAAAATAAGTACAGTCTTGTACAGATACGTCTATATGTAAGTGAAAAGGCAATATTATTATGCGTTTATTTACTTGAAAGCTGACATTTCCATCAGACGGAGGAGCAAAGGCTATCTGCATGTATACGTACTACCTTACACGAGCCACTAACGCCGCGAGATATCTCTGTTTTGTCATAAATCGCAACTTTATTTACGATCAATATCTCCATGTGATTTATAACGACAATGCTATTACGTCCTCTCGATACTTATGCATGACCATCCTTTGTCTTATTATGAGATACGATACTTAAAAATATCGTATCAACTGGAAGTTTTTCGAAGCTTCTACGAACTATTTTAAAAGTACGTAAGTGTGTATCTTTTTGTGAACATCCTGTTGATACTCATTTATTGGTAGTGGTTAAATAGTATGTCTTCTTATACGGTCATAATAAGTGTAGGACAAATGATTAAGCATGCATGCTCAAATGTAATATGCTTCGTAACACAAATAACTATTTACACTAAGTAAGTACCAAATTAAATGACTAACTAATTATACAAATCAATACAAAAACCAAAGGACACTTAGGCGTCGAAGTATTCGTCCGCATCCCTGTCATCCGGAAACGTGCCCAGAAGACTGGCAGCATTGCCACGCTGAATGGCAATGCTAATTATTTGGCCATATACCGAGCCAACTGAGAATTGTATTTATCTGCACTGATTCTCCTTTCATTAAATTAAAAACATTTTTGCAGGTAAAATGTGTTAAAGTTAAAAACGGCTATAAGAATTTTCCTATAGCCGTTTTTAATAGGTATAGAGATTCTAAAACTGTTATAGCCATAGTGCCATTATGGGTGAAGCCGTGGGAAGTCTGTAGTACTCAAATTTTAAAATAGAAGTCATTAAATGATGCGTGTGTATTTTCTCTTCGAAATAAGCTTGCAGATAAGGCCAAATACCAACAGCTATGATCTTCTGCTCATAAATATTGATTGTCTTCATCAATTTTCACATTCAGTATCTACATGACTGCATAGTAACAACTTCACAATGGCTTGTAAACGTACCAGTTGATGGATCCGTCAAGAATTAATTTATTGTATCGTTTTAATACTATCCCGCGATCAGTGCGTGTACAGCCGCTAATTAAAAATGGCTGGTGTGTTCTGGAAACCGATCGTCTAGTCAAGTTTTTTTTAAATTCCTTGATGGGCAAATGTACCGTTGACCCCTGTGGACATAAACTATCCGTAGAATTGGAGGAATCTACCTGAATCAGCACCAGCTCATACATAATTAAAGCATTCTGAACTTTTTCTAATTTCGACCTTTTTCCTGGTGAGATATATGGGCTCTATGTCCATAAAATGAGAATATATTTCGTGTATTTGGAAGTCGTTATCGCATGCAATCGCAAATTTCACACTAACTTATTTTTTTTACCAAAAATGGGTGTCTATTTACATTTTAGGTAAAATAGCGATACACACTGAATTTAAATTGCTTAATCTTGGTATTTATGTAGCAGGAATATTGTATAATATGAACTTTCATAATGATCCCAACGCACGAGTGAATGCGCGAATCGAATATACAAATAATTGTTTAGGTAGGCACAAATAACAATGGTAGCTTTAAGCGATTTTAGACCTTATTGCGAAACCCTAGTGTCCAGAGTCTATATTCTTATTTTATCTTATGATGCCTAAACATAAAGTGGGTCGTTATTTTATGCAATTTATCCAATATAAATAATTCATACTCTCCACTTTACATTTCATCATAGTAGCCAGACATGTACTAAAACAGCTTTACAAAAAAGACGAGACAAAATTAAATCATATCTTATCACTTACCAGCAAAAACATCAGCTTTTGTGGAATGAATATATTTTTTTTTTAATGTCATATTCTCAATCTTCTCTTTTTCTCCATAAGAACAAAAACACCTTTCGTTAGGCATCCAAATTCCAAACTTAACCGTTTACCCGCGACATATTGTTTCAAAGATAATTTCTCAGCGGTCCATCACTGTCATAGAGGTGTGTTTAGAGCGAGTTAGATACCTAAGATAGCATAATTATTCAATAATACTGTTACAGCCGTCTCTAAAATAACTGTGCCCATATAATAAGGCTTACATTTTCATTACAAGCTGTTGAGTCGGGTTGTAAGGTTATCGTTCAGTTACGCTAGCGATCGTTGTCACCGTCCTCATAAGTACTTCTTGTCTAAAACGGTCAGCTTTAGATCGTTCTTGCTGTTTCAAAGTGAATTGAGCAAGGTTTATGAAGTCACTGCGGAAATTCTCGTGACTTATCTGCATAAGACTGTAAGTGTAGTCAGTTCTTTGGTTTAGTGTTTACTAGCTGATGCCCGCGGCTTTGCCCGCGTGGATGTCTCTAACACTCTATCCATTGGTGAAAACAGCATGAAAATCGGTGCAGTAGTTTTTGAGTTTATAGCGAACAGACAGACAGACAGACGCGGCGGAGGAGTTTGTTTTAATGTAGTGATATGTTTTTGAATAAATAACATAACATAACATCACGCCTGTTTTCTCCGAAGGGTTAGGCTGAGGGTTAAGCGAGTTGCACCTAAGTACACCCAAATTTCGCCAGTTATTCTAAGTCCCATGTAATAGGGGTGCGAACCTATTGCCATCAATCAGGCAACTCCGGGCTATTACTAAGAATTTACAGATGGATAAACCCAATAACACTTTGCCCGACTCAGGAATCGAACCCAGGAACTTATACTCAGCAGTAGCGCTTGCACTAGAACAACGAGGCAGTAAATTAGTAAATAATAATCTTTATCTTGTTCTTCAAGCAATGCAATGTACCTATTACTTTTGGGTTACCGTCCTACACTGTTCTTCAATGCTCACCGTTGCACAAACAATATGACATGTGTTTAAAGATTATAAATATGGCATAGGAAAAATGACCACAGAAGTTATTTTTCACCCTTGCCCAACAAACTGCATTATTTTTATTTTACCACTACAAAACTATGGCTGTGACAAGCTAAACAAATCCTTATTCAATGTTTTTCATACATGACTAAAACACAAAGAGAGGGAACACTAACCATGCAGCTAAAGGAGCTTACATGAATTTATTCATCTCCATATTAGAAACCCAAGTCAGGTAACAATATAACGCTTCAGTCTATTCTTAGGCACACAATATATAGCCTCCAACTACCTAAATATTGCGTGTCCGGCGAAATCTGCGGCTAATCAAAGACTATGTTAGTCTATCAACATCTTAATGTTCCTAGATAGACCCAATTAGCCCACTTTTGAGTTATTTACTATGAAATTTATTGGAAAATTCAACTTTTATTGTACGTGATTAAGTTTCGAATAACTGATTAATTCAATAAATAAAATGAATTTAGAATTAGCCTTTCTAACCGTGACGTTCCGTTATAGTCTCACGCGCACTTATGAGATTTGTTTATAACTTTAATATCTCTATCAAGTTTAATATATGCGTTTAGGATTTGTAAAGGGAAGCGTTCTTTTATTTGTACTCTGGAGCGTCGTATTTTCCAATTTATTTTATTTTAGTGGTCATTAAACATAATTTATTACTAAGAGACCGCTATTAAAAGGCTTAGTGGAAGTTATCTGTAGTTTCGCTTCCACTTGTCATTTTTATTGATCTAAACACACTTACGAGCTGGCCTGAATGGTAATAAAAATGGGGTTTCACATGCACTGGAATACCAGTACTTTATGAAACAATAACATACATGCTCAAGGAATGAGCTAGGTTATATACTGAGGTACTTACACAGAGTGGGAACAAAGCGCAGTTATTTGTATTGCCATGTTTACCTGAAACGAAGAAAGGAAGTGTTAGTTATTTCCAAACGTGCAATCATGATCATAAAGTTAAACCCGTTGCATAAAATACGGACACGCACGTCTTCCTCTAAACATTTGGGCATCGACAATAGCTTGAAGAACAAAGACAAGGAAGAGGACATCACTTACATTTAGAATTCCATTTGAATTTAACAAAGGAAATGTAACGTAACAGTTATTGATGTTTAGGGATTTTACGCTTCAACTAAGGCTTCAATTTAGACACATTCGGAATTTCGAATATGAAACTTTGTGAATAAGCTAATTATTGCGCCCCGCGGTTTCACTTGCATAAGTCTCAATCCCATGAGAATATCGGGATAAAAGTATCCTATGCCCCAAGCTAGGTCATGTGGCCTACCCATGTGCCAAATATCCGTTCAGCCGTTTTGGCGTGAAAGCGTAATAAACAAACTCACTTTCACAGGATGTTGCAAGCTGCCTGAGCATTTAATTACTAAATGTAAACCTTCTTAGAAAACCATTCTAAGAAGGTTTACGAATACATATAGTAACCTACAAATTCGAATGTTGTCCTCTAAAGATCAGACCAGAGACTCATGGCAAAAAAGGTGCTCCACGTTTAAGGAGTCTCTTTATACCTATCATATAACTGATGAACAGCTGGTAATGAGTTAGCTAATAAGTGCAACATTGGTGACTGGCTTGTTTACTCCTAATATATTCCGCCAAACGTATCCTATCCTTATTCAGCTCACATCGAACAAGGTTCTGCAATATTAATAAGATCTTCTTGTGAACCTCTTTTTTCCTGTTACCAATTTCCGGCAGGTAGATAAACATTCGAATCAGAACCATATCGGCCTTAATTAAACATTAATGAGAACGTCTTCTAAACTGAGTGCTTATACCAAAATGTATCTATTTCCAGAGTAATTCATTCAAGAAATTTCTGCTAAAAACCTAGTGGTTTGAGTTCAAGTTCGCTCTCAACCGGTTCTTCTATTAAAATCGTTTCATACAGCTTCCATCATCAGATTCCTACCATGCACAAATCGAATGGAGCGTGCACAATTACAAAATGTTGTAATTGTCAATAGCAAGACAATCAATATTTTGTTCTTTTAATTGACTGTTACAGATTGAATTGACTGAACGGAGAATTGAACTTGCTACACGTGTATGTATGTAGAAGAAATAAACAGTAAACTTTTTAGCGTTTAGTTTTTGTAGTGTAAAAGAGTTATGAAAGTTCTAACGAAGTATAGGTAGATTTACATTCTAGAGCAAAATTAGACTTCTACAATATAGTGCAAACCATAAACATGCATCTATACATATTAACATACATGATTATCGTGACTGGCCCTATATCGCATGGTCATTTAGATCATAAAACAATAGAACAGTTGCAACCGAGAGAATGCATTGCGCAGTTATGCAAATAGTAGGGGTCGCGACCGTAAGCATGAATATTGATACAGCATTGTCGAGATTGCAGATTTTCTCCGCGATAGCCCGGGCCCTTACTCTTTGCCAGCACGATTCGTAAACGAATTAAGCTAAACTGATTATCTGACAATGGTATTAGATCTGTAAATAATATCCGTAAATCTTGAAGAAATTTGAGCTAAAAATCGATTCCCTCGCAATAGCATAAGACTTTAAAATAATAAGAATGGCACAGAGACGCAGCGGAGTGGTCACGCAGCCACAATGGTCGGCCCGACTAAGAAATGGCTTCAAAAACGTATATAACTTCGTCAAATGGTCATAAAATGAGACCCGTTTTATGGCGCACCTTTATAGCCGCGAGCTACGTAAGGATGAGCGGCGGATGCCACGTCGAGTTGGCCCCACTGTTGGACCAAACTTTGTTCACCTCTACAAACTATAAGTACCTGCATTTCTTACAGCTGAGTAAGACGCACACATAATAGAATTCTACTGTATATGATTTGTTCGATACTTTTGACACGGTGCAATTCTTTAATGAATGGATGAGGGGTTCAGCTTCCAACAAAGCATGTCGTCAAATTATCAATAAGTTTCATAATCTCTTGCAGGTAACCTAGAACTAGAAATAAACAGAGTGAACTGAAGTAAACTGACTGTAAGTATTATTGGTTCTTGAATATTTCTTATTATTATCCTTAATCTAATTATCCTTATCTTTGAAAAACATTTATTCAACACATTTTAATTTATTGAAAACGCAATCTTATGACTGTAATCATAAACACAATCCCAGATAATTCCTAATGTTATTGTTTAATAGCGATGTAATTTAGTGACATTCTAATACATAAATTGTTTTGATTTAACGTCTGCTGGGGCACTTGAACTCGTAATTATTTATAGTTTAAATGAAGCTATATCGTAAACGTCCTCAGTGATTTATTTCCGACCTAAAGTCATTATAGCAGGCTCAAATCGTACAATCTACTTTTCTCTTATGTATATGTAGACAGATTATAATGATTTTTTTGCTGAATACTTATATATTTACGAGCGTTTTAAAATTGATATCTTCGCGGCCGAAGTATCAAACCTGTTTGCTTGGTTTATGTACAAAGATCATTGATATTTATTAGATTCAGGGCTTGTTTCACTGCCACTATAAGATAAAGATAACAGATATCTCAGAGATAAGAGAATAATATAACTTTTTTTAATGTTTTTGTGATCATTATCTATGACAGCATGTTATGAAATAAATAAAAGTGATACCTTTTTAAATCGTTGGCCTTTAATATATCTCATATGCCTGGTATTTTAATTAACACTTTTTAAAATATTTTTATATTCACAAAGTTTGGTGCTAATGCAAAGAACCTGCAAATACAGCATTCAAAAACATGCGGGCAATATTTCCAAGAAACTACCTGACTCACGTAACGGTGTACAAAAGCAGGAGCTCTACAGCAAAAAAACTGCTTTCAACATTTGAAATGTCAAAAATTTCCGACACTTCTTCCACGTAGGTATATTAATCTTATCTTCTAAGTTTTTTCTAGCAACTTATTCTCAAATTCAAAAGTGAGAATTCTTGTGCCTTAGTCATGGAACTTCACCGCTCAAAGAAACCGATGTCAAAGCCTTTTCGTATAGAACAAAAATCGTATAAAACCATCCACTCCTATAGAATGATTTTATCTATTTAGGAAATGCTCATAGTGACAATGATCACAAGCTAACACAATTATTGCGCTAAAGATTTGACTATAAACGACGGTGTCATCGACCTCTACCGCTCCACAAGGTCATTCTTTAACAATTAAGTTCTTTTCATCTTCACCAGAATTAAAGCACTCAAATTGAACAAAAACTCGAACCCCTTTGCTTAACTGAATTATTTTATTGAAAAGGCTTATTATTAAAGGAAAGAGGAGGGCTCATGCTTTGTAGTGTAGATATAATTCAAGTTCTCACACTTGTTCTAGAACCTGCAAACAGGTTTCAGAATTTCTAATTGGTTTTAGTAAGCCATCAATACTAATGAAATACGGAGTACAAGCGAAACTTTTTTCAAAAAAATCGGTCCTATCGGATATATTGTATCAATTTGAATCGATTCAATCGGTTTATGATAAAACGAAAAAAACTTGCAGCTATGATTGAATTAATATTAGTTGCAAATAAACTCTTGAAATGCTTTATGGTTATTTCCTCGTGGCACAGAGTGCAGATATGACGCACGGAACACTTCAGTTCAGGATTACAGGTCGCCGGTAATTAATTTAAATGACCAAGTTGCCGTAATTCACAAACAAACCAACCAGCAGTCGTGTACATTTCTGTAAACATTTCCAAACCACTTGAGCAGTGGATTTACTCACAGGCTGTGGATCGTGAATAACTATGTAACAGGTAATTATGGGTTACGCGGCAACCAAATTAAATATTTTTAACGGCCCGTTTCCTCAGAATAGTGATGTGTCAGTGCACGCGGTATTTTTTTTATTGTTATCTATAAGATGTCATTGGTCTCTTTTATTTACAGTGCAGTTTTAATATATTTTTCTTTCTTATATAATTTATTTCACAGTCATTAACGTTATTTGAATTTGCACCAGCTAATATTTGTGTATTTTACAATTAGCTGTCATGTCTGAATATAACCAGACGCCAATATTTGTCGCATGATTCTAGGTTAGGAATTTGAGTAGGCATTCATAAATAACTCGGCTCTGACAAAAGACATACCTACTTGTCTAGATTGCATAAATTATTATCCGTGGTACAATAGATAAATCTACCTCATTTGACAATTAAGAGATAAATGTAATCGTTTAGATTTTCGTGTGTGCCTTATTAGTAAAAGGAATGTTGATAATAATATATATTTAATAGGTTTTAAAGTATCAATAACGTATCGATATAATAAATAATAGTGAACATTATCGATGAATCGCATCCCTAATAACAAAATGGCGTTTAGCTGCCGTTCGGGGCGCTTGCGCATCGACGATCGACTCACGCGCCCTCTACAATTATCGGATGAAATGTAGTCACTGCTATAGTCTATTGTCTTGCTCTTCTAGATATATGGACTCTACACTCGGCTCTCCCATCACATTCAAATTGCTATGTAGAATTATTATTTAGATATACATATTTTTGTAGATTCAAGATAATTTATTTTGTGGATCGTTGTTCAATGTTTAGATGGAAGAACATTTGTAGGTAACTACTGAAATTCAAAACTCTACTACAACCCTACTCATAGGTATGTGCAGTATTTTTTTTTTGTGTTTGGTTTAGCTTAAGGTAGGTACCTACACCTACAACAACAAATACCTACCTACCTAAACGTTGAAAGACTTTGATGAATAAGAAGAAATAATGCACTTGCATTCGTTTTATGAAATTTTCAGATAGTAAAAAAAAGTCTACACACTGTATCATGAATCCATGATCTATATCAGAGTAATTTAAGTTATAAGCATTCTTAACCAACTACATTTTACATTCTTTTTCTAGTAAAAATTCCCAGAATTTGATTAACACATAGTAGTTATATCCTCACGCTGCCAAAGGGTCCAGTAGTGCACTAAAATGTCACTGTGTGAGCGATAAGGATGCTTTAAAAGCTGTTAGGCGAAAGTCATTAAAAGCCGGAATTTCTTTAGAAACCAAGCCGTCGAGACTCAAGAGATTGATATATAGACAAGAGTAATTATAAATAATAGTAGATCCTTTTAAATATTATGGTTCAGGTTCAGGCAGATCGACAGATTGCAATTTCCTAGGACAAAAGACAAAATATTACCACTTTCTTGGATACTTCGTTATTTTTCGTTTAGAAATGGAAGTAGTGAACCCTACATTTAGTTCGTTACTTGTATGTCAACAGAGACTATAAATAGCTGATATTTAAACCAAATGCAACATCTTAGATAACATTTACCGTCGAACTAAACGGTTTGTCCGATAAATTGATACGATACCACGAGAAGTGTGAAATATATGTAAACTCTTTACATAAAAAGAACTATTCTCATCTGTATTTATTGGTGAATACGAAAAGTTAACGTAATGTGTGAATATATATGTGTATGTGAATAAAGTAACGGTGCTAAAGGCGTGGGCGTAAGATTCTTAACATTTCACTAGCCCCATTTGCATTTTACAACTTTTATCGATGTACTAAACGAGATTCTGCCGCGGATGGCGAGAATCAGTGCGTCTTCCATATTGCTTACAGTTTATCTTATATTCCAAGGCTTTTAAAAGGATTAGTGTCTATATTCATACCCGAGGTTTTAATTAGGCGATTTATTTACATTTCTCAATCGATCTCTTGTTATCTAGAAGCTAATTTTAATCTCTACGTTACCTATAAAATATCTTTACTGTAATCCTAATTAACATCAAGTAAAACGTACGATAGCATTCAAAGGATATCGCATACAAAGTATGTTGACAACAATCAATAAAGCCTCATAATCAGCTCTACTAAAAACGACATACCTAACCGACATACCTAAGCATAATGCCAAAACATGCTCACAACATATGTAATAAGCACAGAACACGCTTAAATATAACGCGATATGTCAAATGTGTGATCCTAATTGTAATTTAGTAGGTAATACATGCGGTATCGAGATCAGCCCGCTACGCTCATTGGAACCCATCCAAAATATATTTGACTTATGCAAAGCGAGGGTTGAGCATGCTACGTACAATAACGCACTAAATCATATCAAATCGTAATGCGACGGAGGTGTGTCGGGAACGGAATTAAAACGCAGTAATATCCCGGCCTTGCTGTAATTCTGGCCTGTCTCAGATCTCCGAAGATTATCGTAAAGTATTTATTTATCCAACGTTCCCTCGGGAGGTTAGATACCATCAGGAAATCAATTTTGCAATGAAACGTCGTGGAGGCGTAAGGTTTGTGGCCTTTTAGTTACAGGTGGCGGTATTATGTCGATTTAAAAGCTAGTGAGCTTCCAAATTATATGAAGTTGGAACGAAACCTTTGCTGGCGAACACTCGAGAAGATTATCGGAACAATTTCTGTAGAAAAAGCGAAATAAAATGTTGAAAATCTAATAATTTCTCTTATCATGTCTCTTGTAATAGCTAGAGGTTTATACTTAACTGCTGGGTTGCAGTTAACCTTTTTATAGACACTATTATAAGTCTGCCCTCATGATCAAAAAATTAAGTTGCGTAGTACACAATACACCTGCAGGCAGGAAGGCAACTATAATTCTACAATAAATCTTTCGAATCTTTGTCTTGTTATACATAATATCGATATGCGTGTGCAATGTACCACGTACGCACATAAAAACACTATAATTTTTTTGAACATTCAGATTAAAATTCCATGCATTCGGTTTAGCTAATTTGAATAATCAATACACATAAATTACGCTGTAAGGGTTATTTTAGTGGTTTTATTTCTTTGGACAGCTTTACATTGTGAAGTTTGTTTAACGATATCTCAAAGTTATTTCACAAGTTTGATAAAACATTTTCATATAATTAGATGCTAGATAAATATGACTTGTCTTCCTTAGAAACGAGCAGATGTGTTCCGGGATGGGAAAGCTACGACGTCGCTGTATAATATTGCATTGGCGTACATCTCTTGCGGAGAAGATATAAACATATAAAGACGACAGCGACAAGCTCGCTTCAGCTAAACTCCCATCACGCCTCCGCCAATGATACACAAATCATAATAAACTTCACACAACTTCAAACTTGTGAACTACATACACACAGCGGTCTCATAAGTATCCCTACAGAAACACCGATGTATGACGTAGAAAGCAACAGAACCACTAGGAACCGGTCCAACTTCACATGAATGCACACACATAAACTGTCCAATTAAGCAAGGCCTATGACAGCGCGATCAGTGTCCCCGCGCAAGGCTCGGTAAAGGAATGCAGGGGTGGGCAGGACAGGTCATGCTTCAGTGGTCGTTATAGTCAACAACGATAAGAAAGTGGACTCGGCCGAGGGACTGTCAAGAAACAATCTATATTGTGATTACAGACAGATATTGAAAAATTGTTGCGAAAATAGATGCCAATAGAGATACTACATACATTCCAATAATACAAATTCCATTAATGTGCAGTATAATACCTAAGTACACATTGCTGATTCATAAAACTTAGGTGTATGTTCTGTGGAACTTTATATATAAACTTCGTCTCTACATTTCCACAGAATCCAAAATTACTTCATTTTGAATATCAAACAATTTCCTCGGTAACCAAACCGCTTCATCGCATAGCTCTCGAAAATCGCCTTCCAAGCGAAAAATTTCCAGACGATGCATTTTTTGCCGAGGTCACAACCAAAGCCATCACCTAAAATTGAACATTAATCAAGTGAATAAAGTATTTACATTATTTGGTAATCTACAAAATTATGTTTTTGTCTTCAATCTCAAACTCATTAGAGATTCATTTCAAAACGAGTATCAGACTATAAAGTTTGACAAATTAAACACCTAAATGAGAAATGAGATATTTAATTATTTCAAGTCTCTAGCTATTTATCAATGTTAAGTGTTATATCGATTTTTAATAAAGGATATATTAATACCAAGATCAAATATGCTAGATATTTTTATATCAAATACTGTAGCAAAATAAATTCAGAGAATTATATTCCTATGATTGACTGATTACAAAAGAAACTTACTTGTATAAAAAGAATAGTCGCTGCTACGAAAGGTGTAGGCCCCGCTCGCCCCTTGGATCTTGCCACTTTGATTAAAATGTCCCGCTCGCCCCTTTTTTTATTATTTTGGTGTACCGATTCGCCCCTTGCGGCATTTCCTTTGAAATTTAACCAAAAAAGGTACAGTCAGACAAAAATGCACACATTATAAATAACGTTATATTTGATTACTTTAATAACTCTATCTGCAATCTCACCAAATCGTGACACTTGTGATAGTTTTTGCTTACCTATTATAACAATAGGAACCATTTTCGTGGGTCCAATAATCAAAAGGTTGGTTAAAATATGTTACCCGTTGAGAGAGTCGTATATATGATGCTTTCTTTTTCTATGTTCGTATTATAATGTGGAAGGGATGCGTTTTGCTATATTTGCTAATTAGTTTAGTACTTATCTCAAAGTGTAACTAAACGTTAATTTATGCAAGCCTAGTACTTTTTTGTTAGTTATAAACTATTAGTGTGTCTTTCATCCAAATCTTATTAGTGGGATAATACTAATGATTGTAATACATGGCTCATGAGGGTGCTGGAGTTGTATAAAGTAGATGAAGTTCCTGATGGCGTGTATGGGGCAATGGAGGACAGTCCTTCGCTATCCAGGATGTCGAAATATCCAGAGGAATAGTGAGCCGATAAGGATCGAGCGAGGCATATTTCAGGGCGATAGTCTGAGTCCACTTTGGTTCTGCTTGGCCCTGAATCCTCTAAGCACACTGCTGGAGGACTCAGGTCTAGGCTATCGGCTGAGGAGCGGTGGACAGGTTATATCTCACCTCCTCATGGATGACCTAAAACTCTTTGCCCCCAACAATTTACAACTGATGGAGCTACTAAAAGTAACTGAAACTTTCAGTAGAGCCATCAGGATGGAATTTGGTGTGGACAAATGTGCGGTCATGCATGTAAGGCGAGGGGAGATTGTGGAATCCGTGGGCACCCAACTCTCGGATTCCATATACCTAAGAGCCCTCTCCGCATCCGAAACCTATAAGTATTTGGGTATGTCGGAAGCGTTAGGCATCAATGTAACTGACATGAAGCAATCGTTGAAGGAGCGCTTCTTTGGCCGCCTGAAGAAAGTATTTAATAGTCTTTTATCAGGCGGGAACAAGGTGCGCGCCTTCAACGGTTGGGTCATGCCGGTTTTGATGTACTCCTTCGGCATACTCAAATGGACTCAGACCGAACTTGACGCCCTGGATAGGAGGGTCCGTACGCTGCTGACTGCATACCGAATGCATCACCCACGGTCATCGGTAATGAGACTGTATATCCCGCGAAAGTGTGGAGGTCGAGGCTTTTTAAACGCTAAGACCCTCCACAATCGGGAGATATGCAGTCTCAGGGAATATTTCCTAGAAGCCGACGTGGGAATGCATCGAGATGTGGTCACGGTGGACAAGGGCCTCACCCCGCTCTCCTTGGCGAAAGAGAACTGGCGCAAGCCTGTAGTGCTTGACACTAACGATCGCAAGGAGGTATGGCAGAGTAAGGAGCTTCACGGACGCTTTTTCCGGGCCCTGCATGGACCCGATGTAGATTTACTAGCGTCCGTAAATGCGTGCGTAAATGCGTAGCGTGCGTAGCGTCAGCCTAGTGGAATCGGAAGTGCCGTACTACAGGTACGTGCCCGACCCAGTTCTCGAAAATGGAAATATCACATTGTACTGGGATCGATCCATCATCACTGACAAGACTATTGTTGCCAATAAGCCTGATATAGTGGTGGTGGATCGAACAGAGCGGCGCGCAATGATCATTGACATAACAGTCCCGCATGACGGGAACCTCGTGAAGGCCGCGAAAGGTAAAAAAATCAAGTATCTTGACTTGGCTCACGAGGTTGTCGACATGTGGGATGTGGACTCTGCGATCATTGTGCCGATAGTCGTATCAGCCAATGGCTTAATTGCCAAGAGCCTCGACCAACACCTAAGGAGGCTCTCGTTGGGCAGCTGGATTAAGGGCTTGATTCAGAAAGCTGTACTCCTGGACACGGCTCGCATCGTTAGGAGGTTCCTCTCTCTGGAGCCCTGACCGCCGGTAGCTTGGACCCTGTTCCCGATACCGGTGGGCTACTATTTTTTATATTTTTAAATGTTTTATATAATTTTTTAGTCTAATATTTAAAAATATAATTTATAAGTATGAAAAATGAAATAAACAAAATAATTGTAATACTATCTTGAATTCATGCAAGCCTAGTACTTTTTGTTAGATTTTGATTGAAGTTTAAAGAATACTTGATGATTGTATATTATCTTGAATTCATGCAAGCATAGTACTTTTTGTTAGTTATAAACTATTTATGTCCCTTTCATCCATGGGATAATACTAATGATTGTAATACTATCTTGAATTCATGCAAGCCTAGTACTTTTTGTTAGGTGTTGATTGAAGTTTAAAGAAAACAATATTTATTTTAATATTTAAAAACTTAGACTGCTCACTGTACTTTTAACCTACTAGCAATCGGGGGCGACCGGGGCCATCTAATATTCTAAGGGGCGAGTGGGTTCACTTAGGTAATCAGGGGCAAGATCCCAGGGGCAAGCGGGGCCTACACCCTACGAAATTCTTGATACTTAAGCAAATATTGTTTGTTTGGCTTTTTTTCTCTATTTTATAATTTCTCCTAAATAATAAGATATGAAAACTGATGCAAACCGAGATTACTTGAACAAAGAGAAAACCGCGGGAACTCTCTTAACTAATCCCTAATCTCCGTATTAACAACTTTAATTGGAGTTCTAATTAAATAAATACATTTGAAAGGTAATTAAAATGATCAACCCAATATCTAATACAAACAAATCATAAGTTTATAACATTTTACTATTACTATAATTAACGTCCATTCATTAACCATTCGTTTCGAGTATTACACAAACCGTAATTTACTTATTCCTTTTATGGACATCGGGTTTTTGATAAATACGCTTGTTATCTAGGTCTCATAGCTATCCGATGGATATAGTAGTTAGTTCTCGCTAGGTGAGTATACAAAGGTAGTTCGATCTCTCTTCCCGCGACGATGTCTGCGTCTGCGTCGCGCGTCGGTGACACAGACCGATTTTCTATTTCTACCGCCATGAAAAACTTACCCAACATGTGAACCACACCTAGTTAGCTTTATAGTTTACTGCGCTATGTTCTATAAATAAATGTCTTGGCTTTTAGCACTAAGAAATGTCTGATGCTTGAAATTATTTATTGAAAATTGGAGCCAGGTAACATATTGTCAAGTACCTATACATGTGATACATTCTCTACTTAGCGCAAAACACATTCAACTTTCTTAGTATTAGTTTATCTTATTGAAATGTTCATGATAAATCAATAATTTGATACAACAGATGAGCTAAAAAACTATACATTAATTTCCTTGAAACCCAGTTATCCTTGAAAGTATCAATGACTGTATTTTATGTGGTAAACAATAAATCAGAGGTCTAAGAATGTCTACACGCGGATTCAGGTTTAGAGTTTTTCTGCAATTTAAAAATATTTCAAATCTCTAATAACCAAGCTATTGAAAGCAATCAATACTAACTAAAAGGCTTGTAAATATAAAATGATGATTCAGTTTGTCGGTTTACAACCTTTTATCTCATTTTAAGAAATATATTTTACATTTCTTCTCTTTAGTGGTTGTTTTAAGTACAGGTTTAAGAAAGAGATTATGTTTCTTTACATAAATATGATATTTCAATTAGTATAAACAAAAAAATTGCACTGACGAGGTGTCAGTGCTAACAGGAAACCGTTACGATATAGTAATCATTTGTGTCAGCACACGTCTATAACTCTTGTATTTTATTGTTTGACATAACCTGTCGAACCTCTTAATCGTTACTAAGTTTGATAATAAAATACTACTTTTCGAGATTGACTGAATGTTTAATTTTATGTGCTTGTTGATGGGCCGATGTCGAAAATGTTAAGAATAAACATGAAAAGGAACACAGACACCGAAGCTTTAAATTTCCAACAGACTTAGATGAGTGTAATTCTGCTATTATTGTGAACTATTTGATTCTGTTTTAAATTAGGAACATTCGAATAAAATTAAGTATCAATATAACGCAAAACATATTGATACACGTTTCCTAATAACCGTTTTTTTTTAACATTGCCTTCCAAACCACGAACATCAAAATATCCTTTTGCGTTAAGATTGCAGAATTAAGCAACTAGGGCTGTGTAAGTAATTTGATACCGAACTAAACTTAAACCTCGCACGATTTTGCTGATTTACGCAACTTACTCAAATGGTACAGCGTAGGATTTCACTTAGGATACTGCGATTCCAGTCACGACTGACGTCTTTCGGCAACTTGTCAGTCACCGGTTATCTATCCGATTATACCAATATAATGGCAAATGCAGTCGTGTGACACGAGCTTTATAATTGGTTGATTATTGTCACTGTTAACTCATTAGTGACTGTAAATCTGGGGGCGCCTTCACGAGTTTAGGATAGTTAAAAGTAAGATCATAGAAGCAAGTATAAATTGAATAGATAGAGTAATGTATGTTCACGCTTTTGGGGAGGCCTATGTTCAGCAGTGGACGTCTTTCGGTTGAAATGATGATGATGAATGATGATCACGATATTTATTCCAATTTAGGTCGTTGAATCAGAAAAGGTTGGGATAAATGGAAATCAGCACTTATTAATGCCTTTTAAAAATATAGCTAAAAGTCTTGTTCATTTACATTTGAAACAGCATGGTGAGTGATTATCTTCCAATGATAACGCTTTTAGGGGACGTGCCACCCAAATTCGTTATCAATTGCGCCTCGGAACGCATTTAGGCGGGGTAACAGGTTAAAATAAACGTTGATTTAACATTTAAAGTTTTCTCCCAATCGGCACGTTTGGCTGGCCACCAATAAATTCATTGATAAAAACCGAAACGCTAATAAGTTAAAAACGGCCGGACGGTAAATCGGCAATTCCGAGCGACGCGCTTGTCGATCGGAGTCATCGATTTTTGTGTCTTTTCCGAAGAATGTCATTTCCGCTCTGATGTGGGAATTAGCGAAAAACCTCGTGACGTCAGACGCGTTGTTCGTGCGCTGCTTTCTGTTGCATGAGGTAAAACGCTTTGCCACGGAGTCCGTAGAACGTAGACGATTGACTACGTATATTAGTGTATACGACCGTTACAAGTCATCAGATTTCCCCTGTAAGTGTCATTACATTACACCAATTTCTGGTTTTATCCAAAGAGATACAGAAGTAGCCTTTATTTACATAAATTCTGTTCGCGAACACAATTTACGGCGCCAATTTTTAACTTTCCTATCTGTTTCGCATTTAGCATTCATATCTCCAATATTTATTATCTTCAGCCGGTTAAAAGAAGAATAAAGAAACCATTACGCGAATGGGGGTTAAACGCGCCGCGTAGACACAGGACTATTAGTATTGGCGTGAAATAATGAAAGCCATTTCACAGTATAACGTAACGTTGTACGTTCATTAAGGCGGGTGTCGATGGCCGAGCCGCCGGGTGCAAGTTGCATAAATCAGTCCCGAGAATGCAGCCCGGCGCCCTAATGCGCTTTCGGTGTCGGTTGATAGTCACCCCCCTCCCCTTCTTACCTGAAATCGCTCCTTTTCACACAATCACACCCCCCAATGACTTTATGGCCTCCACGATTAAAAATGCAATGATAATTGAGACTAACTTAACTGCGCACGGACAGTTACAAAAAACCGTGCATTCTGCGAATTTTAAGGCTACGCAAAATGTGGCGTATGAAATTCTAGGTAAGTTGATGCACGGAGTAGATAATAACGCAGTGGATACCAAAATGATGATTCACATTAATAGCTTGAACTTGCTATGTATGCGGCACGTTTTAGGCTCGAACATGGGGTATATCATTTGAGATCGGAAACGCATGAGTAATCCATCTGATGGTATATTTTTCTACAAACCACTGCATCTAAGAAACTTGTCTAAAACAAAAGGTTCTATTTGCCAGTAATCGTTGATTCACATCGTTACGCGATATAACTTAATTAATTCAAATTTGTTGTCAACTGACCCGTAACGGTTGTGAAGACATGGTCGCGAGTGAGCCCGACCGCTCCTGACCGCACCTGACCACTTTTCAGATTACGATCATAAAAATAATTAGGGTCGTTTTCTTAAACTTAACACTTCCAACTTGATGCTCGTGCATTGACATGGACGACAATCTTTAAGCTCACTCATGTAGGCAAGATTAAGTTTTTGCAGACTTCAAGAAAATGGGGTTTTTAAGATGGATTTCTGGATTTAATTAAATGACAGTGACATTAAAAAGGTTTAGTGGCATTCAATCGGTCCATTTTTGGCAATTGATGATTATGATGACGCAGATGATTATTTTGACGTTCAAAAGTGCCTTTAACTGTGCATATTTGAAATAAATTATTTGACTTTGACTTTGAAGTAACTCAATCTAAATATAACAATAATAATTATCATTTAAGTACCTAATTTAGTAAAGCAATGGACAGTATATACATAGACCTATGTATATACTGTCCATTGCTTTAATAAATTAACTACCGATTATAATGTTTTATTAGTGTGCAGAATCTTATCTAAAATAAGATTTTAGCAACTAATTTCGATAATGAATGACACAGTAATCAGTAATCTACAGAAGATCCCAATTTACCCACTGTGAATTAAATGCCCCAGAATATCAGATTTCAATAATTTTCCACACGACGCGACGTTCTTATATCCATATACGAAACGAAATATTGCCTAATAAAGGCACCAACTCCTAATTGTATGTAAATCAGCAAGCTGAAATAACAAGATTCCGCGGTATAAAATAAAATGTTGTTAAAAAGTACTGTTTTATGACAATATATTAAGTAGTAAATGTGACACTTCTCACTCGACGACCAATCGGTTGCCGTCGATTAAGTAAGATATTCGATTCGTATATTCAAATAAGCAAGACTCGAGTTTTAATACACTTTTATTATTTCTCCGATTCTTAAAGTTTTTACTGTAAGTAGGTACGGGGACGTTTCGGACACACGTTAAAGATAACGACTTCGCCGACGTAAAATAACTTTATGTGAATCTGCCAAAAATTACGTGATTATTTAAAAAACAACTTCCTGAATAGAAGAATTCGCAAGCTGTGACATTTACGAGGCCATGACAGGATTGTAACATTGAATCACCCTGAAGTCACTGTTTTATTGATGTCGTAAGAAACACCTTTATGACAAAGCCATTACGTTCGCCGCCTGATAATATCTACTGAAGTATCCCCTAACCATATTATTCAGCGTTCAATCTAGTCACACTTTATTTTTTTATAAGCAGCTTTTGTACTAAAAACGACACTCGTGTATTTTATATAACAGACTGAAATTATTTTAATGCCAACTTTTATCTGTAACGAAGCTTTTATATTTTATGATCTTGGCAATTAACAAGCTCTCTGTACTCTTTATAGTAAAATAATGATTTTATAAGGTTCTTAGTTTATAGTCTAATGCGTATTAGTAAGTATGTACTTCACTTATGAACTCAGTTTCTTTTCGAAGAAAAGTATTTTAAATAAAACGGGTGAATTGTAAATGGCCGACGTAAAGTGCGCACACGGCCACACCCGCATGTCACAGGATCAACATTTTATACGTCAAAAGGTGAGGTACAATATCGTAATCGTAATGTGACGAGATCTTTTACGAGCACACGACCAGTTTTAGGTACTTTTTATTTCTCTCGCAAATAACAAAATTGCGCTTAAAACTTGTGAGTCAAAATGGCTTTTTCGGATCGAAGGTTAAATTATTATTGAGGTAAATTATGTTCAATGAACTACTAAATATTTCGCCCTATGTATTGAAGCAAATATGAACAAACTTTTATGAGTAAAAAATTAAAAATTTCTTTGTCTATGTATTATTTTAATACAATACCATTGGGGATAATATTAATGAAATGAAACGTGTAACAAACAAAACTCATGTTTCACGTTCAGTTAATCTTTGGAAGGTTTCAGAACGAGTGTTCTGATATCGTTTGCAAGACGCGACTTATCGTAATTTAGAGTCCCCGATTAGACTGCGCCGGCCGACATACGCTAACGAGCATACTTTTTTTATTTTTTTTTATTTTAACAACAGTACGGTGCCGATGTTTTGTCTCTACCGGCGATTGTGCCAAGTTAATTGGATTGTTCGCTTTGAATTGTTAACTGTACAACAATGCTAAAAATCACGTGATACGACCAAACAATCTGTCCAATTAATTATAATATTTTATTTTCATCTTACCTTAGTCATTGTCGTTTTAAGCGGTGTTCCTGATGAAACTGCGCAGATCTCCACTTCGTACCGGTCCACACCAGCTTCTCGGTCCAGAGAAACAGCCGTTGAAAGTATTCCCAACGATGAATCTATGTCGAACAACCTATCCACTTGTCTACCATCACCAGTCACATTCACTATGTAATATTCTAAACCCGATTTATAGTTATTAGTCAAGTTTAACACTGCCGTACCCGCAGGTTCGTTCTCAGCCACGGATACTGACCCTACGTTAGTCCAAGTGACACCCTGTAACTCTGCGCCCCCCATGATGACCGTAAGGTAAGCTTCAGTACTTTTCTGATCACTCAACACTGCCTCGTCCGTAGCTTTTATGACCAGATTCCAGCGTGCCTCCGGTGTCGCCGGAGGATAACGTAAAGTCAATGCGCCGTTACTTCTGTGCAGATCGAATAGATCGTTGCCACCGTGGATAAGCTTGTAAGTGACCAATCCATTTGTTCCTGAATCTAAGTCACGGGCTAATACGTTCATAATAAATATTCCACGGCCTGCACTTCTTCCTAGTCTCTCCGTGTTGATCACGGCTGCGTTCATAGATACGAAAACTGGAGCGTTGTCGTTAATATCTTCGACGATTACAGTAACTAATTTCTCTGCAGATAGCCGCGCGGATGGTGGCTCGGCTCTATCATAAGCGACAACAGTTATTCTGAACGTGTCAATGCTTTCTCTATCAATAGGTAATAAAGTATGTATGACCCCGGTGATGTTATTTATGGCAAAATGCCGCTTGCTGTCATTAGGGTCTTGGTGCGTGATTGAATAATAAACTTTGCCATTTAATCCAGAATCTGGATCCTCTGCAGTGACTGTCACTATAGGCGTGTGCTTCGGAATACCTTCTCTTATTTGACGCACAATAGCTGTGTTCGTAAAGATGGGTGCATTGTCGTTTGCGTCAATTACATTTACAGTAAATAATATGCTTGATGATAAGCTCGGGTTGCCGTTATCTGTAGCAGTGATGTTCAAAACGTACGAAGTTAAATCCTCATAATCTAATTGTTTGTGCAAGAACAATTCACCCAAATAGCTGTCAATAAAAAATGCTTCTTTTCTATTACCAGACGTAATTGAGAACTGCAGCTCCCGATTGATACCCAAGTCGGCATCAGTTGCGTGGAATTGAATAATCTTTGTATTTACTGGTTCCGTTTCTAGCACCGACACTTTCATTTGTGTCTGAGTAAATACTGGTGCATTATCATTCTCATCAAGTACGTCAACTATGATGGTTGTTGTGACGGACAAACGAATTATCTGACCGGAATCATGCGCCAGTATGGTAAGCTTGTAGTGATCCATTGTTTCACGATCTAACGGTTTCTTAATGAGTAGTTGTCCGGTAGCTTCATCTAAATCGAATTTTCCTAAATCGTCACCTCCAATCAGTTTGTAGTAGATGTCACCATTCAGACCTTCGTCAGCATCTGTCGAGTACACTCGCATAATAGAAGCTCCCACAGCGGCACCTTCGGATACCTCAACCTTATAGGGAGTTCGTGTAAAGACGGGCGGGTTGTCATTGACATCTGTTATGTAAATCGTAACTCGCACGGAATCAGACAATTTAACTTTACCGTTATCACTAACAGTCACAGTTAACGTAATGTAGTTTTGACCTGAATGTTGTGCCAAGCTTTCCCTGTCAAAGGACTTCAACGTTTTTATAAATCCGTTTCTGGAATCTATTCTGAAATCATTTTGCGCTATAGGCAAGGAAAACGTTAACTCAGCATTACGTCCAATATCTCGGTCTGTAGCTGTTAATTTCCCAACAAAAGTATCAGGTGGTTCATTTTCCTTAATTTTGAATATGAACGTGGTATTAGTAAATTGGGGACTATTATCATTTTCATCCAGAACGTGAATAACGACAGGCACTTGAGATGATCTCGCTGGTTTACCATGGTCTGTTGCGATTATCGTTAACGAGTAGTAATCGCGTTCTTCCCTGTCCAGTAGACTTTTCACAAACAGATAGCCATCTGGAAATACTCCAAACTTGCCATCAGTGTTTCCTTCTGCGATAAAGTAGGATATTCTACCACTGGGACCTAGATCAGCGTCCGATGCAGAGATTGCAAAAAATCTTGTGTTCACCAATGTAGATTCAAGCAGAGATGTTTCGTATGACGTATGATCGAAGACTGGAGTATGATCGTTGACGTCATCAACAATAACTGATATGGAGTGCTTTGCCGCTAGAGCTGGACTTCCATTATCAGTGGCTGTTACCTCAATAAACATAACAGAGCCTGGTTCACTGGATATCGGCTTATTTAAATAAATAACTCCTGTCGTTTCTGATATTCGAAAGTTACTTTCAGGGTTGTAACTTAGCGTATAAAAGATTGTTCTGTTAGAACCTGAATCACGGTCAGTAGCTCTGGCAAAATAAACCTCTTGTCCTACTGCCATATTTTCAGGAATATGAATTTCATCCTTGTCTTCAATAAATATGGGGTAATTATCATTGACATCTAAAACTGAAATATTGACAGTGGTAAAACCGAAAGCTACCCCGGTCTTTGCCATAACTTTCAGGTGATATGTCATCTTATCTTCACGGTCTACATTGGAATCTGTAGTTATCACACCTGTTTTCTCATCCATTTTGAAGATATGCTTTGGGTCACCTTCTAAGATGTAGTAAGATATTGTGTCACTAGATATTCTGGCATTCACTTTTCCTACAAAGCGTCCAATGTCTGCTTTTGATGTGCCTTCGTCTTCCAGAATTTTGAAAGTATACCCATTATAACCGTCAAATTGAAGATTTTTGCGTTGAGATGTCTTTACTATTTCAACTATAGCATCCTCAAAAGCTCGTCTATTTCCTTTGTCTTTACAGGATATTTTAAGTGTGTACACTGTCTCCGGAGCTTTTCTAAAATCTTTCTGTAGGACTATATTTCCTGTCCATGGCTCTATATCAAAATAACCGTCTCCACCACTCTCAAGCCTGTACATGATTCTAGCATTTTCACCGTCATCAAAATCCAATGCTCGAACTTGTAACACGGTACTTCCAATTGGTAACTCTTCGTTGATACTTTCAATGTATCTTTGAGGATAAAACATTGGATCATTATCGTTTACATCAAGAACTTTCAGTAATATTGTAGCAGTAGAAGATTGGGGAGGAAACCCTTGATCCTTCGCAAGGACTTGTATTTCGTATAAAGGTATTCGTTCCCTGTCCAATTCGATTACTGTACTAAGCTGTCCTGTAATGGGATCTAATATGAAAGTATTAGGGTATTTTCTCTCTATACTTGAAGGTAAATAATATGATATTGAACCATTTGTACCCTGATCGTAATCGGATGCAGTAAGAATTAGTATTTCCTTGTTAGGTTTTATGTTCTCGTGTAAAGTTGCATTGATTTGAGGCTGTGAAAAGCAGGGTGCTTCATCGTTCTCATCTAAAATGGTTACTTTTAGTCTAGTGTATGCCCATTTTGGATTAGGCCCTCCGTCTCTTGCTGAAACGTTCAATTCAACAGTTCCTTGAATCTCTCGGTCTAACATTGATTTTGTTGTAACCAAACCTGTCAAATGGTCGATAGTAAACCATTGCTGTTGATTCCCATCATAGAAATCATAAAATATTTCAGCATTCACTCCAGTATCTTCATCAGTGGCAGTTATGCTGGCCACATAAGATCCCGAAGGGGCGAGTTCTGTCAGAACCGTTGAATACTCCGATTTTTCAAACACGGGTTCATGGTCATTTACATCATTAACATGAATTACTAAAAATGAGGTAGCAGTACGTGGAGGAGATCCTCTGTCAGTAGCAACAACAGTCAAATTATATTTGCTAATTTCTTCCCTATCTAACACACCATTTACATGCACAATATACACACTGGATGAATTTTCCAAGCGAAAATGGTTGAGCTCATTACCTGCAACTATACTAATGCTAGTAATGCCATTTAAACCTGCATCTAAATCAGTCACTGTTATAGCAGCCACAAGAGAACCATTTTTTGCGTTTTCGTCTACAGTGGCGAAGTTAGCTGTCGGAGGAACATACGTAAACGTTATTACAGGATCATGATCATTGGCGTCTATGAGATTGACAGTGACGTAGGTACGTGCATCTTGCCGCGGTACGCCATGATCTTTCGCGATAACAGTAAGAACGCAGGTCATATTGCAAGTAGTGTTACTACAATACTTAGGGCAATTCAGCTTCTTCGTAGTTGTAATAACTCCAGACTCAGGATCCACTGCAAATTGTCTCTCTGTATCGGTCACTTCGTAGGTTATTTTACTATTATCACCCAAATCACTATCCGTGGCTGTTACCTTTAGAACTGTAGTACCCGGAGTTACACTCTCATTTAGAGATACTGAAAAGTCACTTTGATCGAATATTGGTGGATTATCGTTAACGTCTAAAATAGAAACATTCACTTGTAAATACCCGTATTTAGGTGGATTACCACCATCACGTGCTGATATGTTTAGGATGTAAAAGTCGGTGGTTTCTCGATCTAACTTTCCCGTTGTCTCTAGGTGTAAATAAGACGTTTGACCGCTTGGATTTACGGTGACGTTCAACCTAAACTTCCCCTCAGTGTCACCATCAACTATTCTGTAATCATTTGTGATACCGTTTTCTCCTAAATCCATGTCGGTCGCGGCATCGAGCAATAACTTTGTTCCGGCCGCGGCACTCTCGGAAAACGCAACCGCTATACTCGGTTCGGGGAATTCTGGATAATTGTCATTCACATCCGTCACCCGTAATCGCACTTCTATTGGATAAGTTGGTTGGCTGGATAACACAACGAACGCGTAACGGTCTACGGCTTCCCTATCCAGGACCAAGTTGGTCTTGATCTCACCAGACACCGGGTCGAGGACGAATTCCTTGGGAGGTTCATTAAAACGGTAAGTGAAACCAGGTTTTGTGGGAATCCTGCCAACGATGGTGCCAACGGGCTGGTCTTCGGGCACACGAAGGTCGACGCCAGTGTCGACGGCGCGGGACTGCATCTGCTCTGCGGCGGCGCTGACGCCCGCGCCTAGGAGCGCCGCCAGCGCGACCAGCGCCACGTGCCATCGCCCCATCCTCGTCATGACACCGACAAAAACATTGCAGGGTTGTTCTTCGTCAGGGAAAGTTGACGCGCGCCGGGAGCGCTCGCTGTGTCCCGTTCGCGCAGACTCGCGCGCTCGCTCTCGTCAGGTATGCAGCATGGCCGCGACGACCTGCGCGCGCACGAATATCTCACGGAGAGTGCGACCCGCCGCGGCTGCGCCTACGCCGTCACATTCATTCGTAAACACGTGACAAAACACTATCTACGGCCGTCTCACACTTATGTCCCGATGTGCACTGAACAAGACTCTTATTACGATAGTCACCCGATAACACGCAACACAATTTGAAAGCACTTTTCAGTTATGTTTTTGTTATGTTTGACAAGTAAAGAACGCGTTGTATGCGGCATGCGGGCGGCGTCGCAGTCGGCGCGGCACTGGCAGGCGGAGGCCTCCGTGCCGGCCCGCGCCCCTCCCCCGTCACATCGAACCTCCCCCGCAGCTTTGAAAGCTCTCGACTGTAGCTGCGTGATGATGATGCCGAGATAATGGACGTCGAAGGATTCTACTATTTATTGTTCGATACGAGTAACTTTACCATTCCAAGAAAGCTTATGGGTGCATAGGTAGGCAGCAAATATAGTTATTTACAATGGAAACTTGTTTTTAATTATGCAGCTGCATTAGGTCCAAGTTTGTTGTAAACATACTTTAAATTATCTAAATGGATCAGACGAAAACCTACCTACATTAAAATACCTAAGAATTTATGAGAATAACACAAAGGCAGCTAATGGTTATTAAGGTCCTAAATCGATTTTTCTTATCAAATATTTCATTTTATGTCAAAATAAATCTGGATTCGATAACAAAATATAATAGAAGTAATTTTATTAAAGTGTTTTCCTCGGATGACACATCGTTTAGCGTGCGTTGATGTCTATTATATGCGGCTACGAGGCGCGTGCTCTTGCGCATCCAACAGCTGTGCTTGTAACAGTTAGTTCCGAGTCAAGTTGACACAATGCTTGCTTAATTGCTACACTGTTTATTTAATCGCCGTGTTTACTATTCGTAGCAGTATTATCACACTTCTGAGTATCTTAGACAATAATAACAATAATAAACAATTTTTATTGATGTTTGACTTGTAGATAGAATCTGTGTGCTACACAGAAAAAGTTACTAGAGAAAATGATGAAAATCTCAACTTTGAAGAGTTTTCATGCTTACATCATTTACTGAAATACGTGCTTCATTACATTATTCATATTTTCAAAGATTTTGTTTATTTTTTTTTTCTTTTCTTCTAGAATTAATGCATAAAAGAATTATAAAGAATCAGTCAATTAAATCAATGAGTGCTACGACCGCGATACTAATGTGGTTCGCAAACCTGTAGCTATTTACATTTTATTTATTTTACTTTACTTTTATTATCAACAGATTCTTATCATTATAATGACTAAAATATTCCATAATGTCATCATTTCTGTTAAATAGCTTTTTGTAGAACATTCATAGTAACCCATCTACCGGCAGCTACGTACAGCTCTTCCCAACCGCTTTGGCCGTCAACTAGTTTGTTTGAAGAGCGTGAGCTTTTAAAGTAAGCTCGTATAATGTTAGCGCTTTTATTATAGATGGCGCTATACCGATGTCTGCAGGATCTTGTTGTTGCTTATTCAATCCGTAGAATATAATGTATTCATTTTATCGCTTAGGATTATTTTAAGAAGCAACTAAAGTTAACTTTGAAATGATTTACAATAGGTTTTACACGAAAATTTAGAGCTGTTACTTATCTTTAACTTAACAAAAGATCACGAGCTTTTTCATCGAATGATTTTTCCTTTTCACATAATGTAGATGGCATAACTAAACCTTTGCAAAATGAACCGAATTCGTACATAGGCTTTCATAGTTCTTTTTTGCAAAACTTAATAGTACCAATTGGTACAATAACGTTAACGTTTCTAGTATTAAATTGTTTAATTAAAAGCTACACTAAAAAAATTGCTTCACTACAGGTCCAAGGTCCAAACTTTTGATCTACTTTTTTCATAGATGGCGACACTGCACGCTGTGTCAAACTCATGCAAACACAATATTTGGTCTATTTCTCATTAAGTATATTAATTAAGTTATACCATTTATTAAAATATAATTATGTTATATAAATATTGAAATGTCAAAATTCATTAAAAATATTGTAGGCATTGTGGGCTAGTGTAGTATTTGATTTTTATTGGTCGTTACCTTGCCTTTTATGACGAAGTTCTTCATGCCATTTCGATACGGCCAGGGGTGGCAGCAAGGAGGGAAGGAGGTTTCATGTCTCCTCGGAAAGACAATAATTGCGTCTACGTCTAACGATCGACTGGATTCTATTTTTAAATTGCATTATATAAGAGGTACTTGTATTTTATAGTTCGATCAATTCTTTAGTATAATTTCGGGGACATTTTAGGGTCGAAGATGGGTCGAACGGATATCTATAATTGGATATCTGTATTTTGTTTTATTCCAATAATAAATCTAGCCTCTTTTAAAATAAACTGAGGCGTTTGACCGCTTAATGTTGACAGAATTAGATACGTACTTGAGTTAAATAAGTAATATACTTATTTATTTTCTATTTAGTCTCTAACTGGGTCGCTGAGGTCAAGCGTACGTTTTAAAAGGTACTAGTAGTTATGTGAACTACGAGTACCTTTTAAAAGTTTGGAATAAGAAAATGCTTGAAGATGTTTTCTTTATCGTTCTTGTGTCATTTATGATCATTGGTGTTTTCGTGACCATTTTTGATGTTCATCATAGAAACATAATATATTGGTTTCTTATATTTTTCTAATAAATCATATGATTTTTTGCGGTTTTCGTGTGAGAGTGGTGAGCTACTAGAAGAATTTACAATTCCATTGATTTTGGGATCGTCTGTCTAACAACAGACTTCTCCGAGCTATTTATTTGGCATGACTTCCAGACTAACCAGATATGAATGACTGAATGTTAAGTATTCATTCGTCTGACCTCCACAACCCAATTACTGAGGTACCAAAAACGAAATCTACATCAACTGTTAGTCGGAAACATATTTCCAAAACAGACTATTACGATTCATTGAAAGATCAAAAGGCACATGTAACTATATCATTCAATATCATTGGACCTCTAATCTGAACCTACTTACAGCCCAAAGGTAGAGCCTTTTTCGGCATTCTAAAAATAAACTGTGTCCTATACCTAGGTACGTTTCATCAGCACTTGTTGCATGAAGGTTTGACGTCACAACCCCCTTCCCTTTTGTGCGCTAGTACCGAAGGGGGACCGCGCCTCCTAGGGGGGAGCTGCTGACGTAAGCACTTACATTCATGAATGGATTGAAGCCCAAGCTAGCTATGGCTTGATTAGTACCTACCCATACGTGAGTTGTATTGATTATAGTATAGATTCATAACAAAGTGAGCTTTCGAGTGGTTTATTAGTGTCGAGAATGATAATAGTGTATATTTTTATGTAGATAGGTCATAAATTGCTCATGTAGTATACAGATATAGGATTCTCATAAAGATAAGCCACGCCTATGATAATTAGTTTTAAACAGTACAAGCAACAACAAATCTAACTGATACCATGATATACTGACTCTATAATATAATGAAACACAATTACAATCCAAGAATGAGCATATTCCTAAGGTATCCCACTGTTACTAAGTCCAAACCAAAACTAATTAGAAACTATGCCCACGTTACGCCTACTGCGGTAAGATCAAACACAACTTATAAGAAATCTTATAAGCCAGGATACCAACATAAAATTATCTACCAATTTCTTTTGAAAAATAACTTAAAAGATTAATTGGTAATTACAGTTTGTTTTGTCTCTAGCAAACTGTATTATGTATTCTACAGTAATCTCTATACAAATACTAATAAAGATATCATGATATCATGTTAATTTAGGACACAGGGAAAAACATAGGCTATACGTAGTTGCTACCAGCCTGTGCTAGTTTAAAAGTGGATCAAGGAAACGGCCCAGCTGCACTGTACCCATATTATGTAGATAAGCATAGGCTGAACGACCTATCCGGGTATAGTGCAGCTTTATCGATTTATGACCTACTTCGGCAACCTGCTCTGGTTCCCTCACAACTATAGTATGGTTAACATAGCAACGGTACAATTTGAATTGACTGATAAGATAAGTAGGCTCGTGAAAAAGATAGGTATTTGATGCTTTCCGATAATTTTCATCTGATAGAATGTAATAAAGTCGAGACGCAGGCTTTTACCCTGTTCATAATGTCTCGTCTTTTGTGCATAAATTGATCGTCTACACTTTTGGTAAGTAGGTTCGTAATAATAGAATATAGGGCAGCAAACTACTCGTGGCTAAGTAATGATAGCCGCACGGGTCGATCCATCAGGCTAAGCTACGCTTGCCAGGGCTGGTCCGTGGATGGGCGACCATATTAACATATCGAGACTCTTCCGTGCCTCAGAATTGGTCCCGGCTGTCATTTGTGGATCTTTGACAGTCGTTACGGGTCGTCAGAAGCCCGAAAGTCTGACAACCAGTCTTGCCAAGGGGTATCATATTACCCAGTGACTGGGTTTTGGAGGTCAGATAAGCAGTCGCTCCATGTAAAATAATGGTATTCAGCTGCATCCAGTTAGACTGGAAGCCGACCCCTTGGTTGGAAGGCTAGGCAGATGCAGATGAGGGCAGCAAACTGAGAACCGCCATATAACGTTTCAAGGAAAGCGTCTAGAGTTTGAGTTACTAAAATCTATTTTTTACTAATATTTCGAAACCTTACTACACTTATTACATTAAAGTAATCTGGAAATTAGGATTTAAAAAAAAAATTGTATGGTCGGATGCTGTTAAGCCTATTTTTTTTTTTTTGAGGGTGGGAAATCATCCAATGACTTCTCCCGCTCTGGGCGGAGCAGAAGGGCGAATCAGACTTTTACTGACTAAAACCCACCTGTGTTCCTTCAGTTGCCTGTTGCCAAGGTCCCGGTATCCCTTTCGGACTTTCCCGCAATGCTGTTAAGCCCTGGATCATATGCCTATAAAATAGATAGACATTATTGTTGACACAGCACGAGCGTGGGTGTCAGGCTCCGCAACGGCAGCGCGTGGGCAGTAGCACCCCCCCTTTCCAATGCAATTACTGCAAAGAATTGCGACGCGACGCACCAGTGCTCATTCAGAAGGATTTACAACTGAAAGCGTGCAGTTTGCTATGAAATAAAGAGAACTAGTATTTATATGTGTGTTGATTAGGGTACACATTTGTATCTCCTATATGCATCAGAGAGCCGATTGGATGAAGTTAGGGGGAATTTTCTTTGCTGTTATGATTTCTGTAAGTAAGGACGTCATCTGCATTGATTTGTAGATTTTACCTTGTCGATGCATTTCATTGATCTTTTAAACATAGAAGAAGAACGTACAATAATATGTACATTTCTTCATCTCTAGACACATTAACAATACAGACAATAATAATTCAGTATTGATACTATTTATTGTACGACAGTCTCCATCGTCTGCGCTAACAGAATCTGGCATTTCATATAGTTTCTAGGGCAGCTAGCCAAGAGTTCCCGCCAGCCATGCGCCATCACTACTACGCTTGTACGCGTTAGCCATTCATGTAACCAAATACTACCTCTATTGTGAATACGTACATAAATAATACAAAACCATCGGTTTAAACTTACGTTAACCAATAAGAGGCTAATTAAGGATATTATCATCTTTATAAAATGATTATAACACCATAGAGTGTATCGTTGAGTTGCAAAGATCGTATGCCTTGAACTTACGATAATTCTGATTGGTTGGAAAATAAAGCTTATTAGCATAAAGGTAGTAGTAGTTATAGTTGGACTATCCTCATATTAGACATAGAAATGTGTAACGTTAACTTATATAGTAGGGAATAAAACCAATATAATGTAGACAAAGACCAAATGTAGTATTTATCTCCCTTTATGAGCCTATACTACCTCAACTCAAATTCAATTTTTATCTCGCTCGCACCATACTACTACTACTTAATGAGAGCGAGACGGAGTGAGGTGCTGGAGGCTCCAAGAGTCGAATAGTTTAGGTGAGTAATTACTTTTTACGGTGAAAATAATGTTTTTTTTTTAAACATGTAACCTGAAAGTAAAAGGAACTGAACTAAAAGGTCGATTCACACATATCAGTGATGCCACAGTTCCGACACAGTACCGGTACCATAGATATAAGAAAGAAGACCGGTACAGTGCAAAATATTCTTTCATACATTCTCATGCCGCCGGTATCGGCACTGACACTGACAAGTAGGGATGCGATCATAGAGAATGTATGAAAGAATATTGTGCACTGTACCGGTACTGTGTCGGAACTGTGGCTTCACTGATATGTGCGAATCGACCTTTAAGTTCAGTTATTATGCAAAGTTTCATCATATAATTTGAAGTACTTTTTTAATACTAGCGGTTTATATATAGAATTATAGAGAAGATATAGAAGTATAGAGAGATTTTATGTAATCTAATCTTCTTTTCGTCATAAATATAGTACCTAGCATCAATCCTCAACTTTAACATAATTTATTTTAAAATTAATGCTGCAGTATTTTCGACATAACGGAGGATCACGCTAAGCAATTTGAGGTTGTATAGGCTCTTAAATGGGTTTATAATTATTACCTGTAACCTCCTAACATTACTTCGAAATAGTTGAAAAAGGCTAGTCTGATGAATGAAAGAACATTGTACCTATATGAAGTAGCATTTCAGTGAATCAAGCGACTATTGCTTTACTCACTTAATTGGATTATAAATTAATTGCTTCCCGTCTAACTGCCAACACTATTACTTCCGACGATCCGAGGAGCGACGCGATAGGTAGATATCATGAGCGGGCCACCCGGAGGGTGTTGCTCTATGGTAGATATAAATAAACAAAAATATCGACGAGCCTTTATTGAGCTAAAGTATTTTTAGTGTGTACTCGTCCCACCAATTTCTATTTTTAAACTCACTGAGCCAGCATTATGAATAAAGTTGAAGTCCAATAATATTTTAGTGGTAAGTACCAGCAATGTTCTAAAAATAGCTTCAGCTACCCCCCCCGGAGAAAGAGTCGGTGTTATTGAAGCTTATGTAGAAAAGAGATAGATATCACCTACCTGCGCAACTTTGGTTCGTGGAATTTATTTTTCCTGAGAATTACATCCGATATAAACTACTCAAAAGAAAATAGGGCTCACCAAGTTTTTAGGCTATTTTTATGGATACACAAGTTTAGAGTAGGGATTTAAAAATTGTTCAATCTCATTCAACGGTAAGATTTATTTTGATCGATTTACACAAACAAAGCACTTTTTAGGGAAATTAACACAAATAAACTTATTCTATTGCCCATTCCCTGAAACCATTTGATAAAAAATGTTATGGTTAGTAGCGAGTGGGGCCTCCTCTTCTCTGTATGCACTCACTGAGCCTATCTGGTACACTTTCAAAATCAAAATCAAAATCAAAAGTCATTTATTCAAACTAGGCTGAGAATCAGCACTTATCGAACGTCAAAATTACATAAGACAGTCTCCCAAAACGCCCACCCTTCACCACTTCCTAGTGCTTTAGCTGGGAAGAAGAAGTGGCGCAACAAACTCACCAGCAGCACAGCTGTCTGTTCAGTTAGAAAAATTTGATTCTATACAAAAGTTTGCAAAATCATTTAGATTACGCAACATAAATCTAATTATTAGCCATATGTCAGCTAGCACACGCCAATATACCAACCAAAAAAAAAAGAATAATGTAAAAAAAAAAAGAGAACTATATGTACTCAAGCAGAAATAAGTAGTAAATATAAACATAAACATAAATTAACTAAATAAAAGCCTCCAGGCACAAAGGGCGTGCCCGCTTACATATAGCTATTTATAGCTGCAACTGGAAGTTATAAATGATAAACTAGGACCATCGAAGTAAATAAATAAAAATGAATTACTAATAACATTAACAAAACCGAGATCAGCAAGACGACCAGTCACCACAAGCAGCACCCGTTCACGAGCATAACGCAAAGATCAGCCATTACCGCCGTATTTGAGAGAAAGAGACAACCCGACCCCCGACGCTACCGCAAGCAGTGACATCTAAGGGAGCATGACGAACCTGCTGCCGGTTGCTCAGGCAAAAATAATAATTATCCATTGTCGAGGTCGCTAGCTAACCACATATTGCAATACAACTCATATAGAAAACATTGTAATGAGTCATCAAAAAATTAAATTAAAAACAATATTAAAATAAAATTGACTATGGGTACAGTCCAAATAAAAATCTCATATAACCTGTCAGTGGGTAAGCTAATTCTGGAGAAAGAACATAAACATTGTCTTGAGTTAATCACAGCGACCAACTACTCTTATCATTTAAGTAGTCGTTAATGGAGTAGTAAGCCTTTGAACAAAGGTTGCATTTTACTTTAGCTTTAAAGATGTTTTTTTTTGCGATTTCACGTTTGTTCCCCTATTGACCCTATTTCAGTATTCACACTCTTCAAAAAAGCTTTTTTCGCTCATAATGTTTATGGCCAAAAGGTCTTATCAAACCTAATGAATTACCTACTTGGAACATTAAATACAAAATTCATTTTCATAAGTAAACAGAGCTTTTCCACGAATACTGTTATTGGAACCTTTCAGGCCGAGGTTATGAAAATTCATGTAGGTAAACAAAACATTATTATATTACCTTTACAATTTGAAATGTTGTAGGTTAATTTTATGGTTCAATGATTTACATTTGAACATACATTAAACCCAGTTGTTTACACAGAAACACAATAAATTGTTACTTATTTTAGCGGAATGCTATTCGTCAATTTGTAATATGACTGTCATGTCCACCCATCCGATCGCCTGTGATGTGAATAAAGTGCACTCGAGTACATAAATAGTTATGATCCCCAAAATATACAATCATTTTTACTCATCAGTCTTTTCCTAGTGCGTCACTCACACCCATAAAGATACTCTCCTGTGTGATTGTGCAAATGAACATTCAAAGTTCTCACGACACAAAAGATTAAGAATCTTTTTTTTTAGACACCCTAAGAATCCAATGCGTAGCCACGGGCAGCAGGTAGTAGAGTACTAGCTGCTGCCCGCGACTACGCCCATGTGTAGCCTTATTCTTTTTCTAAAATAAGCCTAAGTTACTCCTTATAACATCAGCTTTCTGCCAGTGAAAGTCCCGTCAAAAACAGTCCAGCCGTTTCGGAGATTAAACGGAACAAATAGACTGACAGACAAAAATTATAAAAAATGTTTTTTTTGTTTTAGGGGTATGAGGAACCCCTATGGTGTAAAGTTCACTCATCCACCACAGAAAAGGGAGGATAGTCCGACCAGACGGGTGATTGATGTCGGGTTCTTGTATACCTACATGTCCATTGCACGGTAATGCAGGATTTATGTGACGTCAGGTCTTGGATGCGTAGTTCGCTTGTGGCGATGTAGATACCGCCACATTATTACAGCCGTAAACAGACAAAACAGCAAATTATGGTACCTAAATAAAGTACAGTCAGTCTAGTACAGTCATACTGTGATTATCTATTGATAATATTAAAAAATATCCACTAAAATTCAGAGCCTCCTACTTATCTGAGAGCTTACCAAATTAAAAGTTATTTCTATATCTTGTCATTTTCAGGTCGGGTGGTTGTTTGGGCCCCGAAATTGCTGTTCCAATAAGCATCACAGAAAATCAAAAACACAGATAAAATAATGCTATGATCACACAGGATTTTTGAAAAAATAGTTATTAATTAGAAGACTGAAGCCCCGGGCTGACCGGCTTATTATCTTAACTTCAGAAGTTAAGATATTGTAAGCCGGTCTGCCCGGGGCTGAAGACTGACGAACGTAGGCGTCACGCAGGGCTGATTTACTGAAAATAGAATTAATATTAAATATCAAGGCGGGTTTTTCCAGATAAGTTAACATTAAAGTTTTAAGTATTTCATATAACTCAGTGCCTGTTTTAGTCGCCCACACACAAATCTTACATTGGGATCATATTCAAACACAGCCACCCTTTGAGAATTAATGTAATGATACCTAATCAGAAGTCGAATTAATAAAATACATGGAATTTGCATCTACTGTGAGAATTTTGGCTGCAAAAAGTTGGCCATGGCCACCCCCACAATTCGAACAATTCCTTTTGTAAAATTAGGTTTCAGTAGAAATTCTAAGCATTTGCCATTTCGTGAATCTACGAAAATATTCTTAAACACAAAAATTTTAATCACCGCTGATTTACAGACTATTACTATCTCAACAACATAGATCGTTTAGCGATTAGAAAATCAGCTTTCAGATAATCCTTATTTAAACTATAAAAGATATTGAAACATGTTAAGATTTTTTAAACATCGTTCACCGAATCTGACTGGATCATACCTTTTAAGCGCTCATTTTAAGAATCAACCTCAAACTATGAGCATTAAACTAATTATTTCCAAGCATATAGCCTGCAAAGTCGAGGGCGTTGCTGTAAAGCCTCCCACGTTCAATTAATCATGTCTGGTGTGGCTTTCCTGGGACTACAGCCAAGCCAAGTTTACTTATTAGAATCACTATATCCAGCAGGTTCTACGAAAAGATACGCGTAGGTAGACCATGGATTGGAAGTTTCTACGTTAAAACCTATCAGATAACTATATTATCATATTTTTTAAGTACAATTATAAAGGTAACTTGGCACTGATCTCTTCTGACTTACATAAAAGGGAATAGAATTAAAGAGGTAGTGTTAAATTCGTAGTAATGAATACTCGTGCCTTTTTTCAATATTAAAGCCAAGATCAAGGAAACAGGTACGAGTATATTATTACATTTTCTGATCAATCAATCTGCCCAGCTTTTTCCCAACTATGTTGGGGTCGGCTTCTAGTCTAACCGGACGCAGCTGAATATCAGTATTTTATATGGAGCGACTGCCTATCTGACCTCCACAACCCAGTAACTGGGTAATACGATACCCCTACATTACATTTTCCGATGTCCTGAGATTTTCTTTATTTGTAACATATTCTTTATCAACAAAGTAGTTTTCCAAATATTTACAAGAATGCGATTCATTTAATTGATTATCACAATTAACAGTCCACCTTTGTACCTTCATTATGCACAAAGTTGAATAAATATATAAATTTTGAAAAAAAATCCTCTAGTTAACTCTACTAATATCTCCCTTTTACTAATTCGTCAGGAACTTTCTAATTAACTACTATGTTTTTTGGCTGCGCGCGGCCCGTGTGGTAGCTTAACACGTTTTACAACAAAAGCCTACATCATCAGATTGCATACCTAATGCATACTAACCATCCGACAGTCGAGCTCAGCTGGACCCGTGGGGCTGTGACCCAGTTTACCGACCTGACACAGTTTGCTGACCCATAGAACACCTGGATCCCTAACCAAGCACTTCCAGGTCAGTACGCACTTACCACTCGAGCTAAGTGAACATGTTGTATAATAGAAGATTACTTTTCTATTGCATTATTTATTTATTTATCTAAGTACAGTCCAACGCAGTAATTGAATCGGCTTCATATGAGAGAAGTAAATTCGAACTTTAAATTCCTAACTAATATTATTAATGCGAAAGTGAGTTTGTTTGTTTTTTTACGCATTCACGCTAAAACGGCTGAAGGGATTTCGATGTTTGGCATATGGGTAGACTATGACCTGGGTCAGCACATAGGATACTTTTTATCCCGATATTCCTATGGGATTGAGACTCTGACTATAAGATTATAAGACTGAAATCCTTACGTGAATTAATAATTAAAATAATTATGAAAATACTTTTTTGCTCAATGAGACCGTAATGTCGGATCTACAAGAAACTTAGTTCAAAATAAGTACGGAGGTCGGAGAGTTTACACTGAGACTGTTAAAACTTTCCACGCCTACAAGGCTGCCGCGCTTATGATAATTACAGTAAGTCACATTTTGGTCGATATTGAGTTAAGTATATATTTGGAATGTAGAGATTGAGACCTACATTTCTGTATACTTAAAATTTGAAAATGTGGTACAGAAAATCAAATAAGCTTAAGTATAATTACAGTAAGACCCGTTTGGCGCCAAGGCATACTTATTATGATTGCAGTATGGGCACATACGGTTGATTTTTTCATAAAGTTGAAACCATTTCCTAGGTATTGCTACAGTAAGTAATTTTGCTCTTTTTATTTTTAAGTTATGAGTATTTTTCTTCAAGTATCACTGAAACATATTAACAGTAAGTACCATTTGCTATTATTATATTAAGTGTTGGAAATAATCATTACTATACTAAACCTTAACAAATCTACAGTAAGAGTTTATACTATATTAATGCTTAAGAGTTTCGCAATGTATTATTCTATTATCTTAGTATAAATACAGTAAGTGAAACTTACTGTGTATATGATAAGTCAGCGAATTAAAAAAATATTTATATGTGTAGACGTAATAACAGCAAGATTCACTACTGTAATTATGTTTAGGAATATTACATTTTATGCGTAGATTTGCCTGGAACAAATAAGGTAAATACGTTACTTACTGCAAATATTCTAAGGCGTTTAGGGTCCGAATGGGTAGTGCGGGGAGGGGCAAGTGCGTAAATTTGCAGTCGTGGTCACGCCACATACAGAGGCTGACCCGTGCGTCGGAGAATAAAATTGGCGCCAAAATCACTCGTGAGTATACGTACTTTCCTAGCTTTTGTATTCGGGTCTATGATATTAGTGCTGTTTATAACTGGTGCAATATAAAGGTATTATTAACAGGTTAAAATATTAAGGTTGGCATTTTACATTACTTTATCTTATCAAATTAGAAAATGGTTGTCGTAATCGTATTATAGTATAGGTATCTTACCTACATATCCATAATATACAAATTACAATGAATTACTTTTTATTCTTATATTAAACACGAAATATACACGTGTGTAAAATAACTAAGTATGCATCTATACTCCATTCAAAATAACGTTAGACATTTAAGAAAACCTTTTTTACTGTCTGTTCAACCGATTTTGAGTTTTATTACGTTGGTGCAATAACAAATGGCGGCTGTTGGTATTTTAACGACTTTTTTGCTTTTAATGCCATCCATATGCCTACGGAATAGAAGTTAAAATTGGTTGAACAGACAGTAAAAAAGGTTTCTTTAAATGTCTAATCTTAACGCGAATAGAGTATAAGCTGGTTTTACAAAATCTTTTATAGTTTTTCGAACTTATGTTTTATTTTTTAACATCGCCACAAATATATTGATATACTAAGCCTGTTGCCTTAGCATGTTTGTGTGAATGTGTTGCTTGTAAGTATAGTATTTTAATTTGTTTCACTGCAGATCGTAAAGCAGAGATTATACAGAAACTTGTACCTCTGATGCCTGAGAATAGAAGGGGTTTTTGGTTAAACATCCCGGTTTCAAATTCCGCAACCAATCTATTCACCGAAGAGTTTTAAAACTCTACCGTTAATATTAAAAAAAAATGTGTTCTTATGAACACAATTTATGTAAGCCTTCATTTTACTAGTCAGTTAAAAGACTTTTTCTATCTTACTATAAACTGCTACAACGGTACTAATATTGTTAATTTGTAAGACTGATTTTATTAAGTTCGTATAACGAGGATCTCATAATCTATATATAATAGTTAAATGTTACATTTATAATCCTAATAAGTTAAATGACTTTTAAAGAATTTAATGTGCCTTCAAAGACTATTTTTATAATGAAAAAATCCAAAGAGAAAACTATCTAATTTTTTGGAAACATAGTGTTTATTTTAGATGTTTTTTCTTGTGTACGAAGATGTACAAACACGAATTTGAAATGTGTATTTTTTTTTAGAAACAATGCTTAGTTATTTAGTTTTTGATTGTTTCTTGTATGAAGCCTGTTGCGCAAACACGAATTGTAATTTTTTTTAAGTTAGCTTTTATAGTGATTCCAAATGCTTAAAAAAATACAATAAATGGAACTGATTATTACATTTTAGAGTATTTAATAAAGCTGTGTACTTAAACTATAATTGTACTGTGTACTTCTATTAAACTATAATTTCATAAGATATCTTTTGTTTCATTTATCCCAATAATATCGAGGAAGAGTAATTAATTATGGTTCATGGCAGATGCCACAAGTTTTCATATTGCTCCTAGCTATAATTACAGTAAGTGTTTAGATAACATTAGGCAAATTGTGCAATTTTTGTTATTATATTTAAACATTTACCTCATTCTGTTATCATTGTTGCAGTATGTACTTCAAACTAAAGATTGTTACAGTAAGTCACACACTTACTGTACCAATACTAAAAAAAACATTATTTTTTAATTGTCCATTCCTTAACATACATATTTTTTCAAGCTTTACAATTTAAATATTATTACTAAATAAAAAAGAAAATATACAAATTATTAAACAAACACATTTTTATCTAAAACATTTTAGAAAACTTGCTTTTATTTTATACTTTGGGAGAAATGTCAAAAATAAAAATAAAAACTTTGACCGCCTTTTTCTCGAAAGTGTCTCCATGTCACTTACTGCATATATCACAAGCACGGCAGGGCCCCCGGGCATAGCTAGTTTTACTACAATTTTAACGAAGTAAAATTAATTTAATTGGCAACAAAAGGCGCAACTTTAGATAATGAAAAAGTGTTCTTTTTCGATCACAAAAGGCAGAAAAGACAAAAGGTATATAGATTAATCATGTTATAATCAGATAATTATCTTTAGGCAATCGAACACCCCGACCTGTTCACAAAAATCTATTGATGACTTCATTGCAATAACTATGTAAGACGTATGGGAGGAGCATGCCTTGTCTCACCCCAGGATGATGTTATTGATAGGAGAAGCTCGTGGCTAAGTAATAACAGCCGCACGAGTCGATCCATCAGGTTATGCTACGCTTGCGTGTGTTGGTCCGTGGATGGGTGACCATCTTTACATACCAAGACTCCTCCATGCCTCGTTGATCCCGGCTGTCATTCTGGGATCTTTGACAGTCGTTATGGGTCGTCAGAAGCCCAAAAGTCTGACAACCAGTCTTACCAAGGGGTATCGTATTACTAATACTGATATTCCGCTGCTAGTAAAATACTGGTATTCCGCTCCATCTGGTTAGACTGGAAGCTGACCCAACATAGTTGGAAAGGCTAGGCAGATTTAGATAGGAAAAATTATGATTGACATAAGATAAATGTCCAGTTTTTATGAATGCTCGCTACAGGCTACCAAAAAATAATAGTTCAATCGATCTATGTGGTTTTTTCCCAGCTATATTGGGGTCGGCTTCCAGTCTAACCAGATGCACCTAAATACCAGTATTTTATTAACAAAGAACAGTTATCACTGTATATATTAGCTACTGGACTGGCTGGCGGCTTGTCACTACATTTCGTTTATTTAGCTTCCAACAACGCTGTGTATTTCATGTTAATGGAGAGAGTAAACAAACATTGTTTTCTACTCCGCGATGTCACTAGTGGTTGTTTTTCCGCTGGACTTTTCCACTGGCCTCGAATGATTCATTGGTTCAGCGAGCTTGCATACCTGTGTACTATCTTCTATAAGTACGGACTCACTCGCCAACTCTTCTCGGAACCGTATGCGTTGTCACTGTATAATGTAGTGACATTATTATTTATATTATTATTGAGGCCAGTGGAAAAGTCCAGCGGAAAAACAACCACTAAAGCATCGCATAGTAAAGTAGTGACTTTAGATGCTTTTATAACAAAAAAATACTAGTATATTAGGTATGTTATTGAAGTGAAGTCGCGGGTCGGGGTCTTTAATATAGTGGATGGCTTGGTAAAAGCCGATCTTTTTTCACAGTTTGAAGCCACGAACCTCGCAGAGAAGCCGAATGCGAAGAGTTTATGTTACTTATTGATATTTTTATAGCCAATAAAGACCTTTCAAGTGTATGCGTCTTTTGAGTTGAACGTAACTTGGAAAAACATCTAGGATTTGCTTAATATAACACATTCACAAAGTAAATAATGTACTGAAAAATTGTCCTTGTCATGATTTTTCAACAAACACTTAAAAGTTTACATTTTGTAGTTTCTCTGGTCAGGTTTTAATAAATCCGGCCAAGTGCAAATCGGGCTCGCACACGAAGGTTCCGTACCGTATTAAAATCGAACTATAAAACGCCGTAAAAACACGTTTCTTGTATGGTGAATAATTAAAGCCTTTAATTATTCACTTTATTAAATTAGTTGTTATAGTGGCAATAGAAATACAAAATCTGTGGAAACAACTGTCTACATAATACGGTTCATGAGATACAGCACGCTTGCAGACGGATGGACGGGCGGACAGACAGCGAAGGCTTTGTAATAGGGTTCCGATTGACACCTTTCGGATCAATCAATCTGCCTAGCCTTTTCCCAACTATGTTGAGGTCGGCTTCCAGTCTAACCGAATGCACCTGAATACCAGTATTTTACATGGAGCGACTGCTTATCTGACCTCCACAACCCAGTAACTGGGTAATACGATACCCCCTGGTAAGACTGGTTGTCAGACTTTCGGGCTTCTGACGACCCGTAACGACTGTCAAACCCCGTAACGGATTGACACCTTTCGGATACGGAACCCTAAAAAGAAATAATGGCCCAACCATACTAAAATATTGTTATTACAAAATATAGGCAGCTTTTTAATGATTACATACGAAAGACTCTCGATAAACCTATAAGCCGGGTATAGATAAAGGAGAATATTAATATTAGAATGACGCAAATACCTGCAATTATGTGATGTAAAGTGATACTGCGAGAGATACAGACTGTATACGGTGGACGGAAAATTGACGATAAAAAAAAATCGAGTCACCACCCCCATGTATGTTTCGCGATTTTTCATAGTTTTCGAGTTATGAATATTTTTCTGAATTTTTGAGAATTTTCCACATGACCAGCTTAAAAAGACTTCGTCAAGATTTTTTTTTGTGCTGAATCTTCAAGAGTAGTTCTTTTATGCATAAAATAATCAGCTTCGTAACTGTAATGAAAGTTATGAAAATGTTGGTCTAAATTGAAAAGTTGACAGTAAGAGAGACAGACAATAATGCTTTTTAATGAACGTCGATATTACGTAAGACATTCCCCTAAAACACCTGCCCTTCCCCACTTTCTACTTTTTCTTTATGCGTTTCAGCAAAACATACCAACAGTCTACCAGAACTTATTCGTTGTTAGTATATTTCATGCAGTGAATTAGTTGGGGCTTCGTTATATAAACATGACCGAAATCACCGCGTATACAAATTAAAAACGCGACCTAAAACGTGACCGTTTCCAAACGAAGCCAGAAAAACGTTTTATGTAAAGTTTCAAAGTTTCAAAGACTTTCACGTTTTTGACAGGTTTCCAATAAGTACAGGAAAGGTTTTTCGCAACATATCGACTAGTACCTCGACTACAAGGCGCCAGGCGGCCATTGACCCCTTGTTTGTGACGACTTCCGCTCCCAAACCTGACGATGCAGTTCGAATGCACCGCATTTCATCCGGTACGACCCCCTCTCCCGACCTACCCCATGGAGCCGAGGAGCGCCACCCGTGGGAATTTTCAGCGATCCATAATGGTTAAGAAACCAGTAGATGTGAATCCATATAACCGATTGGTGCACAGTTACCGATATAATAATATATTCAAACAAAACCGCCCATCCTTGAACTTTCGATATGTCACCTCAAATACTTGGACTCTAAACAGAAACACTTGGTATAATAAAGTACATAAGAATAATTTACTATTACTTTGCCTCGGTCTACTCTAGGATAATGCCGGAATATTAATAGTACTGATTCTATACACCGTGGTACTGATAGATCTAAAAATACCGGGAAAGTTCGTTAAAATGGAATACGTTGTATGTACTCGCTTCTATTTCATAAATCTACTTTACTCTTGCAGATATTGAACATATAGAGGTTTCCAGAAGAAAGTTTCATTGTAGTTGTTGTATGCCTGAGGTCCTGGGCTAATGTGTGTTAATGGGTTTTTAACCGACTTCAAAAAAGTAGGTCTGATAAAAGTTATCAAACGGTTCGAATAGTTTTGTTTTATTTCTTGCCAGTGGCCACCGACTTCCGAAAAGTAATTTTGCACTATGTATCTTGTCTTAAACGGAACCCTAATAGGATCACTAGGCTTGCCCGTCCGTCCGTCTGTCAAGACTCTTTTTCTCAGGAACGCGTGGAGGTATCAAGTTGAAATTAATATCAAATACGTAGGTCTACGGTCCCTTGGAGCTCTAAAAAAAATCAAGCTTCAAGTCAACGCAATAAAAATACGGCCACATAATTATGCAACATATTTAAATAGATACTTGATACTCGAAAATAAATCAAAACTTATAAATACTTAGGTACTTCCCGTTGACCTAGAATCATGAAATTGGGCGAGAAGCAAGGTCTGACAGGAAAGAGGAAAAAGTCTGAAAATCGTTAATTTGTAGATTTATCAAAAAAATTTTTTTGCTGGTACCTATCATCTTATTCGTGGAGGTCAGCCATTTTGGCAGAATCATAATAGGAAAATATTATGGATCATCGTAAAATGACACAAACTGACAATTCATAATATGATCTGCGTGCGATTCATATTACGAAATAATTCATCTGTTTGACAGTTTTCTATGGAGATTCGTAAAATGGTCCACACCTTATGAATTTCTTTTGTGTTAAATTAGAGGAATTGCTAATGACAGCTGGAAATTCAGGAAATGAATTGCTTTTAGAGCAATTGCTAATTTGTCCGTTTTAATCAGAATCAGAAATTTATTTGCTATGAATGTAGGTACAGGTATAAGATGTTGTACATAAACTAATGAGATCGGCTACAGTCTACCTTACGGCGTGCAAATTATTACATAAAATAAAATATTATACAAAGGCCGTCAGAAACGACGATTATACGAAGGCCCTATTTAGGCCCTCAGATAGGCAGTGCCTCCATGTAAAATACTGGTATTCAGCTGCATCCGGTTAGACTGGAAGCCGACCCCAACATAGTTGGGAAAAGGCTAGGCAGATTGATTGCGGTATCAACTTATATTTTTTGACCGTGACGTAAATTGATTAATGTGAGAACATTTTTTCAACACAGCGTTAAGTTCGTTCTTGGGATATTAATCCCAACTAAGGAACCCTCATTTTGCGTGGTCTGATACGGACTTGGGGCTTATTCCACAAATCCCCCCTGAAAATCCCCCTTAGGGGGAAAAGTGGAATCTATTAAAAAAAAAAATCAAGTAACAAAAACTAAAACCCAACTACGACTTAAAAGATATAAACAAGGCACCACAGACAGACAAATTAAAAATCCGGCGTCACACGTGTTAGGGCATAAATCGAACAGATTACGTGTGACTCCGGATTTTTAATTTGTCTGTCTGTGGTGCCTTGTTTATATCTTTTAAGTAGTAGTTGGGTTTTAGTTTTTGTTACTTGATTTTTTTTTAAATACTTTTGGGGTTATAAGATATATATTTTTGAAATGTGCTCATTAAGCCCTTTCATTTGATACCCAACATGGTACGATTAAACCATTTTTTTTTTTAAGTTCCTCCCTTTATGTCCTCTAGAGGGCGCCATTTTTAATTTAATGTGACTTCACATAGCCTATAACCAGCGGACAATCACGACGCTTCTAACTATACCTCATTTGTCAAATTGTGATAAGTGGTTTGGAAGATAGGAGGGAACAGATGAACATACATACATACATACATACATACATACATACATACATACATACATACATACCGGTCAAAATCATAACCCTCCTTTTTCTTCGCCGTAGTCGGGTAAAAAGTGTGAAATTCCCCCCTGATAATCTCCCCTAGGGGGGGAAACTAGAATCGAAAATATACTTATTCCACAGATCCCCTTGAAAATGTCACTAAGGGGGAAAACTGGACTCAAAAAAAAAAGTCTAGAATTCCCCCCTGATAATCCCCCCTTACGGGGAAAAACTGGAATCTGATAAAAATAACGTCCAGAAATCCCCACTGAGTTTCTCAAAATTTAAGGAGTGCCTCTGCTACCGGCGCCGGGCGCCGATTTGTTGGCCGGTGCTGGTTGCTAAATATTCACCGTGGGCGCCAGCAGATATTTTACTTAGATAACCTAGATGCAAAAATTTGCAAGATGCAAAAATTGCTAGAGGCAAAAATTTTGAACCGACTTCAAAAAAAGGACGAAGTTATTTTTTTTATTTATTTTCAAATAATCAGATAACAGAGATCCGTAGTGTTAGTAAAGTACCTTATACCTAGTGTTAGTATATACATAAATTAAAAAATTAAAAATACATTTTGGGTGTGAGTCGTTTTGTAAAGAAGACGAACCCAGTTTCTCAGCCGGTCATCCTCTCCACAAAATGCCTCCTAAAAGGGGAAAACACATTCTCACCCACTGTTTCCAGAATGCTGTTGCCACTGGCCCGGGTTCTAGCTGCCACCGACGCAATTTTCTTCCGCACAATTGCATGGAAGCCGTCAGTACGGTTCTGCGTAAACATCTCTGACGCACTACAGAACCGGGGCAGTCTCAAAAGCATTCTAAAAACATTGTTGTACTGGACGCGCAGGATATCTAGCGACCTTTTGGTGTAGTTGATCCACAGACCACCCGTGTACAGACCCTGGCAATACGCTTTGAAAAGCGTTATTTTTACCTGGTCCGTGCAGCGAGCGAATCTACGAGCCAACATATTACCGCGGACCGCCAAAGCCCTGCACTCCCTCTCAATGTCCACATTGTCCTTTAGGTCGTCGGTAAGCATATGTCCCAGATATTTGAATTGTTTAACTCTTCTTATGCTCAAGCCATTTAGGGTAAAGTTAGGTGAATAATCTGTACACCTACCGGCGACCCCAAAGACCATGTACTGTTATTAATTCGCCTGTATTTTTTTTTTTTATATTTTTTGCCTCAGAACTTTCGACTGGGTGAATCGATTTTGATAATTCTTTTTTTATTTGAAAGCTGGTGCTTCCTTGTGGTCCCATATAAATTTTATTAACTTTGCTTGGGTAGTTTTTGAGTTAGCTTTAATAATTACGAATATTTCCCACTTAGTCTATATATAGATGATATTTTATTTGACTCCGTCACTGTTATTTACATAGCAGGTAGTACTAAACACTAATACTCGTAGGAGCACCGCCAAGCGGGCCTTCGTCGACCTAGTCAATAAAGATATGTAGCTGCTACCTGCAAACATATATCTACACATCCGTCCGCCGACACAGCGAAAGCTTCACTGACGGTTCGGCGGCGCTAGGAGATATTTATACGAGTGGCACGGCGCGCGAGCACTGCGACGATGGGCCACCACACGGATTGATGATGTACTAATTTAATATTTAATAATGATTTTCTATTGGCTAGTTCATAATAAGTTATGTTTGCAACATACGCAACCTACTTATAATTTTAGCTTTAAGTGTGCACATATTTTACCATGATTATTACATTCGGTAACCTATCATCTGGAGTTTCACTTGAATACCTACAAGCGCTACAGTGGTGACCCCGACGTGATAGTGATTTTGTGAAGACCTCCAGATCAAGTATTCACCATGCCTCACGAAAGAGAACCAGAAGTATCAGGTGTGTCGACGTCGCTGCGCATTCCACCCATCTGGCGTGACAGAATACGTTTGTGGTTTGCGCAATTCGAAGCCATCATGTCTCCGCAGAAGAAGAGTGATCAAGCCATGTACGAGCTCGTTATCGGACACCTTGAGAGGCAAGACCTGGATGAAATATCGGAAATCATTCTCCATCCACCGGAAAACCAAAGGTATGCCGCACTGAAGAGTCGGTTGCTCCAAGTGTATGAAGAATCTGAGCAGCGTCAAGTACAAAGGTTGCTGTCCGAGATGGAACTCGGCGACATGAAGCCTTCGCAGCTGCTACGTCGAATGAAGAACCTCGCCGCGGACAACATCTCCGACTCAGCGCTGCGAATCATGTGGACCAACCACTTGCCGCAATCCGTTCGAGCAGTCCTCGCCGTCAGCGATAGCATCGCTAAACATTCCGATATCCACGAGTTAGCGATGATGGCCGACAAGATTCTCGAGCAGGCGCAACCTCATGGCGCGATCGCTGCAGTAGCCACAACTTCTACCGCACATGCACCAACATCGATAGAGGAGAAGATCGACATGCTCACTAAAGAAATCGCAGAACTCAAGTCAAGTCACTCCAAGTATCACCAACGCAGACCATTCAGCAGATATCGCTCAAGATCACGTTCGTCAAGCAGGCCCAATCAACATCATAGACAGCGCAGCAATACGCCGCGGCGAACCGAACAAACAGGAATCTGCTATTATCATCGCAAGTTCGGGAAAGAAGCACAAAGATGTACGCGACCATGCAGTTTCGAAGACGAAAAGGCTCCTTCGGGAAACTAAAACCTGCGTTGGACGAGGCGGGAACCGGCGCAAAGAATACATCGTACCGCCTATTCATAACAGACAGAAACTCACGTCTGTCATTCCTTATCGACACTGGTGCGAACGTCTCCGTCATACCTAGAAGAAAAGGCGGGAAAGCAACGCCTACCGATTTTTGCTTGTACGCAGCGAACAATACAGTCATCCCAACGTACGGTGAGAAGACATTACAATTGGACTTAAACTTACGAAGACCCTATACCTGGAAGTTCATCATCGCTGCAGTCAGCAAGCCCATCATCGGTGCTGATTTCCTACGACATCATCAGCTACTTGTCGACATAGCCGGCCGTTGTCTCGTCGACAAGGTTACCAACCTCATCGTCAAGGCACCTGTTACATACTCCGTCGAGCCGACAATAAGAAGTATCGACGTTGACCAGCCATATCACCAGCTAATCAGCAAGTTTCCTGACATCTTGAGACCATCATGCATGAAAGATACCCCAAAACACCGTGTGGAACATCACATAGAAACCACCGGACCACCAATACACAGCAAGACTAGACCATTACCGCCACATCGATACCTGCCCGTGAAGAAAGAATTTGAGACGATGATGCAGCAAGGAATATGCCGTCCAAGCAAAAGTCCCTGGTCCACACCACTGCACGTCGTTCCTAAGAAAAATGGCGATATTCGCGTATGCGGCGACTACAGAAGGTTGAATGACGTAACTAAACCAGACCGCTATCCAGTACCACGCCTCAAAGATTTCACCTACCTACTACACGGCAAGAAAATCTTCACTACCCTCGACCTAAATCGTGCTTACCAACAACTACCAGTATATGAACCGGACATCGAGAAGACAGCCATCACAACACCTTTTGGCCTATTCGAATTTCCCCGAATGTGTCCAGGACTGAAAAATGCCGGACAGACATTCCAACGGTTCATACATCAAGTGCTCAACGGATTGGACTACGCATTCCCATTTATCGATGACGTCATAATAGCGTCAGAAAATGAAGCACGACATATCGAAGATTTACAAGAAGTATTGCACAGATTAGACACGTACGGTATAACTATAAACCCGTCCAAATGCGTCTTTGGCAAAGAAAACGTCAAGTTCCTGGGATATGGAGTGACAAGTGATGGAATCAAACCACCACTAGACAAAGTCAACGCTATCACTGCTTACCCCAAGCCAGACACGATTCAAGACTTACGTCGATTTATTGGTATGATTAATTTCTACCGTGACAGTGTACCAAACGCAGCACACATACAAACACCTCTCAATGCGTTTCTCCATAATTCCCGAAAGCGTGACAAGACGAAAATTGAATGGAACTCAGAAGCACTTCAAGCATTCGAGTTATGTAAAGTTAGCATACAAAACGCAGCTTTACTCGCTCACCCATCTCCATCACCAACGGACGCAATCTCCCTCATGTGCGACGCGTCGAATACATGTGCCGGAGCCGTGTTACAACAACGTGTAAATCAGAAATGGATACCCCTTGGCTATTTTTCGAAGAAATTCTCTGACACACAACAGCGTTATAGCACATTTGACAGAGAATTATTATCAATATACATGGCTATCAAACACTTCAGAAAAATGTTCGAGGGAAGAGAACTAATAGTTTACACGGACCACAAGCCGCTAACCTACGCCATACGCAAGCCGCCATCGGATAATGATACACAACGGCGCACCCGTCAGCTGTTGTTTATCAGCGAGTTTACGACAGACATACGACACGTGAGCGGAGTAAACAACGTCGTCGCCGACGCATTATCACGCATCGAAACCATCGAATTGCCATCTCCAATAGATTACGACGAATTAGCACATGCGCAAGACAAGGACCGCAACATCCCCACCTTAACAAAGCAAACAAACATCCAACTTAAGAAAATCGTCGTACCCGGTACAAACAAACCAATAATCTGTGAAACATCGACGCCACACATTCGCCCATACCTACCAGATGACTATCGTCGCATCGCATTCAACGCCGTGCACAATACAAGTCACCCTGGAATACGAACTACGCGCAAACTTATGCAACAGCGTTACTTCTGGCCAGCAATGAATACCGACATTGGCGAGTGGTCGAAGACATGTACTGCGTGCCAACAATCAAAGGTACAGCGTCATAACCGCAGTAACATCACTTCTTTCCCACCAAGTGAACGATTTCAACACATACACATAGATATTGTTGGACCACTGCCTATATCTTCGTGTGGACATCGGTACCTGCTCACCATCATTGATCGATGCACACGTTGGGCAGAAGCAGTACCACTGCAGGAGATAACCGCCGAAGTCGTCGCAAGAAAGCTGTACGAAACATGGATTACACGTTTTGGTTGTCCTATCAGAATAACAACCGATCAAGGGCGACAATTTGAAAGTCGACTATTTCAAGACCTCGCACTATTGCTAGGAGTGGAAAAAACCCGTACTACTGCTTATCACCCGCAGAGTAACGGCATCGTGGAACGCTGGCACCGCACACTCAAAGCCGCGCTCATGTCACGACTAACCGACTGTATTGATGGGACTCCGAGCCGCGACGCGTACTGACACCAACACTAGCGCCGCGCAGCTCACCTACGGACAAGCATTAAGACTACCAGGCGATTTTATATCACCATCGCCAACTACAACGAAAATGGACCACACCTATGTCGATAATCTTCACGACATTATCACAAAACTCACGCCGACATACCAACCGCATTCAAACAAGCAATGTATGTTCGTGCACAAGGATTTACAAACATGCAGTCACGTGTTCGTACGAGATGACACTATCCGCAAGCCGCTGCAACGTCCGTATAAAGGTCCGTACCAGATATTAGAAAAGAACGAGAAGTACTTCACAATACAGTTGCCCGGACGAGCCGCAAACATATCGATCGACCGACTAAAACCGGCGTACACAATGAACACTGAAGATCATCACGAACACAGAAGTAAGACACCATCATCAGCATCAGCTACCACAGAAGATCACTCCAGACAACTCCAGTTTCCGACGGGAAAAAACGACGCTGTACACCGCACCAGATCAGGCAGGACCGTCAAAATGCCAGTACGCTTCGCTCGAGGGGGAGTACTGTAGCTGCTACCTGCAAACATACATCTACACATCCGTCCGCCGACACAGCGAAAGCTTCACTGACGGTTCGGCGGCGCTAGGAGATATTTATACGAGTGGCACGGCGCGCGAGCACTGCGACGATGGGCCACCACACGGATTGATGATGTACTAATTTAATATTTAATAATGATTTTCTATTGGCTAGTTCATAATAAGTTATGTTTGCAACATACGCAACCTACTTATAATTTTAGCTTTAAGTGTGCACATATTTTACCATGATTATTACATTCGGTAACCTATCATCTGGAGTTTCACTTGAATACCTACAAGCGCTACAGATAATATAAAATGTATACTGAATTGTTTCATGTCATTCGAGTTTTACTTTAAATAGGCAGACATATTGTTGCAGTTTATTTATTAATGACTAATAGCTGCGCTCCGCGGTTACACCCGCAGTATCGCTTGATCCCGTAGGAATATCGGGACAAATTATCATATATCTTAATCTAGGTCACGGTTTACCCAAGTGCCAAATTTCATCTAAGTCTGTTCAGCCGTTTATTTTTATTTTTGTACGTATAATAATATATTTTTTTAAGTATTCGTAAACTGTCTAATTACTAGTCAACCGTGTTGTCGTTTACGAGTGATTGTTTTATATTATTTTTTCTATTTTTATTAGATACTATTATTTATCTAATCACTATTTTTTTTTATTTGTTTTAAGAGCGTAGAAATCAAAACATAATTCTGTGAGAAAAAGACTGATTAATGAGTATGTATATTGTCGTTTTTTTGTAATTACATTGTACCTAATCACTATTTTTTTATTTACTATAAGAGCGTAGAAACCAAAACTAAAAATAAGGGGGAAAAGTGGAATAATCCAAAATGATAAGGCGACTTTCTGGATTTTTTTTACATTAAGGTCCAGTTTTCCCCCTTGAGGCAGATTCTCTCAGGGGGGAAAAGTGGAATAACTCAAAATGAAAAGGGGACTTTCTGGATTCTTTTTACATTAGGGTCCAGTTTTCCCCCCTGAGGGGAATTCTCTCAGGGAGGAAAAGAGGAATAAGCCGGACTTGGCCGGTTTTTTTAGTTATGGTTTCACAATTTTCAGCAACTTTTTTTTTTTTTTTTTTACTTACTATTACGCATTCACAATGTGTGGATGTACTGTTGTTCCTCAATAAGGAGTTCCATGTGTAACTAACTAGTTTTTTTTTTTTTTTCAGTACAATAATCAAATCACATCGTGCACTGTTCATTATTGAGGAGTTCTATCTCCGAAGGTCTTCATCAGATAGTTTAAAACGGAACCACATATAGAGATTTAAAAAAAAAACGTCTAAAACAATTAACAATTTGGTAAAGAGATCGCGGAACATGCGATAGACTTGCCTCCATATTCCGTTCGTGATTTTAAATAACTGTGCGTAAATGCTTTCAAAACTTTTCCTACAAAATAATATGACGATTGTTTTAGGGCCTATTCACACTTTTTCTTTTGCACGCTGTCGACATGTCCATATACGTTATACAAAGGCAACTAGCATTGGTTTTCCATGGCAGAAAACCAAAACATACTATTATCGACGCGATGACGACGCGCGCGTAAAAGAAACTCTTTGTGAATACCTCGGCCGCTTACCGTTATAACAGAAAAGCAATATAAAATCAGACTTACAAATAGTGTAGTGTAGTGTAGTGACTTCTGTAGTTGCCACTAATAAAAATGCCTTGCGAATACGAGTTAGCGGTAACACTCATAAATATTATGTGGCTAGGGATATTTTCCACTCTGTGTTAAAAAATGAACTTCTTAGTTATTCATAAGTCTTATGAGAATTGGTAAACGACAAGTAGTATTTCGATAATTACTGAAGAAACGACAAACTATTCATAAATAATAATGATTAAAAAAATACAACAAAAAAAACACCTTAACCCAACTTTCTACTCATTTATATCTGTATAAAAGGGGAATTCTATCTACCTATAGTCCATATTCTGAATGACACTAAATGGAAAGGATATACCTACAAGTACTCGGTATTCAATAGGAGGCAACGTGCCTTAACTTTAGGTGAAATATCTTCCATGACGTAGGTTCAAGACCGTTAACTGCCTCCCACGCGCCTTTCAAAATTAAGTTTTGTCTCGAATTTTCAGCTTCGGGGAAAAATCCTAAAGATGATTGTCCGATTTTTAACAACATTTTTGTACACGTGATTCGTTAACCTTTGTGACTTTTGTACCGGTAAAACTAATTATGTTGTTTCCACAAAAACTTAATTCTGTTCTAAAAATAAGCCATAATTTTTTTTTTTTGATCGTGGGAAATTCTCAAAATGATTTCTCACGCTCTGGGCGGAGCGGAAGGGCGTGTCAGACTTTTACTGACTAAAATCCACCCGTGTTCCTTCAGTTGCCTGTTGCCAAGGTCCCGGTATCCCTTTCGGGCTTTCCCGCAGTTACGAACATCCTAACTTAATAAATGCGAAAGTGAATTTGTTTGTTACGTTGTCACGCTAAAACGGCTTAACGGATTAGGATGAAAGGACATTGTTCAGTGTCCATACATCGTTCGCCTAAGAACCAACTGAGACGTGAATTTCCGTTCTGTGTTCTAAATAATGCATAATATATTCGATTGAAACTAACTTAAAATCACGGACACTAGGTACTGAGAATTGTAAAAAATCTAAAATCTGAAAGCTGAGTCTGAAAGTAATTTTTCTGAAACATATTAACTTAGCATTTATTAGTGAAAATACATTGGATTTTGTCTTCAAACTTTTCATTATACTTATGTAGGTATTAGGTTCAAAATCAAAATCAAAATCAAAAGTCATTTATTCAAACTAGGCTGACAATCAGCACTTTTCGAACGTCAAAATTACATAAGACAGTCCCCCAAAAACGCCCACCCTTCACCACTTCCTAGTGCTTTAGCTGGGAAGAAGAAGTGGCGCAACAAACTCCCCAGCAGCACAGCTGTCTGTTCAGTTAGGAAAAAAAAAAAAAAAAATGATTCTATACAAAAGTATGCAAAATCATTTACATTATGCAACACAAAACATAAATCTAATTATTAGCCATATGTCAGCTAGCACACGCAAATATACCAATCAAAAAAAAAAAAAAAAAACTAGAACTATATGTACTCAAGCAGAAATAAAAAGTAAATGTAAACATAAATTAACTAAATAAAAGCCTCCAGGCACAAAGGGCGTGCCCGCCTACATATAGCTATTTTTAGATGTAACTGGAAGTTATAAATGATAAACTAGGACCATTGAAGTAACGTAAATAATATTTATCAATTTTCGAGTTCGCTAGCTAACCACATATTGCAATACAACTCATTTAGTAAACATTGTAATGAGTAGATTATGTCAATAATAAATTAAATTAGAAAAACATTAAAAATAAATTGATTATACAGTCAAATAAAAAAAATACATATATGAACTCATATAACCTGTCAGTGGGTAAGCTAATGCTGGAGAAAGAACATAAACATTGTCTTGAGTTAATCACAGCGACCAACTGTTCTTATCATTTAAGTAGTCGTTAATAGAGTAATACGCCTTTGAACAAAGGTCGCATTTTACTTTAGCTTTAAACGCATTATAAGGCAAATCTAGCAAAGAAGAGGGTAGCTTGTTATAAAATGTTATACCAAGCCCAACGAATGAGTTATGAACCTTATGAAGCCGGTGAAAGGGAACTCGTAGTTTGTCCTTATTCCTAGTGTTAACATTGTGGATATCACTGTTTTTAGTGTATAAGTGTATATTTTGCCTAATATATAAGATGTTGGCGAAGATGAATTGTGATGCCACCGTGAGAATACCAATATCTTTAAAAAAATCTCTCAGAGAAACTCTGGCACCTAGCTGGTAAATTGCTCGAACAACTCGTTTTTGAAGGACAAATATATTTTGAATGTCAGCAGCCTTGCCCCACAGCAGAATACCGTAGGACATAACACTATGAAAATAACTAAAATAGACTAACCGAGCAGTATCAACGTCAGTGTATTGTCTTACTTTCCTGACGGCGTAAGCGGCCGAACTGAGTCTCCCCGCTAGGCTCGATATATGTAGGCCCCACTGAAGTTTGGCATCTACTGTTATCCCCAAAAAAACTGCCGAGTTTACAGTTTCAATCACCTCTTTATCTAAGACGATGTTGGGTCCTAGATTTCTAACATTCGGTAAGGCAAACTTTACACATTTCGTTTTCTTGGCATTGAGAACTAAGTTATTTGACGTAAACCAATCCGTTACCATTGAGAGTGCACTGTTTACATCGTCAAAATCTTGCCTATTCCTGTCTACTTTAAAAATAAGAGAGGTATCATCTGCAAACAGTACAACTTCACAGAGACCCTTTAAATAGAATGGTAAGTCATTGATATAAACTAAGAACAAGAATGGACCCAATATAGAGCCTTGAGGTACACCTAACTGAACTGGTAGCCCGGAAGATTTAACACCATTAATATCTACACATTGGAACCTATTCTGTAAATAAGAATTTATAACGTTGAGAGCTTCTTTTTGCACACCGTAATGACGTAGTTTACGCAAAAGCGTGTCATGGTGCACGCAATCAAAGGCTTTGGAGAGATCACAGAAAACCCCAATAGCATTTTGCGAGTTCTCCCATGCGTTAAATATGTGTTTCAGCAGAGCAACACCCGCATCTGTAGTCGAACGACCTTTTGTAAAGCCATATTGTTCATTATGAAGGAGGCTATTTAAATTAAAATGTCTTAGCAACTGCTTGAGGATTAATTTTTCAAATATTTTGCTAAATGCAGGTAAGATAGAAATAGGTTTGAAATTACCAACGTCATTTTTATTACCTGATTTAAATAATGGTATGACTTTACTACTCTTCATGAGGTCAGGAAAAGTTCCTAGATCAACACATTTATTAAAAGTAACAGCTAGATAGGGGGCTACGATGTCTATTATATTACTTAAAAGTTTAATGGAGATGCCCCAGTAATCACCAGTGTTTTTAGACTTAAGTGTGTTAAAAACATTAACTACATCACGAGGCGTTACATGTTCGAAGCTAAATAAGCGACTACTTTTAGACACACTACCGTGCAATAGGTTTTCAGCTTTAGACGGGGATGAATTTAAGGAGCGAGTCGTAGTTATAGGTATGTTGGCAAAAAACTCATTAAATGCCTCAGCTACGTCAGCTGCTTTATTAACTAATTTGTGGTCAACCATAATCTCAAGTTGTTTATCTTGTTTAACAGATTTACCCATTTCATTGTTAATAATTTTCCAAGTGGTTTTTACTTTATTACTGGAATTTTTAATTGTATCGCTTAAAAATTTCGACTTAGCATAAACACTAACCTTTTTGAATAAATTTGAATAGTTTTTGACATACTCTAGGAAAGGAGTATCAAACCTGTATTTTTTCAAACCATATAACTCGTATAGTCTCGCTCTACTTTTATAAATACCTGGAGTGGCCCATTGGTTAAAGCCAACGGAGTTGCCATGAATGTTAATAGTTTTGGTCTTGAAAGTTGATAGGTACTCTTTTTGCACAACATCAAAAAGGGCTCCATATATTACATTGGGATTCTCGTGTTCTACTATGGATGGTGTAATTTTACGAGCTATATTATTTTTAAACTTATTGCAACGACTAGCTGTATAAGGCCTGCATTCTATTTTTTGCGGCTCTTTATTTAATGGCATGGGGAAGCTAGCTAATAAACCACAGTGATCGGACGTTAAGTCACTTAGCACTAATTTATTTTTGGCATCACAATCACTAAACATATTATCAAGACAAGTTGACGAAGATGCCGTGATCCTAGTAGGTTCAAAAAACAAGTTAATTAAATTATAAGACCTAAACAGATTAAGAAGTCTAATACTTAATGGAGTAACATCTAAAATATTAATATTAAAATCTCCACATAAAATAATACTTTTATTACTTGCTTTTAACCTATTGAGTGAATCCTCCATTACTGATTCGAAACAAATAAAATCACCAGAGGGGGTCTATAAACACAAATTATAATGTATCGCTCGAGTTCAACACAAGACAACTCAATAGTGCGCTCGATAGAGAGATTAACTAAATCCAGACGTTGTTTACATTTCAACTTGTTTGAAACAAGAACTAAAGAGCCACCGCGAATAGCGTTTTTCCTTACAAACGCACTTTGTACACTAAAATTATCATCATTGATAAACACTACTTCATGGTTGTCAGAACCATTCTTTCTTTATACTAATTTATTTGTAGATATAATATAAAATTGTATTCCGAGTGTAAAAATATCGACACAGTCACTACTATCAAATGTCAAAGTGCCAATTCATCAACTGTCAGTGTCGATGTTGCTCGTTTCACATAGCACCTTCAATCGCTATAATCTGTAACTAAAAACCATAATCATAGATCAAGCGCTGAGAGAGCCTATTCAAAAAGTCTAATTGAAACAGAAAGTAGGTAATGGCGCTGGGGAATAAGACCGAAGTGAGTTACTTTTTAAAATGACTTTGTAATTATGAAGTGTCCGTTCTGTTGTAATAATTTTAATGTAAATTATAAAAAAACGAGTAATTATTGTAAAGGTTTCAAACGTGTTGATTCATGGGCCATTTTTTTGCAATGTCCTTTGGCACATGGGTAGACCTGCACGCGTACAATGACCACCGTAGAAGTGGGTTTTGTCGACGGAAGAATAGACAAAATGACAGACAGTGATTGTTTATCGGTTCGTACGGTGGTCATGCTACGCGGCTGGAGAAGGAAATAGGCTACTTTTCATCGTCGCGGGCAACAGCTAGTTTGATATAACTGTCAGATATAATGTTTCTGCCACTCTCAAGTACCTTGACATAAAGCACCATACCTTATCGTACTGTACCTACTGTACCTTGGCATATGCGGGCTCACGATATAGGTAACATTTCTGGATTTAATTTTTAGAGCAGATCATAATATTTTCTAAAACCACTCACCTTTGAAGCCATGTCAAATTGATGCAGACTTTATAGTCAAGTAGAAACAGTTTGCTGAAATTGGACATTGTTTCACCTTCAATATTCAGGTTACTAGAAAAACTTTCTTTATTGAACATTGCTTAGACTCCCAGTTGCTACCAACGTTGAAAAGAAAAAAATAAAGAAAATACATTTATTTTAGCACAGACTAGAAAGCACACAAAAAAAAACTTCTTATTTAATTAAATTCTAAATTTCTAAATTCTAAAACTGCTTAATGAATTTAAATTTAACTTAATTCAGGTATAAAATATTGCAAGTACTTTCGATTTCATGTTTTATTCTTACAGATAAACAGACTTACAGGTGTTTAATTTACATAAGCTTAATGTAAACGTCTCAAAACTATAAATATTAAATGGCACTGAAAGAGAGACTGAAAGATCTTCGAAAAGTTGATTTAACGTGCATCGTTTTTTCCAACGTACAAATCTATAGTTGAATGGATATTTCACACAAAAATAAACATTGCCAAAGAATAATAAATTGTACCTACTTATGTCCTACTAGGTTTTTTTTTTGTCAATTTCAATGTAGGATACAAGAGTCGAATATGCTTCCGAACGAGACTCCACTTTGGTCAAGGTCCATACCTAAGTAATTCTAGAGGATACTCAAAAAACCAGAAGACCCTTTTACAAAACCAACATTAACTGAGTACCGTTTTCTTTCCAGCTTTACAGCGAAAAAGGTGAAAATAAAACTGACACGAATGTGTGTACCATCAGACAACACTAAGCTATATGGATATTTCACTTCGTAATCTTTCAGCTATTACAGGCTCATTCTGGAGTTGTCCCAATCTATGGGTAGGTTACTACTCATTATATTTTACTCTAGTCTGCTCTCTTGTTTCAGCACCCTAATCAATCACAATCTGAACCGGTTTGAAAGAAATTACTAATCCAAAGTTTGAAAAAACATCTGCTCAACAACACAATTAATGTTGTTGAACTGTCAAAATGAAACAGATTAGTCTTAACCGGTTATAAAAATAAGTAACACAATTAGATAGCTGATCTTGTCTTCTGCCTTCTACATATGTCTGACCCTGAACATAGTGAACATGACTATCTAATTTTAAGCACACTTCGTGGCTTACTGTGAGAGAACACCTAGCCTAAGTCACTGAAATATAAATGGCAAAAAATGGTTCAACTCAAACTCAAAGCATTTACAGGCACTTTTGAATTGTCAAGGAGTCGGTCAGTCAGAAATATGAAGCTAGTTGCCCATTCCAAAGCGTAGTAGGTACCTATGGAGAAGAACGTAAGTAAGCAAAATATATGAAAAAATCATGCTAGACCAAATGTTGGCACATTTTAATTCAAATGGGATTTTACATAGTCATCAGTTTGGTTCCACGAAAGATAGGTCGACGACTGACGCAGGGGTAAAACTCATCAGTCACATTTTGGAATCCTGGGAGAAGTCCCAGGATGCAATTGGCATTTTCTGTGACCTCTCAAAAGCGTTTGACTGCGTTGACCACAATACACTGATCTGTAAATTACACCACTACGGAATTCGTGGACAAGCTGCTGATCTTGTTCTTTCCCATGTATCAAACAGGCAGCAAAAGGTAAATGTTAATGAGGCGACGTCCTCGGGGTCTCTTGTTAAGATGGGCGTGCCTCTAGGTTCGATTCTTGACCCTTTCCTATTTCTAGTTTATATTAATGACCTTCCTTACATGATGGCTAACTTATCGGATATAATTCTATACGCAGATGACACTTCTCTTATTTTTAAAATAGATAGGAAAGATGCGGATGTCTTACATTTCAACGATGGTTTGGCAGTTCTTTCGAAATGGTTCGCAGCTAATAATCTTTTACTTAATGCGAACAAAACTGTCTTAAGTTCTCATTACCTAATGTTCCTCAAGTAGGACTAAATTTAAACCTTGATGGCAAGAAATTAGATGCTATTATGAAAACTGTATTTCTAGGAATTACTTTAGATTCTAAATTGTAATGGGGCGCCCCCACATTAGAGCTCTTTCAGGCAGATTAAGTTCAGCTGTATATGCAGTAAGAAAAATAAGGCAGTTGTCTGATATAGCCACAGCTAGGTTAGTATGCTTTGCGTTCTGCTGTGGGGATCGGCAGCTGACGTAGATTCAATTTTCATTTTGCAAAAGGGGCAGTTCGCGCGATCTATAAAATGAGCTCTCGTGAGTCCCTTAGAAATAAATTCAAAGAAATTGATATACTCACTCTGCCTTCTCTTTATATCTTAGAAAGTATTTTGTATGTCCGCAAAAACTTAGGACTTTTCAAAAAAAGAAGCGACTTCCGTAATATAAATTCCGTAAACAAACATGAAATTGTGATACCCAAATTTAGATTAGCTAAAACTAGTAAGTCGTTTCTTATAAACAGTATCCGCTTTTATAATAAGTTGCCAAAGTCGGTGACAGAACTTAGCGATGGTAAGTTCAAAACCCACATCAAACGTGTCCTTATAAAAAAGCATAATACAAGATTAAAGACTACGTTGAAGACAAGGAAGTTTGGCAATAATTCCTTCAGCACATGTGGCTTCCCTGGTACCTCATTAACGACATAATTGTGTAAGATTCTATTAACTGCTCCCAAATTACCATGTTTATTTTTTACATTCATCCCTAACAGACATAATCATAATATTATTATTAGGTAATATGGATAGTTCTGTTCCCACAGACAAACCGTGAAAACGGTTTTGCGGGGCATAGTTATACTCGTAAGTAAAGATTTATATAAATATTGTTTAAGATAAATAAATAAATAATAATAATAATAACCCCACCGCCGTATCTCTACGTTGACGTCGTGGTGGGGCTTGCGCGCTCCGAACTCTAGGTCTGTGCCGGTAGAGTTACTTTGCCGGGACGGGTCTAGGATGAGGAGCCAGACCAAGAGAGATACAGAAACACGCAGGGCAGCATGTGGCGAGCTGTTGGGCAGTAGCGACCCCACGGACCCTATCTCCCGGGAGAATTCTTGTTCCTCACCTCTGGCTTGCCTTTATTGGCCGGCTGGAGTGAACACTGACGAGGAACAGAGCTCCCACCTCATTCTTGCCTTGATTGGCCGGCTTGAGTGGAGACTCGCAAGAGCAAACGTGCTCGGAGGAAGGAAGTATTCCAGTAAGTGCTCGTAGGGATCTTGACCATCTTCCGGGCTCTGGGATTGTTCTGATAGCCGTGGAATACCTCTCCACTCCTCAAGCACCTCAGGAAGTGTTGCCCCCTTGTCGCTACGTCACTATGTGCTAGCGACTGTTTTCGGGGGCCCATTATTGAGTGTGCAAGTCACCCCCTGCCATTTTATCCGTGTATATATAAAACATTGATCAGGCAGGGGCCATAGTCCTTCCATAGTTCCAGGTTAAAGTCCACTTTAGCCACCTAAACTCATAACCCAATATGTTTGTTTCCCTATCCTGCAATAGTCTTACTACAACCGGGGATTGTCCTTGGCTGCACTTGTATAGTGCGAACAGGGATAATCGTCGGTTGGTGCCTCATTCCATTAAAAACGTCTAACGGGCCTCTGCGAGTTGGCTTCGGCCCCTCGTACGCCTTCCAAAAGACCGGGACCCCATGGTCCCGAGATGTGTAAACATATATAAAATAAACCTACAATTTAAATGCAACTCTTTAATACTTAGTAGCTTTTGCCGACATGTTAATTATTCAGATTTGTTACAGTTGTAATGGCAATCATGTAATTTGGTTTAAATAGGTTTTTATTTGTAGTATCTTATATAGATATTCTTTTCTACCTTGTGAATGTGTGAACGCTGTAGGCCTAGTGGACTGTAGACTTTTTTTTGCACATTTTCTATTTTTTTTTTAACTACCTACCTGAAACGTTTTGAAAGGCCTACACTGTCCTCCCATAACTGTAATTCGAAAATATTGTAAAAGCCAATTATCTTTTAGAGTAACCATGGAGTTTCTTGCCGGCTCTTCTCCATAGGAAACGACCAATTGGAACCGTGCACCTAGCTTCTGGCGTTTCATAAGTAAGTGCCCATGTAGGCTTATGTCAAATAAAATATTTTGATTTTGATTTTGAACTCCACGGACACTCTTTTAGATCAAAATATTTTTACAATATATTGGCTACATCATTCATGTTAAAATTATACATGTGAGAACAATGTAGAAAGCACGATAAAAGCGTCCGCAATTATAACATAAAAACAATTCAAAAATTAAAATAATTAAGCCATGGTTCTCATGCTGAAGTACACTGAGAAAGGAATTTTCGAAAAGCAACCGAGTATTAAATTGAAAATAATTAGTTCATCCGAAATCAACGCATACGAAGTCGCGGGTAAAAATAATAATATGGTATCATAAAAATGTATAGCAGGTACCAACTCCACCTCCACACGCAGACAAAGTTGACGCAGCCTTTCACGTACTCTCGTGAGACATCTTCCCCATGACGCAGAACAATAATTACGTCTTACACGAGTTTTATACTGAACTACACATATGTCGGAGTACCCTTCAGTAATAACTGAAGGCTCTTAGGGTTAATTGCCTCGACTGCGTCATACACATGAACGCTATGAAGCACCGTAGAAACTGAATGAATATTTTTGTATGAATGAAGATTAATTTTAATAATAAAATAAAATGAAGTTATTCGCCCCAAAGATTTCGTTACTTTCTCATTTTAACACCATTTACAAGTGTAAATGGTAAGTACAGCCTTTGTACGAAACTATAACCTCTTAAATTGTTAAGTTTCAAATGATGTCAAACCTGAAAACTCTATGATAACTAGAGCCCAAACTTTCAAGATCCTAATTCGGTATCATGCAAAGAAACCAGTTAAGAATTCTGTTTCAAAGCACTAAATTGCAAAACTAAGAATATCAAGAGGGACTGAATTAGTTAATGTTATCTTAAACATTCTGAACTCGTCCGTATGGATCCTAATCTAAATTTAGCCCGTAGCCTATTATTATACTATGTATCTACGAGCGTCCTATATCATCTACAAATATTGTGTGAAAGTCGCGGGTCCAACGTTGCGGTAGACAAGTCGCCCTTCTAGGATTCTTAACCCCTTCACACATCGATAATTCTGAACTTTAATTAAACGTTGTGAAGTAACCGCTCGTCAATTGTCGTTAACAGTATAATACTCATACGCATAGAGTAAAAACAATGTCATAGCAAGATGAATAATCTGACGGCGCGATCGATAGCAGAATGCCGCGGGTTGAGGGTAGATGGGGGGGGCCGGGCCGCGGGCTGGAGTGAGGTCGGGGGTGAGCTGGGGGCACCCGGGGTGTGTGCAGGGGGTGTATGAGGGGCGCTGTTTCATTGAGAACGTGTAGGCGGCGCGCGTGGGCGACCTGCTTATAAAGCTCGCCGGCCCTCCCCTTCTGCTTGTAGTCGTGTTCTGATCGCGCCTAGACTAACATCTATCAGTGAATTATGTGCAACATGCGGCTTTCGAGCTTGAGGTGAGCTTTCTTTATTATAATATTCATTCATAACTCGAAAATAAATTCAGAAGTAATTTAAAAAATATTTTGGACTTCGGTGATTTTTAATCTTGTTTTTTTTATTCTTGTATATTATAATAGTAGGTAATAATTTGGTTTTGTTCCGAAGTAAATTTTAGATTTTTTAAACACCATAGTTAACGGTATTGTATTTTGTTTTAGGCTATTATCAGTCTTACTTGGCTACTTACTAGCTCAAGCAAAGGCTTACCCTATGCAGGGATGGCCTATGTACCCGCAAACCTCCAGGGAGTACCCAGATGACGAATATTACTATGCCCCGAAAGTACAATACTTTTATGACGCTCCGGCGATCGGTGTGCCCGAAATGCACGCTCAAGTGCCATACCCTTATTTCTACGATCCATATGGCCACTTCATTGCAAATGAAGCACCGAAGAGACAAGAAGAGAGACTAGCCGCGCTGCCTATCGGACAAGAAACTTGGTTCGAGAGCGATACCACGCCCCGCTGGCAGTCCAACGATGTCGATGACGTCAGTGCAGCCTTCCTCGACAATTTGATCCTTACACAAATGGCACAAGACGCACAGAGGCGGCGCGAGAATGCCCGCGCAGCCTTTCCGCCTGTTGATTATGAGGACCATGACGCCGAGGACGAAGATGTTAGAGAATTGAAGGCGTTAGCAGGCAAGCCTCTGTACCATGTGCCCAAGACCGTGCCCAAGATAGACGAAGACGATTACGCATCAGACGATGGGTTCATCAACTGGAACGGAAACAAGAGAAGCGTGACTACTGCTGCCCCAGAAATGTCTACTGAAGCACCTAAAGCTGGCGACAAGGAAGTTGTGATGCCACGACCTGCAAACAATCCGTTCCACAGACACCAGAACACTCAGAACAAAAGGAGCAATGCCTTCTACGATACTATCGTGCAATACTTCACAGACATGAAGACGAGCAATAACTTACAGGTAAGTTATCATAATCAACTAAACATATTGTTGTACTTTTTTTTCTAAAATATTTAGGTTCCGAAGATTCGATATAAATAATTATTACCCTTGACTTCATTAAAAATGTACTCGATGTCAATATATATAAAGGTTTCATTGTTTGGAAACGCACTAAGACTGTGGAAGCTCCGAAGTCTAAAAATAGCGTGGCCGGGCCGGAGGAGGCGGAGTGGTGGAGTGGCGGCCTGGTGGGTGACATAGTGGGCCCGAGGCCGGGTCAATCGGCGCCGGGGGGTACCAGCGCAAGTACTAACTCCACCTCGTCCCTCGCTATAAGCGACTGAGCCGAACATTCTTTCAAATTATTAATGAACATAGACTTCTAAATTAACATTATGTATAACCTTGTCAACAGAATTCATCAAAAGGACGAAGAATCGAAAAACGTTTTATTGCAGCCGACGCTGATCTTGTTGGGGAACTTCGAGGCCTAAAACACCGCATCGCCACTTAAACAAGCACTTCTGAATTATCGCCAACAAATATGAGACTGAGTAATAAGTAGACTAAATAATTACGCAGCGGCGACATCATGGAACGTTCGCGTTAGGGGCAATGAAAATAACAAAAAAATATTAACATTTGTCACGCGTTTAATCCATTTCATAAAGTTTTGTCGTCCACTTCGAATAATAACTAATAAGTAATCTTGTGTCAATGATTATAATACAAAAAAAAAGTTTAGAAGGTCCTTTACTATCTCTATGAACACTTCTTCCGATACAGAACTAGTGGTAGTTATGTTAAGCGTGAGTACGGGTGTAAATGATGGTACAAAATGTGACTATAATCTCCATTTAGAACAAATGAGTCGTTGACTGAAAAATTCATGATAGTATAATAATAAAAGTTGCTCCTTCAAATGGCAGCTACTGGTGCCGATTCTCTTGTCACAAATTCTCTAAACTAAACTAAAAATCACTAAAATTTAGTTTATTCCTGTCAAACGACGATTTCCTATTCTGAAAATAGACTAAAGTGACACAACTTAACTATAATTTAGTTTGACAGCACTAAGATGGCACTGAGTTTTAATTTAGTGAAAATGCTATTCTGAATTTGACGTTTTAACCAAAATTTTTGTTCTATATCTAAAATCCTCTAACTAACTCTGACTATTTTTAATCACGATTAAAAATGTGTGGAATAAAATTAGATGTCATGAACTAAAATTCAAACCAACACCTCGGATTCAGTTGCAAAACGGTCCTGTATCTTTTTTTATTTTCTTTTGCTTATATCTCGAAAACGGTGTGTCCTATCGCAAAAATAATGAAAATTTGGACCCCCTTTGCAACCCGCAAACCCGTAATACTCAACATGTTGGTAATTTAATTTTTTTGTTTTCTTCCAAAAAGTGAAAAATTCCATATAAAAATACGTCGAGACGGCCACAATGCGCGCCTCTCCGGCTCAAAAAAAATCACGTGGTAGGCAAACAAGTAGGTACCGTAGTGGAGTCGCGATTGTCAAATTCGATTTTAGTTCTGTCAAAATAATTTTTAAATTTAGAGATTTTTTTTGGCAGAATAGCTCTAAGATTCTCATAGTAAAAAGTAAGGAATTTTAGTGATAGTTTAGTTAGTTTAGTTCGGTGTACAAGAGAATCGGCACCACTATGTAATTTGTAAATATGGGTAGGTACTGATCGTTTAAGACTTATAATTATTTAGATAGAAGTCAATACATCAAAAATCTTAAGAATAAGAAACATTTTTCAAAACTATTTTTCAGTTTTGTATAAAACAGCTGCAGATCAATATCTTACTGCTTCTTCGATTGCAAGCTATGATAAAAACACGTCGAAGGAATTTATCAAAACGTATTTTCACATTTATATTTATATTTGAGTTTCGTTCTAATTGGCCTATCTTTGTTGTATTTTGTCTCGGGTGCTAACTCATTATTTTAAGTTAACTTACTAACGGTCTATGCAGACAATACCACAAAATTAACTTTTTGCAAAGCAAAACGTACACATACTTAGTATATGAATATCTATTTATCTGTAAGGGTTAAGATTCTCCCGGGATTTGGATATTGGGAGGATTACGTGATATTTTAGCTTTACTGCTTCTTAACTAAAATGATTTATTATGCATCTGGTCTATGAGACCGAAAAAAGACAAAAAAAAATTAACCTCTTTTTCTATTTGCTATTTTAACATGAAATTTTGCCTACGTTCGTAAAAAAAAACATTTTTGTACCCACATTTTCTAACATTCCAACTTTGTCCTAATTAAGAAATCACCATTAATAAGATTTGATAAGTAATTGTATCTTTCAAAAGTACATATCTGTTTAAAGTAATGTTAAATTACTGTCCTATGTTGAACTACACGATCCTTGAAATTAGTTGTAATGGTATGTAATATGACCTGTAAAGTATTACTAGTTGATGTTAAACATTAAAAATAAAATAATTGTAAAATACAGTTAGGGTTCTGTATACACATTTATGTTTAATTTCAGATATAATTTGTGCAGTCTACAAACTTATAAAATAGTTGAAGCCTAAGAGTTATGTAGATAAAATTAATTTTGTATAGTAACTTGTCCAAGCAGGTGTTTAGATGCCGTTTTGCAAAGTATTGCTCAGAATATTGTCTATCTGTAGATACATTAATTGCTATCTGTGTATTTGTATTTTGTATAAGCATTACTGTATTTTAATAGATAGGTATTTTTTTAATTATGGCCTACTTGTAACTGAGAAGAACCTGTGGATACAAATCCGGACTTTAGCGAGCTATGAAATTGTATCAATATAAACGAGAAAATAAATAAATCATTACGTAAATTGTACGAGCATCTTTTACTGCATTTTATTTTTTGATACTATTACCTATCTGCTTCCTTTGGCAATCCTGTTTACTAAAAGCTCGCCCTAGTCCATGGTCTATGTTATAGGGTGTGGTTTCCGCACTCAGTCCTTAAGTAGTCCAGTTCCGTACCATTGTGCGTCTTACAGCTCGCCCTATTTTCTCTCTTTCTTCTAAACAACTACATAGTAAAAATTGGCGGTGGTTGAAGGAGGCCTATGTCCAGTAGAGTGGAGCGTCAATTTTTTAAAATTCTTTTTCAATATTGAATAGCATTAGAATGTTGCACTGCACCCTCAATTAGGACATAAAAAAAAGAATCAAAAAAATATTGGAACCTATTTTTAGCCCTCTACTGCCGCTTGAAGATTGAAGATGAAAAATCAATAATGAGCAATTTATAAAACATCACATAATAAAACGTAAACTTTTTTTTAAATTGTTATTTTAACTCATATGACTAATTTTATATAAAAAAGTTCAATTTACTGATAAACGGCACACAAAGGAAAAAAAAATGTGAAGAAAATGAACAAATATTGCGGGTATCTTTGTAAGTTGAGTTTTAGATCATAAAATGAGTTCATAAAATGAGTGTTTGAGTGTTAATTGTTGCGCTGAAATATAATAGCATTTTTATTTTTATAACATTCTGTAAGATATGCCTAATTTCCTTAAATTATGGCAACTTTGAGCTAAAGTAGGCTAAAATATTTATGTCCAAAAAATAACCAAAAATATATTCACTTATAATTTAGTCAAATACAACTTTGTGCAGGTATTCAAAATCGATTCGATGTCTTTTTTTTTTCTCCATATATTGACGCTCCACCCTAATGTCCAGCAATGGACGTCTTTCGGCTAAAATGAATAGCTAAAGATGTTTCTTAATGATGAAGCTATCTCTATTAAGTGCCACCCAGTCCCATTTCAAATTGACATCTTTTAAGTCTACACTTCACCACTTATAAACCAATTAGCACCTCGAGAGTGCACTCGTCTCGGAGATTAATTAATATAGCATAGAAAATATACCTATGAATGGTACTTACCTGCTCGAGCGAAAGTGATCCGTAGCGTAGCTATATATACCTAAACGAAGTTTACTAATATAGGAAAATATGTAGGTAGTAAGAGAGCCGCTCTTATAAAAATAATTATCTCGTGGATGTGCAGCTTTAGGGAAAGTAGCTAAGCCAATATATTAGTAGGCTGATGATATTTTTTTCGCATTATGTTCTTCCTATCGAGGAGGAGGATACCATGCTTTTTGGGCGCCATCTACGACCTTGTGGTCGTAGATGGTTGTGGTGGCAGATAGCCTAAACACCATCAAATGAGATGGTAGCTTACAAGCATGCACCAAAGAGAATGCTGCACCAACCTATTTAGGGAAATTGTGATTGTTTAGGAAATGCAGAATCTACCTGTGTATCGTTGAAGTCTAAAGAGATTCAATTTGAGGATATCCACATCTTCCAGATTTACATGGGTGAGGTCAGTTGTCAGAATTTAGTCATTCATCAATCACTCGGTAAAGATAGGCAGCTGGGCTCTGACCTAAATACTCGTATACAATTGCTTTTAAATGCTTAATAGCTCTCGAAACATTTCGAAGTTCAAGTAAGAGGCATATAAAATTATTATATACCTTAACCTCTAGTTAATGGCTCTTTTTTGTAAATATTTATGTAAATCAATTATTTCAATAAACAATTTCATTTTTTTATGGTAGGTAAATTATTCTTTATAATAACATAACACTGGTTCTAAGAAATAAGGAAAGTCCGCACAATGTTGAACTAACAATGGTGAAAGAAATCTGATACGCCAGTAAAGCAACCCCGACCAAGATAAATTCACAGATACTTCTAGTACCTAACTATGAGTACTTTCAGCATGTCCAAGTATCGATTCGAGAGAACCTACCCTGTACCTATGTAAAAATAAATAAGAACATTGTAAGGAATTATGAGAGGTTCAAATAGTAACAGCATAAAAACGCCTAATAAAATATGCCCAGTTTGTTAACAAAATCATACTATTTTTCTTAGAAGATAAATACAGAAAAAGGGATTAACTTGTCTAATACATCAAACCTACGCGTTTCACCTTTGACCTTTTCTCAGTACGCCCACAAGCGTCCTTTATTTTCATACTGCGCAGTTTCTCGGCTAAATTGAATAATCAACGAACGTGGGCCAGTGCAAAGGCTTCTCTCTGATGTTCCAGGAAAGAGTTGGAAGGTTTTTAAAGTAAGTAGGGGTGAGAAAAGCTTTTATATTTGTTAAAATGATCACACAAAGGCACAAGGTAACATATACGAGGGCGTGTGCACCTCATGATAACTACTTATAAAATACACTGTTTAAAAAAAAAAAACTCATAAAGTGCTCAATAATAACACCGGCCTAGTAATTTCTCATTGCAGGGCCTGTGGCCTACACTGAGAAATTACTAAGCCGGTGTTGAAGAACCTGGCCTGTGCATCTTCTCATACAGAGAAGGCACTGATCACCACGCGTACTCAAGACGATGAAGTGATGAAGTTCTTACAAAAAAAATATTCTGGTGAACCTTGAAAAGCTACATAATAAAAAAAACAGATTTCTGTGCCAATGTTTCATATATATTTATTCGGTACGTAATTCTCGTTTCTACAATCTATTATATCTGAATATTTTATAAACGGCCCACGAGATGTTCAAGGATAGAATCGTTATTGTACCTCATTAAAACCAACAATCCTTCATAACCCTAAATTAAATAAGAAAAGACAAAATGCGCATGGATCTTAACAAAGGATTTTAGGGGCCTGTTGTCAAGTGAAGGTTGTAAGTAATAGGTAATTAGGAGAGTTTATTTCAAGAGAAATACCTACACTACCCTTATTATCACAAAACCGTTTTTGTCAGTTTTGCCTAAACATGACATTTCTGTATTGAGAAACTCCATACAGAAATGTCATGTTTAAAAGGTGTTTAGGCTAAACAACTGATAAACACGGTTTTGTGTTATTAGGCTGCGTTTCCACCAGAGATGCGCGATGGAAATGTGTCGTGCGAGGATATCTAGTGATTCATGGCCCTCGATATAAATCCGTTTTATTCAAGAGTTGCATACTATACTTTATACCATGACTACGAGAAAAAGAACTTCGAGTATGTTGTTATGTCAATGTTATGCCTTGGTTTTATAGTACCTACACCGTAGCAAAGAATACGTACTCCATAATGTCGATGACCTCTTTTTCTTTTGACAACTCATTAAAATAAGTTAGGAAAACAGACTGAAAATGTGCCAGAAGCTTGATTTTTATTTTTCCATTTGTAAAACTCATCGTAGGCTTTGATGTAAACCAGCTGTGATTTGTTGGGTAGCAAGTTTTCTACTATATCGGCCGACCTCTCTTTCATAAACTCAGGTGTTAACACAATCTTCATCACTTGAATACATTTTCAATCGATTTATTATTAAAGTAACACTAAACTTTTTGTTCGTACAACTTCCAATATTTAAAATAGCGCCAATTTAATAATGACGGCAAAGAACACAAAACTTCGATGACTTCGGTTTACATTTTGATGTAAACCAGCTGCGATGAGCCTACGCTGAGTTTTGCAAATGGAAACATGAAAATCAAGCGGAACACATTTTCAGAGACTGTTTTCCTAACTTATTGTAAAGAGTTGTCGAAGAAAAAGAAGTCATCGACTGATCGACATTATGGAGTATTTTATTCTATGCTTCGGTGTAGTTACTATAAAAAACAAGGCATAACATTGACATAACAACATACTCGAAGTTACAAGTTCTTTTTCTCGTAGTCATGGTATAAAGTATAGTATGCAACTCTTGAATAAAACGGATTTATATCGAGGGCCATGAATCGCTCGCGTCGTTCAGGATTCTAACACTTGAATCATTCCCTACGGTCGTGATTCAATCATCATGAATCACTCCCTACGGTCGTGATTCAGTCGTTAGAATCCTTCACTTGCTCGTGATCCATCTATGGCCCTCGCTTTAAATCCGTCCTTTATTCACTAATTGCATAATATACTATTCTTACTCTTTCTTTTTCTTTCTTATGTTATCACCAACCAGTGATTCAGTTTTTTTTTACCGTGCCCCTAATTAAGCCTGCCATTTGAAAGTAGTAAGGAGGTTTTTTAGAGATCGTTCAGAACTTTTACGGTCTACAAAATATAAATAGGGACTACTATACATATTATACCCTGCACCTTGAAGCTATATCGCAAACTATGCTCTACATCCTATCCTGCCCTCTGTGTCCCAAAACATGCAGTCAAAGTGACCTTTGCGCTGCCACCGACGACGCCGTGGAACTGGAGAAGTTTCGGGCCAATTAGATCTGAAATATTGCAGTGCCGGCGACACGAAGAAGGCACACTTCTCATTGGAACAATACCTCAAATTCATAAAAAATATATAATGTTGCTGTGCAAGTGCTTATTCCGCTGCTATACAAGCGTAGCACACTACGTAGGCGGCACATGAAGGGCTTGCTACGTCGTAGCACTCGTAGCAACACGACACAGAGTAGTCCTTAAAATAATGTAATTTTTATCGATCACGTAAAATAAGACAGTTCCGAGTTTATCTGAGTATATTAATCCGAATGACACAAAATTTAACATAGGAGGGAAAATCATAAACCCGACTGCAACTAAAAGTTCTAAACCAGTTCACTTTTCAAGCAGTCTGATGCAGTTCGTGGCAGTTATACTCGTTCAATCTCATATTTCATTTTGATTTTATAAAAAACAAAGACAAAAACCATCTCGCGACCTAGATGAGTCTTTAGACACCTCAGAACCTCGGATATCAAAATCCATATAGCCGTCACCCGACACGACGACGCTTGGATCAAAATATTTCCTACAACTTTTATGATATTATTTTTTACTTTTTAGACGCTTTGTTTTTGTCGGGGGTTTTTTCTAGCATGTTAAATTCGGCGTTTAGTCTTTGGTCCTCGACGAATAAATTAATCAGCCCTCATTTCTTCCCCTTTCGTATTTTAGGTGTCATAGACTCACAGTTTTCCCAACAATGTTGGGGTCGGCTTCCAGTCTAACCGGATGCAGCTGAATACCAGTATTTTACATGGCGCGACTGCCTATCTGACCTCCACAACCCAGTTACTGGGTAACACGATACCCCTTGGTAAGACTGGTTGTCAGACTTTCGGGCTTCTGACGACCCGTAACGACTGTCAAAGATCTACAAATGACTATTCTGCAAAAAAATATATCTTTTAAAAATTATTTTGACACAACTAAAATCGAATTTGAAAATCGTGACTCCACGTTTTTGTTCACGTGATACTTGTTTGCCCAACCCGGCAATTTTTTTTAGAGCCGGTAGCGCGCCTGGAGGCCGCCTCGACGCGGCGACGTGTTTTTTATGGAAGTTTTCACTTTTTGTATGGAAAATATGAAAAATTATTACCTAGGTACACACGGCTACACATCAAGCTATACATTTCCAGTTTATGCGGATCTCATATTGTATAGGATTTCCGTACCATGCGAGGTCAGCTTATACTGGAAATGTATATCTTGATGTGTAGCCGTGTGTACATGTGTTTTTGGGTCTTTTAAAGGGGGTCGTAATTTTAATTATTTTTGCGATAGGAGTATAGGACACACCATTTTCGAGACAAGCAAAAGAAAAAAAAGATACAGTAGGTAGGCCTACTGTTTTTTCACCTGAAGTCGAGGTGTTGGTGTGAATTTTTGTTCATAACAACTAATTTTATACCACACCTTTTTAATTGCGATTAAACACAGTCATATTTAGATATACAATCAAGATTTTAGGTGAAAAACGTCAAATTCAGAATAGCAAAATTGTCATTTTCAATAAACTAATAGGTCAGTGCCATCTTAGTGCTGTCAAACTAAAAGTTAGTTGTGTCGCTTTAGTCTTATTTCAATGGGAAATCGTCGTTTGACAAGAATAAACGAAATTTTGGTGATTTTTAGGGTTTAGGCTAGTTTATAGTATTTGTGACCAGATAATCGGCACCATTATCATGTTTCATAAAATCCTTGTAAGAGACTCTTTTTGACTCTTACTTAAAACCATCCTCATCAAAATGTTCCTCATTCCTCCTGATCTCTTCCGACGTACTGGGAAGGGTTTACTAAATTCACTAGAATAATGATCAAGTGCTAATACTAAAATTGTCTGCACGAATAGCCTGAACAGACCATGATTGGATATGATAAGCAAATTGTATAAAATTAAAATGATAGTAGAATAGTGTAGGCCCCCTTCGTCCCTTGGATCTTGCCCCTTTGATTAAAATGTCCCACTCACCCGTTTTTTATTATTTTGGTGTACCGATTCGCTCCTTACGAAGGGGTGAGTGGAAAATTGACATTTAAATAATTATTTTGATGTACCGATTCGCCCCTTGGGGCATTTCCTTTGAAATTTTACCAAAAAAGGTACAGTCAGACAGAAAAATGCACACATTATGCATAACGCTATATATGATTACTTTAATAACTTATGTGTAATAACTAATATGCATGTATAACATAATACGCCTATATTATATAAAAAAATATGAAATTACTTAAAAAACATAATTTACAATTTTAGAACGAAAACTCGTTACAAAAAGTATTTCTGAGCAAAACCCCTATGTTTCAAAGCTGGAAATACCTAACTGTAAATATCGCTAATCGCAACACTAAACATAAATGTCATTATACGTCAATATTGTCAATGTCATTTTAAAGAAACCCCATGAAATCAAAACAAATCGACTGCTTAGTTTTGTTTACTTTTTATTATTTTAGAGACTGAATTTATGTGAAAGTAATTATTTTATGCATTTGTTGCAACTTTCTTGTGAATCTGGAGTATTTTCGTGCGGCAGACTCTTAACAGTTCAGTGTTTGAATGTAAAAACCGCTAATATTCCCGTTACTCGGCGTTCACAAGTTCATATCCACGTCAGAAGTATATTCTTGTTTTTAGAGGCTGCCGAGATGGGTCGGTCTAAGGGGTACCAGGACTTGGATGACAGCCATATCAGGCCCCGGTCTCCGGGGCCGCCGATGCCTCCACCCCAAGAGATTGAAATGGCATCGGTGTCGGTAGTCCCTGACGGTACGCTAACTTTCATTTTCTTATACGAACACTTCTTTAGAGGTTTTAATAGCCTCTTAAATATTGGTATTCATAATACGTTTATATTGACTGCACAATACTGCTTTGAAGACAATTTTTAACAATCATATCATGTTTACTGTTTAGAAATCTGCCATGTTTCAATCATGTGTCACGAAAAAAACGTTTTATCAACACATCTTTTGATGTATGTTAAGTATTAATTAACTCTGAGATTGAATCGGTGAATCTTTCAGATACTTTCACTGTCACTCAAGCGGTGAATGCTCTTGGTTTCGGCTGGTTTCAAGTCAAACTGTCACTTTTCACTGGCCTGTGCTGGATGGCAGATTCTATGGAGATGACTATATTGAGTATTTTATCACCAGCCCTGCACTGTGAATGGAATATCAGCAAGTAAGTATAATTAATCAAAATCAAAATCAAAATATTTTATTTCACATAAACCTACATGGGCACTTATGAAACGTCAGAAGCTAGGTGCACGGTTCCAATTGGTCGTTTCCTATGGAGAAGAGCCGGCAAGAAACTCCATGGTTACTCTTTTAAAAATAATTGGCTTTTACAATACTTTCAAATTACAGTGTTGGTAGGCATGGGAGGACAATGTAGGCCTTTCAACAAGTAAGTACCAGGTACTTAACAAAAATAGAAGATGTACCAGGTACCTAGACAGGTTGAATTCATATTAGTTTAAAAGTATTAAAAATATTTTAAACCATAAAAATATAATTTTATTTTGTGAATCAGACAATTTGAAAAGTAAGGTTTGGTAGTCAATTTCACTGATTCTGGTTTATGCATATCAGCTTAGGAAATGGTTACTAGTTAGTCCATTAAACTTGTATTTATAATAAAAAATTATTCAAATCATGAATAAAAGACCCACTGGGATCATCATTGATTATGTGAAAGCAATCCTAAATGGAATTAAACAGAATGCATTGAGTGCAAAAGAAGTGACCACAGCTAAAGAAAACAACTTTTAAATTAAGTATAAGTCATTTGACTAATTCTTTTCAATTACAGATATCAGCAAGCATTGACTACCACAATAGTGTTCATGGGAATGATGTTAAGTTCCACATTCTGGGGTAATATAAGTGACCGTTATGGTAGAAAAACAGTAAGTATTTCATTCAAAAAACTAACTACTTGATTATTTATCAAGTAAATTGAACTTATTCTAGACACTTTAATTCATAATACAATCTTTGAAATAAAGCCTGATTGTGGAATCCGTCTCTGATTGTTGATAGGCAACCTAGGTCTTGTACAAGTATTTTGAAAAATATCCCATACAATTGTTCAAGTTAATGCTTTATAGTTTACACTCAAGTGAGTAATGTGCTAGATTTCTTACATTCCTCTTTAAATTGTTTACAGGCTCTTAGTATGTGTGGAGTATTACTGTTTTACTATGGTCTACTGAGTTCAATCGCACCAAACTTCCTCTGGTTATTATTCCTAAGAGGTCTTGTCGGATTTGCTATAGGATGCGTACCACAATCGTAAGTTATTTCTATTAAATTATTTCAAAACGAAACTTAAGAAATGGCTCTAGTCTATAATAATTTGTTCTACACTATAAATGAGTTCTTCAATTATAAACAAAGTTCAAAATATTAACTTTTATCTAAGGTAATTAATAAAATTAACACTAATACATAATCTCACCAGTAATATAATTTCATTTTAAAGTATTTTTTTGCTGACATGACCTCAGTAGTAGTAATTAAAGGGTTGTTGGTTCATAATTTTATTTTGAAGTATTTTTGCAGGCCGAAATAAGTAAGGAAGATATGTGAAACTATAAGACCTCTTATGTACTATATTTTATGCAAAATAAAGATATTCTATTCTATAGTCTAAAGACATTTTTGGTCAGAATTAAGGCTCCAGCAGACAGAAGCGACGCGATTCTGGTAGAACAATTTCCATGAAGGTTTTATAGAAACGGTTCTACTAGAGTCGCGTCGCGTCTTTAGACGATAGAATAGAATATCTTTATTTTGACTACAAAAAAACGAACACAAAATGTCATTATTTAATTTCAGTGTCACATTGTATGCAGAATTTTTGCCGACAAAACAAAGGGCAAAATGTGTTGTGCTTCTTGATGTAAGTATTTGAAATTATTTCATTATGCAAGTTGCATATTCAATTACCCTTAATATTCAGTAACATTATAAACCCTTCTACCCATTACAAGAACCAAAAAACACCTAACTTCCCTAGACAAAGTGACATTATATCAGCGATAAAGACGATGGAAAAGGCAAAAATGTATAGGACTGACATAAGCTATCGAAAAGCTTTTGTCAATCCTGTTGAAAGTCGTAGAAATACGAAACGCTTTCGAAGCGATTGTCACTTGTCTAGGCCCTCTGAGCTCTCAGAGCTTATGTTTCTCTTGTTTATTTATAATAAAAAAAATTAAGCATCAAGGGGTCAAGGCTCATAGAGTGTTACTTTATAATACAAATAAATACACCAAATTTATTTATTGAACAGACACATCATGTTAGCTGACAAGCAATAGAAATTGATTTAGATTTTTGGACCTTATTAGTGTCTGCTGTAACTTGACCCTTCAGAAATATATACATAATTATATTTATAATGACAATGTTCCATTTTATATGATTCCAGTGTTTCTGGGCGCTGGGTGCTTGTTTGGAAGTCGCTCTGGCGTTGGTGGTGATGCCAACGTTAGGCGTTCACTGGCTCCTAGCATTATCAACTATACCACTACTGTTGTTCGCTCTTATATGCCCTGTAAGTACAGAATTCGTATACTACAAAATAGCTAAGGGATATTATGCGCCGAACTTTAGTTCGTAGGTCTGCTGATCAATGAATAAATAATCCATGCTTGCACAAAACGATGATAGTAAGATTTTTTTTACTCTTGATTACAACCTGCTATCTTTACCGTACATTAGTAGTATCAAAGTCAGAACATTTGAAGGATTTTTATCTGATTTTATTTCAACTTTAAAAATATTTTTTTTCAGTGGCTTCCTGAATCTGCAAGATACCATGTTGCGAGTGGTGAACCCGATAAAGCCTTGGCTACGTTAGAACAGGTATGACTAAAGTTATGCATTCAATTTTTTACGGAATCCAATCAAAATATTACAGATCAAGGCAGTATCCATAAATAATGCCCCAAACACGACAACTTGTAATCTAACATGACCAACACAACAACATCAACTTATAATCTGACAAAAAGAAAACAAAAAAAGTGTTAAGTGTCTTGTAAATTAAAAAGTAAATGGTGATCACAAAAGCCATTAGAATTTGAAAGACACATTTGAAAAGAGATAATGCTATTAGCCCTGTGTAATCAGCTATCTCTCTCATACCGAAGAAAGACTGTTATGAGCGGACAAGCTCTCTTCCTTTGATAAACCCACTCCACTATTGAGGTGATTATCTTCTACTTAATAAAATAAAATTACATTCATTCACTGACAAACAACATACAACCTAAACTGCTGGGTCTGGAAGCATGAAATTTTGCTTACGATGGTAAACCTTAACGAAGAATTTATGAAAATTCATCCCCTAAAGGTGATGAAAGTTTATGGAAGTACGTCATTATTGACACTGGAAAATGTCATCGGGCACACTGGTTGTGAATGACATAAAAAAAGTAATTACTCAAGCGATGTTGTGCAATTACTACATTTCAGATAGCGAAAGACAACGGCAGACCAATGCTGCTTGGTCGCTTGGTGTGCGACGACTCCGTGGGTATCGGTCAGCGAGGCAGACTGAAACACCTCCTCATTCCACATCTGAGGAACACCAGCTTATTGCTGTGGTTTATATGGTTAGAATGCAATATTTATTAACGTTTAGTTATGTTTCTGCCATGACCTGCGATAACCGGGGTGACATATGAAAGACAAAGCAGGAATTCAGTTTCAGACAACTGTTATTAATAAAAAGCACGCTTTCATTGTCAAATGAAAGCGTGATTATTATTAACTAGCTGATGCCTGCGGCTTCGCCCGCGTTGATGTCGGTTATTATATACTAAAACCTTCCTCGAGAACCACTCTATCCATTGGTGAAAACAGCATGAAAATCGGTGCAGTGTTTTTTGAGTTTACTTATCGCAAACAGACAGACAGACGCGACGGAGGACTTTGTTTTATAATCTGTTGTGATAACAATTAAAGCAATAACAGTAAAAGCTCACTCACGCTTATTATGTTCTGTCGTGATGACACTCGGGAATAGCTACAAAAGACAATCATCCAACGATAAAAAATTATAATTCACGACAAAATGGCAAGGTTTATAATAATTGGTAAATTATATTTCCAGGATGGCATGCGCATTCTGTTACTACGGTCTGGTGTTGATGACGACGGAACTCTTCGAGACGGACCCCAGCGGACTGGAAGAGCCGTGCGCCGCTGATTGTAGGCCTCTTCAGACTACGGACTACATGGACCTACTATGGACTACACTCGCCGAGTTCCCTGGTAAGAAATACATTATCTATGCTCATGTACTCGTAGCGGCTATCCGCAGACGGACCCCAGCGGACTGGAAGAGCCGTGCGCCGCTGATTGTAGGCCTCTTCAGACTACGGACTACATGGACCTACTATGGACTACACTCGCCGAGTTCCCTGGTAAGAAATACATTATCTATGCTCATGTACTCGTAGCGGCTATCCACAGACGGACCCCAGCGGACTGGAAGAGCCGTGCGCCGCTGATTGTAGGCCTCTTCAGACTACGGACTACATGGACCTACTATGGACTACACTCGCCGAGTTCCCTGGTAAGAAATACATTATCTATGCTCATGTACTCGTAGCGGCTATCCACAGACGGACCCCAGCGGACTGGAAGAGCCGTGCGCCGCTGATTGTAGGCCTCTTCAGACTACGGACTACATGGACCTACTATGGACTACACTCGCCGAGTTCCCTGGTAAGAAATACATTATCTATGCTCATGTACTCGTAGCGGCTATCCGCAGACGGACCCCAGCGGACTGGAAGAGCCGTGCGCCGCTGATTGTAGGCCTCTTCAGACTACGGACTACATGGACCTACTATGGACTACACTCGCCGAGTTCCCTGGTAAGAAATACATTATCTATGCTCATGTACTCGTAGCGGCTATCCACAGACGGACCCCAGCGGACTGGAAGAGCCGTGCGCCGCTGATTGTAGGCCTCTTCAGACTACGGACTACATGGACCTACTATGGACTACACTCGCCGAGTTCCCTGGTAAGAAATACATTATCTATGCTCATGTACTCGTAGCGGCTATCCACAGACGGACCCCAGCAGGCTGGAAGAACTGCACCGCTGATTGTAGGCCTCTTCAGACTACGGACTACATGCACCTACTGTGGACTACACTCGCTGAGTTCCCTGGTAAGGTATTAATGATCTAGTCTAGTTAGCTCTCCGCGGTCACGCGCCTGTATTAAGCACTAGCTTCGACTTCGTCCGCGTGTTTGAACATAAAACTATATCCTATGGCACTCGATAATAGCGTAGCTTTCTTTTTTTTCTTGTCTGTGAAAGATTTTTTTATATCGGAAGATTATCTCTATAGAATATAGTGTAGAAGTAGGGTGTTCACCAACATTCCACCAGTTATGTTTCAGTCCTATGTAAGGGGCGTTCAATTCAATGCATAGAAAATCAGGCAATACGCTGTAGGCTGCATAGCGGCGCAGTACTAGAGCGGTTAAATCTAACTATCCTAACTAATCCATACTTCCATACTAATATTATAAATTCGAAAGTAACTCTGTCTGTCTGTCTGTATGTTACCTTTTCACGCCTAAACCACTGAACGGATTTTGACAAAATTTGGCAAGGAGATAGATGGCATCCTGGGGAAGGACATGGACTACTTTTTATCGACATACCACGCGGGCGAAGCCGCGGGCAGAAGCTAGTATTATAAATGCGAAAGTGAGTTTGTTAGTTTGTTACGCGTTCACACTAAAACGGCTGAACGGATTTAGATGAAATTTGGCACATGGGTAGACCATGCCCTGGAATAGGACATAGCATACTTTTTATCCCGATATTTCCACGGGATCGAGACTTACGCGGGTAAAACCATGGGGCGCAGCTAGTAATATTATAAATGCGAAAGTGAGTTTGTTTCTTACGCTTTCACGCTAAAACGGCTAAACGGATTTGGATGAAATTTGACACTTGGGTAGACCATGACCTGGAATAGGATACTTTTTATCCTGGTAGTACATTCTCGTGGAATAATTTCTGACTTCTACGCGGGCCAAGCCGCGGGCAAAAGCTAGTATTAAATACAATTACTACCCCTCCCAAAACCGAACTTGAAGATGTATTTTTCTTCGTGTGCGAATCCCAATAAATACTTTTTCTGTTGATAAATATTAAAATTGTATATAAAATGTTTATATTTTCTCTGCAGGTATTTTCGCCACAATATTCATTATTGAGAAGTATGGTCGCAAGAAGACAATGGCTACACAGTTCATTATATTTGCGATGTGCGTCTGCGTATTAATATACAATGGAAAGTAAGTTATATTGTATTGGAAATGAAAATATAATTCTATAAAGTGAGTAATTTGGTTATTATAATATTCTTTTATATTTAATTTTAGCCGTACTTTCCTGACCTGCGTTCTGTTCCTTGCAAGAGGCATCATCGCTGGTCTTTTTCAAGCTGCCTACGTATATACACCAGAGGTAATTGGCAGAGGTCCTTGTTTATTATTACCTTGATTATATATTTTCCTCTCAAGCATTATTTATTAACTTTTACAACTTTTATAAATGATGGAAGAAGAGCAGGCAGGCCTTTGCTTAGCAGTGGAACAGTACATGCTTGTATAAAAGCTATTATAAATAGGGTTAAAACTGTTTTTTCCTTCCATTGTATTATTATTAGCCTTTTAACGCTTATCCGACAAATATTTTCATGTCCCGCCAGCGTCGTCACTCGTTTAATTAATTACGCATATTTGCACATCCCTCTTTGTTATAGGTATTTATTTTTCGATTCACTGTGCCGGGCGCTGGGGGCACGACAACTGATATGAAGTCGGGCGGTTAAAAGGTTAATGGTGACACTTACTTCGTGGGGGAAAGAGATGGAGCTATACATCCTGTTGAGCTTCATCTTTTTCCTACACTGAAGTAATATGAAAATAATACTGCTGTAAGCGGTTGTGGTAGGCCCCCAGTTCGTTGTAGACCTCAACCTAATCACAATCTGCAGTTTTTCCTTAAATGGTTAAAGCATTATCACACGCACACGTCACGGCGCATTCAATGCATCGCAGCTTAGTTTCGATTCAGCAAAATTCGACTCGTCGCCGGCCACCGTCACTGCAAGCGATGCACAACCGCGCCCCGCCCTCATCGCGTCCCCCATCGTCGGGACGCCGACCAATATGAGCACGTCAAAACCGGGACGTGCTTACTCGGCCGCCGTTATTAAAGCTCCCGCAAATCAACAGCGGCAACCTAACAATACGAGGGGTGCCCAAAGGCCCTCCGAAGCAGTTCAAAGCTCATTAACAAGCCAAGGACAGGCCGATGAAGAAGGCTTCATTCGTGTGGAGAAAAAGAAGAAGAAGAAGCCTGCTTGTCGCAATCAGTGCGGTACCGCATTGAATGATCCTGACATGTTGCTACGTCCCGCTATTCCATCGACGCAGCTGTACGTGTCACGGTTACATCACACCACGAAGGCAGAAGAGGTCGTGGAGTACATCAGGATGAAGACAAAATTCACATTGAGAGTCGAGAAGTTGGAGTCACGCCATAAGATTAACTTCAAATATTTTGTGGTGCGGGTTCCGACTCATCACATGGAGACTTTCATGAACGAAGAATTTTGGCCGACCGGTGTCGTGTATCGGCGTTTTCGCGGAAGGCTACATGACACCACGACTCAGCGCAATACGTCGCCGTCCATACGTAGTAAATAGATTTTGTAGTGTTGTTTTTATTATGTATTAGTTTATTGTTTTGTATTTTGTGTATTTTATCTATGGGCCTTAGTTGCCTGAAAATAAAGTAAATAAATAAATAAATTATTGGGTTTTACCATCTAGAATTTTTCAGTGTCAGTCGGAGTCTAAATTTGTGCCCGATTGATGGCAATAGGCTCGCCTATAGGACATGTACATAGAACATGAGACGTAAACATAACTGGCGAAATACACATCTGCCTAACCCTTCGAGAAATACAGGCGTCATGTTATGTTATTAAAACTTTAATTATAATTATGCGCTGTTATTTTCAGGTGTACCCAACAGCTTTGAGAGCAACTGCGGTGGGTGCGTGCAGCGCTGTGGCGAGGCTGGGTGCCATGATCACGCCATACGTAGCACAGGTGATCTTTTATCTTCTCGTTTACGAAGGTTATTCCTCAGGACATGAATGGTTTTATCACACTCACGTGATCGATGGATGTTTTTGAAAATCTATGGCTAACAACCGTGTAGTTTTCGATAAAAATTAGGCCATATTCTGCCCTTACTATGGCGTTATAAAATGGAACAAATCGAATAATGTACAAGACGAACAGCACCATCTTAGTTTATTCACAATTATTTTATCGCTGACAGCGAGAATAAAGATCTCTGGGATGCAAAATCAAAGATAAACTAACTATGAACGATCTGTCTGTAAGTTGCACGCAAGAAAAGATGGCTGCGGTATGTGACACAGCAATAACACATAACTTCTTTTTCTTTCTTTTGTATATAACTTGTGCTGTCAATAAAAAAGCTGACATTAGTGCCGATTGTGTTGTGCACAAACTAAACTAAATTTAAGTTCAGTGCATCTTTTTCTTTCTTTTTCATTAAGAAAAGGACAGAAGATAAATTTAAGTTTATTCCTGTCAAATTAAACAGTGCCTGTCACTACTCCATAAAAGTTTAGACGTGATTATATAACTTGCCTACTAAAATTACGTCAATTTACTTCAGGCGCTGATTAATTTAAAATTTAGATTTATTTTATTTTGTGAACAACAGAATCGGCACCAATGTTAGATAAATAAGTATAATGTTATTAATCTGTCTATATCTCATTCCAGGTGCTGTTAAAGAACTCTATAGTAATAGCAACAAGCGTATACTCTCTAGTGGCCGTGTTAGCAGCGGGGGCGTGTCTTGCACTGCCCATAGAAACCAAAGGACGGGAGATGAGGGATACCGTCACGGTTACAAACTAGACCAAACCGCGATTTTCCGTGAGATCGTTCAAATGAACTATACATTCTTATTTTTTTTAATAAGGCACACTTGCAAGTCAAATAACTTATCGAATTTGTCCCGAAACATCATTCTGCCTCTGTCATCTTCAAAAAATTTACAGAAAGGGAACAATGTTTTAAATTCGTATAAGAAATGAAATTTTTGGCCAATATTTTAAAGACTAGGTGGCGCTGGCATTTCTTAGCTGACTGATCCCTGTGAGGAATGCCGAAACAAACTCAGTTTAGGCTAAAAGTATTTATTAATTTGTGATGCAAGCAGGGCTAGACTATTACTATATTTAGTAGTTGTAATTGGTAATCTCATTGGCATCGTCAGACTCAAAATCTGACTTGTGAAAGTTAGTGTTTTGCTACTTAGCAGCTACAGCTGTACTGTGTATGACGACCAGTTAGTTATTGTAGGCACGTTAGACATGTACAGTAAAACTATTTTCTTAATGTCCCTCGGGAATCGCATTTCCGAATACAAACGAATGCTAATTTCCAAGTCCATCAATTATTCGATTTATCGTGTATAATAATTTCAATTCCGAACTAAGTACTTTATTGTTGTTTTGTTTTGATTTCCATGTGAACTATATAGAGCTGTAAAACTATTTTCCATAAACTATTTTCTCCCATTTTTTAAATAAATCTCAGTAAGTTAAAAGAGTATTAATAAGTCTATATACTTCCAAGTCGATTGAGAGCGTCCGGGCTGCACCAAGTGCAAAGGGCAACTGATACTACTGATAGAAATCCGACGACTGACGAAACACGAAGTTTGCCGAGGGACATGGGACATTAAGTAAAAAGTTTAACGTTAGTTTTACAAAACTTCTTTAAGACTGCTTTTGAGTAGCTACGTATCTAATTTTAATATTTTATAATTCAACTTAATCTACAAAATGCAAAATGTACTTAAATACTCAATACTAATAAATACTCAGAAATGTATCCGTCCTATTTGCGATCATTGTCTTCCACTGAAACGTCAGTATTCATATAATGTAACGTTATATTGTATTATTTAGAGCTCAGACATGCGATAGATTTTAAGACAACTTTATACTTAGTTATGCCAATTTTCGATTAATATTATTGCCCTATTTTAGGAATCGAATCAAAGACCACACGTTTGCCATCCATGCTTATAATCACAATACAATGACAGTCGATATTAAGTTTATCATTATATCTAACGATAATTAATTACGTCGTTATCAGTCTGATCCAAGACCAGCTGAGGCCTTAGTGCGAGTTTCTTTTAACTATCTTCACTTTACGCATCGACCGCGTTCGGCACTCCGATTGGCCCTTCATCAGTGAAGGCCAGTGAAGGGCCAATCGGAGCGCCGAACGCGGTCGATGCGTAAAGTGAAAATAGTTAAAAGAAACTCGCACTAAGGCCTCTGTACTGTACTTGTCGGATAAGTAGTAATCACATTATCTATGATATCATCATAAGCGTTTTACCAATTTTAAATACCTAATATTTTCACACGAATGTTTCTATCTTGAATGCAAATGAAATCTTGTATGCAACTGTATATAATGTGATACACTCATGTGATATAATACCCCTTATTATATAACAGTTGCTTATATAACTATTATCTACACCCATGATATGAATCTTCTATAAAAGTTTCTTTGCAATACCAATATCGAACAAAAATGGCGCGGTACGATGTGAATTCGAATTTTTCGAATTCGAATGTGTTTTGTTTTTTAATTACGGTGGTTTGTTAGTGAAACGCTCGTGAATGACAATGTTCTTTTTTTGAAATGAGTTGCATTATGAAATTCAGTACAACATTATAATACCCGTTTGGATGATTTTATGGTTACTATGACACTGGTTGTTTTAATGTTGGCAATAAGCTAACTGTTTCAGACACTTTAAGAGAGGATTTATAGCGTGGGTGAAGATTAAATTAAATATGGCGCCCTCTAGAGGGCAAAAAGTCACTTTATTTTTGCCATTTTGTGTATCAAAGAGGGCTTAATTAGCACATTTCAAAAATATATATATTATAAACCCCAAAAAAGTTAAATAAATATAAAAGTTATAAAACTAAAACCCAACTACGACAACAAAGTCAACAACTAAAAATCAAATTAAAAATCCGGAGTCACGTAATCTGCATGATTTATGCCCACCTAACACGTGTGACTCCGGATTTTTAATTTGTCTGTCTGTGATGTCTTGTTTACATCTTTATAGTTATTGACTTTCTTGTCGTAGCTGGGTTTTAGTTTTATAACTTTTTTGTATACATGTATTAGGAAATGAAAATCAAAAACCAGTTAGTCAATGAAATCAATCGCATGCCTGAGCACACTCGCGTTACATTTTGTAACGAATTAACTTAAGGTTGTGATATAATACAGTACTTAAGCAAAGTGCTATGACGGTACTTTTGAATGGAATAATTACTATTATTTGTGAATAGGATTTATAACATTTAAGAATCTCAAAGTTTTCTAAACTTAGTATTATTATAGTACCTAGATAAAGAAAACTAGGTAATTATACAGTTTCATATACAGCATGTATCAGAAAGGTGTGGTTCAGTACAGACCATCAAACTGAACCATTTTCTGCATGGGACCAAGATCGTAATCGAGAAAAAATAATCAGCCGTCCCATACATTTGGCTCGAGTAAGTTTTTAACCGACTTCTTCAAAAAGGAGGAGGTTCTCAATTCGTCTGTATGTTTTTTTTTTTTTTTGTGTGTATGTTACCCGATTACTCCGCCAATTATGAATCGATTTTGATGATTCTTTTTTTGTTTGGTAGGTCATGCTTCAGAGGTGGTCCCATATAAATTTTATTAGTTTTGCTTGCGTAGTTTTTGAGTTAGCTTCAATAATTACGTATTTTTCCCACTTTGCGTATGTTGATGACATGTTAATTGACTCAGTCACATAGCAGATAACGGTATACGAATTTGTGTGGGGTAGTAACCACTACTAAAAAGTGAAAAATAAAAACTTTTACAAAAAAAAAACAACCGACTTCCAAAAAAAACACAAAAAAAGTGAAAAATAACTTTATTTTCGGAAGTCGGTGGCCAAAAACGAAAATTGAAAAGCAAAGACACCGACTTCCGAAAAAAAAGTTAAAGTTATTTTTCACTTTTTTTGTGTTTTTTTTGGAAGTCGGTTGTTTTTTTTTGGCTCGAGTAAGTTTTGTATGGTATTTTTTAATAAATTTATTTGTAATTGCTCTATTTTTTAATTCTTTTTAACTATTGTGGTACAGAATCTTATTCTAGGTGCATCGTCTTCACATATAATATGTAATTGATGTAGGTATACAAAATATTGTAAAACATTTTTAAAAGAGTAACAGTGTTTTTTTTCCATTCTTCTCGATACGAAAACTATCTTTTGGAAGGCGCTACTAGAATCAGTTCTATTTTTACAAGCTTTATATTAGCTTGCTCTGTTCGTATGTCTTTCCGGTTACTAATATTGTACTCTATTTTTCAAGCACTTCCTGGAATCCGATTGAGCTGAAACTTGGCATCCTACTTATATAATTACCGAGACATTTTGAAAAAATGATACCATGGAGCTGGTCTGATGATGGAGCCGGAAGTTGGCTATAGGAACACCTCAATCAAACAAGATAGCACCAACGTGTTTGGACTCATTGGCTATGTATTAACAAGTGCTTTGACACTAGGTGGTGTTGAGGGTCTGATGATGGAGCCGGGCGGTGGCCATGGGAAAATCCTTTTTAGTCATTAAAAGCTTGTTTTAAAAAAGATTTTTACTTATATTTTATTTTTTTATTTTTTTGACGTTTTAAAGTGCCTTGTTTATGCCTAATTGAAATAAATTATTTGACTTTCGCTCGTTTCGCTTCGATTACTGGCTGCTGGTCCCATGGAGAGAGTTGTTTTGTTTGATGGTCCGTACCACACCCTTAAATGTGACCACACCCTTAAAATAATATGAACACACTTTTCTGATAGGTAGGTAAGTAGGTGCATGCTGTAATTTATAGATATTTTATGTAAGCTATTATTATAGTATATGTGTAGGTATATTTGTTATTTTTAGTTAAGACTTCGCATATCCATGTTTTTCTCTTCTTGTTCTCACACACTATTGACTACATTTCTTTCTCATTTCTCCTTTCGCAGGTCTGCTGGAAGAAATTTCTTAAGAAATAAGCAGTACCTTTGTACTCATATTTTAATTATGTCGTATCTTTTTTGTATTTTACTGTGTGTACATAAATAATAAAATAAATAAATAGCCAAATTATAACCTGAAGTTCTTGAGATAAGAACTACAAAAAGAAAGTTAAAAAAAAAAAACCTATGATAATAAGATGATTCAATATTTTATCAATGTAACACGACAAACATCCGTATTAAGATACTACAAATGGCGGGTACCTCATAATGTGTTCTTTAATGATGAAATCATCTGTTCAAGTTGTATTTCAAATTTAACCTGCCAATTTGTTTTAATTTTCGACACTTACAAATGAGGGGAAAAGACCACTGATTTATTGTGTGTACAAATAGAGAATGTAACTATCGTAAACCTAGAACGATTATCATTTATAGTTTAAAATTAATGCAACATAAATATTTCCTGAAATTTAAAAAAAAGATAAAACCTATTTTTTTGGGCATAATAATAAGATTTTAAGGATAACTCATGTAGTTTTTGTACGGTGATGTAATCACGGCAATAACACCAAATATATTTATGCTTATTTATATAATGTTAAGTTTTACACGATTTTAATAAATAATACTTATGCACAAGTTGATTTTTATTTGAGGATGGAGTCTATAAGGTTTAAATGCAGCTCTGGAAGCCTTTCATTCTTGGTTTAATGCGAATATGCTGGTAATAAATAAAACTAAAACCAACATTATGTTATTTAAAACTACTGCGCGAAACAAAGATGATATGGACATTGTGCTAGATAAAGTTAAAATTGAGCTTGTCAGGGAAGTCAAGTTTTTAGGAGTATTTATGGATGAGTTATTAAATTGGAAGAAATAATTAGCAGCGTTGGATTCATCCATATCATCTGCTTGCTATGCCTTAAGAACTCTTAGGGATGAAGTGAGCATAATACACTTAAAAATGGTATACCTACTATGCGCTAATTGAGTCCAAATTGAGGTATAGCATACAGTTTTGGGGAAACAGCTATCAGTACAACTGGCATAGAGCATTCATTCTCCAAAAACGAGCGATCAGAACCATTGTCCGCATTTCTCAACAAGACACCTGTCGACCATATTTTAAAGAACTTGGTATTCTCACAGTACCTAGCCTAGAATATAGGCTAGGTATTTAACAGTACAGTACAAAAAATATGTATATGATTATGAAACTGACGAGGATAGACTGGTAAGGGAAAAATCGCGAAGAAAAGACTTTGGAAACAAAATCATCCCAGTTTTGGAATAGTTAAACATAGTCCACAGTATCAGGCAGTTAAAATATTCAATTAATTGCCGCTTCAGTTAAAAAGCATACTGTACACAGGCTCATTCAAGGCAAGTCTCAAGGCATTCCTGTTGGAAAGATGTCTATACTCTTTAGATGATTTATAGTCTTTGTTTTTATTGAAACTGACATGGTGTGTGTTTTATTTGTTATAATGTGTTATATTTTGTTTATTGATTATTGTCTGAGTTTAATTTACTAATAATTTAATGAGATATTGTTTTTTTATTTGTTTGAATGGTAATTTAATTGCATGTATTTTAATAATAATAATCTTTTAGTAATATTTGTGTTATTATGTTTCATGTTGGATTTTATTTCGAACGCAATGTGAATTGTTACTGAATAAATAAATTGAATTGAATTGAATTGAAATGAAAGAAGCATATAATAATATAAGAATTTAATTAATTGTAACTATATCGAAATTAATACTCACACTCTTAATTATTTTTCGTATTTATGTCAGAAGCAAATAAAATTTTGGAATCACAGTTTACATCACACAACTCAAAAATAATTTACTAGTCACATTTCACTGTTCACTAATTTTTTATGTTATAACATAAAGAACTAAATAACTACGAATACAAGCAATCAGTCAAAAAAATGGCGTACATTTTTATTGTGTTAGCCTATAAATGACATTAGAATCATGGGAATATTACTAATGATTAGGATGATATTAAGGTGTCGTCTATTAGAGCCATACCACACCGGGACGCCATGGCGGCGCAGCCAGGTCGCGTCGCCAATAAAATGTATGGTTGGCTGCGTAACCAAGTGGAGGCTAAGAGAGCCACCCACCATATAACTGTATAATCTAGTTAGCAGCGCGACCTGGAGACGTCGCTATGGCGTCCCTGTACGGTACGGTCCTTAATGTCAATTCAGTTAAATTTTTCATAATTTATCAGCCCTTGTAATGCCGTAGATCTTAATCACATAATAATGCGCTATAAGTGAACTATAAGCACAACAAAAATAAACCTGACCATCATCCAGCTCCAGTTAATTATCATATAGTTATAGGATAACCCATAACAGTACCTATAGGTGGCTACTTCTTGAGTTTTGGTTTAATTTTTATCCATAACCAAGAGCTTATGGTCACGTTTACAGTTGTCATAGTATAATTCATGGTGAATCTTAATTAGGTTACTACAAATAAATATCAATTTGGCTATTTTGTTTTCAGAAATAAACACACAATATAATTACACTCATTTCATAGCCTGTAATACAATTTAACATTACCTATATTTTAATAATCGCATTTACTCTCATACCACAATTCTCATCTAATCTAGTTTTAATCAATAGCTGAATGTAAATACACCTACTACTGATGTTGTAAACCAATCTTCATACATACTCAAACACTATTACCTACTATAAGGCTTAATCGAATAGCCCTCACTTTAACATATAATCAATATCTATGGAAGAGACATAATATCTGTGACCCTATACAAAATGTGCAGAAAATTTCAGAAAGTAAAATAAATACAGTAGGTACTCTTATAGTAAGAGATTTTTCTCAACTGATGCACATAGTGCATACCTAATCACTGCAATAATTTTTATTAAATATCTATTTTATACGCCTTTGATTTACTTGATAAACACAAACTTATAAATTACATACCCTATTCAATATTTTTCAAACGTGTGTAGTGCTTAAATAACATGTTTCAGTACAGTACTCTCAACATCATAAATATATAATAATTTAAACCTTATTGCAAGTACAGAAGGCTGAATAATAAAGTTTGTGATTACACATTTATAATGCCGATTGTTAATTGAGATCAACACAGCTAAGTATTCTTAACTGGGGACTTGCAATTTTTAAATTTAAATTTCAAACATTCATTAAATGTTATACCTACTTTTTATTTACCTACTCAGTTGAGATTGTAACAAGAACTTTAAGGTAGGTGCTTATCTATTAAAAAAAATAATAGATCTGGATTTAGTTTCAGTTAAAATTACAACTATGCCTAGGTATACTCAGAATATTTATCTCCACCTCTGACTGAAATTGAAGATTCTAAGATATTTTGTTACGTTAGGTACACTGGACACATTTTCATGTGCCTTTACATACATTTTAATTACTTAAAAGGAACATTGAAGAGCAAAAATACTTGAACCAAATTATTACTGAGCTAGCTCCCAAATGTTTGGCTCACAAACTATAAATGAATTTCTTGTTAATCTTACTTATAGATAAGAAGAAAATAATAACAATTAGTTGAAAACTAAAAAATCTTATCATTATGATACGGTGGGAAATCACTACAATAATACGATACGACATACCTACTTCAACATGACAAGAAATGGAAAAGCTGTAATATTTACATACTTTCTTACATAGTAAAATACCCTAATCATGTCTCAAATATACATTATATCCATAAAGTATTTTTATTAAGAATATTCATAAATATCAAGTATTCATTTTCAGAGCAATGAAAAAAACTTATTTGTCATCATACAAAAGTTAAAATATAGGCTTCTGTTCTGTTTACATTACAGATAGAAACAAACATCTGGATATTTGAATTAAAAATAATCTAGCTAAAGCATACCATACTTAAAGCTGCCTTATATTGTGATGAGAACATAAATGTGATAGAATGTAGGTATTTTATTTATAGCTATTCAATACATATTTATTTGCAAGTTAAAAGTAGGAAGTTACATAATATACATAATAAAAGGGATCTTGTTTGTACTAAACCAGTCTGATCGTAACTCAATCATCATCTAATTCTATAACTATTGGTTCAACATTTTCTGTTGCTTTTGTATACTCTTCCTTTAATTGTGCTAACAATGCACACTTTGGTATTTTCAGTTCCTCTGCTTCATCTATCAAAACTTTTAGCTTTTGAAGTCTCCCAATGTCTGGAGCAGTGGGAAGTAGTATGTTCTTAGTTTCAGTCATCCACTTGTCAAAACTATTGACTCTAAAATCTATAGTCTGTAGCATAATGTGCAGCTCATCCATATCATAACGATAGTTCAATGTCTTTTTCTCCACACGGCATTGACATAAGTTACTTGCATGCTGCAAACAAACCATGTGTTTACAATCACTACATGACACTGAAGATAGGAAACATGTTGTTTTACACACTTCACATAGCCGTTCATCATCACCGAGTAACTCAAATGCAGTCCTACGTACACTCTTAAGACCTTTCTTAGCTATTAAAGACCTCAAAGATCCTTCTTCCTCTGTGGCTTTAACTAATTCTTTTTGTGTTTCTAGTGCAGTCTCCAAATCTAGCCGATCCCCTTCCAGTGCCATTTTACAAATCAATTCATCATGAGAGAAGACACAGAACCTCTTGAGATTTTTGTAATGGGTTATACACTCACGTCCAATTTTGAGCCAGTCAGGTGGGGCAAAATTAACAGCTTCGGCAAAGTTATACCCTTGGTTAAAACCTGCATGATACGCTCTGGGAAATGTGACCACAAACTCTCCAGCATGCTGATCAGTTCTATAAATTGGTACCCCAGCTGCCATCAAAATATTTGGATTCATTATCGTTACAAGTTGGTGTAATAAATCTGGTTGTGATTTAAATAGATCAGGTGCTGCTGCTTTCATAGCTGTTTCCAATAACTCTGCACCACTTCCTGGCACTCCATACCAAGTTTTGGCCTCGCCCCAATGTAAATAATTAATTGAATAACTCCAATGGTCTTCATTATGCCAGCAAAATGCTGAAAAGCACATACCAACATACATCCAAGGCACAGTCATGCCAGATATGTCAGCATTTATAAATCTTAAGACAGACCCATCCAGAACAGGCAGGTTATTTAAATTCCATCCTGAATCTACGTACTCTTGATCACCAGGATAAAGATTTAATGAAGATTTAGTTGGAAAACCTGATCCATGATCCATTGAGTGAAGATCAGCACCATACTCTACAGTTACATCTTCCTCCACTGAAGAAATAATTCTCCAGAACTCTTTTTCAGCCACTGTCGTTGGAACTAAATGCCCAGACATGGCAAAATAGTCAGATTTGAATTTATCTGCCATTTCTCCAAATTGTTGCAATGTGTATTCCCTTTCTGCTTGAGCAAATCCAAATGCCTCGGCAGGTTTATGAACCTCCTCAGCAATACAACAAGGGCAACGCCAATCTCCATCTGGTACCAAATTTAGCGGAGGTCTTAAACAAAATGTATGATAGGTATCAGAACAACCATTGCAAATTAAAAGCAAATCATCCCTATGGTCTTTTTGGCAAATAGCACACTGATAAACTGCTAATGGATCAAGATCATAGCGAGGCCTCTTCCTTGATTTTGTAATATCAAATTCTTCATCATTTAGTCCAGGCATTTTTGGTCCAGGTCCATAGCAAGCCAACCTTCTTAGTTCTCTGTTGCGTTTCATCTCTTCACTTTCGACTTTGTTCTTAGAGCTATCCATGTCAAGTTTGATATCAGATCCTGTCTTTGTTTTCTTGATACTTGTGTGAGGTTTCTCCTCTTTATATTCTACTTTGATCTTAGTAATCCTTTCTATAGGTACTTCTGTAATCTGAGGCTTTCCAACTTCATCTTCTTTTATTTCAATTTTGGGATCAGTCTTTTTAACAGTTTTTAATATATCTGCTTTACTTTTTTCAAATATTTCATAAGGAAGCAAAATTTTTTCATAGTTACTTCTAAGAAAATTCATAGTACTCATGTGCTGACTGTATCCCATCGCGTTTGCAATCTTACGCCATTTTTTAGGAGTGTTACAGCCTTCAAAGCCGCCCTCTTCATCAACCCAAAATTTGAGACAATACAAATCCAAGGTTTTGTTTTCAATCATTGGAATTTTTAATGGCGATCCTTGAAGTTCCCAAAATTTTAAAATTTTCTCAAGGAACAAAAGTTTGAGACGCGTGATGGCTTCCAACTCGTTCACTTTCTGTATTCTCGGGACAAATTTTAATTTGTCCACGTCTAATGAAAACGGTGGCTGCCAGCGCGACGGAGGCTTTATTTTACAGATGCCCGTTTTCTCTGCAACCGGGCGGATTTTAGCTATGTATCCAAGTGGATCCAAGAATTCTTCGGGCGTAGGTTCAAAAACTGGTGCTTCAGGTGGTGGTGTGAAAGTGAATTCTGCACTTTTATGCATGGCATTTTTCTGAATGTTCTTGCTATCCATTTCCGCTAACGAAATAAAGCCGCACTAATTAACAAAATATTTTATCTCACAATATCTCACGTACGTGAAACATTTCACTCGCAGTAAAAGTCTACGTGACTTCTCGCCATGTGTAAATGGCTCCTTAGATATAGAGATAGTAAAATACACTATAAAGCACTGCCATTACTATATTCCACATTATGACCTTATGATACGATTTTAAATGCAATATAATATCAACACTGATTGCCTTAAACACAAGCCGAAAGTAATTATTAACAATAATGAAACAAAATTAGTATTGATTATACGATTTCGTTTGCCAAAGCTGGCTAGTCACAATCTCACAACCAGCCAGTTACTTGATAACTCACTCGCTCGACCAGATTCGTTCATTTCATTGATGCCTCGTTCAAACGCAGCTCACTCGTCAAAAATATTACGCACACATGCACGTATTGCACGTTAAAATAATATCGCCGACTTGCTCTTCGGCTCTTCCTCAATCCCATTGGTCATTATTATGTCGGGGATGCTTGCTTGCTTCGGTCGCATGACGAGTGAGGCGTTCTATCTATTGTAATATTTTTTGAGTTAGTTGGTACCTATCCTTTTTCTAATAATTAATTTTTGTTTGGAAAAAGAAAGAAAATGGCGTTCTTTCTTATCCCTGCACACAAACATCATGATGTTTTCGTGGTTATTTTTATTAAAGTTTTAGGCAAAGAGTAAGTACCTACTCTACTGGGTAGTTTTAGGGGACAAAGCTATTTTCGATGTAATGATGTAATGATATTTAAAAGAAAAGTAGGAAGTACATACAATACAAGATCATGATTTATTTCGTGCTATAAAATAAAAATAGGGTAGGAGCCCTAGGAGCAGAAATCAGCAGAATACTTAGTCAGTGGTGGCGTTGTAGGTTGGGTTGGTAGGTATGTTGAGTTGTATGGGCCGGCGCGGCGACCTTCTTGATTGAGTTGCGTTCACTTCGAAAGAAGAATCCATCCATTCTGTACCTACTAAAAAAATATGGCGGATGGAACGGACTGTTTTGACTGTGTGACGCATGAAACTTGGGTTGGGTCATGCATGTGCTATATTATATTATTGAGTTGAAGGCCTTTTTTTATTGGTCTGAGATTGGAGGATGTGCACACGTTCTATCAGTAGCCAAAAGCCTCGGGTATTGTCTGTGTTCTAGCTAGAGAAAGGGCAAAATCATGTAGTATGCATGTAGGTACATATTTCTATAGATATAAGCATTCCCGTACTTAAGTAAAAACACAACTGTTAAATGGATAGGAAGGAGCAATTAGCTGTTGTCTAGCTAGCCCTAGATTTCATCTCCATTCATCGTACCTACCTAATTAATAAGCCTCATATACAAGTTAAGTAATGTAATTTTGCGAAACTAAATTTGTATTTTGTTAAGAGAAGGAACAACGATGGTCACGATCACGATGTAACGCCGTTCTAAAAGCATTGTGTAACCTGTGTACTTAACAAGTTATGTAAGTCAGGCTATAAGCTTTCTAACTGACTCAGACACGAAATAGGTAGGTATAGCTGATTGTTGATGTTGATTCCGTACAATGCGAGGTCAGCTTACAATGGAAATGTATAACTTGATGTGTAGCCGTGTGTACAGTAGGTATTGATTATTTTAATGTTATCACATTATGGTGTAATTACTTATTCTTTAGGCCTGATTCGTCATCTCATAGATGTAATTTAAAAAATGGTGTCATAACAATAGAACGCATTGCAGAAAATCAGTAGTGTAGGTAATAATCTGTTTTTTTTTTGCTAATTTATTGGACTTTTTGTTTCAATAACAATTACAATGCCAGCATACGTGTTCAGCCTTTGGCGTTACTACTGCTGCGACACATGCCCCCTCCTCCTCGTCCATCATTAGTGGTGATATATTACACAAAGTAAAGTGCTGGGGTCGAACCTCTTGTCCGATGATGTGCCAGCCCGCGCCGTAGCTGAGCACGTAGCTTTAAATTCCCCTATTAATAATAATGATCCGATATTGATCCAGCCTGTCCCATCTTGCTGTCCTCCCGTCAGTGACGCCCTAAGCCGAGGTTCGTACCCCACAGGGGATGCCCTTAGCGAGCGTTCACTTAGTTTTAAAATAGTTATATGCCCCTGGCTGGAGGCCCTGAGTGTAGTAGCTTAAGGCAGCCACAGGAAAGTCCGGTTAAATAGTTACGATTTTCATCTAAAATCAAATCTGAGATGCCCTAGTTAAAAAAAAAAAAAAACTGGGGTCGAACCCACGACCTACAACTCGTATGTACGTTACCTCTGGGCCACCACTGCAGTCCGCCGTTGCTAACATAGGTACTTACATAAAATAAAACATTATTATTATTATTGAAATATTAGTCAAAAGTGATAGGTATGTTGTTTCTCTATTTATTTTACTGTTTGTACTATACATAGGTACTGAAATAATAAAATAAAATAAGTAAGTAAATTTTCTTTTAAGGTGGATGCGCTAGGGTAGCCCGCGAAATTCAAATTTTCTTACGTTTTTTGCAATTTGCAGGTCAGTATCAGGTTGTATGTTGATCTAAATATTATTTGCGGTCGTAACAAATATGAATTTACAGAATTATAAACATTAGAATCAGCAAGACAACTCTCAAGTTCATATAAGTGCATGGAATGAAAATTTCTTGAAATCGTCACTTGCAAAAAACGTAAGAAAATTTGAGTTTCGCTGGCTACCCGCATCCACTACCTCTTAGTACTCTCATCACACCACATACAGGCAGAGGGTACCTAGCCACATAACTTATTGTAAGTCTCACTAACAAATAGAGCTAGGCAGGCCGCTACTTGCTATTTTGAATAAATAAATAAGTAAGTAAATTACGTTATAAGCTTACACAAAATAATTTTTATTGAATTTTTAGTTTACTCAAAGTGTTAACTACTGAACCGTAATCCACACTTTTGTACTAGAACTTTTTTGGTAATCAGCTGTTTACTATTGACCTGTATTTTATTATTCTAAATGGTAACACTGAATTATTACCGTCTCATTTATCACCTGTCATCTGTCACTGTCAAAATTAAAACATAACCTCAATCAATGTTTGTGTGCTTGGGTTGTAATTTAATTTTATCTTGCAATTTGTAAATTATAATTAAACTATGTTAAATACATTTCGAGGAGTCTGGACAGCCAATGTTCAGTTACAGCAGATTAGATACGCACATAGGATAAGAGGCAAAGCTCCTATTTTCTGTCGCTCGATAAAGGAACGTCTGGATGAACTAAATTATAAAGATGAGTTATATACAACCAGAATTGATATCGGTCTGCCCCGATCCAAGTGAGTATATCTAATACTTAACTGAAAGTTTTTTATTCATAATTTAATTATGTCTCATTACTTGGCACTTGACGGATTCATTGGTTCAATAAGGTCTCTCTCTTCTTGTTCCAATCCCCACACTCCTCAAAGTAAATAACTTATGAGGACGAGGAGAGTAAACGAGGAGCTTGTGGCTAAAGTAATAACAGCTGCACGGGTTCGATCCATCAGGTTAAGTAAATGCTTGCCGGGGTTGGTCTTTGGATGGGTGACCATCTTTACATACTAAGCTAATAATCGAATACATGTTAAGCTCTTGGTCCCGGCTGTCATTCTTGGATCTTTGACAGTTATTATGGGTCATCAGAAGCCCGAAAGTCTGACAACCAGTTGTACCAACGGGTATCGTATTACACAATTACTGGGTTGTGGAGGTCAGATAGGCAGTTGCTCCATGTAAAATACTGGTATTCAGCTGAATGTTGGGGTCGGCTTCCAGTCTAACCAGATGCAGCTGCATTTGGTGAGACTGGAAGCCAACCCAAACATAGTTGGGAAAAGGCTAGGCAGATTGATTGAATAGTAAAAAACTTTATCTGTTTAAGAAAATCATCAGATGGCAACCGCATCTCAAGACTGGAACATCTTAAAAACATTAAAGCAGATAAGAATATAGAACAGCTTGCACGCAATCACAAGTTAGAAATTGATTTGAAAGAAGTAAAAAAGGAATGGCTTGAAACTTTAGGTCCTCAGCACAAAAAACAAATTGCTGATCACTATGGCATATTTGATCACTTGTACGGAGAAGGGTACTTTGTACCATACTTGAATTTGGAAGTTTTGTATGATTTGAAAAATGGTTCCTACCTCCCGATTTACACTGGAAATGACATAAAGCCAGCAGAAGCACTTGAATATCCTATTGTTAATTATGAATCTGATGCAGACACATTATGGACACTATCTCTTACAAGTTTGGATGGCCACATAACAGAGAGTGATAAAGAGTATGTACATTGGCTTGTGGCCAATATTCCTGGAAACTCTATTGAGAAAGGAGATACCATTGTGGAATATTTGCAACCTATCCCATTAAAGGGTACTGGATATCACCGATATGCCTTTGTTCTTTATAAGCAAGATGGAAAAGTATCTTATGATGTGACAAAAGGTAGTATTTTATAATAAAAGACTATAATCTGTAGAATTATTAATAATTTCTTATCAATGTAATTATTTCCAGTAACTTCATCATCACCTCTGGAAGATAGAACATTTGTGACAAGAGAATGGTACCAAAAGTACCAAGATAACATCACTCCAGCAGGACTAGCATTTTACCAAACAAACTGGGACCATACAGTTAGAGATTTCTTCCATCAAGTGCTGCAAAGCAAGGAGCCAGGTAACTAGCAGCACAGTATAGTTCTTGTTCCATGACATAGCACGGTGGGATTGACATTGTCACAATCGTGTGGCGTCGTCCAAAACACTGTATCTCAGAAATACCTGTTTCGAGGTTTAAAACTTTTTTGGTTTTTAGTATGTTTTAGCAGTGTTTAGTACATACTAAACACTGTACTAAAACATATATACAAGGTGGAGACGACAATACAACAAAAAATGAAACTCTGTATATCTAATGACGTTCTCGGTCTACATACAAAAAATTAATCAAATATTGCCAGTAGTTTAGTTACGATAGCTAGTCAAAGATCGGCAAATCCCATAGTCGGCCCATCGCTACTATTTAGTTTGTTTGAAAAAATGACTTTTTTAATTTCGATGTTAGGATTTATTTGTTAGTTCCAAAATACTCTTATGCATTAGTATTGCCAGTGTTTTCATTTATTGTTGTATTGTCGTCTCCACCTTGTATATAGGAGATATGAGCACATGCTCATATCTCCTACATACTATAAAATGAAAAATTAATAATATAGGGATAAGTAACTACCTCGAAATAATCAAATGAGCGCTATTAAGGCAAAACACTGTAACTCGAGTTACAGTGTATTGGATTTACACATCAGATATGCATTCAAAAATCCGTTAAATAAATAAAGATTTAAAAAAATAATTGTTCCATGCCATCTTAAAGGTGGTTTATAAATTGATGAATTACCTTCTATTTTTCAGTTTATGAGTATGACTTCCCTAAGCCCTACTTGAGGCCTCAAGAATGGTTCCCCCGAACAAAACCATTTAACCTATACATGGATAAGTATAGAGATCCGAAGCAGATCAACAAAGAGTATTTATTGCGCAAGTTGAAGAATGAGGACCCCTTCAAGGCGCCTCCACCACCACTGAAGTTCCCCAATGCCCAACCATTCCCTAAGAACATGCCATCATGGTTAAAACTACATGAGAAGAAAATTAGGTTGGGTTGGGGCAGAGTAAATGATGTTTAGATTTAATAAAAGTTGTAAGTAGTTCAGGTATTGTGGTATTTATTTGTTGAGAGATATTATCTCCTCCATCTCGAGAAAGGCGGGAATCGCCAGCCGAGGCGGACTCATAAGGCCGAAGAACCGGTCCTAGGGCGGCCAGATATTATGGGCGCCCAACCAATATCTCAGGTCAGTAAATAATGGAGCTATGACGACAGTAGAATCTAACGAAATTTTTTTGACATAACAATTTTACCCCGCGACATTTTACAGCAAGGTATAAAATAAAACATTTACAGTCACGGACTTTAATTGATGAGCCACCTTCAAACTTTTCAATTTTGCAGTTTCATACATTCACGAGATTACACGATTAAACACGAACTCAAATCGCATGCTCGTAAACAAGATGACAAATAAATTACTTTTCAGAATCGGAAATAGTCTTATCCATAGAGGTTGACTAATAAGTTCTCAATGATAAAAATAAATACAATGTTGCAGTAAGTTTATCCAATCTATTTAATACCGACCTCCTTTGAGTCATAGCTCATTAACTCAATAATTATGAAAACTTAACTGAAGACAGTGACAGTTGAAATATCGATGTCAGAGACGTTACTTTCGAACTTGTCGAAATGACTAATAATATTTCTCCGTACACTAACGTTACTATCGCAACAGTAACGTAGCAACGATTGTTTATTGTTGCTAGACCTGCAATTGGTTGACTTTGGGTAGTCACTCTGCTGTCAAGTTTGTAGTTCAACCAACCGGTAAAGATATGAAATGAAATTGTCTTCTTCTAATACGAATGACTTTGCGTGTCGGGAACCGAATAAACCCGATTTGCATTACACGGCTAAAATACGAACAGTGCCAGGTGGCTCATCAATTAAAGTCCGTGACTGTACCTATTCTACTGTTTTCATTTATCGTTTACACATAAAACAAGTTTGGCAATGACAACTTGTTTTATGGATATTACTAGTTATATTATACAATTCCTCCCTACTTTTAAAAACTTTTTATTTTAAATTTGCAAAATAAGTTAGCAATTTATGTCTGAAACAACGTCAATACACGATACATGTCTACGTAGTCGGGCCATAAGTTCTGTCACATAGGTAAAATTTCGAATTTACAATGTAAGCCGAGGAAAATATTATGGGCATTCTAAATTTGAATATTTAAAGAAAATAAAAACAAAAGGTTTCTGGAATTTTGTTCATTTTTCTAAAATGGAGTGGACGCGCAAAGAAGACAGTGTCGCAGTATTTACAATGCATCGTTGCGGTGAGGCGCCAACTGAGTTTTTCCAACTGCTGAAAAATTTGAAAATTCCTCTAAAGATTTATTGATCGTACTATCAAACGATTCAGAAAAGATTCAAGATTAGAAGATAAACAAAGGAGCGGACGACCTCGTACTGTTCGGATTCCAGCGGTCATCAAAGCAGTGAAGGCGCGAATCCAACGAAATCCTGTCCGCAAGCAAAAAATGTTGGCTCTGCAGATGGGACTAAGCAGAACTACTGTTAAAAGGGTGTTAAATGAAGACCTAGGACTGCGTGCTTATAGAAAAAAACAGCACAGCTTCTTAACGCACGGCTGAAGAAAATCTGACTCGAAAGAAGCCGGGTATTGTTAAGGCGGTACGCGGGAAAAAATACCGCGAATTACTTTTTTCGGACGAAATTTTTTTTAATGTTGAGGAGAGTTTCAACAAAGAATATGATAAAGTGTATGCACACTCTAGTAAAGAAGCGAGCAGACGTGTGCCACGTGTTCAGTGTGGTCATCACCCTTCGGCATTCATGGTTTGGCTTGGGGTGTCCTATTTGGGGCCAACGGAGGTCTTTTTCGTGAAAAAGGAGTGAAAACCAGTGCCCTCGTGCATCAAAACACAGTCCTAACAAACATTGTGGAACCTCTTTCACAAACAATGTTCGAAAAAAGGCACTGGGTATTCCAGCAGGATTCTGCACCGGCTCATAAGACGAAAAGAACCTAAAACTGGCTCACGACCCGTGGAATCGACTTTATCAGGCATGAGGATTGGCCCACATCCAGTCCAGAATTGAATCCCTTGGATTACAAAATATGACAGCACTTAGAGGAGAAGGTCTGCGCTAAACCCCATCGCAACTTGGAGTCACTTAAAGCATCCCTGATTAAAGCAGACGCCAATATTGACATGAACGTCGTGCGTGCTTCGATTGGTACACAACATGTTTTGGCCTATAAATAAGTTGTAATAATTACTTGTTAGTATTACAACTTGTTTATAGGCATAGGTGCTGGCTTTAAAATAAAATATACCTACGGAAAAAGAGAAAAGAAATAGGTGCCGTCGCCACTTCCGTCGGGAACGAAGTTCCTTACACGATACTCAGACACGACACAGACAGAGAGAGAGATAAAGTCTCATGGACATGGGCATAACGCTTTTTCCTTACGTGATGATTTCTACCAGTTAACTCCTACCGCAACACAGTGGTCTGAAAATCGAGCTCCATACTCATAGAAACTTTAAGTCACGAAATTAAAAAAAAAAAAAATTTAATGTCTCTGGTATACCTGGGAGGAGAGTGGAAGAACTCCTGACACATAGCCCTGAAAGCCTTGCTCATGCAACTTGTTTAAAAGCACAAAACAAGAATGTAGCAGATATAATTAAACTGGTCTCGGAGCGCAAAAAGCGACAAACGAAGACATTTTCAATGGTCTCCTTGTATCATCAGATCCTTACTTGTCCAGCATAAGACCTGCGCTGAGAAAGTCCCTGAAAACACCTGTCACTGATGGTATGAGAACTCTTCTCATTAATGACGATTCAGGTGAGAGAGAGCAAGAGAACGTTGAATTTGTCGATGTTAGCGTCAATCGGGACTCGAATTTAGACGACTCTGATGAGGGCGAAGATACTCTCTGTAAGCAGTAGTTTTTAGGTGTATTATAGAGGGTAATTTTAATTTGTTAATAGTTATAATTATCTAATTAAACTCAGCGGTGATTAACAAATGAGTTACTTAATTCTTGGAATGCAATTTTGTTCCAAAAAAGTATTTAATCAATATCGTTTTTAATTGTTCTCATCATAATAGTCATTAGCAGGTTATAAACTAACGATAGTATAAGTAAATCGATTGGCAACTTCATTTAACCACATCAAAGATTTGAAAAATCACATACAGAAAATTCAAAATTTCAAAAAGTTGCTACGCGCATTTCGGCAACTGACTGTGCACGAATTTGATGTCATCTTGATCGCCGTTTATGGTACAATAGCTCGTGTGAGTACCAGCCCTTCAGTTCCATTCAGTTTCGAAAAAATGGATTATGCGACAAACATAAATTATTCTACTCAAAATAACGAGAAGTTAGTTTTAGTTGCCTGATAACCTTTTAACCGTAAACCCGCGTAAAGTAAGTAAAAATGAAAAAGGGATTATTCTTTAAGTTTTTGTGAAGTATACCCTTTCACTGGTGGGGGGAGCGTGTACAGATTCTCAAAAATGTAAAAAAAACAGTCACACCGACATACTCGAGCGCGTCAGATATTAAAAGCGTATACGCCCCACGTCTTTCTGATAGAGGAAAAATATTAATCTGCCGGTTTGCATGGTGGGGGTGGCCGTACGATGGGGTAGAAAATAGGGAAAAAAAAAAATTACGAGCGCGTCAGACATTGATAAGGGATGTTAAGTGAACCCTCCAGCAGCTCCTATTCAAAAGACTGACGATTTGGACGCGACGAAATGTCATGAGCGACTATTAAAAATGCAAAAAAAAATGGTGACCTTGAAATACCCGAGCGCGTCAGATTATTATACAGAAGCTTCATCTTGATGTCCTTGTCGTACTGACCCATAATCTGACAATTATGTGGACGAATTTCCGGTTTCTTTTTTATTTCATATTTTTATTTAATGTAATAAATACCATACAAAATATGTCTACAGGTAAATTATAATAACCTGTATTTAGAAAAAAATAGTATAATGAGTGTTTTTTTTAATGATCTTCATCGTCAGTGGAATCATCTTCATATCCCAAGCTCATATTTTTTATTTTATTGAATGTAATAAATACAATACAAAATATATATGTCTACCTACAGGTAAAATTATATCCAGTATTTAGAAAAAAATTGTATAATGAGAAAATAGTACATTGTGATACGAGTGTGCTTGCGCGAACACTGCCGCCTCGACTGTAATATCCAATAGAGCACACTATAAGATAGCCGAGAGTGTAATAATCAATGCCGTGTGCATTGATTATTACACGTTTCATATGACGTTTTTCAACACACTTGCTAGGATAAAAACAGACTTGTTGTAAGAACTTATGCTACAATAATGTAACTATAGAGATGATAGATTTATAAAGTAACTGACCTTTGTTGCCAGGTACTGACTATCCGGAGTTTCTTTTAAAAACTTCTGTCGGTTGGTGACAATACTTTAAATTTTGTATTTTTGATAATAGTTAACCACACAACGAAAACGATATTCAATATTTATGGAAAATGGTGCGCTGGTTTTGTTTTTCCATAGGTGTAAATAAAGGCACTGTCAAAACCGTTAGACAGCCTATACAAAAAATATGATTGTCTGCGCGCGTGCCACCCGTGGTTTAATCATCGATCACTAATAAAGAACTAGATACACAATCAGCGTCAAAAAATGTCCTCACCGAATGACCGCCCACTTGAACATTTGGGTGGTCTTTTCATCTAGTAGCATTCGAACGCTCCGACGGTAAACATGCCTCAGTGCTCGTTTAAAAACTGCAAAAATCACACGTCTAGGACGCTAAAAAAGGATGGAGTTTCATATTTTTGGTAAGTATTAATATTATCTTTATATAATTGTTAACACTGTATTGTAAATACTGATATTTTGTCAAGAAATCATCGTAAAAACTTTATTTTAAATTAAGTCGTAACAAATAGCAGGCGATATAATGCAGCTAAATTGTAAAGACTCTTACTAAACGTATTAATCATACTAGCGCATGCCCACTTAAATTGTTTGGGTTATCCACGTTGACTCTGTTCAATTTGTTGGAGACGCTATATATAATAATTCTTTTTTTTTTTATGCTAGATTTGATTTTCGATTTTATTTACCCGACTGCGCGACGCAAGGAAGGGTAATGTGTTTATCAGCCTATGTATGAATAATTGACCTAAAATAACTGCCACCAACTGCATCAGACTACTTGAAAAGTGACTTGTTTGGAACTTGTTAGTTGTTTTTTATGAGTCGGGTTTTTTAATATTGTATTTTTTTTTGTGGTTTTTTAGTAGGTTACTGTATTTTTTTTATTTTTTAAGTAATTTAGATTCATTAATAAGTAAATGTGGTGACATTTATTTATTTCACCACCATTTATTTATTTTTCCACTTCACGAAATGATATTTTCTGAATGTGAAGATCTGATTTGTTACAAAAAATACCAAAATCGCTAATTGTATGCCTTTAATATTTAAGGCGTTCCCTCAATTCCTCATAGATTCCATCATCAGAACAAGGATTAGATGTAAAAAGGACCAACTTGGGAACAAACCTAATGTAATACCGTTTGAATCATCTCAATCGGTCGATCCGTTTTCGAGTTATCGGTGGTGTGCAAACATAAAAAAAAACCTATATATTTATAAATACGCGACGCATTGAGTAACCTTGTTACACGCAGCTGCATAAGGGGAATCGCCCACTCAGCACTCAATACTTTTATTATAGGAACATACGCTGCAAAATTAACGAACGACGGAAACGGCGAGCTGAGATAGCACTTTGTGACGCACGGACCTAGTTTACCCAATTATTGTAACTCTGTAAAATTCCATTCCATATTCATACTTCGAATAGGCACTTAGGCTAAATTAAGATATAATTAATGTAATTCTTTTATTTAAAATAAATTAAGTAAAATCATTTTTGGTTTTTTTTAAATCCTCCGATTGCAGCTAACGTAATTGGCGCAGTCGGTAGGATATTCGCGGGCCGGTTCGCAAGCTTTAGGGATCTCTAATATCGATATCCGCGTACGCGAATCGCCTGGGTGGCTATCGAGCCCCGGCACCGAATATCCGAATCTACGGTCCAGCTGCAGTTCCGGAAGGAGAATCCAGACTTCGATTCACGAGAAAACCAGAGATGAAAAATTTGTGAGTACACTTGAATTGTTCCTGTGTTGCTTCCTTTTTAGCCCTTATACCACCCCCCAACTTCCAAGATTTTTCACCCGAAAAATTCCAATTCCCAGGAGCCCGCATCTCGTACGGCTCGCTGGAGTACTATAGATAATAGTAGAGATTTAAATAGTGTTAGTGAAGTTAGTAGTATAAATAGCGTAAATATGGCCCACGACCCAGATACAATTTTCAAGACCCTTCGCATGGTCCCGGAGTTCGATGGGAACCCAAACGTTTTGACTAGATTTGTTAGAATATGCGATCAAATAGTAACTCAGTACGTTAGTAATGCCCCAGGTAGCGAGTTAAACAACCTATGCCTATTAAATGGTATATTAAATAAGATAAAAGGCTCTGCCGCTAGTACCATTAATTCTAACGGCATACCTGATAGTTGGCTAGGGATTAGGACAGCCTTAATCAACAATTTTTCGGATCAACGGGATGAAACAGCTTTGTATAGAGACCTTTCTTTAGCTACGCAAGGAAATAAGACACCTCAAGAATTCTATGAGGAATGCCAAACTCTGTTCAGTACGATAATGACGTATGTAACACTACACGAGCCAATTCCTACTACAGTAGAAGCGAAACGTACATTGTATAAAAAAGTTACTATGCAGGCTTTTGTAAAAGGATTAAAAGAACCATTAGGTTCCCGTATAAGATGCATGCGCCCCGATACTATTGAAAAGGCCCTTGAATATGTACAGGAAGAACTTAATGTTATGTATTTACAGGAACGTAGTGAGTTTTCAAAATCCACTACCCAAAAGAATTCTAACCCAGTTCCTCCACGTAGTAATAATTTCGCAATACCAATTCCCAATTGGCCCAATCCCATAGGAATTAGACCCAACCAATTACCACCACCACAACCATTTAAGTTCAATCCTAGTTTTATTAACCAGCAGCCTCAATATCGCATGCCTAACCGTACGCAGCAAATATTCCGTGCGGTACCTCAAAATTATAACGCTCAAAGTAACATGTTCCGTTTGCCACCTAGAAACATTCCGGCGCAAAATCAAAATCAAGGTCCTAAACCTATGAGCGGTGTACAGCATTTTACACCTAAATCCATGTTATCTGGCCATAATTGGCAGAATTCAGGTAATCCGCCAGCAACTAATTATTTTAAAAATCGTGAAATGAACATGAATGAATGCGCGTCATACGACGACTCATATTACCCGACGGAGTATTATTACGATCCGAACTGTTTTAATTACGATGACATTTATTACGATTATAGCCCGTTCGCTACATTAGAGTGCAACCATGATCCGACTTTAAGCGATGTAGGTGTTCAAGGTCAAGTTACAGGTTCAACTGAACCCCAGGCGGGTCCAAGTCAGGATTTTCAAGAGGCACAGAAATCAAAAAAACCAAAATAGAATTAAATCTCCAAACTCAACGTCAGTTGCCGTACATACTAATATCGGAACCACCTTTAAAATTACTAATTGACACCGGCGCGAATCAGTCTTTTATAAGTCCAGAAGCTGTAGAGAAATATTTTCCGAACCTTCCCTTAAATTACGACCCGTTTGAAGTTACCAATGTACACGCGGTTACTAGAAATAATTACTCTATAAGTTTACCTTGCTTTGCGGAATTTAACGATCCAGAGTTCATTAAGTTATTTGTATACCGTTTTCATGAATATTTCGACGGTTTAATTGGTTTAGATTTGCTAACTAAATGGGAGTCTAAGATAGACTTAAAAGATCAGAGGTTAATAACACGCACATCATCAAATCCTATCCGTATGTATAATTCCTGCAATGTAAACTTATATGAAGACATAATACCTGCTCAATCTTCGAAATTAGTTAGAATACCGATCGACGTTCCAAATGGTGCAGCATTAGTTAGTGAACAGACTATATGCAATTGCATCGTACGCGAATGCCTTACTATTGTGGACAATAATCGCGGCTACTTAGAGATAGAAAATACGAGCCCGAATGATATTATAATATCACTAGACCGACCAGTGCACGCAAGTTTATTTAATATCGAGTGCACGCGTACCGAACATTGTACCACGCGGGTTCAAGAAGTGACAACGCGATTACGAACAGATCATTTAAACGAGGAGGAGAAAGTCAACCTTATAGCTCTTTGCTCAAAATTTGCTGACGTGTTTTACATCGAAGGCGAAGCGTTAACCTTTACCAATCGAATAAAACATCGTATTAAGACCACAGATGAGGTCCCGGTTTACACAAAAAGTTACAGATACCCATTCATTCATCGCCAAGAGGTTAGGGAACAGATTTCAAAAATGTTAGATCAGGGAATAATAAAGCCTTCGGATTCAGCATGGAGCTCACCCATTTGGGTGGTCCCCAAGAAAATGGATGCCTCGGGCAAACAAAAATGGCGTTTAGTAGTTGACTTTAGGAAACTCAATGAAAAAACTATCAACGACAAATACCCTATCCCGAACATTAGCGATGTTCTTGACAAACTAGGTAGGTGCCAATACTTCACCACCCTAGATCTGGCTAGCGGTTTTTACCAGGTCGAGATGGACCCTCAGGATATTCAAAAAACAGCTTTTAATGTCGAACATGGACATTTCGAGTTCCTTCGAATGCCCATGGGACTTAAGAATTCACCATCCACATTTCAAAGGGTTATGGATAATGTTCTCAGAGGTCTCCAAAATGACATATGCCTAGTCTACCTTGATGACATCATCGTTTTCTCTACGTCACTACAAGAGCATATGGCCAATCTCGAGAAAGTTTTCAATAGACTTCGGGAATCGAACTTTAAGATCCAAATGGATAAATCCGAATTCTTAAGGCATGAAACTGGTTACCTCGGACACATAATAAGTAGTGAAGGAATAAAACCTAATCCGGATAAGATTCATGCAATAGAAAAATACCCCATTCCAAAGACCCCAAAAGAAATTAAACAATTTTTAGGCCTTGTAGGTTATTATCGAAAATTTATCCCGGACTTTGCAAAGATTACGAAACCTCTCACAACTTGTTTAAAAAAAGGTAGAAAAGTTGTACTAGACTCCGAGTACATAAACAGTTTTGAAAAGTGTAAGAATCTCTTAACAAATGACCCCATACTACAGTATCCCGATTTTAATAAGGAGTTTATACTGACAACAGACGCTTCGAACGTTGCTATTGGAGCCGTTCTATCTCAAGGACATATAGGTTCCGACAAACCTGTGTGTTTTGCATCCCGAACATTGAATGAAAGCGAGCTTAACTATAGCACCATAGAAAAAGAACTTCTTGCCATAGTTTGGGCCACCAAGTACTTTAGACCGTACTTGTTTGGTCGTAAATTTAAAGTATTAACAGATCATAAACCTTTACAGTGGATGATGAACCTTAAAGAACCCAATTCGCGATTGACTAGATGGAGGCTGAAACTTAGTGAATACGATTTCACCGTTATCTACAAGAAAGGTAAATCCAATACGAACGCCGATGCCTTATCTCGGGTGGAGATTCACAATGAAGATACTAACACCTTATTAGACGAATTATGTTCTTTGATTCCTAATCCATCAGAAAACCCGCCATCTGCGAACTCATCCACTGAAACTGTACACACCAGTCATGAACATCCCATATTAGAAATCCCAATCACAGACGAACCCCTTAACAGGTTCCATAGACAACTATGCTTTACGATAGTAGAAGATGTCAAACGCAAACCAGTAGTTACCAAGCCATTCGAAACTCACACGCGCATAGCAGTCCAGATATCATCATCTAAACTAGAACAAGATGTAGTCAACGCCCTCAAAGAGTATGTAAACCCAAAAGTAAAAACCGGTATCCTAATAAATCCACCTCTTGCCATGTATTCCATCATACCAGTCATACAGGACAAGTTTAAGAGTTCATCTATGAACTTAGTACTAGCTAAGATAGAATTAGAAAACGTTACAGATTATCTACGTCAGCAAGAGATAATTCAACACTACCATGATGGCAAAACCAATCACCGTGGAATTACCGAATGTTATTTAGCCCTCTCAAGAAAGTATTACTGGCCCAAAATGAAAGACCAAATAACCAAATTCATCAATGAATGCATTATTTGCGGGCAAGCTAAATATGACCGGAGACCTATTAGACCCCAGTTTAATATTGTACCCCCGGCAACAAAACCATTCGAAATAGTTCATATGGATTTATTCACTGTTCACAATGAAAAATATGTTACATTTATAGATGTTTTTACCAAATATGGACAAGCATACCATCTTCGAGATGGCACGGGCATTAGTATACTTCAATCATTATTACAATATTGTACCCACCATGGAGTTCCCTTAACTTTAGTGACTGACAACGGAACGGAGTTTACTAATCAACTGTTCCTAGAATTCACACGCCTTCACAAGATAAACCATCATAGAGTTTTACCGCATTCGCCTAACGATAACGGTAACATCGAACGCTTCCATTCAACTCTCCTTGAACATATAAGAATATTAAAGTTACAACACAACGAGGAACCTGATAAAAAAGAAGAGGATCGCGCGCCCAGAGGACAAGTTCCAGCAACATTTTCTCTCAAAGTTCTAAAATAGTTCCTGATCTGCGGGTGGAGATGTTACACGCAGCTGCATAAGGGGAATCGCCCACTCAGCACTCAATACTTTTATTATAGGAACATACGCTGCAAAATTAACGAACGACGGAAACGGCGAGCTGAGATAGCACTTTGTGACGCACGGACCTAGTTTACCCAATTATTGTAACTCTGTAAAATTCCATTCCATATTCATACTTCGAATAGGCACTTAGGCTAAATTAAGATATAATTAATGTAATTCTTTTATTTAAAATAAATTAAGTAAAATCATTTTTGGTTTTTTTTAAATCCTCCGATTGCAGCTAACGTAATTACCTCCTCCTTTTTTTGAAGTATGTTAAAAATACCATACATAATAATTTACAGTACAAACAAAAAATATTGTTCTGGTTCGTCTCCATTCGTTCCTTGTCCTAGCGGCGAGCCTCGGTTGTAAAATTTATTACTTTTTTTTGGCACTTAGTAATTGTTACTTTAAAGCATGCGTATAAGGTTGAAGTTGTTTTGATGTATCTTGAGCAGTGAGTACCGGTCGTAAAATTTTATTGCTTTTTGTAATAGCTTTGTGAATACGACTTTAAACGTTGTAGGTAAGGTTGAAATTACATTAATGTATATTTATTTTAACTAAACACAATTGGCGACATTTTTAAGAGAACTTTTGTATGAGATTGTGTATCTAGTTCTTTATTAGTGATCGATGGGTTTAATCGAAAAAAAGCGCTAGTCTCTGCTCGGGTGTAAAGCGCTTGTCTTTGGTAAAAAACTTCACCAAAAACAATTTCTATTGGATACAAATTCCATGCTGCCATGTTAGTACTTACTAATTCCATACTGCTATGCACAGACTACTTAGAGAACGCTGTCATTACTCCGACTAGTAAATACCTTTAGGTTTCAATTTGAAACTGCCGTTTTAATGATTTTAGCAACTTCGGCTTGTGCAAATCGGCAGATTATATTATTTCCGTGATTCGTTACTAATTTCCTTCAAAAAAAAAAAATTGTAATTACAAATATTCTAGATTATGTTCCGAGTCAATGTGTACTCTATTAGGAAAAACTGATTGAGATAAAACACAGGTTCCGTTACGTACTTTTATTAACCATTAAAAATAAAATTAACTTTCTTAAATGAGACAATTTTTTATAAATATTGCAACGAACTTGGTTTCACTCTGTACTTTTCATCGAAATTCTACATCTAGAAAACCCTATGCAGTCCATATCATATTTGCTTAACAATTTTGAGAGTGAAATTGAGCAGAAACCTTTACCTTGAATATAGAAACAGTAGCTTCATAAAAATAATAACATTATATTTTATAATTGTATTTAAAATATAACAAAATAAAACACATGCGTGCCTTTGATCCATTACAACTAAGACTGCAATTCTTTGCCTTTTAAGCTTAAAAATATAATTATAATCATTATACAATTTTGAGTTCGAAATTACACAACTAATATGGCAAAATAAAACGAAATAAGTAAATTATCAGAATACCTAGTTACAATAAATGCAGTGAAAGTAAAAAGCTAACAATGGATTTAACCATTTAGATTAGATGATTCTCAAAAATAGCACTGTTTGTTTTATTGCTAATTAAATATTAATTCGTGGAGTTTTTCCCCAGATTATAATCAAGACATTTCAGGGGTGATATCAGAATGTAATATATCGCATGAACCTTCCAATGGCAAGTAGCAACTAGTTTTGCACTACTCCGGTGTAAAAAGGATTTACAAAAAAATAGAATTGTAAATAAACATTGCAAAAGTGGTCATTTTTATGAAATACAATTTTAATATCTTAATGCTTGAAATATACACATTATGGGTTCGTGCTTTCATGTAGATAATTATAATACCCACTCCATAATTATACATGTGCTATATTGTATTTTATATACTTAGTGAATTTGCAATACAGATAAGTAATTTGATACCAAATATTGCATAAGAAATGGTGCGATCTAGTCAAGACCAACGTCGTCATCCGTGGGAGCTTTAGGTCCTCCTGCTCCGGGTGCAGCGCCGCCGAAACCTGTGAACATTATTATTTTAAACCAACTTTAAATAATAAAAGGACGCCTCACTAGAAGGAAAAACGAAGAAGGATTGCCCCGTTAGTCAAGTGGTCGAAGTGTTTTTGCTGAGCATGAGGTCTTGGGTTCGATACGGTCGAGCAGTGTTATTGGGCTTTTCCATCTGGAATTTCTCAGTAGCACCCTGGAGTCTGGATTTGTGCCCAGTTGGTGGCAATAGCCCCCTATTACATGGTACTTCAACATAACTGGCGAATAGGGAATATGCATGTGATTCAAATATTGGTCAAATATTTTTTTAATAAACTATATTACTTCAGAATTATGCCTCCATCAATATTTTTGAATAAGATTTCTTTTTGAGCGAGGAATTAATTTTTAAAAAGTCCCAAAAAACTGTGGGTAATTCAAATACTTGAAAAGCTAAGAGCGGATGTGACGTAACAATCCAGGATAACAATCAAAATGTCAATGTCAAGTCAATCAACAAGTGTCAAGTGAATGTCAAACGCTGCTACAAAAAGGAGTGTTTGACGTTGACTTGACAGTTGCTTGTTTGTTTTCATGGTCTGTGACGTCACCACACCAAGCGCGCCAAATGGAGGGCGTTTGAATAGTTCGGATCGGTTGGATATTTAAAAAAAAAAATTAAGTATTTTAAATTGCTTTCTTGCCGTCGATTAGTTTTTAAAACTATTGTTTGACGATGTAAACTATCGAATAAAAATATTAAAAAAAGACATGCATATTACCTATACCCACAATAGGTAATATGCATGTCTTTTTTTAATATTTTTATTCGATATGATGTATTACAAGTAGACCTCTGCCTAACCGTTCGGGGACCTTCTACAGGTGTGATGTTATGTTTAAAAAAAGAAGGAGGTTATGCCATGTGGGTTCACTTGCTCGGGATTCACCTATGGTCCTCGCTTTAAATCCGTCCTTTATTCACTAATTGCATAATATACTATTTTCACTTTGAAGTATTTTTTTATTATTATTTATTATTAAAAAATTTCACTTTTTAGTTCTGGTACTAATCTAATCGAACTACTAATCGAATTCACTACCTGCAAGCGTAGTATAACCACCGTAGTTGGTTTTGAACCGTCGCGCGTCGGAAGAATAAACATAATGACAGAAATGTATATGGGACCACCTAGGAAGCCCTTTCGAACAACTAAAGTATTTTCCAAACGGTCCAGTCGTCTTCGAGTAATCGGGGAAAATACTTTAAAAAAGAAAGATTCGAACGAACTGAGCACCTCCTCCTTTTTATGAAGTCGGTTAAACAGCGACTACAAAGTATAAAAGGCAGGCCGTTTCACTTTAGTCTTTTACTTTAACTGTTTTTTTTAAATCAAAAAATTCCAAATAACTACCTGGAAAGCCGCCAGATCCACCCTTTCCGAGTTTGGCTTGCAGCTTTTCTATAACCGCCGCAATTTTGGGGTTATTCTGATATTTCACGAAGTTTGCTGGGTTGGATGACACATCTTGGAATGCAGCAGCAACCTCTGGGTCCTAAAGTTTTAAATCCATGTTAGTGACAATTTTGGTCCCACAACGAAGGACTATTTACTAAAAACAAATGGACACTCTTAAAATAAAAACTGAGAAGGGACCATAGGGGTCCATGCCATATTTTCCAGGTTAAGTGGTGAAAGTTCGGGTGTCGTGGATGGGCATCTAATAGCAAGACAAAAAAAAAACAAAGATTTCTTAAAATCATAATTTTAACTTAACACCACGCATCATAACCCGCGTGTCGCACATAAATTGAAATATAAATGATATGATGATTAAAAAGAAAGAATATAATCCTACTACTATTATAAACGCGAAAGGTTGTGAGGATGGATGGATGTATGGATGTTTGTTACTTTTTCACGCAAAACTACTGAACGGATTTTGGTGAAACTTTAATATAGCCATAAAAATAATAATTTCAAATTTAAATAACAATAATAATTATAGCATAATACCACACAGGCTATGATGAATAAAGTTATGGGATTCTTTTCGGCCTCCACGCGAGAGAAGCCGCGGGCAAAAGCTAGTAATAAAATGTCTAATTACCTGGAATGCTGACATGATTTCCTGGTCAAACAGCAGGTTACTGAAGTCCTGCGGGTTGAGTCCAGCAGGGAATCCACCGCCGCCGGCCCCGGGAAAGCCGCCGGCTCCGGGAAAGCCGCCGGCTCCGCCTTGGAAGCCGGGTGGCACGGTGGGCGGCGCGCGGGCGTTCGCCTCAGCCTGTTCACGCGCCGCGCGAGCCCTCGCCTCCTGAGCCTTGCGAGCTCTGCGCAACTTGTCACGATGCTAAAATATTTTTGGTGGGATATTTAACGTAAAGGTCATCATATTTTTGTGATAGCCTTATTGTGTTGTAACACTTAAAGCAGGAGGAGTACAGATAGCCAAGTCTGCCCACTATGGACCCTAGGGTGAAAGTCAAAATTGACACATTAAAAGCATTATTATATTTATTACACTACCTCTCTTTCTTCCTTCTTGCGTTGAGAACTGAGCTTGTGTTGACGCAGTTTCTCAGCATTAGGTTTGACCTCGCTCAGCCATTCATTGGTTTGATCATCATAGTCAATTTTAAGAGATTCACAGAGGTCATGGGAAGCCTCTTCAAATTTTCCCAGTAACCTGTTGAACAGATAACAAAACAATAATGATAACGAAATTGTATAATGATTCACACACACAATAAATGCAAATGACTGACAGACTATAACACAGATGGAGAATAAAGCAACTATTGAGGTCACTACAACATTATTTTTATTAATTTGGATAAAGGCAATCACACAAGATGAGTAATCTATGACTTTGCAATTGATTTGGTTAAAATTGTGAAGCATAGAAACAAACGAACATAATGAATAGTATGTTTATTAGAAAACTAGTCCTAAATTGCCTGAAGAGCTGATAAAGCTGATAAAACCCAAAAGAAAGATAACGCTCCCGGTCTAGATTGCATCAACAACAAATTCCTAATTGGAAACAAAGATCACCTGGTTTCAGTTCTTACACATCTATTTAATCAAGTGTTACTGAACGAGACAATACCTCAAGAACAACATAAACAACTATAGACCTATTAGTTTAATGTCCAATTTATACAAGGTTTTTGCTAAGGTCCTTCTCAATCAAATAAACAAGATCACATATACATTGTGAAATGAAATAACTAATTGAAAAGAGCAAATGATTTAATATACGTAACTTTTTACTGCTGCTTCATAGATTATAATAAGTAAAGCCTTTGATTTACTGGAAAACGAGGAGATATGGCAAGTGCTTATAAACCAAGGCGTCGAAAGCAAATACATTAGACTTCTGAAAAACATATACAAGAACAGCAAATCCAAAATAAAATTAGATATAGAAGGCGAGGAGATCAAAATAGAAAGAGGTGTTCGTCAGAAGAGTTCGCCGACTGGATTGGGAGAAGCGTGGATTCCATCAACGGAGAGAATTTGTCGCACCTACGATTCACCGACGACTTGATAATCGTTTCGCCATCAAAAGATGAACTGCAGGCAATGCTAAATAAGCAAGATGGAGAAAGCCGCAAAGTGGGTTTAGTCATGAACACCCAAAAAACCAAAGCAATGAGGAATGGGAAACAAGAAACTATCTGCGTCAATAACAAAACAATCGACTATGTCGACGAAGTTGCCTTCTTAGGCCAAATTATCTGTGCGGTCCATGGCCCTTTACGGGGCACCGGTGTGGGCGCGTTCCTTTAGGCTGCGGCCAGCCCGCCGGTTGAATGCGTCCCAAAGGATCATGGCCATTCGGCTGGCTCGGGGATACCGCACGGTCTCCCGTGAGGCGGCGAGCCTCCTTGCCGGATTACCGCTATGGGATCTGGAGGCGAAAGTCCTCGCGCACATCTGGGAGTGGCGCGAGTAGATGAAGCGCCGGGGCGTAACTCCGCTGCCGCGAGAAATCGCGGCACAGCGGACAGAGCTCCGGCAGGATCTCATGGCGGCATGGAGAGTGCGATTGTCGCAACCCAGTGCTGGGCACGCCACAGTTGTAGCGATAAGTCCCCTCTTTGAGGAGTGGCTAGAGAGGCGCCACGGCGTCCTCACCTTCCGCCTGACACAGGTCCTCACCGGACACGGTTGCTTCGGGAGGTTCCTGTTTCGGATAAGGCGGGAGGAAACGCCCGGGTGTCAACTGTGTGGATCGCCCGGAGGACACGGTGGAGTATACGGTGGAGGTATGCCCTGCTTGGGCGGAGCCCCGCCGTGTCCTCTTGAAGGCGATTGGCGGCGGTGACCTCTCGCGTGCGGCCCTGGTCCAGGCCATGGTACGGGGCGAGAGGCCATGGGAAGCAGTCACCTTCTTCTGCGAAGCAGTAATGCTCGCGAAGGAGGAGGCGGAACGCGTGAGGGAGAGGCAAAGTTTGCGCCCTCACGCCCCTAACCGCCGCCGCTGGAGACGCCCTGGGCGTCGGGAATCCCAGGCGGATTCCTGGCCACCATAGGCGTGGGCTAGCGGACGGCGAGCAATGGGTAGCTCGCCGTCCGATTAGGACCAGGCCCGGGTCGAAGGCGCGTCGTGTTCCACGCGCGCCTCAAAGAGATGTCAGCACAATAGGGAATATGCATGTGATTCAAATATGGGTCGAATATTTTTTTCTATAAACTATGTTACTTCAGAATTATGCCTTCATCAATATTTTTGAATAAAATTTCTTTTTGAGCGAGAAATTAATTTTTAAAAAGTCCCAAAAAACTGTAGGTAATTCAAATACTTGAAAAGGCTATGAGCGGATGTGACGTAACAATCTGGGATAACAATAAAAATGTCAATGTCAAGTCAATCAACAAGTGTCAAGTCAATGTCAAATGCTCATAGAAAAAGCAGTGTTTGACGTGACTTGACAGTTGCTTGTCTGTTTTCTCGAACTGTGACGTCACCACACCAAGCGCGCCAAATGGAGGGCGTTTAAATAGCCCGGATCGGTTGGATATTTTTAAACATTTTTTTAACTACTTTAAATTGCTTTTTTGCCGTCGAATTTTTTTTTACTATTATTTGACGATGTAAACAAATAAAAATAATATCAAATAAAAATTTTAAAAAAATACATGCATATTCCCTATTGGCGGGGTCCGATGCTTGCTAGGATTGCGGGTTAGTCCGAAAGGTATACCGGGACCTTGGCAACACTCAACTGAAGGAACACGGGTGGGTTTTAGTCAGTAAAAGTCTGACAAGCTCTTCCGCTCCACCCAGAGCGGGAGAAGTCATTGGACGATTTACCAACCTCAAAAAAAAAAAAGTACAAATTATCTCACCAATAGACCGTCTATCCCGTATATGCGTCAATAGATCTATTCTACCAGTACTCACTTACGGATGTCAAACCTGGGCAATCACTACAGCCCATCCAAATCAATTAAAAAAACAATCAATCGGGTAGACCATGACCTGGATTAGAACATAGGATACTTTTTATACCGATTTATTGGTACGCTTTCACGCTAAAACGACTTAACGGATTTGAATGAAATTTGGCACGTGTGTAGACCTGGAGATGGACATAGGCGACTTTTCATCATGGATCGCAGACGAAGTCGCGGGCAACAAAGTGCCTACTTGAAATAAAAATAGAAAAATTGACTTTGACTTTAACAGCTAGTTTCATTATAATTGTTTATTTTGGGACAAAACCCACCTGTAAGCTCTTCCACGGAATTTATATGCAGCAGCACTGTCACAGTTGATTTCTAGAGCGCGCGTGCAATCCTTGATGCAAGCATTTGGTTTGTTCTGCTTCAGGTAGATCTATGAAAAACATATATACACAATAGGTATACAGATATATAAATAACAGCACTGAAAAGACACATTTTGGAATATTTATCATTCATAGTCATTTGAGAATAATGAAAAATCTGATGTACATTATTATATTAACAGAATTAAATTTTTTTAAAGGATATATTTTTAAAAGAGCCAATGAGACATACCTGTCCCCGTTTAGCAAAAAGTAAGGCACCCTGAGGATTGAGTTGTATAGCTTCATTGTACAGTTTGATGGCTTCATCATACTGCTGCTCGGAGAAAGCCTTCATAGCCTGAGACCTCTTCTCATCCGACTGGTCTCGTTCCTCATCTGTCACTTCTTTTGACTCGTCACCCATGATCTGAGAATCATCCACTTTGTCTGCATCTATAACACCTGTATGCATAAGTAAAAAAGGACTAGGTTATTCTGGACCCTCAATCATTAAAAACAGGCGATGGGGGCAGGCTATTGACAATTAATGAGAAGTAAAAATAGGAGTAAGGAGTACCTAGCTAAATTTCATAGTTATCTGTAGTTGTCTAGTATATAATATTAAATATTTGGGAACATTGTTAATTTTACATCCTTTGTGGAGTACTTATTGAAATGGATATTGCATATTGTGGCTTTCAACAGTTTTAATGACAATGCTTCTGTATGAAGAAACCTTTTGTTGACTTCTCAATGTCTGTTACCTTCAAAGCGTTTATTATCCATATTTAAGAATGTTTCCATAAAAAACTTATCAAAATTTCTTCCTCAAATATAAATCATTTGCAGTATGTGTTATGATGATCTTCATAATGATTGTTGTTGTTCTCTGTTTTATTTTATATAAATAACTCATTTATCTTGTCCCACATACATTATTTATTTAACATAGCATTCTGATAATGTTTTGTTACCACTTCTTATACCTATGCATTAAAAGCACGCATTTAAAGTAGTGGTAAAATGATAATAATATTTAGTAATACTCGGAATCTTCCAGTGAATTGAAATACTCTGAAAACAATTTGAAATAGTATATGTGCGGTCCATCATTTTTTTTCCAAAGTGTTAGCTGCTTTTCAGTAATGTACTATTTAGATTTTCCCAACATAATAACTTTGTATAACAATGGCCATCAATAGGAAATATAAGCTTAATTTTGTGCTAACTATCAATATTACCGTGATTTTTATTTTAAGGGGGATCCGCTAATGTAGATAGTGAAATTCAAATGTCATGATTTCATGGATGAAAGATCTACATTGGCATGACTATTCCAATAGTCACTCAGTAGGATTATATAACATTTGAGAGTTGCTGATTTTAATGTTTATAATTCTGTAAATCCATATTAGTTATGGTCCCGAACCATATTTTAATCAACATACAACCTGATACCGACATGCAAATTGCAAAAACTGTAAGAAAATTTGAATTTCGCGGGCTACCCTGAAGCGTGCGCCTTAGGAGGTGTTGGTATTGGCTGATGTCCCCAACTTCACATTTATGTGTATATATTGTAGATTCACTTAATCTACGCAGACTAATATACATATTATTATGTGGTAGGAAGGGACAAATAGAATTGGTTGGAAATTTTTCCAAAAACTCAAGTTAAATGTGTCACAAAAATTACCCTCCAAATTCAGCTCTACATCTGAATCTTCAGTAGTTTCCTCTCCTGATGATGTTGGAGCAGTATCGTCAGCATTACTGTTTGATGTATTGCTGAAACTTCAATTATTTATTAGTTACTAGTATGACATAGATGTCAGCTACTGTTACACCAGATGGACAATGGCAAAAGAGTAAGCAGCAACATAATGTACACTGTTACATCTGTAAAAGATTAGCACATTTATCAATAAGGTCATCCATTGTGCACCTAGCTTTTAACAATTTAGGTACTAGGTATGTGTAATTGTATGGTGTATTCTAGTATCATTTATCCCAATCTCCTTTGTATTAGGTCCCCACCTATGAAATCAGCGTTTTGTATGGGGAATTTTAAAGAAGTTTTCATACTAACATTTTCTTAATTTATATAACAACCATGAACACTAATGTTTTAAAACTTTTATGCACAAATGTTTCAACTAAGATAACGTAATATGCCACTTAGATTAAGCAACAAAAATAAGTGGTGCTTTCTGCTAACAAAATGAGGAGTTATTTTATTTTTTATGTTTAGAAAACTATAAGTACTTAATAAGGTTTTTTTACTATTGGTAGTTATCTATGATGGTCATTATTCAATATAATACCAAGCAATTGAAGAATATTTTAAATCATGGAAGTGACGAGGTTCTCCATTTGTGAGAAAAAAACGCCAATTTCTTATTACTCTGGTTTCCATAGAAGATAAATAGTTCTAGTAGTAGTAGCATTAACTAAAGCTTTTTTTCGGCAGTTTGTAAATGTGTAAAAGAAGTGGAATCAACATATTAAATTAAAGTAAGCCATTTCTTACGTGTCTCCCGATGGTGTAAAGTTTTTCGCAGTCGGTATTGGGCCCGGAATTGTAACCCCCAGAGTAGACAGATATTCTTTGAAGAAAGCTAGTTTTGGATGATGTATTATCTGCGGTTCTTCTTTGCAAAACTCGACGAATGCTTTCAACTGATTCAGTTGCTCCTCGTTGAATGGACAACTCATTTTTGCTGATTATCACTGCTAGAGCTGCCGGCAAAATGAATAATTAACACAACAGAAATGTAACGATTAGTCAAATATCGATTAGAATTTCAACTGCGTAGAATAGAAGTAGAAAATAACAATGCAATTTACAAAATAAAGATTATTTCCTCACTTTATAATAGAATGAAGAATACCGCACAGCAAAGACCGCAACAAATAAACTGACACTTAGTAGTGGTACTTGGCCGGGGTCGGATGGAATTTTCTCGCTTCTACAGCCACAGATTACTAATATGTAGCAAGCTATCTACAGCCACAGATTTTACATCGTCACGCAATAAAATTCGTTTTTTAGATAGCATTTCTGCCGATTCATTGATTCGTTTTAGTCTTATTTTTATCTGCTAAAGTTTTTTTTTAAATTACTTATTTTTTCCAAAGGGATTTAAGTACCACAACATGAAATATGAAGAGTTCAAGAGGACGGCGGAGAACAGGCGGTATGGTTACTTTTTTTTTCTTTGTTGTAGCGTGCTTCGTAAACTCGTCATTTCTCAGTCAACTCAACTAGCTAGAGATGGGTTGGGTGATGGGTGCATTGGGTGAAACACGATATTATCACTGTGACTGTGACAAAAAAAATAACAGATCCAAATATGTATCTGTTATTAAATCACAGCCTGTTATTTTTATACGGATGATAAATACGTATTTAAATCTCAATTGAATATCTTCTTTATTTCTTTTGGTTAAAGTCTAAAATCGTATCCGAAGTTTTATCAGTAACAGCTGCGCTAACAGTCTTGAGGATCTGTGATTTTAAGTAACAGATATTTATTATCGTTAGGAGTAATTCTTATCAGCTATTTTTGAATTATTTCTATCTGTGATGATAAAGGGCGAAGCACACCAGATGCGTGGCGTGACGTGACGCGTGCACGCACCAGTTGTAATGTATGAAACTGTAAGAATGCCAGACCAGATGCGTGACGTGTGCACGTCATACGTAGTATCTCTAAGTAGTCTGTGTGCACGTCCGTGACCCACGCACGCAGAGCCGCATCTACTCACAAACTGAGTCCGCACGCGTGTGTAGCGGAATGGCAACGTTGCACACGCGCCTGCAGTGATGACGTTGTATTATAGGGCGCTCCCTGTTAGATGCCAGACCGGGCACTCACGCACACGCATCGGTCATTGCTGCACGTGCGCACGCACGGCAGGTTGTATTTATTTACATACAGAATATAGTTAACGAGTGTTTTTTTTCGCTATGGAGACAATTTTAAAGGAAAAACTTATAGAAATAGTTCGCAAATACATATGAGTGTCTCTACAAAATCAAACATAAAGAGTACAAAAATTCTCATCAATTACCATTACATGATATTAAATTCTATTATTAATATCATGGACCCAAAGTCTCTTCGTAGCAACAGAAGATTCTTGGCATAGTAGCAACAATAACGCTTCTTCTGATGAAGAACTGCTGTTGTCTAACATATTTTCGCCAAATGTGAGAGCATTTGGCGAAAATTCTCAATATGCCTGCTGACAAGGTGGCCCGCACGCGCGTGCAGCAGTTACCTGCGTGACGTATTGCGTGCTCGCGCGACATGTAGGTACTGCGCCGGTCTTGGCCGGTGTGACAGGGCTCGCACGCGCGTGCGCACGTCACGTCGCACGTCATGTCATGATGCCGCCTGTGATACAGGTTTATCCTAGTACAGGCATCTAACATTAAAATACCTTTGTAAATTATTTCTAAGATGTTATGTTAATATTTTACCAATTTTATACTGAATAAATATATATTCTATATATAGCTTCATATCTTTCAGTAAGTAATTTGATTTTGAATCCAATGAACTACCTTTTACGTGATGCGCGCGCAAACGAACAAACATACCGACAAACAGACAAAAATGTAAAAAAAATATTTTTAAGTTTTCTATGTTTCTTCGCGTCATCCAATACTTTTTTTTGCATTAGATACTGAAAGTTTACGATTTTATTACCTTTCTAATCCTAACTAATATTATAAATGCGAAAGTCAGTTTGTTTGTTACGCTTTCACGCTAAAACGGCTGAACGGATTTAGATGAAATATGGCACATGGGTACCTAGACCATGACCTGGATTAGGACAAGGATTTTTTATCCCGATATTTCCACGAGATCGAGACTTATGAGAGTGAAATCGCGGGGCGCAGCTAGTTTACTAAGTTTTTGTCACTAACCCACCATCCAAAAAGCTTCCTAGGCATGTGAAAGTTACAGAGACATCTCCCATTTACCGAAGACGTTCAGTAAACCAGTGACTCGCATTCGCAACACGGCTGCAGTTCGTGTTGCATGGCATTCATAGATGGCGCTGTCTGTCTATTTGGGACAGTACGTACTAAATAACGCAGGTAATTTACTACTTAATAATAAAATTATCATAAGTAATAAAAGCACAGAAATATGAACTATGAACAAACAAGAAGAAAAAGAACAAGGCAAAGAAGAAAGAAATGTTAGCCGATTTTTGGCTACAGTTACAGGAAAATGATCCTAGTGAGGTTCATTTTATTTACAAAAGGAGTCTGTAAAGTCGCGCTAAGTAGTGCGTCCACTACATTAGCTACTACCTATTGGGAATTGGCTCTTTCCATGACACAGAGGCTAAAATACTGGGTCCTCCGCCTTCCATATCCAGTTTGCTACTGCTGGCCCTTCTTGAGGTGGTTGCCTTGTTGGTCTAGCCCGGCAAAATAATGAGCAAACTTTAAAATTTCCCATAATTTAAATTCTACAAAATCCCCTTTTAGATTTTTGGCATAAAATTCTATCTATCATCGTAAAAAGAGTCCAGCACCTCGCTTTTACTATGTTAGAGTGAAAAAATTGAAAACAACATAAAATAACATTAGAATGGTAATTGCCTCCTGTGTTAGTCCGACCTCTTTTATTTTTCGACACGTTCGGGGGTCGAGTCGGGGAGCACTCGTTCTTTATGCCACATAGCTTTTTAATGAATGGTATTATTAGGGTAGGTAGATACATTTACCGGTTGTTGGGCACTGCTATAATTAACGTCGCCAGATTTATTTGTAGGTACGTAGGTAGCAAATATATACAAATTATACAATCCAATATAGAGTATATTGGATTGTATAATTTGTAATTTACTAATTGTGAGTTTGTTGCACCGAAGGTGCGATATATTTGCCAGATAGGAAAGTACCAAGGCTAAAAAAAATAACATATGCATTGAAATGGTGAATTAGATAAAAAACAGCTTCATAAATATATGTTTTAACAAAAAAATATAGTGAGGATAGACAAATCAAATAAAAAGAACAAAACATTAAGTTAAAAAACAAAATCATAATCGAAATTAGAATCAAAATCAAAATTAAAACTAAAACATATGATTAAAAAATAAACAGTAAAATCTAAACAGTACATTCAAAACGGTAGAACGCATATCTCAATAAATAGGTATCTAGGTATACCTCAAACAAGGTATCCAAAGGTGAATCTTCTCTCGTATTGGCACAAACTAAGACAAGTTGAAGACCATAAGCGAATAGTTCATTCCGTGGTAAACAAGTTATCAGTCAACAAAGTGGTTGTGGTTCTGCTTCTGATTGCTCAGGGTGCGCCAGACGGAGTAGTTATCGTGAAGGCTAAACTAATCACCCCCAAAGGTAAATAAAACATTGAGTAGGAATACCTATCTAGGTTTATATTAAGCTTACCTACGGATAGCAGCCTCTAAAGCTACCGATATTTATATACTTAGATTGAACTTCATTCACGTGATTGAGGTTAGCCAAATGTTTACCTTGGCAAATTCTCCAGTTCGAAACTATAATATTATCTACCTAGTTCCGGATCCTAACTACGACTGAAATGATGGTAATTACCGTCCGGGAAATATTTGTGGAATTTCCGTCTGTCGTCAATCAACATAAAGGTTATAAATGACCAATGATTAAGCAAAGATTTAAAACAACAGATACCGGTTAATAACGATTGTTTCGAGTGAGTGATAAGTTAGTCTGTTGTCTTTCATCATAATGGACACAGTGTACAAATTAGATACAAGTTGTTCCCGCGAATAATTGAACTAGTGTCGATTTAATTAATTCATTTAAAGACGTTTTTATAAAATAATTAATTTAAAATGATTGCTACAAGACCGAATCTACGAGTACAATCTTACTTTATCCTAAGTAAGTCCCTACCTTACCAATAAAGTGTTATTTAAGCAATTGCTTTATTTGTATGTAAATTAAATATCTATTGACATTATTTCTTTTAGTATTTATCAAATTACTTGGAGCACAAGAAGTTCCCAACACAAGTAGTAATCAAGGTAGCTCCCCAAGTTCGCTACAGCCGAGATTTTCCGATCTCGGCGCCATGGGATTCCCAAACTTTGGCTCGGAAAGATTCGGAAATCCGACAAGTAATTATCCAACGAATTCCTTTTTCCCTTACGGAAATCAGGTAACTAAAGTTTATTTATTAAAGTATTTAATTAATTACCCTAGGTCTAATTTTTTTAGCGTAACTTTATCTAATATTATATTTATATATATCCATACTAATATTATAAATTCGAAAGTAACTCTGTCTGTCTGTATGTTACCTTTTCACGCCTAAACTACTGAACGGATTATATTCTCATATTCTCTTGGGACTGAGACATACGCGTGTGAAACCGCGGGGCGTAGCTAGTAAGTTATATTTTGTAGAGAAGGTTTGTTTTTTTGATGGTTTTGTGTTAAATGTTTCTGTTTGATTATAAAAAATATGAACTATGTATGTAGGTACCTATCTTCTTTTCAGAATAACAACGTGCAAAGACCTCAACAGGGGTCTGGTTTGAGTTACCCAAATCAAGGAAATTTTCAAAATATACCTCAAGGTTACCCTAACCAGCAAGGTTATCCCAATCAACAAGGCTTTCCGTATCAGGGTGACGTCATGAATCCGAGCCCGAACTATCAAAGGCCACAATATTCTAATCAAAACATTCAGAACAGGCCGGTTCAGGGAGGATACCCAATACAAGACGGTTACCCGTATCAGGGAGACAGCAATAGCCGATACCCGAATTATCAACGACCATCATATCCCAATAGACCAGACGATGGGTCTATAATGTATCCAGACGACATAAGTAGACCATCTCAGAATGGAGGAATGCCAACAAATCAGGGCGGTCCTGGGCAGTCATTCCAGTACCCTTCACAAGACAACCTATATCCTTCTCAGGGAAATTTTCAAGGCAACGGCAACTCAAATGATATGAACCCCAACTTTCGCCCGGATGATTTAGGTAATTTGCCTAATACGAATATATATTTTCCTGATGAACAAAATCAATATCAGTCCAACCAATATTACCCACAAACCAATTCTCAAAATCAAAATTTTAGACCAGTTCAAGGACAATTTGGCAATTTTCCAAATTATCCATCACATAACAATCCTGATACCAACATACAGCTTCCAATGAATAACCCGGGTGGTGTAAATGTAAATCCATCAGCAATTCAGTATCCCAATCAAGGTATACCGAATCCTGGAGGATCAGGAAAAGTTCTTCCAGGTCCGTCGGTTAATCCTGGTTTTAATAATGTTTTTCAAAATCAGCCTCAATTACCCAACCACCAAGGAAATATTCCAAACTATAATGATAATGACACAGCAGCTATTTTGGGAAAACCGGTCATTGTGCCACCGACAACCACATCGCCCGACCAAGCTGGGCTTGATAACAGGTAAATTGATATCATCATTAATTCGTAATTAATAATTGCATATCAATAATAATAGGTTACAAATTAACAATAATATGTAACAAACAAGAAACAATATCTAAAACAGTGATTTTTTGGTTTTAGTATTGCCGAGGCAGCAACTCAAAAGAAATGTGTCCAAGACTGCCCGACTACATCAGAATATGATCCGGTGTGTGGTACGGATAACGTGACATACATAAATGCAGGAAAATTTAATTGTGCCCAAAAATGTGGCGTAGGTAAGGGTGCTTATATAAATTATGATATATTTTATTTTATGGTAATGATATTTATTAACGGATGTACAATACAGACATCTTCATGAATGTTATTTATAGTGTAAGTACGAGTAGGTCCCCTATTCTAATAAATAAAAGTCGACCATTTTTATTTGCAAAGAGAAAAGGATTTTTAACATGGACCAAATCTGTAGCTGACAGATATTATTGATCGTCAAAACACAGCATATAGAGCGACAATAACGATAGTAAAAAAATTGCAAATCTGTAGGCACCTTTAATTGATTCAATTTACTTGTTTTCCAGCGGTACACCTCCAACGGCGAGGCAGATGTCCTGGAGATATTGTGCGCAATACTTTGGAACAATCATAAAAGAAGAAGGGTGAACAGAACATAATTGCACATTTTAAAAATAATTACGACCTTTAACTGTGAGAAGAGAGGGAAGATAGAAAAAAAAACTGGTTCATCAAAGTTTTTTAGAGCTGTATTCAGATCTCGGTCACGTAATAAATAGTTTTTCCACTTGCTCCATTTTTACTTTTGCGAGGTTTTCCTGCAAACAGCGTTATTATATCATTTAATACTTAATGTGAATTCTGGGTCAAACATGACGTGGGAGACAGCATTTTTTCGTTGACGTAGCTAATAAAGATTTAGGTAAGTACTTGTTAGTGACTTGTTAGATCGAGAATAAATCCTAACTAATAAGTATTATAAATGCGAAAGTGAGTTTGTTTGTTCGTTAGGCTTTCATGCTAAAACGGCTGAACGGATTTGGATGAAATTTGGCACATGGGTAGACCATGACCTGGATTAGGACAAAGGATACTTTTTATCCCGATAGTCCGACGGGATCGAGACTTATGCGGGTGAAACCGCGGGGCACAGCTAGTATATTATAAGTTGTGAAACACTAGCTACATAAGCCGGACTTCTATTTTATTATATTTCAACACATTGAATGCCCACAATCCGGCTCTCGAGTCCATTTATAATAGGGATTTGGTCTGAGGACACTGAGAGGGCGCACTGAGGTGGATTTTGAGTTATTGCATCGTTTTTTTTTTATAATAGTGTAAAGGAACTCAAGCAAGCATCGTCTAATAGGCGACGAGTGGTTACCCCGATGTTGGGAGTAAATAAAATCTTTTTCAGTGTGTATAGAGATGTTTGAGTAGAGCAAGTAGTGTTTGTAGATATACCTACGTTTACAGATGGAATTCGCATTGGCAACAATGGTGTACTGTGTCCGCATGGCGCTTTGTCTTTTGAAACTTGTGCACGTAGCTAAAATTTTTTGTTCCTCATACGTTTTGGATTTTCTAATTTTCGGTTGAGACTTTGTGTCGATCATTGGGCTCATACAGAGTTCTGCTGGCAGCAGCTGTATCAGCAGATGCAAACATTGCCTCATACAGAGTTCTGCTGGCAGCAGCTGTATTAGCAGAATTATCCTAACAACAGATTTTTTTATTGAATAGTTTAAAAAAAAATCCTCCATAGCTATTACAATTGTAATAAGCTTTGGTAAAATAACCATGTAAAATTTTAAAGACTAGGTACTCCTTGATATGTCACTGACACTAGTATTTATGGGCTTAGGGCACCCTCGGAACTGAATCGTAAACGACATCGACAAACGTCTAAACGATTTTAATAAGTATAAAGATAAAGAAATCTTACAAAAGCCTTTCATATTTCTATTGAAACAGTACCCTTGTGGAATAGATTGGGCTGAGTATGGTTTATACAGACTTCGTTCATCTCACAAACCTATGATTGCAAAGCGGAGTTATCGGTTTTACCGCAATGAAATCCGTCTGCTTCTCTGAATTCCTACGGCGATTTTCTGTGAATGTTGATATGCCTTTGTTAAACACATTTTCTTTTTGATTCTATAGTCTCTCTTTATTTTGTTGTAGAGCGTGATTAAAAATTATTGTGTGTCTATTGACGTTTTTGGTCTTTAACGATTCAATGAAAATAGTTTAGTTTTTTATAGGTAAGTACGAGAACCGCACAAAACCGGTCGAAGTGGCGGTGCTTGGGGAAGGCCTATGTCCAGCAGTGGACGTCTTTCGGCTGAAATGATGAATGATAAAGTACGAGAATGTCAAGACGTGTCAGTGTAGGTAAATAAAAGTAAAGAATTATGATAATGGATCAAAATTACAAAGATTCCAACATAATTATAGTTCCTATTTTATTGCTGTGTTTATAAAAACCAAGTATTGATATAGTTTATTGTTCAATTCGCTGGAATTTTCGGTGTTCCTTTGAGAAAGTAAAACAAGCCGGCTCCGAAGCCGCAAAGCTTCAATACCTAGCCGTCAGTCGGGGGCACGTTCCCAAACCATTGTCGGATATCCGCTCACTTGTAGTAAATCGGAACTGTCGTTAAGCTTATCGGTTACATGTGACTCGTTTACTTCAATGATGTCACGAGCTTGTAACGAGCCAACTTCCACGATAACAGATAATAATATATGTTGACTATTTCGTTCAAATTATGTTACGGAGGTCCCTCATTTTGTTTTCATATGAAAAAGGAACTATTTCCGTGTATACCGTCAAATTATCGTCACGCGATGATTATCTACATTCTCCAAGCTTGGCTTTATTTATGTATGGCACTGAATTGAATATTACGAGGCACAAAGCTCCCCAGACAAGTCTTTTATAGCGCATTGTTAATAAACAAAAGAATTACCATCGTCTATTGGTAAAAAATTACGAAACAAATGATTATGGGGTAGCATGCCCCGGAATTAACGCACACCACCAAACCCCCCAATTACAATATTCAGCCCTATTTATAAAAATATCGCTAATCACTGATTAGCCCATTTATTACATTATTTACATACTGATTTTGGGAAAAATTATTATATATATAGTATTAGGTACTGTGTTAATGTTTGTTTTTTTTGACTGCACAGAGGAAGTGTGCCTGCTACGTAGTTTTAATTATTTTTGAATCGATTCAATAAAGTATTCGAACGAACTACTTTCTTGGTATTAAAATTTATGGACGAAAAGTATGGGGTCAGTGACAACTGGGCCCGTGTCAACTCAACCCGAATAATAATACCAGATACTACGTAGCCAAAACGCAGCTAAAAAAGTAGTGTGTACCGTCGGCATGAAAATTTAATTGAAATGACATGACCAGTGGGACTATGGGCGCCGGCATAGGTGTCGAAATCAATGTGCAGCAAATATTGTTTTATTTTTGCAATTGTTGTATTCTACAGTCTCCAGACAAAAAAGTTTCACGAGTCTAAAAGATCAGGAAACTGAGAAAAATAAAGATAAGTATTCATTAAATAATTCTGGTTTTCGATATGAGATGGCGCTAGGCGTTGTGGTAATCGAGTTTTTGACAATAATTGTCGCTGAGATGAGATTGCGACTTGAATTTGAACGTTTTTAGATACGGGAATTAGGCAATCACCGCCGCCCATAGCAGGGTTTTTGCTGATGCATTGCCACCCTTTCCCCAAATAAACGCTGCTTTATTAAGTTTTGCTGGCTCACATGCAATCGAACCGCTATGTCAGATTTTATACCTTCAGTCTTGTTGTTATATAGTAGGTATTGTTCCAATGTAGTTTAAGCACATACCTGATTATTCAACCACCGGGCAAGTCTCGCTTGCACCCGCCTTACGAAATATACCACAGTTTATGCATCTCATCATAATATCCATTTAATCGAATCGTAGAGCAAAACCGAAGAATCCTTTTTATATAGCAATGGTAATCAGGCTTTGAAGATAATTATCAGTTCGTAACTCAGTTCGTAAATAATAGCAATGGTCGTTAGAAATAGAACACAATAATCGCACAGTACACAACGAATATGTAAACACAACGTGACGCCAAGATCGGATGGATCGGTAGGGATGGTGAATGGCGATCTGAGATCGATAAATGATACTCGATTTTTTCTCGAACCTAAAACACTAAAATCGAAATCATTTGATTGCCTTGTTGGTCTAGTGGTCCCAAGCGCTGTAGCGCTGTGCCGGGGAATCGCACCCAGGACCTCATGCTCAGCTACACCTGAGCATTAGGTCCTGGGTGCGATTCCCTGTTCAGGCAAAGTGTTATTGGGTTTGTTCATCTGGAATATCTGAGTAGCAAGTGGAGTCCGGATTTGCGCCCAGTTGATGGCAATAGGCTCGCCCCCTAATGCACGTGACTTACAACATAACTAGCAAAATGAGGGTGTATAGGTACATCTCTCCCTTCAGGCATTAGAAGCGAGATGTTATGTTATGTTATTATTAATCAAACACAGTTATAAAAATATTTTTGAATTGATATATTTTTCAAAAATATTTTTTTTGTGAATCGATTTCATGCTTTGACTCTAATCGATTAATTGGGGATTTTATGAAAAAGATTCCTACATTGTGCCTTTGGTCCCGCCACTAATGTCAGATGCATTGTCAAAGAAATAACAGTCCTTTATACACCAAATGTCAATAAAAACCTAACCTGTAGGCGTGCAAACTTAGATTATAAAATGTAAATAAATCAAATTAATCAAAAACAAAACATGCATTATAATATATTATTCCATGTCATTTATTCTCTTGATCGAAAATAACTCGTTCTTATTTTATTTTTCCCCATACTGTTTAGCTTATTATGGTTACCGGATGATTATGGATACAATGGAACGTCAAAATCGGAAAGTACTTATAGAGTGCTTTTCATCAATAAAGTTCCTATGCCGTAATGTTGGCACTTTAACAACGGACCTATTAGGTGGCGCCGTAACGTACAAAATTCGTCATACAACAGGGGAACCAACACTACGGCATAGGATGAAACGCACTCTAAAAGAATAGCGGAAGCAATTAAACTACTGTTTTTGCAGATATTTTAACCTTGGCTTTATTCGGTATAATTTATCCATGATAAATTAGATCTTAATTTTTAAATCATAGTGTATACACTGTAATCCTGCACAAGTTCCTGAATTCGAGTGCAGGAACTGGTCATGTCCTTTACCTCTTAAAATATTCAAGATTATTTTTATTTATTGATAGATTTTATTTATTTATTTTATGAATAAATGTATTAAGTATTATTATTTTAAATTAAATTGAATTTAAATACTTATCCATATAAGCAGAAATCAGAATCGTCGAAATCGCCTTCTTGTATTTTATGTTCTACTAGGCTATTGTAAATTTGATGTGCTAGAGTAAGATAGAAAACTTTTCTTTGTCATCACATCGGACGTGTGTCATTAATTAATTATCTTAGCAAAGGAACACTTGTCTTTTTAGTCCAGACAATTTAAAAAACTAATGAATTTAGGCTAGGTACTTCTATAAGTAGGTATCATAATTGAAATAGGCGCTGTAGATAATGATGTTTATAAAATCAAAATCTTTGGAAAACAAAATAAAATTCGTAATGACTTGTATTAAAATATCGAATTTCTGCCTGACCGTACAAATCACCGTAATCGGGAGTAAAATATCTGGTATTATTATTCGGGTTGAGTTGTCACGGGCCCAGTTGTCACTGACGCAAAGTAGGGATACCATATCTCGATTGAGATTGATATTGAGTGTGTTAAGAATATTTATTGAAATGATAAAGATACAGAATATACAATACAATTTTGAATATAGTACTAAATATATTAAACCTAGAAGAATAAAGAAAATTCGAAATGTTACTGTGTCACCATCTTGAGATATATAATAACGTTACAATAAAATCCTAATACAACTCATGTAAAGACAAGTTCAATAAATGGAGACACTTGTTTCTCTTTGATTACAAGAAGGTGAAGAGAGGTGCTAAGGCTGAGGGGGCAAAAAGGTGGAGTGTCGAGCGAAAAGGGTATGCCAAGGAAATTGTGTAAAAGCACCCTTGAGTGAATCTCGTCGACAGAGTGCGTTTATATTGTCATGCGGCGAATATGGGACCCAGTCGTTTATTAGATTCCCGAGATATATGGTGCACTCTGACTGTTGCAAGAGATTTGTGCCTAGAATATGATATTTGCAGCCTATATGAAGATTGAAGTGGCACTACTGAAGGCTTTTACTGCGGCGTCACCTCTTCAAGCAGGATAATAGGGGGATGTACACGGTTTACTTCGGTGTCTTTGAATTATTAATCGTGGCATCTTTGCCTTGTTGTTACACTTAAGTTGCTATACGATTAGGTCTATATTATATACCTCTCATACTCACTTGAGTTGAGACGAAAACTGTATTTATTATTTTCAAATAATAAGACGGTTTTAGGCGGTACCTCCATGGCAACTTGCGTTAACATAGCATTATATTATGTATGCAAATAGTTCTCAGTTTGTCATGGGGTACAAATATCTTGGGCAAGGTCCCGAGGGTGTTACTAATCTGTAACGTTCTAGTAGCCCCCTTGGGCCATCGTTTTGCATGTGCCTGTCGGAGATCAGTTGGATGATCGCCATTAAAGTATTTGGCCGTTTTAATAGAGATGATGACAGGAATATGTGGTCCGATAAACTTAATCTCTCAATAGCATAAACTACATAATATTAATAGAAAAGCCATCGTGTCGTTTCGCCATTAATCAAATGTTGAAGAATTTTTTACAGCACTAATTTGTAAACGTGAAAAATATACGGTAGCAGTTTAGTTTTATTTTAACAATTTTTTTAACCGACTTCTTCAAAAAGGAGGAGGTTCTCAATTCGTCTGTATGTTTTTTTTAATTTTTATTTATTAGTTACGCGATTACTCCGCCAATTATGAATCAATTTTGATGATTCTTTTTTTATTTGAAAGCTGGTTCACCCAGTCGAAAGTTCTGAGGCAACATACATAAAAAAAAATACAGACGAATTGATAACCTCCTCCTTTTTCTGAAGTAGGTTAAAAAAAACAACAGACTTCCGAAAACAAAAAATGAAAAGCAACTTCTGAAATCTAGTTATTTTTCACTTTTTTGTGTTTTTTTTTGGAAGTCGGTTGTTTTTTTTTGTAAAAAGTTTTTATTAATACCACCAAAAAACATTTAGTCAATCTTAGTCATGAGTGGTCAATATCATTGGTGATTTCTGCCGAAACTTCCTCAAAGATGACAAAAGTGTAATACTTACATTGTCAATTTGTTAGCGCGTAGCAATAAAAGACTTCCTCTCCCCTATTTCCCTAAATTAAGTAGCTCAACATTTGTTAACTAAGTCTTGGTAAACACAATTAAATCGGCATCTCGCGTGTGGACGGATTCCGACAGTCTTTGATATAATTTTCCGAAGTAAATCCGGGCTTTAAAGAGCCCTTTCAAACTCCCCCGTCCGCCATAAAGGGAATTTTAACGATAGCAAATTGTCTATTTCGCCTTGTCTTTTTCCTTACTAAAATAGTAGTCATACGGTGTATTTTTAACTGGTCGCTTGTGTTGCAGCCGCGTTGTCGATTTCCTAAGGGGAAAATGTCTTCATTTAAGATGTTACACAGCAGCTTTTCTCTTTTTGTTTCCTTTTTAATTTGTGTTTATTTTTTGTTACGCAGCTGTCGTTTATTTTTGGACAAGACGTCGTTGGACGTCTTTGTTGTGATGTCCAAATTACGGGCGTAGGAAAATTAATCTGAGAATATAGTGCATTTTTTATGGCGGCGGCTTCTTCAGCTATTCATATCAAAGTGCATAATACAGCGGGTTATGAACACGGGCATACTGCTGGATGATGATAACGGTATACGTTGATAAGATGGTGCACAATATAATTATGTATCGTCTATATTGTGTGCCAGTATTTTAAAGAGTCGATTTCTTCATTAAAAAAATAACTTGTGTACTTCGTAATTAGCTGTGAAGCTACCTTATATTAAATAAATAAATAAAACGTCTTATCATCTACAGAAATAAGAAATATTTTTATGCGAATTGTCGTGAAATGTTAATCTGTATGTTATAATACAGATTATAGATACTGCTAAGTTAGCAAAAGTATTTGCTTCTTTTTTGTTATACAGAGGCATTGATTTATTGTTTGGAAATAATGTATTTTTAATATTTACTTTATAATCCTTTAGCTAAAGTACCTCCGTAACGTCGTTTTATAATTTTGAAGTTAAAAAACACTGGTTGAGTAGGTACCTACTAGTACCTCGTTTTTCCCAATAGATCGAGAGTTCCGAACTACGGCGTGTTATGTGCTACGGCGCGCGGCGTAGCAACTCTACCTACGCTAATAGACGCTACGCTACGTGAGCAACGAACGTCTACGATAGTGTAGCCGATTACACGATTTGTATTTTCCGATTCGCATCTGAATGCACATTTCGTACATTTCATGTTTAGATAAAGTATTTTATTAGGATAGAAAGTTTAACTGCTAATATTTGCTGCACACAAAACTGCTATGCGTTCAGTGCCGAGGGTCTGCACTTAGTATTCATCAAACAGAGACATGAAAAATAAAATTATTAATGAAAACCAGAGTGATTTTATATTGAAATGTATGGATGGGATTTGAGTTAATTAAATTTGATTGGCTTTTGGCTGCTCTGTATGTGCGATTTTTAGGTATGTTTTTTTTTTTTTGTAATGTGCCTTTTGTTTGTACAGAATAAACAATTTTTCTTTCTTTTTTTTTTATTCGACCACGAATAGACGAAATTCTGGCAGCCGGTATATAACGAATCGTAATGTTCCAATTACCAAGTTTATTTTTTGTTTTATCGGAGAGAGAATGGGGTTAGACATTCGGTTGGCCGGTACTGACTAAATCAGAGTAGGGGGACAAAATCGGGCTAACGAACCGGACCAACCCATTACTTCAGCAGACGGGCGCTGTCATGGCTACAGTAACGTAATACGTAGCTATACAGCCACCTACTTGCGGGAAAAATGATTTAGAGCCTCCACCCCCCTCGGACATGCGAAAGGAAAATGTATTTTTATAAAGGTAAGAACAAATTAGAAAGTAACGGAAGAAGTGCTCGTTAATTAATATTAAATTTCGAATATTAAAATATAAAATCGTGGTTCTTGTTCACAATGAGTTAGGCAAAATTTTAAAGATGAAGACTCCTTGTAACCGGTTTTAGTATTATGGCTTAAAGGCCACGCGAAAGGAAAAGGTCTAAAAATTTGAAAATAACGGAAGAAGTGCTCGTAAATTAATATTAAAGGAGAATGGGCACCTGCTTATGAGTTTCTGCCCTGAAGCCCAATAGAAATATAAATTCGAAAGTAACTCTGTCTGTCTTTTTTTTTGTATTTTTTATTGTGGGGAATCATCAAATGACTTCTCCCGCTCTGGGCGGAGCGGGGGCGGAGTGTCTGACTTGTTCCTTCAGTTGCCTGTTGCCAAGAGTTCCGGTATCCCTTTCGCACTTTCCCGCAACCCTGCCAGGCTGTCTGTCTGTCTGTCTGTTACCTTTTCATGCCTAAACCACTGAACGGATTTCGATAAAATTTGGCAAGGAGATAGATGGCATCTCGGGGAAGGACAAATGCTACTAATCGACATACCACGCGGGCGAAGCCGCGGGCGGAAGCTAGTAATATTATAAATGCGAAAGTGAGTTTGTTTTTTAAGCTAAAACGGTAGAACGGATTTAGATGCAATTTGACAGATAGGTAGCTAGAAACCTGGAAAAGGACATAGGCTATTTTTCATCCTCGCAGACGAAGTAGCGGGCAACAGCTAGTAATTTAATACTTTTAAAACCATGTGCCAATTTGTCACTTAAAAGAGTCGTCTGCAACAAAATCTGAACCAGCCACATGTGCAATTTTTATCCGGATTAAAGTAAACATTCGTATAGTTTGACAATTTAGCTGTTTCTGTCGCTTATAGGTCCTTATTTGGCAGTTTCTTTCTAAATCACGATGTGCCAAATATAACGGCTACGTCACGCATCATCGGTATCACTGTATGGTGGATACAAAAGGCGTGGTTCTTTAAAGAAAGACATTTGGTAAAAATAATTTAAAATCAACCATTAACGAACAGCTAATTTTCTAAAAATTCAAATTTCTGTTAGCTGTATTTGTTTACTAAACAAGGTAAATAAAGAAGAACACACTTTACATAGTATTCCAACCAGGAATGCAGCGGAAATGTGTAGAATAGTCGCGAAAATAAATTGACACTCAACATCACTCGTTTCTTGAAAATGGAGTTTCTTGTCAAGGAAAATTCAAGGAAATCGAAAATTTTCGTTCGCTCAAACATAAATCGCTTACGATGTACTCAGTCTGACTGTTATTTATTTATTTGCTACACCAACAGCAGTACATACAAAAACAATTAAATGGGAACAGTAAGATAAAAATATACTGGTATGAATGCCTATTATAGGTAAACACAGCATTTGCAACAAAACAACATAACGAGATGCTAACGATTTTCGAATAATTCACTGTTGTTGAGTTGTTATTATTGAGCTATTATAGACAGTAACGTTCAAACCGTTACAATTCCGGGTAACAAGTTGTTCCTATAAAGGAACTGGAGTTTCCAGCCCGTTCTTCTCCTTAAAGAGAAGAGAACTATGGAGAAGAATAGGCAACGTTTTGGAATGGGAACTAATAGCTTCAACTTTCTGACTAACTGACCGACTCCTTGACAGTTCAAAATTGCCTGTAAATGGTATAATTGAAATAAATGCTATGTTTGAACTACACGAATGGCTACATAAAATGTATTTTTTATTTTTCCTAGTAGGTATTGTGTGAAAATTGTATTTGATTATTATTTTTGGGTTATCAAGCCATGTGTAGAGTGACACACGACACAGAAAAATGAAATAAAAGACGTTTAGAAATTAATGAAGGAAAGTCTCTACAAAAGAAAAGTAGAATTACTAAACCTTCCCATAATTAATTTTATTTCTTGCGAATGCGGTCTAGTGCACGAGATCTCTTAATGAGCAGTAAAATTTTAAGTAACTTTATAGAATCTGAAACACCACCAAATTATTTTTGTTATGTTACCTAAGAAGTACCTATTACTAACCGTGCGGTTACGTTATAATGTATTGTTTATGCAGACTGACAGACAGAATAAAAATAGTAACGAAGTCAATACTGTACATTGAATATTTTTGGTAAAAAGTAATTGCCGAGGAAAACTTTTGTCTTTAATGTTTTTTTTTGTTTTGTTTAATAACCTGTAAAATACCTACAACCCTATCTAACTTCTTTAATATATAAGCACTAAACCTTGGGATTATACAATAGACATTTTATGAAGATTGCTCTACTTTAGTTACCTATTAAATTTTGTTTAAAAGTATCTAATAGGCCTGGCATCAGCTCCGTGACTTATGAAGATCCCTACTAAGTATTGTGGCTTTTAACGAGTTACGAACAGCAGTAGCAGTGGGTGTGGATCAGTAGCAAGTAATCCGAAACAATGAGATTTAATGTCGTTTTTTTTTTAACCTATAACGTTCCACTGCTGAGTAAAGGTCTCCCCATATCCACTTTTCCATTCATCTTTGCCTGCTACTTTTTCCGGTCAATCCGTCAAGAACGAGTCTAGGTAGTCGAGATATGGTAATGAAAATGATAATCCTTAAATGAAAAGAATCTGAAATATTTGAGAATAAAATTAAACAATAATATAAATCACTGACAATTTATTATTGTTCCCTTAATTTCGTGTTGTAATGAATGAATACCTAACTTTTCAATGCGGTTTCACCGTCGTCGGCGTTTCGTGGAGTATTTGATATTTAACTAACTTTGAATCCCCGCAAAAGATTTAAGCCCGGGTTCTAAACTTTCTGCAAAGAGATTTGAGGTCTATCGTATCAAAAGGGCGAATCACGTATTTTCAAATTTGCCAAATTACTTGTAACTAACAAAACCCGAGCCAGACTCAGCAACCTACTAGTTATTTGTTTGCTGTACAAACTTTTAGTTTTATTAGATTCATTTAGGTACAATTAATTTCACGTTTTCAGATGTATTCACTTACTGAAGGCAATATTAGAAAGTCTGATCGATAGACTAAAAGATGATTGACTAGGAAAGTACGAAAAGTTAGTTATCTAGAAGACGTTGATTGAACGGCCGCAGAAGTTCACAAGAAATTGTCTGAAAAGAAATTTGAACTTTAGGTGGGATGATAATTTGCAGTAAAAAACCTGACGCCGAAAAATTACGAGGAAATTGCGTATCCGTTTTTTATATCCTAAGAATAAGTGTGAAAGTGTATTTGTTTGTTCCTTTCAAGCCTTACGACTGAACAGATCTTCGTGTTTTTCAGTGCAAGAAGACTGACTAGGTCTCAATAAAGGCCTCAACCCAAATTCCATGTGAGAGGACCTACAGTCGCAGGCTAGTTTTCTATTTCTATTCAGGTACCTAACCAGTGTAAGAGAATGTCTAAGCTCTTTCTTTAATAAGCATTCTTGATATTGATTGTACCCCGTCGTAGTGATTCTTATGAGGCTGAGCAACTTCTTACCTACTAAGACCAGCGAAATTCGTTCGAGGTCAAGTTTCCGTTCTCCTTTGATTTTTGAGACGGAATAAATATAAAATATTACCGACTGATCTCAGATTAAAATGAAATTACCTACCAATTCTTTTTCACAGAAATGATATAACAAAATAAATAAATAAAAAGCCTTTTATTTCTTGCTTGTAGGTACACAATTTTGCAATATTTTTTAATAAGTATGTTTTAGTGGGTTAGTTTATGTTAGCTTAATTTTAATTGTTAGTTTTGTTAGTATTTTCTAGTTCTACTTCTGCAAGAACCCCAGTTTGGGTAAAGGCCTCCTCCAAAGATGCCCATTTGTCTCCGACAGAAATGATATAAAGTCCACTAATGCTTTCTGCTGTTGCATTGAAAATGAATCTGAAATTCCAGCCAATACCCTAATGTAATTCCCGATTATTTTAAATGGTTAATATAATAATAACACATTACTTTAAACACAGTGTTCTGAAATAAATAATTATCCAATGGCACTCTGATTGGCTTTGGATTTTCGGATTCCATTCCCGCACGAAACGAATATTTAAATGGCATAAAGATATTTTTTATGGGTCTATAAAGACCCATAAAAAACTACGTGATGCTCTGAACATACTTACGAGATTTTGTGTCTGATTCATTCAAAGAAAGAAAGAGCAACAAATAGGCATAGAAAAATACAATTCGCTATTCCCTAAAGAATATTCGTGAGCAGACAAAATAACTGAATGCTTACTCTATTCAGTAGCAGTATGCGAGCCCCAGCTCCATACAAAACGTGGGCCATTTTAATGCCATTGTTACACCGCTTCGTGCAGGAGGAGTCATAACAGTTGATCCCGATTTTATTGCACTTCTCAATGCAATATTCTACCTTTAGCTCACAGGTAGCTGTAAATCTGGCGGATATTAGATGCTTACTGAATACCCAGCCGCTGTAAAGCTGGTTCATCACAGAGTTCAATGGTTAATTCGTTTTTAAGTAGGTATGTCTAAGTTAAGTGTGAGGAACAGCGACTTCACGGGTGGTAATTTGTTGAAAGATATTTTTATTTTGTTTCATTTATGCCCATAGAATGACTTTCCAAACGCATTTGTAATTCTGCAGTAAATACATGTTTTGTAAAAGTATTAATCTATTATTAAATTAACTGATCATGAAGTGAAATTAATCGGATTATTTAATGATTACGCCAAATAATGTTAGTTTGTGCGAGGCAATTTTTAAAAACAATAAATATATTTTTTAGGTAGGTACACTTTTTAACTGTAGTACGATTTACTGAGGAAGCTTATACTCTGATTTTTCAGGTTATATTAATATTTTAATAACAATATAATAGAATAGAACGCAAATACATGAAGATAATCAGAAACAGGTGTCAAACCATCCTTTTATATTGGTCCCGACCGCGCTCGCCAACGGGTAGTCGTAAAAACTTACCACTTCATCGAGTGGGTTTCATGAATCGGGTTCGAGTCGGGAAGGCTCGGCGCACTTCGCGCCGCCTCGGTCCTTTTGGGCGGGCGGAAATCCAGTCTTCGAACACAGCGGCAGAAGGTTGTCGTGTGTCTGTTGCTCAGCAATTTTAGTTAACATCGTTAAATAAACAATTATTGTTGTTAATAAAAAATCATAAAAGCGTGATAAAAATAATTTGAATAGTTAAAATAATTGTACAACAGTTTAAGTACCGTGTGGATAGTGTTGAAAGTTTTTTTTACAAGTGAATTGGATTGCGAACAAAATTGACTTAAGTACGTCGGGAACGATGCTAAGGCGGCCTACTAAAAATATGGCATTTAATAAGGTGAGAATAAGGTTTCGGAATTAGATTATAGAATGTTGTGCCCTTTTTGAGTTCGCTTTGAAATGTTAGAACATATATTAAGAGTCTGGTCAGTCAAAATGTTTTAAAAGCAAGTCAAACTAATGTGAAAACTCTGTAAGTATTTAAATAAATTGACATGTTTTATTTTTATTCAAAGGGAAGCTCTTATGAATATTTCAAATGAAAATTTATGCATTTGAGTAGGTACGTAAAGTTAATTAGATTTCGACACGTTTTTGGCTGATTAATACTAAAATGACATAATTAAATTTTGTTTAATTAATGCCAAGTTTTCCTCATGATGTGAAGAAAGTGATATTTTCGCATCTGTAGAAGGTGTGAAGAGGTTTAATTTCTTTACATTTAATTTCCTCGTAGATACCGTTTGAATACAAAATACGACGTTGTTGTCCTAATCTCCTACCTCTCCTGCCGTAATTTGGAATGCTTTTAGTCTTGTTTCGTATTCTCAGGTTTTACTAAAAGGATTGAAAATCGAGATTTGCTGATTACCATAATTATCTTTAGAATAGATCACGTAGCAGTTTTAATAGATTGCTGAACATGGTGTTTTTGTGAAATGGTTCAACGAATGATTTCGGAATATGATTGTAATGAGGAGCTGGTGGCTAAGTAATAACAGCAGCACGGGTCGATCTTTAGGTTAAGCTACGCTTGCCGGGGTTGGTCCTTGAATGGGTGTCCATCTTTACATACCGAGACTCCTCCGTGGCTCGGAAAGCACGTAAAGCAGTTGGTCCCGGCCACTCCCGGCTGTCATTCGTGGATTTTTGTCAGTCGTTTCGTGTTGTCACAGGCCCAAAATTCTGACAACCAGTCTTATCAAGGGGTATCGTATTACCCAGTTACTGGTGTTGTGGAGGTCAGATAGGCAGTAGCTCCTTGTATAATACTGGTATTCAGCTGCATCCGGTTAGACTGGAAGCCGTCCCCAACACAGGCAAAAGGCATATTGATTGTAATGTGGTATCACCACAATTGGTAATTAGATGATGGTGATTACAGTTTCAAGTTTACTAAAAGGATTGAAAAACACAATGTACTGATTACCAATAGTACCTTTAGACTTGATCACGTAGGTACCATTTGTATTAGATTACTGAACATGGGTACATATTTTGTGAAATGATTAAACGAATCATTTCCATAATTCGATTGATGATAACAGCTATATGTCAAAAGTCTTCAATATTCTTTTCTTAAACAAATCCTACTAATATTATAAATGTGAAAGTTTGTGTGTTTGTTACTCAATCACGCAAAAACGGCTGAATGGATTTAGATGAAATTTGGCAAACAGATCGTTTTTACCCTGGATTAACACTTAGGATACTTTTCATCCCGATATTCTCACGGGATCGAGACTTACGCGGGTGAAACCGCGGGGCGCAGCTAGTGTATAATAAAATCTCTATACAGCCCCTTCAGAGAACCTCAGGAAATCAGGTTTGCTTTACCTCCGAGGGCGAAAAGAGAAGGGTAGCCTATTTATGTCCGGGAAGGTTACTAAATTATACTTGCAGGTATCTGTTTAGCATTTTTACCCCGTATATAAGCATTATGTACTTGAATGAATGGTGGAATGGGATGTTTAATTAACAACTCGTCTAGTATAAAGGGCAAGGCTTTGAGCTACATTTTATTAGGTCCGTTGGCCTTCATTTTCCTAGACATATTGTTCTTTAATCGTCGGCGTTTTGTTGAAAAGGGAAATTCACTGTGACTGCTCGGAGTCTTTATTAGTGCCCGGTTAATTGCAATACGCTTGCCTCCTATCACAAGGGACTTACCCATAGGCTAGTGGGTGCTTTTTCCTCATAGAGGTGTATTATCCTGATGATGATGTAGGTGTATTATCATATACATCTGCATATCATAATCAACATCATCATTTTAGCCGAAATACGTCCAATGCTGGACATAGGCCCCTAGCACCGTCCCTTTGACCGGTTCTGTGCTTCTCGCATCCAGCGCGTTCCCCCGGCCTTCATCAGGTGATCGGTTCACCTTGTGGAAGGCCTTCCAACGCTAGGTCTTCACGTACGCGGATCATCATCTGCATAATTATGCCTTCGGGGAATATACACTTGATATTTGGTTTAGGAACTGAAATATTCAACAAAATACCTTGACTAAGTAAGCTAAGGTAAAATAGTACATCTATTTTAGCTTAGCTTCGGCTTCCTGAAAGGAAAAGTTCACCTGCTTTAGGTATTGTAAAACACATCTAAGTACTTATATTCTGGAACAAATAACCTGTGTGCTAAATGTTGATTATGGCAATATTTGAGCGATCATTGCAGATGATTAGGACCTGCCAGTCTGACTAATGAGCAGAGGCTTTGACTAGTCTGCAATGATGTTTGTGATGAAATAATCATGGTAAAGTACCTAAGTATTTGCTGTTGGGATATTATAGGCCCCGTTTAGATTTTTTTTTTTAACTCATGGCGTAATTTATTATGTTTTTTTTAAACAGATTTGTAAAAATCAATAGGTATGCTGGCCGTTTCTAATATGGGACTGAATTTCGCCCTCATCAAAATGCGGGGTTATATACATCACTACAATTTACCCAGGCGTGTCGCGTATTTTATTGAACGTCTTAATATTCTGGTCTTCGTTTATAATGGACAGTCACGAAATAATTCCGAATTTCGATCTTCCGTGGCAATTAGTGTCAGTAGCTAAATTATCGTTTTAACATTTCGGCCATTTCCTTCGGTTTGAATTTAATCAGACTGACTTGGGTTAATTAATAACAATATTATGAGACTGTTTAGAATAAAAGTTTGTCTTTTGAACGACAAAGTATTATTTGATTCATTAGATTAAATAAGGATTTGTGGGAGGGACTTGCGTCTAAATAATAACAGCCGCACGGGTCGATCAATCAGGTTAAGGGGCTTACGCTTGCCGGGGTTGGTCTGAGAATGGGTGACCGTTTTACATACCGAGACCGGGGTCCTTGGCTCGAAAAGCACGTTAAGCCGGTAACGGCTGTTATTCGTAGATCTTTGACAGTCGGTACGGGGCGTCAGAAGCGCAAAAGTCTGACAACTAGTCTTGCCAAGGGATATCGGTCAGTTAGGCAGTCGGTTCTTGTTGAATACTGGTATTCAGTTGCATCCGGTTAGACTGCAAGCCGACCCCAAATATATTTGTGAAAAGGCGAGGCAGATTGATTGAGAATATTGGGATTTGTGAGTGGCAGTCTCATTATTTCGCTCATGTTTCTGTTAAACTCAGGGAACGTATCTAGCACAGTTTGGGAAGGATCTTATATTCTTGCAAGTGCTAAGAAGGGTTTATCTTTATGTTTTTGATTCTAGGTGATAGGACATTGATATTTAGTTAGTCGATTCAAAACATAACTATTTTACTTTTATCTTTTAAATTATGTAATTATTTTTTATAAGACGAATGAATAAAACTTTTTATTTATATACGGTTTTCGCACTCAAAAAAAAGGTGCAAAGGCGGACTTAATGCCTTAGGAATTCTCTACGAGTCCACCAAGGGTTGTGAAGAGACTAGATGGCATGTGCTCTGATAGAGAGGAACAAAGACAAAAAAAAATAGAACTTATTACGAACCGCTCCCGCCACAATCCGTTCGGCCAATCAGGGCAAAACTTCTAGATTATTCTAGAAGCTTCATAAAAATACACAGCGCGCATGACATATATTGGTCTGACGTCCATCAAGTATTCCGCAGCTGATATAATTTGCGACAACTATCTCTTCGACATTCTTCAAACATATTATATGTGATGTGTGTATGTTAAAAACATAATAATTTATCATAATGCATTATAGATAAAACAGGTTTGACAGTATAAATAAGCTATAAACTTATGATACATACATGTTTACTATAATATATACCTATAATATATACATATATATCTACATCTACACTAATATTATAAAGAGGAAAACTTTGTTTGTTTGGTTGTAAAGAATAGGCTCAAAAACTACTGGACCGATTTTGAAAATTCTTTCACCATTCGAAAGCTACATTATCCACGAGTAACATAGGCTATATTTTATTTTGGGAAAAAATAGGGTTCCGTAAGATATTTGGGTTTTTCACACAAGGTGTAAAAAATCAACCAGAAAAGTTACTTATTTTGCGTACGCTGCCTAAACTATAAAAGACAGAACCATAAAATGTTCTAATTAATTGTATATCTTATAAATATCTACAAAAAAGTCCGCGACACACTATACTTATCTATGTCGAGTGAGGCACAACAACCGTTTTTTTATTTAAAAATTTTGTTTTTTTTTTGACTACATTTAAACGTGTTTATTTTACTCATGCTATTAATCCTTATCAAAATAAATTATTTCATCACTAAGTACAGTTTATGTAGATAATATTTGGTCTTTGAATGATTAAAATTGGACGTTTGGTTTTGAAGTTATGGCGAAATTAAAATATTACGATTTCTGTTGCACGGCCCGTTGCGAAGTGCGCGTCACCAAGTCGGGGGTGCGCGTGCGGGAGGGAATAATTTTCGTGCGATTTTTTTTAGATTTCGTAACTACACCTACAAAAGTTCTTCTCAGAGCTAAACAACAGTTCTTTTCTCCCAGGGCCAAACATTCAAATTAGTAGGAATTGATTTACGAAAAGAATGTTTTACGCATGGGCAACTTTACGTTGCCCTATCACGGGTCGGGGCTCCCGACCATCAGTATATTTTGTTACCTGAAAATAATTTAACGTCAAATGTTGTTTATAGAGAAGCTCTAATTCTCTCTTAATCTCTCTCTAGAACAATAATTTGATTTGATTTTGATTTTGATTCTACAATAATCGCTTTAGTTATCTATCCTAAAACAACGGGTTGCGCTCCGGGACTGCCGGCAGAAGTGAAAACTTAGTATTAATTATATTTAAATATTTTCATCATTAACAACTTTAACATACACAGAAAGACAATCTGTGCAGCCTGCGGATAATGACTGCGTCGTCGATGTTACTGTCGGTGTCTGTGAATTGACCTGGGAATCATTTTGCTCACCGTGTCTTTCCTGGGTAGGCTTTTTGCAGCGGTAACCGACATCCACGCGGGCGGAGCCGCGGGCGACCGCTAGTATATTATATAATATACAAATTCAAGGGAGCGAGGTGTTGGTATGACTCTACACTATTTATTTTGAACAAAAACTGCAATTTCCGCTTAAATGCATCCCGACTGGTGGCCGACCTGATGTCAAGAGGAAGCGCATTCCAAAGAAGAACGGACTGAATATGAAAAGAACAATGAACAAAGTCAGAAGTATGAGAAGGACAGAGTAGGCAAAAGATTGTTTCAAGAACGCAGATTCTTAGTGTGTGAAGAACATAGATATTGGAAGTCAGACACAAGATAAGAACGAGCAGAAGGAGAGTTGAGAACGGAGAAAAGCGTGGTCAAAACACGCAAACTTCTTGTTTGGCGAATGGACATCCATTTGAGCTCAGACACATAGTCATATTTCCTAAGGTTGAATATGAACCGCAGACAGTTGTTGAGTAGTCTGTCAAGCTTATCCAGCAAAACTGCATTCAAGTCAAAGTAGCACACGTCACCATAGTAGATGATGGGGAAAATTAAAGTCTGCACAAGTATAGTTTTTGCCTTAGCGTGCAAAAAGTTCCTCAGACGATACAGGGATCGAAGAGTACCGCTGACCCTTTAACTAACTCTAGAGACCTGGCGTTGCCAGCTAGGTGTCGAGTCCAGATGCAAACCGAGATCCTTCACAGTAGAGGTAATGGGAATGACGGTGCCATTAAAGATTAGAGGAGGAAGACAGCTAAGCGTCACCCTACTCATCATGCGTGAGCTCCCAATTACAATAGCCTGACACTTTGAGGGGTTTACTGACACCCCAAAACTATCAGCCCACTTTTTGATGGCATCTACATCTGCTATAGCGTCTGATAAACATTTAACCCGCACAGTTGTATATAATTGAATATCATCGGCATAAACATGATACGAACACAGAAGACAGTGAGTTATAAAATTAATGAAGATGGAAAATAACAATGGAGAAAGAATACCGCCTTGTGGAACACCAGCATCCAGGTTGCACCAACTCGAAGAGCACCCATCAACGCGAACCGAACTACAGACGTCCCCGAAGATAAGAAGAGAACCATTCCAGAGCCTCGGACGAAACCATAAGATGAGAGAGGATATTAAGGAGAATATCGTGGCTGACGGCGTTAAAGGCATTGGAAAAATCACAAAACGCTAACCTTGGTATCCTCCATCGCTTCTCTAATGAATCACTTTAAGGAGAGCGGAGGCTGTACTGTGCCCAGGCCTGAATCCAGACTGAAAGGAGCTAACAAGATTGTTCCGATGAACAAATCCCGTAAACTGTTAGACAGGAACGGGAGAATGGAAATGGGTCGGAAGTCCAGTCACTTCCGTAAGGAGGAAAAAAAAGAAAATTTTAGGGAGTGGGAGTACATACGCTATACGCCACAAGAATGGGAATTGTCCGGCATCAAGAGAAAAGTTGATGATGTGGGTTAATCGGAGGGAGAAGGATAATAATATCAAGGATCCAAACGACCATACTTCGAGTGATTACAGCCCACAGCCTTGAATTTTATGGACAGGATGATCTTTTCAATTTCGTTCAAGGTGACCGGAGAGTGAAATGGTTCTATGATGGGACTGGCTAGGCCAGTAATGAAATCCACCATCTGGAACAACATTTGGGAATCCAAATGGCAAGTGGTTGTGAAGTGACGGTTGATATCATCAAGGCCAATTATTTTAGGAAAATGTCGTGGTCTGCCGATACCAAGAGTACTAAGGAACTTCCAGATATCAGCAGATGAAGAAGAAGATATGTTCTCGAGTTCTCTTTTTAAATTTACGGAGGGCCCGATCTCTGCGCCTCATCGCCATTCGAACCCCTGTCGTAATCCAAGGAGCAGGTGGACGCCGTAGTTTAATCATCTTCAAAGGAGCGTGTTTGTCGTAGAGAGCAAGGACGACGAAAAACTGACGCAAACGAGACGAAAAACTGCGCATTTTTGATCGTACGGACGATCAAAAATGCGCAGTTTTTCGTCTACAGCTGTCGCCGCTGCCAGGTGTTCCCAACTGAGATCTGACGTATCCTGACGAAGCTTCTCAACGTCCATGCGGGCAAAACAACGCATGTGTAGAACTTTTGGGACAGGTTTGGGCGGTTTTAGGATATCCGAGAGGAAAATGAGGTCGTGATGGGAAAATCCTGGAGCGGGACACTGACCATGAGAGGAAAAAAGGGAGGGAGTGCATGTGAGCATTAAGTCCAGCCAAGTGTCATCGCCTGATATATTGAAATGGGTAGTTTGCAGGGATAGTATATGGAGACTAACGGACAAAATGATGTGAACTTTTATTTTTGAACATTATCTTGATTCTAAACTACTTTTCCATTCGGGTTTCTTAATTGTAGAAACTGTTGGTAGGCATGTACGTATATGGTTGGAAATAATAGACACCGATAGCGATAAGTATCACTATGTAACGCAGTACAGTTTCATGTTTATACTCAATTTGACGAGTCCAAAATACTGCGTATGAATAATAAATAGCCGAGTCCGAATTAATACTATTGTTGACGTTAATATCGTATCTAAAAATGAACAATAGCATCAACATCCGTTATAACTGCCAAAAGGAGGATATAAAATATTAAATTTAAATGTAGGTATTACGTAGCATTCATTTAGTAATTGTTTTGGGGTTCAACTAATTATTGATAAAAAGGCCAGTAAAACTGTAATGTAACAAAGGTTGTATTTTAAATGTCAGTAACGAGTCACGTCCTATGTTTTAGGGACAGCCGTAAATAATATACAAAGAAAGTACTTTTTCAAACGACTTCAATTACAAACAAGCGTCTTCTACTCAATACGTTTGAATGCTTGGGTTCACTGGTGTCATAAAACTAGGCATTTTATGACCCTGGAAAACTGCTGGGGCTTTGCATACTATGCATTTTTACTGGCATTCAAGTTATATAAGCTCCCACGATTTTATGACTGACCTTAAATTAAATAAAACATGATACAGTGTGTTTGCATTACCGGCAGATATAATTTCGTTCAATAAAATTAGTTGGAATTTAATTCGATTGTTACAAATACACGTTCCTGGATACGAGATATTTGTACGCGGTTAAGGCTCGTTTTAGTACATTTCTGTAATAATTTATGAGTATATTGTTAGCGTTAGGTTAAAACAATAGCATAATACTACAACTGCACTACAACTACAACTATACTGAAGCTACACAAGTAACATTAGAATGTTACTTGTGTAGTTTCAAGTAGAGATGGGGACAGAGGACGCATGCTGTACAATTTCATTTTTTTATTTAAATTAATAGCAATAACTTTTTATTTTCAATAATAATAAGATTTTTTTAATAATTTTTGGTAATAATAAATAAATAAGATTTTATTGTTCAACTAGGTCTAGATTACATGGCAAGCTAATACGTAAAGCACATATAGACAGCGCTTAGGTCAACTAAGGGCTTATATTAAGTGGCTAGCCAGGGACCAACCCTGTGCGGCTAATAACGTGATTTCAACTCTATACAAGTTGAACAGCAAACGAGAATTTATAATAGTAGGTACCATTTTGTTTGCAGTGGACACTCTTTTTTTTAATAAAAAGTTGTTTGCGAATAGGATCAAGCCCAGAGGCTGGAAAATCCTCTAATAAGGTCATTGACCGTCTGCCATAAAATATTAAATGAAAACTGAAAAGATAAAACTCGTAACAGTTAACAAAAGAAATAAAATCCCATTAATACATCTTCCGTGGGACAATAACACAATGGTAGGTAGGTATTACAACGAATTCGTCATTCGTGAATTACTGCCGTCAGAGACACAATAGTCGACCGTTACTTACGTACGGAGAGTCGTGTTCCTACAATTATATCGGCTGGTATTTATCGGCACGATTTATTTATTGAATTACGAAGCGACTACTATTTAATTAACGCGGGACAAATTCAGCAAATTGCTTGAATGAATATTTACAAACCGGAATCGGGACGAGATAAAGTTCGGTAACTAGCTGCTTCTCGTTGTGGAGTGTTTGACTATGTGAAACTCTGGCCTTATTGCTGGGCGTTTTACATTCTTTGGGTTTACGTTATTTTAAGGGTTTATGTTTGATTTTCACGTTAATTTTGGGAATGTTGAATCTACTGTTATTTTTTCGTATATATAGCCTCTGTTTTTGCCAAGGCATGGTTACCTTGATTGCTTTTCAGATCTCTGCTGTTTTTCAAGTTTCCATGCATATGAATGCGTCATCCATTTATCACACTCCCGATGCATACCTATTAATCATTTTTGGCTATTCCAGTTCACTGCATAGGTCTCTACTGTAGACATCAGTCCATCTGGCTACTACGTTAGCCAATTTGCTCGATTTTCATGTTCCGTTTCATTTGTGTATGTAGCAGCCCTTCCAGTATCAGTGTTGCTCTCGTTTTGGATAGTTTTCGCTTCAACATCGAAGTCTCTTGGGATCACAAACCAAAATAGCATACGAAGCTCTAAAAGTATTTTTGCTCGACTTACAAAAGTCTTACAGTGTCGTACGATTGATATCACCATCACAGTTGAGACAATAGCTTACAGAATAGTTCTTCTGAACGTCTGAAAAAATATGATAAAATAAAGCAATGTTCTACGAAATATAATAATTATGTTCTAGGCTGCAGGCGATATAAAAGTCATCTTTGTCTTGTCTCAATGGAAACTATTACAGTCGTTAAAATATCTCATATTTTTTATAGAATCGTAAAATATTTCTTTCACAAGCTCTTTGTGCTATATAAATGTAACTTCAAGTGCAAAACAGTTTGAAATTTTATTTTTACCCGTTTCATATTTTCAGTTTTAAACTAAAAACTAACGCTTACTCAAAAATTTCGTCTTGTTTCCAAGGAGTACCTACAGTCGAACAACGTTCGTGAAAGTAAACGCGGTTAGAGTTAAAAATGCTTCTCTATTGAATACAAAGGAGAATTCCTATGTTACCAGTTCGAAGATAGCCTAAAGTGGAATAGCTAGTTATCTGTCCGGCACTTGGCCAGTTCGTTACCCACTAAGGGGATTATCGGCCTCGCGTACTCCGGGTGCACACGCGTGGCAAGTTAGCACATACATTTATGTAGCCGAGCAGCAGCTCTCGCTACAACTATTGTGGAAAAAACAATTCGAATAGTGGTAGTGAGCGCTTAATATTTAACCAACATTGGAAAACTATATCGAGTCTCGTTTGTTTAGATGGTTATGTGAGCGACAATTTTAAAATTGGATTGCTGTTTGCTTTTAGTACGTAGGTAGAATTTATACGAAACTTTGACAACTGTGTTAGTGGAGTTTATTGTTCTTTAGATTGTTTTATTATTTTTCAAAACTTTTTGGATAAAATAACGCTGTTATTGTGTCAGGCTGATTTGTAGTTATTTTGTTGCCCACAATAAACAAATACTGTATATTTTTATTTTTTATTTTTTTATTTAAGACGTAAATATATTTTTTTCTTTTTTATTTTACATAAGTTGAAAAACGATACTTACTATTTACATTATATAATAAATTACTGATTAAAACTAACTATACAAATAAACAAATGCCAGCCCTTGGGTCACGGGAAGTGTCCAGTAGCCGTTTGGAGATTTCATTGAACAAGCTATGAGCACTCGGACCCCACGGCCCTAGGGTTTCAACCCCAAACCAAATAACGTGTTAGCGGTTCTATTTGCAGACAACAAGTAGATCTTCTGTCTGTGCATAATCTATTGTTATACCTACTTAAGTATATTTTTTTACAGCTAAAGTAATTTAATTTATAAATAATAACCGCCTTATTCATAAACGCTGCTTAAAGTTAAGTTATGAATTAGCAACTGTTTACCAAACATTTTCGACGTTTATACGACTCTTTAACATTAAGAAACGTTTATGAATAAGATGCTTAGTTTTTTATTTAATCTATTATACAGAAAATGGGCCTAAGAATGTAAAAAATCTTTCTACAAAGACACGTTTTGAGGTTGCTTTAGATGTGCATAAGTACTATACAACCTGTAACGGAATAAACGCAAGAGCTCATACACCCCAATTAGAATATTAAATTATAAGACTAAAATAATATCTGTAATTTAATTTAATTAAACGACACCTAGTTTTTTTTTACAAAATAGACTTCCTGACTAAACATGAAACATAGGATAGCTATGAGCGTATTACAAATTTGTTTATGCATTTGAATAGGCTTTATTCCTTTGAGATAAGGCTTAAATTTCCTTAAATAAAATATCTTATTACCTTGGTAAGACGCGGTGGTTCTAATTTCAGTTAAAGAAAAGATTTTTTTCATGAAAAATTAACACATATAAATAATGATGGAAATCGATTCAGAAGCCGATTCTGAGCAAACTACTTTCAGGTCTTGCGCTTATTCTGTTACATGTTGTATAATTCCGTCTCTTGTTAGTATTGTCAGCAGTATAGGTAAGCATGGTGTGCTGTTTTAATACTAAGTGCATAATGAAAAGTTGGCGAACAGTCAGCACGTTGCAGGATTTATATTAGATCTGTAGGAAAGTAAAAGGGATGGAAGTTTGCTATATTGCTTATGTTATCCCATCCAACTGCACAGTCATCCTTTAGTCCAGAAATGATTTGGGTTATTTCGTCGTCGTCAGTGTCCAGCATAGCAAAAGATCTCAGATCTATGTGTGAGGAGGTGGGCAGTTTTATCCTCTACTGGGGATTGTATAAGATTCAACTACAGGATTCACTTACTCGTGGTGCTTACGGCTACCTTCTACTATGTCTAAGAAGTAGCAAGTCAACTAATAGTTTTAGTAAGTAAAGCGCGCAGCAAGTCAAGTTGCTGTGACAAGCTGCTGCCATGCGTGCTTGTGTGATTCGCAAATTCGCAACAAACTTGTGCTGTGCAAGTCTATTGCTCATACTTGCACAGCGCAAGTGTGTTACGAATTTCATCTTGCGTATCTACTAAAACATGCTAGGATTCCACAACTATAAACAATGAACAAACGAACAACTACCACACACCACACCCACGCACTCCCAAAGCGACACTTGTTGAAAAAAGTGACTGAATGACTACAGATTCATAGACAAACGGCTGAATAGGTTATGAACCTGTGTTGGAACTTACGAAAACAGACGTATTTATTTTGGGAAATTGAAATATAAATCCTAATGATTCTATAAATAATTATTAAACAAATTCTCTGTTCTATGAATTAAGTTTATTGAATTGAAGTGTATACTGCTAAACAGTTGTGTCTGTGGTCTGTTTACGTCATTCTTGAGAATCTGATGAACTTATTTACCTATAATCTATATCATATCCTATCCTGATACGAGACAAGAATAAAAGAAGTTTATTTTAATAATGTTCATACATTTACGCAGTTGGTGTGTATAAACTACAGGGTGTTAGGTTGAACATGGGTTATACTTTAAAGGAGTGTAGTACCTACTCATGAAAATGAACATATTTTACTACGATTACAACTCTAAAATCACATTATCGATTTCAACACAGTTATGCGAATAAATATAATGTAAAAACGTTTGTTGGTGGTTTTTAGCTGGTTTTTGGGTTTTTGAGTGTAAAAATTGTTCCTACCTGTAAAAACTAATGTTTAAGAGTATCTACCTTAAATAAATAAATAAATGTAGTACCTGATTATTTTTTTATATTTCTGAGTACTCTCCTTTAAAGTATGTCTCTCGTTAAACCTACATCCTGAATAGTTCTTTCCTAAAGGTCGATTAAGGCATATCCTCTATTTACGACACACCTTGTAAACAGACGGTCAAAGATCTTGTGTAATAGAGCCTTAAAGGTTAACAACCACATAACATTGCGCGCTAGCTCACGATAACAATGTTTCCTAAAGAAACAATTACATTTTGTTGATATTAAAAAAAATCCTTGTGATACCTATCCTAGTCTTTCTCTTTTTTAGTGTTCCGTACCCAAAGGGTGCCAACAAGACCGCCGCTCCTCCGCTCCGCTGTCCGTCCGTCTGTCACAGAGCTGTATCTTTTGAACCGTAATAGGCAGACACTTGAAATTTTCACAGAGTGTCTACTACTATGGCCAGTATAACAACAATAATAAAAATAAAATAAAGTTACCCGTACAAATTAAACATATTTAACCGGTCCCCGTACAAATTAAATAATTAAAAAAAAACCGGCCAAGAAAAAAAAAAGTCTTTAAAACTTTTTTTTTTTAAAGACTCGTTTTTTTACAACTTTGTCGGCGTGTTTTATATGTATACCCAAACCAAATTACAGCTTTCTAAGTACCAACAGTCTCTGAGCTAAGCCTCGGACAGACGGACAGACGGACATAGCCTTAGTAATAGTGTCGCGTTTTACCCTTTGAGTACGGAACCCTAAAAATGTAGTATTAAATATTGTACGGTGGTACGGACCCTTCATCGTGTGCGAGTCCGAGTCGCACTAGACCGCTTTTTTCTAATAGATTTACTCAACTGTTGTAGTAGACGATACAAACTCAGTAACGAACCTATGCAGTATACGACTGGCAAAAGAGATATACTGAACCAACTATAAGCAAGAAGCTTAGATGCAGTAGTTAACAAGAATACTTTGCACATTACTGTAATTTGCAAAATATCGTTGCAAAACATCGGTGGTATAAACACTCAATAGAACAGAGAGAAAAATAAATCCCTATCCTTAGGACTTAAGGTTTATATTGAAGTGAGGAGTAGAGTTTCGAAACGTTTCTCCCAAACGAAACTATTGGCTATTGAAAGTGTAGTTATTTAAGGCCTATACCACAATTGTAGGGAAGGTAGACCGTTCGATCACATGGTAAGCTTCGGCCACTCGGTTTGAATAGGAGGCCTTCCTATACAAGAATAGATGACTGATTACAATCGAGCCCTTTCTTTGCTTTTAGATCTCTTCTGTGAGTTATGGCCGTTTCTAACGTTTTATAGAGTGTAAAAAGTCCGTCAACTACGCATTCTATTCATCAAAGTACGTAAAAATAATTAAAAAAACAAAAATACGCAAAAATAATTAAAGGAAACGACATTTTTTTTTGGTGTGGAAAATCGCTGTTTACGGTAGTGCGCAACGTAACGCACGCAAAACATTGTGTTTATGGGTGCATGCAACGGTTCAGGGTTCATGGGGGTATTTAAAATTAAGTTATAGCATTTAAAACAAGCTTTCTTTAAAAAAATACTGAAAAGTTGGCCTTCAATATCTTCATTAACAGAAGGCATACCTGGACCATAGTTCTGAAAAAAATGATCACAATGACGGGAATAACAAGTGAATTTCGGCTTCGTTGTTGTAAAACTGAAATATTGTAGTAAAAATGTACATGGGAGAAAAGTGAGTGTTTTTTAATATACGGTTCATCAGACTTTATAACTGCAACATGATCACAATAACTATACAACAATTGTCATATTTAATGTTGAGCATGACAAGAGAAAAGATTATAGCTTATGTTATCAGCATTCAGCAATTTCTTAATGTGACTCCGGATAACTAACCCACCGGTACCGGTTAATACTAATTGGTACTCTCTAGATTAGCAATATTGTAAAATTGACATTCAAGAAATAAACAGGCGTTTGATTTCAGGTAGCATGAATTCGAAATGCAGCTAGTTTCTATTTCTAAACACGATTAATATAATCCTATTATCACTGTGCCCTATTGAGCAATTCGTAATACCTAGTTTCAGTTGCCAGCTTTATTGATTCTACTATATAATTGATTTATCTGCTTAATTAAGTAGTCACTCCACTCACGACCATCCCTGTAATGTAATTACGTACTTCCTATAAATTAAATATTATCATCATCTTGAAATTAAAGGATCTTAAGAAAATTAACGTTTTGAGTACGACGAGAGGGTCCCCGTCCCACCTTTTGTGTAAACTTTCTGAGAATTTAAAGGTTATGTACACTCTTCAATATTTCTATTTTATGTTATGTAATTTTATTTTTTTTGTTTAGCCAACGGGTTTTTCTGTGAGATTTCGTTAAGCTTTTTCCATAAATTAATAAATAAAAATGGTGATTTAATCAGTGTCAACAAAACTTTTCCGATTTTCAAATTTTTTGATTGTATTATTACGGCAAGGTAATGGTTAATTTAATATAAAAGTTTGTAATTTATGGTCATCTTAAATACCTATTAAGTATATACAAGCTTACAGTAATTTATATGTATTGAAGTACAGGTAAGTATATAAAAAATAAAAATAAACCATGACTTATGTTCCAGTTCTGGGAATTTGTGCATGTGTAACATTCATACATTTTTGTCTCCAAACTTTGTCACTGAAATAAAAATATACCAACGATAGAGCAAGGTACAAAAATACTTAAGTAGATGATAACTCAGTAAAAACCACTGTAATGAAAATAAGACTACTCCACCCGTTTACAAGTCACAGTAATAACTTGTAGCCATTTCCCTGAAGAGCTAGTTACTTCAGTGTGAATACCTAGAGGCACTGTGTTGGAAACCTTTCAGTAAATTATTAAGAGCAATCTTCAAGTGCCTCACTAAAGGGTATTTAATAAACCGTGTCCAAGCGAAATCTTTTGTGTAATTGGATTCCGGCTCAGTAAAAAAATCATTAGTGGCAATATCTCAATGGTTATGGCGATCGAGAGATCGCAAGTTAGGACACAACGCGTTAGAGTTTTAGAATTATCCATCTAGAGTACAAGCATGCAGTAAGTAAGCTAAGATTAGGCTATGTGTCTAGCACTGTGACAGGTGTACTAACCTACTGATAACCGGGTGGCGTAGTAGCTAGGCGACTGGCTGCTGAGCTCCGTATTTCACGTTCGATTCTCACATGAACAAAGATTTATGTTTCCTACAGCCTGATACTCGTAGTTGGTCCCGGTCGGGATATTTGTGTTTGTAAACGCACTTACATTGCTGGAGAATTTATTTAGTGTGGGACCGTTTATATTGATTAATAAAAAAGTTACTAATGTGCAAGCAAATTGTTATTAATCGAAAAAGCATAACATAGATATATACCTCCTAATATCTTGCTGTCCGTTTGTTACGAAGCAGGAAAGTGAACTTCTAGTGATTCAATATCGTAGTCGGTGCCGTAAGAAGTCTTTTAAGTAGGCGCGGTGATATTGCGTTACCATTGATTTTTTTACCTATAGTACATTACTCACACGCATTATTGTTAAAACATTTTTTTCACTTTTTAGGGTTCCGTACTCAAAACGGAACCCTTATAGTTTTGCTATGTCCGTCTGTCCACGGCTTAGCTCAGAAACTGTTGATACTAGAAAGCTGTAATTTATGTAATGTATGGATATACAAAAAAATCATGCCGACAAACTAGTAAAATAAAATCGTGAACAATATTATTTTGTTGGGTACCTCCCCTACACGTAAAGTGGGGATGGTTTTTTTGTTTCTCAATCCCATGGTGTGGGATATCGTTGGGAAGGTCGTTTAAAAATAATAGGAGTTTTTGAAAACCATTTTTGGATTCAGGGATTCGTTTGCGGAATAAAAAGCTTTAAAGTGCTAATTTTTGTTGATCATAAAAATGTGGCCCGAGCCGACGGAAGCAGAGGCACACATACGTGAGTCCATCAATGCCTGCTTGCGGCCAAGGCTTGTATAATACTTTTCACAAATAATGCGCGGAAATTCAAACTGAGTAAATTAATTATAAATTCCAGAATCAAAGTCAAAGCCAAAGTCAAATAATTTATTTCAAATAGGCACATTAAAGGTACTTTTGAACGTCAAAAGCAAAGAAATATAACTGATTCTAGTTGCCCCTTCCAAAAGGTAATTTTCGTATGGAGAAGAATGGGAAAGAAACTCCATCGTTACTCTTTAAAAAAATGTTTTACAATATTTTGTATACATCAATTATAAAATTATATGTGAATACGATGCACCTAGAATAGGATTACTATACCACAATAGGTAAAACGAATTAAAAATGGAGCAATGACAAATAAATAAATTAAGTATGTGATAGATACACGGTGCTTACATATTTACAAACATTGTAAAAGTATACGTTATCACAAAATTCCTAACACTTTTACAAGTAATACTAATATCAACGACGAACAACGATAATTTTTCACGTACCAATATTAACCTAACCATTGACCATACCATACCATTTGTTTCTTCTTCACTAAGCCAAATTGAAATTTAAAAATAAAATCCTGGTAAGTTACCTCCTTGGTGGCCATGTGTTGAAGTAAAAAGTTCGTTCCATTTAAAATAATATTTTTTATTTATTCTTGGTTTTATTACTATCTTCACTACCAATAAGGACTTCGTAGAGAATTTGATTTGACTATCGGCTTCCATGCATACTATAGTAATTATATCTACATAAAACACTACAGTTAAGACTTTTCATACAAATTTATTTAGCCGCAAAAAAAATTATACAGCGTCTTTTATTAATTTTATTAATTATAATAAAAAAACATAAAAGATGCCGTATGAAAATTTAACAGCGCGCAGTTTTATCTTCCTCCTTAAAAGTTACTTCTTTTACACTTACGAGGTTTTCACTCTAAGGCGTCGATATTATGGATTTTCATAGTAATATTGTCGGCCGCATCGTCTGTTTGACCAGTACAGCAATTTTGATTTATCTTGAAGAAGGTTGTCAAAATAAATTTCCAAGTATGTTTGAGAAAAAATAATTTATACATCTAGTTAGACAATTTTAATTACTCATTAATTATCTGTTTGGGATGCGAAAATAGCCGTACTTATACATGTTACGATTGACTGCATAGCTCCTTTAATATATTGTGGAAGGTATATTGTGATGATATTCATTTCAGAGGTTAAATTCATAATATCTGTCAGCAATAATTTATCATTTTTCTCTAATTCTCGTCTAATTAAATCTCATAATTCAGTATTGTTCGTCCCCCATAGTAAATAGCGTGATAATATGCCTATGCGATGACCAGACCTGTCAGGAAGTAGTAGTTTTTGCGCCAATCCGGAACATACTTCCAGATAAACAGACAGACGGACAAACATTCTAGAAACTATATTTTCGGCATCAGAATCGTTCCCATACTTCGCAGCAATTACTTCTTTATACCTACAGTTTTGACTTCGTAATTATTTTTTTTATATTATTATAATAATAAAATACCCTTGACGACTTGTAATTTGGTTTTATTATAAGGATATTTTGATCATATTGATATGAAAGAAATGTTCGCGTTTCTAGAAAAGGAAAACCATTTTGTGTTACTCGGAAGCCCGGAACACAAAACGGTTGACATGGTCAACTGAATGCGAGGCCAAACATCACTAACAGCGAGGTATTTGCTACACCTTGTCTCGGGTTACGAGTCCCGGCGATGTCGAGTCACTATTACGAGTATTTTTCCTTTCGTGACTTTATTTGGTAAAGATTTCGCATTCATCACATATTTTAATGTTGGATTAATAAACGTCTTTAGAACTCTAACATAATAATTAGGTAGCTTAATGCTTTGAATGATTCAAATTCGATAAACAATTTTTGATGACCAAAACACAAATCGAGAAAAATATACGACGTTGTAGTTACGTAGCAGTTACGTAGCATTTTCGTGGCAGTGGCGTAGTGGTGTAGAATGGTACTCGTAATCCTTATCCTTACTTTATAATATTATAAATGCGAAAGTAACTCTTGTCTGTCTGTCGCGCTTTCACGCCAAAACTACTGAACCGATTTAAATGAAATTTGGTACACAGATAGTCTAAAGCCTGAGAAAGGACATAGGCTACTTTTTATCGACATACCACGCGGGCGAAGTCGCGGGCGGAAACTAGTTTCTAAAAATCCGTAGACTTGAAAGAAAAGCAGTGTCTAGTGATGGTTTAAACAGGCTTCTGTTTAAACCATCACTGGAAAATTATTTCGTTCCATGAAATAAAACTTATTTATACTGCAAATAATGTTATGCTTTAATTCCCTGCGTTTTATTAAAAACAGTTTTAAAGTAAAAAAGTAGTATCAAAATGATTCAAGAAGGTTCTCTAAGAAATAAAGTTGAGATCCTTCCGGTGCTTTTAAAAATTCATGTAGTCACTCCGTAAATTGATAAGCTATTCAATTTTATGATGAGATATAAACTAGCTGGCCTATCGCGATCTATGAATAAGTAATCGAATATATTTTATCTCATTCGATCGTATTTCTTTCAAAATATCCGGAATTTTATGAATACTTACATTTTTATTTACAAAAAAACATGTTTTAGATAGAGTTCGATGTTCTGGAACCGTGACCTGCTTAGGTTCATTCAATTTGATGTTTTTGATCATAAAGGCACGAATATTTTTCTCGTATGGGTAAATATAAATACCTTTCACAATATTTTACGACTGATAATTAGATTTTAGAAATTAGATATAATATCGGTAAAGAGATGGAAAGCTCGTAGTACTCGCAAACGGCGCGGCGTGCGTTTTTGAACGTAAACGAAGCAAAAGTAGTATGTAAGGATCGTAGCAGGTAGCGTTCTATAGTTTCTGCCTACCCCCATGATAAGGAAGCATGGTATGTAAGTAGCTATGTGAGATAGAAAGCAAAAACGCTTAGTAGTCACAAGCCCAATCAATTAATTGACTTAAATAATGCATGCCAATGACAATCTCTGTCTTTATTAATAACTAGCCTCTGCCAGTGGCTTCGCCTGTGTGATATCTTTATAAATTACTAGCTGCGCCCCGCGGTTTCACCCGCGTAAGTCCCGATCCCGTGAGAATATCGAGATAAAAAGTATCCTATGTGTTAATCCAGGTTATAAACTATCTGTTTGCCAAATTTCATCTAAATCCATTCAGTAGTTTTTACGTGAAAGAGTAACAAACATCCATCCATCCATCCATCCATACTTTATTAGTAAGGAAGTAAGGATAGCCTATGTCAGTGATAATATAGAATTCTACTGGTGAAAGAATTTTTTCATTAAATCCAGAAGTTTTTGTTAATTAAAAACAAAAATACAAATCTTTTCTCTTTATAATATTAGTATAGATAATACTTTTATTCAAGCAAGTCCTTCGAGATTTTCCCCATCTGGTGCTAGAAAGTACAAATTACACAGGACATCATACCCACTTAGTACCGTAAAACCTGGCAACTTTGCCCTTGAGGTTCGACTTTGCCCAGTTGTGTATTTTTTGAAAAACTCGATCCATAGCAAATTTGTCAATAGTTAGAAGTATTTTTTTATCGGTGGTACAAAATTCGTCATTTTTCTGGCAACACTGAGTGACTTAATGTCACCGATGTTACTTCAGTTGCCTGTCAGAACTTGTAGAAGTTGGTAGTGTTTTTCGCGGGCAAAAACCGGTACAAAAACTTTTCCAAAAAGTGGAGTTGCAGTTACACCAGGTAAGTAATTTTTTTGCCACTGTTAATATGTTTGAAATGAATAATATAGACTTAATATTTCATGCAAAACCTCCCATAAATTGTAAGATATGTTGATGGGCAAAGTTATATGCATGTTTTTGGTGCATGGTTGGCGACATTGCCCACCATTTCTTTTCTCGTAGGGTTGTCACCTGTAACTTACATATTTTTTTTCCAAATCATTAACACTATTTGCTTAGACATGATCTTCAGTTCAAAATAATCCACTTAAGACCTTGGCTTATACCCGGGCCCCAAGAAGCGAATTTGATTATAGTCACACACACACTTCACCTATGTTTAAGTGTTCCTTGATCTCAATTGTTCCTTAAGATAGGTTTAGGTATTGTTTTGTATTATTTTACTTTATGATTAAAATTTAAAACGTACTTATTATAACGTTGTTGCACGTTCGTTGAATGTTATTATTTTATAATTTAAAACGTTTAACGTTTAAATGCACAATAGCCCTTGTGCGAATCAATAATCATTGCAGTTTTTTCAAATTAAATAGATATTTAACTTGAAAAACTGCAATGATTTTGTCATTTACTATCAATTTGTGAGATCTACGGTATATAATGCTAGCTGTAAGATGCCTAACAGCTAGCATTATAGCGTAGATCTTTATTTTGTATCCACTATAATTAATTTGTGCTTATTGAATTTATTAAAGTCATTAAAAATATTTGACATTAAAAAGCTTTTCATTAAATATTAAAATGTAGAATTTTTTCAATGGTGACAGCCCTGGATATTGATAATTATTTTAAGAAAAATGTTCTAGGTGGCGTTTCGACTTTGCCCAGTCAATTTTAAAGGACAAGGAATATGTTTATTCATCTCATAATTTGATACAATATTGCTTTGCCTTGTATTTATATTCTGGCATTTTTAAAATATGGATACTGTTTATAATATTAGAAATATTCAAAGTTGGCAAAGTTGCCAGAAGCATATGATTTTTTGCCCAACACATAAACTTGTTTTTTTCACTAACACACATACATTTTTCTGGATATTTCTATTAATAAATATCGAGTAATGAACTTATAGTATTGTGTGGTACAAACACAATATGACATTAACTAACGTGTTCGAAAATAACTCAACTAATGCAAAAAAAAAACGAATTATAGGGCAAAGTTGCCAGGTTTTACGGTACTTGAACAACTAAGAACAATACCGATCAAGAACTTTGTACTTAGGCTTTGTATAAAAAGTAAAATTATATCAACGGATCGTTCCTTAGAAACATTATACTAATTGCTACATAAAACGGGTTTGGTATAACATTTTTTATGGAATAATATGAAATTTGAGGGTAGTCGTCACGCTTTTGTTTAAGTCGGAAGGGGTAGGTAGAACATTTATTTTTAAGAGAGTTTATAGGGTAGAAGGGTATAATGCGCTTAGTTTTGTTAAGAGCAATGATATTAAATTAACAGATATGTTATAAGCGCGCAATCGTGAAGACTCGAAAACATTCCAATTGTAACGTTTTTACTTGTAGTGAAATGTAAAAATGAATGAAACGTGGGTATTTGTGCCGCTGCTGCGCGGAACACTTTTTTCGGTTGTTTTGTGAGTGTATAACATATCTATTAATATAATATAATTGGTTAAAAGTCAGTTTTATCATATTTTAGGTGTAAGTGTTTTTTGAAGATTATAAAGTGTAGGTGCTGTAGGTGTGGACCGAGAAGGTGAAATTGTAAGACTAATTGTTAAAACATTGGATCGTCTTTCTGTGAAAGTCGCAAGAGAGATTATTATGGCAAAAAAAATTTGATCGTGTATGGTAGGTACAGTATTTTTATCTCACGAAGTGACGCGTGGTTTTCTTGTGGTTACGAAGTGAATGCTGTGAATGTGTGTGTGTCCCGTTCGAGTCACTGGCGAAGTCGGAAGTGTGGGGTGTGTGTGTGCGTGTGTGTATATGTGTATGTATATGTGTATGTGTGACCCTACTCGTCTTTACGCACACATTTAAAGAGTTTACATACACAACTTGCCAAACTGACGTAAAAATACTACAAAGTGTACCCTCGACACCCAAAAAAACTCTATCATAGACATAATTTTCTGTTAAAACTTACTTTCAGCCTTAATTCCGTATATATTTTTTATTTGAAAAATGAATGATCGCTTTGAAGGTTTTGTCGAGCACGCAGTACTTAATCGAGTGTCTATCATCGACATGAATGCCTGTCACTGGTGTATCAGTGACGCGCCGTAATTCCGACCGAACGTGACAAGCAAAACCTATTGTTTAGGCCTTATTAAAAGCTCGTGGAGTTTCAAACAGTTTTCATTTTGTTAAATTGATGAGTTTATAAGCGTAGTTTGATACGTAGGTAGTAACTTTTACATGGTGCGCATATTGAAACTATCGAGGTGTAGACTGTAGACTAGTTTTATATTATGTGCAAAAAATATAAGCCTTTTACATCAAGCAAGTTTACGGGGTTCAAGTGTCAATTCAGCGCATACGTACATTATGTACGCGCGTTGTCTTGTAAAACTTTTCTCATATTTTTTTGTTAATGTTATAGTATTATATCGACACAATCTAAAACTGTATTTTAACCCACAATGTAATATTTGTCACCAACAAACCTCACTGCATCAGTTTGAAAGAATCACTGGGATCGTAACTTGTACGAGGCGTATTATTATGAAACAACCGTTCCCGGCCGCCTGTGACAGAAACAGCTGTTTAGATAGGACAAAAGCTCTAACTGGGCCACTTACGACGCGTCGTTCTACTTACGGTCCGTATCTCAGACTTGTCAGATTCGCCCTGTTCACCTAAAGAGCGCACTTCAAGCGCGCTCGGTCGAAAAATCAAGTAAGCACTGTATAGAACATGGTTGATATGTGTTAAAGTTTCGGAGGAACCTACGTGTTTTTGTGACAGAAAACTTGAGTCGTTGTTTACTACAAAGTCTTATTAAATAGTTCAGCTCATTTGGTTGGAAACAAAAAAGCAGAAAAGATTTGGTATGTACATTTGATTGCCTAGTGATCAAAAATATCCTTACATATTACATACCTTATCTTGTAGTTAAGTTACCTATAGGGGTTCTTTCATGAATTGTCTAAAGCAACTCGAAGTTTGAATCGCCGTCAGATTTCGTAGTATCACAAGGACCGAACGACGTTTGACGTCGATTCGATACCGATATAACTACTCGCGATCATGCAGGCTTTTTGACGGTTATTGACTATCATAGTTTAAACTAGCTGGGGGCCAAGTCTACTAACTTACAAACGTGTCAGTGGTCTCACAATGATCAGATTTTGACAGATATGCCATACAAAATCTGTCAAAAAACTCATCATTGCGAGACCACTGACACATTTATAAATTAGTAGACTTGGCCCCCTGATTGGTCGCAGCAAGCCCAGACTAAATTAACTTTATGGTTCGATCAGCGCGGTTGAACTTTAGCCAGGAGCCTCTTTTCACGGCAATTGAGTTGATATTGAAAAATACTTTCAGGGGTGATTTATGCCAGGGTTGCGGGTTAGTCCGAAAGGGATACCGGGACCTTGGCAACAGGCAACTGAAGGAACACGGGTGGGTTTTAGTCAGTAAAAGTCTGACACGCCCTTCCGCTCCGCCCAGAGCGGGAGAAGTCATTGGATGATTTCCCACACTCAAAAAAAAAAAAGGGTGATTTTTGTAGATTTTGAACAACTAAGTATTGCTAAGGCACCAAGTCTGAAATATTGAAGATCTTCAATATTTCAGACTTGGTGCCTCTTGTTGTTCTTGATATTACTTGATGAACTTAAACAACAAAAAAACTAAGAAGAAGCATAAACACAGTTAATAAATAATAATAATAATAAATAATCTTTATTATGAACATCTTACAATATCTTTGAGGTGAGACCCTGACCTCCAAACTAGTAAAATACTGTATTTAAACACATATTATACACGAATCCGATCCAAATGCAGTTCCTTTCCCAAAAACTTTTATTTGAGTTGACGTTGGCGTGACTGGAAGAAGATTGGAAACTTCACCAGCAAGCATATGGGTGGATCATAAAACTTAATGTTATTTACTGAAATCGCGGCTGTTCCGATATTATGGAAAGGTATTGTGTAACAGGTATTGAAGATGCAGAACATAATATTACGACAACAGTTGCGTGTAATGATTCTTTTCCTTGAAATAAGGTTAGTATGCGGTTCGCTTGCATACAAGTGGATTGTTATGAGAAGCAATAAGGTATACGTTCTTATGTTCCAGCGGCTTCAAACGTACATCTAAATGAGTATCTATGTTGCAATAACGTCAACGTAACGGTAACGTAAGTACCTATTTCAACAACAGACGTTATTGCTTCCTATTTTATTATTACTTAGTTCTTTTTCCAACATACGTTTTACCAATTTGTCTTCTCTCCATAACCTCCTAACTGGAAATATATGATAAGGAATTTCTTGCAACATTCTTTCGCCTTATTCATGTTATGTACCTATCCATTTGCTTGCAGTATTGATGTTTTAAGAACTATTTATCGAGTGCACAGAATCTTTGCGAACGCGCTCACACAGACTAAATAATGTATTGGTCGGTAACTTAGAAAAACTTGCAGTTTCCCAGACTGTTGGTGTTCATTTATCCGAGTACTGATTGTTACTTATTCAATGAAAGGACGCTTCCTGAAGGATAGTGCCAGGGTGCAACATGCAATATCACTAATACACTAGTACAGTACTGCTAGCCCCCTATTACATGGGACTTAAACATAACTGGCGAAATGTGGTTGTACTCACTATAGGTACACTGCTGCTTTTGTACGGTCAGGAAAATTAATTGTATATCAAATTGAAACACTACCTAGGTCAGTTTATCATGATAGAGCCATTTCACACAACTGTTGGACATTTTAAGTTGTTAGTCGAATTGACCCGGACATTATTTATTTATTTATTTATATATACAACCTGTAACGGAATAAACGCAAGAGCTCATACACCCCAATTAGAATATTAAATTATAAGACTAAAATAATATCTGTAATTTAATTTAATTAAACGACACCTAGTTTTTTTTTACAAAATAGACTTCCTGACTAAACATGAAACATAGGATAGCTATGAGCGTATTACAAATTTGTTTATGCATTTGAATAGGCTTTATTCCTTTGAGATAAGGCTTAAATTTCCTTAAATAAAATATCTTATTACCTTGGTAAGACGCGGTGGTTCTAATTTCAGTTAAAGAAAAGATTTTTTTCATGAAAAATTAACACATATAAATAATGATGGAAATCGATTCAGAAGCCGATTCTGAGCAAACTACTTTCAGGTCTTGCGCTTATTCTGTTACATGTTGTATATATATATTATATACTTTATTATACACCAGAACATATATATTACATATATATACATTACAAAAAGAAAAATATATATACTATAATATGTACAAGTTATACAAACGGCCTTATCGGTAACTGCGATATCTTCCGGGCACCCTTGGAATGGACGATGATTTTCTGAACATAGGGTCGGTATCAGAATGACTAGATCGCAAATTGACCACGTCGCTCTTAGTCCAAATGTCTAAATCTCAAAATACCTAAGTCGCAAAATGACTACATCGCAAAAAGTCCGAACAGTTTTGCAGGTACCTATACCCACATACGGGATCCTGCCGTTTTGCCGAAAAGATTTTGCCAAAATTTCACTACCCAAACAAATTTTAGCAACAAATTTTTATACCAATGCAAATTCTCAATTCTCAATTCGGCATTAAATTCATATGTATAATGAACATGTGTAATAAAGATATGAGCAGAAATATGAGTTAATTCCCAGTAAAAACGACTTGCTGTGTTTTTTCAGTTGGAATTAGGTTGTAAAGCGTGCGTGACTGTGGCGACAGGAATCTTAGCATCCATTGGTCACTGGTCACGCGAAGCAAAGTAATTTTAATTACAAATGCACGTGAGTGGCTGTTTATTGCGAAAAATGTGACTAATTACTTTTTAACACTATCGTACTAGTTTTCATTTCTGTTCTATTATTCCAAATTATTTATATTCAGTACAAACATGGGGACAAGACTCTGTTTAGCGTGATAATTGTATACGGAAAGTTTTATATTAGCTAAAACCTTTCCACAAGGTGGGAACAGTGTCCGGGAAAATTTAATAGGATTCGCTTCGGCTTTGTTCGGATTTGTTTGCAATAAAACGTATCCTATGTCAATCTGAATTAATTTAAGCTTCGTAACGGTACTAGTAGAAGAACTTTAAAAATCATTCCCCAGGGTCTTTGTTTTTTTTGGATTATTGTGGATCACTGAGCTCGTGGCTAAATAATAACAGCTTAATGGGGCCTACTGGGCCACCTGCTCCTTTTGATAATAAAAACAGCAATAGCAACAAAAGATAATTTTCAAAATGATTGTTCAAGAAAGATCAAGTGAAACTCGACGAGTTTCCAACAGTCTTTGATTTCTTTTGAGAATTTTATTTTATGCTATATTGTACTGTACTGTTAACAGCTATCCTGATGCCTTCTATGGACAAAGAAGCAAATTTATTCCACAAAATATTTCTCTTTTATTATTATTTTTGTCATTTGTAATTTTATCTTCAAACGCGTATGTATCAAATATAGATGATGGGAACGCCAGGCCATTGATAATTTTTGAGTCGAAGTTCATCATATAACTAGCCTATGACCGCGGCTTCGCCCGCGTGAATGTCAGAAAATATCTCTGTGTTAATCCAGGTTAAAAGGTATCTGTATACCACATTTCATCCACATCCGTTCAGCCGTTTTTGCGCCAATCTGGAACATACATTCTCGGACTAACTGTTAAACGGACAAAAAATCTTCGTAACTATTTTATTATAATATGTAGGTCAAGATAGATGGCGGTACAGAAAACATATTATTGCTACCACAAATAAATTATAGTGTATAGATTCATTTCATTCAAAAATTTATAGGCTTTATAACGCTCATCAAGCAAAACAATGCCATACTCAAGATTAACCCCGAACAATAGAGTGCAGCATATTGGGCCGTAATATAAATAACAATATATCGAAATAGCACAACATATTTTCAAGCAGAGACTGGTGTATACAAAACCAGCCAGGCTGAAGAAGACTAAACATGTCAAGCGAATGCACCCGGGACATTGGACAAAGATTGACTCTAATTGGACGTCTGAGGAAAGATATCGCCATCGAGGTCGATCACATCGGTGTTGGCGTGACAATACGGAACAGAAGTTTGCTAGATACGGCACTGCATAAGAAGTGAGAGATAGACACGAACTAGGCTACGAAAATAATGCATAATATTTCACCTTGTATCAAACATTTAAATCATACGATTCACCCTACCATGTTACAAGATGGTCGCGTTTCTATTTCATTTCGACACCTTTGACACACACGATTGACTTCGTTGGGGAGCATAAGGTCAAAAGCGCAAAATGACAAGTGGGTTGCAAATTGTCAAAAGAGCAGAATGTCAAAGTGTAGAAATTCAAAGGCGCACATAGTCAAAAGCGCAGAATGTCAAAAGCGCATAAAGTCAAAAGCTCACAATGTCAAAAGAGCACGATGTCAAAAATTCTACTTCAACGCGTCAACTGTGTTCTGACTCACACTGGTAGTGGGAAAATAAATAAAAATGACGCTGTGTGGCGAATGTCAAAAACGATTAAGATTTAAATGAAACTAAAGAGGGCAGAAACACCACAAGGATGTGCGCCGTAGTTCTTATCGTAACTGTAAACCAGATTCGTGAGACCTGGCAATATATTTTGAACACAGTGTTAGATACGTGGGTTTTGAAAATGAGACGCAATTGTAGGTTGAGTATGGAATGAATGTATTTCGAAAAATCGGTTCCTTATGTACAAAAACTGTTACAAAAATTACATACACACATAGTGGGTACATATAAAAAATTAGTTTGACCAAAATAATGTTAAATACCATACGTGCTGTTTAATTATCTGTGAGGGTGATATTCCGCTACAGTACACCCCCTCAAGCGAAGCGTACAACTGGTTTCACTATTCTTCCTGATCGCGTTGTTCTCTGTGTGTCATCATTTCCTTGTTCGTTCATAGTGTAGGCAGGTTTCAGTCGGTCGATCGAGACATTGGTTACTCTTTCTGGTAGTTGGATTTTGTAGTATTTCTCGCATCTTTCCAATACGGGAATACAATTTAAAAAAATCGATCATTTTTTTTATATTTCTTTTCCCACTGCGAGTGTGAGTCAGAGAACACAGTTAACGCGTTGAAGTAGAATTTTTGACATTGTGCTCTTTTGACATTCTGAGCTTTTGACATTATTCATTTACCTATGTTCTACAAATAAAAATATTTGAATTCTGAATTTTTGAATTTTTGCGCTTTTGACTATGTGCGCCTTTGACTTTCTACGCTTTTGACATACTGCTCTTTTGACAATTTGCAACCCACTTGTCATTTCGCGCGTTTGACCAGCGCCCCAACGGATTGACTTGACTGCCATGGAAACGTCTTACGGGATGTGTGAGCTTCATAGTATTGATACTTTTCGCGCGACATAACGTCATTAAGGGTATCTAACGATTTAAATCCTTGCCTTGTATAGGTATCGTAAACCGACAAAAAGAATCGTCCTACTCGGAATAGCAATAAAAGTACGTACATAGTTCGTGGTCATCAACAATTAAACTTGAAAAACAACTCGAAAGCAACAATAAAATAGCAAACAATGGTACCACAATAAATTTATATTTACGACAGTTAAAATAGTTGAACGGATATGCCATAGTTTGATTTGTGCTTTCTTGTCAAGGGCTCGCTTTGTTTCAAATATTGGAAATCGAATCACGTCCTTACTTCGGCGTGTGTCGAATGGTAATCTAGCGTTTTCAATATTTTTGTTACGAAACGAATACGTATATATATGTTACGTACTTACTGTAGTATTGATTTGGCTATCGTTTTTATATGATAGCTGTTGTTGTGTCTGATAGTTTGTCTATTGCGTCAACAATTATTAGTCTGACAGAGGTACACTAAAATTCTGAAAGGAATTATTCGTTCTGTCTACGTCAGTCAAGATGTCAGATGTACACACATCATATGCGACTACTGTAAGGCTCGCTTGTATTTTTTCTAATTCATTAGCTATATAAGGTTTGGTCTATTTGCCCTCGTTGCCCTAAATTACTGGTCTTGTAGCTCAAGTACTTACTCCAGACTTATTCCAGACGTCTGCGATACAGATATTCAGTGTTTTTTCCCTATAACCTTTTAATCAAACATTTTTCCAACCGACAATGCAAGAAAACTTTTTGTTTTCGAACATCCAAGTTTTCAAGCAAAATTAACAATACTTTTATTGTTATTATATACATAGTTTGTATTAAATATTTCCAAAGAATCCGGGTGAAGAATTCTAAACAATTTTCTCGTTAAAATTGGTTCATGTTTTTTTTAAAGATTGTTATGTAAATACTTTGTACTCAGCAGTGTTGTCCTTTGGTGATTTGAATATTTTGATGTCTCCTCCCATCTACCCTTTGTTCCTATGATTCCACTAAATTCTTAAAAAGTCACTTTCGAAGGACCCTTTTGGTGAAGGTTTTCGTTTTAAAAAGCCTTATTTATTTTAAATTAAACGGAGTACTGTTCGTGATGAAATTATTAAGGAGGCTCGAAATATATTAATCATGTACCTATTCAAGCGGATCCCGGTCCTAGCACCTACAAAATAATAATGTTTAGTTCAAATATCTAATTTATTTAAATTGAACTGTGTTATGACTTAGTCTAAACATTTGTTTATTTAAAATAGAATTGAGAGCTTAATTAAGTATTTAGATCATTGAATTATTAATTATTTTAAACAATTTAATTTATGTTGATGTAATACTTACGATTCACAGAATTTTTATAGGTATCTTCTTAATTCGCTCTTAACACTCTTATATATTTTCATCATAAGTTAAGCTGAAAATTCCGTGAAAATGGAATATTGTTGGCGCGGTCACAGTGTATGAAACACAACTTATGAAAATACAGTAGAGTAGCAAAACCACAGTATGACAACGACTAGGTGTTCTTACTAAATTGTACAAAGTGTATTGTAATTGTACATAATGTATACCAAGCGCGTGACAACAATTTAAAAAGAATTTCAGCAAAAGATTGCGAGGAAATTGGATTAAGTAACAAGCAACCTTTTGGGGTTTCAGCAAATCTCTTTGTAGTTTGTTAGTTGCCGGGCGCACCGTACACTTTTTAGTCTTATTACGTTTGCTTACTGAGTCTTCAAATATGCACCTAAGATTTTAAATCGTAGAATTATACCTACTCAATTAATTCATTAAGCTTCCTCCAGTATCTACGCGTAATTACAAGGAAACTTCAGTTTAGGGCTTGTGACTAAGTAATAACAGCCGCACGGGTTGATCGATTGCCGCGGTTGGTCCATGGATGAGTGCCCATCTTTACATACCAAGACCCCTCCGTGCCTCGGAAAGCATGTTAAGCTATTAGTCCAGGCTGTCATTCTTGGATCTTTGACAGTCCTTACGGGTCGTCAAAAGACTGAGAGTCTGACAATCAGTCTTCCCAAGGGGTATCGTGTTACCAGTAACTTGGTTGTGGAGGTCAGATAGGCAGTCGCTCCATGTAAAATACTGGTATTCAGCTGCATCCAGGTAGACTGTAAGCTGACCCCAACATAGTTGGGACAAGGCTAGGATGATACAAGGAAACTTTGATATCTTTTTCATTATGAGTGACGAGAAAATTCCTATGTGCTGCCTGTACCCTCGATATACAATTCAAATATTGATACCACGTGGCTACACTTTGATGGATATTTTCCATACGGACCGATGCCGCGATGGTTGTTTAAGTATGCCTTTGTAAACAACAGTCTCCATCGACACCCTGACCATAAACTACAGGTCACAATGGATTGAGAACTGTCCAACACTGTGATTGGCACTCGACTCTGTGTTTAGGACCAAGCGGGTTTATGAAACTAGCACACGCATGCGAATTATATTAAACGAAGCCACGCAATTGCCAGGATTAACAGTGCCAGAATGATGCAAGAATGTATTCAGTCATACATAAAACAAACATAAGTGAATACTTGGCTGAGATTACGATGCAGAATTCATAAATAATAACGTACGTAAACACTGCATACGAATACATACCGAGCTCCGCAAATGCTGATGCAAATTTTGTGCTATCGTAGACATTTTGACATTGCGTCCTTAAAAAAATTCCGAGTTCACGGAATAATTTAAAACAAACATTTAAAACATATTGAATTATTTATTACGACTTTTTTTGTATTCTTCAGTGTGAAAACAGTTTGAATTGTTATTAAGTATGGTAATGAGGATTGTCAGAACGGTAATTTTATTCTGCAAGAGGTGATTATGCTCGGGTCCTTTAATAACCACGAATTGTTAACGACGCTTTTGTTTAAGTCACGAAGTGTGCAAGTGCCAATTCCTTTTCTTTCCTGTTTTTTTCCTTTTTTTACTTGTTTATTTAGGGATTATAGCTATAATTATTATGTAACAACAACATATGTATGTATGTTCGGCGTATTTAAGATTTTTGAGCTATTATTTAGGGTTTTTTAGAACGAAATTTTGTTTTTTTTAATCTTGAAATAAGTGGTTAAGAGAATCCAGAGGCTTTTAAGTATTTCCTTTGGTGATTTTTTAAAGAGAGGTTTATTCAATAAAATCAATTTGCGCTTAATTTGAACATGTTAAAAACTACCCTTAAAACCTTGAAATACTTTACTAGTAAAGTATATACACTCAGTTCACGAGGAAATTGTTTTCGAATTCCAGGCCTCGTACCTACCTACCTATTGGTTATTAGTTTTAACATGTTCGCAAACTTTCTGCTTTAATTAAACCTCGTGTTAACTAAAAGTAATGATAATAAAGATTTTTTTTTGGATATCTCTAAAACTAAGCCACGTCATAATTTTGTTCGTCGTATTTTAGAGCACATTAGGTACAAAAACAACTCGAAGAGCTCGTGGCTAAGTAATAATAGCTGCACGGGTCGATCCATCAGGTTAAGCTACGCTTACCATTACATACCGAGACTCCTCCGTGCCTCGGAAAGCACGTTAAGGCGTTGGTCCCGGCTGTCATTCGAGGATCTTTGACAGTCGTTACGGGTCGTCAGAAGCCCGAAAGTCTGACAACCAGTCTTACCAAGTATTACCGTTACTGGGTTGTGGAGGTTAGATATACAGTCGCTCCATGGTAATACTGGTATTCAGCTGCATCTGGTTAGACTGGAAGCCGACCCCAACATAGTTGGGAAAAGGCTAGGCAGATTGATTGATTTTTAGGTACATAAACAACGTCAAATAATCCGATTTTTTAAAAGTTATTTTATAGAGATGGTAATATAACACGTTTGATTGAGGAATATCCCATTAAAAAAATAGGCAATTTAAAAGTGGTGCAGAAACGTTGTGTTGCCTGTTATTTAATGCGTATTTTTTCTACAAAACAAAAGTAAATGAACTTTTTAATATTTTTAGTGGCGTTTTATTTGTTTTGGTTATTTTTTACGCAATCTGCCTCTCACCGTGTATACATGGTGAGATAACGGTGATTATAAAAATGAAAACTCGCTTCAATTTATTAAAAAATAACATCGCATAACAATGGACCGTTTTATAAAGGTGAGGATTAATTTGCTTATTACAAAAAATTAAGTAATAAAAACTAAAACCCAACTACGACTTAAAAGGTATAAACAAGACACCACAGACAGACATATTAAAAATCCGGAGTTACACGTGTTAGGGCATAAATCGAACAGATTACGTGACTCCGGATTTTTAATTTGTCTGTCTGTGGTGTCTTGTTTATACCTTTTAAGTCGTAGTTGGGTTTTAGTTTTTTTTTTTTTTTTTTAATTCTTTTGGGGTTATAATATATATATTTTTGAAATGTGCTCATTAAACCCTTTCATTTGATACCCAACATGGTAAGATGAAACCAATTTTTTTTGTTAATTTCCTCACTTTTTGTCGTCTAGAGGGTGCCATTTTTCCTTTTTTCTTCGCCGTAGTCGGGTAAAAACTACGTGGAATTGTGATAAAAAGTCGAGTAGTTTTTTTTTAGTTTGGTCTATTAGGAACTTATGTTCAGCAGTGAATTTTTATAAACATTTTTATTCTTTAATCGCCTAAAGTGAACGTAGATTCGGAATAAAAAAAACTTCGGTATATATTTATGTATTTCTAATCCTGCATATGAAGGGAAATGGTTACTATCGTTACCTCCTAAACGCTCTACGTACATAAGAAATGAAACTATACGAATAATTTAACGGTTATCGCTGTAGTATAGTTTTCTCTACGCTTACGTCCGTTTATAGCGTTGGTGGTAACCGACGCGGTCAAATGTCTCATATGGTCAGACAAACCGTGACCACGAATGCTGTTAATGGCTGAAAAGCGCCAAAAATGTAAACTACAGAGGTTAAATGATACGTAAGTTTCGTTTTATTACGGATTTTCCGAGTCATATAGTCCCATGGGTTTATTTGTTACAGATTGCCACGTTGATGGAACAACGATTTAATTTTACTACCTTCTTTTTTGTGTTACATCAAAAATACCAACGATTTCATAAGGGTTAGCAAATAAACGATTTATTTTTCTTACGTATAATTTTTGTATGTGCCATTCATATTTGTTATGTTTTAAATCAATGTCCGTTTACCGACATTTTAAGTTTTAAATAAGTTGTTGTATTTAACGAAGTGTTGGAATGTAGCCTGGAATCATTTTAATTATTAATGAAAGCATAGTGTATAAATACAGGACGAGTTGATATAGTTTATTATAATAATTGATACATTTTGCATACTTGCAGGTATGCACAATAACAGACGCGAAATGCTAAAGTGAAATATTAATTATTTCAGTTTAATAATAATAACATTTTTTATTTTTCTCACATATTCACAAACTTTCCCAAGCGGCTGTTATTACTTAGCCTCAAGCTCTATACTGTACAGAGCTCGAGGCTAAGTAAAATAGCCGCGCGGGTCGATCCATCAGGTTAACTTACGCTTTCCGGGGTTGGTCCGTGGATGGGTTATCATCTTTACATACCGAGATTCCTCCGTGCTTCGGAAAGCACGTTAAGCTGTTGGTCCCTGCTAACATTCGAGGATCTTTGACAGTCGTTACTGGTTGTCAGAAGCCCGAAAGTCTGACAACCAGTCTTACCAAGGAGTATCGTATTACCCCCCAATTGGGTTGTGGAGGTTAGACAGGCAGTTGCTTCATGTAAGATACAGGCCCGATACGAGGAAAAGGCTAGGTAGATGATGAATCACAAACACAGTACAAAGTCAAAGTAACACTTACTAAAGACTGGTTTCTGTTGTAGGTGAAACCTGTATTATAGATCACTAAATGAGTTTTACGATGTAGGGTAAGCCACCCTCCATCGGAAAACTCATTTATGATCTATGACCGTATCCAATGAACATACAGGTTGTACATAATAAAAACACTATGTATCAATTATACGTGACTTACTTATATAAATTAATCGAGATATCGATACTCATCTCAAGCACTGTGCTAAAACGGAAAATGAGCTAGGAGGGAAATCTTTATAGTATTTTATATTTTAAAATCTTTCCGTGGACGCTGCAAACTAAATGCTGTTCCATTGACAGAGCTTCCTGGCTTATTAGTATCAATTTCAATATCATCTCGAGGTTGAAACCGAGGAAGCTTTAAAATTCCCTCTCTTTGCAGCTGTATTCCTGTAACAATTTTATTTTATGTTATATTTATGTTTTTACTAGCGACTCGCCCCTGCTTCGCACGGTTTTGACGACTTGACCAAACACTGGGATTTATTATGGGTATGTAAGTTTAATTAATGTATTAAAACTACACATAAACCTTCCGGAATAAATTCTCTACATCATACCGAAAACCGGATCAAAATGTGTTGTGGAGTTAAGAAGATCCACTTGGTCACACAGTCACACATGTATCATACTAATATGTATAGATAGATAAACAGCTAACTGTTTATTGGAATATACAGAGATAGGTAAAACTTATTTGTAAAAAAAAACGAAATTCTCACCATGCTTTTGTAGTGCTTTGTAGTGATATAAAATTAAATACAGTAAAATATGAATGACTTTTCCTTGTAATTTTAAATCCTTATACAAGGGGGAAACTAAACAACCTAGCTGAAATAATTTCGAAAGTTTTGTTAACCTCCCAGAACTTTTGTTGTTTTGTTTTTTTATTTCTTTGGTCTTCGGCTCCTTCCACACGAGCGAACATTATTCGTGCGTGTTTTCCGATTAACAACGGCTGTATATGATAGGGACCTTATTCGACTAATTTCACTTTTCACAAAGCATTAATGGAGAGCACTGCAAACATGCGACTGATTGCATTGCGTGACTATTTGCTTCTTTTTTATGACTATATTTATAAAGCTTTTTATCTATGTCAGGATGACCCAATTGAAATCATCTGCCTATCCTTTTCCCAACTATGTTGGGGTCGGCTTCCAGTCTAACCGGATGCAGCTGAGTACCAGTATTTTACATGGAGCGACTGCCTATCTGACCTCCACAACCCAGTAACTCGGTAATACGATACCCCTTGGTTAGACTGGTTGTCAGACTTTCGTGCTTCTGACGACTCGTAACGACTGTCAAAGATCCACAAATGACAGCCGGGACCAACGGCTTAACGTGCTTTCCGAGGCACGGATGACCCAATTGAAATATAATTTATATTGTTGGGTGATGAACGGTATGCGGTGTGTCCAATTATTTAATATTTACCATACCTATTTTAGACCTGCTGAATATAACATTGGATAGATCATTGCTATCATTAGGGAATTATTGCCATAAAAACCAGAAGCGGAAGAACCTATAATGAGGTCAGAGAATTGGTTTTCAATAGAATAAGCTGGTAGGCGCTGTTCTGTAGCTCTTTAGTCGCATAATAAGAACGACTATGTTTGACATACAGATTGTCGATCGCAGAATTTAGTCAGCGATACTATCACCTTGTTGTCTGACTTGAATTTTTACTACGACATGAACGTGATTGGTAATTTCGAGAAGAAGCACAACAGAAGAGTTCTCCTGGTTGAGTTTTAGCTATCTTGAGTTTATGTCTTCATCGCCTTTACCAACTTACGCAAACATGCTTGCCCATTCTTACCGTAACACCACAAGGTTCATGAATAGGTAAATTTAATACCCTGTAACCCTGTAACTGTGATGATACCTCAGCCACACAATTAATCTAACTGACCGCAGTAAGCCCCTTTACCATAGAACACTAGGAATTAACACTACGTTGAAGTTTCATAGTATGAATGTAGAGATGATATTTGAGATTAATTACAAACAATGTCACAAGACGGTAATGTTGTCGCCGGATTACGACTGACGAGGGTCACTCCATTTGTTCCAACTTTATAGCTACAATTACCTACATATAAACTAGCCGACGATTAAATTCCAACTAAAGGTACGTATAGTCTGTTTAATAAGGAAGTTTTTGGAATGAACAAATCTTTTGAAGTTATCCAAGCTTTATTTTCATTCCCTACACCCAAAATAGTCACAACGCCGTCACATTTTTGATTTTTTTATGAAAATAATGATGGTTATCTTTTGAAATTGTGCAGCGATGTATTAGCTGGTGGTGGTTGATGAGATGCTGGTAGCGCTGGTGCCGAGGAAAAGTAAATATAATGGCGGACAAGTAATCTTCACGTGTATAATGGACCAGTTTCACAGTTGGAATAAGTGTTGCCACAGATATCATAATAAATTACATTTAATGTTGGTGTTTCAATACTTATTACTAAAATACCCAACAGGAATTATGATACGTAAACACTTTCTTTAACTTTAGAGTGAAGTAAATCGTTTAATTTGCTAATACAATGTCGTTTTATTTATCCCCATTTCACTGTCAGTAAATAATTATAAATCAAAGAAAAAAATATTTTAACGTAATTTTTAAGAATGGAACGTTTTACGTTTCGAATTACGAAATAAAAAGAACAATTTATTCTAAGGATGTGATCAGAATAATGATTGCAGAATTGCTTTTTTTACCGCGAGTGCAACTTCGAGTTTAAAACGACATTGTGTAAAGAATTGACGGGAAAACGAGTCAAATTGTGTAAAAGAACTCGTGCTAAAAGTCAATAGCCTGACAAATGGATGTTTCACCCATGCAGCCAGCATGTTACAAATGAAACATCCAAATGTCTCTTATTATCGCGAGCTCCATTACAATGACGAGACAAAGGTTTTTATGCGTGCTTATTAATGTCTATGGTTCGCATAGGTATCATCATGTTTCTGTTTTGTAGCTACTTTTGGAAACGTAAGAAAAAGTTTGTCGGCGCAACCACTAGTAACAAATAACGCGATAGGTATATGTAAAGGTAAACCATTTACACCCGTCTCAATTTTCATTACATCTTTTGTGCCTCACGGCAATTTTGTAGATTTTTGCACCAGTTGCACGTTTCATTCGTGCCTGCATCGCGGCATAAACTCAATTTGATGGAATCGGACATTTCTATCGGTACTGGCGTATAGTTACAGCTGCCATTCAGTTATGTCTTTATTGAATTGTGTGTGACCAACGACCGGTAATTGGAGGAAGTATCGACAGTTTCTGATATCAGATAAATTCGAAAAGCAAGCGCGAACATGTTCTGTCAACTGATAGACGTTAGACTTTTGTGTTTTCCTCGTGTAGCTATCGGAAAGTATCGGTTACAAAGCCCGTTAGTATAAATAAATCACATTTAGGAGTTCGTACATAAGTGTCATTTATGCAACTCCTATGATGCTGATAAAAAAACCGCACGATTTGATTACAGATAGTTTCAGGTGTCATTTATTGTGTTATTATAGTGTTTAGTTAAATAACACCTGAAACTATCTGTGTGTGTTTATTACACACAGATAGTTCCAGGTGTTATTTAACTATGTTCCTTGTCGTTCTATTTGAGTACGGCTACATTCATAATATGAAGGAAGCACTGAAACCGTTCACCATCAAACATTTGTTGTAACACGTTGTGGTAAATACTAGAGTTTTGCCTTATATAAATAGGTATTATAGTCGTAGCATAAGTAGGTATTTATGTAAATTATCTACTCCTAATGTCATTTTGATTGTGGCATAAAGGGCTGTTTAGATATCTGCAAACATAATATTGCGATCTTCAACAATTCCGTCTATTGTACAAACCTTTGTGGCAAAACTTTAAGTGTTTTCAGCAACATTTGGCATGTTTTGTGTTACACTTGCTCGTAAGCTTGACAAGTATCATTGCACTTCGTTACTTTTACAAAAAAGGCTCGCAGTGCCGACGCGGCGCGGCGGTTGCGTGCCGTATTCCAGTAATATCGTAAAATAAGTACAAATTCCGTCGTGGAAATGTGTTACTTTCATTTTGCTTGCATGTTACATGCAAATTTCAACTTTTTTGTTTGAAAGCCTCGAACGAACCACCTTTAAAAAACTGGAAAATTAAAAAAAATGTTAAACGATTTAAATATTGTAAGGTGAAGCCACTTATTAAACGATTTCTTTAAAGAAAGTTTTAACAAGGGCCCTTACAGGTCGCAAGCGGAAGTAGAAAGCGAAAGTTTTTCTGTTTTTTCTTAAATTAAAAAGTTTGCAATAAGGATTTGGTAAGTTGGAGTTTTTGTACATTTGAAACATCTCTCCACTGGTTGCGAATAGCCTAAAAACGTTCCGCGGAGTCAACGACCATTTAAAAGTAGTCGAATCATTTTTGGATTGCTGAAACTGGAAAACTTCGTTGAAAGGGAAGTTTGAATTCCATTTTTCTCGTTTCCTTATTTAGTAATAGTTGATTGGATTTCGTTTGCTTGGCAACATTAAATAAAATTATTCTTACAGCGCTTTTAGAAGGTTTGACCTGGATTGGCCCAATCGAATTCGCAATAGTTGAAATGGGTTCAGGTGGGCACTTGTACGGGCTCGAGGTCATTCTGTGAGTGTATCTAAAGTGGGTTGCGCTTGCTGAATAAGTGGCTCAGACAAATAGAATCTTCGTCAATTCGTATGTTTTATCTGGTAGAGGAAAATTAACAAATGCATAATTTCGTAAATGTTGTCATTTCAATTTATTACCCCACTTTAGTTTGCAAGTGCTTTTATAGTTTTACAAACCAATGCAGAAACTAAACGAATAACCGTTAAACTGAAAACTAAAACAAAGGGGAACGCGAACAAATCTGTCCAAAGAAAAATAGCTTTTTATTGTCTGTAAAAGTTGTGCTGCAGGAGCTATGAAAACTTGACCTGGTCGTGTCGGAAAGGCGTCGCTTGCTGCCGCCCTCAGGCAAGTTACCGCGGCCGGCACGCGATCGCGTGATAACCAAAGGGCACACTACAATTACAGCAAAATGACCCATGCTCATTCGGCACGCGAATGTCGCTATTAAAAAGAAGAACCCGAAATTGGCATGTAAAAATAAAAGTCGGCAAGGTCTCGCGGGTGTTTTGCTAGGAAAGATTGATTTTCTTATCACGCTATGTGTTAAGTTGTTTTCTTTTAAATAAGCACGCACTGTTTTGATGACTTCTAACAAGAGAGCCTAGACAAAGTGACAATCCATCAGCGTAAATGATATGTATGGGACTGACATAAGCTACCAAAATGCGTATGTCTATCATGTTAAAAATCGTTCATAGGTAAGGCATACGAAAAGCTTTGAATGCGATTGCCACTTATAACCTACACTAGCTTTTGCCAGCGGCTTCGCCCCCGTGTATGTAAGAAATGATCCCACGGAAACGTACTACCGGGATAAAAGTATCCTATGTGTTAATCCATGTATATATAAACTATCTGTGTGCCAAATTTAATCCAAATCCGTAGTAAAGTATTTTTTTATTAATTCTAGTCGTTTTTGCCACTCACCGGCCACTGCGGCGGCATCGCTCGCTCTGCTCTTGCCTAGGGGGTCACAGTTCTAACCGAACCTTTTTTTGCGAGTGAAAATATTTAACCTAATCAGCTAGTGGAATATGGAAATATTAGCGGCTGGCGAGTGGCAAAAACGACCAGAATTTATAGAAAAAATTCTTAGTTAGGGTTAGTTAGTTGGGGTTCTGAATATTTGAAGGGTTTCCATAAACGCCGCGCCGCGCCGCCGCCGGTGTCCATTATGGGAGCCGGCAGCGCCGGCAGCCGAAATTAAAAACATCGGCCCAATGGCGTTATTTTTTTTTGGGTGCCGGCGCCGGCATCGGAGGCACTACCTATATATCTGTGGCCCTAGTGAACAGGGATCTAAGTCAAAAAATGCAACTTTACAGGAGACGCAAAAAACACTCCGCGCGCTTCAAATTGCGTGTTTGACCTCGTGTGACATTTAAACCGCTACCAATTGAAATACATGTGATGTTTTTTATAGGTAAACAATTTATGCTCTTTATTATTATTGAGTTATTTTTATTTAAAGTTATTAGTTTTTAAGATAGTGACTCATACTAACCACAAAATGAATTCTTTTAGGGTATAATATAAGTTATACCCCTTCTCCCATAATGTTAAATGTTAATTCACACAAGTGAAAATGGATACGCATTTGGAATGATTATGTGCATACTAATCTCAACAGAGTTACTTTGATTTTTTCCCTTTATTTGAGTGAAAACGGATTTATGTCTAATAATATCACATTACTCACTAAACCATTTTTAAGAACCAGGTGTTTTTGTATTGATAAACACTAACCAAATAAAAACGTGGGTAATTTATGTTAATTTAGATTAAAAAACACAAAATATATTTGAAAAAATCCGTTTAAATTAATACAAAAGTACTTGAAACCGACTTTTGTAGTTTTATTTGGTGTCAGTTGGACCCTTTTACACAAGGTAACTTCTTTTTAGAGATAGCTTAGATCCGTTTACACCAAACGATAGAGCATTTTTCTCTGATCACTTCTGTATACTTAACTCATTTTCCACAAAATCCGACTTATACCCCTTTTCACTAGGGCCACAGATATTATGATAGTAGGATAAGTGGCAATCGCTTTCAAAGCTTTTCTCACCTAAGGCTTATATAATGATGAAGGTATTACATTCTAACTGGTTCCTATAAAATAATAAAGTAGGTAAGTACAATATTCTTCTGCGTTAGTATAAATAGCGGTAATTAGTTTGACCTAGTTATGGTAATTGCTGTACATTTCCTCAAATATTATAATTAATATAATTAGGTTCATAGAAAAACAATACATACGTGTGCTTAATAGGGCCATGTTCCTTAGTAATTGATGTAAATCTGCTTTCATTTGGTATTTTTTATGAAGTAGGCGCTATTAATTTAGTTTTTAATTCTTGAATATAAGGTTAAAGTGAGTCAATGCCTCACGACTCTTACCTGCAAGGAGATTGAAAAGTTACTTGGAAAGCTTTTTTAACAGTTCCTGCTTAGCCAAACAACTCAAAAATACACCACACACACAACACAAGATACATGACGCATACACTTACCAAATTCACACTAGACTCGCGAGAGAAGTTATACATTTTTAACCACCGACGGAAAAAGAGGGGTGTTATAAGTTTAACGTGTGTATCTGTGTGTCTGTCAGCGCCATCGTAGCTGCCAATCGGCGGAACCGATTTTGATTATTTTGGTTTTGTTTGAAAGGTGACTTGATCGAGAGTGTTCTTAGCTATGATTCAAGAAAATCAGTTCAGCCATTTGAAGATTATCAGCTCTTTTCTAGTTGATGAATGGATGTGAGCATCTTCCACAGGTCTAATCGATTGGAAATTTAGAATTCTCTTATTTCAATGATATGAAAAGAATATAGTAACCTTGAGCTGATGCTGAAGCATCACCTGGAGTTTGCAGGATACCCAACTCCCTCACCAACTTACAGCAGAGGTATCGTGTTTGGACTCATTGGAAAGGTCTCAACAAATAGGTTACAGATAGATGGTGATCAGGGTCTGATGATGGAGTAGGAAAGATAAATCAGAGTAAATTAGTAACAAGCTTCACTGTGGCAAAAATACGTACAGTTACGCAGATTTCGGCGAGCTGCGTGTTGATCGTAGCGTTTCAACTAGTAATATAATATAAAATTTAAAAAGCTGGAAATAAAAATTGAATTAAAAATTTAAAACCCCGCGACAAAAACAAAGCATCTAAAAAGTAAAAAAATAATTATGTATTGGCCTTTTTAGTTTAACATAAAAGTTGTAGGTATTATTTTGATCCAAGCGTCGTCGTGTCGGGGGACGGCTAATGCAAACGCCAACACACACTAGGAATATTGAATGTATGCTGTTGTAGAAAGGATAGCTGCTGTTAACTTCCTATTTTCATTAGCCTGCCAGTACTAACTATCTAAATTGTTTTGGAAATAAAGTTATTATTTATCTAAAGTAGAAGTATTTGAAGTTCTGTATTATAGAATAATAGTATGCTACTATTCAATGCAATCAAAGTGTTTTGTGGATATTTCTAAAGATTTGTTTAGATATCTCAAAATTAGATAAAAAAATAACATTTGAAAATTATGTATGCATTCAAGAACATAAACCTATCATTTTACTATTAGATAAAAATAAAAGGTAGGTAAGCAAATTGGGCTGATCCACAGGGAAACATTCCATCCTTTTCTACCGACTTAGATAAGGCTGCATTTTGTATGTAGCTTCGTATATTTTATTAATGTAAAAAAAATAACGGAATTAGGAACGTTGTTTAATTTACGTTTCTATCAAGAAACGTAAATTAAATAACATTCCTGGGCTAATCTATACTGATAATGACGTACTACACCTAATAACTAAGTAGCATCGATCGTCTATTATAATATAAAGTCGCTTTTCGTGTCTGTCTGGTGTGGACGCGTTGATCTTCCAAACTTCGCCGGACTTTGATGCGTGTTTAAAATACATTTTTAATAAACTTACATACATAATAAAGAAATGTCGATATGTTGTCAAGTCGTGAAAACCGTGCGACAGAATTTTCAATCATAAGAACAAGACAATAACATTTTAATTATTTTTTAAGCGATTTCATAAACAGAAAGTAGCGGTAATAGGAGATATAAAGGGTAAAGTAAAATGAGATACAACTCCAACACTCCGCCCGCGCCGGTCCAAAATAAATAATGCTGGCGGTTCGCGGAATGGGTAAGCAAAGACTGGAAATCCCTAAACGGCTTTGTTCGTAAATCGGTGATATAAAATAAGGGTAACATTGATATCTGCTCGATATAATATATATTATTAAAAGCAGCATTTTCAAATAGAAAACATAGAATCACGCCTGCGATTCCCGAAGCGGTGAACAGATAATAATAATAGCCCCACCGCCGTATCTCTACGTTGACGTCGTGGTGGGGCTTGCGTGCTCCGAACTATAGGTCTGTGCCGGTAGAGTTTACTTTGCCGGGACGGGTCTAGGATGAGGAGCCAGACCAAGAGAGATACAGAAACTCGCGGGGCAGGATGTGGCGAGCTGTTGGGCAGTAGCGACCCCATGGACCCGGAGAAACAAACCGGAGATGGACCGGGAGAATTCTTGTTCCTCACCTCTGGCTTGCCTTTATGCTTGCCAGCCGGCCACGGCTGGAGTGAACACTGACGAGGAACAGAACTCCCACCTCATTCTTGCCTTCATTGGCCGGCTTGAGTGGAGACTCGCAAACGTGCTCGGAGGAAGGAAGTATTCCAGTAAGTACTCGTAGGAATCTTGACCATCTTCCGGACTCTGGGATTGTGTTGAAAGCCGTGGAAAACCTCTCCACCCCTCAAGCATCTCAGGAAGTTTTGCCCCCTTGTCGCTACGCCACTATGTGCTAGCGACCGTTTTCGGGGGCCCATTATTGAGTGTGCAAGTCACCCCCTGCCATTTTATCCGTGTATATATAAAACATTGATCAGGCAGGGGCCATAGTCTTTCCATAGTGATCCAGGCTACCAGTCCACTTAAGCCACCTAAACCCATAATCCAATATCTTTGTTTCCCTATCCTGCAATAGTCCTACTCCAACCGGGGATTGTCCTTGGCTGCACTTGTATAGTGCGAACAGGGATAATCGTCGGTTGGTGCCTCATTTCATTAAAAACGTCTAACGGACCTCTGCGAGTTGGCTTCGGCCCCTCGTACGCCTTCCAAAAGACTGGGACCTCATGGTCCTGAGATATGTAAACATAAATTATATAAAAATAATAATAATAATTTATTCATAACATTTATTTATTTTATTTATTTTTATTTAAATGCCTTAAAAACTACCATTACAGGTCGTAGCCTAATGCGATAGCCAAGGAATGTATACATAATTAAAATTAAGATCATAGTTTATAACATAACATAAATAATAGTACTTTTGCGAATTCACCCCAGTGACATGTAAATATATCAATTTTGACCTGAATATCATTGATGGTGCGAATTGCTTGAGTAAGAGGAGTTTTGGCCAGCAAGTTGGTCCTGGCTGATGGTACGACCAGCAGTGGCGGGGGCCTTCGCCTCCACACATAGCGGTCGGGGTACATAACATACATTATACAAAGTAACAGGTTCCCTGGCTCCCAAACTAGGTTTATTGCCTGTGACTTGGGAGTCAGTTCAGATGTGTGGAGTGTACAGCCACATTCCGCCAGTTAAGTTTAATTCACATTAGATAGGCGGCGAGCCTGTTGCAATTAATGGGACACAATTCAAGAATCTGAATTGGTACTGAAAAAGTTCAGATGGAGAAAACCCAATAACACTTGTCCGATCGTGGCCCTAGGAATCGAACCCGGGACTAATGAACCATCTATACATATTATAAATTAAAGTCGCTTTTCGTGTTTATCTGTATGTACGCGTTGTTCTTCTAAAGTACGCAACAGATTTTGATGAGGTTTTCACCATCGTTTAGAGAATTTATTCCGAAAAGTGTATAATAAGTTAATATTAAAGTTACATATAATACGAAATCTCGATGTTTTGTGAAGTTTTACGAAGATGACCTGGACATAGGATACTTTTTGGAATCTACCCACGGGACCGAGACTTTACGCGGGTGACTCTGCGGGCACAGCTAGTTCACTTTAGTTAGTTTGGTGTTGATTTATTGTATCTGGCAACACTGATATTTTATTATTATTATTTGGTTAGACACACCAGTAGCTATTTAGCTGATGTGTGTCTATCAAATAGCTTGGAGATATTTAATCTGTCTAGTCGATTCTTGAAGCAGTTCAGTGACGAGCGTCACAATATTTTTCAGGAGCCTATTCCAAGGCTTTTTCTATTAACAACAACAATAATTGGGTTCTAGGAAATACTTACGTATATTAGTTATTATTAGTTACCTACCGCAATGATTGCTCCATTGGATATCAAAGGTTGGAATTGTTTAATTATCCCAACAATGACTACACGTCATAGTAATAACAATGTAATAATAATCCATCAGAATTTTCGCGGAAGCTCGGTAATTGTGACACCAATATTATTCAATCACTCTGAAAGGGATGAAACAGACAGGGGAATATGAAAATCCGTTGTAAGTAGGATTAAAATACTCTCAGTCAGTGAGTCAGCCCGCTACGGACTAGCTGGCAGGCTTGTATTGAAACTACGGTATAGATAACCTTAAATATCCTCATCATCATCATCATCATTTCAGCCGAAAGATGTCCACTGTTGGACAAGGTCCTTTCCAGTTCAGCGTCTTAAACACATCCTCTAATGCGTTAGAGAACAATTTCTGGGAAATTACGTCTCCTTGTCTCGCCCCTCTATGCAGTGGGAAATGTTCAGTTCGCTGGTCTTGAGATAGAAAGAAAATATTTAGCACAGATTAAAAGGCACACAATATAATATTCTACAGATAAAAAAAAAAACGTAAAAGTGTTAACTTTAACAGAAATTAGCAGCTTAGTGTGCCTCATGGCTGCGCCATAACGGCCCAGTTCAGCAAAAATGCCAGACAACTAGTGCCTGACGCTGGTTTTCAATTGGACCTAGAAATACAATACATGTTTTAATATTTTACTTATAAAACAAAGAACATCGTATCCCAAACTTATTCCTGAAGAAACTTAATATTTTTTTAATGGAAAGAAGTAACACTAGTATGAAAATATAACGGAAAATAACACAGATATAAAAATATCTGCGTAGCGTGACGAGATTGATGAGTTACCCTCGAGCGATTAGTAAGTAATTAGTGTGCCATAGAAAAATCATTTTCAGAAAATCAAGAAGAATATTTTCTTACATATTTTCATATGTTATTTATTAATAAATTCACATTGATAATAATAATTTTTGCGTTTTCATAAAAAGATATGAAATGTAATTAAGTGATATGATGATTGATTTGATAATTAATTTCACTCACATCAAGCCTCTGGTTCAACAGGTTCCTCGGTTAAGCTACGTTTATAATCTACTAAGATTATAATCTTAGGTGAAAGTCGCTACTGTACTTGTACACACTGTACTATGTTATGTTCCTCTGACAAAGAAACAGCTAAGTACGCCACACAACACCGTGCTATTCTACGCTACGCGGCGTAGCAGTGCTACATTGCTACGCTGCTGGCCAAACCTAATTCCGCGCCGTGCGCCGCGCCGCTCGCTCGCATGATATTGCTACGCCACAAAATATACTTTACACAACACTGTGCTACACCACGCTACGCGGCGTAGCAGCGCTACATTGCTACGCTCGCTAGCCAAACCTTCTATGTCTGCGCCGCTCGCTTGATATTGCTACGCCGCAAAATGTGCCCTCGGCACAGCAAACCCACTTCTAACAAATTACGTGATTAAAAAAAGAGATTACTCGTAGCTTTTTTGGTCCCTATTTTCGTAGTTATTTTTATTGCTTAAAGACCCCTAAGGGCTGCGTATTTTTTTCCATTACGAAAGTGGACAAATGAATCAAGATCATGTTATATCAATGAAGTTAACCAGTTTATTCTAGTTTTTCTCATGTATCTTGGGTATTTTCCGATAATACAGAGCAGCACGTCAATACGTCTTGTACAGGTACACTATAGTATACTTGTACAGGTACACTATAGTATACCTGTACAAGACGTATTGAGGTATGTGTTTCAACCTTCTGACTGCAGTAAATATTCGAATACTGCTCATATGGGACCTTTTATGAATCGAGTGTGTTTGGAAAAGACAGCAGATTAAAACAGAGATTATCTTGATTGTTAACATCGTTTCATGAATTTCCTGTTTCTGACTATTCGCCTTCTAATTATACGTAGAAGTTCACTTGTATCAGCTATCAAGAGCGATTAAATTACATACAAGTAACACAGTAAGTTAATTAGACGTAATAGGAGTTACGTCGAATTATTGATTACCAAGAACTATTACAATAGCTAATTGCGCTCCAGCTTCTGTAATTATCATTTCCTCATTACGACAATTAATTTCCGAATTGGAGGTGTTGCACTAATCAATATGAATGACAGCCCACCCTTCTGTTCCCTTTAATTTGCACTTAAGCCATTTCAGATGTCGTTCGATAACATTAAGCCTTCGAATTCTGTGACGTCATTAGCTAACATTTTACGAAAGCTTTACATTTTTTTTCGGAGCAGGGTTTACTTTTGGCTCTTTAGATTTACTAGAAAGGTTTTAATATTAACAGATTCTGAAGTTTTGAGTTGGCGTTAAGCTTGAAGGTCGTACGTGAGACGAAGTTAATCTAAAAGTTATGCACTGGATGAAATTGAAATACTTGTTGATTGTGATTTTTACTGAACACAATTCTCAACTACTGGAAACATTGATACAAAGAGTAATGATAATTATATACCGATGCCATAAGTAATTTCTTCGGAGCGAAAGGCGCGCGTTTATGTTTGTGTGAATGTATATGACTTGGGCCGCCTACAGTCGCTAGCTGATAGCTAGCCTAGCTGTTACACATCCCGTTGGTCTCGTGGCCGCAAGCGCGACTGCCGAGAGTAGTCCTGGGTTCGAATCCTGGGTCGGGCAAAGTGTTATTGGGTTTTTCCATTAAGAATTTCTTAGTAACAGCCCGGAGTTTGGAAGTTGGCGATACCCCCGTGTCTCGGAAAGCACGTTAAGCCGGCAAGCGTAGCTTAACCCCATGGATCGACCCCTTTTTTTTTGGGTGTGTCAGTCTCATACTGACTAAAACCCACCCGTGTTCCTTCAGTTGCCTGTTGCCAGGGTCCCGGTATCCCTTTCGGACTATTCCGCAACCCTGGCAGGCATCGGTCCTAACGGACCCCGTCAGGTGTGCTGACATCTCTTTGAGGCGCGCGTGGAACACGACGCGCCATCGACCCGGGCCTGGTCCTTATCGGACGGCGAGCTACCCATTGCTCGCCGTCCGCAAGCCCGCGCCTATGGTGGCCGAGAATCCGCCTGGGATTCCCGACGCCCAGGGTGTCTCCAGCGGCGGCGGTTAGGGGCGTGAGGGCGCAGGCCTTGTCTCTCCCTCACGCGTTCCGCCTCCTCCTTCGCGAGCATCACTGCTTCGCAGAAGGAGGTGACCGCCTCCCATGCCCTCTCGCTCCGTACCATGGCCTGGACCAGGGCCGGACGAGAGAGGTCAGTGCCGCCAATCGCCTCCACGAGGACACGGCGGTGCTCCGCCCAAGCAGGGCACATCTCCACCGTATGCTCCACCGTGTCCTCCGGACGATCCGCACAGTGGTGACACCCGGGCGTTTCCTCCCGCCTAATCCTACACAGGTACCTCCCGAAGCTGCCATGTCCGGTGAGGACCTGCATGCTGCGGCTGCGGCTGTTATAACTTAGCCATGAGCTCGTAAAATTAATAAGTAATTAAGTAAATTATATATCTATGTAATAAAGAAAGAAAAACTATTTGGTTTCAGATGACGCGATCTTTCCTCGAGCGAAGCATAGTGAGCATTTGAGGTGAGTCGGTAAATTAGCCTAATCGATCATCCGCCTCATTCCGCGGCGACACGACGCCGCTAGCGGCTCCAACCAACTTAATCGACATTTAATGTGATATTTTTTCCATAAACCTTATATACATGGTTTTAGTGAATGAAAAGTATTACTCGGAAATATGAGATAGCTCTAAGTTTATTTATAAGAGGAAAATGAATATTCAAGGTCGTAGAAGTCAATTAATAATATGTTGATGTTGTGTTGGCGTGCAGTTTTCAGAATACAGGGATTTTTTTCTCCTGTTTTGTGTAGGTTTCTTATAAGATAATATCATCCATCTTATTTTCCATAAATAGCAGTAACAAATTGTAAGCTGTTGACATTTTATCAGCTTATGTTCCGATGGTTTCAATTCATAATCATGGGAAATACAAACATACTTTATTCATTTTTTGCCGACATCATCATATCAAACGATTTTCAGAAACATCCAGGTTTTAGTAGAAGTGATTAAGTTGAATGTAATTCAAACCTTTCACATTGTTTCAATTTTATTCAATCTTCTTCTTAGCTTCTTCTTCTTAGTTTCTTCTCAGCTTCTTTTTATTAAATTTTAAAACTGTTTTAATTAACCGGCTTAACAAAAAGGAGGTAGTTTGTCGGAACCTTTTTTATGAAACAAAACATGTTACTTATTTTTGTGTTTGTATCGGACTTCAATTAGGTTTTACGTGGATAACTTTCAGGATTACATAATACATTCAGGATGACATCATCACAAATCACGTGGCAGCTCCCACTGTGTACAGCGGCTCCTTAATCGAGTTTATCAAAATATTTACTTAATCTGCTCAATTTCGACATCCTAACAAAGTAGTTTCCTACAGATGTACTATATAGTTCAAAAGTGGATTGTTAATCTCGGAAAGCCATTGCTTTCCGAGATTAACAATCCACAGAAGGTCGTAAGTCAAGTCAACACGACATTCCATTGAATTTCGTGTTGACTTGACTTACGACCTTCTTCTATAAGTTGTTTCAATACTATATACACGCACACACACTCATTTTGTCTGCAACTGATAGAAGTTTATTATTTCAACCAACATAGTATTGGCTTACTAGCTCAGTGGTTAATTAATGAGCCTTGATAGGTGCTACTATGGCGAGGCAGGATCGAATCTCACCTGCGGTTAACTTTTTTTTTTAATAATTACTATTTATTGTTTTGTTAACTTTTTATAATACCTAGCAGTATTTCCATAATTAAATAGTAAGTATTTTTTTTTATTTTTTATTACTAAATGTATTTCGAATATCATTAGTGTTTTGTCTCGTTCGACTTGGTCACATAAATAATTAAAGTTTTGTAGGTAGACAGAAAACAAAGTAAAATATTTCGATTTCTGTGAGGTAGACAGATGCAGTTCGTTACGAGTATTCACCTATACTTAGAACGCTTTTGGTTTGTGATTATTGTAGGTGACGACTGTTATATATATCTATTAGCGGTGTTGTAGTTATTCTTTTCACAATGCAGTCAAATATTAATATCGAAGTGAGGGCAAATATTATTGCGCTGCGTACAAGTGGATGCATTAACAAATATCTAATGAAACCGGACTGAGTGTAAGTGTTATCATTTTAAATATTTCATATTTTACTGAACATAAATCTAAAACCAAGACATTGTTAATTCTTTTACTCAGAAGATATCTAATTAAATAAAGTTTTAAATTCAATATGAGGTCAAAGAAAAGAAAAATATAAATAATTTTGAAGATTATTTATTTCGATTAGTGAATGATAAATAATTATTATGTGAAATAAATATAAAGTTATTTATTTATGTTTTTTTTTTTAATTATGAATAGTAAAGTAAACAGTTTTAGTATTTTGCTTAAAGATGTTTAACAGTAGCATTATTTATTCTAAAGAAATACTGTGAGTCTGTGGGTCAAACTCAAGATTTATGAGGAAGGCCAGCTAATTCACAAGGACCAGTGACGTCACACGGTAATTTGAAAGATTATTTATTTCGATTAGTGAATGATAAATAATTATGATGTGTAATAATAAATATAATGTATAATATAATAAATAAAATATCTCGACTTAGCACACGAGGTTGTCGACATGTGGAATGTGAGCTCGGCTATCATTGTGCCGATTGTCGTAACGGCCAATGGCCTGATAGCCGAAAGCCTCGACCAACATCCCTCGAGGCTCTCGTTAGGCGGTTGGATCAAGGGCCTGATTCAGAAGGCAGTACTCCTTGATACGGCTCGCATTGTGAGGAGGTTCCTGTCTCTGCAGCCCTAACCACCGGTAGCTTGGACCCTGCTCCCGACACCGGCGGCCATCTATTTTTTATATTTTTAAATGTGTTTATAGATTTTTATTTGAATTTAAGAAATATTTAAAAATGTAAACAAATAAGAAAATAAATAAATAAACGGAAATAAAATATAATGTTATTTGTGTATTTTTTTCTTAAATTTATAAATAGTAAACTAAACAGTTTTAGTTTTTTTTTTAGGCATGTCTAACAGTAGGTATTCCATTATTTGTTTTAGAGAAATGCTGTGAGTCTGTGGGTCAAGATATATGAGGAAGATAAAGCCGGTGCTAATTTACGAGGCGCAGTGACGTCACATGGTGATTGAATATGAAACAAATGGTTTCATACCAACGAGACATTTTGCTGAATTATTCAACACGTCATTATTAATCGTTCACCGTGCACTCAACACTGAACTGGCTTACATCATCGAATACCAACCAGACTTCACCAGACCACCAGACTTAAATTGGGACAATTCAAACGTCTGCTTGACGGTATCGAGAATAATGGGAGTTATTACAAAAATTAACCGTAATAAAAAATGTTTACATTATTTTAATAAGTAATATTATTATTTAGGGATTAAAATTTGAGGTTTAGTTTCAATCTTCTTTTCGTAAAGAAAATGAATTCTTTTACCTCAATAATACCTATTTACTAAAAGCAAATAAAATGTAAAATACATAATGTAAACAAACTGCCCATACTTCACCTTAAAATCACTTATTTAGTAAGTAAGTAGTTGTTATCATTTTGAATATATTCTAATATTCTTATTTACTGCTTAATTACATCGATTATGAACGAAGCTTAATGTTTATTGTGAAATAAATAAATAAGTAAATAATTTACCTTTTTATATCAAAATAATACAAATTGCTTTGATAAAAATATTACTTGAAATCTTTGACAAAATTGCTTCAAAGTTTTTTTTACATCTATTTAAATTTCACACCTTACAACAATACTTATTTGTAGCGGTTTGTTAACTATATGTAAAATAAATACCTACTTGGAACGAATAATTATTTTTTATATTTCTTATAAATCATCACGCATTTTTTTTATTCTAAACCCTTTATTGCTATAACAACATTAATAAAAAAGGCAGCAATTCTGAATATTATAAAAATAAAAATATTTGCAAAATTTCGCGCTGCGCTATACCAGATTAGAACCTAAGCCATCTGTTTCGCAGTCCATCGCAAGACGCTCACTGCTATCAGAAAATATTAGATATACCTGAATTAAGCAATTGGATAAACTGGCGAAGGTCACGCCCATGATGCGTGTGTGTGACCGATCCAGCAAAAGTGTGGGAAGTATATTTTTGTTTCGTTCTTTTAGCATGAGCACGACACGCGGGAATACGTGACGATACGGCAGTGTGTGTACTTACACGTACAGATGTACAGACTGTATCGTGTGTTCAATCGACCGACGAGTATTAACGTGCTAATGCAGTTTTGAACCGGACCGTACCATGTTATGTCCTACAAAGATAATAACGGGTGTAATAAAATACACTTAACGAAGCCGAAAGCCACTTGTTATTATTCCCGTCATTGGGATATTTTTTTTGTTCTGGACCATACCTGGGAACCTTCTGGTTACGGAGATATTAAAGGTCAAAATTCCAACTTTTCAGACGTTTTTTGAAGAAATCAAGTTTTAAATGTTATAACTAATTAATTTTAAATACCCCCCTGAACTTTTGCATGCACCCATAAACACAGTGTTTTGCGTGCGTTACGTTGCGCACTACCATAAACAGCAATTTTCCACCCCAAAAATAAAAGTTGTTTCTCAGCAATTATTTTTATGCTATGTTACTTCATTTGATGTACAGAGTGGCTATGTGATGATTCTTTTCACATTATGTATATATTGAAATACAATATTTCGATTTGATTGCCGGATTTAATATAGGAATGCTATGCAGTACTATGCAAAAAAAAGTCCATGTTCAGAACTAATTAATTTCCTGTTTGCACACATTTCTAGTCAAGTGAACTTTAATTATTCTAATCACCAATAAATAAATTCTCCATTCCTGTATCTTAGAGGCAATTAGTGAATTTAATTGACTCCTTTAACTTACCAACTGTTATCTATAGGTAGACAGACTCCGACAATGAAGGAGAACTACATTTTAAATCAATAAAAGTTTTTCCACCTGTAGAATTGCTTTTGACTGGGCTTTTTATTAGTATGGTGACCTGTAATACTAGTTTTTATTTAAACCTACTTCAGACCTGTCTCTCATAAAGTTAGCTCCTGGATTGTGTACCAAGTACTGTCAAAAAGTAACACTAAGTACATAACTTATGTAGAGAAAATAAACGTTTATTTATTATTATTTTACCAGTAAGAATATGAATAGTATTATTGGAAGTACATAAATCGTTCATAAGTAACTAAAAAGTTTGCTCATAAACCATGGGATTGATTTGACCTTTATCACTTTCAAATTCAGACAGGAATTAGCTAGTAGATATGCGAGCTTATTCCTGCAAATGGTTGTTAAGATTTCTAATGAATTTTCAATGTTCATTGAAAATGGGCACTGATTTGATATAATCCTTGCGTTTGAAAAAATACGTAGAATAGAAATGCGTTTCGAGGTATGATATTTATAATACAGGGTGTAAAGGTAAACACTCTTGTCTTTCAAGCCATGGGTAGTCGACTTAAATATAAAAATAAATTACCGAACACAAAAAAACAAAAACGTTATTTTCGTTTATCCCACACCGTGCTCGCTTGCGAAACAGCTGACTGAGTGAGGGAGGGGTTGCGCTCGCGGTCGGTCAGGTCACATCCCGCACCGGCCCGTGTTGAGACGCAAGTTGCGCAAGTGCGTCTCTTGAGATAAAATGTAGATTAAAAAAAAAAGTTGTAATTTTCCATTAATTTTACGTTCTATAAATGAAAACAAACCACTGGTTGCAAGATTAACGGTGTTTACCCTAACACCCTGTATATAAATACAGCATCTATCAGAAAGGTGTGGCTATATATGTATACGAGTAAGGGTGTTGTACAGACCAGCAAACTGAACAACACTGAAAAATAGTCATCTGTTCCAACATATCATATTACTTGTTCACATTACCTTACGGGTGAGGTACATCTGAATGATCGCCAGCTTCCCTCGAGGCGACTGACGCCCTAACAAAACTTCAATAGCTACTCGGCCCAAATGTATAGAACAGCTGATAATTTTTTTGGGATTACGATGATGGTCTCATCGAGAAAGTTGTTCCGTTTGATGGAATTTACCCAAAGATGGAAACAAAAAAAAATTAATTTCAGTACAAAAACTTACTTATATTGAATGTATGAATTAATGAAAATTTATTTGTTAACACAGGTACATACATTCTGTTCTTCAGTAATAATTCAGTCTATGTTTTGCTAGAGGCGTACAAAATAGTTACAGGATAATAATTATTAAAATTAGTTTCAGAAGCATTATAATTAATTAACAAATTATACAATATACAACAAAAAACACACATTCATTACTAAGTCGCATTAAATTAATAATATTATTGTCATGAATAAATTCATCTACAGTGTACATCGAGTGTGTGTGTGTGTGTAACATTTATGCATTAGAAACATTGATAATTTCTTCTTGAAGCTCGTAATCTTTGGAGTCAGGTTACTTATTTAATATTCTGGGTGCTTATTCCCAGCAAGCTTTTGCACATTAAAGCTGTCTTACATAAATTTATTATTTAAGTTGTACAACATTATTTTTTAGTCTGAGTTTGCTTTAATTTCTTATTCTTTTCTTATCTACCCTTTTTTGTGGTTCTAAATCAATTTTCGGCACAGCAATTACCAAAATAACCCAGTTTGTTATACCATGTATCATGTATAACCGTACTTCATTTGGGGCTTCGTGCACATGCAAGTTGTAGACCTCTAAATCTTAAGCTCCGCTGCAACTTTCAAGTTGTAGTAAGGAAGTGTAACTAATCATATAAAGTGGTACATTTAGCGGAGTAATGGGCTGCTCTCTTAAGAGGTCTTTCGTACAATAATGCTTGTTTGACATATACTTACATCTTGTTTAAGTACGTGTTCGAGACACTTACTTTGTACTTGAACATTTGCAACCCATTTCTTCCGCGTCGTTAATATCGTAATTGCTCTGACACGCTAAATGTTCAAATTAACGGGAATCCGACTGTGATTTTTACAAGCGCCGTGTTGCCATGAAATTTTGAAATAAACTAAGTAGTTTAGATCAAAATAAAGTTATTTTGATCGCATTTCCGTCATTCTGAAACAGAGAAATGATTTATTTGTAATACAATGCAATATGCACCTAGTAATACGACTGTATGTTACCTTAATTGATTACTACTACTACCATACTACATAAACCTATCCAAAATATAACTAGAGAGACGGGAAATTTTGCATACAATACGAGCTGATGGCCAGGATTAACATAATCCAGGGAACATTTCGATCGGATCTAGTGACACATGGCCTTTTTATGAGTGTATCTGCCGCGTGTTGGCTTAGCTCATATATTCATAAGAATAGTCACCGAAATTGAGCCGAACTCAGTATTTAAATCGTAATGTTCATTTTTGCTTAATCCCATCCCAAGTCATTATTCTTAAGTTTCATTATAATGAGAAGTGTGAAGCTGACAAAGGCAGCCTCTGATGTGCCGTTTGACCTTTCTCTCAAACGTGGTGTACTCAAGCAAAAGGATGAATGTCTGAAAATAGACAGGGTATGTGAAGACGCAACGCGGCCGAGTGAAATATAAAATCCATGAGTTCCACATGGTTTTATGGTTCGAATGTAAGGGCCGTCACAGCATGATAGTATCCTATAAAACAAATGTTGCCATTTGCGGATAAAACTCGACACGCACGCTCAACAAAAGCCACGGGAATGTGGTACTGACCGCTGGGTCCCCTATTGAAGATTACCCGCTCCGAATATCCGATTCGATAAATTCTATGTTGTACCGCTCAAAGTGAAGATTAGGTAGAACCAATATGTGATCTGGAAAATTTCCCATTCGGTGCTGAAAGTGTAGGAAAACAACGTTCAGAGCCGCGCAATACCATAAGAGTTAACGGTGGGAGATGCGTTTCTATGGTTTTTACTCGTTGTGTTTTAGTGATCGTACTAACGGCTGTGCTAAGTAAGACGTTGGTTTTACTGTTACGCCGTCGTATTCGAGTATTTTTACTATTTCAGTCGTTGAAATGCTCCTTTAAAGGCTACTATTCTATACGTATACAGTTACAGTTATTTAAATCAAACAAGTTTGCTTAACATCACATAGGTACATAGGTATGACTCACCCATTACAATAAAATTGAAAAGCTTCGTCCAATATACTGTCACCGCTATTTATTTTTGGTACGATACTTACCTACCATTAGTGAAACTATTCAAACCCGCAACGAAATTAACTAGAAGCAAAATGGAGGAGAAAAAGTGAGCAAAAACCCGTAGTTAATGTACCATACCGAGTTTGTAGTGTCGATGGGGTCTGTACATTACCTAAGGAACATGTTTACATAATATATACATAGAACTGCGAACGTGTTAAAGGTCCTAATCGAACGATCTACGCCCAAACTGAGCTATTACCCTCTGAGGTAATTATGATTAATAATTACAATGATAAATAACTACGCTTTTCGTTTTTTCGCTATTTTCCGCACGAAAGCCTGCATACATGTCTGACATAAACAGATGGACTAAAGTTGTAGTATATGTAAATCCTCCAATCAACTAATTGTTTGTTACGTTTTCACGCTAAAACGGCTGAACGGATTAGGATGAAATTTGGCATAAGGGTGGACCTTGACCTGGAGAAGGACGTAGGCTACTTTTCATCCTGGATCGGACACGAAGTCGCGGGCAACAGCTAGTGTGTATATACGATTGAGCAATAAGTGTCAACATACTAAAGGAAGACGGGGGGTAGCTTCCTCACTAGATTGCTCCTCTCGTTTTGCGCTTGAGTGGAGTGCCGTCAAGACATTAATGACTTTGTAATTATGAAAATAACGATTTTGCTTGTCACGCAAGATTGTAAACTATGTACATATTTGTTCCACTAGGAACACTAATTGAAAATTACAAGGATGAAAATTACAATGTTACGCGCTTACAAAGACAAGTTGTGAACTAACTTATAATGGGGAACGTGAGTATATTTTGTTCGGAAATAATACGCATGTGGGAGGTAAATATCGTTCTTGTATTCGTTGTTTAAATAAAAGGCTTTTGGTAGATTGTTGTAGGCGAGTTGATTGATTGAATTGCAATATGTTGTCGAAACTCTGTGAGATTTTATCTACGATTGCTCAGAATCACTTTTATTTTACGCACTCAACCGATGGAAATATAATACAGCGTTCGTGTTGTATAAAAATAAAAGCTTTCTACATATTTCACACCTTTCGTTTTACAATACCTTAATAGGTTAGATAGATAAACTTTTTAATGAAAATATATTTGCATAAGTAAGAGATAATGGAAATATTGGGTCTCATTTCCAACGTCCTAGTTTCATAGTTTTACTGTTGTTTTAACGTGAATAAAATACTTGCAACTGAATATGGAGAATAGGAGATTTTGTTCGAGTATTATAAACACCAACACCTTTATGATACTGTATCAAACCAAAAAAAACGTTCATTTTTTGGTTGATTAAACGAGTGTTTACCCTTGGTTCCATGGCATTAGGGAGTGTGACTATATTTCGATAGAAAATTAATTACAACCATGGAACCTTCTTATGATTGAGAAATGTCAAATCTAATAACAGCAGGCTAATGCCGATAGGATCCCACAATCGGACCCCACTTTGTGGGATTCGGAACGTGAAAATAAAACTGCAAACTAAACCAAACTGCAAAGCTAAAACTGCAAACTTAGCTTAGCTTTAGCTTAAGTAAAACACTTTCTACGGTAGATATTATTTTCACATAATATCTGAATGACCTCACGATTCGAGTAGGTACACAGAAAAAAAGGCGCTTTCCAATACAATAATGCTCTCTTTCAATTTCCGAGAAACTTTGGAATTTCAGTACAGTGTGTGTACTGAAATTTATTTGCAAAGTGGACTGCTCAAAGCTAATCTGTGTTTCACAATCCACTCGGTCAATTCTAAAAGTGGGGAAGCCCAAGTATTAGTATTCTTTCTGCGTATCCTAACAGATAAATTTGTCCGTCGTCATCCGCCTGTCGGTTTGTATCAGTAATGCCTACAGTTTTCTCCTAAAATGTTCGTACGCACACATATTGCACAAAATAAGGTCACGAACTTGTATGAAACGACTTTCTCTTACGTTATGCCTTGCCAGCGCTGATCGGGGATCGAAGCGAGCCGTGCCAGCAATATACATTTATATAAATAAACAAACATATGAAAATCTTAGATATAAGAATATTAGGTCTATTACGCAGGATCGCTGCATGCTTACCGAAAATAAATAAAATCGCCCCAATATCATTTCGTTGGAACTATTTATTATTGCTTATAACAAAGATTTATTTTTTCAATTTGGAAAGACCTTACTCTATAAAATAACAAACATTCATTACAACAAGTCGTAAAGATAAGTCCCTCCTTACTAGTTTTAATGGCGTTCGGCCTTGTGAATTTATTATATAATATAATTATTCGTGTCGTTATAGTAACTCAAAGAAGTCTATAAATAATTACAAAGTGAGCTCATATTGAACTAAATAGAAACGAAACTATCTAACATTTCAATAAGTAGAAGTAACCCGGGTTCTCCCCACAGGAACTCATTTAGTTACACTAACGCAAATTAATTTTAACGTTTTACTAAAAGAGGCACAATAAAAGGCGTTTACACTTTCCTCAGAGGCCTAAAGGACCGCCACGGCTAGTCGTAAATAATTGTGACATTTTACCTCAAGGTACGCTCAGCGAGAAGTTACCTCATGAATTGAAAGTGTCCGATGTTATTACGTGTGAAATTATTGAATTAGTTACCGAGGTTCCCTTTTGTTCAAGTCCACGTAGTAGGTACAACATTTTTCACGAGAAAGTTCCGGATTATTGGAGCAATTCAATTGATTTTAAATTATTCACAGAGTTTTGTGGACTTAGGGATGAAACGGTAAGGGGTGATGTATAATAAACGCGCCATTTTATATAAAAGGTCGAACTTTTCGTTAGGAGAATCGTCAAATGATTCAACATTTACGTTATTAATCTGCATTAGCACGCTACAGTAGGATTATCGGACTATAGATTTCGATTTAGTGCATTTTAACCATAAATCTCGTACTGCGTCAGAGGGCAGATTCAGTTCCGCGTAAACGACTATCAAAGGATTAAAATGTGGACTAGCTTTGGCCTGCAATGCAATTTCATTATTGGACATAAATCGTCAGGACGTTTATCCGAGTACTCTATAGTTTTATTGGAAACTAACAGGCGACAGAATAATAAATTTTGTTTTTATGTGTGTTGTTAAAAAACCGGCCAAGTGCGAGTCGGACTCGCGCACGAAGGGTTCCGTACCATTATCTATAAAAACGGTAAAAAAATCACGTTTGTTGTATGGGGCTCCCCTTAAATATTTGTTTTATTTTAATTTAATTATTTATTTTTAAAGTGAATATGTAACTAAATATTCTGTGAATATTTCAAGCGTCTACCTGTTGTCGTTTTCAATATCAAGCAAAAACGAGCAAAAAAATCACGTTTGTTGTATGGGAGCTCCCTTAAATATTTATTTTATTCTGGTTTTTAGTATTTGTTGTTATAGCGGCAACAAATATTCATCATCTGTGAAAATTTCAACTGTCTAGCTATCACGATTCATGAGATACAGCCTGGTGACAGACGGACAGACAGACAGCGGAGCCTAAGTAATAGGGTCCCGTTTTACCCTTTGGGTACGGAACCCTAAAAATTAACTTAACAAACTTTAAGGACTGCTTTAGATCATCGAAATGAATAACTTTTACTATGGGTTCAACTTTGAAATAGCGAAACAAACCAGCGGTTTCATAGTAAAGTTTAATACCTATCTAAACTTAATGGGGGGACAGCTGTTTTTTGTTCGCGATTTCAAAGTTGGTCCCATAGTAAAAGTTATTCAGAATTGCATATCTTTTTATCGTAACCGATTAAGACTAATTTGTTTCATTTTGACAGATTTCGTTATATTATGTTGTTGAGCAGAGTTTTTTGTCGAATTTATTAAGCAATGGATTTGACATTTGTTTCAAACCGATTCCAATTTTGGTTAATGGTGTAGGTATTACGCAATTAGGGTGCAGTTCGATGGTCTAAAGTGCCTCTAAAAGTATGTAAAGTTAATTTTCTAACACCTTTTATAGTTCAGATAGTAAAAGTGCTGTGACATGATAAACATGCCAAAACAAACATTTTTTGTGGGCATCAGCTTATTAATAGTCCCTAGATAGCTATTTAAGTGAGTACAATGTTCATACTGAACCCTTTTGCTGCGCGTGTGTGTGTACGAGTGTGATCCGACCTCGTGTCCTACATTACCAGCATGCAGGGCTTATAACACGTGGAATCGAATAATCATACATTGCATATGAGGTACGTGAGTGAAACGAAACACGCGAGTGTTGCGTGATCGAAGTGGCAGCCATTAGGTCTACACGTCGGTGCCATAGAGTTGTGGGGGTACAGTGCGCCACAGATTTGTTGCGGTGCAATTAAGCGTGCCGTACAGTCGGCAGTGGCACGGATTCAAGTAAGGCATATGCAAATGGGGAGTGATTTGCGAAGGACAGTTGATTTTATGCATTGTCTAAACTGCAATATGTGTAGGTACTGTGACGTTGTATTTTGTAGTAGCAGTGAGTTGTGGGGTCCCTTTTTATTCGGATGATTTGAATTTCAAGCGTGAAAATTACCTTGATTACCTTCAGTTAAAAAAACTACTAGCTATTTTATTTAAAGATAAATTCATAGCTACCTAATCGGTAGCTATAATGAAACTTGAATGAAATACGAACCTCATACCGACACTTGTTCCTTTTACTCGTACATTTTATCATTCGATGTCCAAGAAAAGGTGAAGGACATTTGCGATCGAAATGAAGGTGAACCTTGTGCTAATGGTGGGGTCCGTTGTTTGAGCACTCATAAAGCACTTTGATTTAAATGATTGGTAAGAGAGTTTTTACTTTTATTTAAAACTAGCTGTTGCCCGCGACTTCGCCCGCGATCCAAGATGAAAAGTAGCCTAGTCCTTTCCAGGTCCAGGTCTACCCCTGTGTCAAATTTCATCCAAATCCGTTGACCCAAATGGCGCTAAAATGACCAACAAACAAACAAACTCACTTTCGCATTTATAATATTACTAGCTTCCGCCCGCGGCTTCTCCCGCGTGGTATGTCGATAAAAAGTATATGTCCTTCCCCAGGATCCCATCTATCTTCTTGCCAAATTTTGTCAAAATCCGTTCAGTGGTTTAGGCGTGAAAAGGTAACATACAGACAGACACACAGATAGACAGACACAGTTACTTTCGAATTTATAATATTATAGTATGGATAGTTTATTTGAAGCTAGGGAAAAGTTCTAAAAAAATGTTATAAGTAGGTATAGATAATAAATAAACACTTAAAAACTCAAAGCATTTATTTCAATTGAATCATTTACCCATAAAGGCAGTTTTGAATTGTCTAGGACTTGGTTAATCAGGAATTTGAAGCTTTGTTGCCCGTTCCAAAATGTAGAACTCTAAGGAAAAGTTTGGACAAAAAACTCTTTTAAAATTAAAATTAAGAAAAAGTATGTGGACCCCCGTCAGGAACGAAGTTCTTTACGCGATACTCGCACGCACACACACACACTCGTATATTGTAGAAAGAGACAGAGATAGAGAGAAAGTCGCATGGAGGGGGCATAACGCTTTTTCGTTACGTGACGATTTCTGTCAGTCAACTCCTACCGCAAGCCACGTTAAAGAACTTCCTTCGAACAAAGATCTACTGTTGTAATAGAAACTCCTGTAAGACCGTCGTTTGCTAATATTAATAGAGCTCTGTGATTGTTGCATTTACTCCATCCGAAAGTTTATTTTCGCGCTACCAATATGATTCCTCGCGGTAAACTAATGCGCAAACATATCCGTATGAACTATAATAATAAAATGTTTATTTGTACACTTTGAAAGACCTATATATGTAATTGTGTACTTATATAGGTCTTTCAAAGTGTATTACAGAAATATGGTACAATAGTCACAAAACGGCGAACTGTTGCCTTCTAAACTAGGCCAAAAGCCTGTGTTTTAGGAGCCAAGGTTTTAGGTCCTCCAGGTATATAGGCATACAACTGGTACTGAATGTCATGCAAGTACTTATAGAAAACCACATAAATTAAACAAATAATGCCTTCATTTAAATACAGTATTAATCCGTTCTAAAAAAAGTAATACAGATTTTGGAATAAAAAAAAAAGAGTCAATCGTAATAAGATTCATGGTTTCGTCATACATTCGTCAATAGATATGAAATATTATATTGATAAAATATTTGTAAGCAGGTAGTTCATCCACTTTACTTGAAATAGGTATGATTTTTGTAATATCAGTTTCAATGGGTATGTCCTGTACCTACTTTTTTAATTGACATTATTTTGAGATAAAAGGGATGTCCATAATGAACGCCTATATATATGGTGCGAATGCGAAAACCAATTTAGGTCTATTACTCTCCGCATATTTAACAAGGGTTTTCATGTTCATTATACACGAAATATGAAATTATAATTTGAATGGACTAAGGAGGCCTTACTGGCTTCATAAGTACCTAACAACATTCAAGTCCAAATTAAAGCCATTCTATAAAAAGCAAACTTTTGCTAACATTTTATCGGAAAACAAATAAAAAACAATCATGTTCCTGAGAATAAACCGATAAGTACGGAATATAATATTGAATGTGATATAATTCTTACCTGAAAACATTTGTTCGGGAACATCATCACTCGCTAAGTTAGAAGTTATATTTAACCATAACAGCGCAGTAGAACAAGAATGTTGGTATTTAGGTGCTCAAACTGATATTGGTATTTGCATAACAACCGCAAAGCTGTAAAGTAATATTTGGCACGAGAGCTCAGCTCTACAAAGTTGTGGTGAGCTCCATTCGATCTGATTCCTTTTCTGTAGGTAACATAATATCGTATCTGTAACCTCACACCTGGGTTTCATTTTCATTTATAACTTCCATACCTCCATAGTATTACATACTCCAACATTAATGGCACTGTGAAGCACTTTTAGAACCCACTATGTAGTTTATAACAAATAGAATGTCGAAGAGGAAACTATAGTCTTTACTTTATATTGCAATTCTATAGTAACCTCTATAAAACACAGGGCAGCGAACCCATTTTTCCTTTTTCGGTCACGCTGTAACGATATAAAGTTTATAGCCAGCCGCAAAATGTACCCAAGTAGGTATCTAATAAAAAATATTTTTGTTGACGGGTACGATATTACATATACAATTAATAAATACTATTACAGGCCGAACCTACTCAGTTACATTGGGTAGGCGTAAAAACTGAAACAAAAATTGAATCTGGTACCTTCTTGAATATTATTTTTTATGCAAGATCGAGCCAATGTTTAACCTAGATCCTCACGAGCGAATACTGTACACGTGGACGAAATCAGGAAGTCTCTCGCCATAACTTGTACAATCAACATAATCATTTAATGGGGACACGTTTGTTAACAAAATAGTGGCTTCTTTTACACATGAATTCCCGAGCTTTAAGGGTAAACAATTAAAAACAAATGTTTGTCTACAGGGTGCACTTGGTCCGGGGGATGACGCTGGGCGGTAAAGACGAACGGCGCGGCGCTGGGTGAGCAAGCGCCGGGGATGTGGGTGCTGCTGGTCCTGGCGCTGGCGGCGGCCGCCTCCGCCGACTGCCCGCGCCACTGCGAGTGCAAGTGGCGCAGCGGCAAGGAGTCCGCGCTCTGCGCCCGCGCCGGCCTTACCTCCGTGCCGCCTCGCCTCGACCCCACCACGCAACTGCTCGACCTAGCCGAGAACCGCCTGCCAACCGTCCGCGACGACACTTTCGCAGCCGCCGGCCTCCTCAACCTCCAGCGCCTTTATCTCCCCTCCTGCAACGTACGCACCATCAGACAGTACGCTTTCCGAGCGCTTGTAAACCTAGTTGAATTGGATCTCTCGCGCAACCGTCTGGAAACAATACCTTCACATTCGTTTGATTCAATCCCCGAGCTTAGAGAACTGCGACTCGGTGGTAATCCCATTACAAAAGTTGGAGACGAATCCTTTGTAGCACTCCCCCATCTAGTGCGACTTACACTCAGTGCTTGCAAAATAGCCGAAATAGAGCTACGCGGATTTGCAGGGCTCGAGTCTTCCCTGGAATATTTGGAGCTTAGTAAAAATAGACTGCAGGTACTTCACGTGGCGGTCTTAGCACCGCTACGATCTCTAAAAGGTTTAGAGCTGGCCAGTAATCCCTGGGAATGTACTTGCGCGTTGAGACCGATGAGAGATTGGATGATAAGAAAAAATGTACCAGCAACAGTGGTTCCGGACTGCGCACTGCCACCGCGATTAATGTCCCAATCATGGGATAGGTTAGATCTAGAAGACTTTGCGTGTCATCCAGAAGTAAGCGCAGCTAGTCAATTCAAAGGGTTGGAGGGCGATGAAGTGACATTAGTATGCCGAGTGAGCGGAGTGCCTGCGCCGAGAGTGCGGTGGGTGCGAGCGGGTCGCCTGCTCGCCAACACAACTTCAAATAATGTCAATACCGGTAGAGCTTTTATGTTACGTAGTGAGGGACAAACTAGTAATTTAACCATTAAATCAGCAGACTTGCAGGATGCAGGGTCTTACACGTGTAATGCTGAAAATCGTGCTGGTAAAGCAGAGGTGATTTTAAGTTTAGCTATAGAAAAGAAACCAGAAAACAAAAGTTTCGGTGGGCGTGCACTGATGGCGGGGATGGCTGTGTCAGCAGTCATAGTGTTAAGTTCGTGTTTAATTGGACTGTGTGTATACGAGACTCGTAAGAAAAGACAATTAGATAGATGGAACGAACAGATAGTCACGACAAATCGTCGTGATGATAGTTATGATAAATTAGAAGCGAATTTTAAGACCAATGCTGAAGTACCAAGAGTGATAGCTTCTGATAGTGCTCGTAAAAGGGGTGACTATAGGAATGTGCCATCACATGATCCAGAGGATGAGTTCGAGGCGTATATGAGGGGCGAGGTGCGGGAGAGGGAGTGCTCTGTGACGCCGCCCATGCAGGCAGGGTGGCGCAGGGCTGACTTCGAGTCGTCGAACTCAAGGGGCAACATACCCGAACGAGATCTACACATACCAAGGTTCAGCGATTACAATTTACGGTAAGTAATTCAATACTTCTCAAGCAACCTCATGATTATTAATTAGTAATTCAATTTGGCCCATAATTACTATGTGATCTCAGCGCACTCCAGAAAGTCTATCATTTTCGAGTAAAGTAATAATATGATGTAATAAAGTTGTTAAGTTTAATTACTTAATAAAAAACAATTATTGTGTAACAAAACTGCGTTTTGAGGTCTCCGATAAACTGAAAAATAATAATAATAAAGAATGCTTTCAAGTTTCATTAATAAAAATAAGCCATGTTGGTATTGCTGCAAAGTTATTTTTATCACTGTTATATTTACAAAGATTGATTGATTCATTGTTCAGTCTCAATAGTTAAAAGGTTTTGTGAGGGTAACTAAAATAGAATACGTGTGATATATATCGCTGTCAGGGTCACAGGAAACAATAACAGATGTGAAACATATGACATCTTCGGAGCGAGACGAAGTTTTACTGCCGTGCTTGCGAATTCTATCAATATATGACATTCAGAAATGTGTTAATTCTCATTGATGAAAGCTTATATTACTTTCTCGATACAATAGTGAACGTTATAAGTAAAAATAAGTTTTACAGTCGGTTTTACAGTATGAGAAATAAAATAAAAACCCACAAGTCTACACAACATTACGTGAATGTTTCTGATGATCTCATTTGGTCGTTAAACGTTTATATGTTGGGTTTTTATGTCTGTAAGGGCTTATGCTAAGCCAAGTGCCTAAATCGCGACTGATTGCGAACCTACTACAAATTAACGTGGGTCGTGGGGCGAACTTGTGATGAAAATCTCCCCAAACCTAGAGAGCACGAGAGAAAATTAGTTCAGTAATTATTGTCTAATCCCCTTGGTTTAGTAGCTTAATGTCTCAGACGAAGAGGTCTTCAGATGGGAGGGCTTCAATCTTTGGAAGGAATAAAGTTTATTTTGTAAATTGTGAATGGTTCAATTGTCTGTGCTCATGTCTCCAACGAGGCGGGTACAGTGATTGTGCCAATCATCTTTCTATGCGTGTATAGTTTCAATTAGTGAGGCAGCCGACTGATTGCCGATTGTTACGAGCGCTTGCAAGATGTTGATTCACGCAGCACAATGCAATGGAACAGACATACAGTCACACAATCATCATTTCCCATTGTTCTTTTCTATTCCATTACCATATTTTAATTAAATCCGTTCGTTGTTTCAGATCTGATGCCGCGTCAGAGTCAGTGCAAAGCTCCAATTCCACGGGAATGATGAGTGCCCACGTAGAGATATTATCTGAAAGCAGTCGGTTTAACAACAATGGGCGTACATGTCCACGTACGCGACCTCGCGAGCGACTCGACAACGACCTGTCTGGAAGTGACAGCGAGAAGAATTACCCCGACCTCATTGAAATGAGTGCCCTAGGAACCTCCTCGTACTTACGAAGTGAAATGAAACATGACCCATACTACTTTTACACAATACCACGGAAAAAGGATGGCGATAGTCGTAGTCCTCTTCTTAATAGCAGAAGAAACAGTTCTGGTGCAGACTCTGTCAGTTTTTTGGACAGAACGTACGAAAAAAGCCGGCAGAGGTCAGGCCGGAGGTCGAATAGTTTTTTAGATCTTTCTACAGGTGGACATAGAATACGCCGGAATCCAAGTCTCCCGACGTCACCTTCGAGGTTGCAACCCACTGTGCCCTCTGCCACACCACTTCTTGATCTTTCCGGATTACGAGACTATTCACGCACCGGTCAACCTATTGAGGACTTTGATTTCCGAGCTTCCCAACTAGAAAAATTCCTCGAGGAATATAGAAGTTTGAGAGATCAACTTTCAAGAATGAAAGAGACCCGGGAGAATCTGCAACGAAATCGGGCTTCAGACAACGACGAGTTGCGTTCTATACTGAAACCGAAACCGAGCATAGCTGTAACAGAGACATCGTCCTCGGTGGCTTTAGCAGATGCTGCGTCTCCGTTGGCTCTAAGCACTTCGGAGTACAAGCCTTCGCAACCGAGACCGGAATGGTTGACGTCATTACTATATCGTAATTAAGTAGATGTTTTGTAAATATTAGTAGGTATGTCTGATTTAATAGACGAATATGTGATTGGACATTTATAATACTCTACTAGAGATGGCATGACTTGTGATTAAGGTAACCCAATACTGAATTGTTAGAAAGTTAAGAACTTGTAAATAAATGCGTTCATATTTGAACTGGTGTTGATAAGTAATTTAAAATAATTGTTTGTAAGAAAGTGAAAACATGAAATAAATCATTCTCAATGGTCTTAATTGTTTTATTTACGCAATATTAGGAGAACAAGTTGTCAGTCGAAAACTTCGAAACACTCAAAATCCATAATTGAATAATTAAAGTATAGAATGATATGGTAAACAATATCAACAACCACTAAAATGCGGTCAGGACCAACTTCTAACATTATAAAATTGACTTTACTACTTGCGTGGGTGCGCAAAGCGGATAATACATTCAAAGTTTCTCCCATTCCAACATCAACATAAAAACGTTTTAAAAGAAAATTTACAACTCCTTCAAAGTCGTTTATGTTGAGTTTGATTATTTCATAAAAGGTCCTGGTGTGTCGTACGATTTTATCAATGTTAATAAAAAAGTAACAGGCAACTATTACTAGGCATTCACGTGGCTGAAATCGGGGTAACGACTTTGGAAAGCTACCAAAGTTAATATAAAAGTTGTGGCCACAGTAACTATACTCGGTGTTTGCGTTTGGTCGGAACATGTTGAATGTGTGTGAGATGCTCCGAATCGTTGTCGCAAGGCCGCATTTGACTGCAGAACTCGGAAGAGTATTATTGCAAAACTTTTTGAATAAGCATGGCATTTTGCTTATGCTTAAATATTTATGTATCTGGTCACTAATTTAAATAATTATAATCAAGAGAGACACTTAATGATATTATACGTACCCTGTAAACCCAACCTAACTGTAATAATCCAACATGAAACACCAAAACAGATTGAAGACAAACCAACCTGTAGATATGGTTTCGGAACATACAATCTAATCAGTCAATGGCCGATCCTATCATACTGAACACGTGTGCAATATGCATCGTTTCCTCGCATTGGTTGGTTCCCGTATGTACAGTTTTGATTGAGTCATCGACTAATGTACAAAAATACGACAAGACATCCTAATAACTGCGTAGTGTGTCGTAGAAAGGGCTGTTACCATACCTATTAACCATATTTTACGCGTTCTTCTTTTTTTATATCCAAGTGATTCCCGTTTGGTGATTGATTCCCACTATGTGTTATGTAGTTAGCCTACTAATAATTTTATAAACGCGAAAGTTTGTAAGTATGGATGGATGGATGGATGGATGTTTGTTACTCTTTCACGTAAAAACTACTTTTAAATTTGGCAAACAGATTTGACAGTTTATAACCTGGATTAACACATAGGATACTTTTTATCCCGATATTCCCACGGGATCGAGGCTTGCGCGGGTAATACCGCGGGGCGCAGCGAGTTATCCATAAAATTAATCCAACATTTAAAACAGTAATTTTAGTTTAATTTGGCTAGTAAGCCTTTGATAAACAGTATACCCATAAAATATTTGTGACTTTCCCCCTAGTTATGTTACTCGGGTCTAATGAAACTCAATACAGAATACTGAATGAAAGTCCTGTGTCTTGGTAAAAATCTACCAACGTAAATATTCCATTACACAATAAACTCAGTGCTTTAACAGGAGTAATGATCTGCTTTGATATTTCAATGAACGCTACTCAACATTCTCTTTTGTTTGGAAATGCAAACGTCTTGTTGCAATCTATATTCAATGGCTATTGAAAGCACTTCAATTAGGAACGGTACTCCTTTGGACTAGGAACATTCAGGCTCAATTCTATTCATAATCCCTTCCAAAATCATATGGCTTTTATTATTCTGAGCTAAATGTGGACTTATGATTTGTCAAACTGAGTAATGTTTAGAAGCTTGTTGACTATTCAGACCAACTTCAACTATAAAGTCAACTATAAAGAAATGGAAACAGTGTACCTGTGTACCACTTGGAAATAGTGTAAAATATTATTTGTAATCTGTTCAGTAGGTACTCCCAGAGATTACCTCTTACAAACAATCAATTTTACCTATTTATATTGGTTTTGAAGATTAGAAGATTCAAGAAGTCGTTAATTGGAAAGGTAAACTTGATTCAAAATCTATACTTATCTATATATATACTAATATTATAAAGCTGAAGAGTTTGTTTGTTTGTTTGTTTGTTTGAACACGCTAATCTCAGGAACTACTGGTTGGAATTGAAAAATTCTTTTTGTGTTGGATAGTTCATTTATTGAGGAAGGCTATAGGCTATATAACATCACGCTACCACCAATAGGAGCGGAGCATAAATGAAAAACGTTTCAAAATCGGGAAAAAATATTCCTTTTTGAGAGCTTCTGTTGCGTGCGCTGCGTAACCGCTTTAAGTTACGCAAATATCATGTGTGATGGAATTGTTCCTCTTTAAAAGTTCTAAAAAAAAAGTCCGCGACAGCATATGTCTATCTTTTAAGATTGACTCACTATAACCATTTTTTATGGTAATCAAATTTGTTCGAAACTAATGCATTATTTGCGAAGGAGTTTTATCAACATAATATTAATTCTCATGGGTACACGGGTAGACCATGACCTGCAATAGGACATAGGACACTTTTTATCCCTATATTCCCACGGGATCGAGACCTACGCGGGTGAAACCGCGGGGCACAGCTAGTAGAAAATAATTCTTAATTTATGCGTTTGAAAAACATGCGTAAATTAAAAATTTAGGTTTCCCGACGTTTTGTGAATTCACAACTAGCTTTTGAATTAAACATACATTTTAGAGGAAGAGATAAATTCAAAATCAAATTGCGGGGTTCGCTGCGCCGGGTCGGCCTCAGAAGCGAGCAGTCGAAATCGCTATAAATTAATAGGTGATGTAAGTAAGTACGCTTGGACAGAAACAATACAAAACTATTCTAGCTTCCTAACTATAACCATACTAATATTACTAATTTGAAAGTAACTCTGTCTGTTTGTCTATCTGTCTGTCTGTCTATCTGTCTGTCTGTCTCTATGTTATCTTTTCACGCCTAAACCATTGAACGGATTTCGACAAAATTTGACAAAGAGATAGATGCCATCCTGGGGAAGGACATAGGGTACTTTTTATCGACATACCACGCGGGCGAAGCCGCGGGCGGAAGCTAGTATATTATAAATGCGAAAGTGAGTTTATTTGTTTGGTTGTTACGCTTTCACGCTAAAACGACTGAACGGATTTGGAAGAAATTTGGCATAAGGGTATACCATGACCTGGAATAGGACATAGGATACTTTTATCCTAACTAATATTATAAATGCGAAACTGAGTTCGTTTGTTTATTTGTTTGTTTGTTACGGTTTCACGCTAAAACGGCGGAACTGATTTGGATGAAATTTGGCACAGGGGTAGACCATGACCTGGAATAGGACATAGGATACTTTTTATCCTGATATACTCGCGGGTTCGAGACTTATGTGGGTGAAACCGCGGGGCTTAGCTGTAGCTTATAAATTGTACAAAGTTCATGAATAACGAAACAATGTTGCTGTTTGTCATTTCACTTCAGTTGTCAGCTAAGAAAATAGACTTTTGTTGAGCTTGCTGACATAATAAATAAACTCGACGTAGATATTTCCATACATACATACGTATATACAATGTATGAAGATAAGTGAACCTTTCAAATAAGTACACATTTGTCTTATTCACTTGAGGAAAATGTTCTTTAAGGAATCGGAATTTAAAATATTTATATTTATCGTTAAATAAAGCAAGGAGTAGCATTTGATCTCAAGCTTTACAGAACATGCCTTGTTATCCAAGGTTTTACCCGTAGTAAAGTATATATTGATCCTGGATTAAGCTTGTGCACAGTCCTGAGTCTATATCGTTTCATGAAAACAAATGTATTTTTGACAATAGAGCATACTCGCAACAAAACCGGTTGTGATCTAACACCCGGATTCTGTATTGAGAATTTCAAGATGAGACCTTAAACTCAAATTTAGCATTCATTGCAACTTGAAATTCTCAATTCAGTTCAATTCGAATACGATTTGAGTGGCGGAACATGACGCGAGTCAGTACAATTGAACTACTGCGGTTACGCTGCTATTGTATCGCGGCGGAGGTGTCCTACCGGCGTTATGGCGTGAAACCGCTGGGCGCTGCTAGTAAGACCTATAGATAATGATTTATGTTCCATATTAAAACGTGATCTAGAGATGCGCCGGCCGAATATTCGTATTCGGAACATTCGGCATATTTTTTCATTATTCGTATTCGGCCGAATATTCGGTTGATTTGCCGAATAATTACCGAATATATAAATTATTGTTAATATTTAAAAAAAAAAACAGTTTATTAAACAGTACGGTTAGCTAATTACTAAATAAGTGTGGTTTATTCTGAAAGTTGTGCATATAGTTTTTTGTAAATGCAGGAGACACTACTTTTTGTAAGTACCAAATTATTTATTGACAAAATAAAAAATATTAACTTTAACAATCAAGTTTAAATAAAATTTTAATCAAATAAACTTCTGCTTTTTTTACTAATGATAAATTAAGCTAAATATTTTATTTAAAAATTTTAAGAACACTGCTTTGAGTAACAACTTTTTCAGAAATCAAAAACCTTCACCGACGTAATATAATAAACTTCAATCAAAGTATGCAGTTCCCAGATAATTTTTAAACAATATTATGTGAGAACTGCAATATGTAACCGAAAGAGCGCGAGGGGCCGCGGGTGCGTAAAAACCTGTTTACTGCGCAGAATTGAACCGAATGATCCGGCCTAATATTCGGTTCGGTACATTTTGGACCGAATATTCGGCCGAACATTCGTATTCGGTTGAAACAACATTCGGCGCATCTCTAGTGATAACATTTTCTCGTCTGTTCTACATCCACCTGCTTTTTGTGATAACAGTCTACTGAACATATACCTATACCTACACCTATATACATATAGCTATGTTCAGAAGTGGACTGTTGTCGTATTTGACGATGATAACTTTGTTCAACTATTAACCAAGATTAGGCTTTATCAGCATAAACGCTTACTCTACTAACAAACTCCACGTCCCCCTCTCTCGTCTCAAGTGATATTCTCAAGAATGGGTCTCAGCCGTTCCTTACACGTTATAGAATAAAATATCGGTCTAGGATAAAATACTGGATGAAGTTATTCCTTTTTATTGTTTTGGGTTAGAATTATCCTAACCTCGCTCAGTAGGTTTTCAGGGTTTAAATCTGCTCTCTGTATGTTAGATTGCTATCCGAGCGAACCTTAAAAGAGGCTCACGACCGAACTATTTCTTGGGTATTCAATATTTTTAGGCAGCGCTGGCTCGTCTTAATCGACGTGGGTTTTCGAATGTAAGGCCAATCGTCCACGAAGCTGCTCAACTTTAACTTAAGACTCAAAGCATTTATCCATACTAATATTATAAATTCGAAAGTAACTATGTCTGTCTGTCTGTCTATCTGTCTGTCTGTCTGTATGTAACCTTTTCACGTCTAACCCACAGAACGGATTTGGACAAAATTTGGCAAGGAGATAGATGGCATCCCGGGGAAGGACATAGGCTACTTTTTATCGACATACCACGCGGGCGAAGCCGCGGGCGGGAGCTAGTTTCAAATAAACCAATTACAGGCATTGAATTGTCAAGGGGTCGGTCAGTCAGAAAGATGAAGCTATGAGAAAGATAAGCGATATGCCCATTCCAAAGCGTAGTAGGTTCCTTTCCTATGGAGAAGAACGGGCAAGAAACTCCACGGACACTCTTTTAAATCAAAATATTTGTTACATGATTAATGTTAAAATTATACACGTGAGAACAAGACGTGCACGACAAAACAAAACAATTCACAAATTTAAATAACTAAAAATAAGCCGTGGCAGCTAAGAGATGACCAGGTCCTTACTGATGGCACCCGTGCACGAACATGAATGGATCAGCACCATTCAGCTCAACCATTTTGAAGGGAACTTAATGATCCAACACACATGCCACTACCAGCGAGACATTTGAGTGAGCATGACATACTCTCAGCCGCCAGGGCACATTCTAGTCAAAGAAAGACGTAACCTAGTAAATGGTACCTTTAAAGTAGTACATAGTGCTCACACTAACGTGTTACAAACTCAAATCACTAATGAGTAGAATTGCCGCCATTGACATAGCTGTGAAATTCTGGTTACTCATTGTTGATTTGAGTAGCGACGGGGACGATGGCCTGAAGACGGAGATGAAATGTTGGGTAAGTTGGATTTTTCCATACGAAAATTACGCGCTTTGATGTGGAGTTGCGGATACCAGTCCGTATTACCTAAGCCTATTTATGACCTCATAGCAACTATTTCGGTAAGATTATAGCAGGTTCTTGTGATAATTAACGTTAATAGTAAATACCCCGAATACTATTAACAACTATAATTAATATTCGTGGAAACTTAGCGACTTCTAAGATAAGATAAGATAAGATATATTTATTTTGTAAAACATGAGTAAAATATTTAGGTCTTATATGTAAGTTAGGTAGCTACATGTTTTGCCATGTATGGCGTACAAAATTAGTCGCACTAAGCAGACAATGCAATAAAATAGAATTTAAATTAAAATGACAAAATTCAAATAATACAAAAATAATTAAAGCAACACAAAAAGAAAAAAAAAAAGAAAAAACAATGTCAATATCCAAACAATACTAGAAACATAATTAAATAATAATGTCATAGTCCAAACAAATACCAGAAATAAATTAAAATCACAATGTCATAAAAATTCAAAGAATTCCAAAAATAAAATTAAATCATGTCAAAATCGAAACAGAAATCAAATTACATCAAAATGCCAAAGATTCAGTTACAATACACCAATAGGAGACACACAAAAATAAAAACGCACAATCAGACTTCTAAATAACAATGTTATTCAAAAATTCATCCACGCTGTAATAGCATTTGTCAATTAATAACCCCTGAAGGGAGTTTTTAAATTTATTTATAGGCATAGATTTAATAATGTCAGGTATTTTATTATAAATATTTGGAGCATTACCGAAGAAACTCTTTTTCAATAATGCAGTTTTGCATTTATACTGACATAATAAGTTTTCATATTGGGCACGGATTGGTGTTCTCTTCACTGATGAAAATTTTCCAAATAAATGTTGATTCGCTCTTACAAATATTGCAGTTTCCAATATGTACAAAGATGGGAACGTTAGTATTTTATATTTTTTAAAGTAAGGATCGCAGCTATCCGTCGTTCTTAGACCATACATAGATCGTATACATCTTTTCTGCATCCTGAATATGAGTTCCCTATTTGTTGATTGTCCCCAAAAAACAATACCATATCTAAGAATAGATGCGACCAATCCATGGTAAGCTGTTAATAAAGTGTCACTATTGACTTTCTTGGATAACTGAAATAACAAATACGCAGATTTACTCAGACGCTTGCAGATTTCCTCTGAGTGAGGTTTCCAGGTGAGTTTACTGTCTATGGTTATACCCAAGAATTTAGCATTTGTTACTTCTTCTACTGTACAGTTATTATAGGCAATGTTAATTGGTGGATTCTTACGGCGCTGATGGAAATGTATAACTTTAGTCTTACTTAGGTTAATCACAAGATTATTATTGTCAAGCCAATTTATAATGTCACTTAAAGAATTATATATGTCATTTTGATAATTATTAGGATTAGAACATTCCACAATAGCTGTGCTGTCATCTGCAAACAATACCATTTTATGATCTATGATTTTTGGGAGGTCATTAATATATATTATGAAAAGGGGTGGCCCCAGTACGCTACCTTGAGGTACACCATATTTTACATGTCTTGGTTCAGATATGTATTTTGTCTCTAATTTAGTGATAGGACAAATTCTAGTGATTTCAGTACATTGCGTTCGGTCACTCAAATATGATTCCAGAAGCTTCAGGATATTTCCTCTTACGCCATACCCATGCAATTTTTGGAGTAAAATCTTGTGATCAACGAAATCAAATGCTTTTGTCATATCTGTTAGTAAAGCACACACAGGATTACCTTTATCTACTGATGCCATAACAGTAGATAGCAGGTCAAATAGAGCCATGTTAATATTTGTATTTTTCCTGAAGCCTTTCTGTTCATTACAAAAAAGATTGAATTTTTCGAAGTAAGAGTAAACAGAGTTATAAATTACCTTTTCAACAATTTTAGAAAACACAGATATTTTTGCAATCGGTCTATAATTTTGTATATCAGTTTTTTTTTTTTTTTTAAAGCGGTTTAATAATTACTTGTTTTAGGCTAGTTGGGAATAAACCGTCAGAAATGCATAGGTTAATTATATGTGATAATACTGGCGCTATGATTTCCTTAACGTATTTTATTACCTTAGTTGATATATTATCAAATCCTACGGTATTTGTGTTTTTCAGGTTGCTAATTATTTTTATTATATCTGAATCTGAAACAGGTAGCATAAATAGTGATTGTGAATTCAAATGTTCAATCATGTAATTATTGGTTGAAGTTCCTTTATCTTTTTGTATGTTATTTTCAATGACATCTATAAAATAGTTGTTAAATTCGTTTGCAATAGTCATAGGATGTGTAATAGTTAAGTTATCCTTCTTTATTGACACTATTGGCTCTTGGGGTAAATTGTACTGTGATTTTTTAATGACTTGCCAGGCAGATTTAGATTTATTTTTTGACGTATTAATGTAGTAGTTGTTTTGGGCTTTTTGGGTTAATCTTATTATTTTTCTATAAAGAGAGGAGTAATTTTTGAAAGCAAGTTTATTTTTTGTATTAGGATTAAATCTATATGTCCAAAGTAACTGCCTTTGCTTTTGACTACACAGTTTTATACCACGAGATATCCACTTATTCTTTCTATTAGTATGTACAGTCACAATTTTAATCGGAAAGCATAACTTATACAATAATGAAAAATCATCCATAAAGTGTTCATAAGATTCATTCGCATCTTTGGCTTTGTATACCTGAGAGAAAGATATGCATTTCAGATGACTCTTAAAATTTTCCAAATTACCCACAGAGATGTCATGTTTCTTAGTTTTCCAATACTTTAGTGCACACGTTTGTTTAATAGGAACCTTAAGTAACTGAGACGTATGATCTGAAAGAACTAAGTCGATTATTTCACCCTTGCATTTTTTTTTGTAGGAATGAGCAAAATTATCAATGCAGGAGTTACTACTCAATCTAGTCGGGTTATGAAGTTCTAAACGTAAATTATATTGTAAAAGAAAATGTTCGAATTCAAATGTTATTTTATTCCTTTTTAAGACATCTATATTAAAGTCACCAGCCTATATAATATTTTTATTTCTGAATGAACAATATTTTGTAAGATACAGTCTAGCTTCTCGTAAAATATGGTGTAATTATATTTGGGTATCCTATAAACACATATAACAATAATATTAGAAGATATCAGCTCAACACCACAACACTCAAAAACGCCTGTCACTGACGGTTTAGCAATATCCAATAATTCGCGATACTGCAACCCTGCTCTAACAAAAATGCAAGTACCACCACGTTTAACATTTCTAGTGAAGAAAGCTGCTGGGCAGAAATTAGGTATATGTAAAATATTCTCAAACCCTGTCTCGATAAAATGCTCCGTTATACAGATTACATCTATACTATTTCCGTTACTGTAAAGCTCTTCTAATTTTACGACTAGCGAATCTATTTTGTTTACAAGTCCTGCAATGTTTTGATGGAGAATGTTAAGGTAACTATTATAGAAAAAACTGAGACGTATTTTGAGTTACTTCAAATTGATCCTTCTGGGAACAATCAACTTTTGGTTGTTCTGTTTTACAAGTCTGTAGTGCTCGGTAGGTACTAAGAGATTAAACTAATTTTTATATTTAGTTGATATAATAGTAGGTATCATGAAAAGGATCTACTAAAAAAAACAAATTGAACTAGTTGTAACGTTGTGGCTTCACACCTGAACTTAGTCGAGTACTATGTTACTAAGTGGTTGAGCACAACACTAAATTACATGCCCAACACTACCTACTTGACAGACTACTCATTCATTTCATCTGCAACCAGCCATACTAGCGGTTCATTATGTAGAACCCCTAGATTTACCATGTGCCCCGAGTCTAGGGTGAGTTCATCATTATTATCTTACCTATTATACTGTACTGTGTGCTCCTTGTGCCATCTGCAATGGTTATGCCCTTTAAGCCTGGCTTGTCACAACATAACCTAAAATCACCTGTCATTCTGCCACGCTGTGATTGCACTCTCTCTATCTCTGCCTGTAAGCCGCTGCGATGTATTATGCTTACCTATCCTGCTTCCCATACCGTTCTTGGTCGCTAAGGAGGCTGGCACATCGCACGCGGCTTACTGCTAACTGCACCGCATCTGACATGCGCTCCCTAACGCGCTTTCAGGGTTCTACATCTCGGATTCTACATCCCGGTACTACACGGCTATTCTACATCCCGGCTTCTACACGTCGACTACATCCCGGCTTCTACACCCCGGCTAAGGACAGGACGCGTTGGCATGCTGCCAATGCCCGCTACCGAGTCCTTGCCGAGGCCTGGCCTACCTGCGGCCTACCGCCGCGATCTACCTGCGGCCTACCGCCGCGAGCTACCTGCGGCCTAACGCCGTCTACCACCTGCAGGCCTGTGCTGACAGGCCTCCTCGTCGGCCACGTGTCTCCGACCCGTGCCGGCCCTACTGTTCCAGCTGAGCCTGCGCTGGCAGGCCCCTTCCTACTACCACGGATGACCAAGGACGGTACCCTTCTACCTACCTAAGTGTGCGAGTGCTCGGAAAGATCAGTGACCTTACCCGCGACCAAGCTGTGGTTCTACTGCCTAATATATGTATTAAACTACCCAGCTGGTTTTACTTCTATCTCTACCCTACCTACCTATCTATCCGTTAACGGCCTGCGCAGCCTACCTGCAAAGCCCTAGCCGTTACAGTGGCGCCCAACTCTTATCCTACCACACCTAACGCTGATCTGACTGAGCCCTCGCACACATTCCTCGCTAATCATCGTAGCGGTATATTTTTAAGTTCTACTTTGCATTGTACTAACTGAATGTGACAACTACTTGTGTATCATACTAACTGTGTACATAATGGGAACTCACCTGATGTGTAATTATTCTACTTCTCATCTAAATCTAAAATCTTACTCAGTGCTGGCAGCGGTGAAATGCATTTTTTCTAAATATATAAATTGTGATTACTACACAAGGTACTGATAGCTGTAATACTCTTACATACCTAAAACTGATAATCTACTATGAACATACTCTAATTACTAATATTTTTACCTAACCTAACTTTAAACTTTGCCAAAAACTTACATTAAACTAAACTTAACCTACAAACTTACCTACACTTATCATTCAAATTAACTATAGAACATTACTTATTACAATCTAAATGACTAATCTACTGGCTCACAAATAATAAAACAACAATATAACTACTGTGACCAATGAAATTAAACACTAAATACAGCTATCACTCTAAAATACACTTACCTACCTAAAAACTTCATTGCTAACATTCATGGAATATCTAAACACAAATTCATACCTACATTAATTACCTTCCTACAACTACTGCAATAAAATAAACCTACCTAAATAACTATACCTACAATTCTTCAATTGCTGTTACAATTAAACTAAAATGGTATTGTTTTCTACTTTAACAATGAAAAACTACTACCTTCATTGACAAACAAAAACAATAACAATATTGCAGTACTTACTTACTACTTTTTCCTATACATACAATCTAAACAAACAATTTAACCTAACTAACTAATAACTAATGAATTGTTGTCATAACTAAAAATGAACAATAAACAACAATTATTTACATAGAAATCTAAACTAAATTCTCAACCTACCCACCTATGTCAACATAATAAACAGCTGACAACCACTACATAAAAATCAGATTTAAGTACCAAAACACTACACAACCTACCCCACAAACTACTAAAACTACTTGCATTCACCCTCTACAACTACCCACTATCTACATATAACCAACAATTATCATACTATTATCTAAACTTCCAACTATTTGGTAAATCCAAACAGTAACTTAGGATGATGGCCCTACCCCATTCATCTTAAACTTCTACCATGACTATTGGCCCCTACAGCCATAGTTATAATTGATGATGGCCCTACCCCATTCATCACCTACCTACCATAACTGATCATGATGGTCTACCCCATTGATCAGTGGTTCTGCTTTATCAATTGGCCCTAAACCATTGGTAACCTAAGCAACCTATTCTATGTATATGTACTTACTATCTATTCTACAGAGCGGTTGCAACTCTATAAATAAGCCCTTGCAGGAGCGGTCGGTTACTCCCTAAATAAGCCTAAACCAAATTTCCTATCTATTACATATCTATTCTAAAGAGCGGTTGCAACTCTATAAATAAGCCCTTGCAGGAGCGGATGGTTACTCCCTAAATAAGCCTAAACCAAATGTATCTATTTATGTAAACTGTCTATCTATGTAATTGTTGGTATTCCTGTGCGGTTTAGGGTGACACTATGTATTCAATAAAACCTACATACTGGATACTAAGTACACTGGGCTGGACCCTAATTTTCTAGTCCTGTGTTTGCATTTTACTATTGGGAACTACAACAGTAACTACCTACTGAATCTGATCTGTTGCTAGCTTAACTATTCTATTATCTGAGTTATTATGGGAATACTAATGACTACTAAACATAATATTGAAACTAAAACTACATCTAAATAAAACTTAAGATACACTATTTATATCTATACTTAACTTAAAATAAACCACATCTATGACCTGACATAAACCATACTATTGTTCTCTGGCGCTATTTTAAGGAATGCTGCTGATCCCAAGGGATGACTATTTTTTTATTGCAGAGCAGTTCATTACTATAACTACCCTTAGCTTTTGTGTTGTCTATCTGTTACTTAAAACTATATAAAAAAAATAAAGCTATCTTTTAAAATAGCATTATGTTGCTCTGGCGCTATTCTAGCGGATGCTGCTGATCCCAAGGGATGTCTTTTATTATTGCAGAGCAGGTCACTATTATAACTACCCTTAACTGTTGTGTTGTTTATGTCATGTTCAAATGAACATCTTAAAGATGGCACCCACAAGTGAGGTGACCGCACCAATACACATCTTACAAACCTGACACTAAATAATTAAAACTAACCTACCCCACTACACACTACTCCACTAACCTAACCTACCCCCACTACATACTACCCCACTAACCTAACCTACCCCTACTAACACACTAACAGTAACGCATTCTAACTACATGTGCATACTTACCTAACTACACCTACAAGTACATACTGAACTCACTTACCTATATTTACCTAAAGCCAGTAAGATCTAAGTATCTAATACACCACATGTCTAATCACATGTATGAATACTACTAAATACACTGGTACCAGCTACTATTAGAACACTACCGACTGAGATACACTTGCTGTTAATCTTGTGTATTTCTTTGCTTGCTGTCTGGAAATCTTGAGTGAACTATGACTAACTAGTTTCACTCATGGCTATAGAGTATGGTTCCAGTCTCTGCTCTGATTGGACTGGATTCAGACTTGTGCTAGAGATTAGACAGCAAGTGGGAAGTGGTAGTTCTAGCGGATTTTATATAGGTAAAATCCTCTCTCTGCAGCCGGGGTACTGTAACGTTGTGGCTTCACACCTGAACTTAGTCGAGTACTATGTTACTAAGTGGTTGAGCACAACACTAAATTACATGCCCAACACTACCTACTTGACAGACTACTCATTCATTTCATCTGCAACCAGCCATACTAGCGGTTCATTATGTAGAACCCCTAGATTTACCATGTGCCCCGAGTCTAGGGTGAGTTCATCATTATTATCTTACCTATTATACTGTACTGTGTGCTCCTTGTGCCATCTGCAATGGTTATGCCCTTTAAGCCTGGCTTGTCACAACATAACCTAAAATCACCTGTCATTCTGCCACGCTGTGATTGCACTCTCTCTATCTCTGCCTGTAAGCCGCTGCGATGTATTATGCTTACCTATCCTGCTTCCCATACCGTTCTTGGTCGCTAAGGAGGCTGGCACATCGCACGCGGCTTACTGCTAACTGCACCGCATCTGACATGCGCTCCCTAACGCGCTTTCAGGGTTCTACATCTCGGATTCTACATCCCGGTACTACACGGCTATTCTACATCCCGGCTTCTACACGTCGACTACATCCCGGCTTCTACACCCCGGCTAAGGACAGGACGCGTTGGCATGCTGCCAATGCCCGCTACCGAGTCCTTGCCGAGGCCTGGCCTACCTGCGGCCTACCGCCGCGATCTACCTGCGGCCTACCGCCGCGAGCTACCTGCGGCCTAACGCCGTCTACCACCTGCAGGCCTGTGCTGACAGGCCTCCTCGTCGGCCACGTGTCTCCGACCCGTGCCGGCCCTACTGTTCCAGCTGAGCCTGCGCTGGCAGGCCCCTTCCTACTACCACGGATGACCAAGGACGGTACCCTTCTACCTACCTAAGTGTGCGAGTGCTCGGAAAGATCAGTGACCTTACCCGCGACCAAGCTGTGGTTCTACTGCCTAATATATGTATTAAACTACCCAGCTGGTTTTACTTCTATCTCTACCCTACCTACCTATCTATCCGTTAACGGCCTGCGCAGCCTACCTGCAAAGCCCTAGCCGTTACATAGTAATATAATATTTTGGAATAACAACTAATTTGTTTCTCAAGTTCTAGTTGACTGAGCATGATGATAATATTACTTAAGATTTTGAGTTACGGTCTTTCACGTTAAAGCTACAAATCTCTTTGAACCCAAAACAACAGCATTTGAAGTGGATTATAAGAGAGAATTACGATGTAGAATTTCTGTTTTTAATATCAAATAGGTACCTACAGGTTTCATGAAACTACTAAATTAGACAGTTAATATCTCATGAAAATATTTCCAACGTAGAATTTTGTTTTTCACAGTTTTACTACAGTATTGTAAACTCAGGTGCATTTAGCGAAGCTCAATAATTTTGTGAAAGTAACGAACTAAAAATATTCAGGATAGCACTGGCTTAGTGCCAGCGGCCGGCGGAGTTTCACACGCGCTCACGACGACACTTTGTAACGATTAATGAACTTGTAACTTGATCAATTAGGCAGCATTGGCGGCTATGTATTTAGTAACAAGCGGTCATTACAGATTACATTACATGTGAACGTTACGTGTGTAAGACCTTAATGGATTTCATTGTGAATACGCTCAATGAGAATTAAAACCCATATCCTAATATCAATTTTTTGCCCTTAAAAGTTCAATTTATTGCTATATTTATAGTTGTACAGCCCGTTATTTATAGGGCCGTTCAGTTAGTGCAAAAAAAGGCAAAAAAAAAAGAATCGGCTCAGTGCACGAACATGATGCTAAAATTGTGGGATCTAAATTACGGAACCAATAGACAGTACGAGAGTTCGCAATTACAGCTGTCCGAACGAATTGTGTGTTCGCCAATAAAAGCGATACTTTTATTGTTGCTGTAAATTGCCTTTCCGTTGTCGGGAGGATGTCGTCGCGTACCCGTTGCGTATTCTAGCAATAAGTTCATGTTGATTTAATGTTATTGTCCAGTGAATCCGGCTGACGGTAGACACGGCCCGGACAAATCTAATACCATGCACTTCTATTAATTATTCAGATTACGACCTAGGCGGGTGACGTTGTCGTAAGTCTCCTTTGTTCCTTCATAGACTAAACTTGAAGTCTATGAATTTGGACGGACTAACTTACATAAAATATCTTCAAAGACAGACAATTTCCAGTCAGAGAAATGTGGTTTAATTTTGATTTAATAACTTCTATGAACTTTAAAGACCTTAATTCATTTGTAATTCCGTCAACCTACTACGGAATTTTGCAGTGGCTTGAAATTCTCATGTTCACACGTAAAACATGAAGGGATTATGTATTTGTGAATGGAATCAGTAATAGCATTTTACTATTTAATGGAACACCTGAAGTATTATAGTTGAAATATTAGAGGATAATAATAATTGTTAATGGCTTCCTTAAATTACTGCTTGACAAGCCTTTCGAAGCTTTCAGACAGATTTTGGATTATATACGGTGAAAGTTAATAATTTTATAATAAGAAATGGAAAAGGTTTACGAATTTAGAAATCAATTAGAATATTACCATACTTTGTTCGTTAAAGTACCTAACGTTCACAAGTATTATTTTTTCCAACATAATAATGGTACTGTTTGTTTTTAATTCAACCCTCTCTCACTACAAAAAAGATCCGTATTAGTTCAATCATTTATAATATTATTATTATTACCACTGCTGGGACACAGGTCTTCTCTCTTCGAGAGGGAGTGGGCTGTAATCTACTACGCGGGCCCAGTGCGAGTTGGTAGATGTCACATTTCTTCGAATTTTTGGTTCTAGGACATGTCGGTTTCCTCACGATGTTTTCTTCACCGTTTTGAGAGTAGTTAGTAGTGATTAAATTATTTACATAACGTAAAGTGCCTGGCTGGATTGGAACCCACGACCTACAACTTGTATCCACTGTTTCCATAGCACAGCTATTAAACTATTAAAATTCGTGCACAATACGGGAAATAAATCAGCGCTCTTCGTAGATGGATTGTGTTATTGCGATCGCAGTATGTTATTAGCCGCCAGGAGATGGCTACTACCCATCTTCTTAATAGCTGTAATCTTTTATTTGCCTTTTACGACACCCTTTTGAAAGTGGAGTGTTTCAATCTTGAGCCCCAACCTAACACCATATGGGATAAAATATCCCATTAATCGATCATGATAATTACTGTGGTCGAATATAATCAAAAACCCGCGAAGTCAGGCCATGTAATTATATTTCTAAGCACAAAATGGGCACACAGGGCCACAGCACGTTTCAACATCGGGATTCGTCCCAAATTCGGGTCGTAACCAAACCTTGTTAAAAGTCCACGACACATTCAGATTGGCCAGGTGTCACGGGTCAAATGCAGCCGCTCCGAATTTCACGTATAGATACCTATACGTACCATCAAAATCGAGGGTTAGTGGATATATTCACCAATTCATAATAATATGATCGACTAATGATATATTTTGAGAAAGGTAATATTTACTGAATTATCCTTACACTCCAATTTAAGGATTCGCTATTATAGATTGTTATATAATCCTCCAGATCGTATTTCGGCCATGTCGGCCAATCTCAACGGAGACGCCTTCGGCGCGGGATACATTGTAGTGCACAACCTAATGAACCTTTTTGGCGCAGCCGTGAGGCACACCCTATTGTTACCATTATTTTTAACTTTTTATTTCGTTATTTGTATTTGTGTTTCACGAACTGGGTCCAAATAAACGTTATTATTTCTTTCTTTTTAAACAAATGTGTGCGCAGACACAGGTGCACTCTCTCTTTCCTCACTCTCATAGTCCGATGGGACGGCAATCTGACACGACCAGAGAGAGATCAGGCGGAGGACCAACGGCTTAACATCCTTTCCGAGGCACGGGGGTATCACCGCCAACTCCAAACTCTGGGCTGTAACTAAGAAATTCCTTATGGAAAAACCCAATAACACTTTGCCCGATCCGGGAATCGAACCCAGGACCCCACGCTCATCAGTCGCGCTTGCGACTACGAGACCAACGGGGCAGAGTGTTATAGTTATGTACGCAAAATGTGTATATACCTACTCTATCTGTAATATCATCAGCTAGTTAGTAAATTTTGTTTCGATTCAGAGTACAGTCGGGAAAGCTTTGTGTTACTAATTAGTGATTAGTTAAATATTACTGCCTATAGTCGTATTCAGCTCCCCACAAATATAGGTAATTCGCAATATACGATGAAATTAGCGTCATTTATAACAGTGCACCTCTATTCACCGCGGTCGGCGATTGTTTGCTCTGGAATTGTCTCATTATGGCCGGAACGAACACCCTACACCTTTGAAAACAAAATGTGTTCAATTCCCAGAGAGTTGTATCGTTGTTGTACCATATTTACATGTTAACTGTGTCCGCTATTTCACTTCATTTTAATTTCAGTGTAGGAAGGATATTGCGTATTTGGAATGGTGGCATTGTTTTGCTTAAATAAGGTTTTGCTATGAGGTTGTAATACGAGTGTAATAGGCATAGATAATTCTGTCGGCACTCAGTATTATGTAGGATATTGGCGGAACTCAAATTAGTTGGCAGTGTCGAGTAGGTAACGTTTACCTTTTACACAAAGAAACCGCAAGGAGTTGATATAGTGTAGACAATGGAGGTTATGTACTATACGTACGTGTGTATATAGAGCAGGCTATAGACGCAACCCATCTCGGAACCCATTTCTAAGAATGGCGGTTTTCCTTTTTATCTACAGTCAGAATACTTCCTGCCGATTGATGGAATCTTGTAGTTTTTTTGAATGTACCTATTCCATTTTGTTTTGTCAATTGTGTATGCATTTATTTGTGTAACCAAACCGCATTAGTATTATTAGGAGGTACCACAGATAATGAATCGAACTAGACTTTGAATAGATAACTCGAATATCAAAGGAAATAACAAGTTTGAGTATTTTACATTATTTGAATTCCAACTGCATTAAAAAGATATTCTATGTTGGAGCCATGTGCGGTTGACTGGTATGAGAATAGAATGCAAACATCAAAAGAGTTCAAAGAATCTAATATGTTTCTTCAATAGCTCGAGAACATTATTATATTGTGAAGTTCTGTTATTCTCTTCGATTTTATGTCAATTATAATATTCCAAGTATAAAGGAAAATTATATTTTTTTAAAGTAAGGTAAACATACTGACAGAAATATTTCAATTAATGATTGTGTTCCAAGAAAAACAGACGATCGTCCTTGATTTGCAATTCACCCTACGCGCTCCGGACAACGAGTGGTACTTGAAACTATCGTAAATAGAATTGACAGTGGTATCATTTTTTCAAGACAGAAGTGGAACTCCCGGCAAGGGTCGCCGGCGTCGTTTTTTTGGCCGCAACCCGACCACGCCGCACTCCGGCCGGTCGTTTAGCAAAATGACGGACGGACCTTTTTTATCTCGCACAACCGCAATTTGTTGCCGGCGATCTCTGCTTGCGATACACGGCCCCGTTACGTACCCGAATACATTTAAAATTCCTATCCTATAAATATTTAGTTATTTCAATGTTGATGTCGATGCTTTTCCATTTCAAGTTCGACAAAGCGCCTTCGTCCTGCTAAGGACGAGGTCTGACCGCTGGCGCCGGCGCCCGCCGGCTATCGTCTTCATTTACTTAACAGCATTGCAGCAATAACGTGAACAACGTCAAAGGCAGGAATATTATAACACATTAAAAAGCATAAAAAGTAAATTTATCTCCGTTGTTTGATGCAAGCACACTCTGATATTCAACAAGAGAGATAAAACGTAAAAGTACGAAGAGCTCTGTACGCTGCTCTGCTGCGGATAATATACAACTTTGCTGTTGTGGATGCAAAATTCATCAGGTGTTTATGCCAATGCTTACTCTACAGAATACACGAACGTATCAGATCATTGATGGATAAAAGATACAACACTTACCTATTAATTTCTAAGAAAATTTAAAGCAGAAGGTGATTCGTTAAAATGAAGCCTCTCCCACACCGGCGCGTTTTTATCGCGTGATGATAACGCAAGCGTTTTTGAGATAATGCGTCTCGATTCCTTGCACACAGCTGCGTTTTTATCGTGCGATATTATTCTTATGTGTCGAGTTTTTATCGCGCGATATTAACGCAGGTGTATGTATAAGATTGCATGCGTCCTAATGGGCCTGCCACACACTCGACGAGTGGCATGGGAAGTAGCGAGGAAAGGAAGCAGAGTCGTAGTGTGGCAACATTACTCTCTTGCCGCACGTTATGCCCCTCGTCTTGCCCCCCCGCTTCCAATTTTGTCGCTTTTTTGCGCGCGAGTCAAAGGACCGGGAATACGAGCGCGGGTGGCTGGCCACATAATCTTGCGGTCGCAGTCCGCATCGAGCGCGAATGACATTGATATAATTAGCTTTACTATAAATGCAAAGCGCGCACGCTGCCACAGTTTCATCGTCCATTTTCCAACAAAGGCAAATGACAAGTGAGGAGCGTCGCGATTAATTGCGCGAGTAGAGCAGTGTGTGGGCAGAGAGGGAAACATCGCGGCAAATCGCGGCAGCGCGAGGAGCATAGCGATGAGCAGCGCAAGGAGCATAGTGTGGCGGCCGCATAATACAAAATGTTCTAAGAACACTTATCGCAATATCGCAGGACGGAGAAACGCGCGTTCTATATACTTCTACTGTGGCGTTATTATCGCAGCAGTGCCGTCCTAATACAAAATGTAGTGAAGACAGATATCGCAATAACGCTTGCGTTATTATCGCGCGATAAAAACGCGCCGGTGTGGGAGAGGCTTGAAGCTTTTACGAGCTAATAGTTAAACGAGTCAATAAAAACAAAAAACATCTTGTAATTACAAGACTTGAGCGGGTAGTTTTGTGAAAGGGCGTCTTATTTTTTTTAAAGTAACCTTGCGTCGGTTTCAACAATAGAACTCGGCTGTGTTGTCACAAGTTTCTGCTCGGTGAACTTTTTCAATTCATGTCATGTTTCATATTATTTTGTGCAAAAGAAAGCCGATCTTTTGACTTAACAAAGAAATTGCTGAACGCGTAAACTTACCCGCCAAGGTAGGTATCGAGTGAGCGCGCCGCTTCAATAAAATAAAAGTTTACGCACTCTATACCTACTTATTTTTTGCAAGTCATAAGCTTTATAACTTATGAAATTACCCTTATTGTAACTTTGTTATGTTATTTAGTATCGTGGAAGAACAAAACTGATTTCCTTTTTGTTAGGGGTTTTATTAGATGTTTGGAAAGTAATGAGGTTGTGTTCACTTTTTATTAATTTCCTGGTTCATTAGAAACGCCTACAAGAACTTTGATATTTATATCTTCTGTTGCTCAACAAAAGCTGTTGTTGTTATTTTCAGCGATAGAGTAGTGAGGTTCATAGTTTTATTCAGTCCAAGCGAATCAAAAACTTGTAATCTAGACACGCGGCAGTGTATCAAGCCAAGTTCAAGCCAAGAACTGGCGACGCAGCAGCCGTGTGTTATATTTAGTTTTTATCAAAATAATCTTCACCTCATTGAAGCTTGCTCGATATAAGTACATTGTTTGTATATACCTACAGTCTGGTTAGAAAGGGGGAGATAATAGTCTATTCTGAAATGTCAAGTTTTTGGGTTAATAGCATACACTTGTAAAACTCGTTTTTATATTGTGCGCCCACTATGATATGATATCAAAATATGTTATCTGGAATGTAAGAAAATGCTTAATGGACTTGAATTTTGTATTGTTCCCATGCCAACCGGTGAGGAATTTGATCCCCTCTTACCTTGAAATTGGCAAATACTTTTTAATTGAGAGGTACTCTACTGAATAGCGAAGTAAAAATAATACTCTGAGAATTTTTAAGGAAGGAAACGAAGGAACAAACAATACGGTTACGTCATACAAAACAAGACTTCGCCCCCAAATGTTTTTAAGATGAAAAAACTTCGTGGCTTTATTTCCGTTTTATTGTACAAGGCAAAGACAGACCGGAACGCAAACGATTTTTAGTGAATGTTACCAAGTGCAGCTTGAGACAGGAGTTTGCATTTCAGAAACTACGTGTTACAGCAATGTAAGCCGTTATCACGCCATTTCTTCGTGAGAAAGAGGTGTTTGATACAATGCTAGCCGCCGTGGTGTTTGATCGATGTTCACGCGTTGCTAAAGAAGTAAAACCAGAGGGTAGGTAAGCATTCAAATTGTTGGCTTTCGGAGCTTTTATTGTGCTAGATAATTGAGTACTTTTTCGTTGTTTTAAACGCGAAGAGATAAGGCATTTTTTTTTTTTTTGATTGTGGGTAATCATCCAATGACTTCTCCCGCTCTGGGTGTAGCGGAAGGGCGAGTCAGACTTTTACTAAACCCACCCCGTGTTCCTTCAGTTGCCTGTTGCCAAGGTCCCGGTATCCCTTTCGGACTAACCCGCAACCCTGGCAGGGAAGTGATAAGCCTGAAATAGTAGTTGTTTTGTACAGCTCTAGTTTAATATTTAGTGAAGTAAATAATTAATTTCCTGCTGATTCTTCTCCGTAGAATCAACATTGAAAACCAATTTAGTTTGTTTATTTTTCAGATTCTTTGTTTAGGTACATCGGGGGCTTAGATTGTTGTACCTAAGTGTCCATGAGAACAGCTTGTTGTTAAATAAACATTTTTTATTACTTTGACTTCATAATGACGTCCCGGTGAATTTTAAAGTCGTTTAAAGCATTTCGTTTATTAGTTATTATTAGATTTTTATGATCGACTATAAAATTGTTAATTGTAGGCTCCATATCTCCGGCTGGCTTTATATATTTTTGGACATCTGTGTTAGAGAAAATGGCAAAAGATACAATAAAGTAAACTAGATTTGTCTTCATTACTAAACACCCCTTCAATGGGATTCAAACTTCCCCTTTCAAGCCCAATGATATGCTCTGGGATCTTGTTAAATAAAATTGAGCAAGGTATAAAGCGGACGTAGGCAGATACGTTGATACGGTTCTATGGGTAAATAATAATATATATGTAAATAAATTCCATCGAACCGGGTTAAGGAATCAATTTGTAAAGCAGCAAAACAGAGGCAGATATGTGAGTAGGCGGCGTTTGACCTCCGTTAGCGGTCACGTCGAATGTTTTTGATTTTTTCTAACTTTTTCCATTTGCGGTTGGAAAATGTTTGTGCTTCAGTAAATTGGAACGGATTTAAAAGTCTATTAATCTATATTTTGTGTACTGACTGGACTAGAAAATATAATGTTTGGACCGTTTTATGAATTAATATAAACCATCAATCACGCGTTAAAATTTTATACCTATAATTAATCTGACTGTCTCTACAGATCCTTACATCCTAACTAATATTATAAATGCGAAAGTGAGTTTGTTTGTTTGTTACGCTTTCACGCTAAAATGGCGAACGGATTTGGATGAAATTTGGCACAGGGGTAAACCATGACCTGGAATAGGACATAGGATACTTTTTACCCCAATATTCCCACGGGATCGAGACTTACGCGGGTGAACCCGTGGGGCGCAGCTAGTAAATTATAAAACAAAGTCCTCCACCGTGTCTGTCTGTTGTCCTGTTCGCGATAAACTCAAAAACTACTGCACCGATTTTCATGCTGTTTTCACTAATGGATAGAGTGGTTCTCGAGGAAGGTTTTAGTATATAATAACCGACATCCACGCGAGCGAAGCCGCGGGCATCAGCTAGTAATATATAAATGACATAGTTATGAACATTGTACTTGAATACCTTCGGTGTGAAACCGTAACTTAATTCTGAACTAAAAGCAAACGTATTAAATATCCAAGTTCCTCAGTACAAATACATTTGTAATGATATACGAACGTAGATTTTGTATTTCGCTCGTTTGTAATGTAAATTTACCTTTCCTTAGTTAGTCGGCAGCGTACGGACGGGCAAAGTGAAGTAAATGGCCGACCGTAGCTGACGGTCGCTGTGTTCTGTGTAGCCTTGTTATTAACTTTTAATTAAAGTATCGAGATTTTGTAAGCCGGTTTAAAAAAAGATTTAATGAAACACCAAAATTGAGTGTAACAAATATGCAGATTCCATACGATGCTATTTTATAAAAGACTCAAAGTCTTATTTATTATGGGAATTGAAAAAGAAACCTAAAGTTTGTCTAGCGCCAAAAGAATAGAAGCTTCATATAGAACTGAAAATGGATACAGACACATAAATTCTCTAGAAGGTAAACCGTTCTACCGTAGAAAATTCTAGCGTCAGCTAAATAGGGCTAGCACAAGCACAAAGTCTCTCGAAGGAACGTACACCGCAAAGAGTCAATTTTCAAAAATGACGTCGTTAAAAAATAGTGGGGGAGCTAGTAACAGTTTTCAAGGGAACTCATTACCAAACTCCTTGAGGTACTATTTCGGGTGAAAGGACGACGGCGCAGCGGCGCGCCGAGATAGCACGCGCTTATGAGCGATATCGCGACAAACGAAGTGCGCTCGGGAGCTCGGGATCCGTCGGCCTGACTCAAGTGAACTCACTACCGACGAGCCTCAGACCGCTTGTTACCTACAAGATTTATCGGCCGCAGACGGATTTCTTGAATGTGTTCGGTGACTCTTTTGAATTGGTATGAGAGGAAGATTTCAGGCAGTTAACAATGAATTTTAAGGAACTTTTCACACTTGGTATCCTACTTCTACTTTACGTAAAACTTTCAAAAAGTACTTACAACCCTAAGTTCATATTGCAGTATACTGAGTATTGAAAAAGTTACTCATTGACTTTTCGAAAAACATGGTGACAACCTGAAAGTTTTAATCTAAAATCACCAACAAGCAGCTGGCTAAGAAAAGGCAAAAATGTTGTCTATATGTACAATGGAAAAAAGTTAGATAATTATTCATTCGTTTTCACTCCGTTTCTTGTGTTCGTATAAAGCATCAATCAGAATCGTAGCTACGAGCTACAGTGCGTAGCACTTGCTACGAGCCGCTACGCCGCTACGTAGCGGATTCTTCTACGATTGACATAAAGCGCGGCATATTTCCGTAGATGAAGATTTATCATACGGAAGCCAAATGTGTTGTTCCTACAAGCTTACAAACTTTGTGTTAACAGATTGTCTGTGGTATTGTGGTAATTAAACCCGTGTTATTACTATGTGAATTAGGAATAGCTACACGTGTATGTGGTAGACCTAGTACAACATGTGTAGCATGTTTCTGTTGATGTTACGGTACATTGACTGTTGCTTTGTTTAGGTTCGAGGAATCTAGTAACCTTTTGTTGGGTGACTCCGGTGACCCTAGATCATGATGTTTGTTCATCATGTTCGTTTCATTATGAGTACTTGAGTAGGTCGTCGCATCGGTAACAAGACGACGAGATGAGGTGAAGACTTGCATGCACGTTCATTTGTTTGAAAGAAAGTAAATTTTATTTGACCAAGGCTAAGGCCAGAGATGTGCGAGGATGCGTAGAGGGAGTGTTTGTAAAGAACCAATAGAATCGCTTCATTAACCTCGCCTCGGTCAGCACAGCTCTGGTGGAAACGGCTCAGCGGAGCTAGATTTTTGCGCATACAAAACAAGCGAGGGATGTGTGCGAGGGATGTGTATGAGGGATGTGTGCGAGTGATGTGTTGCGAGGAATGTGTGTTGAGAAGGATGTGTTGCGAGGATTGCGCATACTGTACCAGTCAGTCCATCCATCCTCGCACCACACATTAATGCGCATTTTTGCAGCTCCGCTACACATCCTCGTAGGCACATTTTCATAGCACAGCTTTGGTGGAAACCCGCACACATTTTCACAGCACAGCTAGACATCCTCCCACGACACATTTTCATCGCACATCTCTGGTGGAAACGCAGCCTTAGGCACTATACACAAAAAAAGTTTAGTTTGTTTTGCAAAAAATTTAAGAAATTTTGAATTTCATGGGCTACATTCAAAATCAATATAAAAAGTCATTTATTCATTAAAAAAATCATTTACATTACGCAACATAAATCTAATTATAAATGATAAACTAGGACCATCGAAGTAAAATAAATAAAACTGAAATACTAATAACATTAACAAAACCGAGATCAGCAAGACGACCAGTCACCACAAGCAGCATTGAAGCAATCACCTTAAGGAATAATGAATAAAATAAAGAAGAGTTTGACAAGTTATCAACTTCAAATTCCCAAAAATTGTATAACGAAAGCGAAACTATTTATAATTGTTGAATTTAGGCTCACAGAATCAAAAGTTAGATCCCGCGAATATTTAGAAAAAAAAAACCTAATAACTTTACAATTTACATAAGATAGGTTTTATTATATTACTTTTAAAATGTAAAATCTATTTCGGTACATCATGTAAGTACATGAACCAAGTAGTACTAACACATGAAACAGACAGAAGTTACCTTCACGTGAATCTATTTATATATTATTGACCCGCCCTTGCTTCGCCCAATTTTTACGACTTTACAAAACATCGAGATTTCTTAAGATTTCATTATGAATGTATTAAGTACACATAAACCTTCAGGAAAAAAATTATGGTTTTTATTTTTGTTCAGTTTACAAAAAATACTGTTTGCGGCCTCCTTTTGATCAAACAATGCCTGTGTTAAGAGACTCCGCTGTTCCATAGTACTGCATCAAAATCCATGGTGTTGTTTAGAAGAAAAGAACTAAGCGGTCACACAGGAAGACACGAACACCGGCTTTTTTTTATAGTATACTAGCTGCCGCCCGCGGCTTCGCCCGCGCGGTATGTCGATAAAAATTAGCCTATGATGTCCTTCCCCAGGGGTGCCATCTATTCTCATGGCGGCATGGAGTGTGCGATTGTCGCAACCCAGTGCTGGGCACGCCACAATTGAGGCAATAATTGCTCTTTGAGGAGTGGGTAGAGAGGCGCCACGGCGTCCTTACCTTCCGCCTGACGCAGGTCCTCACCGGACATGGCAGCTTCGAGAGGTTCCTGTTTCGGATAAAGCGGGAGGAAACGCCCTGGTGTCTACACTGTGTGGATCGCCCGGAGGACACGGTGGAGCACACGGTGGAGGTCTGCCCTGCTTGGGTGGAGCACCGTCGTGTCCTCTTGGAGGCGAATGGCGGCAATGACCTCTCGCGTTCGGCCCTGGTCCGGGCCATGGTACGGAGCGAGAGGGCATGGGAAGCCGTCACCTCCTTCTACGAAGCAGTAATGCTCGCGAAGGAGGAGGCGGAACGCGTGAGGGAGAGGCAAGGTATGCGCCCTCACGCCCCTAACCGCCGCCGAAGGAGACGCCCTCGGCGTCGGGAATCCCAGCCGGATTTCCGGCCACCGTAGGCGCGGGCTGGCGAACGGCGAGCATTGGGTAGTTCGCCAGCCGACATAGGCCCGGGTTGACGACGCGTCGTGTTCCACGTGCGCCTCAAAGAGATGTCAGCACACTTGATGGGGTCCATTAGGACCGATGCCTGCCAGGGAAAGTCTGAAAGGCATACCGGGAACTTGGTAATAGGCAACTGAAAGAACACGGGTGGTTTTAGAGTTCGTAAAAGTCTGACACTTCTCCCGCTCCACCCAGAGCAGGAGAAGTCATTTGATGATTTACCAACCCCAAAAAAAAAAGGGGTGCCATCTATCCGTTCACTGGTTTAGGCTTGAAAAGGTAACATACAGACAGATAGACAGACGGAGTTATTTTTATTTTCGAATTTATAATATTAGTACCTATGGATAGTATGGATTATAGAGATAGGCATGTGAGAAGAAAGTTAGAAATATCCGTTTATCTAATTGAAACTATTTTACGCTTGAGTTGAAAGTCTTGATTCTAAAGTTTACTAAGATCTTGTTTGTATGTAGTTGTTCGACGTTAAGGGAATTGTTCAAGATACTTTCTATTCATAGATAAGAGTAGGTTTCTTAACATATATGGACGTTATATACAGACAAACAGTATTTACATGGCGAATAAAGAACAATGGTCTTTGTAAAATCAATTGAGATAGCATAACATAACAAAAATATACGACGGATTTCAAATGATATTGTTGATATTAAGAATACATCTCCACGGACATACAGGGTGGTTATTTCTTTGTTCCGAAGATTTATTATAAGTATATTTGTGAGGCTGTTTTTCTATTAATTGGGACCGAAAAATCAGGCGGGAGATAAAACCTATCTAAAAGGGGAAAATAATACAAATAATAATAGGTACAGAATAAAACGATGTAACAACAACGAGACTTTAACTACAATCGGCTTAGATAGCTTTATGTACGATTTACTTTAAATGCTATTGTGTCAAGAAATCCGTTTTCTCAACTAAACGGAAATACTGTTTTCTAGGCCAGAGAGAAATATCGAATGCTACTTTCTCTTACTGGTTGGTACGTTTTCACCTTTTCAATTTATCAACGAAAAATGGAAAAAATCAAAATTAAAAGTAATTTATTTTAATTAGGCTGAGAATCAGCAATTTTCGAACGTCAAAATTTCATAAGACTGTCCTCCAAAACGCCCGCCCGTAACCATTGTCTAATTTCATAAGTGTTATATTCTTATGGGAAATAAATTTATATTTTCATATATAAGGTTGTGTTTAGATCACACAACAGATAAATTATCAACATAAATGTAACGGAAACAGTCAAAAATGTAACAAATTGTAATGAAACAGTTCTACATAATGAGCTTCACCACCAAAGTAACGTACACAGTTTAATTTTAAACAAAAGGGATATTCAAAATAACAACCGTCGGTTTGCGGTCTCGAGAAAATAGAGCCAGAAACAAATTGCAGCTCGACTAAGATAAAAAGGGCCCGTCATTTTGCTAAACGACGCGCAGTCCGAGGCAGTGCAAATAACAGTGAATTTACATCGATACTACACAGTTACAGTAGTACACAGTTAATTAATTTGACTACTAGATTTATTTCTATTTTGGTATTGTAATAAATACTAGTTTTAAGCTCAATCAACTTGACAAGCGCATCCCATACATTTCGGGCGAATAACGCTTCGCAAAATCAAATAAGTAAAAAATACAATAGACGTAAATGAATAATAGAGAGGTGAGGGTTTTTAAGACGCTTGAAGAATAGTTAAGCGGAATAGGTTACTAAATATATCTACGTCTATTGTATTTTATAATGGAATTCCGCAAAGTCACGCCTGAATCAATTAACTAAATTAGTTTTTTTTTTTAATTAAGTTGGTGTTGAGCGCAAACAAGGAAACCGTTGGCCTTAATTTTAACATAAACTTAGCTAAGTATGCGATTTTAATCGATTGACTACGGAACTACTATTATTATCTACTAATCTATGTTATAAAAATCGCTAAGTATCAGTAACCGCTAATCACGACGTTCCACCTATCACCAGTTTCAGTAACCGGTACATATTGTAGAGCAAACGGTGTTTCGGCGCAGTGTCAATATTCACTCCATGTTAGAAAAGTGGAACTTTTTTTTTTTTAACTCGCTCCTCGTGTCCACGTAGTGTTATTTTAAATGATTTTGCGCTGCACTGAAAACTTGTGTTACACAGGCTTTATTTGGTAATATGCTCCAGTTTTCATTGTAACTCATAAGCGTCACTACTAAATTAGCCAAAGATGTACTACGTTTGAAGATAATAATTATAATGGGGTACTGGTAGACTCCCTTATCGGCTCCGAGAGTTATAGTAATCGTTTCCCCGGTCTACAATTACGCAGATGATAAACAGCTGATAAACGCAACATTTATTTATTCACTGTTTGCTTAAAACTTAGATACTATAAAGTGGATTTATGCTAATTACCCGACTACGGCGAAGAAAAAAGGAGGGTTATGATTTTGACCGGTATGTATGTATGTATGTATGTATGTATGTATGTATGTATGTTCATCTGTTCCCTCCTATCTTCCAAACCACTTATCATAATTTGACAAATGAGGTATCGTTAGAAGCGTCGTGATTGTCCGCTGGATATAGGCTATGTGAAGTCACATTAAATTAAAAATGGCGCCCTGTAGAGGACATATAGTGAGGAACTTAAAAAAAAAAATGGTTTAATCGTACCATGTTGGGTATCAAATGAAAGGGCTTAATGAGCACATTTCAAAAATATATATATTATAACCCCAAAAGATTTAAAAAAAAATTAAGTAATAAAAACTAAAACCCAACTACGACTTAAAAGGTATAAACAAGACACCACAGACAGACAAATTAAAAATCCGGAGTCACACGTAATCTGTTCGATTTATGCCCAACACGTGTGACTCCGGATTTTAAGACGCTTTCTCTTACTGGTTGGTACGTTTTCACCTTTTCAATTTATCAACGAAAAATGGAAAAAATCAAAATCAAAAGTAATTTATTTTAATTAGGCTGAGAATCAGCAATTTTCGAACGTCAAAATTTCATAAGACTGTCCTCCAAAACGCCCGCCCGTAACCATTGTCTAATTTCATAAGTGTTATATTCTTATGGGAAATAAATTTATATTTTCATATATTAGGTTGTGTTTAGATCACACAACAGATAAATTATCAACATAAATGTAACGGAAACAGTCAAAAATGTAACAAATTGTAATGAAACAGTTCTACATAATGAGCTTCACCACCAAAGTAACGTACACAGTTTAATTTTAAACAAAAGGGATATTCAAAATAACAACCGTCGGTTTGCGGTCTCGAGAAAATAGAGCCAGAAACAAATTGCAGCTCGACTAAGATAAAAAGGGCCCGTCATTTTGCTAAACGACGCGCAGTCCGAGGCAGTGCAAATAACAGTGAATTTACATCGATACTACACAGTTACAGTAGTACACAGTTAATTAATTTGACTACTAGATTTATTTATATTTTGGTATTGTAATAAATACTAGTTTTAAGCTCAATAAACTTGACAAGCGCATCCCATACATTTCGGGCGAATAACGCTTCGCAAAATCAAATAAGTAAAAAATACAATAGACGTAAATGAATAATAGAGAGGTGAGGGTTTTTAAGACGCTTGAAGAATAGTTAAGCGGAATAGGTTACTAAATATATCTACGTCTATTGTATTTTATAATGGAATTCCGCAAAGTCACGCCTGAATCAATTAACTAAATTAGTTTTTTTTTAATTAAGTTGGTGTTGAGCGCAAACAAGGAAACCGTTGGCCTTAATTTTAACATAAACTTAGCTAAGTATGCGATTTTAATCGATTGACTACGGAACTACTATTATTATCTACTAATCTATGTTATAAAAATCGCTAAGTATCAGTAACCGCTAATTACGACGTTCCACCTATCACCAGTTTTAGTAACCGGTACATATTGTAGAGCAAACGGTGTTTCGGCGCAGTGTCAATATTCACTCCATGTTAGAAAAGTGGAACTTTTTTTTTTTTAACTCGCTCCTCGTGTCCACGTAGTGTTATTTTAAATGATTTTGCGCTGCACTGAAAACTTGTGTTACACAGGCTTTATTTGGTAATATGCTCCAGTTTTCATTGTAACTCATAAGCGTCACTACTAAATTAGCCAAAGATGTACTACGTTTGAAGATAATAATTATAATGGGGTACTGGTAGACTCCCTTATCGGCTCCGAGAGTTATAGTAATCGTTTCCCCGGTCTACAATTACGCAGATGATAAACAGCTGATAAACGCAACATTTATTTATTCACTGTTTGCTTAAAACTTAGATACTATAAAGTGGATTTATGCTAATTACCCGACTACGGCGAAGAAAAAAGGAGGGTTATGATTTTGACCGGTATGTATGTATGTATGTATGTATGTATGTATGTATGTTCATCTGTTCCCTCCTATCTTCCAAACCACTTATCATAATTTGACAAATGAGGTATCGTTAGAAGCGTCGTGATTGTCCGCTGGATATAGGCTATGTGAAGTCACATTAAATTAAAAATGGCGCCCTGTAGAGGACATATAGTGAGGAACTTAAAAAAAAAAATGGTTTAATCGTACCATGTTGGGTATCAAATGAAAGGGCTTAATGAGCACATTTCAAAAATATATATATTATAACCCCAAAAGATTTAAAAAAAAATTAAGTAATAAAAACTAAAACCCAACTACGACTTAAAAGGTATAAACAAGACACCACAGACAGACAAATTAAAAATCCGGAGTCACACGTAATCTGTTCGATTTATGCCCAACACGTGTGACTCCGGATTTTTAATTTGTCTGTCTGTGGTGTCTTGTTTATACCTTTTAAGTCGTAGTTGGGTTTTAGTTTTTATTACTTAATTTTTTTTTACGAATCAGTAGGCCGCGTGTCGCGACCGGCAGCAACGTAAAAAACATGAAAAGAAAAACGTAATGGTTTAAAGCTACCCAAATTAGATCACGTTGACGTTAATCTTCAAAAGTATTGGAGCGACTCTAATGAACTCTTTGACCGTAAAAAAAAGCTTATCTATTATGTATGCCATCAGTAATACTCTCCATTTATTGCAGCATTTGTTTTACTTATTCTAAATCTCTCCAATAAAACTGCTCCCAAAACTAAAAATATGCAAAGGTTTCGCATATTTCTCAGGGGGCAGACGCGACATGCGGCTGCGGCTCGACGTCCGATAAGTGATAAATCAGTAGCTATCACTTTATCATAGAATTAAAAGTTGTGCGAAACGTCGCGCTGTAAACTGTACAATAATATTTATTACTCAGATAAGTTCACGTAATGACAATTTATTTACTTCCAAGGGCTCGTTAACTGTTATCAAAACGTGCACAGCAGTCGCGCAACTCCGCCTGGAAGCTAGGATGAATGAAAAGCTCTTTCATCGTGCACACTCTTTGTCTATCCCCGAATTCATGTGTAAGCTGTCATGAGAGAGGCTCTGATGACGCCACAATAAAGTGCCGTACACTTGCTTGCAATATAAGGAAAAAAACGGACTATTTTCCGTAACCCCGTATATTTGTACTCAGCATGTGTAATATTGCTAGCTCAATGCATGTTTGACAGTAATTCAACGTGTGTAGTAGACGCCGCATGAGTATGAAATGTATTTGAGTTTGTTACAAAATGATATTAGTTGGGAAACATTTCGTTATTAAATATATTTTTTAGCATCGTGATTCATAATAATTTAAAAATGCGCCTGGCTACAAGTGCCTGCCATATTTTACATTATTCATAAACTTTTAAATTCGTTTGAGTCAAAGCGTGTCCCATTCTGTAGTCGCGGCTTTACATTTTCATTTTTAGGTTGCTTTACTTATATATAAATGTATTTTTCACGGGTATTTTAAATAAAAAAGGTTGTGATTATAGATTTGATATTTAATAATTGCAGATTTTTTTAGATTACCACACAAACATTTTTGTAGTCATAGTTTGGTTAAATATTCAGAAACAATAATGTAGTTTAATAATCTTATTAATAAACTATAACAGAATATTAAAAAGAAAATGTTCAACTATTTTCTCCACTGCACTGTATTGAAGAACGCTGTTTACTTTCAAAGGGTGGAAAATACGCCATATGCGTATTTAAAACGGAGTGAATAGAAAAAGTAAGTATCGGGGAGAACGACAGACATTGTGATGACATATACGAGGTAACGAGAGGTCAAAAGGACAGAAAATAGCCAAATATTCCGGAGACAATACCTACAACAAAAAATCGAGCTACACACATCTTGGCGGCACAAACTTAAATTCTGCCGAAGATATTCTTATGAAACATTGCCAATTAGACACCAAAAACTCAAATTTCAAAGATAAACAACTCAGTAGTCCTGCTAATTTATCTAGTTCAAGTTACTTTGAACAAGTGTAAGAAAGAATGGGTACGTACTGTTGAATAAATGAAATTGCTCAGCTGCTGCCGAGAAAACGCTCAGAGCTAAGTGAAGGAAGAGTAGCCAACATGATTAATTACAAAGTAAAATAAAAAGAATCATTTCTTTAGAGGTAATATGAAAGTGACTTCTACTGCACGCTTTAGACATAAAGCACTAAGTAAGTACGTATAAAGTTTTCTTTTGTGTGTGGCTGCAGTGTTCCCGTAGGCCTCATCTTGACTCTCCAAGGATGAATGCATCCTTAAGTAGAAGTTTTTTTTTCGTCGACTTCGTTGTTTTGCGTCTGGATGCCATGTCCAGATTTGAGATCTAATGTCGCGTAAACTATACACCTACTTTATAGTTGTAGCTGTAAAGTAGTTGTATAGTTCATTTGATATTGCGTAGTTATTGGGACAATAACTTGTTGATATTGATGCTATACGCTATAACATAGCAGTTAGTAGCCTTGTGTAAGTTCCGTCTTTAGTATTGGACACATTTGTGTTACGGGTCCTATGCCCAAGTTCTGTGGAGATAATTAAAGACGCGTGGCCTGGCATAATGAATAGCCCCGTTAATTTATGTTTCGATCTTATGAGTGGGACATTAAAAGATCCTCATGGGAAAGTGTTCCGTGATATAATTTAATTAACAAATGCATAAATTGGTGAGCCCCCAATTCGGACGGCTCCGCAAAATTGTACCAGATTTACATATTGTCTGTTTAGCTTTTATTTACGGCTCTCTGTTTGTTAATGTTTCAAAACAATTTAAATGTTTCTTTCATGACTTGTAAAATAAGTTATTTTAGCTCAAGTTTGTTGTGAATAATATTTATGAATCAAGCAGTTTATCAAGGAAATTGTACTCCAAGGCTAGTTCTGCAATATCTCTCAATGCTGTATGGTAGGTGTATTATTAATAGCATTGTTCAACGCTAAGATTATTTAGTATAACAGGCTGCAGGTGGCACTAAAACACTTCCCTTATAGTACTGCATAGATGAGATAATATATTCTGTAGATAAAACACAAAAGGGTAATTACTGTACTATACATCACATATATAGGTAGGTATACCTAAGAATGTAGGATATACGGTCGTCATTAATATAGATACCATCGTCCCAAAGGTTTTCTTGCCAGACCTTAATTCAAAATGATGTATTGTCTAACAAGATAGCTATTGTAAAACAAAATTAACTTGATATAAATAACTCCTCTAACGTATGGCTTTTTTTAATTAAATCGGAATTTAATTTACTTTTTTATTTATGCCTCAAAGTAATGAACGTGCATTCATTAAATCCATTTTTTGGGTAGAACTTTTGTTCTGTGATTAGCATATTACGCGACGTTGCGTTAGTCATTAAAATGCTTTAAAATAAACTGCAAGTCATAAAAAGAGGGAAACGGGTTAATATTTTTTAGCAAGGGTAATAGCTTCGGAGGGTCCATCAATAACGCTGTATAACGTAGGAACGTGTACGCATCCACCTACTGCTTGCCTCGTAAAAGAAAATCTTTGATGGATAGCACCACCCGTCATAATTTGTTTCCAGAATATTGTCTTATAAATTATTCAAACTTTTTAAAGCTTATTCAACCTTATTTGAGTACATCACTGTTGTTAATTCCAAGACGTGGAAGAATAATTAAAAATTTGCAGCCGGCCCGCTCCACTTTGAGATCACTAAGTAGTAAATTAACTTTCATAATTGCATACTTGTAATTTGCCGACTCGAAACCCGAGAAAACTAGTAGCTATCCGAGCGTGTTTAATTTGAAAATTCAATTACGATAAATAATACCATTTTTTCTAATAAAATTATACAGGTAACGAGAGCAAGTTTTATTCAGCCGCGTCGAAAGATACGCCAGATGTAAGAAGAGCTGCAATACGAACAAAGAGAAAAAATAAAAGGAGCGAAATAAAAGAGTGTCTCAGCCTATTTCAAATGTAAATCTCTGTCGTTGTAACGGGTCGGCTCTCCTGAAAAATAAGACGTAGGTCGGCGAGATTGTCGCTTCTTGCTTTCGTTGACTTGGAACATTTCTAAGACGACGTTCTCAAACCCTCTGTAGGATTTGCGACGAGTTTATGTGTCGTCCTGAGAGAGAAAAGTTAAACAATACACGGTAGATGTTTATGTGTAGGGGAAAGAATTGGTAGAGTTACTTATAGAGTGTCGTTGTGAGAGATATCACCCCGACTGTCGGAGCAGGTACCGTTTGCTTGCCGTGTATGTGAACGTTATGATTCAATTGCAAAAGAATATTTTCTCTATATTTTACAGGAATATTTTCTCTTTTTTTTATAAGTTATGTCACTGCAGCTGTAACGTGCCAATCTATCAAAGAGGCTTTAACAGCTGTTGTTGACCTGTATGTCAATCCCTATGTTCCGAACCGATTTTAATGTATGGTATGTCTTTAGATTCGTCTTTATTGCGCGAGTGTCACAGGGTATATCCTAAGTAACGAAAATAAAATTTTCTTACGTTTTTGCTATTTGCAGGTCGGTGTCAGCTTGTATTTCTATATTTATAAAAAATGAATCTATCTAATCTATAATCTATTTCCCTTGGTCATCACGCGTGAACGGCTGAACGGATTTGAATGAAATTTGGCACAGGGGTAGACCATGACCTGGAATAGGACATAGGATACTTTTTATCCCGATATTCCCACGGGATCGAGACTTACGTGGGTGAAACCACGGGGCGCAGCTAGTATGTTTATAAAATTGACATTCTATTGGTGTTTGTATACATTTTAACATGCATTACCACGTAAGTTCCTTTTTAGGTACAAGGCGAGGTACTTAAAACGCCATCAACATAATACATAAACATATTCCGAAGTTCAACACAAGACTACCAAGCCGATCCATCACCATTATCACACAACACTTCATAATAAGGCCGTGAAGCACTCACTATCGACAAGTAAAGTGCGCTTAGATATAATTTCTACTAGTGTTTACTGGGACATAATACCCGGATCGCTCGATAGATAAGTCTCGTAGAGTAGTTATCGGACCACAAGGGCAGTAAAAGCTAATTGGTGGGGCGGCCGTAACGGGCACAGCGTTAGCGGGCGTCGGGATTGGGAAAATTAACCTCTTCCGAGCGACCCAATTGGTGGACTATGATTAGTTTGTAATTTGTGACGGGCCTTTGCGAATTGTGGTCAATGTTCACGTTTTTGGTCTGTTAACCATTACGCTATAGTGATTTATGCAGACATGGTGGCTTATTAAATTATACCGCAATTTTCGTCTCGTGATGTTCATTTAATAATCGCTTCGCGTTTGTTGTTGGTATATTATTCTATTAGTTTTAATTTATTAATTTTATCATGAAATTTTGAAACCAAGATGGAGTTTATCGCCATTTTATGGTGCATGTACAAGTACCCAATAATTTTATGAAATGTACGATTTCTTTGACGAGTTCTTGACTATTGCTTAATATTAAGAGGAAAATTAGTGACTGTGGTGTAAAAGACTCGTGCTTCGTTTTAAGGGAATACATTATTAAGTGGTTCATATGCGAGGATTGTGCATAATTTAGAGGAAGATTAGCTTTTCTTGAGAGATTCCGAAAACCGGCGAAGGCATTAAGAAAATGTTAAGTAAGTAGAGGAGAGCACTTTATGATCCTACATAATTTATTTGAAATTAAGATAGTATTATCTTAAAATCTGTACTATTATAATAAGTGTGTAAAGTTACGGTTTCCTAGAAGAAAGGTGGCCGCCACATAACGGCCGCAATCAAGGTTGTCATGAAAATTATGGCAGCGGAGTTTGACTTTACGGTGTCAAAAAACTCTAGTAAAACACACCAACTTGAATAAATAACGTTTCAGTGCCGTCACTCGCCTGCAATTTGCGAACGATATGTATCGATATTTTTTGTTGCACATGCCATGTTTTTTCTATGCATCACTCTAAGGTAGAAAATGCATTAGGCCTTTGATTATATATGTCTAGATAGAGTTTCGCGCTGCAAAAGATTTAAAACCAACAAGCTAACTTTGTTATGCTGGTGAGTCTTACACTCGCGCCACGTCATTGTCTTGTCATTGAGCTTTTCTAGTGTGCGTGTATTTAGCGGCTAACAGTTGGACGTAATTTTTTCGACGAGTTCACAGCTTTGACAGTCTATCTAGTCATATTTATAACTTTGTCCGCCTTTGTATTTAAAAAATTAAATATGGACACGTATGCAGTGTTTTAGTAAAACAAAACCCGCCTTGTCTCATGCAGTAGCAACATACGACGGGTGAATACCTAATTAGTGTAGGATTATAATTTCACTCGCTCAACTGAAATAAAATAATTTAATTTAGTGTGGGTGTTACATAAGTATACATATTTTACACAAAATAAGTAATGGAAATGAAGAAATAAGATTTTTTCAAATCTATGAAGCAATGGATAAGGAATATACTTCGAACCCTCTGATTGTGATTGAAAACGTGTTACGCAATAGGGATACGGGTCTGCTTTTAAAAATGCAGGCAGTGCAGGAAAATTCATTACAGCATGTTGCTAATGGGAGGCCTATGTTCATCAGTGGACATATTTTTGCTGAGATAATTTAAAAATCATGAAACAATTTTTTAGAGCCGCGTATAAAAACGCACCGGACCTACCGTTGCGTTTTTATATTTTTTTTATACGGCTACCTTTGTACCTATTTATTACTGTGGCAGCTGCCACATTGACACCTTCTTTATAATATCGGAACACAAGTTAACATAATTAAACACATTTGATTTGATTTGTTCCTGGTAATCCCTCCAACTTAGCGGTTTCCCTCTAAAGTGGAATGGTGGTGGCGTCCAAACTCAAAACCAGTTTGTCAAGTTGCCAGTCAGACGGCCTAGCCTATTCAGGTTATTACAGCTTTCATACTCTTCTCGATACTATTGACATGATGACTCATGAGTGTCTCCAATTATATTTGTTCATATCTATATTCTGGACTCGCTCGCTCTAGGGTCTAATATAGACATTACTATGCCTGTGAGCATAATAACGAGGAGTATCTAAGACTATTCGATCGTCTAGGGTTATATTAAGATAATAATTATATATCTCGTCTATTGCTGTGGATGAGTCCTTTATTTACATCTATTATGGGTTACTTGTGTTCAGAAATGTTTGAATGGTCTTGGGGGTTGTCAATCATCAGACTTCATGAATCATTGCATTGGTGAAGACAGTATGTCGTTATTGAGAATACTTATTACAGTGCCTTCATTGATGATGATGAGTATGATGACCGTTAGATCATCCGTTCTATTATCCAAACTTAGTTGTCTTAAATGACATCCATGGTTAGGTTTAACGTGCCTCGTTTCTAAACGGTAACTCAGCTGCAACAACAATTAAACACAGCATTATAATATTACAAAGACCAGTAAACGCTTAATAAAATATTCTTTAATGGCAGTTTCGAGTCCAAGTAGAAGTTTATCGTCGATTGAATCGCGTCGCTGCAAAGATAATAATCCCGAGGAGAGGAGGCTTAACTCAGCATCGGCTGTACTTAAGCATTTTTACGCTCTATAAATTAAATCACCACGCCTTTGTATACATAGGCAGGTTCATTGTTTCGGGCAATTTTCGAAAGTGTACAAAACACAAACGGAATATCAGATTTTGTAAATAACTACAAAACGGTAAAACGTTCAGACTTTTAGGTCTTTTATTTATTTTTTTACGTGATACAGTTACCTACATTTATGTAAATCAACAAAGGGTGGGTACCTAACCTATCTAGGTACGTACGTATTTTATTTAATCTTCATAAAGCTACTATTTTTCTACTATTTTTAACACACTTTGAGCTTCACTTGTAACGAGCGATGTAATAAAATCTTGGAAGTAAATTTTAACCTACTCTAATATCGTATCGAAATTAAACTTTGTTATTCTGAGCCACAACTGCTGCCTTCAAGGTTCATCATCTGCCTAGCCGTTTCCCAACTGTGTTGGGGTCGGTTTTCAGTCTAACCGGACCTGCCTTCAAGGTTAATAAACGATTTATCTATGACGTCATCCAACATTCTGTTTTGCTCTTTTCATAACATTTCCATCTTCTATATCTGGTATATCTACAGGAGCCTTTCGTTAGTTACTGTTTAAGTTTAAAACTGAAAATAAACGATAAACAGATACTGAAAATGCTTTTGATCGCGCACAAGTTTCAAAAGTTGACTTAGTAAAAGGGTTACTGTAATATGACACCGCGATACGCTGTGAACTTTTCACTTCTATATGTACTTATAAAAGTTGACAGGGCTTGTGGCTAAGTAATAACAGCCGCACGGGTGGATCGACCAGGTTAAGGTATGCTTGCCGCGGTTGGTCCGATGGGTGACCATCTTTACATATCAACTCCTCCCCTCCATGCCTCGGAAAGCACGTAAAGCCGTTGGTCCTGGCTGCCATTTGTAGATCTTTAACAGTTAAGTTACGGGTTGTCAGAAGTCAGAAAGTCTGACAACCAGTCTTACCAAGGCGTATCGTATTACCCAGTAACTGGGTTGTGGAGGTCAGATAGGCAGTCGCTCCATGTAAAACACTGGTATTCAGCTGCATCCGGTTAGACTTGAAGCCAACCCCAACATGGTTGGGAAAAGATTAGGCAGATGATGAATAAAAATTAACAGATTATCTTCTTATTTACTTATTTATTTCAAATAAACGAATTACTTAGAAAGTTGAAGCTGTTTGCCGTTTTCCCATTCCAATGCATTGGTTCCGTTCCAATGGTTTCTATGGAGAAGAACGGGCAAGAAATGTAAAACTTCAATGTATACTCAACTTACGCAAACTAAGCTATTCTTGTTTTAAAGTTAAAGCCATATAAAGTAAGCTGGAACATCCAGTCGAATAACTTACCTCCCCCCAGTTAACCACAGGAAAATATTTTATATCTAGTATTCTTGGTACCGTCTCAACTTACAGAATCTCTACAATATGGATTTCTCTTTCAAATTCTGTTAGTAACGGTTCCGGGAGATGCCTAATGAAGTAAGCGTCGTAAGTGAGCTGACTTGTACCACATAGATAACAAAGGAACGACTACAAAGTACATTTCCGTCTTGTTAGGTACCTACAAAGCGGAATTATTCAAGAAGTCCTAAAGGAGTCGAAGGGACTCACTAGGATGACTCAATTGTGGAACAGAGTGAGAACCGACGAGGGTCTGGGGGCTTTTTACGGCCTATATTATTGAGCTATAAACCATAAAAGCTCTTCGCTTTATAAACGCTAAAACAAAACACGGGCGACCGCATATTTCTTGTTTATTCACTCCGACTACATTATGTCCCGCAATGAACTGGAGTGAGATTTTACGAAGCACTTTTAATTTTCTCGGAGGAGGAAAAATGGTGTGTCCATCGCTGAAATGTATTTAAACTAGCCAAACGGGCCGCGCTGCTGGCGTAAACGAAAATACAATTACAAAAAATGTATAGTTGGGGTTTCTGGAGACGACTTTGTTCTTTACTCAAGTTTAAAAAGTATTCCGCAGTACTCTCCTTCCCTTCGTACTTTTAAACCGTATACAGAGATTGTACGCCCGAGTGTATAATTACTTTGCGCAACTTTTCTGTTTCCCTCGAAATTTATGTTGTGCGTTGATGAGTTAGACAAGACAAACGGTTTTATGTGTTAGATAAACTGCAACTTCCCGTACACCATGTGTCACGTTTGCGAGCCCTATTAATCTTTATATGAACGGTGCCCGACTGTGCGCCATTCTCACATACAACCAACAAATCTGTAAGCCCATAATCCGGTTGATGGAATAATTAGAATGTATCTTCCAAGCCAAAAGACTATTTACAAAACCGCTAGGTTTGTAATCCCTGGAGGATAAGTAGAGTACTTTCGTATACAAAGTGAGTCAATGGCAAGTCTTGACGCGATATGGGGTAGATCTATGGATAGTAAAGGCTACGACTATCAACAAGGAAATTCCTCTAGATTAGGTCTTTAAAACGCAAAAGTAATTGATAAATCTTCTGTATTTTACTTTAGGTTAAGTATTGGATGAGCAAGATCTTGGTATCGCTCCTTTTTAGTGACAAGAATTCTCCTATAATTTGATAATACTGTCATTAGCGAATGTTTATTTTTTAACGTAATCGAAACTACCTACAATAAATAATAATAAGCCATTCACTTTTGAAGTAAAAAATGTTCGACTTTTTGTTTGTGCGAGATAAATACATAGTTATTTTCTGTTGAACGATGGGAGATTAAGGAAACATAAGTTGGCCCAGGAAGAATATAAAATGTATTTCAATAAAAGTAATTTCACAGTAACAGTCGATTTAAATAAATAATAAATCCATTTAAACTGATTGATGTGCTGAAATCGCTTTTAAGCTTTAACGCTTCAGATTAAACGTGAAACATTGGCAACAGACGAGCATACAGCATGTAACAAAAACTCTGTCCGATCCGTGAGCGTTGGGGCGCATAAGGTCGTTGGTCGCATAAGTGGGTTGCAAATTGTCAAAAGACCAGAATGTCAAAAGCGTAGTAAGAATCATACTGAGAGTCTATATAGGTGGTTTTCTTTTAGAAAAAAGGAAAAAAAAGTTCGCCGCATTTTTTTCAATGGGAATTTTACTGGGTTATTACATGGGGCACGGGCGGCCGTCGTTTAGTGGTCAACAAGTCATAACTTATGACCTCTGTAGAAAATGTACTAATTTATAATGAAATTGGGGTAATTTTGGTACTAAAAACGTGAATTTCAAATTGCAATAACTTTTTTTATTTTCAATAATATATTTTTTTCGGGTAATATTATTGCAGTACCTATGTGCCCCTTTCGGATCGGACAGGGTTTTTTTTTACATGTTGTATACAATGTGGAGACGACAATACAACAATAAATGAAAACACTGGCAATACTAATATATAGCATAATAGTATTTTGGAACTGCCAAATAAATCCTAACATCGAAATTAAAAAAGTCATTTTTTTAAACAAACTAAATAGTGATGGTTCGACTATGGGGTTTGCCGATCTTTGACTATCTATCATAACTAAACTATTGGACATATTTGATTAATCTTTTGTATGTAGACCGAGAACGTCATTAAATATACGGAGTTTCATTTTTTGTTGTATTATCGTCTCCATCTTGTATACCTAATTTGCTGAAACATTATAGTTCTTTGAAAAACGGGAAGCAACACTTTTCTGCACCAAACTGACGTAGATTTTATAAATCTCAAGTGGCAGCAAAAGTAAATTTAATAACAGGGGCAATGTTAAATTATTACAAACCCATTTCTCGACCACGGCTGTGTAGCGGTTAAAAATAGGGTTAGCCGGTATTTTTGTATAAGTGGATGGTTGGGTATCCCTGTAAAATGTGTGCCTACCATACATTGTCCATCTCCTGTAGACTAGAACAACATAAAGTCTGTTTTTAAATCTCGTAGGCTAATTTTACATTTCAAGTAAATGTTGTTTGTTTTTTTCAATTTGGAGTTTAACATTTGCACCTGTCAATAGTCTAAGAGATTAAACACATACTTTAGGTACCTGTAGGTACATAATCATCATGTCATTAATCACCACGCTTAGTAATCACCAATCCTGGTGATAATGGAGTAGTTATTTATCGATCGTTGATTGAAATGTTATAGTGTTAACCAAGTTGGTGTTTACAATCTTAAAGTAAGTAAGTATCAAAAAGAAACAATTTCTATCCATAGATATGGTGAATTTTTCGTATCCTTTTTGTTTCAAAAACTTTTCCCAGATAAAGAATAAAATATACATTGTATGTCTCACAACTTTGAAATTTTGATTCTTTAGAAGATCTTCGAATAAATCCAAACTGGATGTTTCTGTTGTCTGCCTTTGTCTGACTAAGGGGTCTGCAGACGACAGACTTTATGCACGTACGATTATTGTTCACTGATTCTGATAATGATCATATTTTTCTTTCGTAAGTTCTAAGCGTTCGGTTGCTAGTCAAAACATGTTACTGGCTGTCTTTCCACCAATTTTTTTACGAATCTTTGTGTGAATCGTGTCATTTGCGTTACTAATATTACATTAATAGTTATGCATAGTAAAACTATCACCGACTAAAGTTAGAACTAAACCATTGTCTATCGTCTGAGGTCCACCTTATAAATGTCAATTTTAAGAAATAGGTCAGTCTGGCTCTCAGCTACGATCCAGCCATTATTTGTTGTTGCAATGTATTAAATATAAATAGGATGCGCTAGCTTCTCCTTCTAGCTCTTAATACTATTGATCCACTAAACTTTTGTTCAATAGAAAATAAGGCAGCAGAACCGACAGTTACTGAAATACAATATCTACGAGTAGGGCTACAACGATAGGTAATACCAGAATGTTGTGGTAGCTAACTTATTATATTAATACTAGCTGCACCCCGCGGTTTCACCCGCGTAAATCTCGATCCCGTGAGAATATCTAGATAAAAAGTATCCTATGTCCTAACCCAAGTCAAGGTCTACCCATGTGCCATGTGCCATCCAAATCAGTTCAGTCGTTTTAGCATGAAAGCTTAACAAAGAAACAAATCCACTTTCGCATTTATAATATTTTAATTAGGATGTACATTGCAAACACAGGTAAAAACTTTATTATTTATTTAACCATTTATGTACAGTCACGGACTTTAATTGATGAGCCACCTTCAAACTTTTCAATTTTGCAGTTTCATACATTCACGAGATTACACGATTAAACACGAACTCAAATCGCAAGCTAGTATACAAGATGACAAATAAATTACTTTCATACATTCACGAGATTACACGATTATACACGAATTCAAATCGCAAGCTCGTAAACAAGGTGACAAATAAATTACTTTTAATCGGAAATATCCATAGAGGTTGACTAATAAGTTCTCAATGATAAAAATAAATACAATGTTGCATTAAGTTTATCCAATCTATTTGATGGGTGCGCCAAAGTTCACCTAAATTTTCAACTCCGATAATTGGAAATCCGAAAATGTTCTTCCTAACATTTTTCATCCTAACAATCACAATTCCTAACTACTCTGTCTCTAATGTTCATAATTCCGAAGCATTCAATTTCATAATGTCAGTAGCAATAAACATCTATTATACTTTTATTTGTTTTCCTATATTTTCTCAACATAACCATCTTTTACACTATTATTCAAAGTCATATCTTTTTGTGTAGATTTCCTTTTATTCATAATAATCAGTATTATATACATTAATTTTGCGTAAATATAAGGCTAAAAGAGTCTTGGTGTTTTTTGTCTCCGACTAACCGTTTGTCGTAAAAACGTTGTGGAAGGGAACCATAGGTTAGGTTAGGTTAGAACTGTGACCAACTACGCACGAGCCGAGCGAGCGAAGCGAGCGTGTCGCGGCAGCGGCCGGCGAAGTGCCAGAACCGAATCGGTCCTAGACGACACTCTGACCTTCTGAATATGAGTGTTTAGGGATAAAAGCGTTATGATAAAAAACAGTAGGATTTTAAATATATTTACATTAATGATATTATTCATTACAATTTTTGGAAACATGAGTGTTATGAACATCGCCGGTAGCACTACAAATAGTATGAAGGAAAACTTTAGGATGAAAAATTTTAGGAAGAGTGATCATTCGGATTACAAATCATTAGGAAGAACAATTTCGGGTAAAGAACTTTAGGTGAGCCAATATGGACCCCTATTTGATACCGACCTCCTTTGAATCATAGCTCATTAACTCGATAATTATGAAAACATAACTGAAGACAGTGACAGTTGAAATATCAAGATGACAAATAAATTACTTTTAATCGGAAATAGTCTTATCCATAGAGGTTGACTAATAAGTTCTCAATGATAAAAATAAATACAATGTTGCATTAAGTTTATCCAATCTATTTGATACCGACCTCCTTTGAATCATAGCTCATTAACTCGATAATTATGAAAACATAACTGAAGACAGTGACAGTTGAAATATCAAGATGACTAATAAATTACTTTTAATCGGAAATAGTCTCATCCATAGAGGTTGACTAATAAGTTCTTAATGATAAAAATAAATACAATGTTGCATTAAGTTTATCCAATCTATTTGATACTGATCTCCTTTGAATCATAGTTCATTAACTCAATAATTCTGAAAACTTAACTGAAGACAGTGACAGTTGAAATATCGATGTCAGAGAATTTCTCCGTACGCTTACGTTACTATGCAACAATAACCTAGCAACAATTGTTTATCGTTGCTAGGTTACTGTTGCCAGACCTGCAATTGGTTGACTTTGAGTAGTCACTGCTGTTAAGTTTGTAGTTCTGCTCTCAGGTTAGCCAACCGGTAAAGATATGAAATATAATTTTCTTCTTTTATTACGAAGACATATGACTTTGCGTGTCGGGAACCGAATAAACCCGATTTGCATTACACGGCTAAAATGCGAACAGTGCCAGGTGGCTCATCAATTAAAGTCCGTGACTGTACACACAATAAAAAACAGACAAGAACAAAAGAACTGAAAAATACGTACTTCTAAAAGTGATGCTTATTTCTAAAGAAATCTCTTCCAGCATAGGTACCTGCGAACCTGCGATATACTAATCGATCGATTTACTAAGATTATAATGCGAATATTAAATTTTATTTTTTATTTTTTGGGTGGCTAATCATCAAATGACTTCTCCCGCTCTGGGCGGAGCGGAAGGGCGTGTCAGACTCTTACTGACTAAAACCCACCCGTGTTCCTTCAGTTGCCTGTTGCCAGGGTCCCGGTATCCCTTTCGGACTATACCGCAACCCTGGCAGGCATCGGTCCTAACGGACCCCGTCAGGTGTGCTGACATCTCTTTGAGGCGCGCGTGGAACACGACGCGCCATCGACCCGGGCCTGGTCCTTATCGGACGGCGAGCTACCCATTGCTCGCCGTCCGCAAGCCCGCGCCTATGTTGGCCGGGAATCCGCCTGGGATTCCCGACGCCCAGGGTGTCTCCAGCGGCGGTGGTTAGGGGAGTGAGGACGCCGTGGCGCCTCTCTAGCCACTCCTCAAAGAGGGGACTTATCGCCGCAATTGTGGCGTGCCCAGCACTGGGTTGCGACAATCGCACTCTCCATGCCGCCATGAGATCCTGCCGGAGCTCTGTCCGCTGTGCCGCGATTTCTCGCGGCAGCGGAGTTACGCCCCGGCGCTTCATCTCCTCGCGCCACTCCCAGATGTGCGCGAGGACCTTCGCCTCCAGATCCCATGGCGGTAATCCGGCAAGGAGGCTCGCCGCCTCACGGAACTGCCCCCCTGAACATCCAATCCAGGGGGCCTATCACCACCGCTTACAGCAGTTTTATTTTAATATTACTTCAATGTAGGAAAGAGATGAAGCTCTACAGGACGTATAGCTCCATCTCTTTCCCCCTGACTGAATATCTACTACCACTTAAATTTTAAACGCGCATCTGTAAAAATCTTTATTTTTAGTATTGCAGCTTAGAATAAACATAAAACAAGACGTTTGTTGTAAACTAGGTATATTAAATAAATAAATAAATAAAATAATGAAACAAACAATATTAAACTACCACTGGTATAACAATATAAAAATATTCTATAGCTAACTATTAAAAAACAAAATTATTTTATCTCTTACTGCAACTTTCGAAACACACAAGAAAAAGACTTAATAACATTCGAAAACCTTTCGTACGGAACCCTAGAAAATATAGTATGCTATATGTGTTTTTAAAACAAACAGTATGTTCCATTTATTTGTTCCGTCACACATTTTAACATACGTATAAAATATGTGTACATTTAGCTTCAACAGTGGATTGTGAAGTGTTTTTGTTTTTCGCACAGCCATTATGGACAAACTATTAATATTCATAGTGAATTGTACAACTTATTCATGTCTTCGAAGAATTAACAAAGTTATCCCAGCCCTAGGGAAGACACCATTAATAATCGCTTCCTCACCTTTGACAGGGCATTAGTGCTCATTCAGTATTCGTGCCGAGTAGACAGTACAATTACAATTTTTTAGTATGATTAAAAATTCTTTGATGTTACAAGAGTGCAGGTTCGCTCTAATTTGGTTGGCGCTAACGACGCCAATTTTATTTGTCCCGTCCATATTACGGTATTGTATCGAGTTTTTGCCACGTTGTCAATTATGTCACACAAGTTCTCCGAGTACCTACCAGTCAGCCTCATTATTTCACAGCGCACGAAAAGTAAATAAGCCAATTACATTTATTAAAAGGGTACTTGTGAATACATACTAAATAATGTGGAATTAACTGAAACATTGTACAAAGGTACAATTTTTCGAGTGAACATAAATGACGAATCAATTTTAACAAAATTGAACGAGTGTATGATAGGTTAAAAAAATGAATGGTTTCCATTGAATGGTTTCACAATTTAATCAACAACAATCTTTACTAATATTATAAATGCGAAAGTAACTCTGTCTGTCTGTCTGTCGCGCTTTCACGCCAAAACGACTGAACCGATTTAAATAAAGTTTGGTACACAGATAGTTCAGAGCCTGAGAAAGGACATAGGCCACTTTTTATCGACGTACCACGCGGGCGAAGCCGCGGGCGGAAGCTAGTAATAAATAATAGTTATGCGAATTGGATATTAAGTATACGAACTTTTACGTAAGATATGCATAACTATAAAGTGGCTAAGTAATAACAGCCGCACGGGGTTAAGCTACGCTTGCCGGGGTTGGTCCTTGGATGTGTGGCCATCTTTACATACCGAGACTCCTCCTTGCCTCGGAAAGTACGTTAAGCCGTTGGTCCCGGCTGTCATTCGTGGATCTTTCACAGTCGTTATGGGTCGTCAGAAGCCCGAAAGTATGACCACCAGTCCTACCAAGGGGTATCGTATTACCCAGTTACTGGGCTGTGGAGGTCCGATAGGCAGTCGCTCCATGTAAAATACTGGTATTCAGCTGCATCCGGTTAGACTGGAAGCCGACCCCAACTTGGTTGGGAAAAGGCTAGGCAGATGATGACGCATAATGCAGGCGTTTACTACTAAAAACCTATTTAGATCAAACTTGATGACAAGTTTACCGAGATAATGAAGTAATAACGAATCTATCTGGTTTCTGTAACCGGGATCATGGTTCAGACGCCATTAATTTATTGTTCCTCATCAATAGTATTCTTACATATCCTTACATATTATAAAACATTACCCTCCTTCTGGGGCAGTCGGGTAAAAACAAAGTCCTCTGCCGTGTCTGTCTGTCGTCCTGTTCGCGAAAACTCAAAAACTTTGCACCGATTTTCATGCTGTTTTCACCAATGGATAGATTGGTTCTCGAGGAAGGTTTTACTATAGAATAACCGACATCCACGCGGGCGAAGCCGCGGGTATCGGCTAGTAAATAAATAAATGGTTTCACAATTTGTATGAAATGAATGTGTTTTTGATTTCCGATTTACTCAAACTCAACTCAAACTCAAAGCATTTATTTCAATTAAACCATTTACAGGCACTTTTGAATTGTCAAGGAGTCGGTCAGTCAGAAATATGAAGCTAGTTGCCCATTCCAAAGCGTAGTAGGTACCTATGGAGAAGAACGGGCAAGAAACTCCACGGACACTCTTATAAATCAAAATATTGTTACAAAATATTGGTTACATCATTTATGTTGAAATTATACATGTGAGAACAATGTAGAAAGCACGTTAAAAGCGTCCGCAATTATAACAAACAAATCAAAAATTAAAATAAGCCATGGCAGCTAAGAGATGACCAGTCACAACTGACGGCGCCCGTTCACGAACATGACGCATGGATCAGCACCATTCAGCTCAACCATTTTGAAGGGAGCTAAATGATCCAACACACGCGCCACCATCAGCGAGACATTTGAGTGAGCATGACATTCCCAGCCGCCAGGGCACATTCAAGTCAATTAAAGACAAATTACCCGGTAAATGGCTCTATAGTACATACTACTCACACCTGTGCTATGCAGTTATATAATACAAAGGAAATTGAGTTTATACAATGCAAAGATGGTCTTACAATCTTCAGCAGCTCCAACATTATTTTCGAATGTTAATTAGTTAGTTGTGGTTGTGGTCTTCAAAGTATGAAATTAAAAAGACATACCTAAGTAGTTAAGTAGTGATTATTTGGATAAAAACAATACCATAACGTTAGTGTAAAATTGTTGATACCATATCGCCCAGCGCGTGCCTACTGCGTGCATGGGCAAGTCACAATTCACAGTCGAGTCGCTGCCACGTGCTCGTTGTTGCCACTTTTACAGGTCAGTAAACTAATAGTTATTATTATCAAGGATGGTTAATTTTATTTTATTCTAACCGCTGTATTATTGAATGTGGCAATCTCATGGCCACTCTGTATACCTACCTATTTCGTAATTAGTCAAAAACCGAACATAAATCATATCAAATACAGAAGCTTTTTGATATACTATAGATATCGATCTCTTATTATGCCTTTAATTTCGGCGTGCAAATATTTAAGTAGGCACATCAACAAAATTAGGAACTGAAATACCAAACGCTGGAACTTTGGACAAGTTCAGTTAAATTGGCGGGTCTGCCGCCAATTTAAATGATATACCATCAAAAATTTGTTTTTGAGTTGTTACTTTACACCACCCACATCAAGACAGGTATATACACTGATAAAAACAAATGCATTGCAAAATAATATAACGTGCAATGCATTCCATGATAAATCATTTTGCATAACTTGCAAAACGATTGCTTTTAAAATATTACTTATTCCACGTATATCTTTAAACAAACTAAATGCATTCACATGTAAAACATAAAATCAATAGAAAGTAAATAGCTAAAGTAGTCTGTGATATATTGTATACGTGAATAAGAGAAAATGCACAAACAATAAAATAAATTGAATGAGTATAATATTCCTCACAGGATTTCTGCAAGAGACATTTCTCGCTTGACGAGCAAAATTGCAATAAGAGTGAGAAAAACAAGTCGTATGTGGGAATTTAATAAGTGGTGAGACATTTTGATGTTCAAGATTTTCCACAGTAGGTACTTAATATATTCAAATTGACGTGGAGGAATTCCACCAAATTCGATTTGGTATTCAGAATTGCTCCATTCGAGTCCAATAGTACAAGAATAATGTACTATTGGACTAGAATGAAGCCCTTGAACTGATGCGCTAATGACGTTGCACATCAATACAAAAAAGTTAGCTCCATTTTAATAACACCTTGTACAAAGTCAACTTCGACTTTGAACTACGTTAAAGGTGAAAATTATTCGAATTCTATTAACGAATTTTATTCTTTACACCTTGTTTATTTTTGCGCTGAAGAAATGAATTAAAGATGCCAATTTGTTTATTTATTACAAACCAACTTTTATTTAAAGTGTGTTTTTTTTTTCACCACGCATGCCTGTCTTAAAGTTTTTTATTTACTTTTAGTGCCACTTACAAATTGAAGGCTTCGATTTGATTTATTTGAATAATTAAAACCGAAATTCTAATTTTAGATCATCTAAAGATGTTTTTCGTTAGACAATTATTTATAACCGACGATTTATCAATTACAATTTCATAATGTTATTCAAACGATAATCGTTGGAAAAAGTGGTGAGATATAAAGCTGAATCCTTATAAATCCTAATTCACTTGAGTGAGTGATTGTGTAAGAATTTAACTAGCACCCTAATTGCGTAACACACTTTCAATCACAATCCGAGAGTTTTGAAGGATAATATTGCTATTCCATTGCAGGTTTGAACAATTCATCTGCTCTACAACGTAAATAATGCAATGAAATAGCTTAAAAAGGTCACTTTAGCAGAATCATAATAGGTAAAATGTCACAAACTGACAATTCATATTATGATCTGCGGGCAATTACAAAATAATTCATCTGTTTGACAGTTTTCTGAGGCGATTCGTAAAATGGTCCACAAATTATGAATTGCTTTTGTGTTCAATTAGAGGAATTGCTAATGACAGCTGGGGATTCCGGAAATGAATCGCTTTTAGAGGAATTGCTAATGTAACTGTTTTATTCCCCCTGAACTGAATCGAATGTAAAAAGAACTTGGGTGAACTGTCAAAATGAAACCCATTGCGATTAATTGTCATATTATGTGTGTTACGCAATTACCCCACTGAACAAGGTTTATTTTCTTACCGCCTGACAAAACGTTATGTAACTATACAGGCGCTATACAACGTTTATTAGTAAGGCGGTTAGCAGATATTTTTGGAACAGATTATACCTATTTTTACAGCGTTTTTGACACAGTTTTTGGAAACATTTTCTCCTTTTGAACTCACCCACTGAACCTTGTTAGTTAACTACCTATTAGTAGTGATGGTGATTCGCAATATCTAGAATAGTCATCACTACTAATAGGTAGTTAACTAACAAGGTTCAGTGGGTGAGTTCATTGCTAATATCGAGCAATTCGGCAACAGTTCCACACCGGACGTCGAGCGAGTCCTGGCTTCGATGAATTCACATTTTTTTGAGCACCACTCATACCTTTTTTGTTTTTTGAGGTTGGCAAGTCTTCAAAAGACTTTTACTGACTAAAACCCACTCGTGTTCCTTCAGTTGCCTATTGCCAAGGTCCCGGTATCCCTTTCGGACTATCCCGCAACCCTGACAGGTTTCCCGCAACCCTGGCAGGACTACCCATACCTAATGCGTAAAACATTTTCATACACAATCTTAAAGATGTTGAAGGTAATCGCTAATCCATTGCTACATATGTTTGAAAAATTCGTCTGCTCAACATCGTAAATAACGCAATGAATATTGTTGAACGGTCAAAATGAAAGGCATTGCCATTGTAAGTGTGTGTTACGTAATTACTCCGCAGGTCAGCCAATGAGGTGAGTCACCGCAATCTGAAAGAACGATTTGATAAGTACATGATGTCATTGTCAATACAATATCGCTTTAGAGCTTTTCTAAATGGAGCAAATTAATTGCAAATCATTGCCCTGGGAATAATTTGTAATCCGTACAGTATGAAATCAATTTAGATTTAATTTAGTAAAATTATGATGAATTGACAATGGATGTTGATTAAAATATAATAACTTTAAGAGTTTTCGGTCTCTTGGCGAATCTAAAGATAAATGAGGGTTGAAAACCATAGCTATATCGTATGAGTCCATTTCTTTGTTCATATTTCGCCCCAAATGAGGATTAGATGAAATGACATTCACTAGTTGGCAGCACTGAGAAGTCAGCTCCGGCCACCTGACAAAAGTATCAAAGCGTATTTTGTTTAGTCGTGATTGAATGATGAACGAATGATGAACATCCTCCTATATTTTATTTTCATTGTCGAAATGGAATACCTCTTGTCAAAATGAAAACCCTCATTATTTGATTAGTAATTAGTATTATAGACAATGTTATGATGATAATACTATACAGGATGTAATGGTAAATACTCTTGTCATTCAAACCATGAGTAGTTTACTTAAATATAAGAACAAATGACCGAACACAACAAAAAAAAACGTTATTTTCATTAAAAGATTTTAAAAAGTTTCTATCCGACACCGTGCTTGCTAGCGAAATAGCTGAGAGACTGAAGGAGGAGTCGCGTTCGCGGCCGGTCAGGTCACGTCCCGCACCCCGCGCCCGTGTTAAGACGCAAGTTCGTTGCCCTAGCGAATAGGGCAACAGACTTACGTCTCTTGTGGTAAAATGTAGATTTAAAAACATAAAAAATAAAGTTGCAATTTTCCATTGATTTTACGTTCTATAAATGAAACCAAACCACTGGTTGCAAGGATAACGGTGTTTATCCTACCAACCTGTATAAGGACGCCAACCTACCAAAAATAGATGTTTATCAATGCACTGGATAAAATAGAGACTATTCGTTAGGCCAAGGCATAAATATGTCTAGATTCTAGATAGACAGTCAAAGCTGTGAACTTGTCGAAAAAAATAGCGACCAACAGCTATAGGCCGCTAAATGCACGAACAATAGAAAAGCACAATGTGAGTGTAGATCTGTATCATGTATAGCTGTTATGCACACCAGCATAAAAAGTTGGCTTGTTTGTTTTGTTCTTTTGCAGGGCGACACTCTATCTAGACATAATTCTATAATGAAAACATTAGGCATTTACTAAAATTAGGTAATCAATCAAAATCTGTGGTTCGGCGATCAATTTGTTAACCCGGTGTAATTTGCAAGCCCCTGCAATGGCAGGGGCTTGCAAGCTTCTGCAAGTTAATGAACTTCTTCTTGCAAGTTAATGAACTGGAATGAATCCTAACTAATATTATAAATGCGAAAGTGAGTTTGTTGTCTTGCCGGGTTTTCTTCTAAGAACCGTGCACAGCTTCTGACGTTTCTTAAATGCCCATGTAGAATTATGTGACATAATTTTACATTTTTTAAAACCTATTTTTCGATTTTTAAACAACCTCCCCTTTAGTAGGTGGTTTAAAAATCGAATTGGTAATGCGTTTTTTTGTTTGTAAACTTTAACTCCCATTGAAACTCTTTAGGTACAACGGGAATTAAAGTTCCATTAGAGAACATCCTATCAGAGTTCTATTCGAAATCATCGCGTTTGGATTCGCGAGCGTTAATTAGAACTGCCAATCAATTAACACTCACAATGAGAAATTGAAAAGACGATGTTCAGTGAAGCACTAAATAAAACTGACAGATAAATTAACAGTTAGTGCTTGTCGATCAATTTGTTCGTACAGTTTGTAATAACTGCTGCAATGGCCGATTAACTGTGCAAGTAGCCAAGAAATAAATTCTATGTAGGTACCTATACAGGCCATTGATATAATCATCTGTACCTACCTGTTCAAGTGCTGATTTTACTCGTGAGTAAAATTATGCAGTATCGTGATACTGAATAATTTTCCCCAAGGAACCTTTAAAAGATTCCCAAAAAAAGATATCGATTTTCCATACAAAAGTAATCAACCGATCAGATGAGGCAAAGGTGTTTTTCTCTCAAATATAGTGTGCAGTTTAGGGAAAATTATTAACCTGGCTAAAATAACACGTACAATAGTTGACAAAACAAAAGCCTGTACAATACGACACAACTTAGATGTAGCATCGGCAAAATTCGTAAAACCGATCACCATCCGAACTAAGTGCGATCTTTATTACTGCTTTAGGTAAAAATGATCTTTACGCAAACGCAATTACGTGTAAAGTCATATAAACAAATACATTCGTAAAATTGAAATGAATGAATGCAAATTTTCAAATCTATGCTACATTTAAGTTGTGTCGTAGTTTACACAACAGTTTAATAAACCTGCCAATCAATCAATAAAACTGCGAGAATATAAAAACGATATTTCCATCGCAGTGAATAAAAACTCGCAAATTATTTTGACCGTTAGAAGAGTTCACCGATCAAATTTGTTGGTGTAATTTGCAAGCTGGTGCAACTGCAGCTTACCGTTAGGCGGAGGGTACATTGGGCAACGATTCGCCATGTGACATAGGGCGATAAACATTGTGTTGCTACGCGGACAAATCGCTTTCATTTCGTTGATGAGTTGATAAAGCCGATTCCGTGTTTACTTTAATGTAGGTCCGATTACATAAAAAAAAAAGATTTCTAGTCATATTGAGCTTACAATCACGAACATAAATATATAGCTATGGACAGCTCGGTAATAATATCCGATTTCACGAATTATCCATAATATCTGTCGTCAAGATGACGGCAAATATATTATGTCATCAAGGTTTCGCCAATCACATAAAAAACTCTGTACATTGTGATATACTTACAATGTACATCGCAGGTCGCATCGCGCTCTAATGTAGCCTTGGCCATCGAGTGGCCAACCATGTCCAGAGACCGGAACAAACTTTGTTTAAATTTTAGACTCCGTCCGTAACTTTACTCCGAACCGTTCCAACCGTGGCCATTGAGTATTTCCAATAAGTTACTTTACCATCGAAAAAATGTTTGGTTTTATTTTTATTACGTTCCAATTCGGTTCTAACGTTTCTTTTTTAGAGTTAAATGTTTTAGGATTTTATTATCTGAGATTCTTCTATTATTATTATATTCATTTGTGCGTTCATAATCCTTCTAAGTATTTACACTGTCTATCAAGATCTCTGGACGCTATTGTAGACCGCTATACCACAATGCACACAATGTCGGCTACGATGAACCAACTAAGCGTGATAGTCATCATCACCACATCTTTATTTTTTTTTTTGACGGTGGGATATCATCCAATGACTTCTCCCGCTCTGGGCGGAGCGGAAGGGCGTATCAGACTTTTACTGACTAAAACCCACCCATGTTCCTTCAGTTGCCTGTTGCCAAGGTCCCGTATCCCTTTCGGACTAACCCGCAACCCTGGAAGGCATCGGTCCTAGCGGACCCCGCCAATTGTGCTGACATCTCTTTGAGGCGCGCGTGGAACACGACGCGCCATCGACCCGGGCCTGGTCCTAATCGGACGGCAAGCTACCCATTGCTCGCCGTCCGCAACCCCGCGTCTATGGTGGCCGGGAATCCACCTGAGATTCCCGACGCGCAGGGCGTCTCCAACGGCGGCGGTTAGGGGCGTGAGGGCGCAAAATTTGCCTCTCCCTCACGCGTTCCGCCTCCTCCTTCGCGAGCATTACTGTTTCGCAGAAGGAGGTGACTGCTTCCCATGCCCTCTCGCTCCGTACCATGGCCTGAACCAGAGCCGGACGCGAGAGGTCACCGCCGCCAATCGCCTCCAAGAGGACACGGCGGGGCTCCGCCAAAGCAGGGCAGACCTCCACCGCATGCTCCACCGTGTCCTCCGGGCGATCCACACAGTGGTGACACCCGGGCGTTTCCTCCCGCCTTATCCGAAACAGGAACCTCCCGAAGCAACCGTGTCCGGTGAGGACCTGCGTCAGGCGGAAGGTGAGGACGCCGTGGCGCCTCTCTAGCCACTCCTCAAAGAGGGGACTTATCGCCGTAATTGTGGCGTGCCCAGCACTGGGTTGCGACAATCGCACTCTCCATGCCGCCATGAGATCCTGCCGGAGCACTGCTCCACGCGTAACTACGCCCCGGCGCTTCATCTCCTCGCGCCACGTCCATATGTGCGCGAGGACTTTCGCCTCCAGATCCCATGGTGGTAATCCGGAAAGGAGGCTCGCCGCCTCACGGGAGACCGTGCGGTAACCCCGGGCCAGCCGAATGGCCATGACCCTTTGGGACGCGTTCAACCGGCGGGCTGGCCACAGCCTAAGGGAACGCGCCCACACCGGTGCCCCGTAAAGGGCCATGGACCGCACGACCCCCGCGTAGAGCCTCTGGCAGGAGGCGTTTGGATCCCCCAGATTGGGCAGGAGCCGCCCCAAGGCAGCCCCAGTTTGGTCCAGCCTGGGAGCCAAACGTCGGAAATGGTCCACAAAGTTCCACCGGCTGTCGAGGACGAGTCGTAGGTACTTCATCGTCGACTCGACGCCGATGTGAACCCCTCCTACCGTAATTTTGGAAACCCGACGGTGGCGCGTTCCGAGGACCATGAAAACCCATGACCTCGGACTTGTGCAAGGCCACCTCGATTCCCATTTGCCGGATTCTATCGACGATTGTCGCAACCCCACGTGTCGCTAGTTCGGCCGCCGCCTGGTGCGACCTCCCCTGCGCCAGGACCAGCGTGTCGTCAGCGTAGCAAACTACACTGACGCCACTGGGGAGGTTGGCGGGGAGCACCCAGTCGTAACCGATGTCCCACAGATGCGGCCCCAGGACCGATCCCTGTGGGACACCGCACGACATCTCTCGCCGGTTCCATACTCCCTGATGACCGGGGTAGATGACGGCCCTGTCCGTCAAATAGGCCTCGACCACACGACAGAGGTAGGTCGGCATCCGGTGGTACCGGACTGCCTCCCTTATGCAACTCCAGGGCAATGTGTTGAAGGCGTTGGCGATGTCTAGAGATACCGCCAAGACGACCCCACCCCGGGCCACAGCATCCCCGTCGTGAGGGCCTGTACGCGCATGATGGCGTCCACCGTAGAGCGCCCTCTGCGGAAACCAAACTGGCTCTCCGCCAAATCCGGCCCCTCCCGCACCAGCCGCCCGACGAGGCGGTTTGCAATTACTCTTTCAAAGAGCTTGCCCACCTCGTCGAGCAGCACGATGGGCCGATAAGTGGACAGAGAGTCCGCAGGGCGCCCCGGCTTCTTAATGAGGACCAGATTCCCCGTCTTCCAGCGAAGTGGGAACTGGCCCCTCTCCATGCATGCGCTTAGGAGACCCCTCAGTCGACGTCCGAGAGCCTCCATGGCTAGGACTCACGCCTTCCCAGGCAGGCCGTCGGGTCCTGGGGTGGTATTCTTGGCATTCAGCCTTCGTACCGCCACTCTCATTTCTACCTCGGTCACCTCCGGAGCATCGTCGTCGTCGTCGGCGATGTGGTCCGCTTCGAGCACCACAGTAGGCGGAGCCATGAGTGGGGAGGTATGTTCCCCTCTCGAAGGGAACAGAGCGCTCACCACGTCCTCCACAATCTGAGGCCGGAGACTCTGCGTCAGCGGGGGAGCCACCCCCTCCATGACGCGCCAGTCAATGACACGTGGCGACAGAGCGGGGCTGGCGAACGAGATGTCCACCACTGATTCACCCCGCATCCGCACACACGTGGGTACAGAACCCCGGTTTAGGACGACCAGGCCTGTCTCCAGAGCCCAGTCCTCCACCATCCTGCCCCGTGTGTCCGTGTACCGGGAACCCCAAGCCACGTTCTTGGCATTGAAGTGCCCAAGGATGAGCACGGGGAGGGAACGGAACCCGACTTTCAACTCCGCAAGGGAGTTGTGGAACTCGGTGAGAGTTCGGTTCACTGAGCCGCTCAGGTCCTCCACCCAGTCATCCCTGGGCGGGACAAAGTACGGCGATATTTATCGGCCACTGTGCCATGCTCTGGAGCAACAGATCCTGAGCGGTGGGGCAGTGGTTGATGTTCGTCTGGAGGAGGCGAAATGGGACCATTATTGGCACTCCATTTCAACCCCCTCCCGAGACCCATGTGAGGGCCCTGCCGCAGCGGCTGCGGCGGTGACGACGGCGGTTGTGGAGGCGGCAGCGGCGGTGGCAGTGGCGGCGGCTGCGGCAGTGACGACGGTGATGGTGGTGGTGGCGGAGGGCCTGCCCCTGCCCCTGGCTTTGGCGGGTATCATCACCACACCTGCGGGTCAAGTCTACTAATTTACAAACGTTCCAATGGTCTCTCTATTGAGTTTTTGACACATTTTGTACGGACAATTGTTGAAAGGCCCACACTGTCCTCCCATACCTATTAACACTGTAATTCGAAAATATTTTAAAAGCCAATTATTTTTACAAGAGTAACCGTGGAGTTTCTTGGCGACTCTTCTCCATAGAAAACGACCAATTGGAACCGTGCACCTAGCTTCTGACATGCCTATTCTAGGTTTATGTGAAATAAATACGAGACACGTGGAACGAACTATATACATTTTGTAAACACACATTCAAGGGTTCGCAAAATTTTGATCCAATATAAAAAAAACAGGTTTGTAATGATTTTTATTTTTATATAGATATAATTATGTTAACACACATATCTAACTGTCGTCAGACGATTTCGAGTATTCTGTTTCAAAATCAGTTACATGGATAACACAACTGTCTACCGTGCTAGTACTTCAAAATTCTACATAATGTAAATGTTTATTATACAGCATTTCCAATTGTGATAATTGTAAGTTACTTACTTGTTAATTTCTTACATATTTGTAAGGTTTATTAAACAGCACAAATATATTAATATATGTGCTGTAACTTAACAACTAAGTGACTTTTCTACAAAATTGTAGGATTGTAAAGTTTATTAAACAGGGCCATGGTTAACTGGTCGTCTTCCGTACAAAATAATATCTATATACACCCCTTTGCAAAAAAAACGGGCACCTTAACAGTCATTGGCTTTTGTATGGATAATATTAATATTTTTACTATTTCATTAGCATAAATGACTAGTAATTTGTTATAATCAATAAGAATATAGTTTTTTGCCTACACCCTTCTTCCAGCAGCGCTACAATTTTATTAGCTCTTATTGCTTTTTCTGCCATTACACTCGACACATAGATATTACTTTTAAGTCACAATAAGGCTGGATTATGCGACAAACATAAATTATTCTACTAAAAATAACGAGAAGTTAGTTTTAGTTGCCAGGATAACCTTCTAACCGCAAACCTGCAAAATGTTAGTAAAAGTCACAAACGGAAAACGGGATTATTATTGTTTTTAAACAAAAGTTTCGACTTTGGAATTACTTTTTTTTCATACCCAGACTCTTATTAAGTGCCAGTAACATAGTTTGGCTATTAAACCCTCTTTACAACTAAATGATTACCAATAATGTACAAAAATCAAAACCGCCCGTTTTTTTGCAAAGGGGTGTATATAAAACACAACGCTGACTGACTGATCTATCAACGCACAGCTCAAACCGCTGAACGGATTGCGCTGAAATTTGGCACTCAGATAGTTTTATGACGTAGGCGCGCACTAAGAACGGGTTTTTGGAAATTCGACCTTTAAGGGGGTGAAAAGGGGGGGGTTTCGTTTGTATGTAAAATCTTATTGCTTGAGTTAATAGATTTGAAACTTGGCACGAATATTTATCTAAGTAAATAATAAAGTTTGTCATTTTTAGTTTTTCTGAACTACCCCCTAAACGGGAATTGGGGGAGTCAAAGTTTGTATGGAATTTTTTTAACGCGCGGTCCGATTAACTTGAAACTCAGTATATATACTTCAAATAAAAAATAAAAAAATAATGTGTATCAGGGTTTTAAAAAAAAAATCCCCTAACGGGGTGAAAAAGGGTAGTTTCTATCACAGCTCAAACCACTGAACGGATTGGGCTGAAAGGACATGACCAGTTCCTGCATTCGAATTCGGGAACTTTTGCAAGATTGCAGTAAATACACTAAATACACTAAGATTTAAAAATAAAGATCTAATTTATCATGGATAAATTATTCCGAATAAAGCCAAGGTTAAAATATCTGCTTAAACAGTATTTTAATTGCTTCCGCTTTTCTTTTAGAGTGCGTTTCATCAAATAGTTCCTATGCCGTAATGTTGGTTCCACTATTGTAGGACGAACATTTGTACGTTACGGCGCCACCTAATAGGTCCATTGTTAAAGTGCCAACATTACGGCATAGGAACTATAATGATGAAACGTACTCTATAAGTACTTTCCGATTTTGACGTTCCATTGTATCTATAACCATCCGGTAACCATAATAAGCTACACATAGTATAGGAAAAATAAACTAAGAACGAGTTATTTTCGATCAAAAGAATAAATGACATGGAATATATTGCATGTTTTGTTTATAATTAATTTGATTTATTTACACTCCTACAGGTTAGGTTTTTATTGATATTTGTGACGATCGAACACCATAATATAATAGGTAATCACTGTGTATAAAGGACTGCTATTTCTTTGACAATGCATCTGACATTAGTGGCGGGATCAAAGGCAATATTAAGGGAGCAATCTTTTCCATAAAATACCCAATTAATCGATTCGAGTCAAATCATGAAAAATCGATTCACAAAAAATATATTTCTGAATTGATATTTTATTATACCCTTTGTAACTGTGTTTGTTTAATAATAACATAACATAACATCACGCTTCTAATCCCTGAAGGGAGAGATGTACCTATACACCCTCATTTCGCTAGTTATGTTGTAAGTCCCGTGCAATAGGGGGCGAGCCTATTGCCATCAACAAGGCAAAAATCCGGACTACACTTGCTACTGAGATATTCCAGATGGACAAACCCAATAACACTTTGCCTGACCCGGGAATCGCAGCCAGGACCTTATGCTCAAGTCTTGCATGCGATTCCCGGGTAGGTACAGTGCTACAGCGCTTGTGACCACTAGACCAACGAGGCAGTCAAATGATTTCGATTTTAGTGTGCGGGAAAAAAATCGAGTATCATTTATCGATCTCAGATCGCCATTCACCATCCCTACTTGCACATCCGATCTTGGCGTCACGTTGTGTTTACATTTCGTTATTTACTGTCGATTTTTGTGTTCTATTTCTAACGACCATTGCTATTCTTTACGAACTGATATCTTCAAAGCCTGATTACCATTGCTATACGGGAAGATTTTTTAGTCACCGTCCAAATTTTGATATATTAATCTTTGGCGAAAACCATTGAATACGTGTTTTTTCTTTTAGTATAAGATCGCACCATTTCGTAATACTCGCGGTGGGAATACATTTTATGCAAATTCACGATAGCGCGGGGCGCCGGCGGGATGCGCGGGAACACGGAAGTAAGCGCTTGCGCCGCGAAAGGGTGCGCGGGGCCGACTGGGGATAACGATAGATGTTTTGCGCAGGTGTAACGGGGCGGGGGGCAAGCGGGGTGCGCGCTGCACCATCGAGAAAATGATTTAATATGAAAATTTTACGTATCGATTTTTTTTCAAAAATGGAGTTAGTGAATGATACATAATGCCTAGAGAAAATTTGGACGGTGACTAAAAAATCTTCCTGTATAAAAAGGATTCATCTGTTTTGCTCTACGATTCGATTAAATGGATATTATGATGAGGTGCATAAACTGTGGCATATTTCGTAAGGCGGATTCAAAGGCGTATTTTTTTAATGCCAACCTTACTTACCCCTGCAAGCGAGACTTGCCCGGTGGTTAAATAATCAGGTATGTACTTAAACTTTGGAACAATACTATTTAACAACAAGACAGCAGGTATAAAGTCTGACACAGCGGTTCGATTGCATGTGAGCCAGCAAAACTTAATAAAGCAGCGTTTATTTGGGGAAAGGGTGGCAACGCATTAGCAAAAACCCTGCTATGGGCGGCGGTGATTGCCTAATTCCCGTAACTAAAAACGTTCAAATTCAAGTCGCAATCTCATCATTTTTTGATTAGTTACTTAATTTTTATAATTTTACTTATGTTATAATGTCAAAGAGAGAGTATGAAAAATCTTATTCCTTGAGTTAATAAACTTGAAACTTGGCAATACTTGCTACTTAGTAAATAATAAAGACTGTCACTTTTAGTTTTTTAAGCAACGTCACATAGAAGAATCACGGGGTGTCAAAGTAAATATAAAAACTAAAGCAGCTAACTAACGCAGCCGCTAACGGGTAAAAAACGGGTTTACGGGTAATAAAGTCGTAAATATGAATTTCTAAAACTATCTTTCAAAGGGACTGGAGGGATTGGTGAAGTTTTTAGGGGAAAGTACGAAATCCACGCGGACGAAGTCGCGGGCATAGTGCTAGTTCTTATTATAATTATGCCAAGAAAACCGTTTCTGGTCAAAGCTAAAAGGGATTTCCTGTTTGATGGCAAGCAACAGTATCAAGCTTGTACAGTATTGGACGTGACCACATTATAGCCCACGTCAATCGCACTGAGGAATAAGCTCAGTAGTAATTACCTACAGGGGAATATTATGCAACATTTCTGTTCCTGACACCTCAGTCAGACCTTTGTCGTCAAATTGGCACTCAGTACAGTGCAAACCAAGTTACGTAAGCGAGTGTGGCACTATCTTACTTAGCTTAGTATCGTGTCACGGGTGGCCAGCTTTTACAAAACAAATCAGTGAACCTTTCAATGGAGCATTACTCTGGTTGCGGGGCACAGATGGCGCTACAGTCTGCCTACAGTTTCGAGTAGCCGAGCGACAATTTAAACATCCTCCGCAAACTTCCACACTTCTTGCCTCCTCACAGGAATAATGTAGAAACTTTAACTTCTTTTTTACCACTAGCCGACGTCGCTTTAAGCTCCTTGTTTATATACATTGCGGTAAACACTTTATGAAATTATGGTGACGTTAATAACCTCTGATTGATCGTGCTGGCTCTTTGTTCTGATTTGTAACGCAACGTTTTGCATTTTTAATTTATTCGTAAGTTTGGTGACCACACCGTCAATTTTCTCTTATTTATTAGTGAAGTAGTGATAGGATGCCGCTGCATAAAATATTTGATTAATAAGTCAACAAAGATGCAAATGTGCGCAACATGCAATAAGGTTTTTTTGGCCTTGTGAAATAGATTTTATGTACCTACCTACAAAGTTGGAGTTATTCAGATATAAGCGATATCGCTGTCGCGCTCGGTAGCGATACTGGTCCAAAGTGACTAACCAGAAAGCGGACCACTATCGCTACTGATTGCGACAGCGATATCGCTTGTATTTGAATACGCCTACAAGCGTAATTCTTCTCTGACATAGGAAACGGTGTCTTAAAAAAAAAAAATACACAATAACTAAAGCCGTACCTAATTTACAAGCAGTCTTAGAAATTCATAATGACGTACAGTCCTACAGTACCAACCTGGGGTACCTACAGTCCGCCAATTACGTAATGTTCCTAATTGCCTCATCTTGGAGTTCTATTCAACGTTGACCTTTGCGAGATCTTGTGTTTTCCTGCGCTTTTCCATACAACTTCTTGGCAAGTCTAAGGAATTTAAAGTCAAACGAAAATAATGTCCCAGCAAGAAGATTTGTTCAGGTATGTCAAGAATAGATTAGATAATTTGTAATAAGCGGTAGGTGTTCAAATTTTAAACAGAGTTCCCTACTTACGCCTAGTTACCTACGTATGTGTTTTCATTTATGTGGATGCCCATATAGGTGTAGGCTCCGCTCGCCCCTTGGATCTTGCCCCTAATTACCTAAGTGTACCCACTCGCCCCTTTGAATGTTAGATACCCCCAGTCGCCCCCGATAGTACGTTAAAAGTACAGTCAGCACTCTAAGTTTTTAAATATTAAAATAAATATTGTTTTCTTAAAACTTCAATCAAAACCTAACAAAAGGTACTAGGCATGCATGAATTCAAGATAGTATTACAATCATCATTAGTATTAACCCACTAATAAGATTTGGATGAAAGGCACACAAATAGTTTATAACTAACAAAAAAGTACTACCCTTGCATAAATTCACGTTTAGTTACACTTGGAGATAAGTAATAAACTAATTAGCAAATATCGCAAAACGCATAACTTCCACATTATAATACATACATAGAAAGAGAAAGCATTCAATTGCTTTGCTGCTGCTGCTGCAATTTATAAACGACTTTTTTACCAAACGTTTTTTTTATTGGACATATTATGAAAAAGATTCCTTTTGTAGGAAGGTATAGGTAAGCCAGGTAGCAAAAACTATCATAAGTATCACGAGATGGTGAGATTACTGATAGAGTTATTAAAGCAATCAAACAAAGCGTTATTCATAATGTGTGCACTTTTCTGTTTGACTACCATTTTTGGTTAAATTTCAAAGGAAATGCCGCAAGGGGCGAATGGATACATCGAAATAATTATTTAAATGTAAATTTTCCACTCGCCTCTTCGTAAAGCGCGAATCAGTACACCAAAATAATAAAAAACGGGGCGAGTGGAACATTTTAATCGAAAGGGGCAAGATCCAAGGGGCGATCGGAGCTCACACCCCTATATAAATGAAAACACGTACGTTAGTACCTATTAAGATTGATAACTATTAGTTTTATGAAATAATCCGCACATCAAACTTACTCAGTTTGATGTGAGGATTATTTCAACCTACATCAATGATATTAGGTATATTAACAGATATGTTATAAGCGCGCAATCGTGAAGACTCGAAAACATTCCAATTGTAACGTTTTTACTTGTAGTGAAATGTAAAATGAATGAAACGTACTATGTGTGCCGCTGCTGCGCGGAACACTTTTTTCGGTTGTTTTGTGAGTGTATAACATATCATTGACCTACATATTTATTTATTATAGTTTTTTTATCCATACTTACAATAATTACATTATATTATTGTATGGCCCCTGTAGGGAAAAAGGGTACCTACCTATAGCAGAACTTAAATTGTCCAATATACAACGTGCCGCTACCATGACGACATTAATTTAACACACGTATCCGATTTCGCGTATTCGTTTTAGGAAAATATTTTAATTTCATTAAATGTTATTATTTATTGATTTATTTACAATTTTCTAAATTACCATCCTGGAGCAACCTGTACTGTAGCGAAGAGTTCATTTGCCGGGGTCACTGATCATATGTAGGCGAATAAAAGGAAAGCCGCGCAATTTCCTAGAAATTATGCTGACAAAGGATCTTGACCGATGGAACGTAAGCCAGCTGGTAGGTACCTACATGAATGAATCTTTTACAAAGAGTGATCTCAATTTTGGTTATGTTTTTATTATTTAGTTTGTTTGAAAAAATTTTTTTTTCAATTTACGAATTATTTTATTTTATTATAATTTTTATGGTTACTGGCCACTAGCCCTACCCGTGTGTTAAATTAATGTCGCCATTGTAGCGGCACGTTGTATATATATATTTTTTTGTGACCCTCTTCTGCTGTCCAGATTTTCCATGCGACTCAATGAAGTGATCCTTAAATGAAAAATGAAAGAATGTCAACCAGCATTAAAAAAAAAAAAGAATGAAAATATAAATTGGTCAATTGGTTTTTACTTATTTTTGGAAAGATTTCAATCATAGATTGATTGTCATGAAAACGTCATTATTATTGTGTGAGCTCACTCTTCTCAGTATTTACACTTTTCTGCGCGACCTAGTACGTGGAGGGCAAATCTATGATTTAAATCTTGACCTAGCTTAGTCAAATCGCACTTTACCAAAAAAAATTGTATGCCAAAAATGGTTTTCATGAGAAAGGCCTGATGGTACCTAAGACTATGTCGTCTTATCTCCTACTAGCTGATGCCCGCGGCTTCGTCCGCGTGGATGTCGGTTATTATATACTAAAACCTTCCACGAGAACCACTCTATCCATTGATGAAAACAGCATGAAAATGGGTGCAGTAGTTTTTGAATTTATCGCGAACAGACAGATAGACGTGGCATGAGCAGTGGTGGCCCAGTGGTAACGGCCACGACTTACGAGTTGTAGGTCGTACGTTCGAACCCTGACAGGCGCTTTACTTTGTGTAAATTATTTCATCGCCACTGTTCTCAAAACGGTGAAGGAAAACATCGTGAGGAAACCGGCATGTCCTAGAACCAAAAATTCGAAGACATGTGACATCTACCAACCCGCACTGGGCCCACGTGGTACTGGTAGATTACGGCCGGGTCCCTCTCACAAAGAGGAGGCCAGTGTCCCAGCAGTGGGAACATTATAGGCTGATTATGCTTATGCTAAACAGACAGACGTGGCGGAGGACTTTGTTTTAAAATATGTAGTGATACATTCTGATTTCCCCATACCATCCCAGTTAAAAAAATCATTTTGTAACACTATAGCTTGCTAAAAATAGATAAGTACTTAAACGTAGTTACGTTAGCTAGACAGTGCTAATGCGACAATCCTAGGCGCTAGCAGATTGTTAAATTGGAATCTCAGATCTGAATTATGTAGGATCAATCAGTTGCTGCTAATGCTGTCTGCATTAAGTGTATTTCCTGGTACTGGAATGGTAAATTCGGTTGAGAATACCGTTCATTTGTAATTAAGATTAATTTAATTTTTTTATGTCGTTTTCGGTTTATTTACTTTTGTTATAAAATAAGGTGCGGCAATTTTTTGCGTACGCGAGAAGTAGGTACCTCTTTTGAAACTGTAGGTACTCGTATATCGCTCCAAAATTGACTGATACTTGCGTATTAGTTTAGTATTATACTATTTTTCCTAACTTCTCCTTAGCTAGAAAAAAATGTCGGGAATCAACAAATGTCAAAATAAAAAGTAATTCCGCCTGCCTCAAGCCGCGCTTGTTCACTCACTCATCTTTGATTTAAAGAAACCTAGAAAATTACAAGTTGCAGAAGAAGATCAAAGAATCAAAATCTCCATCCATGTCGTAGCTCTCTTCACAGCTATAAAACGAATTTACATAGACCATTTTGAGGCAACGCTAGTCTACAAATTCAATTAAGTATTTATTTTTCTTATTTTTAGCCCATGTTGTCTCACTGAGTAATTCGTCAACTCGTCCTACATGCCTACGGCCCATTAAGGACGACTTGCAGAAAATCAAAATTAATGTGCAATGGGCCGTAGGTATGTAGGACGAGTTGACGAATCGTTTAACGTTTCACTGTGTTCCCCACGTTGGGCGCCACTGTACCGGTAGGACCCTCTCAGCCCTCTGCTAGCCCAGCTCAACTGAGCGAATCTCACCAGACAACGTTAGTTGGTAGATGGTAAAACAATGAAAGTAGACTGAAGATAATTGTTTATTGCACGTTAGTAGAACAATACAGCAGTTTACATGATTATAGCAATATTATTATATTTATATAATATATTGACACACAGCACTTAGACGATTATGGCTATAATTACAGACAGCAACAAGCCTCGGCAAGGTTTAAAGGTGATGTTGCCAGCCATAAAAGGATTGCCAGCAATAAATGATCGGATGAGTATGGACGGGAATGACCTCGACACAACTGTAGGGTAAAGGCTTTCCTTTCTCCTTCTCACTCCTCTCTGTCTTGAGCTAGTGTGGACTTATTCTGTCTGTAGGCGTCAAGGTCGTCTCGCCATCTTCTCCTTGTTCTTCCTCGATGTCGACTGACGTTTTCTGGGACCCACAGGGGTGGATTTGGCCCATAACTCATTCGATATGCGGCAGAAGTATCCAGCTCAGGCCCACATAAGCTTGGCTGCTTTTTGAAAACCGAATAAAACATAACCCTACAATAATTATCGCGCTGGACCAATCCTAACTATCCTAGCTAATATTGCGAATACATGCGAAAGTGAGTTTGTTTGCTACGCTTTCAATTTGAAACGGCGGAACAGATTTTGATGGAATTTGGCACATGGGTACACCATGACCTGGAGAAGGAGGCTAGGCAAGGCTATTTTTCATCCTGGATCGCAAACGAAGTCACGGGCAACGCCAGTTTATAATATTGCCACTTCAATTTGACACGCTTAAAACAGAAACTTATAGCTGTTATAGTCAATATCACATTCCTTTGGCGTAAACAAAGACTAATGTTGTATACAAAATGACATGATGATTACTTTGTAAATTATTGTTTTATTGTGAATGTGAGGACTATATGGATATTTATTTTTATCTTTTTTTCATTCTCAGTTAGTTTTAACGAAGGTCTAGCAATTTGAGAACTTTATGCGACCTACCCAAATGTCCTTTCTTTGGTATTGATCGTCGAGTCGTTGAGCTCCTTAAGTTCTGAGTTGAGCTCCACTATTACTGACAAATGCTTGCACTGACTGGACAGGTCCACTCAAATCTGTGTGGTTCTTTCCTCAAAAGACCATTTCAGACTCTAATCTACATGGTCCTCATATGGTCTGACCAAGATTATGTCTGGACTTTAAAAGAGACTGTGACCTCTGAGTTTGTTTCGGCCTTTCTTCTCAGAGTAGTCAGATAGGAAACGCCGACCTCATCTAGCTTATTTTTACAACTTTTTAATATGACGTGTAAAAGTGATTCCAATATCCTATTTACAGAATAAACAATTTCATTTCTTTTCATTTCATTTCTTAATCAATTACAAACTTAAACAGGTATAACAGTCGACATCGTACATAACTGCATGATCACTTTTGACAAACATTTTTCAGTAAATTGAAACTGAAGGTTGAAAATCCAATCCCTGTCACATTGACAAATAGACCTTCACCTCAATTGCTTTCACTTTTTCATTTACTTTCACAATCCGAAAGATTTTGAAACAAATTGCCAATCCATTGCTTCATATGTTTGAAAAATTCGTCTGCTCGACAACGTACATAACGCTATGAATGTTGTCGAATTGTCAAAATGAAAGGCATTGCAATTGTTGGTGTGTTATGTAATTACCTCGCTTGTCCTTTTATGACGTGCAATTACGAGGCCGGCTATACGTTTCGCTTGTTTCACAGGGAATTTTACACAAATTGTATAATTCGGATCTTAATTAAACGTCGATAAATTCACCAATAAATAAAAAAGTCCCCACAGTAAGACAACATAATATGACGCTTAGTTAATTTACATACATGAAAGTGGACCGTGAAACATGAGAAATGTTGACAGCAACGGATTTAGGTCACTTCCTAATGGGACGCTCGTAAATAGGGTTCCCTTAAGTCTCCAATTTCGGGAGAACCTCCTGTTTACCTATACGAGTACCTCGCATCCGATGATATTTAACTATGTAAAAATGTTATCTAGGGACCACACAAAGGAGACGCATAATATGATATTGCATTGTTACATATTTTCCAAAAGGAATGTGGGCTACAAAAAAAAAAAAACAGTTAAATTCTTATTTTATCGAGGTGTATTGAAATAAAATCACGCCTGATGGTCACCGGCTTTCATTACAGAAACGTTTTCAGGCTTGTTTGTATGTATGTATACATTATACAGGAACATATTACTTTTAACTTTCAGCTTTATTAATAAGTACTCGTATTATATAAATGTACGCTATCTTTATGGTGAAACAGCGATCATTTATAGCCATACATTTGATTGCTGACCTTAAGAATGTTTTTTGTCGGCCGTAATATCGTAAAAACGTTGGAAACTATTGAAAATTTTGCTCAAAATATCTCGGGGTTATGTGAATAGAACGAAACTGTAAAGGAAAACCTTATTCGGTAAGAATATAATAGTAAATCGATTGGATCAGATTGATATCGGTTTTTATATCTGAACTAGCTGTGCCTAGCGTTTTCACCCGCATAAGTCGAAATCCTGTGGGAATATCAGGATAAATAGGTATATGTCCTATTCCAGGTCATGGTCTACCCATGTGCCACATTTCATGTAAATCCGTTCTGCCGTTTTAGCGTGAAAACGTAACAAACAAACAAACTCACTTTCGCAATATATCTAAATAAGTTAGGATTAGGATTATAGTTAGGAAGTTAGGATTAGGATTATAGTTAGGAAGTTAGGATTAGGTTAAGTTATTTAAGAACAGGTATGTTATTTTTTTATCAATAACAACTGTGTAGGTTTGAATATACCACAGCGGCAGGCTTAAAGATTTATTTAAAAATAAAACAATTTATTTTTTTGAGTAATGTTCAATTTTATTAATATTTAATGTAAAAATATTAATTAGTCCGTTTTTCCTAGAAAGGGGATACACTCTTGTGGTTCGACAGACTGGGATTTAAAATACGCCTTTTCAATTTTCAGTTATAGCCAGTGTTTTATTATTTATTCCGCCTCATTACTTGTACGTAATTGAATATTAATTTGGCATTTAATCTTGGATCGTGTCATTGAAAATTTTTTTAAACGGTTTTTGTGTCCAAAAATATGCTATTGGACGGCAATTTTTTTTAAGTCCAACGAACCTTAGATGTACCTAAGTTTTATCTTCCACTAGCTTTTGCCCGCGGCTTCGCCTGCGTAAATGTCGCAAAATATCCCACGGGAACGTACTGCCGGGATTAAAACTATCCTATGTTATAAACTATCTGTGTGCCAAATTGCATCAAAATACCTTCGGCCGTTCTTGCGCCAATCCGAAGTATACCTAGTATGTACCTACATTCAGACAGACAGACAAACGCACAAAAATTCTGAAATCTATATTTTCGGCATCAGAATCGTTCCCACACCTCGTAGCAATTACTTTCTTTTAATATTTCCTTCTACATTGCTTCCTATGGTTTACGCGGCGCACATATAGCTCCCAGTCGGCGTGATGATTTTCCGACAACTTTAACAATCATCGTAATATTTCAGCCAATTTACACATAACTATAATGATGCGCCCCAACGTAATGAACTATACACCTCAACCTTCCTCATCAATCACTCCGTCCATTGGTGAAAACCATATGAAAATCCGTCCGGTAGTTTTTGAGTTTACCACGTTCAGACAGACGCGGCGGGGCGACTTTGTTATTTAGTAGTTAGTGATTCGCGCAAGTTTTCGCAATGGTCAATCCTACATAGTAGGTACTCTACTTAGCCATAATTACATAGAGTGATATTGGTGTATTCAGAAGATTATATCACTCTTTAAAGGTTCAAGTTATGGGCTCACGTACCTATATAAGCTTTGCGAAGATTAATAAAGGTTTCATACCACGCTACAAACATATCAGCGTGATAATACGTCTTAAATGAAACTAACAAATAACAAATGAAACGGAAGTTGAAGTTAGTTTTGTAATATAAAACATTTGCAGGTCAGTGAGCGTTGTGACACTTCCCTCGCGAGGATTTATCTAGATTTCAACTGGGGCCGTTAGGCCTCATACGCACTAGCGGTTAACCGAGGGGGCGGCTAACCACGCGGCTATAACCGCTTATGATTGAAGGCACTTATTCGCCACAAAATTTAAACCGCAGCGGTTGAATGGAGGGCCTCGGACCGCTTCACGGCTAGCCACTGTTTTGCCTATACGCACTAGACGGTTCATGGACGGTTTAGTTTGCGCCGAGCCGGTGAGTTTACAAGTTCGCGTTCGTGAGTTGCGCAGCCTTGAACTTCGACGCAGAGGAAGGACATCATTAATTTTGGGCTAAATCACCAACCAAACAAAAATATATATATACAGTATGCAAGGGTAAACAGTCTTGTCACTCAAACCATGGGTACTTGACTTAAATATAAAAATAAATGACCCAGAAACAACAAAAAAAAAACCTTATTTTCATTATAAGATTTTAAAAAGTTCCTATCCGACATCGTCCGCTAATTCATGGATTATGCACTCGGTCGCCGCCCGCTACCTACCTACACAACACTACACATACACATACATAACCTGTAATGCAACTTTCCCTTCATACTTCATACCTGGCTTAGGACAGGTAAAACCTTAGGTGTTGCGTGTAATGTAAATTTGATTCGACAACAAACAAAATGAAAAACAAAAACCAAAACATTGGGTAGGTATTTTTGGCGTATTTAAAAAGTTAATCACATTTATGTACAGTTCAATTAAAAATTACCGGTTTTTACACTGATTGAATATCTACACTTACATCTGTTCAAAATGGGATCCATTTACGGCCTCCGCACGTTTTCGTAGGTTGTTTCGCACTCGAGAAAGCGCAACAGTGTCATTTCTTATGATTCTAAACGCACTACGAATCCACCTTTTGAGTAGCAGATCAACTGGCAGCTGCTGGTTGCCACGACCCTGAGCGTGGGCCGGCACGGTGAACTGTCCGTAGGTACGCATCATTGTTTCACGGCTTGGTACACGTTGTCTAGCGAATAGTTCGGCGTACATCCTACGCACCTCGTTCAGGTTATCACCCGCGATGGCGTAAAGCCGTACCATTTCGGTAAATTACTGTTAATTCGTGTAAGACATCCATACGTGTACCTACTACTCACAAACTACAATTATTATTGTTTACGCGCGAGAAATGAGCGGCGGCGCTACGACGCGGCGTTACGTGCGCTCGCTGGCGAGACAGCTGACTGACTGAAGTGAGGTAAGAGTGGGGAAGGGGACGCGCGGACGTGGCGTGTTCTTCGCGCCCGCGCCGCGCCCCCGTGTTGAGACGCAAGTTCGTTGCCCTAGCCGCTAGCGCATAGGGTGAAATATTCTTGTGTTAAAATGTAGATATTCCTAAAAAAAAAAAAGTTGTGATTTTCCATTGATTTTACGTTCTATAAATGAAACCAAACCACTGGTTTAAAGGTTAAAGGTGTTTACCCTAACACCCTGTATATATTACGTTAGAACATGTTATTCTCTTCACTTTTCACTATCAGACCAAATCTGTAGGGCAATTCGCTGCGCTGTTATACGATTTTGAAAAATACTGTTTTCAGTATGTTTTAGTTAAAATAATTAAATAGTAATCTAATTAAAATAATAGGTTGTAGTAACTATTTGGAATTGTGATTCGAAGAAGCATCATATAAGAATAGAGATTTAAAATGGAGACGATGGGATTTTTTTTTTCTTTGGTTTTTTTCGGGAGTAATAATAGATAACACAAACTACCTCGACGGCATCCATTTTTTTTATGGACCGACAGCCTACCTACTCCGCCTTTGAGCGATCAACCGCTTGACGCGCTCCAACATCGCGGTTGGCCGCCATGGCGGCCGCCCAGGCAAACCGCCTAAGGCGGCAAACCGCTAGTGCGTATGAGGCCTTAATGAGGGACTAGTGGTAGGTAATTAACGTTATTATGCACAAATTCCTACTTTATACAACTGTACATTCGAGCATGTTTTTCATGTAAATAGTGGACCAATTAGTAGATTGTTTGCGTAGGGATCAAACAATTATTTGAAAAGCGAGAGTGTTTCTTTGAATCCAGGGCGGAGCGAAGAATAGCGAGGGATTCAAAGTACGTCATTCGAGCTTAAAACAGTGTTGAGGTGGACACTCTACTTTTTGTCACCCTATATGAGAAAATAAGTAAGTGCAACTGATCAATAAGAATGGATTCTTTGTATCACATTAGCGTCCGATACAATGTTCTCTGGAGATATATACTTAATACTTTTATTCTCACTACTTGAGAATACACACTCATTTTTTATAAAACTAAGTAAAATTCGAATTTGAGTAGGAAGGCGGAATGCATTTCGCGCGTTTTTCGTTTTATCACAAACTTTTTTTTTAATTTGGCTCCCGCGCTGTTTACTTTATCACACAGCCTGTTACTTGTTCATACAATGTTCGCGATTGATCTCTTTGGGGTGATTGGAACCTTTACTAACAATATCCTCATTCCAAATTCAAATCACTTTTAGTCCCTAGAGATCAAAGAGCTATTATTTTAGTCCCTGTTAACGAAGAACAAATTAGCTCTTTTTGAATAGATGTGATAAAATAGTATATTATGCAATTAGTGAATAAAGGACGAGCAAGTGAAGGATTCTAACGACTGAATCACGATCGTAGGGAGTGATTCATGAAGTGTTAGAATCCTGAGCGACGCGGCGACGTGAGTGATTCATGGCCCTCGATATAAATCTGTTTTAATTATGTCGATAATGTCGATGACTTCTTTTTCTTCGACAACTTATTAAAATAAGTTAGGAAAACAGACTCTGAAAATGTGCCAGAAGCTTGATTTTTCCATTTCCAAAACTCATCGTAGGCTTTGATCTACACCAGCCGTGATTTGTTGGGTAGCAAGTTTTCTACTATATCGGCTGCCCTCTCTTTCTTAAACTCGGATGTTAACACATCTTATGCATTTTCAATCGATTTAAGTAACACTAAACGTTGTGTTCGTACAACTTAATGTATTTAAATTGGCGCCAATTTACTAATGACAGCAAAAAACACAAAACAGTTTTTTTTTATTCTAACGCTAAACTCCTTGTCTAAAATGTCCATCAATCAAATCGAGTCGAGTATTTTTCGCATGAAGGTTGTATAGCATTGAGATGGAGGTCGAATATATTTGTGTGTTCTAAATTCAAATACCAAAACAGTGATTAAAAGCTTTTTAGAGGGGGAATGGTATCTACGATTAATCATAGGCGGAGGTCAATCAAACTCTAATTAATGTTATAGGGTTCTCTAAAGATAAGGTCATCATAAACAATATTATTTTCCACACGGGTTGCCGAAACTATTGTTGTTAGTTGGTCAACGGTAAGGTCCTTTTCCATCCCTATGACAATAGTCTTGCAGTCATCTTTGTAATGTAAAAGACTTTGCGTATTTGCTCTCACAGAAACGGGTGATGTCTCCATCCCGTATCGATGTTATAATAATCGATACCTAAGTATCGCTTTGAGTTATAACTTTCAACCCATCCATAACTTTCCGCTAATGTTATTATGGCTCCTATGCATAATGAATGGTGTCGGCAAAACGTCAGCGTCTATTCACTGTTTAGTTTACTAACTATTTTGATGGGGCTTGTTGTATATAGATGCAAAGTGAGCCTTCAACGTATTGTATCAGTACCTTTGTGTGTAACTTTGTCGTGTTTTGGAATAATGTTATCCTATCCAGGTCCATTTACTTACAAAAAATAAATTTTTATTTTAGGTAATTTTTGTTAGCCTTTCAGAAACTAGGTGTTAGGCCGTGTCCTAGAACATAAGCGATTGCCGCGCCAATACGCGATGGTTGTGATTATTTAGACGGAAAGCGTTCGGGTCCACAGAACAAAATGAACGCCTTATTCTTAGGACAAAACCTTTGACTGTGAGAACAGTGGTCGAGTGAGAACTTACGAGTTGTAGATCGTGGGTTCGAACACAGAAAGGCGCTTTATTTTGTGTAAATAAATTTCATCACCACTGCTCTTAAAACGGTCAAGGAAAACATCATTAGGAAACCGGCATGTCCTAGAACCAATAATTCGAAGACGTGACATCTACCGACCCGCACTGGGTCTGGCTGGTAGATTACAGCCCACTCCCTCTCGAAGAGCGGAGGCCTGTGTCCCAGCAGTGTGAACATTATAGGCTGATTATGCTTGACTGTCAAGATATAACTCTTCTGCTTCTTTTCGTGTGGTTCGTGACTAACCTGGTGTTAGTGGTTGCTCTGACTTGGCTTCACATGCCGTCGAGAAATATCACAACTACAACTACTATATACCTACTTAATGATGACATTGAAGTCATCATACTTGTAGGTACATATAGGTGTAGGAAGATTATCCGTTTCTAGCCAGTAGGTATACCAAGTAGCAAGTACCAAGAGCCAGTGTGCCAAAATAATGGTGCATAAACCGTTGTGATATTGTTATTGAATTGTGTGCCTAATAATTTGTATGAGTCTATTGTTACTGGATTATGAATAATAGTACATTGTGATACGAGTGTGCTCTTTTGGATATTACAGTCGAGGCGGTTTTTTCACGTAAGCCACAGGCGAACGCGATAAGGTAGCCGAGAGTGTAATAATCAATGCACACGCGTTTCATACGATGTTTTTCAACACACTTGCGAGGAAAAAAACAGACTTGTTGTAAGAACTTATGCTACAATAACGTACCTAACTATAGAGATGATAGATTTATAAATTTTAACTGACCTTTGTTGCCAGGTACTGACTATCCGGAGTTTCTTTTAAAAATTTCTATATCGGTTGGTGGCAATACTTTAGATTTTGTATTTTTGATAGGTAAAATAAACCACACAATGAAAACGATAGTAAATATTTAAAGAAAATGGCGCGCTGGCCGCTGCCTGGTTTTGTGTTTCCATAGGTGTAAATAAAGACACTGGCAAAACCGTTAGACAGCCTATACAAAAAAAAATGATTTGAGAAAAAAAAAATATTATCACTAAACGTACCATGGCGGAGTCAAATCTATTTATTAATATTTACGCTCTTCTCCCCTACGTGAAATCGACATTTTTAATAATGATTACAAAAATGTTAACAAATATTTATTATAATTTATTCATATTTAGCGGCTGGTTTAGTTTTTTCCGCTATCGATGCGCACGCGGTAATACCGCTGAACAGTCATGCAAAAAATGAGAGGTCCAGAAGCGGGCTTTTGCTGCGTTTATGTCAGCTTGTGTGAGCGAAAAAGATGCAATGTATTACAGAATCGACGTCTTCATTCATGGATGCCATCTCGCCTAACGCTTTAGTGTTAGAGCGAGATCGCAACTGTTGCATACGTCCGAGACGGTTTGGCATCGTAGCTTGTACTTATAGCGCGCGGCGGGTGCAACGCGAAGTTTAAATGTTATTATTCTTATCAATTCTTGCAACATGAAATATTGACTTGGAAGTTTATAGAAGTTTTTTTTTTTAAATTTATTGGCTCTGTTTTGAAGGCAAGCCGGGCTTTTCAACTTCTATGGAAAGAACGCCCCTGCCAAATGGGGTTAGGGTAGTGAACAATATAGACTGAAATTGCCACAGACGATATAAACCCTTATTTAATAGTACAGATAGAGTTTTATTCCGCGCGAACGCGGTGGCACACGGGCAGGCCAGCGCGATTAGTCTAGGCGGGCAAGTGGCCTGCGCGCGTCCTACCCGCGGTCTTACCGAAAAAAAAACGTCTCTGTTCGGGTGTAAATAGAGAATGCTCATTTATTAGTAGGATAGTTCATACTAATTAATGTATAGTAAGTATCCCACTGACGTTTAGTTATGGTAAAAAAAATCCCATGAGTATGCATGGGATTTTTTTTTACCATAACTAAACGCCACTGGTTTGCTTATGGTTCTTTTTTTTAAATAAAAACTTGCTTTTGAGCGCTCGTCTTTGGTAAAAAGCTTCACCAAAACCAATTTCTATTGGATACAAATTCCATGCTGCCATGATAGTACTTACTAATTCCATACTGCCATGTCATTACTCCGACTAATAGTTCTCTGTGGCGCACATTACCGCACTAGTGCGGTACCTAATGTAAAGTAAAAAGCACGCTTCCATAATACACTGCATTATGAACCTAAAAGCAGTTCAATAAGAGCCACTTTACGAGCAAGTGTGTTGAAAATATTAATTAATAATAAACGTCAATCAATGTTCGTGAGAGTTATATACGAACAGTATAGGTACTATCTATTAGTTATGTCATAGGTAGGTAGGTACTCATTTTCTTTACGGTACACGGTACACGGTAAAAATTATTGGTCTGAGAAGGTACATCACAATCTGGAATAGGTATACGTGTCGAAATGAACTCTAGATTGATAATGTTAAAATGTCTCGTAATGGGTTCTAATCCTGGAAGATGAGATAATAACACTTTATATCACAAAATATTCAAGACTAGCTGTGCCCCGCGGTTTCACTCGCGTAGGTCTCGATCCCGTGGGAATATAGGGATAAAACGTATCCTATGTCCTATTCCAGGTCATAGTCTACCCGTGTGCCCATCCTCTCTTCTCTAGAGAAGGGAACGTCGCGGCGCGGCGCCAGCGTCGAACGGTTCGCGTATTGTATTTTTATACTCGTGATAACTTCGAAATTAAATGTCCGATTCGAATGAATTAAAAAAGATTTTACTGCTTAATAAATACCCTTGATATTAAAACTATTTATTTGAATAAGAATTAATCTTTTGTTGATAAAACTTCTTCGCAAATAATGCATTCATTTCGAACAAATTTGATTACCATAAAAAAAGGTTATAGTGAGTCAATCTTAAAAGATAGACATACCTATGCTGTCGCGGACTTTTTTTTGAACTTTTAAAGAGAAACCATTTCATGATACATGATATTTACGTAACATAAACCGTTTACGCAGCGCACGCAACGAAAGCTCTCAAAAAGGAATATTTTTTCCCGTTTTTGCAACATATTTCATTTATGCTCCGCTCCTATTTGTCGTAGTGTGATGTTATATAGCCTATAGCCTTCCTCAATAAATGGACTATCCAACACAAAAATTATTTTTCAAATCCAACCAGTAGTTCCTGAGATTAGCGCGTTCAAACAAACAAACAAACAAACTCTTCAGCTTTATAATATTAGTATAGAGTATAGATAGATGAACACGATCCTGCGTGAGTAGATGTTTCTTCATCTTCATCAAGTCTTTTTTGGTTTTGTGTTGCGTAATGTAAATGATTTGGCATGCTATTGTATCGAATCATTATTTTCTAACTGAACAGGCAGTTGTGCTGCTGGGGAGTTTGTTGCGCCACTTCTTCTTCTCAGCTAAAACACTAGGAAGTGGTGAGGCGGATGTACTATGCCAAATCGAAAGCCAAATTATAATCGAATGGCGTTTTGGGGGACTATCTTAAGTAATTTTGACGTTTGAAAAGTGCTGATTCTCAGTCTAGTTTGAATTAAAATGACTTTTGATTTGATTTTGAATTAGAACGATAATTTCGGGAGTGTTAAGGCGGGATTGTATCGATCGTATTCTGTTATTGTTTAGATTTTTGTGTCTGATTTTAGATGTCTAGATTTTTATTATACTACTAGCGACCCGCTTCTGCTTCGCACGGTTTATTTGGAGATTTCTTAGTTATTAACTTTAATATTAACGTATTATACACTTAACCCTCCAAAATAAGTTCTCTAAAAGATGGTGAAAACCTCATCAAAATCTGTTGCGTGGTTAAGAAGAACAACGCGGACATACAGAAAAACACGAAAGGCCGCGGGCGGGCCAAAATACATTGTAGTTCAGACAGAGTAATTAGAAAGTCCTTGACGAATTAATTTATAATTATGTATAGGTAGGTGGTAGATGAAGCCGGTCCTTGTTTTCTGTTGTGAAATAATCGCCCTCCCATCCTTTGTTTTCCCGGCTTTTCAATTAAACGGTAATTCTGTCGGCGTGCTGTTTCACTATTAAAAATGGGTAATTGGTGTGGTCCCTAAAATTATACACGGTGAGTAACAGATTTTTCATAATTTTTGGTTGTGGTTATCTTTAGGAGAATCTGTGATGGCATGTTTGTTTATTATGAAGTTAATTTCATAATTATCACCAGTAGATAATATCAAAAAAGTAGGAGCTCGTGATCTATATATATAAAAGACAAGGGTGACTGAGATATCACCCCAACACACAGCCTAAACCACTGGTCTTAGAAACGTGTTCTTTATGAAGAGTAAGTTTTCACTAAGAAAAGGTTTTTCGAAATTCCACCCCTAAGAGGGTGAAATGGGGGGATGAATGGGGGATTTCGTTTGTATGAAAAATCTTATTCCTTGAGTTAATAGACTTGAAACTTAGCACAAATACTTATCTAACTAAATTATAAAGTTTGACATTTTTAGTTTTTATAAACTACCCCTAGGGACACGGGCATTGGGGGGTGTCAAAGTTTGTATAGAAGAATCATCAAGAAGGAAAACATCTATGTACTTATTACCCATGTTTGCAAACGAAAAAAAAAAAAAAAAAAAAAAAAAAAAAAGAATTTTAACGCGCTATCCGATTAACTTGAAACTCCGTATTTATAATTAAAACCAAAAATAAAAAATAATGTGCATCAGGGTTTTTTTAAAAAGCCACCCCTAACTGAAAATGAGTAGTCTACGTCACAGCTCAAACCACTAACCGGTTGGGCTGAAATTTGGCACACAGATAGCTATTAAGGCCTAGGCGTCCACTAAGAAAGGGTTTTTGGAAATTCGACCTTTAAAGGGGTGAAAAGGGGGGATTTCATTTGGGTTCCCTCTATCTGGCAGAATTTTGATGCTCCGAAATTTATTTGGCATAACACACTTGGCATAATCTTCTTTAAACGAATATATATATGGCATAAAAATCATTTAATATAATTATTGTTTGGCCGAATGTTTATATGTCCGAATTTACAAAGGCATACTTTTAAGATGACAGAATTTTATTTGGCATAATTACTTTTGGCAAAGCTTAATTTCGCATAATTTCGTTTCACATAACGTTTATTTAGAGCGACAATTATTTGGAATAATTTCACTTGGCATATTAAGAAGATGGCAGAATTTCATTTGGAATAATTTTTGGAAATAGGTTAGGTTAGGTTAAAACTGTGACCAACCGCGCGCGAGCCGAGCGAGCGTAGCGAGCGGTGCCGCGGCAGCGGCCGGCGAGCGCTACTTTCAAGTTGCTCGCAGAAATGATATGAAAAGTATGCCAAAAGATGATTCTAACTGTAAACTTTCTGAGATATGATACACTTACAATGCCAATCTGATAAGTACATAATTGGACATCCTTCTGGCTCCTGGCTTCTGGCGTGAGAGAAACTTATCGCTGCAAAACCGACTCCACTCATTTTGAACTGAGTGAAATAGGTTAGGTTAGGTTAAAACTATGACCAACCGCGCGCGAGCCGAGCGAGCGTAGCGAGCGGTGCCGCGGCAGCGGCCGGCGAGCGCTACTTTCAAGTTGCTCGCAGAAATGATATGAAAAGTATGCCAAAAGATGATTCTAACTGTAAACTTTCTGAGATATGATAGTTCTACCTTTTAATGATTATCGATATGAAATGTATGCCAAAAGACGATTCTGACAGTGAACTTTCTGCAATATGATGGTTCTACTTTTTAATTATTATGGATATGAAATTTATGCCTAAAGATGATTCTGAATTACAAAATTATGCGTTTTTAATGTATTATAAATGAGTGTATGCCAAACGATTTTCTGCGAAATGAAGTTTATGCTATGCGCTGTTATGCAAAATAATATTATGACATAAAAAGTTCTGCTATAAAGGGTAGACCCATTTCATTTGTATGATAAATCTTATTCCTTAAGTTAATACCCTTGAAACTTGGTACAGATACTTATCTAAGTAAATGATAAAGTATGTCATTTTTGTTTTTATAAACTAACCCGTAAACGGGGATTGGGGGGTGTCACAGTTTGTATAGAAGAATTTCAACGCGCGGTCCGAATAACTCGAAACTCGGTATTTATACTTAAAACCAAAAATAAAGTGTAATGCGTATCAACATTTGGTATAAAGGTCTGGGGCGGTGCCTCGAAGACAACTATGATACAACTGGAAAGGGCACAGAGAGCTGTCCTCAAGGTTATGACTTTTAAACACTATCGGTATAGTAGGACTCAATTGTACAAAGAATGTCAGGTCTTGACCGTGAGGCAGCTCTTCGTGTTAAATTGTACCTTGCGCCGACATACTTCTTTACAGTTGGATCTCAATCGCTTGACAAAACGCAGGACCACAAATGTGTGTACCATAGAGAGGCACAGAACGAGACTTGCTGAACGTCATTTCAGAATCCTTGGTAGTCGCATATACAACTTTGTGAACAAACATTTACACGTTCAATAAATTTGATTGTAAAGCTATGGTCTGTAAATGAATAATGACCCTTACCTATGACGAGGTTGAAAAAATTCTTAATAAGTAGATTTAACTTACATCCCCTTCACCCAAACAGTAACCCTCCCGACACATCCGCGAATACACCCACCCTGCAATACAACACAACACAACACTACATAACACACGCACACACACACACATACAACACACATACAACACACACTAAACACACACATAACACACACAGCACACGCACACATAACACACACACATACAAAACACACTATACAAATGGTTTTTCTTTTAATTATTTTATTTTCGTTTCTGTTTAAAATCTTTATTTTCTGCTGATTAGTACCTACACGAAGAAAATCCGAATTTTTATTGCCAAAATAGTGTTAAATTGAGAGCCCTGACAACCCATAACACAAGTTTAATCTTCGCTTGGGTGTCAGAGATTTATAACTCTGTATTAACCTACAATTTTATATGACAAATCTATTTTTGGTATTTTTATAGCCTATTCCACTGCTGGGCAAAGGCCTCCCCTTTTTCCTTCCAAAGCTCTCTATTTTTTGCGATTTCTGGCCATGTTGGCCCCGCAAACATTATTAGATCGATTTTTGGTATACCAAGTGGTAAATGTAAATTGTAATCTGGAAATAAAGATATTTTATTATTATTTATCAGGGTTTTTCAAAAATCTCCTCCTAACGGGGTGAAAAGGGGTAGTCTATATCACAGCTCAAACCACTGCACGGATTGAGCTGGGCACACATATAGTTATTATGACGTAGTCATCCACTAAGAAAGGGTTTTTGGAAATTCATCCTTAAAGGGGGTACAAAGCGGGGATTTCAGGAGGAGAGGATAAGTACAGTTTATATGAAAAATCTTATTCCTTTAGTTATTAAACTTGTAACATGGCAATACTTGCCATAGTAAATAATAAAGATTGTCACTTTTAGTTTTATAAGAAATCCCTCATACAGACGAATAACGGGGTGTCAGAGTAAGTAAGCAAAAATTTTAACGCGCTGTCGAATTACCTCGAAACTCGGTACGGTATAAAAACAATTAAAAAGTACGTGTTTCGGGGTTTTGCAAAAACCTGCTCCTAACGGATGTAAAAGGGTAATAAAGTTTAAGGGGTTAAAGATTGTAAATAAATGTTAGAGATCGCAAATATTAACTTATTAAACTATCTTTCAAAGGGGGTGGAGGGGTTGTTGAAGTTTTAGGAAGAAAGCACGAAATCCACGCGGGCGAAGTCACGGGCAGACTAGAAGTCGACCGGCACGGGAAGTGCTATCCATACTAATGCTCGATGTAAAATACTGGTATTTAGCTGCATCCGGTCAGACTAGAAGCCGACCCCAACGTAATTGGGAAAAGGCTACGCAGATTGATTGAGGTAAGTAATGTCAAAAAAGTAATAACTAAATTGGAAAAATACTTACTCATGGATTACACTGTTACTTTTTAGCAAATCTTCAGTTTTTTGATAGTCCATTTTGAGTAGCCAATTAGTAGGTAACTATATCTTTTTCTTTGTGTTTGTTTAGTCCTACAATTTTTTGTTCCTTATTGATACAGTCGTAAATTTTGCAACGTAGACTGTTGAATTGTCCTCTGGCAAAGGCTGTCTTAGTAGGGGAACGAACGCATGCCTTCATCCTTCTACGGGTGTTAGGGGCAGTTTAGGTGGGACTAAATGCCGTCTTCTCAAGGTAGATTTCAGCACATAGAGCTGCCTGACTGTCAGGACTTTGCATTAAGAGGAGAGAGTTCATTACTTTAAGAACAGCTCTTTGCGCCCTCTCAAACCTGAGAAGGATCGTTGTAGCTGCCCCGCCCCAGACCGGGATGCAGTATTGGATGATAACAGACTGGCACAGGGCCAAGTAGAGTAGTCTTAACTTGTCTGGAGGAGAAGAGCCCCTGAGTAATTTGAATTTATGTACGAGCCTTTTCACGCTTGAAGTTACTGTGTCTGTATGTGTTTTCCCAACCCAATATTGTGTTTTACAAACAAACATTAAATACATTTTTCAGAGTATTCCCTGAAAACTGTATTTAATATTTGTTTTGCATTGCAGTAGCTTTTATGAGAACGAGTGGTTCAACCTATTTTTATTCTATTTAGTATGAAATATTAAGCACAAAGTTACACTACCTGCCTAAACGGATTGAAAACATCATTATACGTCACGAAACTTTTAATCCCATCCAGCGCATCAGAAGGCGCTTCATATCAAGATAACCACGCTTGTAATTTTCTCATATTTACCTGAAACTTGTTTGTTAGTACACAAAAGGCAAGTTTTGCGTGTATGGTGAAACACTAAATTGCATCTCAAAAGTTTGAGGAGAGCTCGAGACAGTAAGGCTCAATTTAGATTGCCGCCGAACGGAATTAAATTGATTTTTTTTCACGAAATTGGGACAAAGCTTAATGAACTTTGTGTCACTTGTGTATCGTGCAAACTATAGATATGGATAAACAGGTCGCGCGTCTTCCGGAGAATTCTCGCGCATTCTCGGGAATTCCCGCAACTAGCAGCTCGAATCTAGTTTGTACGTGAAACAATTGATATAAAGTTCAATAAGCTTTGTACAATTTCGTTCCAAAAATTCGCTTCCATTCCGTTTCGCGGCAATGTAAATTAAGCCTTACTGTCACCTAACACGGAACATTATCAGACATAAAGTTATTTCCACACCGGCACCGCCGAGAAACGTTGAAGAGAATGAGGTAGGTACATACTCTAACGTATGTAAGATGACGGTTTTGCATTTAGCACTTTTTATAGCTAAAATAGCGCTTTGTTTGACTAATTATTTGATTGATTGATATAAAAATGATATGGCTGTAGGTATTTAAAAAATAAGTTTAAAATCAGTTCATTTCAAATTCAAATTTTCATACCTAAGCGCTTGTTTCGATATTTACGGGTTTATGGGGTTTGTGGATAAATAAAAGTATTGAACTTTTGAAATAAAACCATAAAACGAACATTCAGATTCATTTGGCAGAGTGGTAGCTGCGTCCTATAAAACACAAATTATACTTTTTATCCTAGAAAATTAAATTTCGACTCCCGACACACGGCAAATTGAAAATAATCTTAATTCTATACTTAGTCGAAAATTATCCTTACGACAAAACACTTAGTACTTTCACAGGCTCAGTCATGCACGTGCCGTGAGCAGCGAAAAGCGAAAATTAGAGTGCAGTTGGAAACCAGCATTTTACTAAGCAAATTTTAACTGTTTCATCACTTTAATATTTCCGCACACCGCTGAAAATAGCATGAGATTAGTAAACGGGGAACGTGCATTTTCTCACTTCCATATTTCCATTTATTTTGAGCTTATTTGAGTTTTGATCTGTTGATGCATATACTCCGTTGGCTTAGGTAGTGAACTAAAGGTAAACAAAAAAAAACATGTCAAAGGCGTCTGGTTAACCCATCTAACGTAATACCTGTCACTTCAGTTGTCATGCTACGTCAGTTATACCTACTCTTCAATTTAGCATCGTTATAATTCGTTGAGGTTTAGGGATCCTGTAAAGAGCCCAAAAAGTGGTCTTTATAACAGATTACAAAATATTATACTCCAACCTAATCCTAACTTCTATACATAGCTATTATCAATTAAAATCGCTTTTTGTGTTTCTCTGTAAGGTCACGAATGTGAGTTTGTTTTTTTGATACGCTTTCACACTTAATCGGCTGAACGGATTTACATGAAATTTGGTACATGGGTAGACCATGACTTGGAATAGGATTAAGATACTTTTCATCCCGATATTCCCACGGGACCGAGACTTATGTACACGTGAAACCGCGAGGTACAGCTAGTTATTATTATAAATCGAACTAAAAAATTGTACTCAAGTAGTTACTTGCTTGAGCACAATTTTTTAGTTCGATTTTTCAAATCCACGAAGAGTAATTTAAAAGATTACTATGATAAAGTTTAACATAGTACCTACATAAAAGCCATAAAATAAATTAAATTTATTTTCGAGTTTATCATAAAACTCGAAAAAAAAACCTTTTTACGATTTGTTTACCTTTAGTTAATTACCAAAACTAATGGAGTACCTATAGGTACTTAGGCGACAAGCTGGTTAGTTACTGAGCCCTCCGTAACTAGCCGCTTACACGTTGGACGTTTGAGTATGCGGCACTAAATCAAATAGATTGAGTTCCCGACAACTATCCGACTATACTATTATAAACAGGTCAATATAGCCGCTAAGTGCATACGGTGATTTGGTTTTAGAGGTATGTAGCTCACAAATACGAACCTGGCATTTATTTAACTGCGCTATTTTTGGTAGAAGTTAACTTTATCGCAGAATTTCATAAAGGTCTCTTTTCCCGTCTAAAGTTCAGCCTCGGGCAGCAGTAGATATATCCATTTGTTTATTTTTTCATGTAGCGTTCACTCAAACTGTCCGAATCAATGGGGCCTGCCCTTTCTCATTTTTTATGCTGATTCACGTCGAACATAATATTAATTTTAACGTATGTACGCCGAATGCATGTACAAAAACGCCAGCATGTTTTATAAAGTATGATTTTTTTTGTTTTTCTTAAACAATTGCCAGAGTGGTTTTTACAGACAAGTAAACTTAATTATAAGTAAGCATTACAATAACATTAAAAACCTAAACTAAACGTTTTGTTTGTTTACTTAGTAAACAAACGCAACATATAATTATGTCGTATCTATTATGTATTTTAATGTGTGTACATAAATAAGAAAATAAATAAATATTTACAGCCGATGCCTTGTTACACTGCAGTTCCATTGTAATGATAAACTCTAGTTGTGGAGTTCTCAAGACTTCTCTGGAGAATTTAAAATACGAATTCTTTATTCAGGTGGTGGTACCACGGGTTTGTTATTCCCAAACTCGCAACAACTAAAGAAAGTTAGGATAAATTGAAATTTTAAGTGAAGCTGAAATGAGTTTTATTATCGTAGTAGCCTCCTCGTTGTTAGAAAGATGAACAGCTGTTACTGTGGACGAATCCGAATAAAGTGCGGCGCCACTTACACTTGGGAGTGTGAAGAAATTGGTTCCGTGAAAGACCGACAACGACATATTGATTTATTTATTTCTTTATTTATTTATTTAACAACAATTGCTTGCTGCACTAACAGTAAATACCAAAGCGTGCAGCAAGCCAACAACATAACATTTAACTAAAAAACTTCATGCAAACATTTAACATACACTTATGGCTACACATAAATATGTCAACGTCCGGCTCCTGAGCAATCAGAGCGTTCAGCAAATTGATCGCCTGGGTTGTGGGAGCATATCGAGCAGTATGGGTACGCACTGGTGGGGCCGCGAACAAACCCCGCGAGGCACAGGCGCGCAAACGCCGCAGTCGGTCCGGAGCAAACAATGAACAGCGAGCAAGAGTAGTCGCGTCATCGATCTTATTATTGAGCAATAAGTAATAGTGCATCAAAAGCGCACACTTGCGTCTCAGTTCCAACGTGTTGATGCCCACCATTCCCGCAACAAACAGATATGGATACAAATAGGGATAGTACCCATACATTTTTTTATAAAGGTAGCGAGCAAATTTTCGCTGGACCCTTTCTATCATGAGCTTATATTTTTGCTCATGTGGATCCCATACCAGCGCATTGTATTCAAGTTTGCTGCGTACTAACGAATAATAAAGAGTCAGTATGGCATTCCTGTCTTTAAACCTACTTGCCTGCCTCATAACAAAACCGAGAGATTGGAAGGCCTTGCTACAGATATTATTTATGTGCTGATTAAAGGTCATATTCACGTCTAATGTCAGTCCAAGATCTTTTATCTCGCTGACGCACTCCAAAGGGACATTAGATATGTGGTAAATATGCTGAATGGGCGCACGCGAACGGGTAAAAGAAATAGTCTTACACTTAGAAGTGTTATATTCTAAGTGATTGACTTCACTCAATTTTACCACCATATCAATGTTCCTCTGCAGTGCCTCACAGTCATGCTCACTATTAATACCCAAGGATAACTTCAGGTCATCCGCAAACATGAGACAATGTGCCATCTTGACGACCTTAGGCAGGTCATTCGCCATTACAATAAACTGCGTAGGCCCCAGGGTGCTACCCTGGCTTACACCAGAGTAAGTTATATAAGGGACAGATTTATGCCCAGAGATTTGGACATACTGATAACGGTCAGTGAAATAGCTGGAAAAGAGTTGGAGCAACTTCGGGGTAAATCCAATTGCGGATAATTTTTTAAGTAGGACGTCATTTTGGACACGATCGAACGCCTTTTTAAAGTCAAAATATGCCACGTCAACTTGCTTCTTTTTTTCCATTTCTGTGACAGCAAAGTCTACAAAATTAATGTGGTTAGTCACAGTGGATTTACCGGCTCTAAAACCGTGCTGACACTCAGCTAGTTGGGTCTTGATCTGCCTGGTGATGTACTGATTAAGTATAGACTTATTATTCAAAGCCTAATAAAACTCAAATAAAATAAGAAATTAGACCGAAATTAGACTTGTCTTTGCGATTTAATTGGATGCAGTAAAGTGCAAGTAATCGTGTATCGCATAGCCGGAATCTAAAGATCGAAGTATGAATTATGTAATATGTTTTTTTCAAAATTTAAAACCGAGCTATCTACGAACAAATCACAATAGAAATCGACGGTTTTTAGGGTAACATCGCCTTAACAGTGCTCTTACCCACTTTTGCTCCGATTTTTGTGGCTATCGCCATTGAACTCGAATCATCACTAGCACTAATTAGTTTACGTATTAATTGTGTTTGATCGAGAACGACCTTTTCTAGCGAAACTATTCTGTTTCCTAATGAGTTGATACATTATAACCTACAACATACGGTTGTGGGAATATTTATCGATTGCTTCGGTGCATTCACATTACCACAGATATTCTAATACTACGACATTACCCACTATTTATTGCATGATGAGGGAAGAAAAATTGTAAAGACTTACATCACGTCATCATCTATGTAATACGTGCTTATTCTTCTATGAGATTGAGGTAAATTAGCGTTATGTGTGAATATAGAAAGTTAATCTTTATATAGAAGTCCTGTGTTGAGTTTTATTAGCAAAATAGTAACACTACCCTCTTTGTAAGATGATTACAACTTTGTCTGAACTATGAGGTAAAGATCTACCTACTCAAAGTTTTCTTTATTTTTAACCGACTTCTTCAAAAAGGAGGAGGTTCTAAATTCGTATGTAAGTTTTTTTTTTTTTTTGTATATATATTACGCGATTACTCCGCCAATTATGAATTGATTTTGATGATTCTTTTTTTGTTTGGTAGGTCATGCTTCAGAGGTGGTCCCATATAAATTTTACTAATTTTGCTTACGTAGTTTTTGAGTTAGCTTCAATAATTACGTATTTTTCCCACTTTGCGTATGTAGACGATATTATTATCTTAGTTGACTCCGTCACTGTTATTTACATAGCAGATAACGGTATACGAATTTGTGTGGGGTAGGTACCACAACAAAAAAGTGAAAATAAAAACTTTTTACAAAAAAAAAAACAACCGACTTCCAAAAAATACACTAAAACAGTGAAAAATAAATTTAATTTCGGAAGTCGGTGGCAAAAAACGGAAATTGAAAAAAAAGACACCGACTTCCGAAATTAAAGTAATTTTTCACTGTTTTAGTGTTTTTTTGGAAGTCAGTTGTTTTTTTTTTAAATAAAATTCCTACAAAGCAATCTTAGGAAGACTTTGTTTGGTTATAGCACATGAGGATATTGTTGCATAATTATAACACTTTCAAGCTACAGGATTCATTACAATAGAGGATGTGGTATACCTAGTCTCATCAAGTAAATACAAGAAATCAACTCTACCAACTTCAAAAATAGAACACACTTCTCTATTGTGTGTGTGTTCAGATTTTAGTTAGCGTAGTGTACCTAAGTCAAGTTTATATAGTACTTCTACGACTGTCTGCAACCGTTTTAAACTAGCGAAAGCAATCTAATCTGGATTGCATTTGAGATATTGTAATACGGAGCTGTTCAGCCAAAACTTAAATGTGAGAATAGACACGACTTGGCAACCATCCAGTGGAATCATCGTTGAGTAATAGGTAAATGTTCGTATTTGCACAGCATTTGTATTATTACCAAGCAAATTTGCACGTATTTATATTCCTCCGTGATTAACATTCTAAGTGCTTGTTGTTTAAATAAAGGCTTATTTTAATATTGATGAGATGTTTCGATGTTTTGTTGCCTTATTTTGTTTACTGATGGCACCGCTGTGTTGTTCTGATTGTTTCGTATTTATTAAGTTTGGAAATAGATACCTATTTATCGAGATACTAACTTTTGTGAGTGGTGAGAGCCCCGTTTTATCTTATTTGACAGATGTGTTTAAGTGGCAATACAAATGTGGCGTATACCTCCGAATTTATGTTTCCTAGAAAAATGCCACGACTCCATGCAGTGTTATTCAAACTCAAAGAATACCTAGTAGTCAAAAATCTCCTTCACTCAAGGACTTTAAAGATGGCAAAGTCATCGAATTTCGCTAAGTATTAGTCGAACCGAAATGTCAGAGTAGGTATGGGGAAATTTACTCACTTTGGCTTACTGTAAATCTGTCACGTATTCGAATTAATTAAGCACCTTTATTGCTATCATAAAGGGCCACTTGCAAGTGAGGAACAATGTTGACGACTTGACAGATTTTAAATTGTCAAAGTTATTCCTTTGTTATAAGATAACTGACAATTTAAAAATCGTAAAATATTTGTTTATTCTCTGCGCATTTATTAATGTTATTAAACTTGTTAGCTCACTGTTTATATTGTTTGACATGGGTTGACGTTTCGGCCCAGTTTCCCCTTTCACTGCAATACTCATATAACTTAAATAATTTATTTTCTCACTGATCGAGGAAAGAAGAACACCCTGTGTATCAGCTGTTGGTCTTTCCCTGTAATTTGTAAAAGTCAACTCAGCGAAATTGGTTCCTATAAATTGGCCTTCGCCTATTTAGCAACTGCTGTTTGGACGGCTTCGCTCAATGCACTGTGTGTTGTGTATTCTATGTACATGTACCGCGTGCTGTATAGGGTGATCAAGATACTGCAGGATAGCTAAGAAGATATCGTTTTTTTTTCAATTAGAAAAATACCTAGACAATTTTTTTTTTACAATCTCATTATGTAAAAAAATTTGGCTAAATCTGACCTGCTATCTAATTGCATAACACATTTTCGTAAATGATTAAGACTAACCTGTTTCACTTTCATAGTTCAACAATATTAATTGCGTTAAGTATTTACGTTGTTGAGCAAATTTTTTTTCGAACTTATGAAGCAATGGATAAGCAATCTCTTTCAAAATGATTCAGATTGTGATTGATCATGTATTACGCAATTAGGGCACAGGCTTGTATCCTAGTGGGTGAATTTTTAAACGTCACGCACGAAGGAACCGGTTCTCACGCAGGCATTGATGAAAATCCGCGATCTAGCCGAAAACACTGAACCACCGTTACTGTAAAAACTTCTTTCCAAAAACATAACTTGTACACACGGCTACACATCACGCTATACATTTCCAGTATAAGCTGACCTCGCATTGAACGGAAATTCTATACAATGCGAGATCAGCATAAACTGGAAATGTATAGCTTGATGTGTAGCCGTGTGTACAAGTACCTACCTGCGTACAAAAAAATGACGCTCCGCCGAATTGAGAACGTCCTCTTTCAGTTAAAAATCAAAGTGATCGATAATAAACAAGGAATTTAGTTGCTAGATTAAACTCAAAGTATAGTGTAATTAAACGAGTAGGTACCAAATACTTTCGGTAAGGAATTGGTAGCCGCAACACTTCCAATCATCGTTATTAATTCAACGCATGGGGAGTCATGTTGGCACCTTCAACAGTTAATTACTTACATGCCATACCTACTTTCGATATGTAAATAATACAGAAGTAGGACAAGATAATAGGTCAAACAATAAACAACATTTTTTTTCTACTACCTTCTTGATCTCTTAAGATGCTTTTATGTAAAGAAAAAAATACGTTTATTTGCGGCGGTTTTTTTTGTAAGTAAGTAAGAAAAGCGTCTCAGTCGATACCATCACCCAAGCTCGTACTATATGGACAAATTAAATCACAGAATCAATATAATATGAATCGTGGCCCATGTGCACTAAATTTACAAAAAACACAGGCCAACTCGGGAAGTTCTCATCAACAAAAATGAAATAAAGTATGGAAGTTATCAGGGATCCCTTTGTCTCAAAATTCGTTAGGGGATCGGAATCGGGGACAACTGTATTTTTTTTTATTGCAAATGTATTGGACCACTTGCTCTCTTTCCAGTCTTGCATTGAACATGCAAACCAATTTTAACTCGACTACGGCGAAGCAAACAGGAGGTATATGATTTTGACCGGTACCCCATACAGTACACATACCTGTAGGTATGTATATATGTTCGTGTGTTCCCTCATAATATCTTCTAAACTGCTCATCACAATTTGATAAATGAGGTAGGTATCGTTGGATACGTCTTGAACGTCCGCTGGTTTACAGACTATGTGACGTCACATTAAATAATTATGGCGCCCTCTAGAGGACATGAAAACATGAACTAAAAAAAAAAGTTTAATGCCATGTTGAGTACCTATCAAATGGAAGGCCTTAATTAATTAGCACATTTCAAAAATGTATAGGATATTATTAACCCCAAAAAATTGTATGAAAAAATAAGAGTTATTAAACTAAAACCCAACTACGACAAAAAAGATTCCGGATTTTCGAATTTGTCTGCCTGTGATGTCTTGTATACCTTTTTAGTTGACTTTTTTGTCGTAGCTATTTTCGGTTAAATTCGTTTGTAAGAATTTAGTATAAATTTTGGATTTTGAATGAACAGAATGTCTCGTTTTTTGACACCAAACCAGTGGTTTCAAGAATAACGGTGTTTACCCTAACAACCTGTATAACTTAAACTGCTCAGTAACTTTAAAATGAAGAAATCGTCCAATAACGTCTTTCTTATTCACTTTATGAAGGGGAAGAGATTCACGAGTTGACTCACACTGCACTAAACTAACTCCTTTCCAGTCTTCGTACTAATTCAGTGATGTCAAGATATTGGATCGCCTCGACATCATGACCATGAGATGATGAAGTCTGTGTTCATAAGCTTCTGCATATTTTTTTATTACTATGTTTACGAAATCCACCTTGAGGTCCCGTTGGAAGTCGCTGGTTTAGTTGCTTTGGTGAAATGACAACTGGTAATCTGTTCAATTTCCTCCTCTTTGTTTTATTGTAATTGAAATACTTGGAAGGGTTTTAGAGGCATGAGGAACAGGGTGTAAAGTTTACTCATCCTCTATAAAAAAGGGAGGATCTTCCGACCAGACGAGTGTCTTGACTGTTGGGCAACTGCCCGAAGATTGATGGTAAGTTATATCTAATCACTGTTTGCGCGATGCAGGATTTCGCGTGACGTTAGTGGGATGCGTATTTTGTATGTGGCGATGTAGATTCCGCCACAAGTACCTATTTAATGCATACATAGGTAGCTACTGGTATCAAGCTAATCAACAATAGGGATAATTAAGATGACAATCGGAGATTGATGTCTAATTATATCTTTATTAAGAGCTGGAATGTTCCGTAATTGTCATGTGCAATGGAATTAATTTATATTATCTAATTACACCATGCAACTCAATGACTTCAGAGTAATCCTACATACGTCGGTAACGACGATATGTAATACTTTTTAATACAGTCATTTATAAAGCCTTTTTCCAACTACTTTCGGTTCGGCTTTCATTCTAAACGGATGCAGCTGAGTACCAATATGTTCCATGGAGCGACTGCCTATCTGACTTACACAACCCAGTAACTGGGTAACACTAATACCCCGAGAGTCTGACAACCAGTCTTGTGGTCAGACTTTCGGGCTTCTGACTACCCGTAATTACTGTCAAAGATCTATGAATTACGGCCGGGAGTAACGGCTTATCTTGCTTTCGGAGGCATGGAGGAGTCTCGGTACGTACTGGATGGTCACCCATCCATGGATTGATCTCGGCAAGCGTAGTACCTTCGATCGATCCGTGCGGCTGTTATTACACGCACGAGCTTCTGCACTTTTCAAATAAAGTATGTGTATCTAAGTAAAAATGCCACTGAATATTAAATTGCATGAGAAGAAAGCTGCTTCATCGCTTTAAAATAGCTGGGAGCGTTATCGATAGCGGGTTTCATCTTGTTTAACCTCGTAACAATATTTTTAGAGTACCCGACATGGTTGTTTTATCTCGAAGCGGCAGTATCAAATCGCTTCATTCTTCTCATATGAGAAAAAGTGGCAAATTCAGTTTTGAAGTTTCGTTATGTCAGTTAGCAAGACCAACCTATCCGTCAAAGCAGCTATTTTCATTCTGATTTGATGAAATGATAGCTTGCCTTTTTGGAACAAAGTTCCTGCGGTAGGACTTAACTGGTAGAAATCGTCACGTAAGGAAAAAACGTTATGCGGTCCATGCGACTTCTCTCTCTGTCTCTTTCTATTATACACGGGTGTGTGTGTACGTGCCAGTATCGCGTAAAGAACTTCTTTCCTGACGACCCCAACCTTTTTTTTATGCTGTTCAGTCATTCAATGTATCCTAGTCTTAGAAATCAGAAATCAGAAATATTTTATTTGTGATACATAGGTACAGTGGTTGGTCATATTTGGTAGATAATTATATTGATGATGATGATGAATCGTAATCACTTATCTTTTAAGTATAGTTGATCTTGTAATTGCTTTACCACCCAAAAGTTGAATGTCACTTGCACGTCATAAACAACTTTCACTATGGGACCAGTTACGAAATCACAAAAAAAAAAACGCATGTGTTTCATACATTTTCATCGTATTAATAAAGCATTTTTGTATGAAACAGCTGATATTTTATCGATATTTCAGAGTTGATCTCATAGTGAAAATTGCTCATAATCAAGAGTACTTTTTCGCCTGCAGAAAGGTTAACAGTGAATTAAAAATTACCGTGTCCAGTCCAGAGTCGAGAAGGCAACTCGACTTTGGTTTAAAGGCTAACTTTCAAATTGTCAGTCTTTAACCTTAAATACCTTTAATTATTAATTTAATTGACCTTTAATTTTAGTGGCATTCGATTAGGTAGTCCGCGAAATACAAAGGAGAACGGCAGATTTCGTACCGCCAACTTTAGTTGGTGTTTCGCTATAAGACATTCAGCACTTATAAAGGACCTTAAAGTAATTCTTTTTACGTATTTATTATATTTTTAAAACTTTGGAAACGTTTAAAAAAAGGGATTTTAAAAATGATAACAATTAAATAACTAAACGTTAATTTATTGACAACAAAACGCTATGCACATTTTCAAAACTAGTCATGTGTAAAATAAAACCATATAATGGTTGATGAAATGATATTTCAAGAAAATCATCTGTCACTTGTCAATGTCTTCTTTGCTGTTTTATTGAATTGCTGTGTGTGAATCCGTTTATGTATTTTTAAGTCTTTTTGATTACGTTGATACGCTGAGTTGAGCATTTTTCCTCCGTAGCGATTGATATTGTTGGCGTTACTTTGCGAATGGACGCCTAATAAGTGGTATTGTTGTGACAATTGTGAAAGGACGCTCAATTTCATTCTTGTGCATAGTGTGTTGGATTTCGACGAGATGTCGAGTGTACAGTGCATTAATTGCAACCTGAGTTTGTCTCGCATGAGACGGCACGCTCTAGGAGACGAGAGTGAGGGTCTGGTCAACACTATCCGATTGTGGAAATAATATGAATGGTCGGGAAGCAATATTAATTTATTGCTGTATTTGTATCGTTGGCTTAAGAACTGTGGGGTGCTGCTCGCATGTACTGAGTATCATTTGGTACTTGAGTTATGCTCGCCATGAGGGTATGACGCGACCTGCTCCCTTCTTAGATGAAGTGATTTTGCGAACATTTTGAATGCATTAAAATAAAAGCTTTTTTAAACAAAACTATTGTTTTATTTTACTGAAAACTATACAAAATATTATTAAAAAAAGGTTTAGATAGTATGCACCTTATTTACGTAAAATATGAATGCATTTTCGAGGTACCCATGAATAATGATAAGGGATTATTAGCAATAGTCTATAAAACTCGGTGAGCATCTTGGCTGTTCTTAACGTCGACAGGATCAACCACAGACTAAATATGAGGAATAAAAGGAATAATAGTGACTAAGTAGGTTTTAGTTTGTAAACAACCACATTTGACAATCAACTGTCATCTTACAAATATACCTACTTATCTACCTCAAAATGTAACCTCTCATACATAAAATAAAGTAAAATAACTTTTGAACCCTAACTTCTAAAAATCGGATAATTTATAATCTATTTATTGATGATATTATCTATCGACTAAATATAAAAACAATACAAAACACGAAAATTAACAGCGGTACTAAACTTCCATACTAGCCTGCCATTCTTCTTTTCTTACGTTTTTTTTAATTTGCATGTCAGTGTTCATCAGTGTCATGTTGATTAAAATATAATTCACGACCGTAACAAATATGGCCCATATGATCCTTAAGTTAGAATAATGCCCAAATGTGATATCATGAAATAGTCATTCAATAATATTATATGAACATAGAGAGTAGTAATTGCTGATTCTAATGTTTATAGGTAATTCTGTAAATCCATATTTGTTACGGTCGCGAATCATATTTTAATCAACATACAACCTGATACTGACCTAGAATTTTTGAATTTCGCGGGCTCCCTTCTAGCTTTATGTACAAATCCTTAGCCGTACAAACGGAATAATAACTTAAGTATCACAGAAAACTGCTTTGATAGCTCTAGATGAAGCAATAAAATTATCATAAGCCATAATTGCCCGAATGAAATTGCCTCCGCCATAAAGCTAGTAAAGTACAAATTGTTTTATACTTCCTTCCTTGCTTTAATACCTGAAGAAATTCCATTTGAAATATTTATTCAGGCTGTGTGGAAGTGACACGTCTTTCGGTAAAATTAATCTAACAGAATTTTACAAAAAACGTTATGTATTTACAATTAAATAACAAAATTAAAAATAAAAAAATAAGGGGGGGGACTCATTGGGCATCAAAGAATTCGTCCGCATCGCTGTCAATGGGAAAGGTGCCCATAAGGCTCGCAGCATTGCCACGTTGAATGGCAATGCTGATTCTTTGGGCAAAAATAGGCCAGCTCTCTGGTCACGTGTAGAGTCGACCAATCGCTTAGCGATATCCCGAAATACTCGATGAGCACTCGGACCCCACGGCCCTATATAGTGTTTCAACCCCAAACGGCTCAAACATATAGCTCAACAGAATTTAGTTTCGTTCCTTCGAAGTATTTTTTTATTTGTTTCTATAGAAAGTAACGACACGTCGTAAGTCTTCGGTGATCAAAATGGTATTCGTCACTCGTAATTATTTTTTAGGGATATATTGGGCTGTTTTTAAAACCATTTAAGAGCTTCAGGATAAAATTACTTAATGTATTACGTTGGTCATGGTCTAATAGACTGTGCAAAATGAATTGGCCGCATTTTAACAAATATTTTTTTTTGCCTCAAATCAGAATTATCAATATAATATTTATGTATACATCCGAGCTGGCCACCCTGTAGTACAAAGACCATCTCCAAATTAAGACTTTGTAAAAAATAAATTCACACACATAAACCATTTAAAGTTGTGTATGTAAAGTTAATGTCAGCTCCACAGAAACAACAAAATAATTTAAACTTCGTTCAAAACCTCGTGATTTCAGCGGGCAAGTGAGATAGAACGATTTCCACTTGATGTTGTCCTGACTATATAATATATTATTTACATAATTATATAATATTATAAATGCGGAAGTGAGTTTGTTTGTTTTTTACGCTTTCACGCTAAAATGGCTGAACGGATTTGAATGAAATTTGGCGCATAGGTGAGCTGGAGAAGGATACAGGGCACTTTTCATCCCGGATCGCAGACGAAGTCGTGGCAACAGCTAGTACTTCAATAAAACTAACAGCAAATAAACCGTTTGTAAAATAAATAAAGAGTTGCTCTTCTGTCCATCTTCATTATTTACCGATGTAGATTAATTACCTACTTTGAATCGTCTGTACACTAATGAGTCTGGCGTCGAAGCAAATGCTCTCGCGATTTGCTGTTTGTTTTTTGCTATGAATGTTTAATTAACAAGAATACTTGCTCATAATAACGGGTGTAAAAAGACGCTTAACGAAGCCGAAAGTCACTTTTTATTCCCATTATTGTGATTATTTTTTTGCTGTGGACCTTCTGGTTACGGAGAAAGAAAACAAGCTTTAAATGTTATAAACTTATAACTTCATCATCATCTGTCTAGCCTTTTCCCAACTATGTTTCGGCTTCCAGTGTAACCGGATGCAGCTGAATACCTGTATTTTACATGGAGCGACTGCCTATCTGACCTTCACAACCCAGTAACTGGGTAATACGATACCCCTTGGTTAGACTGGTTGTCAGACTTTCGTGCTTCTGACGACTCGTAACGACTGTCGAAGTTCCACAAATGACAGCCGGGACCAACGGCTTAACGTGCTTTCCGAGGCACGGAGGAGTCTCGATATGTAAACTTATAACTTAATTTTAAATATTATAAACACAATGTTTTGCGTGCGTTACGTTGCACATTACTACCGAAAAAAGCGATTTTTCACACCAAAAATAAAAGTCGTTTCCAGCAATTATTTTTGTGCTATGTTACATATTTTGAGGTACAGAATGCGTAGTTGACGGCTATGTGATGGGACTTTTTACACCCTGTATTTACATGTGAATTTAGACCACTGACTACGTCTTGTAGGTATGTGTACTGTAATGTTATGGTCTAAGTGTATTCATTTCGTAGGCTTGAACTATTGGATATTCGTCGAAAAGAATCTGACTTTCATGTCCGTCGGAACGAATGACCGGTCACGAGGCGTGAGGAAATAGTGTCATAAACACTACGTAAACGTATTGGATTGCGGATTGAAGCTTGCAGTGTCTATGTTATTATGGGGAGAATGGTGACGCAGTATGCCGCTTTCATCATCAACCATTGACGTTATAATATTGCACCCGGCAAGATAGGGTTATTTTTTTTGCCAAATGGACGATGATCTTAAACCTACGTGGTCTTTAATGGTTAATTAAAATCAGAATCCGGAAATCAAGTGTGCATTGCCCAATGTAATTAAGTTTTATCGCGACACAATTTCGTGCGTCCATCCGTGATTGGCGATCATTACGGTGACGAATAATTCAGGCTATGTAACACTGCGGTGCGCGGTCACCCGGCTTTGCGTACCCAAAACAATATATCTTTGTAATTACCACCTTCATTGAATACAATGATACTGACCAGCCCAGTTATTGACTAAGTACAATTCCGTGTTAATGTCAGTTAATTTTCCCTTTTCCTAAAGTAGGTAAGCGAGGGTGCGAAAAACAAGGGTGTATGAGTTTATCCTTTCGCATTAATTATGAGTTGATTGTACGCAGAATTATGATGTGGTTGTAAGTGACATGACATGTTCATTGTCCCAAAGTTTTTGCTTTGAACAATACATGGGTTACAATATGGACGAATGTAATTATAAAGTAGTGTCCAGGAGTGTATGGGTGGGGACTAATGTCAAATTAAGTAGTGTCCAGGAGTGTATGGGTGGGGACTAATGTCAAATTAAGTAGTGTCCAGGAGTGTATGTGTGGGGACTAATGTCAAATTAAGTAGTGGCCAGGAGTGTATGGGTGGGGACTAATGTCAAATTAAGTAGTGGCCAGGAGTGTATGGGTGGGGACTAATGTCAAATTAAGTAGTGGCCAGGAGTGTATGGGTGGGGACTAATGTCAAATTAAGTAGTGGCCAGGAGTGTATGGGTGGGGACTAATGTCAAATTAAGTAGTGTCCAGGAGTGTATGGGTGGGGACTAATGTCAAATTAAGTAGTGGCCAGGAGTGTATGGGTGGGGACTAATGTCAAATTAAGTAGTGGCCAGGAGTGTATGGGTGGGGACTAATGTCAAATTAAGTAGTGTCCAGGAGTGTATGGGTGGGGACTAATGTCAAAGTAAATAGTGTCCAGGAGTGTATGGGTGGGGACTAAAGTCAAATTAAGTAGTGTCCAGGAGTGTATGGGTGGGGACTAATGTCAAAGTAAATAGTGTCCAGGAGTGTATGGGTGGGGACTAAAGTCAAATTAAGTAGTGTCCAGGAGTGTATGGGTGGGGACTAATGTCAAAGTAAATAGTGTCCAGGAGTGTATGGGTGGGGACTAAAGTCAAAGTAAATAGTGTCCAGGAGTGTATGGGTGGGGACTAAAGTCAAATTAAGTAGTGTCCAGGAGTGTATGGGTGGGGACTAATGTCAAAGTAAATAGTGTCCAGGAGTGTATGGGTGGGGACTAAAGTCAAATTAAGTAGTGTCCAGGAGTGTATGGGTGGGGACTAATGTCAAAGTAAATAGTGTCCAGGAGTGTATGGGTGGGGACTAAAGTCAAAGTAAATAGTGTCCAGGAGTGTATGGGTGGGGACTAAAGTCAAATTAAGTAGTGTCCAGGAGTGTATGGGTGGGGACTAATGTCAAATTAAGTAGTGTCCAGGAATGTATGTGTGGGGACTAATGTCAAATTAAGTAGTGTCCAGGAATGTATGTGTGGGGACTAATGTCAAATTAAGTAGTGTCCAGGAGTGTATAGGTGGGGACTAATGTCAAATTAAGTAGTGTCCAGGAATGTATGTGTGGGGACTAATGTCAAATTAAGTAGTGTCCAGGAATGTATGTGTGGGGACTAATGTCAAATTAAGTAGTGTCCAGGAGTGTATAGGTGGGGACTAATGTCAAAGTAAATAGTGTCCAGGAGTGTATGGGTGGGGACTAAAGTCAAATTAAGTAGTGTCCAGGAGTGTATGGGTGGGGACTAAAGTCAAATTAAGTAGTGTCCAGGGGTGAATGGGTCCACTTGTGTCAAATCAAGTAGGTATCTTGAATAGGTTTTTGCGCTGAGAGTTTGATGCTACTGAGAGTGAAACTTAGATGTAATAATACCACGCCTGTATTTCCCGATACAGATTGATACCTATAGTGCCAGATTCCCGACATTTTATATAGGTAATTTTACTACCTAAATTTTTCTATCAAATATACCTATTTAATCACACAATCCAACTGATTTAAGAAATTATTATACTGTAGGTATTTGTGTTACCCTCATGATATTTTTCTTCACCGCTAAGCTGGTAATAAATTTTAATTATGCACATAAGTCTGACAGCACATTTGTACCGTACCCCAAATTAATGACCATTGCTTTCAGTTTCCCGCGACTCCCAAGTGTGTTATTTTTCGATAACAAACAATTTGAGTTGCTCTTCCTAATAAAAATATTAGTGGAAAATGTTCTTTTCCGAAAGAAATAGTTTCTCATTTTAAAAATTTAGAATTTTATCAGTTAAGTATTTAATTTCACTTCATGACACAAACATCGTTGTAGCCCTGACTCTTGTACTAGGAGTTCCTGTATCACAAGAGCCAGTACATTAAAAACCGGCCAGGTGTGTGTCAGACCACGCATAATGAAGGGTTGCGTAGTTGGGATGAATTATTTATCCCAAGAAAAAACTTAACTTTGTAGTTGAAAAAACTCCCATATCAGACGTCACGATCAATTCTTCAACTACAAATGTATTTATTTGCAAGTATCAAAATATGTCGTATTAATGGCTGTATTTTTATTGCGTTGATTAGGAGGTTTGCTTTTTTAATTAATGATACTAATTTATTATTTAAATATTTTTTAAATTAATTTCAACTTGATACCTCCACTCGTTCCTGAGAAAAAGGGTCTTGACAGACATACGTATGGATGGACAACGAAGTGATCCTATAAGGGTTCCGTTTTTCCCTTTTGTGGTGCGGAAACCTAAAAATACAAAAATATTATACATGTGAAGAATATTATAATATTCTTTTATGTGGTGGTACAGAAACCACCGTTCTTTTAAGTATTTCATAGCTTACCTACCTGTGTCCAGATCCATTTACTCATGCGTTAGATATTAGTTCATGTCCGTATTGAAGTATCGTATGTGTTTACGACATCTTATTCATTCGTGTTGACTAAATCAAAGACATTTTGGAGATTTTTCGATTTGCCGCTACACAGGCGGGTGACGCGATTGATTGACTCGACGTTACGTTCTCAATTTATATGAAGAACTCGCAAGTTCTTTCGAGAAATACGCGAGGGAATATAAGACTTGTGTACGGTATCACGTTGTATCTTTACGATCGCGACGAAATTAAGAATTATTACTTATTCTTTCAGAAAACGTGTAAATATTTTCGTTTTGCTGTTACAATAAATTACTAAATAAATAAAAAGAATAAGCGGTTTAGCTTGGAAATGCAACAGAGTTGTGAAGCTTACTTTAAATATTCATAACGTCTAATCGGCATTACCGTGCGGGAGTACCTAGTTTTATCAGAAAACATACGTTCGTGTTCATTTAAAATGCGGCTGCAGTCCGCCAATTATAGTGAAATTATTGTACGCGCGCAAGTTCGGTCTGAATGTTGGTAGCGAATGCAAAACGTCAGGTTTAGTTATGGAAGATGTAATTACATCGCAGCTTCCTAATTAACAAACATTTTCAGCTTTAAAAATGAGGTTTTATTTCTGGTGGGATAAACAGTAATAGTTAACAGGGTCTCGTGCTTCCTGGTGGATGTTTGATATTAAATTATTATCTCCTACATTTCAGTCATCTGAATAAAATATTTAGAAACAGTATCTATGTCGTAGCAGGATTTTTATGACTGGTAATTTTAATCTTATTAAAACCTAATCACAGTAACACTTAGGCCCTTTCCTCACTAGTCGGTACGTCCGCGGTGCGGGATCGGTATGCTCGGTACCGAAAGCTTACCGACCGCCTATATTTCAATGAGCGTTTCCTGATTGCTCGGTATACGCGGGAGCGGGGTGGGATCGTTTCGGTTTCGCGTTTTACTGCATGCTGGGTATACTCGATATCGAAAGCTTACCGAACGCCTTATATACAATACTAGCTGCCGCCAGCGGCTTCGCCCGCGTGTAATCTTTATAAATTATAGCCTATGTTACTCAGGGTGAATGTAGCTTTCTAATGGCGAAAGAATTTTTGAAATCGGCGCAGTAGTTTTGAGTTTATTCATTACAAACATACACGCAAAAATACTAATCTTTCCTGTTTATAATATTAGTGTAGATGTAGATTATAAATGCGAAAGTGAGTGTGTTTGTTCGTTTGCTACGCTTTCACGCTAACACGACGATGAAATTTGGCACATGGGTTGACCATGACCTGGATTAGGACAAGAGTACTTTTTATCCCGGTATACATATAAGGTGTTAAAAATTAACTTTACAAACTTTAAAAGGTACTTTAGACGATCGAACTGAATAACTTTTACTATGCATAGGAACAACTTTGAAACAGCTATCCTGAATAGTTTACGGGAGTAAGAATGAAAGTGTTTTTCTTTACCTGAATGATCCTTAAAGCGCGGAAAGGTAAGATAATAGCAGCCATTATTATCTCAAAGCCTTTTGTCGTAGCTTAACTTAAATCTAATTTTAATCTTTTTGTCTTGAGCCGAAAAAAAGAGTTCCGGTAACCGTCAACTAGGTAAAATATGACACAAATGGCCTTGAAATCTGAAAACAGATAAAAAGTTCCGTTTAGCATCGAGCCCGACCTTTTTCGTACATAATGGGATGAGGATGGGTATCCAGGGTTTCTTCACCTACCTACCGTAATTTGCCAATAGGTTGAGCTTCTGATAAAAGTTGCCGACAGCTGTTATATCTTATGGTAGATACATTATGTAAAAGTAGTCACATTTGTACTTTGTTTCCAGAAAAAGTTAAGTGATTGGAATCATTTATGTCGATGATAGTAACCATGTTTCTGCTTATCAAAATATTGAATATTGCATTTTGTCTCCCAAGCGTGTTTATTTTCAATATCCTCCCGGCCATTGATTGTAGCTGTTATTTTTTACGTAAAAGTGATGATAAAAAACACAGTGCTCCCGTAAATTAAATTTTTAAGCCTGTCAGGTCGATATGACAGGATATGACAGGTCGAATATTGGATGTTTTGTTCATCTCAAATACCACTTTCCTGAATAAACAAATTATTTTGCAGCCTGAAAAAGGTGTAATAATATTAAAAAAGTAAAACATGAATTCAGTTAGCTTAAACGTTTTTTAAACGAGATCTTTTACATCTCAAAATACAATTCATTGTGAAAAGGTACGTAATATAGAAAAAGGTTAGGAAATTGAAAATTGTGCCGCGGAATATAACCCCATTACTAAGGAAATGAGGTACGTGAGTATGTTTTAGAATTCTCCTTGCTCGTCGGCTCGGCAGTGAGTTAACTCGAGGTAACTCTACCTGTGACTTACTCTGTTTTTAAGCAATAAGGAAGATTGTCCTGAAAACATTTCCCGATCGGGATCGTCAATTGCTTTATTGATATATTGAGTAATGGATGAACGTAGGGATGACGCAGGGTTTTATTTTATACTAATGGGTTATTTTGAGTTTTATTTTACATTAATGGTATGATGAGTTGATTGGATCGTCTGGGTTTATAATAATTATAAATTTGAATAATCTGGCTCGCCTTTTGTTAAGTGATACGTTCTTACGGCTATTCATCCATCATCCATCCATCAGAATATGCAGAAATAATGAGCTACTTCGTGTAATTTTCAAGAAAAGGGCATTATTGTAAATTTGAAGCAGGTAAAATTATTTTGTAATTCTGCTTTTTATAGAAAAACGAGATCCTTTTCACAAATTACTGTAGGTAGGTACACCTTGATGACGCCTCTAGCTAAGCGAGTTTTCATTCGATTGTGCGCTGAGCTTAAAAGGTTCTATTTTAAATTAAAGGTGTTCCTCAGCATCAGTGTAAACGAGAAGTTAAGAGAACGTGGATTTTTTAAAATTTATATAATTGTTGGTCCGTATTAGCTCAGGATCGAGTTGAGTTGAAAAACAAAGGAGGTCTTTGCCCTGCTGTGGACCAACAGAAGTAAACAAATGTCATATCAACAGGTCAAATATACAAGTCAGCCAAATCGTTTCTGTAAGGAATAGATAGGCACCGTACACTGCTCCTTTATGGAGCAATCTCATGAGGATAACGTTTCTCCATACTATCTTCCACACCCTTTCCTCGGCCGAAGGTGGTATGATGACTGGTACGGTATCTGTGTCGTCATTCACAGCGTCTGTATCGTAGAGGACCCAGGAGCCACTAGTTTGCCCTTGAGGAGTGCAATTTATCTACAAAAAAAGAATGATTTGTAAAAGCTGTTTAAGTCATTTTATTTTTTTAAAGAAATTAACATCAATTCGATAACCCTAATTAACTGCTAACTAGACCACGTTATTTTGAGAAAAAAATATTTCCTACTTGATATCTACCATATTTCTACTTTATGTTTAATTATAAATACGTATATATGAACATACTATGTACATATAAAGTTTTTTTAATCAACTCTGGGTTTTTTTTGGACATTCTCCTTTAGACAAATTAATTTTGATTAGATTTTCACATTAACCATGTTATAACAGGAATTACGACCAAACCTTTTATTAACTTTATACTTCTACATACCTAAGGTATCAGCTAGATAGCAGCTACCTTTCATAAAAGAAAATCGTAAAGATGAATCTTTGCTTCTCTTTCTGAAAATACCTCCACAAACGCGGACAACTTCTTTTAAAATATGCTTGACGAGACATATTTAATAGCAGCTGATATTGCATAAATGAGCGTTAAATGAAAAACTTGTTTGGCATGGTTTATTTACCGTAATAATTTCTGAGAGAGGATTTTTTTAGAGCGACAACAGATGTCAATGTCGGCGTCTAAATGGTTATGAATAAATTTACGTTATGGTTGAGATTCGATTAAGTAGGTATCTATGTATTACCGCGCGAATTTGCAATTAGGTATGTGCGTCACAATGTAATATCAGTAGGAACATGTATCCATGTAGGTACCTATAGGTGTCGTGTAGGTATACATGTATACTGTATAGGTGTGTTTAGATATGGTAATGTGTTCAGCTTAAGTTAATGAGGTTGCGGAAACTGTTTTCGGTTTTGATAGGTTTTTGATTAAATCCAGGAGCTGAGTGTTTTCCCGGATTAGAATAAGCTTTGGGGACCATCTTCTGAACGTCGTGCGAGGTGACCCAGTTAGAGTTACTTTATTTTTTTGCTTTTTTGTGGTTAATATTTTTAGGCAGATTTACTTTTAATCACCTTTTAAAAATTGTATTCATTTTATAAACATGATCTTTCGGTATTCTTGTTACCAGTAGAACAAGTCTAAGTACGTATGTAGGTAGGTATGTATGTGTTCGTGAATAAAACCACAGACCATGCTAAAACATATTTACTAAGAGTATCTTTGAAAAGTAAACCAGATTAAGACCTTACTTAGTAAACTAAACCGAAAATTGACAAAATAATTTAAAATGTACAACAACTTAAATCTTCTGGCTAAACTCTACCTTAATTATTGCGACAATATAAGAAAATAACAACTTTTTTTTATTTTCACTTTACTTCAAACGAAAGAAACAAAATGTCCTTTGTTGGTTTTCCATCTTGACTGAGAAAAATGACTCGCCCAGGTGCTTCCGATAGCATTACACTTAAAACCTAATTAGATAACATAGGTAGGTAAGCAAGCAATACGTTATAATTATTGCAAAACTGAAGCCAAATCCGCTCAACATTAAAATATGTAAATATAAATTACACATTGATTCCCCTAAAACAATCCAATTAAATACGAAATCCGTTTATTGTTACAGTCAATCATAATATTTCATTATTTCATTATTTTTCGATTGATGTCAAAGAGCTAATCGTAACAGTATAATTGAAAGTCGGCGTTTCATAAAATTACTTATTGTTCATAACGGTTCCCTGTAATATCGTAAGCGTTTCGATGGTGCGCCGCAACAGATCGCCCTAATGAGAAAAGTTGGATAGCCTTCGTGAGCCTCAGAAACAATGCCGACAACCAACAATTTCCTGACACTGGACAATCAATTCAAAAGCTTTTTCAGCACAGAACTGGGGGTGGCCGCCTTCGCCCCCCTCTGAGTTTCAACTACGACATTTACGCTTTAAAAAAACCCAAAAATAAATTATCACGCTTTGATTGTTCCGTCGAAAGTAATAAAGGGGAAGGCGGTGACGTCGACGTTTTCATTATTCGATTAGACGAGAAGTGAGCAATTGTGTTCGTAGTTTGAAACCCGTCTTTTTGAGTATTTCCTAAAAATAAGTTAGTAATTTTCTAGACTTTTGGGATAAAATTCCGTCACTTCTTTTCCAAGTATCAAGCTCTCGCACTCTCCATTCATCAAAGCCGTGAAAATTTGTCAAACGGACGAACACATTCACTCCTGATAGGTATAAAATGTCAGGATTCAGGATTTGTAGATCAGTATCGTTTTAAGTTATTTATCGCTATGCAGCTATCATTGTACCTCATCGTTCATTAACTATTTAGGTCAAACAAAGCCTTTATAATTTTATTGCAACGAATAAATTTAATATGCTTTCACGAATGTGTAAAACGGTTTGAAAAGTACATTTCACTAGTACAGGGTTACAAGTACAGGGCTATTTTAGTTTTTAAATACTTAATGCATTTGGTGTAGTCAGTAGTTATGCACGAGCGAGCATAGTAATAATATGGCGAGCATATTAATAACGTTCACTTAAAAAAAACACTGGAAAAAAAACAGTAGGTGCCAGGTTATCCATTTATTACGAACTTCATAAAAAATATATTTAATACCACACGCAATGACCATTATTTCTTAGATGTCTTAGATGTTGCTTTTAAAATTTATTTATCTCATTTTCCCTTCTCCTTTCCCTCCCCAACCAAATATTATAGGGGAGTTTGTTTTCTTGTTTACAAAACACCATACGGAGTGCCGTGTTTGCCTTTGTTCGCGTAATTACATTGTTACTTTCCTACCGCACCTGTCGCCGTCAAATGCTGCTGACGAATTTTCACATTATAAGCTTCGAAACTTATTAAAAGAACAATTAAGAACTTCAACTACCTACTGGCTGTAGTGTTCTCGGTAATAGAATTTTACACGACGAATTAAATCTAAATGGACTTGTGAATAATATGTACTGACAAACTTAAACAAGATGTGAGGAAAGCATCACGCTTTGTTAAACTGCATATCATATAAATCCATACTTAAAATGAGCATTCGAATATGTTCTTGAATGTTCGTGCTTTTAATTTTTACCAATTTTTATTTGAGTTTTTTTCTGAGTTTATATAATAAGCCTGATGAAGTCAGCGTCCCAATTAAAATTGAATATTGACGATGTGATTTTATTCCGTAACTGCATCACACTAATTACGAGCTGTTATCTGCATCAACAAACGATTTTGCAACATATTCTCTGATTCATATCAGTCATAATATTTAAATATACGTGAAATGCAAATTTATATGTAAATCAGTGCTGGGTACTGTTTCATTTGGGGAGTAATTACGGATTACTAGATGATGTGGTGTGGTGGCCAAATAAGCCACTCGTTAGTTTCAAATCGGCAGATTTAAAGTATATTTTTTTACTCCTTGTGGCATTAAGTCTAAATTATATACCCCGTTTTGTACAAGAAGTATATAAATAAATAATTTGCCAGACAAAGATAATTTGGTGGCTGATTTTAAAACTGTATTTCTGCATTTCTTTAAATAGTAATATTTCCTCTATAGGTAAATAGACTGTAGACACACACGGGCCTTCCCTGAAACCAATTTCATCAAATCCAAGACGTTGTGAATTGTGATATCCAAAACAACAAAGCTAACATACTTACAATTTGTAAGTTGGAATTCAAAGGACATTTTTCGTGGCACATAATAGTAAAGATGGGAATATATTATAATACTGGAGTTGTCAGTTCTTGCCGAAGCTGTCCTTCGTCACACGATGCTGGCCTGTCGCAGCCGTATATTTTTTCTGGCCCACTGGATTACACCACGCGGATACATAAACATGATTTGATGTGTTCGTCTTTTATGATGAGCGAGAACCTTCGTAATATGTGTCACATAGTTATTATACTTACTTTTTTTTCCATTTTTTAACCGACTTTTTCACAAAAAAAACAACCGACTTCCAAAAAAAAACACAAAATCACTATTTCTTATTGCTTCTTATAGCTTCAATAATACGCAGGTATTTTTCCCAGTATATGTAGATGATGTTCTAATAAGTTCCTGTCACTGTTATTTACCTACATAACAGGTAAAAACCACCACACCTAAAAAACAAAAAACTTTTTTGTAAAGTAAAAACGTTTTTTGAAATACCTTTCCAAAGACACCCCCTTTCATGTGCAGATGGTGACCACCGGGGTGGTTTTAGTGAGGTAAAAATCCCACACACCCCGGTCTTATCCCCAAAGACCGGGCGCCTTTTGAAGGTATCACCCCGAAAACAAAAACGAAAAAAAAATGTATTGCAATCCTGTGTATTTCTTCTCATGTTACCCTTCTCTAAATAATTTTATAGCGGTCAGTTTTATGGTTATTTTTTTATTATCCCGTAGGTACGTCTATTTAATGCCTTTTAAATTATAGTAACATAACTGAATAAGAATGCACTTCAGTAATATTAATTGCTCATTTGTCGCAAGGCTACGTGGAATTAAATCGAATTCATGGAAAAACAGACAAGTCGCTTCATTAAAATAATTTGAGAGTGTGGGACACTCACTTCAACATTTTTATTCCCGACGTGCGACATTTTTTATATAAAATCAGGGCGTTTTAAATGATGTCTCGTTTGATAGTGGAGGGTTGTATGTAGGTAAGGATAATAATTATAATTATTATACATAACACTAGTTAAATCTTAGGAACTGCCAGCGCTGAGTTTGGAAAAAAAAAGCGGAAAATGGAGTTGGCAATTTGGCATATTGAAGTAGATAGGCGGGATAGGCGGGGTTAAAAAAAAAAACAAGTAATAAAAACTAAAACCCAACTACGACTTAAAAGGTATAAACAAGACACCACAGACAGACAAATTAAAAATCCGAAGTCACACGTAATCTGTTCGATTTATGCCCTAACACGTGTGACTCCGGATTTTTAATTTGTCTGTCTGTGGTGTCTTGTTTATACCTTTTAAGTCGTAGTTGGGTTTTAGTTTTTATTACTTGTTTTTTTTTTTTAATTAAAATTGAACGATAAAATCTATGATAATATTCCTTCGAAATAATTATGAAACGGAAGTATTTTGAGTCATGGTATTATAAACTCAAAGGGAAGACCCAGTTTCAATGCAAGTGGAAGTTTCCTCCATCGATAAGGGACCCAGGGTCACAAGAATCTAGAGATATTAAAAAAAAAAGTAATAAAAACTAAAACCTAACTACGAAACAAAGGTATAAACAAGACACCACAGACAGACAAAATAAAAATCCGGAGTCACACGTAATCTATTCGATTTAGCCCTAACACGTGTGACTCCGGATATTTTTTAATTGTTTTGGGGTAATATACATATTTTTGAAATGTGCTCATTAAGCCCTTTCATTTGATACCCAACATGGTACGATTAAACATTTTTTGTTTTTAGTTCCAGACTTTATGTCCTCTAGAGGACGCCATTTCATGTGACGTCATAGCCTATAACCAGCGGACAATCAAGACGTTTCCAACGATACCTCTTTTGTCAAGTTGTGATGAGGGGTTTAGAAGATAGGAGGGAACAGATCAACATACATACATACTGGTCAAAATCATAACACTCCTTTTTACTTCGCCTCAGTCGGGTAAAAAAGATTAAATTAAGCTAACCACAGTAAGTACCGAGCCTTTCTACTTGTATCTCAACTATTATTTAAATATATGTGTTTGTGTAGTATCCGGTTCATTACTTACACATTTAATCGAAACATCATCCAAATGACATTTTTCAAGTAGAATTTCATTAGCATAGATAGGAAATTTCACGTTAATTAATAGTCGCCGTTGCTTTGAGAAATGAGGGTTACGTCTGACCGCTTCATTCTCGTTTGACAAGTTTAATGGAATAATGCCACGCAACCACTACCTCACAATCATTATTGAACCTATTTTGAATATTATATATTTCAATCATTTGCTAATTGATTTTTGCTTCTTTCATTTCAAAATTAAAACGACGAAGCAACATGGGCAATATTGTAGTGTTAAAACATAAAAACGAACTAAATTCATGAGTCAGCTGTAAACCACAAGAATCCGAGTTCTTAAAATAATGTAGGCAGTAACATCAAGTACTGTTAACGTAGTGAAAAGCCTTTGTTTTGTTAATTACTGAGCTCGGGGCAGTCCGCACCTGCTTTCACCACATCAGAATAAACTGTGCGACTAAATTTCCTCTGTTTAAATTAAAAGATACTTCTGACCAATAGTTACTTCCACCCGCACAGAATGGAATTTTAAATTAACTCGAATTTTGGATATTTTAAGCAAAAAACTTATAAAATACACTTGAGGCACCCATCTGTGTAGACTAGAGAGCCTCTGTAAACGATGACGTTAATAATTCCATTAGAGGGGCGGCTATAAATTCTTTGGGAACACTTTCCTCTGGTATAGACAGTAGTTAGAACGATTAATGGAACAGAAGAGGTACTAGGGAGTAATAATTGAAGTTACGATCGATGGCTGCTACTCACGGTACAAGTCGGTAAGTTGTTTATATTTTTTTTCATAGAACAGACTATAAAAACACTAAGTATAAGCTTTATATTATAAATTGTCAATGTCTGTAGGCAACGTAATTACATTTTGAAGCTTCAGATCCAATAAACTATACGTACTCCACCATCATTTATTATCCCTGTCTCCTAATACCAAGGAATTAATTTGTCGAAGAATTTCTGAACAAGTGTACCTACTGTAAGCTTCCCTTATGAAATTCCGAAGTTGTACACAGATTAAGATTAGTGACAGATTGGCTTGATATAATTACAACAAAGAACCTTGAGGACGTAAGCGTAGGATGAAATACGAGTATGACGCAATTATCTGTTATTAAATGTTATTTTATTTTTCGACGTAGTCACCTTTCAGGGTTCACACTTTGTATAACTTGTTTCTAAAACTAAAATTCCCTTTCTAAAAAAATCTTCTTTCTGATCCCTTCAAAAAACGTGTACGACGGCGACTACTGCGTCATCATCTTCGACTTTCTGGCGCCTGAGATATTCCTTTAACCGCAAAAATCGGTAAACATCACTGGAATAAGGTCCGGTGATTATGGAGGTTGTGCCATCAATTCGAAGCCAGCTTCTTGAATGGCAGCCATCGCAACTCTGGATTTGTACGCGGGGGCGTTATCTTGGTGAAACAAACAACCAACAGAACACGTTCCGAAACGACGCAAACAAATGACTTCTACTTTTAAAAAACAAAAGATAATTGATTGTTTTTTTTATTATCATCATAGCTAATGTCTGGGCTATGCCAACCATTATTTATTTTTTTTCTTTCCAAGGAGAATGTATCGCATCCTCACTATTTATTGAACACCCCTCGTATTTTTGACGTTGGAATTTAGATTATCTTTGGATGTGTGTTCTATTATGACTACGTTTTATATTTTGCCAGTAATAAGTATTTTTTTATTACCTAATAATGTTTTCAGTTATTCATAGAAAAACTAAAAAAACGGTCATTTATTATCTACATCAAGATAGAGATGGCTACGAGCGACCCTCGCGCTTGTCTGTGCCACACGTTCCGCTACGCGTAAGCGCTGGCACTACGCGCTAATCCAAATTTTAATGTCAACTACGACAATAATGAAGCTATATTCTCGGTATCTGGTACACTTGCGCGAAACACATTTGCGCGAAAGACACTTTCGCGAACCCACTTGCATGAAAAGTCCGTGAAAGGACTTTTGCGCGAACGGACTTTACCGCGAAGAGTCACTTGCGCGAAAGACACTTGCAGGAAAAGACAGTTACAGACAGACTGAAAGAAAGTAAATAGTTCAATTAGGCGTCTATAGCTTCTGTATAGTCACAAGTATCACAAGGTTTATGTACAAAGTTACTATACTAGACTATATAACCCGTTCTGGTACTTTAGGTAATATGAAAAAATGGTTAAAATATTTTATCTTTACTTCTAGTATTAAAATTATATATCTTTTGATTTTTAGTATGTTTGTAAATAGTTTCTTAATTAAGAATGGTAAATGTAAATTCCTCTTTAAATTATTTGAATCGGACCTTTCGTTTAGAAGTTACGACGGGTATAAAAACGATAAATGCGTGAGTGAACAGCCCTGCTACGCTTACTGGAAAACTGAAAGTGCATTTTCTTTGGTTATTTTGTATTAAGAACCTACCTTACCTCAAATTTTATCTCGCTCACACCATACTACTCGCGGCCTAAGTGAGAGTGAGGCCGAGTGGGCTGCTGGCGGTTCTCAAGCTTCGAATAGTTTAGGTAATTGCTTTTTACGGTGAAAATAATGGTAATTAAACAAAATAAAAAACATAAGACCTGCTTTATAGTTAGTTCAGTTATTATGCAGAGTTTCATGATCTAATTTGAAGTATTTTTTTAATACTTTGGTCTTTTTTTCTGATGTAATCATGGTTTCGCCAAACATAGGACCTAGCATCAATCCTCGCCTATAACATCATTATTTATTTCAAAATTAATGCTGCAGTATTTTCGGCATAACGGAAGATCATGCTAAGCAATTTGAGGTAGGGTAGGGCCTTAATTGGATAGGACAACGTCTGTCGGCTCAGCTAGTACATAATATTTTCATAAATGAATTGGCAAGGTACCATCATACCTAATATTAATTTTCTGTTACCATATTATAGAGGAACAAAAATGCCATAGTTATACTTAGGTATGCAAAAATCAGTCCAAATAAATGTAAATGCCTATAAGTCTAAGCATGGTACACTGTTACGTCTAGACGTGAAGGTAAAACAATACAATGCACTACGTGAAGTGCGCGCTATTGTAACAATCGTAGGACGTAATCACATTAGTACTTCAGGTTAGACGGCGGCGCGTGCGCTATCACTGCCGGGGGCGAAGCTCCTGAGAGAGCTTGGAGCACCCTTCACGCCCCCCACTGACACAAGCCTTACCCTTAATCAAACTACGCAGTTAGTCCTGCCCCTTCAACCACCTTAAAAAGTGTCTGGGCCGCCATTGTATCGAGACAAGGATACAAAAAAAAAGAATTTAATTTTTTTATAAAAATTTTGCCAATTATGAAATATGAGGTTAATATAGGTAAGTATGTGTGTGTCTTATACTTTAGCATATCTTGTACTTTACTTTAATATCTTGTAGGTAGGTTTAGCACAGGTTTTGAGGTAAAGTCGTTGTTCAAGTTCATGTATTTTTAAATCCGTATGTCTCAGACCAAATAAAAAACCAGGATAGAGTTCTTTGCGAACAATGCAGTGAAGCATGCCAAAACTACACCTCCGCTCTGTCCATACACGCGCACACGCACAAATTTACATCCATTCCCAATCAAACTACACCTCACTAAGTGCACACCTCTACATACGGCTCACCGTATGTAGAGTTTAAAGTTTTTAAGTTCACGTTAGATTAGAACGGAAGTCATAAAGGCAATTGAAATTAAGACTATCGAGAGTACAAATAAAGGATTTTCATCTAAAGCTAAAACCTAGCTATTGATAATATGACACGAATGAATTCAACGTGCAATTTTGTACCGGTACCGGTATATCTACCCGATATTTTTTTGTGCTTTTCCGGGCACGAGATCCCATTGAACCATACCGATGCCGGAAAATAGCAAAATCATAAAAGCATTTTTATTGAATATTCCAAAAATATAGAAACAGTTTTATCATTTTACTACCTATTGACCGCGGCTGCACCCGCAACGTGGTCGGAAATTATCCCACGGGAACGTTCTACCGGGATAATAAGTACCCTATAATGTTAATCCAGGCTATAAACTATCTGTGTGCCAAATTTCATCTAAATCGTTCAGCCGTTTCGTGATTGAGACAATAATCCAAACATCTGAACATCCCAATATACAAACACATTTACATATAAAAAAGTAATCACTTTCTTATTTTAAATACCAACTACTTTCAGGTCGTTTCAATTCATAGTCGCTATAAAACAGCAACACTTTAGATTGCTATGCGTTCACGACATTTAGACACTACGATTACATTTGTCCGCGAATTCCACAAATATGTAGGTACGATCCTAGCCACGTCGGTGCGCGGTCTGAGAATGTACCGCAGCTTCCCTAGCCGCTCCCACAGAGTCACACGCAATTTTAATAGAGCACAGAGGATCAACTTCCAAGTTCATTTAAATACAAGCACTAAAAGACAATTGTGTAAGTAGTAGGTAGCTTGGTATATAACGGAGTAAGCCATGTTTATTGTCACATTACTACATTCACGTAGCCTTTTGGTTTGATTGCTTGTAAATAACTATGATTTTGTTTCTGAAGGAGTCTTTCAAACTTTGATTTTTGGCTAGTCCGCTTGTGATCACTTATCTGATAGCATTGATAATGGTCTAAAATGTTATAAGCCTTCCTAGACGTATTAATTGGAGATTTAATCGGAGAAAAACCCGGTCAAGGAACTTCACTCCTTACCGCTTGGCCACGACATCACCGCTCGCGCGATCTGCGTCTTGCGTCTGCGACCGCGGCGAGAACAAAATGTTAGAAGCTATTTAGAGCGTGGTATGAGTCGCCCCGGTGCGACTTGCGGAGAGGAGAGCTGCGCGGGAACATTCGAGCGCCGCCCCGCGCCGCAAGACGCACCGCCCTATGTCGTGGCCCTAGCCATAGCAATTCCCATAATTAATCTGTTGCCATAACGCTATGTTTCTGTGTGTAGGAATATTCTATAATATTATGTTGCATTCACTGCGTATTGTCGATATTCTAAGAGATCTTCAAATAGAGGTTTCCTTATGATGTTTTTGATATGAATTTGCTTACTCTTGAAACTACTACTACTCCCATTCGCATTAGATGTGAAATCCGAGTTTCACATCTTATACGGATGAGATCCTTGAGCTCTATTAAAAGCTCAAGATACGAGTCCTTACTGGCTTTTTGCTTATTTACCTAAGGTTTATGTAAATTCCGTCGGTAAGAACATTATTCTAAAGAGCGTGTGTTTAACCGGCACTCAAGATCCTACGGTTTTATTTTTCTCTTTGTGGGACCGAAACGCTTCGTTATTTTACAGGGCTTTGTAATTGAGACTACTTTTTCTAGGTACTGTGGAGTGCTTGTCTTGACTACGTAGGTCAATTCAGGGAAATTAATTGTTGTTACCGACTTAAATTCTCCGTATAATCAAATACTTGTATGACGTGGGGTGTCATTTCGCTTAACAATGAACTGCCCTGATTGTACATAATATAATACATAAACTACCTAAAGGGTAAAAAAGTTAGTCACATGATAGACGATCAACGTCCACATGAACATATCTAATATCTAAGAATCGCTTGATGATGCAACTTTTTCTTGTCGCGTGGTCAGAAAAACAGTCAGGTTCCACTCACCGTGAAAACTTAGGTAAAGCGAGCTTGAGGTAAGCTGCCATTCCACCCGATACTCACCTCAAGATCACCTCACCTAAGTTTTCACGGTGAGATTACAAAGGAGACCGGCAGGTTTCTTTTAAATTTGGCTCAATATTATAGCAGTAGGAGGACATGTAGTGACCTAATTGGTGATGTTCTTCAGAAAGGTCAGGTGCGTATTACTCACAAACGGCTTTTGTGTATGATCAGAATAAATGTATGAACGTAAACGAAGCAAAAGTATTTATTTATTTATTTATTTAACCATTTATGCACACACATATAAATACAGAAAAGAAGAAAGGAACAGAAAAATTCGTACAAAGGCAATGCTTATTTCTAAAGAAATCTCTTCCAGCATACCTGCAATAGGAAAGTAGATAAAAGAGATGTAGACAACGTGTGTAAGAGTAGAAGAGAAACAAAATACATAAATCAAAAACAATTCAAAAATTAAATATAAACATACATTATGAGAATATACTTACATACGAGTACATACTTCTAAAATAAATATCACTTAAAAATATACAATTACAATATAATTTAAAATTACTATGCAACTATGACGAAATGGATAGGTAGTGTTCTTTCACTCTTCTTTTAAATACTGCAACAGTATGAAAGGAACGTAGCAGAGGCGTTCTATAGTTTGTGCATACACCCAAGAGAAGCTTATGAGTGAGTTTATGTTATATTTATTGTGATAGGTTACAATTCCGTAACTACCAGGTAAGTAATCACCATTTGCGTTGGCCTCGGATCATTTCTGGAAGACACTATCATCAATGAGAGAAAAAATGAAATTGCCTAGAAAAAGTTTATACCTACCTCCCTTTCCCTCAGGACTGAAAGAAATGCAGCTAAGTAATAGCAAGCTTTCATTAGCTCACTCCAGCTGTAAATACATGAGGCAATATTTTACTTTTATTTATTTTCAGTCTTGAAAATATCAACTTTTCTTGGAGGTACCTACATATTTTATGATAAGAAAAGCAGAAACTTTTTACTTGGTACCCTGAGGTTATTTTATTTTTTGTATTACAAATATAAGATTATTAAAAGAAAAATACTTACAAATTGATAGCCTTCTAAGAATCTTATTAATGTTGAACCGTCAACCGTCGTTTGCGGATACCGGTCTCATATTGGAATAACATAAACCATAAAGAAAAACCGGCCAAGTGCGAGTCGAACTCGCGCTATCTATAAAAACGGCAAAAAATCACGTTTGTTGTATGGGAGCCCCCTTAAATATTTATTTTATTCTGTTTTTTAGTATTTGATGTTATAGCGGCAACAGAAATAGGTACATCATCTGTGAAAATTCAACTGTCTAACTATCACGGCTCATAAGTGACAGACGGACAGACAGACAGACGGACGGACAGCGGAGTCTTAGTAATAGGGTCCCGTTTTACCCTTTGGGTACGGAACCCTAAAAAAGGGCTTAATTTCTAAAGAGACGAGAATTTACTATTTACCTACTTACTAGTAGGTACTTGTAAGTTAATCGTTGCTTTTATTTGAGTCAAACCATTCAAGACCATTCCTCAACTCTGTGGTTTCGTACCCACATTATCTCGGCCATTCTGAACTACGACCTGTTTAGAGCCCTTAATCCTCGGATAGGTTGTACAGTACCTACAGATATTTTAATGGGAAATCGATTCTTTATTTTAATATTCTATGGGATTGGATATAAGAAAATCTGCTACGGAACACTACTTTGTGGAAATCAAGCTTGATGATTCAAAGAAAAACAGGTGTGCAGAATCGCAGAGGCTGTATTTGTGTATATAGTTGCAAAACTCGGTATCAAATTACATTGGAGTAGCTACCTCAATATTTATGTCAGCTCGTGTTTTAATTTCTAATCTCCATAATTAAGTCAAATATCTGGAATATTTTCTCCTCAAAATAAGAGTCCCCTATAAAATAAACTCAAACAAAACTGGACCCAACCGGCAACAGCAGCATATATATTCTAGGACATGCCGGTTTCCTCACGATGTTTTCCTTCAGCGTTTTGAGAGCAGTGCCGATGAAATAATTTAAACAAAGTAAAGCGCCTCTCAGGGTTCGAACCTACGACCTACAACTCGTAAGTCGTGGCCGTTACCACTGGGCCACCACTGCTCACCGGCAACAGCAGTACAGTATTTTTATTATCAGATTACGTAACGCAAATTAATTAATTAATAGCGAAGCGCCGCGAACAGAAGCGTATTTTGATACCATTTCACAAAATGAGTCATGAATAAACATTTGGGCTATTTTGGCGTAAAAATGTTGTTGTCAATCGTCTGATACTCCGCGATGATTCCCTCCCTAATGGACATACACTCAATTAGGTTTTACTGCCGCACCGTCATTCAATTTAATGCCTAACAACGACCACATCGGGCAGGTACCTACCTATTTATTTTTTATTGACAACAACAAAAAAGGGGAACAAAGTTTTTATATAGATAACACAACATTTGGATAATACACCTTTGCTATTTAATATTCCATTGCGGGCTACAAACTCGTTGTGTAAACTTTACTTTTAGTTTTATTTCACTCTAGCCAGATTTGTGTGGCTTTGGCCGCAGACCTCGTTTAATCTTTTGTGCGATCGAAAAGGAATATCTAAAGAAATGCGCTGAGTTTCATATTTTTATAAATGAAAATGTCATAGACGCAAAGGATTGAGTCGCAGTTGGGTATTTGAGTTCTATTATGTTTAGCTAGGTAGCTATGAAAAGTGACGTACCTACCACCAGCATCTACTTCTATTTTAAGCACAGCTTAAATAAAAAAAGCAAACATAAATAAAACAACTCTTAAAAATGTGCAGAACTTGAAAAAGTGGACCAAATATGTAACACCAGTTAAAAACATTTTCATGAATGTTACAGTAGACACTGAAACTATCCTCAATTTATTTTTGGAATACAAACATAGGCAGAAACAGTAACTGGGACACACATATCGTGTAGGTAGGGCATGCAACCTACTGATATTTTCTTAGTTTTTCCTCAAATAGTGTCATTTTATTTATCCTGTGGGACAGGTAGCATGTTAGCAAATACATTGTTACGCCAGTCACGTTAGCATTAGTGCCGATTCGTTTTTATTTACACGTCATATAACATTAGCCTTAATAAAAATAAGTGCCTACTTAAATGTAGGTGCAGTCCATAAAGTGTTAAATAGGTATAATGTAACTTTAGGACCTCAACACGCGGTCTGGTTCGTCGACATGTGAGAAATGTTTTTATGTGCTCCTGTCTCGCAAAAAACTCATTTATATTTAAGTAAAGAAAATGCCTGGCACGCAGTGAAAGTGCAGAAACAGTATTGAATTTATTTTAAAAATCGTTCTCCAAACAGACTGTACTTGTGAATATAATTTTCTACACGAAGAAATAAATGACAGCAAACGAAAACCAAAGTTTTTGACGCAGGCACTTCCTTCCGTTTATACACTTGAGTTATTGAAGCATCTAGTCGTGGGTGTGTTACAGTCTTATCCTCTAATTCTAATGTACCTATTTGATCGTTCAACTTTGCTAATAAACGTTAGAACAATGATTTCGACCGAGCTCGGCGGTCGATGTTACACCGGAGTGAATAGTTTCCCCTTTGCCACCCCGCTTGAAGTATTTGACTAGATATGTGATTATTGCCGCACGCAGGTACCGTCGGAAAATTATAATTAACTGGCCCGTTTGAAAACTTGAATTTCAGTTGGACGTTTTTTATCATACACCAACCATTGTACCTAGAAACGTCCTATGCCTGCCTTGATTAAATTTTAATAGATTGTTGGAAATGAAAATTTTTCACATTTCCTCTCACCCATCGTCATTACAATGGGCGAGGCAACTAGCAATAAAATCCCAACTAAAATGACCCAAGAGATTATTTAACTGTTAAGTATTAATTGTCACACGACATGAATTCCTAACACGACTTTTAGATTGTAATAAAAGTCGAGGATCATAAACGTTAACGACTGCGTCATTTAACTTCGATTAAAAAGAAAAGTCATAAAAAGGGCCATTGCCAGTTGCTGAATTCGTGCGAATTTTATGCCAAAACATTTTAGATGGTGAGCTTAAAGCAACCACAATACCACTACGGAGTACGACTTTTGTTCAGTAATTGCTGTAAATACTCTATAGTTTATTACAGTATCAGGGCCCACGATTTATGCTAATTAAATATTTTAGACAATATATTTAATTAGCGTTTTTTATCCTCTTAACTGAAACTCTGCTGCACTAATGAATGCCGTTAACAGTATCCATGTATTTTCGCGTGCGCTACATAAAAGGGGACAGCTTACACAGCAAAATCGTACCTTTTTTTCTGTGCAGCTTACGAAGATAAAAACTCTGTATTAAACAGTCTCCAATTTTTTATTTTTTATTTTTTCGGTACCTTTGGTACCATATTTCAACAGTTCGTTTATTTTTTAAATTATGGCAATTATGCACACACATATAAACAGACAAGAGGAAAGGAACAGAAACAATACGTACAAAGGTGATGCTGATTTGTAAAGAAATCTCTTCCAGCATACCTGCGATAGGACAGTAAATAAAAGAGATGTAGACAACATGTGTAAGAGTAAAGGCTCTTACATTCTGGCGCGATTCGCCACTTACGTGCTTTCTCTATGAATTTCAAATGTCTTTTAATAGGCGTTGGCTACTTTTAAATGATCCATTATTCAACACGGAACTTTTCTACCCAACTAAGTAAATGGCCGCTGAATTTGGCTTCGTTCATTTGGTACAGAATTGAATCTAATGCCGACTACAAGTTAAGGACCTATCGATTTCATGGAGAGAAAAGTACCTTTTTAATCGATTTCAAAAAAAGAGGAGGTTCTCTGTTCGTCTATGTTTTTTTTTGTGTATTTTCATCGATATTTTCGTCAGTTGTAAATTATTCTATCATTTGGTAGAGGAAGCTTGCGAGGTGGTCCTTTATAAATTGTATCAACTTTGCTTGGGTAGTTTTTGAGTTAGCTTCACTAATATGTATTTTTCCCACTTAGTCTATGTGGATGATGTAATAATAACTTACTGCCACTATTATTTACATAGCAGTTATGTTGGGTAGGTGGCAACAACAAAGTGCAAAATAAAAACTTTTTCCGAAAAAATAACAACCGACTTCCAAAAAAACACTAAAAAGTGAAAAATACTACAATATATTTCGGAAGTCGGTGTCTTTGGTTTTGAATTTTTTGCTTTTTTTTGGTTGCTATGTATATCGGGTTACAAAATAATGCATGAAAAGAGAGACCTCTTTCTGCGACTACCGATTAAAGACGTCGGGTGCATGGCGAGCAGTCAACTTGCTTCCAACCTTGCTAATATGCTTATTCCACTATTTGAGCCACAAATTAAGAGGGCTATTACAATTTTTCTTGAATTTGAGCGTTTGACGCTAGTTTTGATGTGTGATTATGATGATTACGCACACATGCAAACCGGGCGTGAGGTATAAACCAACTTGATCCTTTCCACTTTACTTTTGAAATAAATTAAGTTACTGTTATTTATAGTTCGTGTTACTGTTGTTTTTAGCATTGCATACAACAATTGCTTAAAAATATTATTTTACTTTAAAAAAAGTTATTTTTTTTTTCAAGCAAGATTAGATAGTAGCCTATGTTATTAAATACTTTTTGTTAAAATTTGGAAAGTAAATTCATAGATAAAAAATAGAATTTCGGACGAAAAATTGTCAATAACTATCTGTGTTACGGAATTATTTTTGGTGTATTACTAAATGAAACATAAAAAAATGACTTATACATTCCAAAGTTCAAGATACAGTTGTACCATGGACATTTTTATAAATGATTAAATTACTGTATCTTTGATGTAATAAAGCATCAAAAGACGCCCAAAAGTTAAATTTTATGAAACATCCTTTACAAAGACAAGTTTTTTACTGATTTGTGTAAACAAATTGAAATATTTATTTAAAACACTGTCAAGATATATAATGAGACTTTCTCGGACATATTTTTTTTTTAAGTTTGAGGCTATGACTTAATCATAATCACACATCAAAACTAGCGTCAAACGCTCAAATTCAAGAAAAATTGTAATAGCCCTCTTAGGTAAAGAAAAGGATAACTGTCACTGTCTGTCTAGTCATTATCGTGTAACAGCTACTCTTAAACAATATTTTTACAAAGATCCAGTTGTTTCTAAGTCAAATGGCTGACTTGTATGTAGTTCGATTAAGCACAGTTAAGCTACAAGTGAGTGGCGATACCAATTTGTGACACTTGTACATCTACGTGCTGAGGCACGGAAGGCACATTAAGCCGTCGGTTACGCTTCAATGTCTGAGTGGTGTTCGTCATTTCGGCATGTGTGGGGTCTTAGAGATAACTTTGGAGCCTTATTCTGCTTTGTGTTGGTTAGGACAGCTTTTAATTATTTAAAATAAACAATATTATTAATGCTACGACTCTTTGGGGGTGAGAAATAAGAAAAAGTTTCATCTTCTTATTAAAAGAATAGCAAGCTCTTACTACCTATTTAACTCTTTTCATTTTTGTTTAAGTAAGAGAAATCACAAAGTTACTCATCATATCGATCGTGGCATTGCCAAAATAAGATAATTACGAGATGACTTTGTCGATGAAAATATACAATAGTCACCACACTAGTTTTTACCCGCGGCTTCGCCCGCGTGATGGTCGGAAATTATCCCACGGGAACGTACTACCAGGATAAGGTCTTGGAGTTACTTTTGACTCTAAGCTTTTGTTTGATGTACACATTAATAACATAGTGAACCAGGCTTCTAAAGCCTTGGTTTTTATTTTTAGGGTTTCTACAGATTTTAAGAATATTAAAACAATGAAAATTCTTTATTGTGCGTTTGTCCGTAGCCACCTTGAATATGCCTCTCAGGTTTGGAATCCAAATTATAATGTGTACATTAATCGGCTTGAAGCTCAAGAGGCAATATCGCTCGAATACCTATGTTCCGAATTATATAAGTCGGTGTAAAAAAAAACATATTCTGCCTCTACACGGGCGAAGGAAAATTGCAGATTTTGCTTTCTTATTTAGCGTTATGAATGGATCTATTGACGTCCCAGAGTTGGTGGGCAAGATTGGGCTTCGGGTACCAAATGTATTTCTTCGGAGACCTCGTCTTCTCCATATGCCTCAAGTCACAGCTATCTACAGACAGAACTCGTACGTGATAAGAGCTTGTCGTACTTTTAATGTGGTGTGTCAGGATGTCGAGTTAGATTTAGATTTATTTACTAGTAGCATTAGGGAAGTGAAGAAAAGTTTGAACAATTGTTTTTTCAATGTATAGCCATTTTCGTTTTGTAGTATATTTTTTTTTCTTTTTTTAGCATTGTCGATTCGAGCGTGAGATAATTAATTTGCGTATCTCTTACGTCGCTGTCTTCGCGTATTTGTTAAGTTTACTCACCTTTTTTTTTTGTGGAAACTTGTAACTGGCCATAGTTTACACATTGTGCTAGACATTAAAATGCTGCAAGTTTAGCTGTAAGTTTTCCTTAAATTAATAAAATAAAATAAAATAAAAAGTACTTATTCCATAGCCGGTCATGGTCTACCCATGTGTCAAATTTCATCCAAATCCTTTCAGCCGGTTTAGCGTGAAAGCGTATGAACCAAAAAAACCCACTTTCACATTTATAATAACTATTAATAGTCATTAAAATAAACTTTGACTTTGCAATGTCAATTCTAATGACTCGACTTTGTATGTAGGTATGTTTTGTTTCAAGTTCTAATACACATTACTGAATTATTACTTAGGCATAGTATGTAAGACTATTATGTGTGTTTGATGTACTAAAAATAAACCTTATAGTATTCGAAGAGAAGACCAGGAAATATGGCTTGATTGAATACCTATCGGTCTTCCTGGTTTTCCTTAAGGGTCCTATTCTATCTATAAAGGTACTGAATCATTAACCAAGTCGGACAGATTTATATGAAACGAACTCTTGCCAGCGGCTTCGTCCGTGTAGATGTCGAAAATTATCCCACGGGAACCTACTACCGGGATGAAAGTATCCTATGTGTTGATTCAGGTTATAAACTGTCTGTTTGCCAAACATCCAAATCTGTTCAGCCGTTTTCGCGTAACAAACATCCAAACACACAAACTTTCACATTTATAATATTAGTAGGATTGTACCTAATAGTATTGCCAAGTTTCAAGTTTAATAACTAAAGGCATAATATTTTTCATATAAACTGTATCCTCTCCCTGAAATCCCCGCTTTTCACCCCCTTTAAGGAGAAATTACCAAAAACCCTTTCTTAGTGGATGCCTACGTCATAATATGAAATCTGAAAAAAAAAAAAACTAAAAATCTGTGTTCCAAATTTCAGCCCAATCCGTTCAGTGGTTTGAGCTGTGATATAGACTAGCCGTTTTCACCCCGCGTCAGGGGTAAAGACAGTTTTGAAAAACCCTGATACAAATTATTCTTTATTTTTGGTTTAGTAAAACTAAAAATAAAAAACTTTAATTTACTTAGATAAGTATTCGTGCCAAGTTTCAAGTCTGTTAACTCAAGGACTAAGATTTTTCATACAAACGAAATCCCCCTATTTCACCCTCTTAGGGGTGGAATTTCGAAAAATAGTTTCTTAATGGAAACTTACTCTTCATAAAGAACACACCCTCCAAATTGCATGTCTCTAGGACCACTGGTTTAGGCTGTGCGTTGATATCTCAGTCACCCTTACCTTTTAATAATGTATAAAGCGTGCGAACGTTTGTCAAAGGTATTCGTAATGAACTGGGACTGACGAACTAACTCTTCACAGCAGACCCGCATAGAAAATTATGGGAACCCCACATAATTATGGAAAATTACTTCCAATATATGGAATAGAGCAACCCTGGGGAAAATGGTCATATAAAAAATAAATGTAAGGGCCTTTGGATTTTGCCTGTTGCAAAGGGTTTTTGATATTAGGAACTAAACGATTTGTATCGGGAGGGCAGAAGCCCATTGAAGTCTTTAGCGGACTAGTTTCTAGACTAACTACTTCGTGGTAATAGACTGCAATTATATATTATTATTAAACTATGAGCCATACACAATAAAATACAAATCAATATTAGCTGTCGAAGTTGTAATATTTGGAATGTTTCATACCAATCACGCGCCTATCTAAACGGTTATTATAATTCAGGGTGCAATCGTGAAGATATTTACTACATAATTACTGTAAATGAACCCATTAGTCCTACCCTAATGTCGTGTAAGTATAATTTTGTTGTTGTAAAATGCCCAAATTGCTGAACATGGTAAACACAACATTATTCGGTAGTGGGTTAACTCGCCACGAACATGTGCGAATATGTACGACTATATTTGGCGGCGGCTAAAACCGCTTAAACAGAAGACTAAGCGCGCACATTAATTTTTAAAACGCTTTTAGTATCCTTGTAGACAATACGATCTCATTCCTGAGTACATTCAGAAGATAAAGTGAGAAGCCTAGAATTTATTGTAGGGGCAATTGTACAGCCCATCGTGCGTGCTTTCGACTGTCACCCGGTTTCTGATTTGAGAAAAGTAGCAAATTTCAACTGATTATTCTCAAATACATAAGTATGCGCTTTTAAAATCAAAATTTCGTTTCTGAATGAAGATTTTTTAACTCTAATCAAGACTGGAACGTGTTTGCATTGATCAGGAATACTCAAGTAAAAGATCAGTTGATTATGGTTTAACGAAATTCGATTTTAAAAGCGCATACTTAAGTATTTGAGAATAATCAGTTGAGATTTGCTACTTTTCTCAAATCAGAAACCGGGTGTCAGTAGCGGATACAATAAGAATTGATATGTGTAGTACGCTCGTGGAACAGCAATATGCACTATTTTATTTCAAAGCTGAAGTGGAATGTTGCAGCGCTACTGCTGATTTTTCATGTGGTTGCCAATAGGAATTCATGATTATCATTTAAATGTTGTATGTTTTGCTAGTACATATTTTAGTGTAAAAGCCCCGGTAAATGTTAATAATAAATATTGTTTGATTAATTATGTCGGTCGTTTGTTACAGCCAAATAATACATATACTTCGGTGATATTTAAATCTGAAATGTTAACATTACAATGGTTAGTCAAGTATATCACAATATTGCAAAACATTCCTTTCGAATCATTACCGTCAGTTGCAGTTATGGAATACTAGCTGCGCCCGGCGGTTTCACCCGCGTAAGTCTCGATCCCGTGGGAATGTCAGAATGAAAGTATCCTATGTCCTATTCCAGGTCATGGTCTACCCATGTGCCAAATTTCATTCAAATCTGTTCAGCCGTCTTAGCGTGTAAGCGTAACAAACAAACTCAATTTCGCATTTATAATATTAGTTATGACTAGCTTCCGCCCGCGTGGTATGTCGATAAAAAGTAGCCTATGTCCTTCCCCGGGATGCCATCTATGTCCTTGCCAAATTTTATCGAAATCCATTCAGTGGTTTAGGCGTCAAAAGGTAACATACAGACAGACAGACAGACAGAGTTACTTTCGAATTTATAATATTAGTATAGAAGTATGGATTAAGACTAGTTAAGATTGTCCCAGAAATAAATTCAATTAAATAGTTAAAGCCTTACTTGGTTGAACATTATGTTTATGCTACTTATGGTTTTATAGCAGTATGCTAAAGCGGCACGTGTTATTTCGATTATTTGTAACTGATCTGTTATTTCAGCACTCGTAAAATGGCATCATGAAATTCGACGTCGTTGATTCGTTACGCGACGCGTTCCCGGATCTATGCACGTTTATTTCGGGTATAAGTACACTTGTGCCTCCCGAATACACTCTTTTTATCGTAAAACTTTCGCCTTTTGTTTAGAGAGTACTTGTCCTAGTTCCCTATATTGCTTCCCAACTATTACGTGCATAATGATGTGGTTTGATCAAAGTGGTTTTATATTGGGGTACCTATGGCTTGTTTTTGACCTATTTCTGCCTTTTTTTACGTTATTTACAACTCACAACAGTTCATTTTATACAAGAGAAGATCAATATTAAAATATTTTTCGTTTTTCATCAGTTACGACTCTATTTTCATAAATCTTCCGCGTAAACTGAAAAGCGTAAGTATCATATTATACCTAGCTCGGCTTATTTCGGAATCGTTCCCGTACCTTATCCAAGTTTCTTGCAGCTTACTACTCAATTTCCTTCAGCAAATCCTGGATCAAGAAAGGTATACGCTCTTCAACTATTTTATGAATACATATACATCAAAATGCTTAGAACACTAAGTCAATATGAGCAAAAAATAAATTCAGATGTAGGCGTTACTTATTTTGCCGTATTCGCAAAAATGAAAAACATAATTCGGAGAAAGTCTACAAAATGGAATTATCCAATCTATTCTCGAGAACAACTGCAATCTGGAGCGTTCTCGATGAGGATGATAACTTTTCCCTTTAATCGTATATTCATAAGGGCAATACGTTAATATTTCGACGTGGGAATGATTATGTCACTCGTCGTTACCAAAATGGCGTTGGTCGTCATTAAGTCGGAGTGCCCTCGTTTAAGTCCACGGCGCGTAAACAGCAGCGGAAGGAAGGCAGGCTAAAAGCCCAGGGTACTGGTGCAGCTTGCAAATTAGCCACGCTTGCTGGATAGAACACGTGAGGACGAGCTAAGAGATTACTTTCTACGAAACACCACTGTGTATTTGCATAGGTACATTTAAGGGCCAGCTTTTGACTTTTTTCCCCGTTTGGAAAATTTGCGAGCGTGTTCCAGTTACCTACATGACAACTTGCTCATAATATTCTCTAACATTTTTTTTTTCATAATATTATTCTGTCTTCATCAAAGTAGATGTAAAGTTGTAGACTGTTTCATACTTTTCCATTTTTATTTTGATGTCACGCTAACTAAAAAGTTTTTGCGTTTGAGTTTGAAAAGTAGTATCAAATGTTCTTTATTTCTATGGGTCTGCGGGAACAGAAATATCTCAACAGATTTAAAAATTATAAATGAAACGTTGAAAGCGAACTGAGGAGCTGAATGTCGACGAGCTTATGATTTTGTAATGATTTCATTATGACTTTGAATTCCAGCGAGCGAGTTTTGAACTCATCAAATTATTAAGGTAGGTAATGAAATTAAACTAACTTTAAGTGTACATAAACTGTAAAAAAAATCTTTAAAGTTTCTCATATAAGGTATGGTCGTATGGTTTTGTTTTTATTTTTATCATAAAAGCTGTCTTATTTAGAGGTAGGTATACAAATTCAAAATGAAATAAAAATATCTAAAAATACATTTCATTATCATGGAAAGAATGTGCCTTGTGTACATTCTTATGCCATTCATTAGTGCTTTAAAATGATTTCGGACATATGAGCGCCACGGCTGGCTGAATAAAGCGTAATCGGGAAGTCCAATTTTCGACCACAAATCGGCCGTATATCGGCAATAACGCGGCAAATGTTGGCTTCCAAGTGGTCCAACGTCTGTGGTTTATCTGTGTAGACGTGTGCCTTCACATATCCCCAAAGAAAGTTATCCATAGGTGTGAGATCACACGATCGTGGAGGCCAGCTCACAGGTCTATTACGCGAAATTATGCGCTCTTCGAATGTTAATTTTGTTGTTAATGTTAAAGGAGATTGGGTGTTTCTGCACTGGAGCCTAATAGCGTTAAGATATATACCAATGGAAAGATCTCATCAAGAAAAATATTTCTTATTATGAAGACTTCTCTTGATCGTTAGTACGAAAGGAGCTACAGAGCTTTAAATGTGAGTGATTAAATATTATTGGAATTCTGGTATTTCGTCAATTAAATAACTTTTAATGATTCAGTGGCCTGCAAACATCATCTTTGAAGCCTATAAGCGAACATTTTAAAACATTGGTCTGCAATAGATGCCATTTTAGGAACAATGTTTTTAAGAGTCGGTAGACCGGACAGATCGTTAAAATTCCTTAACTTCGGTACTAAAGTAGTCACCTATTTACGCCATTAAATCTGAAATGACTAACAATTGGCAACAGTCATGATAGTTCAAAAATTCCCTTCAAAAAGCTAAAGCCATTGATGTATATCATATGGCTATTGGGCCAAGAAAATTCCTTAACTTCGATGCCCAAGTATTCACACCTATTTGGGTCATTTACTCCGAAATGACTAACAATTTCCCCTTGAAAAGCTCTTTCCATTGGTACATTATCTTATTTTTATTGGGCTTCAGGGCAGAGCCCCATAAGCAGGGGCCCATTCTCCTTTTTACAATTTGCAAGCATTGTTCTGAAGTAAGTCTACCATAGATATATCCGTGGAAGTCTATCCATTGCACATCCATTGTGAAATGGCAAAACGTACTGACTACAAATATACCGCCAACTGTCAAATTGACAATCACTAGAAACAATGCCAATTTAAAAACCAAACCTCTAAAAAAACACCCGTTATTTTTCAATTAACATCCAAATAACATTCAATAAAGACTTGAATTAAACTGATTTTGGTAGGTACCTACTACTAATAGTGCCATGTCTCTTTCGAAATAATGATTTAATAACTAGAGGTAGCCGCCAACTGTCGGAGTGTTTGGCATAAAATTAATTTGAATTGACAATTTCCACAATTAGCGGCCGGGATCACGATATTACTAACTAAATTGTCTCGTCTCCAGCATCATTTATATGCATTTAGTTAAAATTAAAGCCTGGACGATGGCAGGTTTGGCCAGTTGAGTTAGTCCCATGTAGGAACTAGAATTAAAAATTAATGTAACGAAAAGTCCTACAGTACCTACTAAACGGTAAATAAGGTAAATCAAGATTCAGAAATTTCACCTCTGTACTCTGTAGAGCGTTATCCCTCAAATTGAAATTATTTTATTTAACATAAACCTACATGAGCACTGATGAAACGTCTGAAGCTAGGTGCATGGTTTCGAGCCGGCAAGAAACTCCACAGTTATTATTTTAAAATAATTACCTTGTACAATGTTTTCAAATTACAGGTATGAGAGGACCGTGTAAGCTTGTCATTAAAGTGTCAACAAGTTCCAGGTAGGTAGGTACTTAAAAAAACGTATCTGTGTCTGCTTTCATATCTATGTGATACCTTATCGTTTTCTAGAGCTCGATGTGTCATATTTCTCTACTAATATATCAATTGTTTTTAATGATTCTCTCTTCTTAATCGCTCTCTCGCTGCTAAGAATCGCGACTCCGTTTCAAATTGTTAACAGATGGAGAAAGACAGTTGTTAGGATCGGTGGACTGGTGGAGTACGGCGCTGATGTACTTAGGTTACTCCAATTGCTCGAATATTTGATGCACCCACCGTTTTGGGCTTCGGCCTCTAGGTCTTTTGCCCTCTATCTTTCCTGTTGCCATTACTTTCCTGCTACTGCGGGCAATGTGGCCGAAGTATCTCACGACATGTTCCAGGCAGGTTGCAGACAGTTTTTGTGCTTTCTCTACTTTTGAGTTGCTACGGCAAATATAAAACATAATTAATAGTCCTCTAGACCGTGTTTCGGCCACGCGCGGCGGCCAATCTCAATGGAGCCTAGCCTTCGGCGCGGGAGATATTATAGTGCACAAATGTGTGCGCAGACACAGGTGCACTCTCTCTTCTCTCACTCACATAGTCCGATGGGACGGCAATCCGACACGACCGGAGAGAGATCAGACGCAGGACCAACGGCTTAAAGTGCTTTCCGAGGCACGGGAGTATCACACCGCCAACTTCCTAACTAAGGGCTGTTACTAAAGAATTCCTAATGGAAAAACCCAATAACACTTTGCCCGACCCGGGAATCGAACCCAGGACCCCACGCTCATCAGTCGCGCTTGCGACCACGAGACCAACGGGGCAGTTATAAAACATAATAGGTTAGTGTAACCACGACCACAAAGGAAGTGTTTTATCCAAGTTAATGAGAACAATCTGTTAGTACCTACTCCCCACTATATATAAGGCCGCAGCAATGACTTGTGTAGGTAAAAGTTTTTCTAAGGCTTTGCCGAGATATTATTTGACTTTTTCTTTCGTTACATAAACACGCATATTTTTATCTTCTTTTTACATTCATTGTTGTTTTTTTCTTTACAAGCAGTAAACTTATTATACACGTTCTTCTTAGTAATGGCTGTTCTTAGTTGCTTTAGGACCATTGAAAATTATAATTATGGATTGAACTATGATGTTCTGTGTCGTGTATTGTACTGACTGGGCTCTTGACTCTGCTTACGTGGTATTTACTGAAACCCTAACAAAACAAAATAATCACACTTAGATAAGTGGATCTTGAGCTAAGTACAAGCGTATTAGATTAATAAAGGACGTCAGACAGATATTGTAAAAAAAAAGTCGAGCAAGTGCGTGTCGAACCACGCACAATGAAGGGTTCCGTAGTTGGGATGAATTTATCCCAAGCCCAAACTTAACATAGTAATTGAAAAACTATTTCTCCCATACGGAATGTATGAGAAAACATGTTTTTGCAACTGCAAATGTAAGTTGGTCGATTATTAGTATTACCTACTTGGTAACTTGTAGAGCCTACTTAGCTGTGATAGTTTTCCTTTTAATTTCGTTATATAATGTATACTACTGGCGTGATTTTTTTCATATATCTAGAACCAACCATTTAGCAGGGGGGGGAAGGACATTTGACTCTTAAAAAAAATTAGCACTCTAAAGCTTAATATTTCGTAAACGGATCCCTGAATCCAAAAATGTTTTCACAAACTCACATTATTTTTAAACGAACTTACCAACGATACCCTGTGCGCTGTGCTGTGGGTCCCCATAGCGCAGCATCATGCTGAGTGGAAGCCTTCTTGTCACAGTCATGACGTGCAGCTGCCGATCTGTATACTCCTGATCTCATATGTTTTTTTTTTATATTTTATTTTTAATTGTATTTAGATCTATTTTGGTTAAAATTGCTGATCTTTTAGTATGCACGTGTTTCTGTGACAAATAAACCTATTTTTCTTTCTTTCTTTCTTTACCCCACACCATGGGATTGAAGAGAAAAAAACAAAGTTCCCGCTTTAAGTCTAGGGGATGTACCATTAAAAAAAACCACTTTGTCGGCGGGATTTATATGTATGCTCATACCAAATTACAGCTTTCTAGTACCATAGTCACTGAGTTAAGCCGCGGACACACGGACAGAGAGACGGACATGGCGCAACTATAAGGGTACCTTATTGACTACGGAACCCTAAAAAAAAATCCTTCACACACGTAATTATAAAATATTTATATCCTCCCATAATCCAACTACGAAATGTTTTAACAAGAAGCAGCAATAAATGACGATTCCCCCTCAGAGTATAGCCTGTCTGAATGTTGAACAAGTCGTCGGGGCCCAATGCTGAGCGAGACTTACCGCGGTCAAACTTAGACGTACCTCCCGTGGGATGATCACGCTCAGCTAACCTGTAGACTATCACACACGTATGCGGAAACTTGTTTTATTGTAGCTTTGAGCTCAGACCAAATAAAAAATCATAAAATTAAGTCGGCGTTGTATTTAAGTAGAAAATCAAATCAAGATCACCTCTGACTTTTCGGATTCATGTGCGTATTGTTTAATTCAAATTGCTTCAAAAACGGTGAAGGAAACAATTGTGAGGAAACCGGAATGCCTAAGAGATATTTCTTGACGGCATGTGAAGCCAAGTCAGAAGCCCATGGACGGCTTTAAAACTCTGACACCACCCGGTATTCTGTGAACATCTCATCGTGAAAACTTAGGTGAAGTGAGCTGTCACTCCACCTGACGCTAGGGATTGACAGCTCACTTCACCAAAGTTTTCACGATGAGATTTTTAACAGAATACCACTACTGGTTAGTCACACGAAAATAAATTATTTAATAGTAGGTAGTTATATGGTAGTTAATGGGTTCTTCCAAGGTAATCAACTCTTGCCGAGGTCGATACGAGGATGGGTGGCCATCCATTATATACTAAGTGCCCATTTCGCAAAGCACGACAAGCCGTTGGTCTCTTCTGCCATGTAGATCTTTGACAGTCGTTACCAAGGGGTATCGTGTTAACCAGTAAGTGGGTGGTGGAGGTCAGATTATGAGTGCTGGATTTTGTGCAACTAAAAGAGCCTCACCCCAAAAGAAATGTTACTGTAGTGTAGACCAACGTAAAACATTTTTTTATGTCCAATGCAGAGCTTTTTGGGAAAGATTGATCAACTTAATTATTTCTCCAGTGTTCCATAAAGTTAACTTCGTTTATCAAAGTCCATTAACTGGACAGCAGCCTAGTTAAATAAAATATGACGCCGTAAAAAATAAACTGAAAACTTGTTATATTCAATGATTGACATCATCTTGCATCCGCCATTATAAAGTTACTGGAATAAAGGCTCCTGCAGACAGGCGTGACGCAACTCTGTTGGAACAATTTCTATGAAAACTCCACGGAATTTTTTTTACCGGTATCGTGTCTGTGAGGGCCTTAAGACTTGATGATTCGTAAAAATGCAGTCAACTAAAAAACAGTTTGAAAAAAAAAACTTAGAAACCTCATTTAAATAATTATTGTCTCGTAACTAAAGGAAGACGATAAAATATATATTCATACAGTCTGTCTTGTCCTTAAACCGGCCAATTTAGTTAGGTCGCTATTGATGAAAACAAGAAAAGGGTGTAAACAACTTTGATGGATCCTATTTATGCTTAAACGTTACTCATAAATATCGATTCAAGGGGAAAATATATGGTTGCGGGTTAGTCCGAAAGGGATACCGGGACCTTGGCAACAGGCAACTGAAGGAACACGGGTGGGTTTTAGTCAGTAAAAGTCTGACACGCCCTTCCGCTCCACCCAGAGCGGGAGAAGTCATTGGATGATTTCCCACCCAAAAAAAAAAAAAAAAAGGGGAAAATATATTCCTATTCTTATGTTATTGACCTACCTTAAAGTTGCTATAAAACGTTTCACTTTTTGTTCATTTTAGGGTTCCGTAACTCAAAAGGTAAATGCGGAACCATAATAGGATCCCTCGTGTGTCTGTCCGTCTGTCACAGCCAATTTGCTCCGAATCCAATGGATTAAGTTGAAATTTGGTACACATATGTATTTCTGTGACGCAAACACGGACGAGTAACAAAAAAAAAATGAATTTCGAATAAGGGGGTCACTTTTGGGGGGCAAATTAGAAAATTTAAAGAGAAAAAGTTTTGCAAACTTTACCGTGTGGCATATCAAATGAAAGGACTGTTGCGAGGATCTCATATACATTTTTTTAATTTTAAAATAAATACTTGTAGAGATATTTTATACAATAGATTTAAATTGACCAATCACCCTTATCTCCAAAAATACAGTGCCTAAAATTTTGAAAAAAAAAAATAAAGAAAATAATTCTATACTAGAAAATAGATTTTCCTGTAATCTATAAGATTACAGGAAAACCTTTAAGAAGGTCTTAAAAAAACATGGTAAATCTCCCAATATTGTGCGTACAAACTTACATTTGCAGTTGGAAAGTATAAGAGAACATGTTTTTTCAACTTCAATGTAAAGTTTGTTCTTGGGATAAATTCATCCCAACTGCGGAACCCTTCAGTGTGCGTGGTCCGACACGCACTTGGCCGGTGTTTGACTTTCGGCATCTTTCACTTGAAGTGAAACGCCTGAACACAAAACAAAAGGGAAAACAGAATTCATCGAACAACGATGTTGGATTTTAGCACTCCAGCATCTTTCACTTGCCTCATCGATCATCTAAAATTGAAATGAAATGAGCAGAACGTGAAATGAAACAAAAATGAACTGGAATGAAAGCGATATCAGCTTTAAAACATCCGTGTAGTGTTTATAATGCGTTTTAACTACTTTTGTAGTGTTCTTTTTGGCATATAGCGCACCTAACAGCGCTGGACCAATCAAAACGATGAGGCAGTTCGAAGAATAATAGAAAGCTTTCTCTCAGAAAGGGAAGCTTTTTTTTTCTTAGTAAGAAAACCGCAATATTTTATGCGATGAAATTGTTGGTACCTTCGTACACGGCTGCGATAAGTACATAATTCTACGGAATATTTTTTCTTCTTCTGTTGGATTTCCTCGTAATTGCACAATTGTAAATGCAGGAAAACTAATTGCTTTGCAAATTGAATAACAACTTGAATTGTCCGTTGTCATTCTTTAACAGTTGAATGAAATGGCTATAAATACGGAAAAATTGACATTGGGTGTCAATTAGCTTAAAAATAAATTTCCCTAACTGTACCTATTCCCTAAATCAATTATTCAAGTCCATTAAATATCTCAGTTTTACAATTTTTGTGTGGTATTGTTCAACACCACATTATCTGTTTTACACGATACGTTGGTCGAGATCTAAGAAAAATATAAGTAACAAAATATTCATCCTAATTTTTAACCGACTTCTTCAAAAAGGAGGAGGTTTTCAATTCGCCTGTTTGTTTTTTTTTTTTTTTTGTATGTTACGCGATTACTCCGCCAATTGTGAACAGATTTTGATGATTCTTTGTTTGTTTGGTAGGTCATGCTTCAGAGGTGGTCCCATATAAATTTTATTAATTTTGCTTGCGTAGTTTTTGAGTTAGCTTCAATAATTACGTATTTTTCCCACTTTGCGTATGTAGACGATATCTTAATTTTCCTTCACTGTTATCGCGTATTTTTCCCACTTTGCGTATGTAGACGATATCTTAATTTTCCTTCACTGTTATTTACATAGCAGGTAGTGGTATTCGAATTTGTGTGGGGTAGGTACTACAACTAAAAAGTGAAAAATAAAAACTTTTTACATAAAAAAAAACCGACTTCTGACAAAAACACTAAAAACGTGAAAAATAACTTTTATTTCGGAAGTCGGTGGCAAAAAATGAAAATTGAAAACCTTCCGGAATAAATTCTCTAAACGACGGTAAAAACCTCATCAAAATCTGTTGCGTGGTTTAGAATAACAACGCGGATATACAGACAATGAAATGAAATAGTTTATTCTGGAAATAGGATATTGGAATCACTTTTACACGTCATATTCTTTTTTTTAGGGTTCCGTACCCAAAGGGTAAAACCCTATTACTAAGGCTCCACTGTCTGTCTGTCTGTCTGTCCGTCCGTCCGTCCGTCTGTCACCAGGCTGTATCTCATGAATCGTGATAGCTAGATAGTTGAAATTTTCACAGATGATGTATATCAGTTGCCGCTATAACAACAAATACTAAAAACAAAAATAAAATAAATATTTAAGGGGGCTCCCATACAACAAACGTGATTTTTTTGCTCGTTTTTGCTCGAATGAAAACGTCAACAGATAGACGCTTGAAATATTCACAGATTATTCACTTTAAAAATAAATAATTAAATTAAAATAAAAAAAATATTTCCCATACAACAAACGTGATTTTTTTGCCGTTTTTATAGATGGTACGGAACCCTTCGTGCGCGAGTCCGACTCGCACGTGGCTGGTTTTTTTTTTAATAAGCTCGTGGAGGTCGGCGTTTCCTATCTGACTACTCTGAGAAGAAAGGCCGAAACAAACTCAAAGGTCACCGTCTCCTTTAAAGTCCAGATATAATCTTGGTCAGGCCATATGAGGACCATGTAGATTAGAGTCTGAAATGGTCTTTTGAGGAAAGAACAAACAGGAAAAGCGACTTAAATTTATAATACGTATAGATATAGATAAAGTAATTTTTCGTATCTATTCCTATGACCGCTATGTTATTCTAAACTACGCAACAGATTTTGATGCGGTTTTATTTATTCCGAAAGGTTGAATTGATTTGATCGTTGAATGAATTTACTAAATTAATATTAAACCTATCATTATTTCATAAAGTCATAAAAACCGTGTGAAGCAGGCGCGGGTCACTAGTGACACATAAAAGCAAGGAAGTATATGTATTGTAAAGATTTTCCATTCAGTGACTTTTCGGTCGTTTTTTTAGTACAAACGTTTCCTATTTCTGGGACATTTATGGTATTCACAACGAACAAATTTCTTTGGATAGGTGTGACAGTGCGAACGATACCCAGAAGGTCTTTTATATCTCAGATTTTATTATTTTCTTTACGATAGAAATATAGTCCTCAACTAAGTGTAGTTCTATAACGTGGGTGGGTAGCTTATGAAAAAGAAAGTTGTATATAAAACCCGTGGGGTGTTTAAGGAAAGAAAACATTTTCGTTTCTACACACACTTAGATAGATACATAAAACGTTTATTTGGTTCACACAAAAGACATAACACAACATACAAAAGCACGGCTAAATAATAACTAACTACATTAGTAAATAGCTACAAGGTGCCATCATCATCTGCCATCATCTGCCTAGCCTTTTCCCAAATATATTGGGGTCGGCTTCCTGTCTAACCGGATGCAGCTGAATACCAGTATTTTACATGGAGCGAGCGACTGCCTATCTGACCTCCACAACCCAGTAACTGGCTAATACGATACCCTTTGGAAAGACTGGTTGTCAGACTTTCGGGCTTCTGACGACCCGTAACGACTGTCAAAAATCCACAAATGATAGCCGGGACCAACGGCTTAACGTGCTTTCCGAGCCACGGAGGAGTCTCGGTATGTAAAGATGGACACCCATCCACGGACCAACCCCGGCAAGCGTAGCTTAACCTGATGGATTGACCCGTGCGGCTGTTATTACTTAGCCACGAGCTCATCAAGGTGCCAATTTACAAAAAAAAAAAAATGAAGATACAAGAGACTGACACTGACACTTCATTGTTTAGTATCAAAAACTAATAAAGTAAGAAGAATTACAGACAAGTTAAATTAAATTTAAAATTTAAAAAACCCCCGAATAAACAAAGCATCTAATAAACTATTTTTTCTTATATCTAAGAACACTATCGATCAAACCACCTTTCAAACAAAACCAAAAAATCCAAATCGGTTCAGCCGTTTGGCAGCTACGATGGCACAGACAGACACACAGATACACACGTTAAACTTATAATAACACCCCTCTTTTTCCGTCGGGGGTTAAAAATAGCATGTAGGAGTATAAAGCTTTTTGATGCAGCATCTTAGTTCTATCTGGTTTTTATTCGATAATTTTATAATTTTGCTGTTATGGATTAATTCCTGCACTACTTTTAGCAATTTTATTTATTTACCATGGTTTAAGTTTTCGCCTAATTTCACAAACTCATCAATAATGAACCTATACCTACCAAGCACATGTATGTAGTAAGTTGATATCGTTTTAGTCAAAATAAGACTGCATTTTATATACCTTCTAAAGGTACAGTTTAGCAGTAAAAGTTTTAGATTGATAGAAAAAATATTAAATTCATTCCCAATGGTGGGTAGCAGATTTTATGTACACTTGTACATAAAATCTGCTGAGCAACAGTGCAGACAAGTCAAGTGACTTGTCTGCAAATTAGCACACCCACACATCACATTTATATCAATATAGCATCAAGTGCTGAACTTAAGCCTCTATAAGATGCTTAGGTATAATGAGCAATCCTTGAACAGGCATCTAGCTTTCAGGTATGTTACTCTTTATATTACTCCGAATACAACAAAATATTATTTGACTTGGAAAAAATAAGAATTAATTTGTAAGATGATAATAAAAATTGTTCGCACGGTTTCCAAAATGTATATTTCAACGACAAACAAAAAACGAAAATTAAAATCAAAAATCAAAATCAAAAGTCATTTATTCAGACTAGGCTGAGAATCAGCACTTTTCGAACGTCAAAATTACATAAGACAGTCCCCCCAAAACGCCCACCCTTCACCACTTCCTAGTGCTTTAGCTGGGAAGAAGAAGTGGCGCAACAAACTCCCCAGCAGCACAGCTGTCTGTTCAGTTAGAAAAATTTGATTCTATACAAAAGTTTGCAAAATCATTTACATTACGCAACATAAAACATAAATCTAATTAGCCATATGTCAGCTAGCACACGCCAATATACCAACCAAAAAAAAAGAAGAATAATATAAAATAAAAAAAAACGAGAACTATATGTACTCAAGCAGAAATAAGTAGTTAATATAAACATAAACATAAATTAACTAAATAAAAGCCTCTAGGCACAAAGGGCGTGCCCGCTTACATATAGCTATTTATAGCTGCAACTGGAAGTTATAAATGATAAACTAGGACCATCGATGTAAATAAATAAAAATGAATTACTAATAACATTAACAAAATAACATTAACAAAACCGAGATCAGCAAGACGACCAGTCACCACAAGCAGCACCCGTTCACGAGCATAACGCAAAGATCAGCCATTACCCCCCTCGCCATATTTGAGGGAAGGAGTCAACCCGACCTCCGACGCTACCGCAAGCAGTGACATCTAAGGGAGCATGACGAACCTGCTGCCGGTTGCTCAGGCAAAAATAATAATTATCCATTGTCGAGGTCGCTAGCTAACCACATATTGCAATACAACTCATATAGAAAACATTGTAATGAGTCATCAATAAATTAAATTAAAATCAATATTAAAATAAAATTGACTATAAGTACAGTCCAAATAAAAATAATAAAAAAATTATATGAACTCATATAACCTGTCAGTGGGTAAGCTAATTCTGGAGAAAGAACATAAACATTGTCTTGAGTTAATCACAGCAAATGAATGAAATGAATCACAGAAAGAATGATAAATATAAATATAAAAAATCTTTATCACTAGTGAAATGGGTACAGTAAATCTCCTTAAAACTTTGATCTTAAGTAATGTGCACTTAGGTGTCAAAGGAGTGCTTTGGCACTCGTACTAGGATTACCCTGTATCACGAATGCCATCACGAATTATAAAAATAACTTTACATTTTACAGGGCACTACTGATACTCATCGTAACATAGTCATCAATCACTCTAACTTAGTAGAAAAGAGCATCATCCATTCACAGAATACCTCACATTCCTTCAACAAAATTGAATAGATTTATAAAAGTAAGAAATTTGCTTTGTTTGAAGATTTTTAAAGGAAATTAAATGGTCATACCCTCTTAAACTGAGTGGCTCACAACAGCGCAACTGCAATTCTCTCGAATAAAGCGCAGAGTGCATGTGCGTTTTATTTACGCCACATTAAAAACTTTTTGTCGGGTTCCAAATAGCGCTATTACATGGTTTCTAATTATACAAGGACTGTGCTCGCCATTTTTAGTTTTCGTTTTAAAGTTGAATGGAACTTATGGGGCTTGGGTCAAGTAATGCTCTCTCTCTTTTAATTTACTTAATTATGACCTTGTCTTCTCAATGCTTTTGGAATGCGGTTGGAAATAGGTGTTGGGTTTATTTGAGCATGGTCGAATTTTACAATGTGAAGTAGGTAGGTATTTAAGTATTTACATGAAGCAATGTTAGTCTGTCAAGCAGGGCTCTGCAAATTTACAATTCTCAGTAAAGGGCCTAGTACCAATTCGAAAATTTGACCACAGGAGTATGTTAGTTAAAACACGACGAGCTGAAACCAGAAGGCAATCCCGTGAACCTTAGCACGTGTAACTTATAATCAACACCAACAATTGAAATTGTTGTTGTTAATTATGAGTTTATTTATTTGAGTTCTGTTTTTGCAAGTAAAAACAGAACTCTTAGTAACAAAACTGAGAACAAACAGAGCCAATGAGTATGAATCCGCCTGAAAGCTCCAATATCCTGTCGGAGTTCATATTAAAGTAAATCAAAGTGGAGTCGCGTATCCGCCGGTCTGTACCCAGCCTTATATAACGCTCGTTGTTTTGGCCGTCATCCAAGGCCTTGTTAAGGAAACTGGAGAATTTCGCGGAGCCACCATTGTTTCTTGTTGTGTATATAAAGGCGCGACAGACGTCCTGAGCCTCGAACTGTAAATGTATGCAATAGAATAATTTCCGTTCAATTATTTCGTTATCCAGTATAATTGAGGTTTTAGTGGCGGTTATGCGGTCCTGTTTTGATGTTTCATTTGGAAAGTAAGTGGTTTTGGTGGCTACATACGTACTTAATAGCTAAGTTTGTTTGTATATTGCTATTATAATGCGTTGCTAACAGCTTTTAGGGGTATGAGGAACAGGGTGTAAAGTTCACTCATCCTCTATAGAAAAGGGAGGATCCTCCGACCAGACGGGTGTTGGGTCGACTATCGAGGTCGGCAGTGGACTGAGTCTTCTATCTTGCGATGCTTGCCAATGCCAGTAGTGGTTCCAGTGAGTCGGAACCAGGTGCCGCATAGTTCGCGGTGAGTCGGAACTGTCTGCGGTGATTGTGGTGATTGCGGTGATTCCCCAGTGGGTCGGGGTGATGAGGCAAAGGGTGATGACCAGGAATGCGCGTTCGCTGCATGCCGGTGGTCAGGATACCCGTTGAATCCGTGGGTGTTGGCTGGCTGTGTGACTCGCCTGACGAAAGCTTGCTGGAGTGATGATGATGACGTCAGGCTGGAGTAGCTGCACGAAGGCTGCGTTGACGTTCATTTTCGGGGTCACCCATTTGGGGGTCATGACGAACAGGGTTTTAACTTCACTTATCCTCTATAGAAAAGGGAGGATCCACCGATCAGACGGGTGTTGTCTGGCGGGCAAGTGTCCAACGATTGATGTTGTTTAAATGTCCAACGCGCGATAAACTCTAATTGCGCGATGCAGGATTTATGTGACGTCCGGATTTTTGTGTGACGTCAGGATGTCGTAGATGCCACAAGCTAATAAGAAAGGACAGCTTTGCGTGGACGTAATCTATATTACGTGCTGGTGTCGCAAGATCTACTGATTCCTCTGGTATGTGGGATGAATCATTTTCACCAGACATATATTCGACACTTGAAGAATGATCTGAGTTTGTTTCCAATTCTTCTTTGCAGGGTTCTTCAGGTAATTTCATTTCGGGGCCACTATTAAGTATGCAAGGTAAGCACACATTATGATCACATTTATGAACATTTTCTAAAAAAACTACATCTCTACTCTTGATTATTTTATTAGTGTCTGAATCAAGTAACCGATAACCCTTGCTAGATTCACAATAGCCAACAAATATGTATTTTTTGGATTTATTGTCCCATTTTTGGCGTTTTTCTTTAGGTATAACCATAACATAACTAACTTCAGAGCCAAAAATTTTTATATTTGATAAATTGGGGTTCTTGCCTGACCACATTTCCATAGGAGTTTTGCCATCAATTGACCTTGTGGGTGACCTATTAACTATATAGGCAGCTGTTGCAAGCGCCTCTCCCCAGAATTGCTTTGACAAATTAGCATCAAACAACATGCACTTGGCCCTTTCCACCTGTGTCCTTTCTGCAAGACCGTTCTGCTGTGGTGATGGGGTACTTGTTTGATGTTCAATTCCATGCCTATTTAAGAAACTGTAAAATTCTTTGTTACAGTATTCAGTTCCATTATCTGACCGAACAATTTTTATCTGTTGTCCGAGTTGATTCTCTACTTTACTTTTATAATCTTTAAATACTTCAAGTACACTCAATTTGTCTTTCAGTAAATAAACATGGACTTTTCTAGTGTAGTCATCTATAAAGGTAATAAAGGACTTCATACCTCCCAGTGATGCTTGTTCCATCGGTCCACATGAGTCTGTGTGAATAAGCTGCAGTGGCTGCGTAGCTCTCGAACCAATATTATTAAAAGGCAGTCTACTCTGTTTACCTTCAAGACAGGTGGTACATGTGATAGGTTCTTTATTTTAATCAAGAAATTCATTGACTCCCTCTACATACTGCGGTAACTTGTTAACATCTAAAAAATTCAGGTGTCCCATGCGTCTGTGCCACAGGACAACATCATTTTTTTTTTTTTTTTTTAAAACGTTGCCCCACACTAAGAATTTCTTCCTGTATCGTGGGTGCGTTTATAAACATAGAAACTCACATACACTAACACCCAGACCCGGAACCCAGACTTGAAGATCATACAAATATTTGTTCCGTGCGGGGATCGAACCCGCGACACGTTGCGCAGCAGTCCATCGCTCAGCCACTGCGCCAACCGTGTCATTTACATTATTAGTGCTTGTAAGGTTTGAAAAAACTTCCCTGTGGATGTTTAACTGGTACAAATTGTTTACTAGTGTGGCTGAGCATAGGAGTTTGTCATTTCTATCATAAATATCACAGCATTTGTCTCTAAAATTTACCTTGCAGCCATTTTTCACTATAGCACTTACTGATAAGAGATTGGCAACAAGTTTAGGTATGTATAGAACTTCTCTTACCTGAATTCTAGTTTGGTCATTACCATTCATCAATAAATTAACCTTTCCCATACTTTGCACAGGTAGCGGTGTCTTACTAGCCACAGTTATGGTGGATATTGGTGGACTTGTTACATCATACATCCAGTCACATCTATTGGTCATGTGCATCGAGGCACCTGAGTCGACAAACCAAAGGTCCGGATTCATTGTCTGTGAAGATGCTGAAAAAGCTGCAACAAAACTTTTATTTTCACTTTTATTTTCTGTATACTTCTTATTCGGAGCACGACAGTTCTTCGCAAAGTGTCCATGCTTGTAACAATTGTAACATCGGGGCCCTTTATGATTATTCTGGCTTTGAGCCTTCGCTTTACTGTAATTCCCATTATTGGCCGTTCTCCTAGTGAAGAATTCTGTACTCTCTGAGCATTGAACTTCCTGCAGGAGTTTTGTTTTGATCGAGTCTGCGCTGATCTTGATCCCTGAGCTCTCCAGACCCATTATCATTGGCTTATAAATTTCAGGTAAGCCAGCCAACATCAGCGTTCCAAACCATTCATCGTCAATGTCAAACTGTATGTTCCTAAGCTTATGAGCGGTCGACATAATCTTGTTCACATAGTCATCTACGTTTCGGGAACTGTCCAATGTAGTTGTGATGAGGTCTCTCAACAAGGCAACTTTCCTGTATAACCCGCTGTCATCAAAAGCCTGTTGCAAACTGTCCCAGACTTCTTTACATGTAGCCGCGCTCTGTACATGCACATAGTTGATCGGATCTAACAGTAGAATGAGCTTAGATTTTGCCTTTGTTTCCTTTCTTTCGTCGTTATTAGTTCCTTCAACACAGCTCCATAAATCTTCAAGCTTGAAATAAGCTTCCACGGTAAATTTCCAACTCGCGTAATTATCTCTCCCGACGAGTCTATCAATGTGGAATGGATGATGGCCTGTACTGGACATTTTCGTCGTTTACTAAAAAAATTTTTGACGGCTATGTGACTGAGCACGCCGCTCCGGTTAGTAACTCGAAAAACAAAATGGCAGACACGAAATAAATACGCCGGCAGGTTATTGTTAGTTATTTCTGCGTTTTCATTTAAAACGATTTTAATCAACCACGCTCTGCTACCATGTTGATATTTTGGGTTGATAAATTAAACTTACTCGGATAAAATGCACATAACGTATATTGAACTGCCACGAGTTCTGAACAACAAGATGGATGAAACCGGAAGGAATTATTGCCAACATAATGCCAGTGAGGCAAACTTAAAAAAACAAATATAAATGCGTTCTCAATTCCTAACACAAAGTTGTAAAAAAAAAGTAATTTGATTCTGCTCCAAAATCTTATGGTATAAATCTGAAACTGTGACTAGATGAGCAAAAGCGTCAAATGACATCGATTTTGAAGGAGAATAAAACTGCATTTTTAAGAAAGCTCCTTTATCCTTCATATCCTTCATATTACTTACACAATAATAATTTAAAAAGTTTTACTGTAAACTAATCCTAGCAGTATAGCGTAGTAATTTCTAAAGTGCATTGCGATTAAAGCGACTAAGGTAGTTGTGCAGCATTAGATAATTGGAAGTAGCACACATGTTTCGACTTAGCTGACTTTTCTTGTGTATTCCAGCATTTGTTGCGGTAGCGTAGCATTCTGCTTACCATAAGAACAATTATTCCCGTAGATAAGAACGTTTGAATTCTAATCTCAGTCTCAATCTGTCAAAGAAACCTCTATTTTACCTACATTTTTGTCAAGTTTTTACATTGATCGGCGCTAACATGAGATTGCGACTTAAAACAAAGACATCTATCCTTTGGCAATATCTTAACGCTATTGATATGCGGCAGGCTCAAGGTACTGCCCGGCCGACCGACTCTTAAAAAATATTGTTCGTAAAATGACATCTAAGAGGCTAATGTTTTAATAGGCTTGAAAGATGATATTTGCAAGGCAAAGAATTAATAAAAGTTAATTAATTGACGAAACACCAGAATTTATATAATACTTAATTACATATTCATATTTAAAACTCTGTAGCTCCTTACGTAAGTACTAACAATCAAAAGAAGTCTTCATAATAGGAAATATTCTCCTAAATGAGATCTTTCTATTGGTATATATCTTAACGCTATTGGGTTTCAGCGTTTGAACGTTTAACTACGACGCATTATTTATGCTTCTGATCTTAGATCACCTATGAAGATACCAAAATGAAAATTATGGCTTTACCTCTGAATACTGAGTACCTTCTCTTTTACAACTCACTAGAAAAAGAGTCGTCAATTAGTTCCCCAAATGGGACACATTAACAACATTGATGCATAATTTTTCGAAACATTTTATCAACCATTAAATATTCAATGCTGGTGCAACAAATGAGTTACGGTACCTACCTAGTAACGTTTGGTCAACACCGCAGCAGCCGTATCGCAGAACATCAACGATTTATATGTCTTTAGTAGAACGATTGCTAGCTACCATTAATTTAGAAATGATCTAATATTTATGCAAGAAAAGGAAAAGGTTTTTGACCAGCACTTGGCTGTGATAAGCAGAGTGGGCAAAGCAAGGTAACTTTTTGACATTCTGGAAATGAATAGAATAGAATATTCTTTATTATGTACACCATAAAAAGCAGATATAAATGTAGAAATTTAACATAGGGTAACTCAATGGGCGGTCTTATCACTAAAAGCGATCTTTTACAGACAATCTTTACATCCAATGAAATGTGGGAGCTTATCTTGTTGAAAGCTTCAAAAAGTTCAACCGCCTCTGTGGTTAGACCACCTGTCTCAGACCCAGAGGTTGGTTCGATTCCAAAACTTTCTACTCGGTTTGTTTGGTGGTAGGGCTTGTTCTAAGTCCGCATGACTACCTACCACCATCTAATCTAAGTCTCGCCATAACAACAACCCTTTGACTGATAGAGGTAATTGCAGCATTGTTGTGTTTCTACAGTTAGAGATAAGATAGCCAGTTCCTCTTTGGTTGAGGATTCCGGATGAAGCTCGCTTCCATCTTGGGCCTGATCATCACTTACCATCAAGTGAGATGCAGGCCAAGAGCTAGGCCGTTAAAGCATGTGTAAAGGTTTATATTCGAAGCGAAACAAAACTATAGGTAGTAATATAATAATTATTTTAAACTCCATTGATCTTCCCTGAAATCGGCATAGAGTTGATAATCTTCGCGTTAAAAAATATTAAAATGGATATCCGTAAACCTTAAAACATTATTATTTTTATATAAGTCTCAGTTTTCCCACTGGGTAAGTAAGTAGTTTAGGTTTATAAAGAGTAATTTTTCAAAGTCTATCCCAACAACATTGGCAGTAATCGATCAAACCTTATTTCAATTAATTTATCAAACTGACCTGTAATTAAAAAGAAACCCAGTCCTTTCATAAATAAGAACCAATGTAGTTTAGCAATGTTAGGTACTCGATTTAAACAATTAATTGAAAAATCTTTGTAACGTGCTCGGGTAATATGTTGGCAATTTACGAAGAGCTTAATTTACTTGGTTCCGTCGGGAGCTGTTGGTAAATTAACACTTATTACTGTCCTGTTTAATTAACTACTTTTTCCTGTAAGTGTTTTAACAGAATTGTATTGGTTCAGAGGAATCTTTGCTTTGTTTTCTAAAAGGTTGTTCACATTTTTTACACGAGACAACTTTTATTCGACTCATTGAGCATGGGAGATTAATCCTTACTAATATTATAAATGCGAAAGTAACTCTGTTTGTCTGTCGCGCTTTCACGCCAAAACTACTGAACCGATTTAAATGAAATTTGGTACACAGATAGTCTTGAGCCTGAGAAAGTACTTTTTATCGACATACCACGTGGGCGAAGCTCGTGAGGAGCTCGTGGCTAAGTAATAAAAGCCGCACGGGTCGATCCATCAGGTTAAGCTACGCTTGCCGGGGTTGGTCCGTGGATGGGTGACCATGTTTGCATACCGAGACTCCTCCGTGCCTCGGAAAGCACGTTAAGCCGTTGGTCCCGGCTGTCATTTGTGGATCTTTGGCAGTTGTTACGGGTCGTCAGAAGCCCAAAAGTCTTGCCAAGGAGTATTGTATTACCCAGTTTCTGGGTTGTGGACGTCAAATAGGCAGTCGCTCCATGTAAAATACTGGTATTCAGCTGCATCCGGTTAGACTGGAAGCCGACCCCAACTTGGTTGGGAAAAGGCTAGGCAGATGATGAACCCACGCGGGCGAAGCCGCGGGCGGAAGCTAGTTTATTTTACACCAGTAAAAAAATCCGTTCAGCTATTAAGGCGCAAAAAAGGTAACAGACAGACAGAGTTACTTTCCTATTAATAATATTAGTATGGACAAAAACTATGTTGTTTCAAAGCAGTTTTTATCCCGCTCTGCGATGTTTTCCAGGCAGTATAACTGGACAGTTATTGCCTGGACATGAAATGCATGATACGACGCCTTGAGAATGACGAAATTCACCAAGAGCTATCCAAATGTGGGGGAACCGTTAACTGAAGTAAAGAAACAATAAGAAAGAATAACATTTATTTAGACACAGTTTGTGAAACACAAAATAAAAATAAAAAAGTGAAAATAATGTTTGTTTAAAATCTCAAGGCTGCGCCAAAAAGGTTCATTTCAGCATGAATGCCAGACAAACGCTGGTTTTTTAATGAACCCTTAGGGACAAGTGACGGGGAGTATATACAGTTTCAACATACTTAATAATTGTACATACATATACAGGGTGAAATTGAATTCATAGGCATCGCTCTACTCATCATTATGAATAACTTTCACTATAGGACTAAACCCGACACCGCGAAAAAAAAAAGTCAGCTGTTTCCTGCATGTTCCCATGGCTCGTTAAAAAACAACAGTTTTTTTTTTCGTATACATAATCTCACGCATTCTTCGTATGGGTGGCAGAATCTATAGAACGCCATCTGCTCGAGCCTACTATACTTCTCTTGCTTCGTTTGCTAGGTACCTGATACAACAGTCTTCTTAGTTTGCTAGGTACATGATAGAAGCCTGAAATCTTCGTACAACAACAGTCTTCCTAGTTTATAGAATGAATTGAGGTATTGTGGTAGGAAAAGGCATTGGTTGGCTAGTTCTACGACGACGTCGTCGACCAATTGTGGTATTGTGGTCACCCGAAATACTACGTAGTGAACCGATGGAAGAGCTAGTTCACCAGTATTGATCGAGTCACGGAATACTAATTGGTTCTACGAAATTATCACTTAAAGTACTTGTATCTTCAACTGAAATGAAACAGATATATTTCTTTTTTATTTTATTCGTGGTTATATTTGTCGAAATAGTAATTATAACACCTTTACAGACTCACTCAAGGCGATTTTACATGTCACATGGCAAAATGACAGACAAGCAATCACAATCTATAATTTTGTATAATTATTCCTCCGTCGCCAAAACCTGTTTCTATGGTGGTTAAGGTCGTGTTGCGCATGCAGGTGGCTCGTGGCAGCTTTTGGATTAGATCTCTCCTTTCAGTAACTTTTTTTGAGAGGCTTTTGTGACCCATTATTTGAAAAAACCAGTAGTCAAATAAATAACATATTTGTCAATATTTGGAAAATACACTGTTGGGTAAAAAGTTTTACCTGAATCCTGAGAAACACGTAAAATTGCTATGCCGATAACATTTAATTTCGTCGAAAATATCCAAAATATTCAGAAGTTAATAATAATGTAACCTAATAAACTTTTTCCGAAACCCTAAAAATTATCGATACCAAACCATTTATATAATAATGTACATTACCAACGGAGGAACGGATTACCTTACAAAAGAGTTTTTATTAAACTTACTTTCTAATTATTGAAGAGCCCCTTTTAATTCCATGTTTTATTTTATTCCAGTTTATACTGCCAGTCTTTTTAAAATTCTATACTTTTATTGACACACAAACATTATGGATTCAGAGTTCGAAACGTACCAAACGTTGGTTGACTCCCAAATGTCATTTGGATCTCATGTTTTTTATAGCTTGTTCATTCATTTAAATGAGACAGTATACAGCAGAAACGAATCCTTATTTGATTGAATCTTTCTTTACAAGCCAGCTACGACCCACTCACTCCAGATACAGTCGGAAAATTTGAATTTTATTCCAATCATGGTACACCATTTCAATGAAAACGACACGGTTTATGTATGGGTTTAGGAGAATACGTGGAGTTGTACGCAAACATAGCCAACACAATCATGTATTCAATTTGTGCGAGGATTACTCTTACTTTCTGCCTGTTTTTTTATTCATTGTGTATGCAGAATGTTCTTTATATCGCTGATTTCCCTTACGATTTGCTCTGAAGTCTGTATGGTGCCAAGACGTATGTTACGTCACGAGTCACGAGCGCTTTAAGCCAAGTAGGTACGGCAATAAAGTGTGTTAGCTTTATAGAGCAAGCGAGATCTTTGGCTAAGGACCCGGCACTTGTAGGAGACAGTAAACCTGATTTGTTTAATTGTTGCAGAAGTTAGAAATTCGTTCAGACAAAGTTAACCAAGGAAAATGTATGAAACGGTTTTTCTTCAAACTCATTCAACCCACAGTATGCGAAGAGATGAAGAAGTATTCAAGCATAAGTAGTGCCCAGACTCCAGACGTCTTCACTTACGAATAAAATACCAATTTCTTTTCATCACTTGATCCTCGGTTCTGAAAATGAAGCTTCAAGATTTATATAGCAAATGAGGTTTATGCTAAATAAGAAATAACTTAAAAATATCCATACCGAGAACTTTTATAGTCTCATTTGTTGATGCCAATATACCTACGTAATGCGGAGAGAGGATGCTTTAAAAATATCTTAAAACCGTAAGATTATTACAGAACGAATATTTTGATACTTACTTTATTCGAAAATATTCAAAGAGTCTTCATGCAATATCCTGGTTTTTTAAATCAAGTGACTATTGGTCTCGATCAGAATTCGCACAGATTTTTCAACGAATTCCTTGTGCCAACTCTTTTCAATAAAACCAACTTGTATGCGTGTTGAAACAAACTATTCAATGTTACCTCAACGTACTGTGAAAAGGTGAACAATTTTGTATTTAATTCAATACGTATTTTTTGTTCTAATTTTAAAGTTATTACTTTCATGGAATATTTAAAGTAACTCACGATATTGTTTTGGTTAGTTTCGCTGATAAAAGTATTTACCTACGTAATAAATTCTTAAAAAATATTCATTCGTTACACTATTCAGGAAGCAAAACAAATACCTAGACATTAATTAAGTTGGTATATAGTGCAAAGTTGCACTTGCAAAGTTATAGTGTATTTATAAAACATCGAAAAATAATACATTTTATTACTGAAATACGGTCAGAAGTGTTAAACGAATTCTAAAAATAAAGATTGCATCAGTTATAAAACTGCTTTATAATGTTAACTATCACACGTAAGTCCCAGGGTTATTTTAATTTACCGTCAAACATTAAATTTAATATCTCTCTCCTTTAGCATGTGAAATTATTTTGTCAAATTTTATTCCGTCCGTAGTTTTGGCAAGTGCAGGAGATATTTCTTACCGCGACCCGCCCTCTCCGCATAGCTCCCGGTGCTTTGTCGTCATATACCAGTAAATCTTAGTAGCTTCTCTTAAATTTAGTTGCTTTCTTCATCAAATATTCCCTTGGCTAAAGAGGATATGCTGAGAAATTGTTTTCAAGACAACTCAATTCAGAAGTAAATTGATGAGCATGGAATCAAGTTAAAGAACTAGTAAATAACGCGGATTGCGGATTTAGTTGGGTAACTAAATGAAAACAGTGATTGCTATGGATTTTATAGATATAATTAAAGAATGCTGGTTAAGTTTGGTTTGAATGAATTTGTAAATAACTTCGTATACGCAATTTATGTAACATTGTTTATTCACAATTCGATTTGTCACAAAGACGACCATGATAAAATGTTACCAACAAAGGTTAATAAAATAGAATACTTTTATTTCAGACAGAATCCATAATAACAATTTTCTTTAACATATAATGTTAGTAGCTACAGACACAAAATAACAAATAAAATTAAAATAGACCTCGAGAGTATTTTTGCTTTATTCGTGCTTAAAAGCGTTATTTGTATTTACTGATTAACAAACCGCATGCGTTTTAATTATTATCATAAATACGAGTACATAATAAATTTCTTTTTAACCCAATGGGATCTGACGTGGGTTAATTAGATTCTATTGTTATAACTGTGTAATAATTGGGCGTGGGATAGATATTATGCTCTAAAATTATACTCTATTGGCTCGTTTATTTATATTAAGGCCAGAAAGGGTATTTTCTTGGTCGAAATAATATTTTTCGTTAATGCGTTCTGCAAGTTCGCGGGTACGTCCTCGATGCTGTCGTAGCGCGGCCGAGTAGCGATAATTTTGCGAAAATGGCCGCCTTGTCGACAGCAGTGCCTCTGCCACGAGCCGGGTGAAATAATAACCACATTATGATTTTAGACAGGCTACCGCTTAAAGTGGTTTAAGGTGACGCAAAGTGAGAGAGGGCTTTGTGCCACTGTGAAAAATGTAATCAGGATATCCGCCTCTTCTTGTTTTGTTAATTTACTTTCCAACTAAGAGGTAAAACTATGAATGAATAGTAGCGAAAGGACAGGTTTATTCGTTAACAATGGCGAAGTTTTCAGAATAATGCCACTCTGAAGTAAAGTTTTGTAACTTAATTCAGATATTTTAACGTAATGTAAAGTGAGTTTCCTTATTATAGTTCTGATTTTGTTGCTTAATAAATCATAAACAATAAGTTGTTAAAATGAGAAATGCCGCAATGCACATTTTTCTTAATCATGATAAGGTTTTCTTTTATCTCGAGGGTCAGATATTCTTAAAGACCATGTTCCCCTTCTCAATTGCAGGGCCGAGTCTTTTATCGATGAAATGGTTAGTTTTGCGAATCGTCTGCATTTTCAATTCAACCCTAATAAGAGTTGGGTTAGTAAACCCAACTCAGTTTTCTTTACCTAATCAAATCAAATCAAATCAAATCAAAAATGTTTATTTGCTAGAAAATACATACCAATTCAAGGAAAGATCTTATGTCCTAAAAGTCATTGTATTCTGCCTGCAAGCAAGCGTGCAAATTATTTACTTACGTCTATTTATGTAATTATTATCATGCAATTAATTTTATTACAATTATTCTAAACTTATTATCCATTTTCATTCAATAGTACATACCTAACATTAATTTTTAAATTCCATAAATTCTTTAATGCTATAGAAACTACTCTCTTGTAGCCAATCGGTCAATTTTTTCTAAATAGATTACCCTGCAACAATTTTAAATCATTTGGAATGTCATTATAAATCAGTATACACATATTAAACACATTTTTTTAATAAATATCTTTATGACTTGGTGGCTGATACAATAAGTTGTGAAACTTAGCCCTTTTTTGTCTTGGTAGAACCTCACTACGTTGCTTAAAGTAATGCGAGTGATTCTTGGTAAAAACGCAGATATCTCTTATATACATGCAGGGTAGTGGAAGAATGTTACATTTTTTAAAGAGAGGTTTACAGTTGTAGACTTAGATAGTTATCTAAGAACCATGCTTTGTTTATAACCCGGATGCAACGTTTTTGAAGCTTGAACTACTGAACAGGGGTAGTATTACGAAGTATTAATACCATCATTATTCCACTGCGAAAACGGGATGGTGCTAGCGGCCTTGTCTAGCTCCGTCTCTCTCTCGCACTGGAAAAATGGTGGCATTAATACTTCATAATACGGCACCAGGATACCTATTGAACGCAGCCCTGCAACACACAATTTAATTTGTACTAGGTTCTTAAGGCTTATACCTTATTAAAATACATTGTTGTAGTGTGTACAAAGAATGAGTTAAATGCAGGAAAGTGAGACCTCACTCACTATGCAGCATTTAACTCTTTTTTTATGCCTAAGAAAACAGCAAATAAAAAAAACTCGTAGGTGCCAAAAATAACGATATATCATCATTCTGTCTATTATACTATACATCATTGCATCCTACAGGATGACGATGTACGCTACTCGTAGCAAAGTAGTAGAATCGTAGCAAAGTCTCCGCGGCTTATTTATTTTATCAAAGTTTTACGGCCATTTAAATTTTCTAATTAAACATGAAGGTGCTACCCTCTCCGTGTCGTAATTGTGCCGAGTGCTATAATAATCTCTGTTTTGCGGGGAACTGACAGAAATTACAACTCCGAGAACGGAAAGCTCTTTGTTCTTTCAAATTATACCCATTATTTTTCAATTTTGTTCAATCTAATTATTGTTCAACTTAAATTCAGTTTTATTTTAATGCAGTATTTGTGATTATAATATTATAATTAGGTTTCTTACATTATATTTTATGGAATTAATAATTAACAAAAAAAAACTAAAACTAAAAGGACTTACCTACTAATAAATGAAATGAAATGAAATGAAATTGTTTATTCTGTAAATAGGATATTGCAATCACTTTTACACGTCATATTATTAAAAAAATAAAATAAGCTAGATGAGGTCGGCGTTTCCTATCTGACTACTCTGAGAAGAAAGGCCGAAACAAACTCAGAGGTCGCAGTCTCTTTTAAGGTCCAGACATAATCTTGGTCAAGCCATATGAGGACCATGTAGATTAATGTCCGAAATGGTCTTTTGAGGAAAGAACCACACAGATTTGAGTGGACCTGTCCAGTCAGTGCAAGCATTTGTCAGTAACCGAGGAGCTCAACTCAGAGCTGAAGGAGCTCAACGACTCGACGAACAATACCAAAAAAAAGGAGCATAAAATAAAAATGATCCACATAGTCCTCACATTCACAATAATCAAAACAAAATAATACTTTACAAAGTAATAATGTCATGTTGTATAAAGAATAATCAACAATGTCAATTTGTAGGTATATAAAACTGGTATAATTTAATGATTTTAGATACTAATTAAAATTAAAATGACAAGTTCTAGGGTTTTTTCAAGGCTTAGCAGAGCGAGCAGCTCAATCCCATGCATTTCTGTCTTCTAAATAATCCGAAATTTTATAGTACCCTTTTTTACATAGTTTGGTTTTAATACTGCTTTTAAATCGTTTAATGGGTAAGTTTCTAATATCAATGGGAAGTTTGTTGTAAAAGCGTATACATTGACCCATGAACGAGTTGCCTACTCTGTGGAGACGAGTGCATTATTTTACCATTATTTTACCACCTTCTTCGAGATAAATCGAAATTGCGGTACTGGTCAAAAACAAAACAATAGTGAATATGCGGCCGGCAATGTTACTATGAACATCCATATCTGTCGTGTTTAGCGGCCAAATAAATTACTAAGAAAACTCATAACTATCGTGATAATTAAAAATAAAACGAAGTTTTTACTTCAACACATGGCTACCAAGAAGGTAACTTGTCAAAGATTTTATTTCAATTTCGATTTGGCTTGCAAATAGAATTGGCGCGTGAAAAATTATAAGTAGTTGTTCGTCATTGATTCTGGAAATTTCATTTAATTTACTCAGTTTGAATTTCCGCGCATTATTTGAGAAAAGTACTATACATACAAGCCTTTTTTTTTTTTTTTGTGGGTGGGAAATCATCCAATGACTTCTCCCGCTCTGGGCGGAGCGGAAGGGCATGTCAGACTTTTACTGACTAAAATCCACCCGTGTTCCTTCAGTTGCCTGTTGCCAAGGTCCCGGTATCCCTTTCGGACTAACCCGCAACCCTGGCAGGATACATACAAGCCTAGGCCGCAATCAGGCTTTGATGGACTCACGTGCCTCGACGGCTTCGCCTCGGCCCATATTTTCACGATCCGCGACAGTAATGAACTATAAGGCAAATAACTGAAACTTCAAAATAAAATATCTTTTATCTTTTTATCTTCATTCATTTTAATTATCAATTTAACATTGAATGAACACAGTAAATAATAACTCTTTTTCCCAATAAAATATATCCTATTTTACGCGTTTTAAAGATCACAAAGTAGATAGTACCACATCGATGTCGTTAAATTAACAACGAAATTAATTTCCCCGCCTCGGCTTTCTGAAGTAATTATTTGAGAACAGATTGCGCCTGTCACTACGAAGACGTTGTGTACTTACAGATTTGTGACACTTTTACCCCCAAAGTTGGTTACTTTACATTACATATTTCCGAACCAATACAAAATTATGCTATGTGTGTTCGGATTTGGAGAAATTGTTTGTGTTGAGATAATCGCTTTTTTATTATTGAACTAGCTGCCCCGCTCCGGCTTCGCACGGGTAGCACTAAGTACCTACCCGACCCCGACCCCTACCCTACCTACCCTACCTACCCTACCTACCCTACCTACCCTACCTACCCTACCTACCCTACCTACCCTACCTACCCTACCTACCCTACCTACCCTACCTACCCTACCTACCCTACCTACCCTACCTACCCTACCTACCCTACCTACCCTACCTACCCTACCTACCCTACCTACCCTACCTACCCTACCTACCCTACCTACCCTACCTACCCTACCTACCCTACCTACCCTACCTACCCTACCTACCCTACCTACCCTACCTACCCTACCTACCCTACCTACCCTACCTACCCTACCTACCCTACCTACCCTACCTACCCTACCTACCCTACCTACCCTACCTACCCTACCTACCCTACCTACCCTACCTACCCTACCTACCCTACCTACCCTACCTACCCTACCTACCCTACCTACCCTACCTACCCTACCTACCCTACCTACCCTACCTACCCTACCTACCCTACCTACCCTACCTACCCTACCTACCCTACCTACCCTACCTACCCTACCTACCCTACCTACCCTACCTACCCTACCTACCCTACCTACCCTACCTACCCTACCTACCCTACCTACCCTACCTACCCTACCTACCCTACCTACCCTACCTACCCTACCTACCCTACCTACCCTACCTACCCTACCTACCCTACCTACCCTACCTACCCTACCTACCCTACCTACCCTACCTACCCTACCTACCCTACCTACCCTACCTACCCTACCTACCCTACCTACCCTACCTAACATAATATTAAATACGATACGGAAATGGTTGACGACGAGTGCTTGTCAAATACAAAAAAACCTGTTTTATTAACTAAATATAGATTTATGTAAGAAGTCCACATTCGTACCTATATTAGATATTCCATAAATAAAACTTATCAACGTAATATCTACCAAATATTTTTATGTCGATGCTGTTTTCGACATAAAAATATTTTATTACAAAATAATAGGATTAGAAATGATAACATGTGGCTAGCGATCGCTTAATTATAAATTATAACAAAATTCCTGGGAACAATAGCGAAAAACGTAGATATTGTTTTTCGCCATTGTACCCGGGAATTTTATTACATTCCTTATTTATTGTATGGTTCACGAACAGCTTAACCAACCTCAGTAAATAGGAGACTGGATATCATTCACACACAAGCTTATTTAGGGTGGAACTAATCAAAACCGGAGCTAACAAGTAACCATGAATAAATTTGCACTCACATTTGCATATTAAGCCAAATTAGAAAAACGATACGTTACCCACTCTTTGGTTGATTAAATCATTTAAGGAGGCAATGGTTTTTATGGTTACTTTGTTTATTCACTTTTCTATAGAGCTGAAATAATCTGGACACCTTCAAATACTGGGGATTTAGTTTTAACGAGAAATAAGTGCAAGAATTGCGAAAAAAAGAGAAAAAAAGTTACGTTCTGTGTTAGAATGAATAAAGCCAGCGCTTTGCAATGCAAATACTCTTCTAGTCGCCCATCCGGACATTAAGATTAATTATGTCCTAATAACTATTCAGATATAATAAAAGGTGTAGGCTCCACTCGCCCCTTGGATCTTGCCCCTAATTATCTAAGTGTACCCACTCGCCTCTTTGAATATGAGATACCCCCAGTCGCCCTCGATTGTTAGTAGGTTAGGTACAATCAGTACTCTAAGTTTTTAATTAAAATAAATTTTGTTTTCATAAAACTTCAATCAAAATCTAACAAAAAGTACGAGGTTTGCATGAATTCAAGATAGTATTACAATCATCATTAATATTATCTCACTAAAAAGATTTAGATGAAAGGCACACCAATAGTTTATAACTAACAAAAAAGTACTAGACTTTGAAAGTAAATTAAATAAATTCACGTTTAGTTACACTTGGAGATAAGTAATAAACTAATTTAGCAAATATCGCAAAACCCATACCTTCCACATTATAATACAAACAGAAAGAGAAAGCATTCATATATATACGACTCTCTCAACGGGTAACATATTTTACCAAACATTTGTTTATTGGACCTACGAAAAAGGTTCCTTTTGTTATTATAGGTAAGCCAGGTCGTAGCAAAAACTATCACAAGTGTCACGAGATGGTGAGATTACAGATAGAGTTATTAGAGTAATCAAACATAGCGTTATTCATAATGTGTGCATTTTTCTGTCTGACTGTACTTTTTTTGTTTAATTTCAAAGGAAATGCCGCAAGGGGCGAATGGATACATCTAAATAATTGTTTAAATGTCAATTTTCCACTCGCCCCTTGGTAAGGGGCGAATCAGTACGCCAAAATAATAAAACAAAGCGCGAAGCTATAAGGGGTCCTTGTTGACTAAGGAACCCTAAAAACGGGGCGAGTGGAACGTTTTAATCTAATGGGGCAAGATCCAAGAGGCGAGCGGAGCCCATACCTTTGGGCACGCCACAATTGCGGCGATAAGTCCCCTCTTTGAGGAGTGGCTAGAGAGGCGCCACGGCGTCCTCACCTTCCGCCTGACGCAGGTCCACACTGACATGGCAGCTTCGGGAGGTTCCTGTGTAGGATTAGGCGGGAAGAAACGCCCGGGTATTACCACTGTGTGGTTCGCCCGGAGGACACGGTGGAGGTATGCCTGCTTGGGCGGAGCACCGCCGTGTCCTCGTGGAGGCGATTGGTGGCAATGACCTCTCGCGTCCGGCCCTGGTCCAGGCCATGGTACGGAGCGAGAGGGCATGGGAAGCCATCGCCTCCTTCTGCGAAGCAGTAATGCTCGCGAAGGAGGGGGCGGAACACGTGAGGGAGAGGCAAAGTTCGCGCCCTCACGCCCCTAACCGCCGCCGCTGGAGACAACCCTGGGCGTCGGACATTCCAGGCGAATTCCAAGCCACCATAGGCGCGGGCTTGCGGACGGCGAGCAATGGGTAGCTCACCGTCCGATAAAGACCAGGCCCGGGTCGACGGCGCGTCGTGTTCCACGCGCGCCTCAAAGAGTTGTCAGCACAATAGGCGGGGTCCGCTAGAACCGACGCCTGTCAGGGTTGCGTGAAAGTCCGAAGGGGATACCGGGACCTCGGCAACAGGCAACTGAAGGAACACGGGTGGGTTTTAGTCAGTAAAAGTTTGACACGCCCTTCCGCTCCACCCAGAGCGGTTCTCCCGCTCTGGGTGGAGCGGAAGGGCGTCATTTGACGATTTCAAACGCTCAAAAAAAAAAAAAACCCACTCCTTATCAACGTAGCACTGCTGGGCCTCAGGCCTCCTCTCTTTGCAAGTGCGAGGTAGTGGGCCGCGGACCCATTGCGCGTATGGTGCACGTCATCATGTCACGTGACTTCGAATTCGGGGGTTCATCTTTGAGTAAAGTGGTATTGGAATGTTTTTTCACCTACTTTTGCGTTTTTTTAAATATAATTAAATAATAGTGGCTTCGGTTTAAAGACATTTATTTTCTCAAAAAAAGAACGTTACAGTTCACTTAACATATTGAGAAAAGTAAGATCACACTACTAAACTTAATTTCAACAATTTCTCATTTATTTTTAGGTGGTTTTCTAGAAACAGAAACAATTTACATGATTATTTATAACAGTTAGTGAATGACAGCGCAAAATTTGGCTTTTTATAGGCTGTCCTATATTTTTAAACCGCGACATTTTAAGATCGCCTTGTTGATACGTACACATGTCGCTCGACAGAATCTTGGTCAGGTTCAGAACTTTTCTTCTCACTAAACGACTAGGAACGCAGCTGAACGGATAATGTATAACCAAATCTTGTTAATAACAAAGTTAAGCATAATATTTTAGCAATTATCGTGTGCTTTTTCTCTCGTTCAGCACGAACTATTATACTTAAATAAACCTATTAAAAATATGAGAAAAGCTAATCAATCTGCCTAACCTTTTCGCAACTATGTTGGGGTCGGTTTCAAACCTAACCGGATACAGCTGAATACTAGTATTTTACATGGAGCGACTGCCTATCTGACCTCAACATCCCAGTAACTGGGTAAGACTGATTGTCAGACTTTCGGGCTTCCCGTAACGACTGTCTATGATCTCAAAGATCCACGAATGACAGCCAGGACCAATGGATTAACGTGCTTTTCGAGCCACAGAGGAGTCTCGTTATGTAAAGATGGTCACCCATCCACGGACCAACGCTGGCAAGCGTAAATTAACCTGATGGATTGACCCATGCGGCTAGTCCTTAGCCACGAGTTATGAAGAAAGCTCATATCGTCTTAAAAATATTAGTAATTCAACAAGGTGGCTGAAACCCCCATGCTCACGGTAAAAAATAATATGAGAAAATATCAGCAAAAATTGTGTTTTATATCAATCAGGAATATCTCAACAAGGATAAGTAGCACCTATTTACAAATCGTTTTTCCCTCCATGTCAGTGGTAAAGCTTAAAGCGTTATGTCAAGTGGGCAGCAACAAAGTCACCAGCAAACTATAATCGCCAAGCGGTTGACTAACGTTGGTGATTAGAGCAGGATTCCGTCATGATTTGACCAATTGCACGTCAAAAAGAGCCATATTATACCTTATAAATAAAATTTTAATGGTTTTAATCATCATCATCATCAGCCATATGCTACTGCTGGACACAGGCCATCCCCCAAGCATCACCATAATAACCAATTTGCACTCCCCGCATCCAGCGGATTCCCATTTTATTCTATGGACATCAAAAATGTTGAAGTGTATGCGACAACATTTTCCAACTCAGTGCGCTCAAGTATTGAGAGGGTTTGTAACAACGTCAAACATTTTATTTTAGCTTTTGAGCGCAGCGTAACTTTTTGAAACGGCGTTTTTACTACTTTTTAGGTACTAAGTGCATGTCTGGGATTGGATTAGTGAATGCAGATGGCCACGACTACTTTTTGCCGCCGTTTTATTATAAAAACTAGAAAAGGTTGATTCACGTAATCCTTTCACAATTATTATTGTCCGCACTGTGTCACAGTTTCGCAAAACTGGATAACTTATTATTCAGAGGTTTGAAAGGTTTTCTGTTTGAAAAAAAGGATTTTCATGAAATAATGTTATTTCTAACAGTGTGTTCTATTGAACTGGGACAGTAACCATGATTTTAAACCAAAAGAGCTAAAGGAAAATTCTTTTACAATATTTTTGCTGAATTAATATTTCATTTTTCGTGGAAAGAACATATTTTTACTTCATGATGTCTATTATGGTAAAACAAAAAAACAAATGAGGTTTTAGTTTTCTCTATCATCTTACGATATGGAAAAGACAAGTCTTCACATAAATGTGGCCACTTTTCTCATTTACGTTCATGCCTTGAGTTAAAAAACAGCCTGTTCGCCAAGCCGTTAATAATAAATTTAAAATTTTACTTTTAATATGCTTTACCAGCATCTTTCTTGCGAAAGTAACTTAAACTTAACTTTTCACTTGAGACTCAGCCTGTTTTATCGCGCTACATTAATAAGACAAATTAATATGTAATAAGTACATGTAAGTAGAGTAATTAAGTTAGCCTAGTGACAGTTGAAGCCAGTCCACCTTTGTTTAAGCTATCCTTACATTCCTTACAGATCCAAAAAGTGTCCGTCCGTATCCGTGCTTGCTAGGTGCAACCACGGATCATTTTGGAAGCGAGAGAGCTTGTGAATTTGTGTCAGTTATTCAGCTAAGTAGGAATCTGATTTATAAAATCGCAAGCGCACGTCTGCAAGCTACAGTGGGTGAGTTCTAAATTAGGTATCATTCTGGTAGACTTTTTCAACATATTTGATAATTATAATCTCATTTTTTTTGTTGTGAAGTACTGAGTAGGTCATCGGTAGGATTCTTTCGGGTAGCCTTAATTTTGTAGCGTTAAGCTAAGTATTGGAGATTTTTTTGGCAAAACTTAAGACATATTATATTATTTTCAAGTTTCGTTAAGACAAGCTAGTCATACAGCTGACCCGTTCAAGCACTACAGACATAGCGAGTTAGTCCAGCGAGAATATACACTAGACAGTTTACCTACCAATATTATTTACATCATAATTGCCTACCTCTCTCAGCGAGTCATTATACTAAGTAGACCACTTACTAATGGACATATTTGCGTAATATTAAGACTATTAATATCTCATTTGGGGTAAGCCTTTGCCTATTCATTAATTTGGTCTAGATAGGCATTTAGGCAAAATAATAACATACATTATAGCCTCAAATCCCAATTTAATGATGTAAACTCCAATAAGCATTGAATTGCTCATTTAGTTAGTATTGTTATAATGAATATAATTAATTAATTGCTATGTTAAACATAATAATTATTGTGAAGCGAAAAATAATAAGAGTAGGTTTTTGGGTATTATATCAGTGAATAACGAGTTTTTAAAATGAAATGAAATTAAATTAATAACGAGTTCTTATTATTATTTATATTTTAATTATTATTTGCATTTCTTGTCATTTCTCGGGACCCTGGGGTCCCGGACCTTTGGAAGGCGTACGAGGGGCCGAAGCCTTAAACTCTCAGAGGCTCGTTAGTGAAATGAGGCACAAACCAACGATTATCCCTGTTCGCACTATGCAAGTGCACACAAGGACAACCCTCGGTTGGTGTAGGACTATTACGTATATCGCAACAAAGATAAATTGGATTATGGGTTTGGGTAGCTAGAGTGACCTGGTTATTTAGAACTATGGAAAGACTATGACCCCTGACTGACCAATTTTTTGTATAAAATACACAGAATTTTTTTATCAATGCAAATACCAAAAAATAAATCTGCACTGAGATCGTTTGAAGATGGCCAACACCGAATGATATTTAAAATGTGTTTAGCGCTAAATTTTAGTGATTTTTAGTGCAAGCGAAATAGTAGTTGCCAAATTTCATCCAAATCCATTCTGCCGTTTTTACGTGAAAGAGTAGCAAACATCCATCCATCCATCCATACTTAAAAAACTTTCGCGTTTATAATATTAGTTAGATAAGACACGGTATAAATACTATACGAATTCTTCGAAGCCATTTATCAGCCACAAGAAACTGCTAAGACAGATAAAAAGCAATTTGTATTATCTATCGCTTTTACTTCAGCCACTTTGAGAAAACTGATACATTTTATGATTTGAAAATTTTTATACAGTAGGCAGGCAGGCAGGTAGCTTTCAGAATGAAATAAAGCTTCGAAAACAAGTTCTCGATTTAGGTATTCTATATTTTTTTCTAACCATACAGCCTGATGGTATGGGTATCGTGTTTACCCAGTAACTAGGTTGTGAAGGTAAGATAGGCAGTCGCTTCATTTAATATACTAGTATTCAGCTGCATCCGATTAGACTGGAAGCCGACCCCAAAATAGTTGGGAAAAGGTTAGGCAATTGATTGACGGCTAGAATTGATGGTTAGAACTAATGAGAATAAATAACGTATACGATATACCTACCACAAAAGTTTAAAAGAGTTAATTTTAGGGCCGAAAAATCAAAGGGGTTTCTTATTCTTTAAATTGGTTGTCTTAGGGCGAATTTCACCAAACTTTTATAACGTGTATAAGTCTTATCCTGCGAATACTACACCTCTACGAAGACAGTCTTTCCATACAAAAACTGTCAGACGACAATTTTATTCCACGGATAAATGATATCTGACTTTGATGAAATCAGCCCTTAACCAAATAAAATTACATTAAAAGAACTATGAAAGAAAAATAAAATATAAATTGTGGTTGGATTGCCTACGAACCTAACAGAAAGACCCCCAGCCATATTGAGTTCTCCAAAGTTATTTAAGTTGGAACCCAAAAAAACTCAACACTCGTCAATCATCCCTAATACAACGAAGTTATTAAAGTATAAAGGTATATTCTTCACTTAAATTATAATGGCAGAACACGAATCCGACCTAGACTAGGGTCCGCTCAGAGCCTCACACATACAAACAAACAAACAAAACGGATGTCCGTTATGTTTGCACCAACTTGACGTCTCATCTATTGAACCGTTTTCACGGAAATTTCGCACACAACCCGGAAAAGGACATATAATACTTTTTTCTGGGTACTAGACTGAGTTTCCCCAGAATGCGCGTAATACGGCAGCCCAGAACTTCGGGAAAAAGCCCGAAGCTTCGCCCGGTTGGATGTCGGGAAATAACCTACGGGACCGTACTACCGGGATTAACAGTACCCTATGTTTTAATCCAGGTTATAAACTATCTGTGCGCCAAACATCCAAATCCGTTCAGCCGTTTTTGCGCCAATCCGGAACATACATCCAGACAAACGGACAAAAATCCTAAAAACTATATCTTCGGCATCAGACTCGTTCCCACACCTCGTAGCAATAGTTACTATTTTAGTGTACCTACCTATAAGTAGTTAAAGAAGATAATATATAGATTGTATGACTATGTAATAACTCTATACTTAACAACAAGCAAAATCTCTGTAATGGAGTCAATTCTGACAAAGAACCGGTATGATAATTTAACGGGACACTAAAATATGGGTAGGTAGATAGGTAGGTAACTGAGCTGAGCCCGCAGCCAACCACTTGAAAACTTTTTAATTTTCCGGAATGAAAAACAATCTGTGTCCACTCCAGATTTTAAGTTACCACTTACCATCTCTCTGTTTTTTTTTTCACAAATGTATCTAAGTACTTAGGTACATAGAAAAATATGTCATTTCAGTTGACAATTTTTGTTTGCTATGAATAATAAAGTGCAAGTAACAGTGGGAAATTATGTGTCAACGGGATTCAGACTTACGCGGGTGAAACCGCGGGGCGCAGCTAGTTATAAATAATTCTCAAATGAATTACATTATCAAAACAAAGACGCCAATAAAACCTAATGTATTCCACTTTGTGGCCAAAAAATTTAATCTGCAGCAACTTTTTTTATTAAGTTCTAAAATACAAAAGTATTGTGATTCATATCCTGTTGAATATGCAAGAAATTAAGAATATTCATAGCTAGCTCGTTAGTGGCGGGTCGGCTACGTTTCGTATTAATTAAATAACATGTACTATGTAATAGGTACTAACTATAGTTTATGTCCCAAAGTGTTACTTCTAAAGAGTTACTGAGTTCTATAAAGTTTATCAAAGTAGTTTGTAGGACGTGGGAGGTAGGTTTTACTGATATACTTATTATTCCTTTTATATCTACGAGTACAGTTGTAGAAATGCGAAGATATTGGAAACTTATTATACTTATTTTGTTTATTTTACCGATTATCAGGTCAACTAAAGATGGTAAATAATGTTCATGATATGGTACTTTTTATTAGTTACCTATAGGTATTTTTAAGGATAGGAGCACAGGTTTTTATTGCGTATACGTTATTTTATTTTATTTTATTACTTGTTTTATTGATTTTGTTAGTTTTAATGTTTGTTTTTTTTTGTTATATTTCCTGTGCGTGTCCCAAATAAAATATTTTTCTTTCTTTGATTATCAGAACATACATGCTGTAAACGACTGGTGGTTAGTACGTGTCGAGAAGACTAGAGTGTTAATAGAAAAATGCTTTGTACAGTGCATGAAATAAAAACATGTGCACAAAAAGCAGTGGCACTGCACGGACGGGGCAAGGAAAGGACAAAATGAAATTGAAAAAGCCTTCGTGGTACTTCTCTCTAGTAAGCTGCGCGAAAGAATTTTTGTATTTTTGACCTACATATACATTTTAAATTCAACAACTGCGTGTCTGTCTACATCTCTGCACACTCGAGAATATGACTCTACACTGAATGGACAAAAGTGTTAAATTATAAGGTGAACGGAACAAACGGGAACCATCAAATATTCCACGTCAAAATGTACAAGAACAAAAGGAAACACGAATATTCACAAATTACCAAGTCAAGATATTGTTGAATACCAAATTTTAATTAACGAAAATCCTATCAACATGAAACCGAAATACTTGTGTACGAATAAAACCTAAATACTTTGAGGTTGTTGTTGACAAAAATAAGAAATGATTTACTGACGCAAGTCGACGAAACCACAAGCGCTCTCTCACGGCGGCGTCGCTGGAGCTTACTTATGTAGACGGGCCTGATAAGTCCCACTTTACTCTGATTTGTGGCCACCGTAAGTACCGATATATATTTTCATCAACGTTATTTATAGGAACAAGTTATTTTTATGATATTCTTAAGGGGCACAAAGCACGACAAATGTCTTGCAAGCTTTAGAAAAATACTTTCCATATGTTACGCATATTTTATGAGTTTATGTAAACGCTTGGAATCACCAGATTAATAGAATTCTAGTTTTCAGCTATGCATTCAGTCGATAAAATGCAAAAATGAGTGAAAAAATCGGATAAGTAAGTATTGGAATCATTTACGTGCTTGTGTTCTTCAATACACACTCATTATCATTTTATTCGACCAAACGCCAATTAGGTTACTGATCACGTTGGTACCAGCTACCTATTAAATACGTTAACCTATTTTGCAACCTAATTTAATATTAATTCAACTAGAGGCTATACTAAACACATTGTATTTCGAATCATAATTAGTAGGTAGGTACTGCATCCACCCTCTAGAGCAGTGTTTTTTAACCTTTTTCATGACACGACCCCTTTAGTATGAAGAAATATTTCGCGACCCCCCCTACCCGTTGCTTATTGTTCATGTATTTTATTTTGTGACAAATATTCAATCCAGCATATTTATTCGGTTTTCATAATTAGGGTTCGGATAAATACATAAGTAATTAGGTATAACACATTTTTATACATCGAATGCGTCGCCAATAGATAACGCAATTTACGCGCATACGTACGACCACGGCCGATGCCACGATACTTTTTTTATTTGATACAAATGAATTTTCTTAATAAATCTTTTTAAACTTTTTTGTTTTTTTTTACTGCAGTAGCTTTCCCAAACTTTTGCAACTCTCATATAGAAGCTTCGCGACCCCTTTACAGAGGTTTCGCGACCCACAGGTTGAAAAACACTGCTCTAGGGTAACAAAAGAACCGACGCGGCGACGCGACGTCGACAGTTGTTGACAAGCGAACATCTCACTCCGGTTATTCTTTTAACTGTCTGCACAATACCCGGGTACTTATTTGTTAATCCGAACATTAGGGTGAAAAAAATCTTCTTACTAGGTATCAAATTTCGCATTTTTTCTGACTGTAGATACTGTAGCGCTAGCTATTGTGTATGTGTATGTATATTAAAAAGTCATTCAATGGAACAAATCTAACTTAGAGAGACTAATTGCAAAAAACGTAAGAATATTTGAATTTGGCGGGCTAACTTTGCGGTTCCACCTGAACGTTAATGTTCCCAGTAAATATCATTTAAATGCATTTTGTAGTTATCAAAACAAATAAGGCAGTAAAAATAACGTATTTATATTTATTCAAAGAAAAGACATTAGGTTTTTTTGTGGTGAGTATTTGTTTATGGTCTTCCTCTTCTTTTGATAACATTTACTGTAAGTGTGCCCTTGGCGTGCTTTGTCGTGCTTCTCATTCATGTTTAGCTGAAATAAAAAATATCACGTCTCATGAAAACCCCTGAATTCGTACCAATAGCGAAATTAATTAGACGACAAATATTGTATGGGCGCTATGAAGTCGTGGTGCTGAGGGTACAACTTTTTGTCGTTTATTCGAAGCATTTGTAGACTACATGACAATGGCTCGCTAGTTTGGCATAACTGGCGAGACTAAGGAGGATCACAAAGTCATGTGAATTACCTAAGCTACTTGAGTACGAAATTGTTTTCTATCAAGAATAGAGATCCCTAAGACACTCTGTGTTTACTCACACTGTTGTATACTCTCACTTTACGTCTTTAGGCAGTCATTAGAATAACTGAAAACCATTGTACAGTCAGCAAGCGTACAATTTTCAGCTGATAAATAGACTTAAATATTGCCACTGAACAGAAAATACCCTCGCTTTTTCTGTTTAATGGTGATATTTCTGTCATGGGAATTTTGGTAGAATTATTGGTGGTTAACAAATCAACGCCATTTTAATGTAAACATGCCGATTACATTATATGAAAAAGCCGAATACATTACATATCGGTTAAATCAGGATATTTGAGAACAATTAAAATAAACAAATTATTTCACTGTTTCAAATAGATGATTGATGCTTAATAGTCCGCCATAATATTTGACGTAACACTTGCACTGCATGAATCGTTTTTATTTCACCTATTTCTTTGTAGTTTAACAAGAGCCGTTATTAAGCCATAAAACAACTTTTGGCTGTCTTAGAGAAATAAAGGAGCTGAATCGTGGCCTATTGATAGCCACAGTCTAACTCATTGTACACTGTACAGCCCATGGACAGCTCTTGCAATGCTCAAAGTCAAAGTCAAAGTCAAATAATTTATTTCAAATAGGCACATATATGGTACTTTTGAACGTCAAAACAAAGAAATAGAATTGATTCTAATTGCCCCTTCCAAAAGGTAGTTTTCGTTTGGAGAAGAATGGGCAAGAAACTCCACCGTTACTCTTTTAAAAATGTTTTACAATTTTTTGTATACCTACATGAATTATATAATTATATGCGAAGACGATGCACCTACAATAAGATTACTGTACCAAAAAACGTAAAAAGAATTATAAATGGAGCAATAATGAATACATTAATTACCAGATACATGGTGCTCACATATTTACAAATAAAAGTATACGATATAACAATAGTCCTAACATTGTTACAAGTTCTGTACAACTGTTAACAAGCTATTCTAATGCTTAGGGCTGGTTAATTTGGGGCCTGTAGAATTGTAAGAGCTGTGCAACCGGCTACAAAACCCTTGCACAGAAAGCAAAACAGTCTCGAGTTTTCAATAATTCTGTAGTCCAGTGACTATATACCTACGTACAGCCATGAGAGCTGCTTCGGAGGTACGCCTCCAAAATACGCCACGTATATTTTTTTAAAGGTAGCTAGGTAAAGGCCGGCTCAGCGGAGGGTTATGAAAAGTCAAAAGCAAAAACAACCCGTTTATTAAGCTTTGACCAACCCGACTTTGTAAGCAAAATCGGTAATTGACGCTGGTCAAAATCGGTAATAAGCTCTTGTGGGGTAAAATATCGGATTAGGTCATAATCAAAGGCTTACGAGCCAAAGCCGACGGGAAATCCTACGTTACATTATACATTAGAAAGAAACGGTAATACTCACACGTTAATGAACCGTGAGAAAGAACAAATAGGTATTTTTAGGGTTCCGTACGTCCGAATGAAAAAAAGGAACTCTTAAAGGATCACTTGTGTGTCTGTCCGTCTGTCACAGCCAATTAGCTCCGAATCTAATGGTTGAAGTTTGGTATCCCTATGAATTTCTGTAATCCAAACACGGACGTATAACGTAAATAAATGAATTTTTAATATTGGGCCACCTTTGGGGGACAATCTAGAACATTTAAAAAAAAGTTTTACAAAATGTGGCATGTAAGTAGGTACATTAAATGAAAGGGTGAGGGTCTCATTTTTTTATAATTTAAAAATAAATAGTTTTAAAGTTATGCAATACAATAGATGAAAATTAGGTAACCATTTCCCCCCACATAATAATATCTCCGAAACTACTTCCCAATATTTATGTAATCTTATAATAATTTTTCCTGTAATCTATACTCATAACTGGAAAACCTGTTAGAAGTCCATAGTCTTAAAATAACATAGTGAATCTCTCAATATTGTGCGTACAAACGCAGTTGGAATGTATGGGAGAACATGTATTTTAACAACAATGTTATATTTGTTCCTGGGATAAATTCATCAACCAACCAACAACGGAACCCTTCATTGTGCGTGGTCTGACACGCACTTGGCCGGTTTTTTATGTATAATTGGGTGTTAGTACCTAATTCAAGGTATTTTTGCATTTCTACTGATGTTACTGGTGTTCTAACTAGACCTACACAGTGTCATTGAGCACCTAAAAACTTTACAATATAATCTTTTGTAGTTCAAAATCAAAAACAAGTTTCTTCGGTAACAACTAGAATACCTAACGATCTCTCTAAAAGTACCTACTAGAGACAGCTTTCCTCAACAATACAGCGTAATCTAATGACTATCTACAAAGTAACACAGTAGATGCCAAACTTTTAATAGTTTCACAAAGATACCTCTTTGAATATACGAATAAGTTTTAAATCCAATTTAAAGTCGACATCTCTTTGATGTATAATACCTAAAATATATAAAAGTAGCTGTGCCCCGCGGTTTCACCCGCGTAGGTCTCGATTCCGTGGGAATATAGGGATAAAACGTATCCTATGTCTTATTTCAGTTCATGGTCTACCCGTGTGCCCATCCTCTCCTCGCGAACATAGAGAACGTCGCGCCGGGGCGTCGAACGGTTCGCGTATTGCATTTTTATATTCATGATTACTTCGAAATTAAATGTCCGATTCGAATGAATTAAAAGTATTTTGCTGCTACATAAATACCCTTGATGTTAAAACTGTTTATTTGAATAAGAATTAATATTATGTTGATAAAACTCGATTTTGCAACATTTTTCATTTCTGCTCCGCTCCTATTGGTCGTAGCGTGATGTTATATAGCCTATAGCCTTCCTCGATAAATGGACTATCCAACACAAAAAGAATTTTTCAATTCCAACCAGTAGTTCCTGAGATTATCGCGTTCAAACAAACAAACTCTTCAGCTTTATAATATTAGTACCTATAGATATAGATTATATATTATATTAGTATAGATTTAAGCTGTTGAAATAAAAGATAACTAGGTCCCGTATATATACGGGAAATGAGCATAACATGTAGGTATTCAGTTTCACTATCCGTTTTCCTCTTGGGCAAGCATAGACTCGGATTGGAGCTGGTAAATTCTCTTGGTGGAGTAAAAAACGGAAAAAGAAATACAAAAGGCGTCCGCCAGCAAAATTACCTGGGGCCATGTAACAATGTAATATCGACCTTATACTTTAAGGAATAAAAGTCAAATGGCAACAAATAAAATCTTGGTAGACATGTTCGTGAGCTTCATTTGGGCAAAGGGAGGTCAAACACTTAAACTCCGGAGATACAAGATTGCAGACGAGTTGAGGCAAACGAAGCAAGCTTCATGAATCGCTTTCGTGCATGCGAGGGGGAATTTTTGAGGGCCGCTACGTAATCAACCTGCTATTTTGATGGTACATGCACTTGGCAAAAGCTTTTCATGACGTGGAGATATTCATTATAAGTAAGGCAATCACCAACTACGTCATGCACTTAGAAGTTTGATATTACTATCATGTATCTAGGTATTTATATAGTTCTCCAGACTGTATTTCGGCTACGGCGGCCAATCTCAACGGAGACTAGCCTTCGGCGCGGGAGATATTATAGTGCACAAGTGTTTGCGCTGATACAGGTGCGCTCTCTCTCTCCCCTCACTCTCATAGTCGGACGGGACGGCAATCCAACATGACCGGAGAGAGATCAGGCGCAGGACCAACGGCTTAACGTGGTTTCCGAGACACGGGGGTATCACACCGCCAACTTCCTAATTCCGGGCCTAATGGAAAAACCCAATAACACTTTTCCGACCTGGGAATCGAACTCAGGACCCCACGCTCGGCAGTCGCGCTTGCGACTACGAGACCAACGGGGCAGTTGTCTTGTATCTACACTGCCAGTGAAATGAATTAACGTAACTTAATATTTACAGAGTTCCGTTCATAATTAATTAAGTCTTTACTGTAGAAAAGCCTTTTGTGCTAGCATCCGTTCTCTATTCTTATCCCTCGTAGAGTTAGTAATATCCATCCCCGCTCTGGAATAACACACATATATACAAAACAGATCATCACTGGGGACCGTTTGAAAAAGGGAAAACAGGAAACGTGTGAAAAAATAAGCCTTTTTTCCCGTCGAAAGGCGTGAACGCGACGCATCACCTATTTCTAAAGGAACGTAAATAAACGCACCTTTAAGAGTGCGTCTGAATCGACACATGTCCGTACATCCTCACGTGAGTCAACATTCACCGGAGCCCTATTCTGAGGCAATATGGCACCACTCATTTATTTTCGGATACGGCTTTCCTGTCAAGTGATGTGAACTCTTTGTGTGTGTTAACAAGACTGAAATCATTAGAGGTAAACGAACCGAAATTATACAGGGTGTAAAAAGACTCATCACATATCCGTCAACTACGCATTCTGTAGGTACCTACATCAAATTAAGTAACATTGCACAAAAATAATTGCTCGGAAACGACTGTTATTTTTGGTGTGAAACATCGTTTTTTACGGTACTGTGCAACGTAACTCACGCAAAACATTGTGTTCACCTATGGGTGCATGCAACGCTTCGGGGTTTGTGGGGTATTTAAAATTAAGTAATAACATTTAAAACTCCCTTTCTTTAAAAAATGTCTGAAAAAGTCGGAACTTTGACCTTCTATATCTCCGTAACCAGAAGGTTCCTAGATATGGTCCAGAACAAAAAAATATCACAATGACGGGAATAACAAGTGAGTTTCGGCTTCGTTAAGAAGTGTCTTACACCCGCTATTCTAATTAGTAACCTTGAATTAAGTACTCACACCGTAGATAATACAGTTCTCATAACCATAGTTAAATCAGTCAATATAAACCATGCAATGCAAAGAAATTGAATTCATCCACAATATGTTAGCGGGTTATTACAAAAGTTAACAGTGTGCCTCTTACATGCAGCGATAAAATAATCTGATGCAGGAAAACCACTTCAAAAGATAAAATGAACGGAAAATAAATCGGAATAATCCTTTCTATCGCTTAGTATATTCAGAGGAACGCTTCTAATTACTACAACTCGTTGGTGCGGTTGCCTTTGCCACATCATCAAAGGGGTTGCAAGTGACGTCGCTACTTCCAAAGAAAACAGCTTTTGTTTTCTTTGACCGGGACCTGAACACACGACAGCTTTTAGATTTCCTTACCTAGATTAGTTCTTTTCATTTATCCTCAGTTTCATTTAATAAAATCTTTAAGCTGTTTCTCAAAGTGGTACAACTTTAAGCTGGATTAAATGAACCACAACTACAACATTGGTTGTTAGGTAAATAAATACAGCTGCTTGACAAATCAAAATGCTTAGTGCACAAGAGCAAAGTTCGAGCGAGCTCTGTTGTAAATCTAGATCGTAAACTAACATTAATCGTCCGTAGAGAACAAACTAGTTTCTCTAATTATTTCCTCGCCTTCGACCCTCTGGTTTTGTCTCACGGATTGCTGCATTCAAGTAACGACCATTAATCCTGAAATTCAATGGGATCTTTAGTGCGTCACAAAATTGCACGAAATAATGGGGCTGGGGGAAATTGAAATAAACTTTGGTATACCAAATTGGGGGTTGAAATTATTTCCGATACGAAACTTCATTATCCTTTTGGCTCTCTCAAACTCAATACCACAAAGCGGGATCTGAGGGATATGTTCTATTATGCCGACATCCCGACATACGAGTAGGTACACTAATATTCTCTTCCTGCCATCAAAACCCAGAGGAGGCAACGGAGAGTCACTAAACACGCAGCAAATCGGAGCGGTCCCATCGCGGGAAAGGGGGTAAGTAGATAACAAACATTGAGATTACGTAAAAAAACTAAAAACAAAACAGCATAAGACTGTGTCACGAAGAGGATAAAAAAAAAACCGGTCAAGTGTGAGTTGGTCTCGCTTGTTGTGGGTCTCACAGTAACTCTGAATGGATAAAAAATAAAAAGTAACGATTTTCAGAACTTTCTATTGAAGGAAGTTAGCCACGTTGGACGCATTTATTTCAATTAAACTATCTACAGGTGCCTGCTTTTAAATTATCAAGAAGTCTTAATTAGTCTAAAAAGAAAGTTGAAGCTAATTGGTCAAAGCAACGGCTAGAGTCTTGACTTTGTAGACAAACAGACTAACAATATTAATTATACTTAAACGCTTCCATTTTTCAATTTCTATGACAGAACCCTAAAATATAAATCAACACGAAACATTAGTAACGGTCTTCAGTGACAATGTCGACAGACTCAGGAAATAAAACATCCGAATGCAGTGTTCCAAGCATTCTAGTTCCCACCCTAGGTTGTCGTACTGCCTGAGTAGGTAGTCTGTGTATCTCAGCGGTATAATAATACCGCTCTGCAATCACGGGTTGTGTTTACTCAAGGACCGTGGTATTTATTTGCTAAACTCTTGAGGGTACGCCTGTTACGCCTGGTAACATCGGCCTAATTTTCAAAATGAAAGCTGAATAAGCATTCGATTGCGGATCGGATAAGCATTCCTTGTATAGGTACAGGTAATGGATTAATTTAAAGCTAATTTTCGTAAGTTGTTGAACAACAAATATAGAAGAGGAAGGACGTTCTCTCGAAGCACAATTTGAATCAATCACTCTCTCAGTCCAAGTTTTTATATTAGCCCAATCGAAAATCTTATCAGTGTTATCAATCAATGATTTTCAAATATCGTGGATTGTTTCATTTTAAATGTTGAATTGAAACTAAATTCCGACATTGGAGCAGAGATAATAATTTTATTGACAGCAGGTACATAATATTTTACGGAGTATAACTAGGATCTTTTATCTACACCCAAGCTATAAATCCTCTCTAAAATTTTCTGAAACAGTTTGCTTATTGCCAACATTAAAACATCCAGTGTCATAGTAACCATTATGATTGTTTATTAAACGCGCAACAAAAAATGTAAAGAAACGCTAGACGTACTGAGCAACGTAGTTTTAATTCCTTATTGGCCTACCCAAGGAATTACAACGCTTTAAGGCTCTTACATACTGGCGCGATTCGCCGTGCGACGCGAATTTTAACAAAACAATTTCTGAGAAAACTTCATGGCGAACAATGCGGCGGCGTCAAGTCGCGCGGCGAATCGCGCCAGTATGTAAGAGCCTTTAATCCATTCAGAACCATCTTTGAATTATCCTCGAAGACGGAAGGGGAATCCACAGCGCGTTGTACAAAGGTTAAACTTTTACATAGATTTGTTATAATTAAAAGTTCAACACAAAGAGAACTCGATCAATCGTTGAAATTATAATTTCGAATGAGTTCAATCGCCGTCATTCTTTAAGCCGGGAACGACTGCTCCGCAATTGAATAGGAGTTTTCAATTAAAAGTGAAAAACGAATGAAAGGCTGTTCGATGGGTTAGAGGCGTGTTACGAACACAGTAAGTGGCTAGACGACAAAAGACTTCACAATTACATTTTAGGATTCCAAAGCTGTACTTAAAAGTTCCTAATTTAATCCTAGTTCCATTCTAATCAAAGATCGGATCTTCGTAGTTTAGTAATAGAATTAGTGCCTCAAAGCTACTGGATATTCGGCGTATCTTTGTTATACGTTTTCATTAATTAATACTAAAACGTATATTCCCCCCTCTAAGTTTCTCTGTATTCACCTACGTAGTGGTTTTGTATAATGATTTACATATTTTATTCTGAAACATTCCGCCGAGGCTTTATAATAAATTCATCGTAATCTAAAACATCCACATCATAATTTACTTTATCTTGCATATAACTCACACGTATATGGTGTGTACGTTCGCACATATTTCTTGTTGGTATGTATTTAGTGATCCAGACGACTTGGGAGCAGTATATCCTAAAGTTTACCCAAAACCGGTTTGCAATATTAATGTATTGTACGTGGTAATCTTACTGATGTCGATACTGAGCCGAACAACTGAAATTATAATAACTGCCTTCCTTAGACTCTCCGTGAGTATTATGATATTCTATATGCGGAGATAAATGGGTTTACGTGTGTAACTAAAAAAGTATTAGTATAGATGGTTTTGGTACATAAGTCGAGAGGTAAACGGGCGCACGTTTCGGCCTAACTACTGGGTTGAAGGCGGAACTCACGTGCGCACGTTTTCGTCAAAGAAATTTACGTACGTATCTGTAGGATGCGGTGATGAGCTCACGGAAAAACCTCCGTGAAATTACCTTCTTAATTATGCTTATGGGTATACATATAAAGGTACCTTCAGTTGCCTGCCGGTATTACGGAGACTGTTTACTTCATCCTAAAGATATTAATAATAGGGTATTTCTCAGTATGCTAGAATAAAAATAAAGAAATATGTTGTAAATGAAAGCTAATATTAAATTATTCAGATCATCTCATTAAACTTGAAGTCAGCTCCAAAATGATTAAAATACAATAGGCGTAGTTAAATTTAGTAACCTATTTCTAACTATTCTTCAAAAGTCATAAAAACCCTGTAATAAATCGACACCTGTTTCACCTCTCAACGAGGCATCCCCAAGATGAAGATTGACCATTCGCAAACCAGAACACGACGTATTGCCACACCGAGCGCTGGACGCAGATTAATAAATATATATCTACGTCTATTGTATTTTATAATGGATTTCCGCAAAGTCACGCCTGAATCAACTATCCAAAATTATACACCTTTTAATCAAGGCAAGCACAAATTGCTTCTACAACTAAAATTAATAATTTAGAAGTCGATCCCGATATTCGAGTCGATCCCACCTTATTGATTAATATCGTGCTTGAATGGAAGCTTAGCAACAAAACAGTAATTACAAAGTCGAACAGTGTAGGCGACGTCTTTACTATTACTATAAAGTCTTTGTTGAACTCAACAGATTCGATTGCAAGTTGTAGTCTCTGTATCTGGGTGTTACACTAGCGATTATAAATTACAAGCTTAAGTGTGAACCGGTTCTCCTGCGACTTGCGATCATTGTTAGTTACGACATCAAATATGACAAACCTTACTAACCGACTTTGTAACATAACATCCATGCCTGTAATCCCCGCAATAAGCATGGCAGAGATGTACCTATAATACACACAATACCATTTCTCGAGTAAAGCCCCATTCACACGGTGCAATTTTATTGCCTGTGGCATACCATAAAATTGAAACAACAATTGACTGGCACTGGCAACATGTACAATTGTTGCAAGATACGGGCAAATTAGTTGCCATCCAAAACCGGTACCTATAGGTGTAAACAGAACGTACAATAAATCGCATTCAATACTGGCATGAAAATGTTGTACCACTCAAACATGATCGAACGAAACAAGTTAAAAAACATCTTGAGAACACGTTCAATAAAATTGAATTACATATTTGGTAGCGCAAATACTCGAATCAATTGTAAAAAGGTTGTGCAACTCTGTGTGTAGAGTGAGGCAAAACTTGCATAATTGTAGTAATTGCCTTGGTGTAGGTAAACAGAAGCCTCAGAAGTCGCATGCCATTATTGAATGGCAAAACTTACATTCAATTATTGTATGCCATTTATGGAAATCGCACGCGTGCAAACACTTGCTTGCAATTCTTGAATGGTAATAATTGAACGAGCTATATGGCATGCGATTGAACGTTCCAAAAACTTGAACCGTGTAAATGGGGTTTTATGTTTAATTCCCATGTATGTAAATGGAGTATGTGTAAATGTGTATATATAAGTTGTATCTTTTCATACACGAAATATCTTAAGGGGTCATTATACTCATCATTATGAAAAAGTTATAACATCTGACACTTCCCAAATTTAACGCAATAGCCCCAGAAATCAGAATTATTAAAAAGAGCTCTCTTCGTCTCCTTTGGTCTCCAATCCTTGAGGATTCCTTTCCCAGTTTCATTGAGGAAAAAATTCAAAATTTCAATGACGTATCGGAAAGATTGTTCCAAATTAACATGCATTCGGCCATAACCTTAATCCGCTACTGCTGTTCCGGCCCTAAATTAACATATTTCCTTCGCGCTTCGCATTTATGAAAGCACACAAATCTTTTAGACAAAATGGACCAAATTATCCGTCATACATTAACTTGATCCTAAATGTGGCCATGGACGACCGAGCTTGGGCGCAAGCTACTCTTCCCATCCGTATGGGACGCCTCGGCGTCCGCAAAATGTCTAGTATTTGTTTACCGGCATTCATATCCTCGGTCCTCGGTACTGAGAAATTAATCAAGAAAATCCTAGCCTCCACACTGATTAATTTTGACGTGCCGTGCTTCACCGAGGCTATGGATGCCTGGAGACTCGCTTGCCCGAATACACATCCGCCCGACTATCCATCCTCCCAGAGACGGTGGGATGAGCCGCTCTGCAGAGTAATACAGAACAATTTACTTGACACGTCTGCTACTACTGCCTAGCGCGCGCGCCTGCTGGCTGTGAGTAAGTGGGAGTCGGGTCTGTGGCTTCACGCACTACCGTCATCGAACCTAGGTACTTTGTTCGACGACACTACGTTCCGCATCGCTGCTTCCCTGCGACTAGGAGCTCCATGTTGTTCTCCTCATCGCTGTCACTGTGGCGAAGTTGTCAACAGCCTCGGACACCACGGCCTGTCTTGTAGCCGAAGTGCACATTAATGACATCATCCGACGAGCTTTTGTCACCGTCGGCGTTCCAGCTGTATTAGAACTCAATGGCTTGGCACGCGACGATGGCAAAAGACCGGACGGCATGTCCTTATTTCCATGGAAGATAGGTAGGCCTTTAGTGTGGGACGCAACGTGTGTCGATACTCTTGCGCCATCCCATCTTCCTGGCTCGGCGTGCTGTGCTGGCGCCGCCGCTGCGGCTGCGGAAAACCTCAAGCGGCGAAAGTATAATAGCCTTATAGGCAATTATATTTTCGAGCCGTTTGGGGTTGAAACCCTAGGGCCGTGGGGTCCGAGTGCTCATAGTTTATTTAATGAAACCTCGAAACGGCTGTTTGACACTTCCCGTGACCCAAGGGCTGGCTTTTACCTTGGTCAGAGGCTAAGCATTGCCATTCAACGTGGCAATGCCGCCAGTCTCTTGGGTACACTACCAGCCGACAGCGATGCGGAGGAATTTTTCGACGCCATATTTTAGAAATTAGTTGTTTATTTGTACAGTTAGTTTTATTTAATATTAGTTAGAAAATTATTTAGTGTTTGATTGTATATTTTATTTAAAATTGTTGATACTTATTGTTTTTAAGTCTTTAAGTTAAATAAAGGACCATGACCAAGGTCCTATACATGCATACCCTTACTAAAACGATCACGTTACTAAGTTGCACATGGTGAATTTAAAAGCACTTTTTGTTTCAGATAAACTAGCAGATTTTTGTATATTCGGTACCAAAAAAAAACTTTTTCCTGGCATTTTTGATCCGTTACACTTAAAAAAACTATTGATTGCGAATCATTTTGTGTCAGGCGTTTTTATACATAATTTGTTCAGTAACGAATTTCGATTTAAGTAACAATTGGCTTAACCTAGTAGGGCTTGACTAGATTTAGCAACATAAATAACCACATTATGTGGCATAACTCGCCACTAGGTTCGGCAGCGGCTGGGACCAGCTTAAAATGTACCAAGACTGGGAGAGGCAGAATGAAATCAAACTATGCTATGAAAATCAAACGATCTTATTAGATACACCTCTATCGCTAGGAACGTCTCTGGTGGAGAGGCTGACTTAGGATAGCTAAAAACACCTGGAGTGGGTCTACCAAATGTTTGTAACTTAACGAATAATTCCACATATTAGTAAGGCGATCAGTGTAAAGGAAAGTAAAACAAATCTCTCACAAACAGCGTAGGTACGCCTTTTTTATTCAATCTTTAAGCATTTATTTCAAAAACCTAAATAATTATAAGCCATGGCAGTGAAGAGATGGGCAGTCCCACAGACGAAGTAGCCAGAAGTAGTAGTAGGTATTGGCAATCCCAAAAAAATGCGTGGATCAGCACCATTTAGCCATTTTGAAGGAGACTGAATGATCCAACACGTCATGTTGTTTTCCATCAAGATGCTTTATAGTTGCGCGGATAATTCACTGAATGCACGTCTCTAAATACATTGCACGCGTAAAACACATTTGATCATTTGAATCACCGAAACAGTGATGTACGATTTCAATCATCAGAGCACCGCAATATCGTATCCAATTACCGATAAACTGACACGTATCGCAAGTCCAGTAAGAAAACCAAAATCGTCAATGAGATATCGCTTTCAAGAATGTGTTTATCGAGCTCAAAGTGCAAAAAATGTGCGGCTAAGTGTTTAATAAATAATAAATAAACAAACAATCAATAACACACCAAAGAGCTCAACGTTTGAACGTAACAGTAGGATTCTATGGCGACGAGTAACATAAGTGAGTGAATGAGCGAGTGACAACTTATATCAGTGTTTTCAGACAGATAATTATTTTTACCCATAAATCAAGAATGACAACAAGAATCTGCTTCGGAAAAAATACTATACCTACAAAAGAACATATTAATCTATACTATAACACTAATAATATGTTGCATGTTGTTCTATAGATAGTGCTGTGCACTTCTGTATGTGACGAATTCACAATACCTTAAACTGTTATGTGATTTTTATTTGTGTATGTTTTAGTGCGTTGGTTGAAGTGCCATATCAATAAATAAATAAATAATATGGTGGCCTCCATGGTTATCTCCTGCACCTCAAAATAAGGAATACTCCTACCACTAATCTGATCACATTAACCGAATGAACGAAATGAACTGTAATCTGTCACTTATCGTCGCCATTAAATCCAAAATGTAACCGGAACTACAAATAATAATTATTTTTATTCAATTTTAAACATAGGCTTTAGACTATTACCTTAAATCTAGTTTGAATAAATGAAGGATACTTTAAAATATGAATTGGCTGTAATCGATTAGGGCATGGTCATCGTCATTTTATGAACAACTTTCACAAAGATATCGCGAAAAAAAAATCAGCTATTCCCAACATTTATGTTCGCATAGCTCGTCAAAATGTAGGAAACAGCAGATTTTTTTTCGCATTTAATCGACGACAGTGCAGTCGACGTTGAACCCGTCGTCACGTGTTACTGAGACAGTGGTGACTGAGCGAAGTGTGTATTTCTCAGCTAAAAGTGTTTCAAACGCTATTAAGCACATGCAGGGAGGGAAATCGCCTGGACACGACGGTCTCAGTATAGAACACTTTAAGTATGCAGGGGTTCACTTACCAAGAGTGCTTAGCATGTTATTTAATTTGTTTCTATGCCACTCTTATTTACCTGAGCCATTCATGAGTACGATTGTGGTACCCATTGTAAAAAACAAGACGGGTGACGCGTCGGATAAATCAAACTATCGACCCATCTCACTTGCTACAATAACAGCCAAAGTGCTTGACAGTCTGTTGAATGGTAATCTCAGGATGCACGTTGAACTGCAAGATGCGCAATTCGGTTTTAGAGCCGGTTTGTCGACTGAGAGCGCCATACTCTGCCTGAAACATACTGTCAAGTACTACACAGAGAGAAGAACGCCGGTATACGCGTGTTTTCTCGACCTATCAAAAGCTTTTGATCTCGTAGCATATGACGTGCTATGGGAGAAGCTAGGATGCGCGGGTGTACCGGTGGAATGTACCTCTCTTCTCAAGTACTGGTACTCAAATCAGAGAAATCAGGTGAGATGGGCCGGTACTTTGTCGGACGACTATAAATTGGAATGTGGTGTGAGACAAGGGGGGTTGAGCTCGCCTCTATTGTTTAATGTATACGTAAATAAGCTGATTGAGCAGCTCAGTAGCACTCATGTCGGCTGTTTCATTGATGACAAATGTGTTAACAATATTAGTTATGCAGACGACATGGTGCTGCTGAGCCCCTCAATCAGGGGATTGAGGAATCTAGTGTCTCAGTGTGAGGCTTTTGCGATGTCGCACGGACTTAAATACAACTCTAAAAAGAGTGAATTACTTGTATTTAAAGCGGGTAAATACTTTCCTGCATATGTTCCTCCTATCATCCTTAACGGAGCAGTCTTAAAAGTAGTGGACAGGTTTAAGTATCTGGGTCACATTGTAACCAGTGACCTTAAGGATGATGAGGATATAGAGAGGGAGCGCAGGGCTTTGGCGGTGAGAGGCAATATGCTCGCTCGGAGGTTCGCACGTTGCACCAATGAGGTGAAAATAACACTTTTTAAGGCGTTCTGCCAGTCGTTTTACTCGGGTGGCCTGTGGGTGAAACATACGCAGCGAACCTACAGAGCCCTGCGCACCCAGTACAACAACGCTTTTAGGATGCTGTTGGGGCTGTCGGGGCGCTGCAGCGCGTCTGGTATGTTTGCTGAAGCGCGTACAGATGGCTTTCAAGCCATTATGCGCAAGAAAGCGAACTCCTTGCTGCACCGACTACGAAGCAGCAGTAACAGCATCCTAAATGTCATTGCTGCCCGTTTTGACTGTCCTTTCCAAAATCTGTGGATAAGGACAGTCATAGGCATCAGTTAGGTATAGGTATGTACTAACAATACTAACATAATTTTAGGTACAATTATTCTAGAAGACAAAAATGCATGGGATTGAGCTGCTCGCTCTGCTAAGCATTGTGACATTTTGAATATTATGGAAAACCATAAAAATATACCTACCAGTTTTATATACAAATTGACATTATTGAATATTATATAAAAAATGACATGATGATTACTTGTAAAGTATTGTTTTATTGTGAATGTGAGGACTATGTGGATATTTATTTTTCGTTCTGTTAGTTTTAGCGAAGGTCTGGCAATTTGAGAACTTTATGCGACCTACCCAAATGTCCTTTCTTTGGTATTGTTCGTCGAGTCGTTGAGCTCCTTAAGTTCTGAGTTGAGCTCCACTATTACTGACAAATGCTTGCACTGACTGGACAGGTCCACTCAAATCTGTGTGGTTCTTTCCTCAAAAGACCATTTCAGACTCTAATCTACATGGTCCTCATATGGCCTGACCAAGATTATGTCTGGACTTTAAAGGAGACGGTGACCTCTGAGTTTGTTTCGGCCTTTCTTCTCAGAGTAGTCAGATAGGAAACGCCGACCTCATCTAGCTTATTTTTACAACTTTTTAATATGACGTGTAAAAGTGATTCCAATATCCTATTTACAGAATAAACAATTTCATTTCATTTCATTTCATTTCATTTCATTTCATTTCATTTCTGTTACTAACACACTAATATTTTTATGATTTTATGTTATTTTTGTTGGCTTATGTAACCTATATGGAGTTTTGTCTCTGAAGTAAATAAATAATAATAATAATAAATAATAATAATTCTCTCGGATCTCTGCCTTTTCGCCGAAAATTTTTTGCCAGATTTTCACTTGGCAACTAACGTTTCGCATAATTTTATATGGCCGAATAATCATTTGCCAACATATCATATAATTTTGTTTTATTTCCCAACCTCACAGTTACCAACTGTACGTTTGTTCTGCTTTTCATAATGACACTTTTTAAAATGCCAACTTTCAAGTAGAGTTCAGTTAAAATGAGTGAGTGTATTGAAGAGTGCTCAGTGAGTGAGTGCTTTTTACTTTATCTTTAATTTGACCTAACCTTACTTAACTGTTTCTGTTTACAAAAAAGCGATTCGCTTCTGGCACTTCGCCGGCCGCTGCCGCGGCACGCTCGCTTCGCTCGCTCGGCTCGTGCGTTGTTTGTCATACTCTAACCTAACCTAACCTATCGTAACCTAAGATTAAACTGTTTGACAAATGATAAATGTCCCAAACGTTTTGTGTCATTATAATAATCAGCTTAACAATAATTCTACCCATTGAAACGTTGTCATACAAAAGTTTGCTAATCGTTAGTTGTCAAAGTGAAACATCGGCGAAACGTTGGTTGGCAAGTGATAATCTGCCAAACAATTTTCAGCGAAAAGGCAGGATACCAATTCTCTCTTTTAATTTAGGTCATCATCTGCCTTTTCCCAAAACTATGTTGGACTCGGCTTCCAGTCTAACCGGATGCAGCAGAATACTTATTTTACTATCTTATTTAATTTATGTAGGTTTCCTTTCCTTAGCCAAGTAAATATAAATACTTTTCAATTTAATAAGAGATTTGATATTGCTCGCACTACGTGTCCAGGCGGGATCTATTGAAATTCACCCGTGCATGGCCGTGTCAACTTTATTGAAAAAATACCTCGGCTCGGGTAAAAACTTCAGCATATGGTGCATTTCACAGCTCGGGTTGAAATGCACCATATTCCAAAGTTTATACTGCATTCTTAGGGTTCCTTATCCAAAGGGTAGGTACCAACGGACTCCTAGCGTAAGGGCTCTCTGCCCGTCCGTCCGTCTGCCACAGGGCAGCTATCTTTTGAACCATAATAGGTAAACACACAGAAATTTTCACAGAGCGTGCACTACTATGGCCGCTATACTTAGCGAAAATTATAAAAATAGAATTAAGTTAAAATTAAAAGGCGTCTCCATACAAGAAACATGTTTTTTACTGTACTATAGTATAAAAAAGTATGCGGGTTTAATATTGTAGGTACCTACGGTACGGAACCTTTCGTGCGCGAATCCGACTCGCACTTAGCTGTTTTTTTATTATTAAAAGGAAGAGTTTTAGTCAGGTGGGATCTACGTCATTTGATAGAGTGTGCGCTTGTGGCCCGGTACAATGCCCCGCCTTCCAATTCAATCGTATATAGGGTGACATGAATATCGGTGGAAATATTCTTTACGTTTCTTGTCTTCAGTGGTGTTCCACTTAGAGAAGCGTAATTTTTAACTAATTCGCGCGAACTGAGTTCGTATGAATGGGCGATTAAACATACTCATACCAAACAGGTAGCCTAACGGACATAATTTACGCGACCGTTATAGAGTCGCGACCCACGAGATTGGGGGAGGTGTACAGGGGGCCTACCACCACCGCTTACAGCAGTATTATTTTAATCTTACTTGGTGGGGGAAAGAGATGGAGCTATACGTCCTGTAGAGCTTCATCTCTTTCCTACACTGAAGTAATATTTAAATAATACTGCTGTAAGCGGTGGAGGTAGGCCCCCAGATCGTTGTTGTCGTTGTTTGTGGGAAACAAAAGTACAAACTATTTTCTGTAAAAAAATTACAGAAAAGAGTTGCAAACTTCTTGAAAGATTATTTATCTGCGCGTTTCTGACGTGAATAGAAATGTTACTTAATGACGCAAATGCGCGATGTGAACAACTATTCCCGGCAATTAATAATAATAATAATAACCCCACCGCCGTATCTCTACGTTGACGTCGTGGTGGGGCTTGCGCGCTCCGAACTCTAGGTCTGTGCCGGTAGAGTTTACTTTGCCGGGACGGGTCTAGGATGAGGAGCCAGACCAAGAGAGATACAGAAACCCGCAGGGCAGCATGTGGCGAGCTGTTGGGCAGTAGCGACCCCACGGACCCTATCTCCCGGGAGAATTCTTGTTCCTCACCTCTGGCTTGCCTTTATTGGCCGGCTGGAGTGAACACTGACGAGGAACAGAGCTCCCGCCTCATTCTTGCCTTGATTGGCCGGCTTGAGTGGAGACTCGCAAGAGCAAACGTGCTCGGAGGAAGGAAGTATTCCAGTAAGTGCTCGTAGGGATCTTGACCATCTTCCGGGCTCTGGGATTGTTCTGAAAGCCGTGGAATACCTCTCCACTCCTCAAGCACCTCAGGAAGTGTTGCCCCCTTGTCGCTACGTCACTATGTGCTAGCGACTGTTTTCGGGGGCCCATTATTGAGTGTGCAAGTCACCCCCTGCCATTTTATTCGTGTATATATACAACATTGATCAGGCAGGGGCCATAGTCCTTCCATAGTTCCAGGTTACCAGTCCACTTTAGCCACCTAAACTCATAATCCAATATGTTTGATTCCCTATCCTGCAATAGTCTTACTCCAACCGGGGATTGTCCTTGGCTGCACTTGTATAGTGCGAACAGGGATAATCGTCGGTTGGTGCCTCATTCCATTAAAAACGTCTAACGGGCCTCTGCGAGTTGGCTTCGGCCCCTCGTACGCCTTCCAAAAGACCGGGACCCCATGGTCCCGAGATATGTAAACATGTATAAAATAATAATAATAATAATAATAAGAGAACTGGCGCAAGCCTGTAGTGCTTGACACTAACGATCGCAAGGAGGTATGGCAGAGTAAGGAGCTTCACGGACGCTTTTTCCGGGCCCTGCATGGACCCGATGTAGATTTACTAGCGTCCGTAGCCTGGCTGCGTTTCGGTGACCTCTTTGGGGAAACCGAAGGTTTTGTCTGTGCAATTATGGACGAAGTTATCATGACGAACAATTACCGGAGATTTATTGTGAAGGACGGCACGGTTGACATCTGTCGGGCATGCCACCGACCGGGAGAATCAATCCGTCACATTATCTCCGGATGTTCTCATCTAGCTAACGGAGAGTACTTGCATAGACACAACCTTGTAGCCAGGATTATCCATCAGCAACTTGCTCTGAAATACAGCCTAGTGGAATCGGAAGTGCCGTACTACAGGTACGTGCCTACCGTAAGTGCTTACGGTATAAGGGGAAACGCTCTTTCTCTTATAAAATCCTACCTTGACAATAGAACACAGTGTACAGAAGTTAGACGAATTTGCAAAAAGGATAAAAAAGAATATAAATACATCTCAGAACAACGCAAAATCACATTTGGCGTGCCACAAGGCAGCGTATTGGGCCCACCATTGTTTTTAGTCTATATAAATGACTTTCCAAAACACGTCAATTTTCCTATGGTTCTTTTTGCCGATGACAGCACTTTAATTATTAGGCATGATGACTCAAATAGAAACTACGAAATTGACATTAAAAAGGCATTACAACAATCAATTACTTGGCTTGAACAAAATAATTTAATTCTTAATTTAAATAAAACTAAAATCATGCAGTTTCGGCAAAGAATTACCACTTCTGGCATCAATCTATCTTTTAATAATAATATAATTGAAGAAGTAGGACATATTAAATTTTTGGGATTGACAATAGATTCTAAACTGACGTGGAAAGAACATGCATCTATCCTAATTACAAAATTGACTAGGTTTGCCTTTGCTCTTTATAAACTTGCCAAAATAGTAAATCAGGCGGCTGTTGTAACCGCGTATTATGGCTACGTAGATTCTATATTACGTTACGGAGTCATTTTCTGGGCAAATTCCTGTGAAAAACTTGAAATTTTTAAAGCACAAAAGAGGTGCATTAGATCCATATGCAATCTTAAATCAACAGAAAGTTGCAAACCGCATTTTATATCATTAAAAATACTTACGTTGCCTTGTCTTTACATATACGAGACCGCTTTGTTCGTAAAGAAAAACGGTGATTTGTTTAAAAAAGCTTCAGAACAAAGCTATCGATCCATAAGACCAACATATCGACATGAATTATGCCTAAGAAGTTCGAAAACTGCCCTTATGCATAAGAGCATACTTTGCATGGCTCAAAAAATTTTTAATAAGCTACCCAACGATATTAAAGATTTAAACTTGACTCAATTTAAACGTAAACTAAATAAATTTTTAATAGACAAATGCTATTATACCATTGACGAATTCCTAGTTGACAAAATTTCATGTGACTGACTATTTTATGTTTTGATGCAATATTCATAATTATACATTGTCTATTAAATTAATTACAATATATTATATCTTGTATTTTAACTTCTATAGATATTGATTACTTCATTATGTTTCATGTAATGTTTATTGTTTAACTTAATTTCTAATATTGTCACATAACAATGCATGCCCTATAGGGTAGATTTTTGAGCTACTATAAAATATTTTTAAGACCCTGTTCACCAAAAATCGCATTAATAAAACTTTGACTTTGACTTTGACTTTGACTTTGTGCCCGACCCAGTTCTCGAAAATGGAAATATCACATTGTACTGGGATCGATCCATCATCACTGACAGGACTATTGTTGCCAATAAGCCTGATATAGTGGTGGTGGATCGAACAGAGCGGCGCGCAATGATCATTGACATAACAGTCCCGCATGACGGGAACCTTGTGAAGGCCGAGAAAGATAAACAAATCAAGTATCTTGACTTGGCTCACGAGGTTGTCGACATGTGGGATGTGGACTCTGCGATCATTGTGCCGATAGTCGTATCAGCCAATGGCTTAATTGCCAAGAGCCTCGACCAACACCTAAGGAGGCTCTCGTTGGGCAGCTGGATTAAGGGCTTGATTCAGAAAGTTGTACTCCTGGACACGGCTCGCATCGTTAGGAGGTTCCTCTCTCTGGAGCCCTGACCGCCGGTAGCTTGGACCCTGTTCCCGATACCGGTGGGCTACTATTTTTTATATTTTTAAATGTTTTATATAATTTTTTAGTCTAATATTTAAAAATATAATTTATAAGTATGAAAAATGAAATAAAGAGAATAATAATAATAATACCTTTATTTTTCACAAAAATACAGATTTAACCGTGGATTTAACATATTTAAATAAACACAATTTAGATGAGCTTTGGTAGTAACACAATGCAATTGCTTATGTTACGACACACATTTGAACATTACCTAAGCAAACAAGCGATCTCATCCGCGCGGCGATCCGGCACTCGCGCGACGTTCACTTTTGATTAGAACGCGGCCTAACAGTGAAATAATTTTTGTAATCGGACCAGTACCTACCTACTTTCAGAGATTAGGTACCTTACACAAACAAATAATTTACCTCTTCATAATATTAGTTTAGATGATGAGTTTTCCTTTGAACAACTAATAAAACCATTGAAAACGCAGTTCCCTTCTAACTATTATAATTTATATTATTGTTTCAACAATAGAACCCGCACAATAAATAGCTCGTAGCGATTTTAAAATAGACAAACAAATCGCAGCTATTTGTTCAAATCTGTTTTGTGCCACAATACAATAATAGGTACAAAGATCTCACCGCTTCTTCAATTTAGGAACGAACAAAACAGAGAATCTAGCGAAACAGGATATTTCATCGGCAGGGTTGATTTGTAACCGCGCCGCGCTCGGCGACACACAATGAGCGCTTTAACTTGGTGGTATTCGCGCATGTAATTAACCCGCACCTACATTAAGCCTGCATTTGCATGCAAATTTAAATTCATATCCGATAACCTTAACGCGGCATTATATAGGCATATTTGCTTTACGCTTTTTACGCGGCAAGTTCCAAAACTTTTAGATTAACGTTTTAATTTGTGACAACACGTGCAAGGAATGTCAATACAGATACAGTGCAGTTTCGAATGTGGAGTCCCGCCTTTATTGCGAGCTTCCACTTGAGTGAACTGAGGTTCAAACATAAGGCTGAATAGAACGAACCCTTTTAACGTGCAGTTAAACTACGAAACAGACATTTATTATTTATTTAGGTCTGAACATAGGCTTTGCGAAATTTCGCGCATGTTTTCTAACTCACACTCGCCTCATATCACCATTTGGTTCCTAAAAAATGTTACTGCGCAGGCCTCTGCGCGAAGTTCGGAACTGCCAAGTTATATCAGCTGTAATGTACCTAACATAAGTATTTATCAGCAGCTTCCAATTTATTTTCTAAAATCCAGTTATACTGTTTCGTATAAGACGGAAAGAAGAATAAGTGCCTATAATTATTTAGACTCGACTTGAAATTCAATTACTTAAGTCATTTCAAACTTGTTCGTTTGATTTAACTGGCTCTTTTGTCTCGTTGCTAATTCTCAAAAAGTGTGAGAAAATGTCTACCTACAGTGGTTGGGTAACTAGGTTTACTTCAGCCAAACTCAATACAAAAACTAGATAAATTAGCAATAATTGGCAAAAAAAGAACATTATTTTATGAAATCACACAATGCCAGTCTGTTGATCCCAGACGTTTTTCTGGGAAACTATGTATGGTATAGATTTGAAATTGAAATACCTACTTAATAGATAAAGTTTAGTGGGGCTTCAAATTTTTACTTAGGTTAGTATTGGTTTGATTTGAAATGTTTCCAGAATCAACGTAATTCTACGAATTCTATCTGAAAATCTATCTAATCTACAAATTATCTGAGTCTTCTCATCAAATTTAGCTTGAATAGAGCTTTTGATTTATGATAAAATAAAGTAAGTGCAGGATCCTCAATTCTATATCCATTAATAATTGTGACAAACGAAGTGCCGCTTATCGTTGATGGCGTTTAATTCTCCAATACAATCAAACAGTTGACCGTTCCATTGTTAACTGACCGCTCAAATTAAACCACAACTGGTATGATCTAACCACTGGCGATCTATGTACTCAGTTAACATAGTGTTTCATTTCATTTGACCACAAGGAATATAATTACACGAGCTATCTTATTGACCAGTCATTTGTTAATAATCAATCCGTTATCAGTGAGCTTTATTCGGGCGATTCGACTGTTTGCTGTAGTCAAATTATCGTGTTTTATCTTTACGTGATACGGTTCAATTACTTAAATTCATGAAATCTGGGTTCTATTTAAATAAGAATTACGTCAAAAAGATTGTTTACTGGAGAAGTAATGACGTGAATAATAAATACTAAACGATAAAACAGGACGTTTTATTTAATATTTCTTTTGAAAAAGATCTTTGCAAGTTGGCAATGCAAAACTTCGTTCCTTTTATATTCAAAAAGGTCAACTTCAAAGTCGTAAATAAATTAAAATAAATAATTTTCATGACGATGCTAGTCTTCAGCTCTAGACCGTTACGCAACACCCTTTGTCTTAACAAATTACTTCGTCTTTACAATTTCGCTTTAATTATTAATTTAAAACTCCAAATAACAATTAGAAAAATCCCCGGAGAAAAGATATCTAACGACAAATTCAAGGAATTTTAAATTGTAGCTTCCATTTTGTTAATTCAATTTGGTAATATCGAAAGGTGTAGAAATAATATTGTTTGAATTTGTTCGGGCGGCGATCACAGCGTTATCTTAACGAAATCCCGTCGAGCTGGCATCAACTCGACGTTGCTGCTACTGGCAGGCTTTTTTAATTTGATACTTTTATCCGATATCAAACGCTAACGAACGGATGTGTCGGTATCGGTGATGGTAATAATTAGATAAATTATTTTATAAAAGTAGTTTTAAACGTAGGTTTTTTTGAGGGTGGGAATTCATCCAATGACTTCTCCCGCTCTGGGTGGAGCGGAAGGGCGTGTCAGACTTTTACTGACTAAAGCCCACCCGTGTTCCTTCAGTTGCCTGGTCCGGTCCCGGTATCCCTTTCGGACCCTACCAATTGTGCTGACATCTCTTTGCTATGAGGTACCGAAGTATTTTATTATTGCATTTTTTTTTTATAATTCGTGCTTAGGCGTAATTATAGCTACATATAGGTAATAGATATTGCGTATCATCTTCGTACATTATTTGGCATACCTACACCAAAAAGGAAATTAGTAAGTAGGTACTAACAACTCCAATCACCATAAAGCTCACACAAAGGTTAACGATGCAGTTTCTACTGAAAAACCATAGGAAATCTCCAGAAACCGATCAAACTAAAGTAGCTCCGGAATATAAAATCAAATTTCCAATCTTTATCCACTTCTGCAGCACATACGTATTAAAAAGGCTTCCATAATCGCTTTTTTATCATCCAGTGGGATATCATTCTGCATTTAGGCAATAAAACCACGGTGGCGCGCCTCCGCGTCTTATCTCCGTCGAGCAGCCACGAAAATATAGATCTAAAAAAAATTGATAGCAATTTATATGTTAAACATCGGCTTGAATGAGATATTCCGCATCTTGTACGTTCCGTGCATTATACCTATATGTACTGAAAGATGAACGTTATTCAAAATTAGCTTTTTTTGGCTTATGATCAATGTTGTACTTATATTAAGAAAAAAGCTCTCTTTCGCGGAATGAATCGAAAAATTAATGAAGTTGAGCGTCGCCTTTGGTTTTTTTAAGTTTAGCCAAACGAACACCCTTTTATAGACAAACTAATGGAACTGTTGCACATAATTATAAAATCATTCTGCAGCTCGATCTCAAGTAAATTAACTATTTGTTGTCTTTGTTCCAAGCTGTGTGTCACCTTGCCCCGGGATGCGATTTCGGGCCTACAAATCAGGATATAAACTACTCATTATTTTTCACGAGTATGGTAGGTACTTGGAAGGTCCATTTTTTTACTGCCCTCTCCCAGGTCAACCTATGGTCTCATTGTCACTTTCCGGGTTCTTATCCGGAGTGTAGGTAGTGCTAGTGGTGTGCTGGTGATAATTACGGTTCCGCCATTTTCGCATTATTTGCGAAAATTCTTTGCGATTCCGAACCGTCTCGCGCGAAGTTCCTGCAGCGTGTCAATTACGTTTGGTACGTATTCCAAAGCAGCCGCGGATGTGTTCGCTCCCTATCCGATCTAACATGGTAACTGCGCATTACCAACGTTACGTTTTATTTTCGCTGCAGGAACTGGATTTGGCTGCTGCATGATTGTGTCGGTATGGGGCACCTCTATGTTTTATGAAAGAAGGTATTTAAACTAAGCTCGTACCTGCCGCTAAATTACTGCAAGAGTAGTTAAGTAACCGGTTAGACTGGGAGCCGACTCCAACATAGTTGGGGAAATGCTAGGCAGATTGAAGTAATAATTCGGAAATAAATTGCCTTCATATAAAACATTCCGGAAACTATCAGAAATCAATAAGTACGGTAATAGCCAATTAGCCACATTAATTACTGACCCATTGTTGTGTCATTCAAACCATAAGATCAGCTACCGGTTCCTCATTACCGGTGATTATCGGAAACATTACTCGCAACTGAGAAAATACCTATGAGATAATAGATTCATTCATGAACGTTAGTTAATATGCTACCTTCGAATTTGTTTGTAAAACATGATGAATGTACTTACCTGCAGTCGGATAAGCTGTATATCCTGCGTTTGTAACTTAGTTCCAAACATGTAATCAAATTCATGTGTTTTTTGCAAAAATTACTCTAAACACAAAGTTCAGTTTGAAACATTTTGATTTTCAATATTAATCATTCTGAAGCCAACTTAATTAGAACTGATTTAAAGTTTACATTTCTTAGAGTTGAACTAACATCAATTTGGAAACAATGATTTGAATATAAAGACTTGCAACTCCTTGTCTGTTTGTGCCCTTAGGTACTTACAAACAATGTTATGACTGTTATGAGTAATTAGTTCTTTTTTTAATTTTCTTACCTAAAAAGTAATTTATTACTCACCTTAGATTATATTTACGCACACAATAAAAAACAATCGACTTCCAAAAAAAATACTACAAAGTGAAAAATAACTTTAATTTCGGAAGTCGGTTTCTTTGGTTTTGAATTTTCGTTTTTTGCACTAATTATGTTCCGTAATCTGATTCCATCCTCAAGAATAAAGTAACGCCTCCGGCAAAAAAAAAGAGTTTAATATTTTTTACAATATAGGGTATAATAAGCTGCTGAAGATAAAGAAGGCTGTGCGACATTATCAAGCCTTCATTTACAATAGGCGGTAAGTAGGTATTGGATTTATTTGCGTTTCGCCTTTTATTTCACAGAGTAAACATAGTTCTTGGCCATAAGTGCTCATATACACGAGCGGCATGTTGCCAACGACAGAGGCAACTGCAGCTGTCGACACTCGTCGGCGGCAGCCGTAGACACGGACGGCTGCAGTTGCCTCTGCCGTTGGCAACGTGCCCCTCGTGTAATTGAGCACGTACTCAAGTACACGAGCCGCACGTTGTCGACAGCAGCCACAGACGTGCCGTCAACAGTGCCGTTGGCAACATGCCGCTCGTGGATATGAGCACTAAGACAATAATATAGGCATATTTTCCCGCAACTTGTTTATTTTCGTATATTTGTCCTTTCTTGGCGTCATGTTTGCCGCAAATAAACATATTTTCTTTCTTTTTCTTTCTTTCTAATAATCTTGAGACATTCACAAGATTATAAACGATATTAATAGAGAGAACAAAAAAAAAACGAAATAAAACAATTATTTAATTTTGCAGACACACAAAATCTACATGTCATATTGACCGCATATGGTGGAATTCCGGATGTATGGGTAAATACGAGCGTGAAAATATTCATTACCTAAGTCAAACAAATCGATTTAAAGTTTCCTTAAGAGAATTAAAATTCCTTAAACTGGAAAGTTGTTCAAGTTATCGATATTGACTCCCTTTAGGGAGAATTTGAATTTCTTGTTTACACAACCTTATCACGGCAAAGAAAAAGAAGTGCTTACGTAGACGAACTGTTCAATTTACTTTTAGAACTTTGTATAATTCGATCGATACGAGTAAATAGGAAACTAATGTACCCTTACATCTTATTATTATACTATTGGACCTGGCAGACGTTGTCCTACCCGACCAGCGCCACCTACCGGGTTCAATTGTATTTTCAAACCATCCAGGGACCCACTCAAATAAGCACACAAAATTTCATCCAAATCGGTCCAGCCGTTTAGGAAGAGTTAGGTGACAAACACACGTACAGTAGAATTATATATATAATTATTTAGAAGAAAGATAAAGCCCGAAGAATATCCATACTAATATTATAAACTCGAAAGTAACTCTGTCTGTGTGTCTGTCTGTATGTTACCTTTTCACGCCTAATCCACTGAACGGATTTCGATAAATTTTTGCAAAGAGATAGATGGCATTCTAGGGAAGGACATAGGCTAATTTTCATCGACATACCACGCGGGGGAAGCCGCGGGCGGAAGCTAGTATTTAATAAATACCTTTAAAGTCTTTAATATGTGAAAAAGTCCCCAGCTCTTCCCACTATTAAAAAGAAACTTGCTATGTTCTAAACAAACAGATAAGTTGTAACTTCTTGCGGGAAAGTCCGAAGGGATACCGGGGCCCTTGGCAACAGGCAACTGAAAGAACACGGGTGGGTTTTGTTAGTAAAAGTCTGACACGCCCTTCCGCTCCGCCCAGAGCGGGAGAAGTAACTTAATGAAACACCAACCTCAAAAAAATAGAACTTGTTAACGACAGCCCCATAGGGCCAGGCCACAACAGTGCGTTGCGGCGTCGCATCGCAAAAATCAACGACGCCATACATTACCTTGAGCAAGTAGAAACAACAATGTTGTTTTTGCGATGCGACGCCGCAACGCACTGTTGTGGCCTGGCCCATAGTGTACAGACCTCCAACTTCCAACCTTTTGCGGATGGTGCGGGATTTATTTAATACTAGCTGACCCGACAGACTTTGTCCTGTCCTTCCAACAATACATAAAATAATCACATAGTTTTTTTTTTTGTGTTTTTTTATGCTATTACTCCGCCAATTATGAATCGATTTTGATGATTCTTTTTTTGTTTTGTAGGTCATGCTTCAGAGGTGGTCCCACATACATTTTATTAACTTTTCTGGCGTAGGTTTTGAGTTAGCTTCAATATTCCGTATACCACAACTAAAAAGTGAAAAATAAAACTTTACAAAAAAAAAACAACAGACTTCCAAATTTAAAAATAAAAGTTTAAAATTACTTTTATTTCGGAAGTCGGTGGCAAAAAACGTATTTTTGTTTCCCTAAAAACCTAGTTCGGACATTTTGAGACAAAAAAATAGCCAAATAAAACTTTACAAAAAAAAAAAACAATAGACTTCCAAATTTAAAAGAAAAGGTTAAAAATTACTTTGATTTCGGAAGTCGGTGGCAAAAAACGTTTTTTGTTTCCCTAAAAACCTAATTCGGACATTTGGAAACAAAAAAATAGCCAAATAAAACTTTACAAAAAAAAAAACAATAGACTTCCAAATTAAAAGAAAAAAAGTTAAAAATGACTTTAATTTCGGAAGTCGGTGGCAAAAAACGTTTTTTTGTTTCCATATAAACCTAATTCGGACATTTTGAAACAAAAAAATAGCCAAATCGCAAAAGCTCCAGCCGTTCTCAAGTGATGCGCTTAATAACGAACAGTATTTCACTTTTATTTATATAGTCTAGTTGACCCGACAGACTTGGTCCCGACCAAACAATACTTCGCAAAAATCCCACAGAAAAAAAAGTACTTTCGATTTTCCTATTTTCCTGGTACCATTTTCAATTGTTGTGTCCCTAAAAACCTTATTCGGACTATTAAGCCGGCGCTAGACATAGTCACATATTTGATCAAACACCTTTGATAGACTTTGATCACACATTTGAACACTTGTTTGCATTTACGGGCCAGACATAGGCACATATTTGATCAAACACTTTGATAGACTTTGCTCACATATTTCACCACAGGGTAGGGGTGAGGCGTATGTATATCGTAAGACGTACCAGATAAAAATAACAGATATTAAAAAATAACAAATATCAATTTGTTCCTAACAATATAAAATACCCGTTACTAATTAATTAATAACAGACTCTCAAGACTGTTACCGCGACTGTTATTGTTAATACATTATAACAATCCCCACACAAACTGTTACCACGGTTGTTACATACACACTGACACAAAGGAAGGAATATAGCAAGGTTATCAATTTCTCTCTCTTTCTCATTAAAGAATGGAAGATATTCAATTGAGATTTAAATACGTATTTATCGTCCGTACAAAAATAACAGGCTGTTATTTAATAACAGATATTTGGAACTATTATTTTTTTGTAACAGTAACAGTGATACTGATAACAGATATCGTGTTTAACCTGTTACAACCCATTTTTACCACTGGTGACATGCTTTGCAGCACGCAGTGTTGCCAATTTATAATTTTATATGCAGAAAAAAAATTTGCAGAGTTCCTGTTTCGCACGCTTTTTCGTCGTTTACCTAAAGTGGGTGGTAAATGTGCGTACACAGTATACCGCGGTCTTTAAGGGGGATGCGCCAAGGTAGCCCGCGAAATACAAATTTTCTTAAGTTTTTTGCAATTTGCAGGTCAGTGTCAGGTTGTTTAGTGATCTATATATTATTTGCGGCCGTAACAAATATGGGTTTACAGAATTATAAACATTAGAATCAGCAATACAACTCTCTAAGTTCATGAAAGTGCCAAATGTCATGATTTCATGAAATAGTCATTCAATGCACTTACACGAACGTAGATAGTTGTATATGATGGCACTGAGATATTAGTTTAGTGAAAATGATATTCTGAATTTGACGTTTTAACCTAAAATTTTGTTCTATATCTAAAATCTTCTAACTTAATCTGACTATTTTTAATCACGATTAAAAATGTGTGGAATAAAATTAGATGTCATGAACTAAAATTCAAACCAGCACCTCGACTTCAGTTGCAAATGAGTACTGTATCTTATTTTATTTTCTTTTGCTTATATCTCGAAAATGGTGTGTCCTATCGCAAAAATAATGAAAATTTTGACCCCCTTTGAGATCCGTAAACCCCTAATACTCTACATGTTCGTATTTTTTTTTTCCGTCCAAAAAATTAAAAATTCCATACAAAATACGTCGAGATGGCCAGATAGCGCGGATCTCCGGCTAAAAAAAAATCACAGGGTAGGGCAAACAAGTAGGTACCAAGTGGAGTCGCGATTGTCAAATTTGATTTTAGTTGAGTCAAAATAATTTTTAAATTTAGAGATTTTTTTTGGCAGAATAGCTCTATGATTCTCATAGTAAAAAGAAAGGAATTTTAGTTCGGTGTACAAGAGAATCGGCACCAATGTCGGACGCAAATCACTAATCATAAACAGCAACAGTACCCAGATAGTTGTGCATGGCATCGAATGCAAACCATGAAGGTCTGTACATTTCTTCAGCACCAGATCCTGTCCTTGTAGACTGCTTTTTTTTTATACATTCCCTTTAATTAATGGGTCAATAAAATGTTTCTCTTCTTTTTTAATTCCTCGATAGTGCAATGTACTGAGAATTTATCATTTATCCTGATCCAGGCGTCATTTACTAAATTCCTATTTTTATGTTGTTTTTTACTTTTAGGGTTCCATAAATACATGGTTCCCCTTCAAGCAACTCAATAAATTCTAGGGCACTCGTTGCTCCATTCCATCTTGCGATTGAGCAAACCGACCGTTCCGGTCAGTTATTTACGAGGCACTGGGCTTGCAGGCTACGCACACATTAGAAATTCGAACGCGCTACGCACACATTTGAACTTTAAACGCTTTGATGTGCGCTCAAAAACCGACTCCGAATGGAAAAGTTTGTATAAATGATCAAACTTTGATGAAATACCCAAACACCCCTGCTACACATGTGTCAAACATGTGATCAAATATTGTTGCTATGTCTGGCGCCGGCATTTATGTGTGCTCACCAAAAGGAAAAGTTGAAATATGTGATCAAACTTTGATTTAATACCCATACACCCCTGCCACACATGTGGCGCCGGTATTACAAACAACCAATTTTGGACCTGCAGAAGGGCGTTATTTACTTCGTCAAAATTGGTAGCACGTCTATCTACCTTAAAAATTAAGGAAGTATCGTCAGCAAATAACACCATGTGTGGCTGATTTTTTAATAAATGGAGTAGATCATTAATGTATACTAAAAAGAGGAAAGGACCCAAAATCGAGCCTTGTGGAACACCCATTTTTACTTTTACACCTATTGAGTTGATACCGTTTATTTGAACTTGCTGTTGTCTATCATTTAAATAAGATTTTACTAAACTGAGCGCAAGTTTTCCAAGTCCGTAATGCTCAAGTTTCAAGAGTAAGGTTTCGTGATCGACGCAATCAAATGCCTTGGAGAGGTCACAAAAGATTCCTATGGCGTCTTGGGCCTCTTCCCACGCGTTAAAAATGTGTCTTAATAAGGTTACACCGGCGTCGGTCGTACAACGTCCTTTGGTGAATCCATACTGTTGGTCGTGAAAGATTTTATTTGTGTTAAAATGATTGAGCATTTGATTCAGCATCACCTTTTCAAACACCTTGCTGAAAACCGGCAGCACGGATACAGGTCTATAATTATTGGTGTCTTTACTGTCCCCGGATTTGAAAAGTGGTATTACCTTACTGTATTACCTTACTTTTTTAAATCCGGGAAGACTCCTTAATCCACACACAAATTAAATATTAAGGCTAAGTAAGGCGCTATGGTCTCAATTATAGAGGTACAGACTTTAATGGACATTCCCCAAAGATCCTCGGTCAATTTGATCTTGATTTGCTTAAAAGCTTTTATTACTGTTGAGACAAATTAAAAATCCGGAGCCACACGTAATCTATTTGATTTATTCAAGCCCTAACACGTGTGGCTCCAGAATTTTTAATTTTACTGTCTGTGATGTCTTGTTTATACCTTTTTAGATTTACAAAGAATAGATAGACTAACTGACCCAACAGACGTGGTCCTGTCTGTCCAAAATCGTGAGTTATAACTTGAGTTCATACAAAAATCCCGTAGAAAAACAGATGTCTAGTTTTTCCCGAATTTTAAAATTTCCCGGAAACATTTCCAATATTTCTTTCCATGAAAACATCATTTCACTTACCTACTAGCTGCGCACCGCGGTTTCACCCACGTAAGTCTCGATCCCGTGGGAATATCGGGATAAAAAGTATCCTATGTCCTATTCCAGGTCATAGTCAAATCCGTTTAGCCGTTTAGCGGCGTTTTAGCGTGAAAGCGTAACAAACAAACAAACTCATTTTCATTTCTATTATTAGTTAGGATTGTAGATTTGACTAACGGAATACCAAAACACGTATCCGTATATCGTATGATTAACTAGATACGTGTTCGTGTCCGGGGTATATCTACTGCTAGGGATTGGAGCCCCAGCAGTAAAAAACAACCAGAATGCGGTACCGTCTTTTCTAAAACAAAAGCACATTTTCGGTTTATTTTTCCAGACAATATAGGTAAGCCCACACAAAATAACGCCCCAGTAGACCCTTTTACCTTGTTGTCTGCCAGATTTATCTGGCTTGTCAGTCAATATAAAGCGGCCGTATTATGCGTCTCGTCTGTCACGCGGCCCTGCAAACTCAACCCTCAAATTCTACTTAACCTTGACCAGAAAAACCGGAGCCTGAAGGTTACTGCTCGATTAATCATTTATGTGCCTATTTATTTGATGGGCTGTACGTATACACGAAGTAATGTTATGTAGTTTTGTAAGATTCGTTGTGGTAATATTAGTAATAGCTACCTACGAATATGATTTGTATTCCTGTGTATGCTTGTGCTTAGACTTAATTGAAGAAAAAATAACAATTTAAAACAAAAAAAAACGTCTTGTATGAGCTCAACAAGGACATGATACCAGAACTTTATTGTTTAGATGTTACCAATTTAAAGTATCTAACCACATGTTATAACAACTTCCTAGAATCTCTTAGGAACTATTATCTAAGTTAAAAAGTGTGTTAGCTAGTCGGCACTAACCTATTACATGCATTCATACCGATCAACTTAAGCTCCGATATAACACTAACAGCTAAAATATTAACTATAATTTCCTATATCAAGTTGTCAATTACAATAGATATTAATCAAATCAATCAATTTATTTCATAAAAAAAAAGATAAAGAATAAAGAAAGAAGGAAAATACATTTATTTAGCACAGACAGGGCACACAACACAATTTAACTACAAGTAAAAAATAAATAAATAAAGAAACAATTTCAAAGTGTGGGTACCTAAGAAATTAAGAAGGAAGTGTGCCTCGCGGCTGGTAAGTACAGTCTGTTCAAAGTAGGATGACAACTAAGGAATAGATTACATCTGAGATGAGTACGTAACAATACATTATAGATATTGCTAATCAATAGCTAACAATCAGTTTAACTGCACCGTTCTATTTGACGCAATAGCAATGAAACCATGAAATCGGTTAACCCTGCGAACGCGATGGAGCGGTAAAGTTTGCAAGGATCCAATAATGTCAGTACATTTACCGGAGACCGTGTCACTAAGAGAGAATTATGGTTGAAGTTCCACTATAAGTTAGCTTCGGTGACTATGCATCATTAAAATGTATATTAGGATCTACTGCACCTTAGCATCTTGCATGTTTCATTCTTGCTAAGGCTGTTAGACTAACCAGCACCATAATTGCGTAATACACGATCAATGAGAATCGGAATCGGTTTGAAACAATGTCTAATTAATTGCTTCATAAGATCGAAAAATGTTTTCTTTTCAGAAGACTGCAATGAAATTATTCTCTCACCTATAACTGGGGAAACGTAGGTGTACTGTGTACACGTTTCTAAGGACATACACATCACTAAAAGCCGTTGTTAGGTAAGCAAAACAATCTGCTTTAGAAACAGGCATTTTTTTAAAACAAAGAGTAAAGCTTTTTATGCTTTCAGGAAAAAAACGGCTAATGCGATTGATGCACGAGGTCCTAGCCAGAAATTGAATGAAAGAGCCTTTTGACTAACGGCCTGGCCACGGGAAATTCGCGGGAGCGAATTTTCGCGCGGCGCGAATTGCGGTGCGTCTTGCGGCAGAAACAATTAATGTATAGAAATGTACTAAGCATGCTACGGGTAGCGGCGACTGGCGGGGCGATTCGCGAATTTTGCCGAGCGGATCGCACTGGCGGCAAAAACAAATGCGAATCAGTACGGCGCATGTAGGGCTGCCAACTTTTTGTACAAGAAATAAAGTACGAAAGGGAAGGAAAATAAACAGTATTTTGAAAGAATAAAAAGTATTTCATTTTTGATAAATACTTATTCCTTTAAGCAAATTCGTAAGCCTCATCACATTTCCATGTATTTTTTTTTTTTTAACTTTATTGTAGCTCTAACTCTGTCGTCCCGCCTTTTTGTTTAAGTATATTTTTGTTTCACCTTATAGTTCGTTTTTTAATCTCGTAGACGCATGACGGTGACGTCTTGACGACAATTTGTCATTTGACAGAGTCCTTGTGAAATCCACCGCACGCATTTATTTTTTAAACAGGTTTTATTAATGGGTCTGGATACACGTGAAAAAAAGTTTTTTTGGATAGGTACTTTATTTTTATTGAACAGTAAAAAGTATTTTAAGTTGAATTAAGTATAGGTACTGTTTTTAACAGTATGGTTAGCAACCCTAGGCGCAGGCCACGCCCACGGATAGTATAAGCCAGGGACTTGAAAATTTACCCAAAATAGGGGTATGAGGTATCATAACGTAACGTAATATGTTATGTATAGTTCCAGTAACCATTTACGAACTAATTTCTTGGCATTATTACGAAAATCTATCGAAACGACATCAACTATTAATTTAGTTACGATCCACGTGGAACAATAGTAATTATCGCAACTGGAACGGATGGTAACGGTATTTTAACAATATTTTATAACGTTTTAAGTCCCTAATAGAAGCCCAACAAGTTCTTGTGAAATTCTTCGTCTATACCCCGATTTTTATTTATATAATGAACTCCACAATCTCTTCCAAACCGGCACCGGAGCGGTTGCGAGTCTTCTCACACGACCTCAACATAAACATATCCAACCCGCTGGGAATGCTCAACACCGTCTACCAGGCGGAATGTGAGGGCATCATACAAGCGGTCCACGCCATAGAAGCCAGGAGGGTTACGTACACCCACATACGTATACTCTCCGACAGCGCCTCAGTTCTCCAATCCTTACAAAAAAACACTATCGCCCCGAAGCTACTCGTAACACTAGAATGTCATAATGCACTAGAACGAGTAACAGTACCTAGCCACAACACAGTGACTCTACAATGGATAAAAGGACATAGCGGCAACGATGCAGAAGACGAACTTGCCAGAAGAGGCTCTAGTACCCCGTCTATGGCCCCGAGCCTATCATACCCATACCCTTCAACCAAATACGCAGGTGGCTGCAGGAGGTTACCCACACACAAGCGCAGACCTGGTGGACCTCGAAATCAGGTTGCAGGCTAGTAGGCTAGTAGGCAGGATAGTAGGCTAACCAGACGGTTATTACGCCTGGACAGGAACGGCCTGCCCCTGGTGACGGGGACGATCACGGGACACTGCGCGATGAACAAACACTTTCACACAATAGGCATAACGGACAGTTCTTTGTGCAGGGCATGCATGGAGGCTGAGGAAACTGTCGCGTACGTGCTCCTCGAATGCACGGGCATCACCCAGATCAGGAAAGAAACCGTCGGGTCACCCAGATCTCTCACGGATGTTCTGAAGACACCAGGAGATTTAATTAACTTCTGGAGGGAGGTGGGCTGGTTAAAATAACCACAAACGGCCGCCATGGCTCACGCACAATAGTCCACTTTAGGGCCTGAGTGCGGAAACCGAATCCCTAACATAGAACATAGATCTCTTCCAAATATTAGGTACCTACGTCTTGAACCAAAAAGCTACTACATAATCTCCAAACAATATCGAGATAACTTAGATAAAGATATTTTGCTCTCGGTCTATAATATTCGCGGCGGCAAACGCTCTGCCCGTGGCTTGCATTCCGTGCCGCTTGTTTTGTCGCCCCGCTTGCCGCACCGCAATTCGTGCCGCAGTTCGCGCCGCCTGTCCCGTGGCCAGGCGGTAAGGCTCTCTCACTGAATCAAAACAAAGCGCACCGTAGTAATTATAATCAATATTTAATCAGAAACGGACAGTAGAAAGCTCCATGTAATAACGAAGGAATTCGTTTGATTAATTTCTCACTCTTTGCATACAAATAAATATGATTAAATATTCACGTGCGCAAACAATTTTACTATGAACAGTAAGTAAATGTTAATTGAAGTAAATAGCATTTATTCATATTAAGCAGGTGGTGAGTAGAGGTGGCTTGTGAAGGCCGCAGGAATCCGCTAGATGCGGGAAGCACAGAACCGGTCGAAGTGGCGGTGCTTCGGGAAGGTCTATGTATGGGAAAAGTTTTTTGCGATTTCTGACTTTTCTAGTTCTCAAACCTCAGTTGGTCCGTTAGAATTTTTTGATCCTTATAAGAAACAGGATCGATTAGCATCAAAGAAGTTTTTTTCAAAATCTCTGAATGGTGGTAATTTCTCAATAAATAAGGACATGCTCCTAAGACCGATTTTTTGTAAATAGAACGGTTACCCTTTTTTTTTTTTTTTTTTTTGTGGGTTGGAAAAAATCCAATGACTTCTCTCGCTCTGGGCGGAGCGGAAGGGCGTGGCAGACTTTTACTGACTAAAACCCACCCGTGTTCCTTCAGTTGCCTGTTGCCAAGGTCCCGGTATCCCTTTCGGACTAACCCGCAACCCTGGCAGGCATCGGTCCTAGCGGACCCCGACAATTGTGCTGACATCTCTTTGAGGCGCGCGTGGAACACAACGCGCCATTGACCCGGGCCTGGTCCTAATCGGACGGCGAGCTACCCATTGCTCGCCGTCCGCAAACCCGCGCCTATGGTGGCCGGGAATCCGCCTGGGATTCCCGACGCCCAGGGCGTCTCCAAAGGCGGCGGTTAGGGGTGTGAGGGCGCAAACTTTGCCTCTCCCTCACGCGTTCCGCCTCCTCCTTCGCGAGCATTACTGCTTCGCAGAAGGAGGTGACTGCTTCCCATGCCCTCTCGCTCCGTACCATGGCCTGGACCAGAGCCGGACGCGAGAGGTCACCGCCGCCAATCGCCTCCAAGAGGACACGGCGGGGCTCCGCCCAAGCAGGGCAGACCTCCACCGTGTCCTCCGGGCGATCCACACAGTGGTGACACCCGGGCGTTTCCTCCCGCCTTATCCGAAACAGGAACCTCCCGAAGCAACCGTGTCCGGTGAGGACCTGCGTCAGGCGGAAGGTGAGGACGCCGTGGCGCCTCTCTAGCCACTCCTCAAAGAGGGGACTTATCGCCGCAATTGTGGCGTGCCCAGATCGGTTACCCCTAAGGTAAGTACACCCTTACTCCTCTGTCTCAAAAATCCAACCTGTATAAGAAGAAAGCAAGAAAATCAGTAAGTACCTATTATAAAAAATTAAAAATAAATAGCCAATCATGGAGATATTTTTAGAGAGTCATTTAATATTTGTTATCTACAATAATGCCCTTTTACTCCATAAAAGTTTTTTTTTAGCTACCTACCTATTCAGGGTATTTCCCATACATTTTTGGGCATTCTCCTTTCATAAGATCATCTAGATCTAGATAAACCTACAGATTTTTTTTTTTTTCGCAGAACTATAAAGTTTAAGAAACAGCCCTGGTTCTCCTGGTTCTTAGATAACACAAAATATTATTGGAAAAAAATGACTACACTACTAGGCTCTCACAAAATAAAAATAACATTATGGTATAAAGTAGTTGAAGTAAAATCCCCATTCAGAGACTAGGGTAAATGTTCAAATATTAAACATATCCCGTATGTAAAATTAGCGCAGCCCCAGAAATAAAATTACACGCATACGTACGCCCGTCCTGACAACCCTATTACCGACCACGGTCTGCCTACGTCGGTAATACGACAAATATTTTCACATACATACTACGAGTAGGTACTACCAAATATAGAATCTGATATAATAATGGTATGAGTTAGGAGTGAAAGTGGGCCTATAAGACAGTAAGTACTATCACTTTCTAACTCTACAGGGTGTTAGTGTAAACACCGTTATCCTTGAAACCAGTGGTTTAGTTTCATTAATAGAACGTAAAATCAATGGAAAAACCAACTTTTTTTTTTAAAGGTAATCTACATTTTTCCTCAAGAATATTTCACCCTATACGCAAGGGCAACGAACTTGCGTCTCAACACAGCTGGCGGCGGATGGCGGGCCGGGCGGGGCGCGCGGGACGTTACATGACCCTTCAGTCAGCTGTTTCGCAGCTCTCTCGAGCGCGTATCCATGAGTATCGGGACAGTGACGGATATTTACTTTTTTAAATCTTTTAATGAAAATAAGGTTTTTATTTTGTTGTTACTGGTTTGACTGGGTCCATGGTTTGAGTGACAACGGTGTTTACCCTTGCATACTGTATAATAAATTCCTAAATCGCTTACTAACATGAATCCATACAAATCAACCTAAATTAAAGTAACACAGCTCCGTTAAAACAATAATAACTAAAATGTGAACTATTTATTTTCTATACCGAATTAACTTCCAATAGATATCAAATCAATCAATCACTGATAATGAGTTTAATTAATTGCACCGTTCTCAAAATTGACTATTCGATAATTTCCTAAAATCGAGACGGACATTCTTTCTCGCCACAAAAGAAGCAATCAATCTGCCTAGCCTTTTCCCATATATTTTGGGGTCGGCTTCCAGTCTAACCGGATGCAGCTGAATACCAGTAGGTATTTTACATGGAGCGACTGCCTATCTGACCTCCACAACTCAGTAACTGGGTAATAAGATACCTTGGTAAGACTGGTTGTCAGACTTTCGGGCTTCTAACGACTCGTAACGACTGTCAAAGATCTACGAATGACAGCCGGGACCAACGGCTTAACATGCTTTCCGAGGCACGGAGGAGTCTCGGTATGTAAAGATGGTCATCCATCCACGGACCAACACCGGCAAGCGTAGCTTAACCTAATGGAAAAAAAATATCCCAGGTTACTCTCGCCACAAAAGAACCAATGCAACAATAATATCCCAGGAACACGTCTCTGAGCTATCTGTTATGTTACGAATTTTAAGGTTCAGACGCGACAGAATACACCACTTCAGCTAAACGAGTAAGATCTTGATTCAATCGTCGGCGATATCCGAACGCGTATTGTTTTTCTCTGCTATTGTTCACGTAAACAATAGTAGTAAACGTTGTTTCCACTGCTGCGAGATATCATTACACGGTAGCCAGCGAGACGCGTAAGTGCAAACACGACGCGTCTACAGGAAGGTATTTGTCGTGCAGCCTTGTCGCTCCTTCCTTTCATCGTTATGATTAATGACACGTTATTTTTCATTGGAACAGCTGCTACGTATTTTTTTCTACTTTCGAGTCTTCTGTTCCATGACGTTCACCTATTAGTCACGCTCTGAAAAGCTTCCGATGTGGATTTTTAAACTTGTTTTTTCTCTCTATCTTCGACATTTGCACCACCTCGGTTTGGCTTTGACTTTTAAGAGCGTCCCTCATTATTGTTCGTACTTTTTTATTTAAGAGTTGCGACTCTTCACACATTCTACCTGTAACACCTTTTGTGTTAAATGACTGGCTTCGCATTTTCGTGTTTTGAAAGGTCAACAAAAATCCGTTGAGACAAAATTACGTAACATTTTTATGCGAGGTATACTTACAAAAAATACTTGAATCTTTTATATATTTTCTATGGACGCGAATATGATAAAGGTATACGTAAAGCTTGTTACTGTTACGATATCAAAGGAAAAATATTGAAATCGTAAGCAGTATTTAAAACAGATTTCTTGTTTTAAATTGGCAAGAACGTAAAAGGAAATAGTCTGTACAGTGTTCAATTGCATAAACATTACGCAAATTCAAATTCAAAGCAGTCCTTTGGCGCTGTTGGTACACGTTGTTTCTTTAAGTAACTCTACATAGGTAGGTAAGTATTCATGTGCGACAAAGGCTACATAAAATGTTTGTACAAACCTCCTTGATACTTCTGATCCTAACTAATATTATAAATGCGAAAATGAGTTTCTTTGTATCTTTATGAAATTTGGCACATGGGGAGACCATGACCTGGAATGGGATATAGGATACTTTTTATCCCGATATTCCCACAGGATCGAGACTTATGCGGGTGAAACCGCGGGGCGCCACTAGTCAGGAATAAAGCGAAAGGCAGCGGTTGTCCTGGTAATTAAATAACATTTGTATTCCAACGCGGGTTCGTTTTTACAGCACTCAACCCATACGTTGTTAAGATAATTAAATTATCTAATTACATAATTATATGGTTCACGAGTCGTCGGCTGTGAAACATTGTTTAAATGGCTGATTTAAAAAAGGTTTGTTCCTATAGCTCATGGAGGGCCTGCCGGTTGGGTAGCATGGTAGGTACTATGTAGGTACGTGCTGGCCGGCGACGCCAGTTTCTTTCATTTCCGTTTTTGGAGGAAGTTTTCGACTCTTCCTGCCTGTAATGGACTCAAATCGACATAATTTTATCCAATGTGCACAAAATATTATCAGGTAGGAACAATGTTCGATCAAATAACGAACGGATCGCAAATAGATGATGGAAATATTTCATTCGGAGATCGCAATCGGATTTTGTTTGTCAGATGGCTACGTCAATTAACTTATCCCATAGTGCCTACCGTTTTTTCTTTGTAACCAGATAAACACGAGGAGGTACCTACACTTCCTGAGATACACAATATAATAATTTGTTCCTAACAGTCTGAAGCGTCTTGTAGGTAGAGAGAGCCACATCATAATGGATGCCGTCACTGAATGACATACACAAACACCGAGTCTCGATAAACTAGGGTCATATAAATATTTGCAGGAATTTAAACCTTAGAGAAAGGTGAAGTGATTCACCACTACGCTATACAATAGTTATAACATGGCCCATAAGAATGATCGTATTTAAAAAATAGGGCAACAGACCTAGCAATTTTATCGTCATCATATTAAGTTGGCCTGATAAAGATACCCTCCAATTAATCATAGATCTAATAATCAAGAGCATAACTGTCACTAACGAGACACAATAGAATTTAAATTGTTATCGACTTCTAAAACTTGTAATAATCATATAATATTAATCATGTATTATTAATTATAATGACTTTGTAATTGACATGACATGTATTTGCACGCCATATCATGCCAGGATATGCTGAAACTAAATGAACTATAATTTATATTGTAGGTACCATATTCTAGCAAATAAATATTTTTGATTTGATTTGAAAGGCAAACCGACATTTGAGCGAAAACGAAAAGTGTCGTAAGTACCTACTTACATGAGCTTTGTTACAATATTATAATATACAAAAAAATAATATCTATTCTATCTATTTAATATCTGTGTAGAATGGTTATCTGGACCTTTACCTAACAAGGCGTCTGTCTATCTCGTGGGGTGACCAACACTCCGCGCTACAGTTTGTGGTATTATTCCACAGCCTTCCTGGGGGCCTAAAAGGGTCACATTAGCAATTCCTCTAAAAACAATTCATTTCCTAAATTTCCAGCTGTCATTTGAAATTCCTCTAATTTGACACTTAGCAATTCATAATGTGTGGACCATTTTACTTATCTCCATAGAAAACTGTCAATCAGAGGAATTATTTCGTATTAGGAATCGCACGCAGATCATATTATGAATTGTCAGTTTGTGAAATTTTACGATGATTGATAATATTTTCCTATTATGATTCTGCCAAAGTTTTAAGCCCTCTGTGCCTCACTAAATACTGCGTTACTATTAATAGCTATGAGACTGTAAACGTGTAATGAACTTCAAGTTCCTAGAACAAACATAAAGTCAATTCGCACTAATAAGACATTCTTCGGACACCCACAAAGTTAATAATACAGAATTCTCCCTTTCACTTCTGACGGCGCCGGCGTAGCTAGGCAAACAGTCCCTGAGCTCGAATTGTACAAATTACTCCGGCTGAAACCGACCTAAATATATTGAGTGACTTTTGGCAACTGTAAAAAGGGTTCATGAGAATCTCTAGAGACCTAGTACCTAATTGTAGAGACGTACTTAATAAGTCTAGCGGTTTCTGTCGCTTGAGTACACCGGGCGACCATTTCGCAACTTGAGTACCTATCCGGCAATTTAGCAACAGAAACTTAAGTGAAATACATTAAAATTGTGTTTATTTCATTGCGTTACAGGAACCAAATATTTTAATGTTTGTTGACGAACTAGGTTCGTTTTTAATAATGAGTAGATGAGGAGGAAGTAGGTTTGTCACAGTTCTAACCTAACCTAAACTATTTCACCCAGTCTTTCACCATTTTCTAATTATCCGTGTTTTTTGCTATATACCTAGCGTTTTCGCGCAAATCACCCTGCGACATGGATACCTACCTACTTCGATACCTGTCTACGTATATACGAACTTTAAACTTTCACGGATGCAGGGGTAATAAATTTGGTGTTATTTACGATCTGTAAATCACTCTTCTCTTAGATGAAAGCCAAACTTGTGTCCATTGTAAGTCAATGAAGCAAAGGTTTTAAGGTGATACATTCAGTGCGCTCCAACGCGTGTATTTCTTTTAAACACCCGTGATTTTGTAAATAGAGTCAGGGAAACTAATTGTTTATCAAATTGACCAACTTCTTCAATTTGCTGAGTTATATAGTCACTAGCTGTTACCCGCGATTTAGTCTGCAATCCAGGATGAAAAGTAGTCAATGTCCTTTTTCAGGTCAAGGTCTACCCATGTGCCAAATTCCATCCAAATTCGTTCAGCCGTTTTAGCGTGAAAGCGTAACAAACAAATAAACTCACTATTGCATTTATAATATTCGGTAGGTTTTCATACAACTTGAATGACTTCAATGAATGAACAATTTAAAATGGTAGTTTTGTAAACAATCAATAACCTGACTTTACAATCAATTAATAATAACTAATAATGTATTTCATCTATTCTATCTATAATTATTATAAAAAAAACAACCGACTTCCAAAAAAAACAGTAAAAAGTGAAAAATTACTTTAATTTCGGAAGTCGGTGTCTTTGCTTTTCAATTTTCGTTTTTTACCACCGACTTTCGAAATTAAAGTTAGTTGAGTATTTTTCACTTTTTAGTGTTTTTTTTGGAAGTCGGTTGTTTTATTTTTTTGTAAAAAGTTTTTATTTTTCCCTTTTTAGTTGTGGTACCTACCCCACAGAAATTAGAATACCATTACCTGCTATGTAAATAACAGTGAAAAATACGTAATATTGAAGCTTAGTCAAAAACTACGCAAGCAAAGTTAATACAATTTTATATGGGACCACCTCTGAAGCATGACTTACTAAACAAAAAAGAATCATCAAAATCGATTCATAATTGGCGGAGGTATAGCGTAACAAACACACCAAAAAAACATAGATACGGATTGAGAACCTCCTTCTTTTTGAAGAAGTCGGTTAAAAATAAAGTTGCTTTTCGTGTCTGTCTGTATGACCGCGTTGTTTTTCTAAACTACGTAACGGATTTTGATGTGGTTTTCATTTAGAGAATTTGTTCGAGAAAAGGTTTATACATATACCTGATACATTAATATTGATCTTGCACATAATAAAGAAATCTCCGTGTAGGTATTGTCAAGTCGTAGAAACCGTGCGGTGCAGGGGTGGGTCGCTAGTTCTATAATAAAAGATTACATCCCATAATAATATTCAAAGTTATCACAATCTTCAAACGAATCACTGTCAAAAACCACAACTTTTTAAGAATGTAGGAAAGTACTCTTCAGATATTTACGCAATGACTAGTTGATTGGCTAAGCTTCCTCGTTTATCCCGAGTATGTCGGTAGAATCAACTTTCAGACATGTCTGTGAAAATAAACAAAGTCTGGTAACACAAATACGCTCAGTTCCCGGACTCAGTAGATAGTAAACCCATTAGGTCGCCAGGCTAGCCAGCTTACGCTCAGAACCTTTGCGAGCTTTTCAATTTCCTTACTGTTTGTTGTGGACTAAACGAGGAAAAGAATACAGCGGATACTTGAATGCAATAACGCTTATCGGATTAGGAAAATATAGATACAGCTTTTTATATTACCGCTAACAATGGATGCTTTTACATTTAATGTTTAAAGAACGTAAAACGGGAATAACTAGGTAAGCATCTTTGTATTCAGAAACTTAGACTCACACAGAAAGACAGTACATTTACGTTTATAAGTGGGATGTTCTGCCTACTGATGTAGGAATAAAAGAAATGCTTGTGGTACTAACACAAAGAACTCGCTACATTGTCTACTTTTACTGAATATGCCAGAATACTCAAAGAAGATCTTCCAGTACAATTCACACGTACAATGTTACATTCAAGTACCTATACCTACATAAATATACATACGTTTATGTATACTTTACCCGTTATCTTCACATGTATAAGTAGGTTTAATATAAACTTCCTCCTAACTCACTGCCTCCATCTTTCATCTTAACTTTAAGAAAACAAAGTTTGCAACAAAGCCGTTTCTTGCTTAGAAACTACCGATTTTAACGAAATATTAAAACGTCTTGGTATACGTACTGCAGAATTTCGTAAAACAATGGTTTTTATTTGGGCTCCCCTTAATTAGCGTATAAATTTATCTGTATTCTGTACAAATTGCAGAATATGGAACCTGCATATCTATGTTAATTTGCCCTGTCACATATCGATGTAACAACCGTATAAATGGTATATATAGATCATAGTATTGGTGATGTATTGCAACGCTCTTAGTCTGTTAATAATCGAGATAGGAGCAAGAGAATGATGATGATGATGAAATATAACAATAAGCAGTCTTTGGAATCAAAGAAAATATACCTGCTTTCGCATTGGTATGCACAAGTATCAATATCAACATAAAAACTGAAGTTGGAACTGGCGTGGCGGCTCATAGGACATTCTTACCTATTTAAATTAGTGATGTGAAGGATCCTCGCCTGCGGAACTTCCCACCTCCGCCTCTGTTTTTTGCGGAGTTATAACGGAGGTTAGTTTCCGTTACGTCAACTTGCGAGGAGTGGCACTGAACGACACGCCGCCAGCGCCGCCGCGCGATGGAGTCTTGCGCACGAAATGGTCAGAATTGTGTTTGTGCAGCGGGCAAGAGGGTAGGAGCGGTGGTGTCACATGCATGATACATGTAACAACTTGTACAGTGTAAACTTATCTAGTAATCTAGTACTATAATGTACCATTTGAATAAAGACTTTTTGAATATGATTATAGATCTTATTTCATTCAAAACATTTCTCCTTTTTCAGGGGCAGTCGGAACGGAGCAGCTCTTCACCTCCGCTTGTGCTTCCGCTAAAAAGCCCTCCTTGACAACTTTAATTTGAATGATTAATCAAAGAGCAAACTTACTGCTGATAGCATCATAACTCCAGACCACAGGCGGTCTGTGGGGAAAACCTATGTTGAATGAACATAATATAATTATCTACATAGGAGTAGGTACACGTGCCTCACATGATGAAACTGAATAAAAATTTTAGGTTTTTAGACTGTTTGTATTAAATACGTTAAAATTATTATTTTTTATTATTTTTATATGGTTTTGGGACTAGGCTGTCTTCCTCCATCTTTTCTTCATCAGTCGTTCCTTGACGATTTTTATTTGTTGTTCTTGTTGGACGTCCACCGTTTCTGCTAGCAACTAAGATAAAGTCGCAGAGAGACATAAAAAAATATAGCAAATCGCCACAGTATACCTCGTTATGATTCTCATCATTTCCGCTGAAAGACGGTATGAGCCTTACCCAAGCATCTCAACATCGACCAGCACCCTAATTGCGTAATAAACGATTAATCAGAATTTTAATCGGTTCGAAACAAATGTCTAATCTATTGCTTCAAAAGTTCGTAAGTTAAGTTATGGTGCAATCCAGTCCAATGAGGGTGCAGTCCAGCGGATTCCTGCGGCCTTCACAAGGTCATCGGTCACTTATGATAAGCCCCATTTAAATACAAAGCCACAGTTTAAATTAAGCAGTCACGAAATAGTGGGAACCGTGTCTAACAGAATCCCTCTCGAGTTAAATCTCAGACGAAAATGGTCGCATGTTTAAGAGCGTATGACCCGTTCCCACGATACTGGCAAATGGCCAGCTTATGAAACGCCCGGAATGAATAAGTATACCTAGTAAGTGATTGCTTAGGTCGTTTCATCAACGTTTGATTCAATGTGCTTTTAATGGACGATAAGTGGAGCACTGCAAACCTATTTGTATAGTCAATTTAAATGTTAATGTTTGTTGAAACTTTATAAACATTTACACTTGGGAAGGTTTTTTCAGATTGTAGGCAAAATATAATATAACACCTGTTAAAATGTTACCAACATTTTCCAGTTTTCAAATTGTTCATGAACAAATATTATTAAATAGTACGCAGTGATTTACACATAATTGAACATCATTTTAAAACTAACCGATTGAAGCGTAGCTTTAATACAGTTTGTTCACCAATTCCGCTATACCTGCAATTAATTTGTCACTGTCCATTAGATGGTGCTCCTGTAATTAATGTGGGTAAAACATTATTTAATTATCGAGTACTAATTAAGTGTCTATTACCTATATAAATATTAATTTCTACGGAGTCTGGCCATGTGCCCGGTTGATAGCAGTAGGCTCGCCCCATTACATGGGACTTAAACATGACTGGCGAAAAATGGGTGGGCCCCTCTGCCCAACCCTTCGGGGAAACAAGGCGTGATGTTATGTTATTTATCAATTTCTACATTTATAATCTACGCAATACTTATATATATTTCTAGCTTTATTAGAATCTTCTATAAACTTTTTGGTTCGCGTAGTTCTGTAGGCAAGGCCAGTAAATTAACCTACGAAGGTTCCTAGTTAAGTAAACGGTCTTTAACCAGAGGCCTTCGGTTTCCATGATGCCGCATTTTGTTAAGAATAATATTTAAAATAAAAATTAAATATGGTTTTCCTAAGGCTCTTTGTTAAGGCCAGTGGTTAAGGCCTGGCTTCTCATGCACGAGGTAGTGGGTGCAAATCTAGGCAAGTACCAATGTGACGATTGCAATTCATAAGTATATAATTATACTATAATAGAGTCATTTTGTCTCAAAAACCGTTTCTATGGTGGTCATGCTACGCGTGTTGGTATGTATGTGGTAATGTGAGGCTCAAATAAACAACTTATTCAATTGCAATATAATATTCCGTAAACATGTCTTGAAATAGGTACTCCTGTATCGAAACTAGTGGCATCCTTATCCATATCCTTACATATTATAAAACAAAGTCCTCCGTCGAGTCTGTCTGTCGTCCTGTTCGCTTAAACTCAAAAACTACTACACCGATTTTCATGCTGTTTTCACCAATGGATAGATTGGTTCTCGAGGAAAGTTTTACTTTATAATAACCGATATAAAATACCGGTGTATAATCTTGTATACCTGATTCTATCGAAACTTGATATCTACTTAATTTGTTCTATAAATATTACTTCTTGATATGCGCAACGTGCCAGTGTTAAACAGCAACACAACTTCAACTGTAGGACGGTTGTATTGTAGGTACTAACTTTAGTACAATGTTACTTCTCCGTGTTTATATTCAAAAGTGCATTAAGTACTCGTAACTTCTGACTTTGTTGCCTATTTCTTGAAGTTTCTCGTCGGCGTCTTTAAAGTGAACTTGCATTCGGAATTAAGTATATTTTATATTTAGATAGCCGAGGCCAATTTACGGTGTTATTATATTCCATTATGTACCTACATAAGCAAGTTCTTATTGTGTTGGCATGCTGGCTCGATGCCAGGTCCTCTTAGCGTGGCACCGTCGGGCTAATGAGCATTTACAAGCGTACGACTAGTCCCTTAAGCCATGATATAATGAGTTTCTGGTTATATCCTTATAGCCGAGCGGTTGCCGTCTGACCTCCAGTTGAGGTACGTAAACAAAGGATGCAACATAGCTTATTTTTTTAGACTAAACCAGTTATTCTTTAAGAAAATGTCTCACATCAACCATGGCTGAAGTCTAGTTTGGGGGCAAATAATAAGTACTTTTTACCCAAGTTGTAGTAGGTAATATGTTAAGTCACTCATGTGGTTTCTACTTGTGATTAACCCATGGCCTACTTATGTTTATACAATCAGCTTGCGCCGCATGGCCAACGGTGCTATTCTGTAACAATCAATCTCACCGTGATAACTTTGGTGAAGTGAGCTGTCAAGAGTGTCAATCCCTAGCATCAGCATTGCTGTTTTGTAACCATCTCACCGTGAAAACTTAGGTGAAGTGAGCTTGAAGTGAACTGTCACTGCCTTAGCATCAGTAGATATCGATGACAATGAAAGCTCACTTCACCTAAGTTTTCATGGTGAGTTGGTTACAGAATAGACCAGCTATAACCTGTACACGACCGTGAGGACCTAATGTCTGTATCAGCCAACGGTGTTAGCGTTGCTGAGTTCTGGCCCAAACAGGAAAATTAAATCACATTGGCCATCGACGCGCTAAGAAGTGTGTGTGTAAATTGGGTTGCAGTATGCTTTGTAAATACATGAGAAATAGCCGAAGGACTCATTAATTGTCTCTAAAAAAGCCTTTGAAGACCCAAGTACCACGCAGTACCTAAAGCAATATTGAAATATCTGAAACCGAAATTATTTTACTCCGTAGGCCTCGGTCTACCAACATTGAGCCATATTGCTTCGTCGGCTAACTTTCTTCTGACAGTTTATTAGACCAGAAAATTTCGTTATTTATCACACTGTCTTAATATTTTTGCCAAACGGTTATCGTACACAACGTTTAGTGGGACGATATATTTTTCTAAGCCGTGAACATTTTCATTTATGTCATAAATAAAATAAAAATTATCTTGCAAAGCACCTTTGAAAATATTTACGTGTTGGAGTAAATAGTTTGGGCTTCGGGCAAATATATTTGTATACTGTTGGTTTCTTCAAAACGAATGCTAAAGTTATAGTATACTAGAGCAACACAACAACCGACCCTACGTCTTGAATATATTATGGTACCGTAAGATTGTGAGAATCGATAGTTTATATATATAATCTATTGGTATTACTTCCCTTAGATTAATAAACTGTCGAAAAATTGAGAACCGAGTGAAATGGGTTAGGTTAGGTTAAAACTGTGACTGCATTACCTCCAAGACGCTCGCAGCTAGACAGGCTATTTAGTATTAGCGCAAGGCGCGTTACTTTGCAAGTTTGATATTTGCCGCTTTCCCATGGATAGATTGTATACTATCGAAACATAGGTAAAGCGTTAAATTGTTATTGCTTTGTTGCAGTTCACAATTTTTCGACAGTTTACAATCGAACAGAAATATACCGATAGATATTGATATACGGGTTTTTTAGTATATCAATGCCGATAGATTATAAACTAACGAACTTCATAATTATACGGTGACATTTTCAAACCACGACCGTCAAATATAACGACGGTAGCACACCTCCGCCGCGAAATTATAGCAGCGAAACCGCAGTAGTTCAATTATACTGACTCGCGTCATGTTCCGCTACGCGATTCGGATTAGAGTAGTTTGTTAGATAGTGAGTGATACTTAAAGTCAAGATAGCTTTAACGACAATCAGATTTGATTTTCGAGATTTTCCTTTGATCAGATCAAAGGAGCCCAAGAACGGAATTGAAAGAAGAAATAATTATTACTACTGTTAAAACCCTTTAAGTTAACACCATCTTCACTTATAATATCATTTTGAATTTCAAGTGGCTTACGTTTAATAACCATATCACCTAAGTGAACGTAAGAGGGTGCCAGTTCTCTCGCTCACAACTTGCTTATTCACTCACGGCTCACTTACAACGCTAAGTACTAACTGCGCTTATTACGCAATTATACTTACTCTGAAGAACGGTTATGACACGAATGGAAAGTGCAAGTCTTCTGATAATTTTATATAAGATGGAAAAATCTTGCCATTTCTTCTGAACCAATTCACGAAATAGGAACTTGATAATTGTGAACGTAAACGAAGCAAATGGTGTACTATGTAAGGATCGTAGCAGGTGGCCTGCTGTAGATTCTGCCTACCCCCATGCGATGAAGTTTATCTATGGAATTTCCAAATGTACATCTATTACTTTTAGGGTTCGGTACGTCCGAATTTAAAAACAGAACCCTTATAGGATCACTCGTGTGTCTGTCACAGCCAATTCACTCCAAATCTAAAGGACCGATTAAATTAAAATTTCGTACACATATTAATTTCTGTGACCCAAACACACGTGTAACGTAAATAAATTAATTTTGAATACGGGGGCCACACTCTGGGCAAATAAGATTTTTTTTAAGTTTTGCAGCCTATATCGTGTGACATATCAAATGAAAGGGCTTACTGTGAGGGTCTCAATCTTATTTTTATTATAATTTTAAAATAAATAATTTATTTATTTAAGAAAATAGATGAAAATTAAGCATTCCTCTCCACACCTTACCTCCGAATTTAATAAACCAAAAATTTTGAAAAAAAATACAGAATACTTTTCTATACATGTAGTAGTTTTAATATAACATGGCAAATCTCTCAATATTGTGCGTACAAACTTACATTTGCAGTTGGAATATATGGGAGAATATGTTTTTCAACTACATGTTAAGTTTGTCTTGGGATAAATTTATCCCAACTTCGGAACCCTTTATTGTGCGTGGTCCGACACGCACTTGGACGATTTTTTTATTATATCAACGTAACCCTATGTATTCATATTATTATGCACGATAAGCTGATTATTATAATTAAATTTAAAATTTAAAAAAACCCCCGACACAAACAAAGACCTCTAAAAAGAAAAAAATAATATATTAAACTTAAATAGGGCCAATCCCAGTTTAATACAAAATGTAGGTAATTTTTTGATCCAAGCGTCGTCGTCGCGTCGTCGTCGCGTCGTCGGGGGACGGCTAAGTACAGTGGATAATACCTGTTTATATTATATTATTTTGCATACTAACATACGAACATCATCAAATCAGTCATCACATTTCATTAATCTATCTTACGAGGCCTACATCTTGCAGTTGTTTGATGGTAGCGGACGAGTACTAACTCACGAACGAAAGTCACGCGGTGCGCGGTATGCAGTGCGGGGAGGGTGATCAAGTGCAGCAACCCGAACGTACAGACACATGAGGGCAGACGTCGTTGATGGTTGTTTCTATGTTGCGAATTTTCCTGATTAAATTAATTAAGACTTCGACTCAACGATTTCATATTGTTGTTTTGATATTAACCTACGTTGCTTACTTGTATTTAACTTCACACTTTTATTTTTGCTAATTTTACTTTTTCTACTGTACTTAGCCGTCCCCCGACGACGCGACGACGACGCTTGGATCAAAAAATTACCTACATTTTGTATTAAACTGGGATTGGCCCTATTTAAGTTTAATATATTATTTTTTTCTTTTTAGAGGTCTTTGTTTGTGTCGGGGGTTTTTTTAAATTTTAAATTTAAGTTTTATTTCCTGCTTTTTAAACTTTAAACACTTTAGAGAGTTGTTACGCTATTATTTATAATAATTAATATAAGTATAATAAATAAGTAATAACAATATACAGTGGTTTAGTCCAATTGGATAGATTTTCGTGAGTATTAGTGACATTTTTTTTAAGGTGGTAATTTTATCATTGCACGGCCTTAAAATGGGACTGGGGCGAAAAACTAAAAAAGCTCAAAATGACGCCAAAAGGCGCAAATTAGCACAGCCTGAGGAGAACACTCCTGAAAGATACCAGTTTTTGAAATCACAAGCTACTCGAAAGGCTGAATTGCGCAGTAAAGAAAGTTCTCAAGACAGGCAGCGTCGTTTAGAGAGAGATGCGGTGACTAAGGCTTTGCAGAGATCAAAAGATACTAATGTTGAACGTAGTTTACGTCAAACAAAAAATGCCATATCTACCAATATTTGCCGATCTAATGAAACTCCAGACCAACGTTCCTCCAGGCTTGCCAGGGATGCGGAAGCTACGGCTCGGTCTATATTAAATGAGACTCCTGAGCAAACTTCTAATAGACGCGCCAGAAATGCGCAGTCAACTGCAGAGTCTCGTTTAAACGAGACTTCAGGCGAACGTTCCTCCAGGCTTGCCAGGGATGCAGAAGCTACGGCTCGGTCTATGTTAAATGAGACTCTTGAGCAAACTTCTATTAGACGCGCCAGAAATGCGCAGTCAACTGCAGAGTCTCGTTTTAACGAGACTTCAGGCGAACGTTCTTCCAGGCTTGCCAGGGATGCAGAAGCTACGGCTCGGTCTTTATTAAATGAGACTCCTGAGCATAGTTCTATTAGACGCGCCAGAAATGCGCAGTCAACTGCAGAGTCTCGTTTAAACGAGACTTCAGGCGAACGTTCTTCCAGGCTTGCCAGGGATGCAGAAACTACGGCTCGGTCTATCTTAAATGAGACTCCTGAGCATAGTTCTATTAGACGCGCCAGAAATGCGCAGTCAACTGCAGAGTCTCGTTTAAACGAGACTTCAAATGAACGTTCCTCCAGGCTTGCCAGGGATGCAGAAGCTACGGCTCGGTCTATATTAAATGAGACTCCTGAGCATAGTTCTATTAGACGGGCCAGAAATGCGCAGTCAACTGCAGAGTCTCGTTTAAACGAGACTTCAAATGAACGTTCCTCCAGGCTTGCCAGGGATGCAGAAGCTACGGCTTGGTCTATTGGGAATGAGACTCCTGAACAACGTTTGGCAAGGCGTACCAGAAATGCTGAGTCTACCGCTCAATCTAGAGCGAAACTCAGAGTAGATTTTGATAATTCCATAAACACATTTGCTGATACAGTTTGTTTGATATGTAATAAACTTTGCTATCGTAAACAAGTACAGTCAGTTACAGTAGGCAATTTACCAAACGATGTGCTACCAAATGAGCTAATTACTCAATATGATGTTATGTATACTTGCAACCGATGTGCCAGGACTCTTTCTAGGGGAAGAACACCTACGCAGGCTTACTGGAATGGCATGTCTTTAGATGAAATTCCCCCAGAAATAAATGCATTATCGGATGTGGAAATACGTCTATTATGTAGGATCATTCCATTTGTAAAAATAGTTAAACTCAGTGGTCGCTTTGGCCAACATGGTTTCCATGGTCAGGCTGTACTTTTTGGCCAGGATGTTGAAGAGATAGCTGAGCAGCTTCCGCTGCAAATGAGTAATGCCGGTCTAGTGATTGTTTGTGAACAATTGGAGTCAGTTCAAAGATTACGTCGTTTTTCTGTAAGTATACAAAAGCTGCGAGCTGCATTAGATTGGCTTATCGCTAATAATCCTTTGTACAGAAATGTTACAATAAACTTGAATAATTATAGTAATTATAATGTTAATGAAATTTGCCATGTATTACAAAACGATATATTACAGCAGCAAAGCACAAACGACACTATCAATTGTTTCCAAGAAATTGGTAATAATCGGCGTATATTACGAGGCTCATTTCATCAAAGTCATAGTAAATTTCGTGATTTTTCTCGAGGTAAACAGTGTACTGCAAACGCCGCCGTAGCTATTGCAGTTACAAAAATTAAAGAAACTGAAACATGGTCTTCAGATATAATTGATACCATTTTAATTTCCGGTGATCGTTTGTACTCAAATAGTTTACAACAACGAAGAGCACCAGATTTGGCCGAGGCTAATGTAGAATATTTGCGTGTTCAAGAGTTACAACTTAACTTTGAGGTTTTAAGTCATTCATGTTTAATACAAGTTCAGCATGAATCTTCTTCGATTTGCGGCCATCTGAGCATAAATAATCAAGATATTGGATTTCCAGATTTAAGGAATGGCTTAGTGAAGTTCTTTACAGATTCTGGTGCTGATCAGGGAGCTATTGTTACATGTAATGGCATATCAGTGGCAATCTGGAGAGCTGATAATTTATATTTCTTGTTCGACTCTCACTCAAGAGGACCAAAAGGACGTATTGCTCAGGATGGTGCGGCTTGCTTGATATCTTTCCCCGATATTACGTTATTGTGGACAGTTTTAAAATCAAATATACCCAAATCACAGCCAAATAGACTGGACGATGACCAATACAGTATTACGAAAATTACCCCTGTTGTACATCCATTAAATCAAAATCTACATGAACCAGAAACCGACAGTGACATTATAAGAGATACCAACCGGTCATCAGAATCACCCAATGCCTTGAACGATGACAATATTGTTTTTACCACGTCAGTTTTACGTGTTATAGATGAACCTATTCCTGAATTATCCACTGTTATTGATAACATTAACTGTGCTCAGGTGCCAGTTCATCAGCTTCGTAGAAAAACTGAACCACCTTTACAAATTACGAGGGAAAGAAGAGCAGAAGAATTGTCTTGGTTCCACTTGTTTCCTTATGGCAGAAATGGATTACAGGAAAATCGGTCTCATCCGATTACACCATTAGATTACTGTCAAGCTAGAATAATGGGAGTTGATACACGTTTTCAAAGACATGACTATCTTTTTTATGCATTGTCGGTTATGGAGTTTTTTAGAGCTAAGCAAAATGTAGGTGTGGTTTTAAGAATGCGCCAGGGAGAAAGTCGACTTGAAAACTTGGTTGAAAATATTCACCTTAATATGCGGAATATGCGAGGATCAAATGCATACTGGCAAAGTGCATGTTCAAACCTTATTGCCATGGTTAAGAATATGGGTCCTCCTACGTGGTTCCTTACCTTGAGCTGCAATGATCTAAATTGGTATGATATACTGAAAGCACTTCTAATTGCTGCAGAAAGACCCAATGAAAATCCAAGCGATTTAAGTTTTAATGACAGACAAAAATTAGTGGACGAACATCCTGTGACTTTGAGTCGTCAATTTATGATTCGTGTTAATGCTTTCATGAGATTTTTAAAGAACAACGATCAAGTTTTAGGAGGAAGACTCACAGATTACTGGTGGAGGATTGAGTTCCAGAATCGTGGAAGTCCCCACTTACATATGTTGTGCTGGATTGAAAATTCACCCAATTTTGACACTCTTGAAGGCAGATCTTTGATCAATGAGATTGTTTCATGTTCTTTAAATAATGAGGATGACGAGCTAAATGAAATAGTTAAACGGGTTCAAATACACTCTCATTCAACAACGTGCTATAAGAACAGGAATGATCATCACTGTAGATTTAATTTTCCAAGACCAGTAAGCGACCAAACAGTTTTGTTAGGACCTGACGAAACTTTGCGTAACAATGGACGATTTTGTATTTTGAGAAGAAATCCTGAAGAACAGTATGTTAATAATTACAATATGCAGATACTGAAACTCTGGAAAGCGAATATGGACATCCAGCCCTGTGGCAATGTGACAGCTGTATCTTATTATATCGCCAAATACACTTCCAAGCACGAGCCCCAGGATGTAGGTCAAGCGGTAAAAGATGCCGTTAGTAGAGTGCGAGCATGTCATGGGGATATCGGTAGGCAATTGTTTGCCGTTTCTATGGCAATTTTGAACCATCGTAGAGTATCAGCGTGTGAATGTGCATACAGGTTATGCCACCTGAAATTAAGAGATAGTTCACGAAAAGTAGTTTTCGTCAACACATGCCGACCTCATGAACGATACAGAATTCTACGATATGACAGTGATCAAGGTCAAACGTATCAAAACATATTTGACAGGTATATTCAAAGGCCAACTAATCTAGAGCACCTCAGTTTGGCAGAATTTGCCATCAATTATGAACACACAACTCGACTTGTTAGCGACGAACAAGACGGTGATGCGGAAGCTTATGAAGAACAAGAAGAAAGTGCTGAAATCGGACAAATGACCATCAGACTTTTAAATGGAAACATCATGAAGAAGCGAAGAAAGCCTGCGATTCTGAGGACTCGTTATTACACGCAAATGGGAGATAGAGAAGGCTATTTTTATAGCTATCTTGTTGCCCATGTGCCTTTTAGAGATGAAAGCGATTTGCTAGCGGGCTATGAAACGTGCGAAGAAGCTTTCATGGCACAAAGACATCGATTACGTCCATTTCAGGGAGATTCAGTTGAGCAATTTCAATACATTGAACGCGAGCTTCAGCAAGTTATTGGCCAAGTACTAGCACTAGCCGAACCTACAGCATTGAATGACGCCAATGAGCAAGAACCCAATACAGAAAACCAGGATGTAGGGGCGATTGTCGATGGATACGACCCGAGAATGGCTGATGTTGATATCGAAGTAGAAGACGTTGGAGAAGAAATACGTGTTAATATCACAGACGAAGAATTTCATGCCATGGTCAGCAGCATGAATATAGAACAAAAAAATATATTTGATCAAGTAACAAAACGAATTCGACAAGAGGTGACAAATCAACCTAATACAAATATTCCTTTGAAAATATTTGTGACAGGAGGAGCTGGCAGCGGAAAATCTTTTGTGCTGAAAACTGTGGTGCATCATATTCGTCGATGTTATGCTCCAACAACAGAGCAGTTGTTAAATGCAACTTTCGTTGAAGTAACTGCACCAACAGGAGTTGCAGCGCGTCTTGTCAACGGAAAAACCATTCATAGTGCATTTGCATTAGGCATCGAGAAAGGTAGAGCAACAGTATACAGACAGATGACAGGGCAGCGGCTGGAGGATATGAGAAGAAAATGGCGTCACATTCGTTGGCTTATAATTGATGAAATATCAATGGTTTCTTATGAAGTTTTACGATCTATTCATCTCCGTTTACAAGAATTAAAAAACTGTCAAGACATTTTTGGTGGGTTGAATATTTTAGTTTTCGGTGATATTATGCAGTTGCCGCCTGTAAAGGGCAGTTGGTGCTTCAGGCAACCAATTATATTCCAAGGTGAGCCACATTTGTGGCATTATTTCGGGCTTTGCGAGTTAAAAACCAACGTCCGACAGCAAAACGATAGCCAATTTATAGACCTTCTGAATAATCTCCGAGTGGGTGAGTTGAGTATGGAACAGTATGCAATTTTACTTGAAAGAACACGTGTGCCTTTAGCTGATGATTTTGCCGACGGCGAAGCTGTACGTATTTTTCCTACAGTGAGGCTAGTTAATGAATATAACGACAAAATGGTAGAACTTATGGCAAAATCAGTAAAAATTTATACATTAAAAGCTCTCGATTAATCCAAGGAACCTGCCACTTATGGTCAAAAACCTAATCAAGCTTCTGTTCCGCAAGATCCCAACTGTACGGGAGGATTGCTAAATTCAATAAAAATTGCAATAGGTGCTAGGGTCATGTTGCGAATGAATTTGAAGGTTTCGGATGGGTTAGTCAATGGCAGCATGGGCATTATTAAAAAAATTGAATGGAATGGGCTTCGCAGAGATCAATTGGAAGAAGGAGAACTCCCGAAAAAGATATTTATAGAATTCGACGACAAAATGATTGGAGGGAGTTTTAAAGACATAAACGGATGGGTTCCAATACAGCCACACAGTTTAACATTTCAAGGTCTTAGAGGGTATGGCAATATCGAAAGGGTAATGTTTCCCATAATTTTAAGTTGGGCTGTTACTGTCCATAAGTTGCAAGGGACTACTGTAGAAAAAGCTGTGGTTTATTTAGGCAAAAGTACTTTTGCAAAAGGCCAAGCTTACGTGGCCTTAAGTCGCGTAAAAAGCTTGCAGGGTGTTGCTATTTGTGAACTCAACCAAAGAAAGCTGTTTAATAATCCTCAAGACAGATCGGCTTTAGCAGAATTGCAAAGACTGAGAAGCAGTATTTCGTCACTTTAATTTTGTACTAAGTGATGTACTTTATTATGAAATCAAAAATATTTAGAATACTTTGCGATTTCTAACTTAAAGTTTACTAATTAAAATGTATTAAACACTATCATCGTATTTTACCATTGCAGCATTATTATACTACAGTATCCGTACATCACTGTATTCAGCACCCTACTCTATCATATCACATCGTATTCATTAATTCATTCAAGTTACAGATTCATACATTAATTCGCCACAAACGCTAAGAAGTACTACATTTTCATACCAATCAAACGAGTGAAAATTGCTTAGCTCTTTCCTACTCCATCATTAGACCCTGTTCACGATCTATCTATAACCTATTCATCGAGACCATTCCAATGAGCCCAAACACGATACCGGTGCTGTAAGTTAGTGAGGGTGTTGGGTATCCAGCGAATTCCAGGTGATGCTGCAGCATCAGCTCAAGGTTACTATGTTCTTTTCAAATCATTGAAGTAAGAGAATTCAAAATTTCCAATCGATTAGACCTGTGGAAGATGCTCACATCAATTTATCAACTAGAAAAGAGCTGATAATCTTCAAACGGCTGAACCGATTTTCTTGAATCATAGCTAAGAACACTCTCGATCAAGTCACCTTTCAAACAAAACCAAAAAAATCAAAATCGGTTCAGCGGTTTGGCAGCTACGATGGCGCAGACAGACACACAGATACACAGATACACAGATACACAGATACACACGTTAAACTTATAACACCCCTCTGTTTCCGTCGGGGGTTAAAAAGAAAGATCAAAAAGTATTATAATTATCTAAAAGTCGAACGAGACTTTACGAGTACTAAAAACTCAACAAGAATTGCACGATAAATTTTCAAATTCAAATTCAAATTCAAATTCAAAATCATTTATTTGCAAACATGGGTAAACAAAGTGCAGATGTTATACAGTACTAATTGTATATCACAATTATTTAGGTAACACCATATTTTACCTTACGGCATGCAAATTAACAAAAAAATTAAAACTAATCAAACAACAATATAAATTAAAATTAAGAATGAGATCAATTAAAGTATAAAAATAAATCCTATATTTTATCCTGCAAATATTCAGATACACTGTAATATGCTTTATTTATCAAAAAAAAAATCAGTTTTTTTTTTAAAATAACTGGCGATGATGCCTCCATTAGGTATTTAGGTAGGTGATTATATACACGGGGAGCCAAGCAAAATATACTGTTATTTAAAAGAGCTGTTTTATTATTAGGACAATAAATTTTATTAATGTGTCGTCTACTTTTATATTTTTCAAAGAGAGTAATGTTAGATCTTACAAAATTAATAATTTCATAAATGTATATGCATGGAAGTGTCAGTAGTTTGAGATCTTTAAAATATTCTTTGCAACTGTCTGTTTGTTTGAGTTTACATATTGCTCGAACACATCTCTTCTGAGCCTTAAAAGCATCATCCTTATGTACAGAATGTCCCCAGAAGATTATTCCATACCTTATTATGGATCCTACATAACCATGGTATGCAGACAGTACAGTCGATATATCCGCCATTTTGGAAAGCATGTGTAAAGCATAAGATTGCTGATTTAGTTTTAGGCATATATTCTCAATGTGTGTTTTCCAATTTAAACTGCAATCAATATTAAGACCCAAAAATTTTGTATTTTCTACGTGAGTGACATTTTTATTTGAGTATTTGATGTTAATGTCATTAAATTGTGCAACTCTATTGCGAAATATCATTATGTTAGTTTTATCTAAATTTAATTTTAAATTGTTAGCTGTAGTCCATTCTATAATTTTTTCGATGGCGTCATTGATATCTTTTTCAAGTGTCATTCTGTCTTTACCGTTAAATACAATGGTACAATCATCAGCAAAAAGAAATGTTGGTTGTTTTATAATTTTGATATATATAATAAATAACAATGGTCCCAATACACTTCCTTGTGGGACTCCTAAGTTCACATATCTGTTGTCTGATGTAAAATGAATTTCTTTATTAGTTTTTGGGCATATTCGAGTGATTTGGGTAAACTGCTTTCTATTGCTAAGATATGATTCTATAAGTTTAAGAACAAAAGTTCACATATCTGTTGTCTGATGTAAAATGAATTTCTTTATTAGTTTTTGGGCATATTCGAGTGATTTGGGTAAACTGCTTTCTATTGCTAAGATATGATTCTATAAGTTTAAGAACAAAATAAAATAAAGACTTCATGTTTTTTATTCAACGAGTATTTTATACACCCAATACGAGTATATTACTGGAATATAAACGTAGGTACTTCGACTGTTTACGTTAGAATTGAAACTTACTACGAAATTGTATTGATACCTACTTGGAAAAACCGATGATCACGGGAAAATGTTTACTTAATAAACAATAAACAGTATTCAAATTGATTTATGATGATGTTTCAGGGAATAAAGAATTTATTTTGCTCATTTTATAACGGACCTTATGTTTGTCCATTGTTTTAATAATTATCAACGATTATATCGGTAAGCTCGGTAAGTTTTCACTTACCAACCTATATACGCTCGTAGTAATGGCGCTACGCCGGCGTAGCTCCACGGCTACGGCGTAGGCCCATCGTTGGCGTGTTTTCTATAAAATATTTATACTTAACTAGCTGCGCCCCGCGGTTTCACCCGCGTAAGTTTCGATCCCGTGGGAATATCGGGATAAAAAGTATCCTGTCTTATTCCAGGTCATGGTCTACTCATGTGCCAAATTTCATCTAAATCGGTTCAGCCGTTTTAGCGTGAAAACGTAACAAACAACTTTCAAAACACTTTCGCATTTCTAATATTAGTTACGATGCTTGGTATTACCTATTTTACCTCTCTCGACATTTTTCTTATTCTAATAATATACACATAATCTATTTGTTCTTTATTAGTCATAAAGTCAAAACAAAGATCACAACGGTAGGTAGGTACATGTATGCTATAACCATTTCACAAAAAATAATACTATGTTTTCTATTCCTTAAACCTTCAGAATATCCAAATTAAGACCTATAATACAAATGAAACAAGTACGCAACTTAATATTATATACCTACATGTATGTAGATGAGGAGGTACTAGGTACTTCGATCTTCTATAGTTATCTTTGTAAAGGTACCTACAGCTATATAGTCACTATTGACCAATTTTCTCGCGGCACGCCAACGTTTTCCCGCACTGAATGTGCCATCAAGTGGTACTGTGAGTTGACAAAGTAGTTTGGTATACGAGCGACTTAGCATCGCAATGCTTATCCAAAGTGCTGGGGGACTCTCATGGAAAACACGCTGTGATTTAAGGAGAATAAATTACCTGAGGATGGAGCAGTTTATAGTTACTGGTTTATTACAAGTACACTAGGGACCTGCCCATGCTTCGCACGGGTACAATCTTCTGATGCAGCGACCTGTTAAAACATCGAAATTTCTGTGCTAAGTATATCTAACCTAAATATTAATTTATTGTACACATAAACCTTCCCGAATAAACTATTTAAATGATGGTTAAAACCGCATCTAAATTCGTCACACTGGCTTACACGAAAAGTGACGCGCTACGTAGTAAAAGAAACTACGTCCTGAAGGAAATTTCAGCAAGTGGAATTCCTCGTCCTTGAATTATACGAAAACGATACCAAACACGACCTATTTGCGAAACTTTTGCAGATATCGACGTAAGAGTGCAACGCGGTAGATGGGTTTTTCCCCCCCCTCCCCCACGTACCTGCAGGGTGGTGCCACGTGGGCTAAATCAGCTCAGATGACCACTAGGTATGACTGTGCCAAGCGGCTTCCTTTGTTGAAGATTCGCAAGGTTGACGACACTAAATACCCCACTAATGTTGAATAACCGTTGTTGTTGTATTCCATAATCGATTGTCAGACAGTTGATTATAGAAGAGAAGATCAGCCAATAATGTTCTCTAGGCACCTTCTAAATCTTTTTTTTTGTGTTTTGAAATAATCATTGACGTCCTCCGCCCTAGAATGCGCGCAGTCTTAGGTAGCTTAAGTACATTCAGCCTATAACGTTCCCACTGCTGGGACACAACCTTCACTCTGTGTGTCTCTGGTAGCGTCCAATAATTTGATTCAAGCGAAATGTTTATCTATTACTAGCCCGTATATTAATGAATGAACATAAAGTTAAAATCACTATCATTTACCGAAACTTTTCCATCAGGTTTTGTCAGTTTCCAATTTACTTGAAATAGACAATTTAGGAATTCCAAATTGCTTTTTTTAGTTGATTAACTAAAAATAACACAGTTCAGCTTTATGTCGCTTTAAGTTGTTGTTGTTATAGTTGTTGTTTGTTATTATCAGAAAATCTATTAAAAACTTACGTTAGAAACATTTTGATTTGACCAGTATAAAGTGTTTTTTTTTAGTAGGTACACATTAAGTAATACGAGTAAGATTTGGCGTCGAAGATAGACAACAAGTATCCACACCAACTAGAAAATCAAAGCATCAAAATCCGTTTCAAAATTCGAAGACATGACATGTGACATCCACCACCAATGCGCACTGGACTTGCGTGGTCGGCTTATGAGTATGGCTCAATCCCAGCAATGAGAATACCAGAAGTTTTATTAGATACTAGCTGCACCCTGCGGTTTCAACTGCTTAAAAGTCCCGATCCCGTGGGAAAATCAGGATAAAAAGTATTTTATGTCCTATTCCGGGTTATGGTCCACACTCGTTTTTTTTTTTTTAAGGGTGGGAATTCATCCAATGACTTCTTCCGCTCTGGGCGGAGCGGAAGGGCGTGTCAGACTTTTACTGACTAAAACCCAACCGTGTTCCTTCAGTTGCCTGTTGCCAAGTATCCCTTTTGGACTTTCCCGCAACCCTGGCAGGATGGTCTACCCCAAAAAGCGTAACAAACAAACAAACTCACTTTCGCATTTATAATATTAGTTAGGAAGTTAGAATTAGGATTAAGTTAAGATTTCGGTACTAATCAAAATACATATTTTATGGCCACACCAATAATAATTAAATTAAAATGATTAGTGCAAATGAAAATAGGCGACAAACGATACAAGTTGATTACAGTGTAATTGCTCCTGTAATTTCCACCGCATTGCGTTAAATGTAGTCTGAGTTATTGACCAAACGTTTATTAATTTAGAACTGACACAATATTTATGGTAATTGCCCCACGGTTGTCCATTTTGGCGAATTCAGTTCGCTCTGATAGAATACTGATCACGTAGAAAGTTTTGAACTGTACAACTACGGCAGCCGAACTGATATTTGAATGGGACTTGTTAATAAGCATGCAGAATTTCAATGGAAGAGAATTCTGTAGCCCAAGTTATCGGATTCTTTATACCAGTTAGACGTTACGTTACACAGCAGCACACATAGAAGTATTTTGCTATCAAGTATCACCAAGTTCGTCAACAATAATTTCAATACATTTCCTAAATTGAGTTGTTACTAGAAACGTACAAAATCTAGAAATAACTTCTACATAAATATGCCAATTAGCCTGAATGACGTAGGTAGAGTACAGTCGCATTAGGTACGCAGATAATATTTTATAAGGTGTGTCTTTTCATACACGAAATCTCTTAAGGTAGGATAGGAGTACAATGACCGTACTCATCAATAATAACAACTCTCACTATGGGACCAACCCTGAAATGGCGAAAAATAAATCAGCTGTTCCCTACATTATGACGAGCTATGCGAACATAAATGTAGGGAACAGCTGTTTTTTTTTATTTGTTCATAATGATGAATACAATGACCCTTAAGAGATTTCGTGTATGAAAAGATACACCTAAATATATAATAAACTTAAATTGCATAAAGTTAAGTTTTTATGTAGGTACAAAATATACAAAGCCCTTCAATAATAAGTTCAGACTTCAATTTACCCAATTTACCACAAGAACTAATAATATTAGAAATAAACGGCGGGAGTGTGAGACTCGGGGTACACTATCGGTTTTAATGTAGTCTACGTACTCGTTCTCATATAAATTGGCCTTATCGCCACCAAGTATAAGGGTGACTAATCAGCATCAAGATATATAGCGCTGTGCTATGAGGTGCTCTATTTTATTTAATACCCTCTTCGTGGAAACAATCCACAAACGTGGTGCGCTGCATTAAAATGGCAACGCTTTGCTAACCACTAGAGAGCCAATAAACGTAGATTATATTTAGTAACCTATTCCGCTTAACTATTCTCCAAGAGTCATAAAAAACCGAGATCTCAACGAGGCACCCTCAGGATGACGATTGACCAGTCGCAAACCAGAACACGACCGAGCGCTGGACGCAGCGAAACGCCAGTGTCTCCTATTGTCATCCTGAGGATGCCTCGTTGAGAGGTGAAACACGTGTCGATTTCTTACAGGATTTTTATGACTCTTGAAGAATAGTTAGAAATAGGTTACTAAATAAATATCTACGTCTATTGTATTTTATAATAGATTTTCGCAAAGTCACGCCTGAATCAATTCACTAGAGAGCCGCTAACTGTAACCGCTAGAGCACAACAGAGGGACAGTTCCCTTATTATTGAGAGCGTTTGCATTCTAATCTTGGTCTCAATCTGTCAAAAATACCGCTTTTTTACCATTGAGTGTCGCTGAGATTACGACTAGATTTTGAACATTTTTAATTACAAGAAATGACCTCCAAGAGATCTTGCTCTGCACCGCGTGTCCTTCCACTCTGTTTGCCGTCTATCTCGCTCACACAAGTAACATCTTGTCAATAATTACTGACTTGCAAAGCAGAACCTCGCGAAGCATAGCACGATGCTGATTAGCCACCCTAATGCTAACCAGAGACGTACTAAGCTGCGAAGCGATGGTTGAGTATAATATTAACCAATAGATTGTTTGATTTTCATAGCGCAGCTTGTATTAGCTCTGCTGGAAAAGGGTTTAAAGTAGACAAGTTTTTTAAATACGTGTCAAGCGCATCTCTGTAGCACATCTTACCTGCTGCAACCAATTTACTTTGATAGAAATAGTTTCACGTAACACACAGTTTCGAAGCTTAGCTTAGGTGGAAAGGCAGCCTAAGGAGAGCCATACATTTAGCGCGGGCTGACACTCGCTCATGTCTCACTCTGGTTAGCAAACCAAATGACGCGATATGAACTGCGCTTATAAATGACCCGCGCTCGGCAAGGTGAACGTGCATACTAAACTTTCTATGCAATCGATGTTGGTTTCGCTGGTAGTGTTATTAACGTTATTCCGGGTACTTTAAGTTCATTTTATCAATTTCTTATTTAAAACCAGCCATTAAAAAGCCATTTTGGACGTTATATACCCAGATTAATGAAATAAGTAGCAAATGTCTTCATCTAACTTTGCTTCCGTACACAAACAAAGGTTTGTTCAAGTTTTTGATCATCAGTACCTAAACTAGGCGTTAATAACCGCTTAGCAGTAAACAACAAATAAATACTGATCCGAATTGACAAAACACCGATAGAATTGATTCATTGAATCAATCAAGCTTTCTCAAAGTACTAGGAACCTACTAGTACAATCAGGGACATTAATTGGTAATCAAACTAACACCCAACGTCAATTTGCCGAGTTACCTATAGCCGCTCCATTTCATAAAACTTTCAAAGAATGACAATCGTGATTTGAATTTATACAGACAATTTAAGTTGTTAGTCAATTTGCTAAAAAGTTAATTTCCCTGACTTTACCTACTGATTATCGTCCTATTAATGAACATAGACGTCTACTAGATCGCGATCGTTACAATGAACAGCCACTTGGCAAACAGATCGGTGATAGCAGTATGTAATTACTAACACACAGGAGGACGATATTGCCTATTGAATTGACATAATCTCCTACGACATATTAAGGTCTATCTTTTCGTACACGAAATCTTTTAAGGGATCATTGTACTCATCATTATGAACAACTTTCAATATGGGAGCAAACTTCAAAATCGAAATCGCGAAAAGAAAATCACCTGTTCCCTACATTTATGTTCGCATACGTACCTCGTCAAAATATAGGGAACAGCTGAATATTTTCGCGATTTCAGGTTTGGTCCCATAATGAAAGTTGTTCATAAGAGAACACTATTCATCATTATGAATAGTGTTCTCTTAAGAGATTTCGTGTATGAAAAGAAACACCTTATATGAGACGAGAGTAAGAGAGTTATTCGTATTCCTACAATTTAATCGGAGACTAAATAATTTTTTAATTGAAAAATGCTAATATACCATTGACGAATTCCTTCTTGACAAAATGTTATAAACTAAATGATAAATATGTATTTAGGTATGCTTGATAATTCAAAACTTGACATATTATTGTGTTCTGAATATTTATTATAATAATTAATTGTATTTAAATATTATAAAAATTAATCATACCTATTCTAACTATTGAAATTTTTGTTAATTTTTACGTACCTAATATTGATTTTAAATTCTTATATGGTTAAATAGTGTATGCCCTAATAGGTAGTTTTTTGAGTTACCATAACCTAATTATAAGACCTACTGTATCACCAAAAATCACACTAATAAATACTTTGACTTTGACTTTGACTTTAGCAAATAATCTCTTGGGAAATTATTACATAATGTGTTACTAATTAGCGAGGTAAGTAAACAAGTGTGTGGCCCACGAAAATTCTCATTTCACGACCCAAACTTGACTTAATTTAATCAGTCCATAATGTTAAAAAGGCACGAAATATATACGGTGATCGTCATTTTGTCAATAGAAATAGCCAGCGGAGTAATTGCGTAACACACTAACAGTAGCAATGGCTTTCATTTTGACAGTTCAACAACATTCATTGTATTTACGTTGTTGCACAGACAAAGTTTTCGCACATAATATGAAGCGACGGATTAGCAATGGTGTTCCCTTGTTTCGCAGACAGATATTTCATGGAATTTCGTTTCGCAGAAAATGTTTCCTATAATATTTGGTCCTTGTATTTTTATTTCGAATATTATTGTTTTAACGACTATTTAGTTTAATTAAACATACTTCACAGAAACACAATGAATTTTATAATCACATTTTTTTATTTAACAAATTTTTCAAACAGTAGAATTATTTTTTAACGAATATTGTTTGTCCGAAAATCACTATCCATAACACGTTTAGTATAAACGTCAGTCACCATAATGTTCAAAAATTCGGAATTTAGTTTTACATAATTATCTTTACTTCTAAAACTATTCTGTCATAATATTGAGTAATAAAATAATTAATAATCTCCTAATTTTGCATGAACTAAAGTCATAATTATGTCCTAAGTATTTTATTATATAATAAAATACTTAGGACATAATTATGACTTTACGTTATTCCGAATGTTCATTTATAATAAAATTGTTAGTCCTAAAACATTTGCTAAAATTAGGTTTTAGTGACACAAACGAATCGCTGTAAATCCGACTCTACGCAGTCTTGTATGCCCTACCCCTAGAGTGTAATTTAAAATTGCGTAGGCGCGGAGGGTCGAGGCGGCCCGTGAGTTGAGGAGCAGGTGGTTATAATGCTCGCCGCCGTGGCTGAGGCTGGCCGGCAAAGCGGCCAGCAAGACGAAGCTGCGGTGGTGAGCGTTAAACCATCTGCGACGATAAGCTCGCGTGGGACCGCCGGAGCCTCGCAGCGCCGGAGCCGTGACAGAAACCATGCGTGCTGCCTGTTGCAAGCTCGCTTGTATGCTGCATGCTCGCTTGAATTCTGCATGCTTGCTTATATGCTGCATTCTTGCTACATGCATGGTGTATGCTTGTTTGCATGCTTCCTACAGGAAAAAAAATCACATGTTCACAATCAACTGTTTTTAATTTAATAATAATTATTAAATCATAATTTATAATAATCTAATAATATAACTATTAGGGCACTTCGACCAATTAGGCTAGGTTAGGTTTGAACTGTGACCAACTACGCGCGAACCGAGCGAGCGAAGAGAGCGGTGCCGCGGCAGCAGCCGGCGAGCGCTACGGCAAAATTGGTCGCAGTAACAACATTAGGTAGGGCACTCCGACAGTTATGAACCGCTTACCTAAAACTATACTACGGTATATAGTGTTACCAATTATTATATAGAAAGTGACACTCGATTTAATGTTTTTTTTGGTAATATGTTTTATATAAACTAAACAAAATGAGGATAAAGAATATTTGATTTATCATTCTATGAAATGAATAAATAAATATTAAATTTTCTTTGTAACAAAAATCGTTTTTTAAATTGATTCAAAGTAAATATTCTGATGCGTATTGATTATTCTATGATATGAAAATATAAGAAACATTTTATGTGAATCGAAATTCTATGAAAATGTTGTCTATAAAACAACGTACAACCATTAGCAATAGGTATCCGTCAAAATCATTCAGATTCGTCTTTTTCGATTCAATCGTCTTTTTTTTAATTTATAAAACGTCAGTATATCTGCTTCACTTAAGGTGAAAGCGTAAGGGAAACGCGAAATTCAAATTTTCTTACGTTTTTTTGCAATTTGCAGGTCAGTATCAGATTGTATGTTGTGCTAAATATGAGTCGCGGTCGCATCAAATATTTATTTTTTAAATTATAATCATAAAAATCATCAATACAACTCTCTAAGTTCTTATTACCTTATTGAATGAGTATTTCAAGAAATCGACATTTGAGGATTATATTTCTAACTTAAGGACTATTATTGCTGATTCTAATGATTATAATTCTGTAAAGCTATATTTTTTACAGTCGTCAATCATACTTTAATCAACATACAATCTAACACAGACCTGCTTACTGCAAAAAACTAAAAAAAAAAATGAATTGCGCGGGCTACCTTTATAAAGCTTGTTAAAAAGCTCATCCTCAAAAACATTTACAACGCGGCAACGCCCAAATTCATCATCATAATATATGTAAATTCATCACTGATGAATACATTTCCGATTAATATTTCCATTCTAAAAAAAAGTGAAATAGCTATTGAGTGAACAGCAACTACTATATCACACTACATTCATGAATAAAAGAGAATGGACTTACAAAAAAAAAATGGCATTGTCATTGTATTCCATTGCAAGCAGAAAAACAACAAAAAGCATAATAAATACATACATACCAAGTTTCTGGGTCTTATAATAGATAAAAAACTTAATTGGAAAGCACATATTAGTAGTTTATGCAAAAAAATTAGTTCATCGGCATACGCTCTGCATACATTATCCTCAATAATCTATGTTGATGCACTTCTTACAGCTTATTATGGTATCGTAGAATCCAACTTACGTTATGGAATAATATTTTGGGGTAATTCAACTGAAAAAGACACTGTATTCAAAGCACAGAAAAGATGCTTACGAGCGATGCTCAAGCTCCAAAGTACGGATAGTTGCATGCCATATTTCAAGAAACATAAACTACTGACACTGCCCTGTTTGTACATATGGGAAGTAGCTGTGTTTGTGAGGTCGAATCCGAATCGGTTTAAACGATTAAATGATGTAATTCCACGTAATAGACGCGATAATAGTTTGCTATGTCTTCACTCTTGTAAGACAACTCTAATGCGCAAAAGTGTTTACTGTATGGCTCCGGTCATTTATAATAAAATACCCAAATCTTGGAGGGAATTGCCGGTATTGTTATTCAAAAAAAGGCTTCGCAATTTTTTAGTGAACAAAGCGTACTACTCCATAAGTGACTTTCTGTCTGAAAAAGAATTTAATTAATGTGAATGCAGTATGAATGTAATGTAATTTATGTAATATAATGTAATGTAATTTATTAGTGATGGATATAATTTAATTTGGAAATTTGACATGTTATCATTAGAAATTGTATACTTATCTAATTAATTGTGAATTTGCTGTATGATTTTGATTTGAAAATTGACATGTTATTATTATAAATTGTAGACCTAATTAATTGTGAATACATAAATGACATGATTTAATTTTATTAGAAAATTGTGAATTTTTGTATGCCTATCGGCGGGACATAGACGGACTCTGTAATATCTATATTTTAACATCTTCTAACCTATGTACACAAAATAAATGAATTTGAATTTGAATTTGAATTTGAAATATCTCATAAATACCTAAAGTTTATATCGTATTTACAGACAAACTTTTGTCGATAATATTTGTATGTATTGCTTACGTGATGCGGGTAAGTTAGCAGTATCAGATATTGAACACCGCAAAATTGTTTGCTCTGAAAAAATAAGTCGTGTTCGGTCTCGGGATAGCGTTTGTACATTATTACGTATGAGAGGAACGCACTAAAGCGAGGATCGTAATTTTTATTTCACTGGCAAAAATACTCGGCGATAGTAACCCGTCACAACTAGCAGATCTCTCTTACCTCGGCTACCCAAAAAAATTAGATCAACATTTTAGTTTACCGACGCTTCACATATTACGTACATTGGCTGTGTATTTTATTCATAACGATGTAACTTTTTTTATTAAAGCTGGTCTGTAAGCTAGGGATTCGTGTGGCGGCGCAACATAATCATTGAATTAAATCAGTACCGTAAGCATGTCAGGGGCAACAAGCTATAACTCAGAAGTGGAGAGCGTCTCGCGGCCCATAACATTCAATCGTCCGCACGGGGGGAGAATTTTGATGACCTCAAGGAAAAGTTTGCGTCAGAACACTCTGTATAAATCCGGAGAGTCATGTCGGGATTTCCTAAATCGTCTTTTTTATTTATTGCATGGCTACTACAGCAGGCAGCCGTTTAGGGAGTGACGTTGTGTTACTCCTACGTGATACTTTTTCCTAGGCGGATGAAATACGTGTGTGGGTAGGTACGTCTTTATTACGCCTGTGCAACTAACCTAATATGTTATGGAAGGAAATCCGCATTTTCTTCTCCTTAAGACATTAGTGTGTCGGCGGGATTAGCTCCGTCTCGCGCGGTGAGACATGATTATTTCATACATGTGTTATTTCGTTTTAAATGGTAATTTCTCGTTTCGAAATGTCGCTGGTAATGTTTGTTTTCTTAAGGGTGGGTTGAAATTAAATTACCTAATTGCGTCTTGCTAATACAGCTTTGTTAAAATTACGTTGTTTCCAAGCACAGTAGGTAATTCTCTCTAATTTCTCTATGAGTATGACTAAATAAACGACAATTTAGAAGTTATCATTGGCTTGGAGCAGTGGTGGCCCAGTGGTAACAGCCGCGAGTTACGAGTCGTAGGTCGTAGGTTCGGACCCTGACGCGTTTTACTTTGTGTAAAATAATTATTTCATCAGCACTGCTCTCAAAACGGTTAAATACAACATTGTAAGGAAACCGGCATGTCCTAGAATCAAAAATTCGAAGACATGTTACATCTACCAACCTGCAGGGCCTGTGTGGTTGTCGGCCCACGCCCTCTCAAGACAGTAGGCCTGTGTCCCAGCAGTGGGAATATTATAGGCTATTATAGGCTGCTATGGCCTTGACTGGGCTATCTTTCTATGGTTGATTTATTGAATTTTTACAAAGCAGATTTTTGTACGTAGATAGGTCCAATAACCAACCAGTTAAATGTCACGTAAGACATTGGTACCTACTTACTTTCAAAAATCTCATATTATACATACACACAGACATTTCCCATCAGCTTTTACGATACCTACCCTCAAAGATAACTTCAACTCAAACTCAGTTACGTTAGGTACATTTTGTCCCGAAATTACACCCCATAATGTATTTTAACGACAAAACTAATTTCCGAAATCTAACCTAACTATATAAAATAAAACCATTCAAGATAAGTCTTTATTACATACAATATTCAAGTCATGTACACAATCGATCTTCTGTTAGCCATTTCGTTTATTTAACCGACTTTGGTATTTGTTGTTGTAATGGTGTAAACCTCACGTAAACAGAGGTTTACACGTAAAACTGTACAAACTTTACCGATAAAATCGTAATTTTTTTCCGTCGCTATTTGCGAACGACGGAACGAAGTGATAATTGCGAGAATTGAATGATCTGAATACGTGGGCGTGCCAACAAAAATAATAAACTAGCTCTGCCCCGCGGCTAAGTCCGTATGTATAGTTTATTTCTGTTTTAAGAAGTGTAAAGTATCTTTATCTATGTTTTTCTTCAGATACAAAGCTAACTTTCAGTTGAGTCGTGTTAAGAAGTGTAAAGTAACCTATGTTTTTCTTCAGATTCAAAGTTAACTTTCAGTGAAAATGAATCAAGCAAACGCCCTGACTGAACAACATTTGGACAAGTGGGTAAGAAAATGTATTAAGGGTAGGTAGGTACAATAGATTTATTGTGCACGGAGTAGACAATAACTCTGTTAGACATATCATGGGTTACTGTTTAGACTGCACGGTTGCCCGCGGTATGGGAAGCCATCCGTTTCTTTGGTGAGACCTTACTAAAACATTTCTATAGTGCGAATAGAAATAAGTTTCACATTTGAGTTATCTGAGGTTACCTACCTTCAAATAACTCAAATGTGAAAAATCAAGTAGAATTTTCTACTGAAAACTGGCGACTTACGACTCTCGGTGATACTTTCCACAAAAGGATCACAGAAATTATTATTAATTGGTTAATAATGCTCCATTAAGAATACAAGTTAGGTTCTTAATGATTTTAAATTATTTATTAACACCCCACTGAAAATAAAACTGAGTATAAAATCACTATTATTTGCTTGAGACTTGAGTCCAAACGTTTTCTTGTTTATAGTTTAAATGACATGCTCTTGCTTCTTGTCCATGTTACATATTGCTTATCCACCAAAATAATAGCACAAAGCTAAAGTTTGCATTTTGTGAGATAGAATTTGCTTTCATTTTCTCGTTGTCGGTGCTGCTGGAAAGCCTTATGAAAACTAGCTATCGGTAGCTAGTTTTCATAAGGCTGTACAATTCATACAATGTCACCCCTACCTATACCTATGTATCTATAGGTAGGGCTAACATATGAATTGGTTACGAAGTCTTGTACTCTTGTACAATAATCACAAGTAGTTGCAACATAATAATATCAAACTAAGATTTCATTATACATAATGTAATTTTCTCAAAGCAGCGCGTATGAAGCCTCATTTGCAAGCAAGAGTATATTTGAATAAAATTGAAATGAAAAATATAAAATACTGCCAGAAAACATTTGGCTCTCGCATCTAAAAATCAGACAAAATGAAAAAAAAACATTCTGCTACACAATTTAATGTGAAGAGCACCTGTAACGTACAACCGATACGAGTTCGAATATGCCATTCGTTATTTTAGCTCGGCAGCTCTATTGATAATAGTGGAGCTCTATTGAACTTGCTTTTCGCACATGTAGCAATAAAAAGCTTTGCATCAAAGGCCCTTAATGTAATTGCTGAGTGGGAGCTCGAATAAGCTCTTACTGGCGTTAAAATAATTCCCCTCAGTGCGGCGGATGTGACGACGGCGGCCGGCACCGGTAGCGGGCGCGCAACGGCACGTCCTTCCGGTGCCGGTCGGTGCGGCTCCCTTGAGCCCCTTAGGTGGCTTTCATGCTACATACTACGAGAAAATTATACGAACACATTTAGAGTACTGTGACGACGACGTCTTTATACCACTGCTGTGCTGGGATGGAATAAACAGATCATAGTTTTGAATATGGATGACGGCAACTGTTAGTGCGGAGGACAGTTTAGTGGTTAAAGCGACGTTGGTTATTCTGTTTATCCAGTTTTAAGTTCATTGTATAAATTCAATATTTCGAAAATAATATCACATAACATTACGGCTTTTAATCCCCGTTGTGTTAGTTAGGCAGAGGTGTGCCTATTACTTTATTACATTTCGCCAGTGAAGTTTAAGGCCCTTGTAACACGGGGCGAGCCTATTGCCCTAGACAGACCCAGACTCCTGAGAAATTCCTTATTCCTAGTTTGCATTACAATTAAATTTTTCTGCAAATAATACATCTATGTTACTAATTATTTCACATAACAAAAAAGCTTGATCAAATTGTTCCTACCAACACTGCTTTGTTTTTTCTAAGCTCTCGCCGCCCGCCGCCCGCCGCGGCGTGCTTGTGGTTTGCCCACAGACTCGCGTATAGGATTTCTTGCGAGCTACAACTTTGTGTTCAGAACTAAACTCCTGATCGGACCCAGACTGACTTAGTTTTCCGACAACTCCCGGGAACACAAAATAATATTATGGTAGGACTCGGACTGAAGTTTTCTTTCTCAATCAAAACATGATTTAGTTGTTTTTATAAATAACATTTACTAATAAAAATGGAAGTACCTAAGTACCTACTACATAAGTTCTATTTTTTTCTAGAATTTATGATTACTAAGCTACTTCTTTTTTGTTTAGTCATAATCATAATATCAGTTAGGGCGAATTTCACCGAACTTTTATACCGAGTATAAGTCTTATCCTGCGAATAAATTTTGAATTTTTGACAGTTTTTCTATACAAAAACTGTCAGACGTCAATTTTATTCCACGGATAAAAGATATCTGACTTTGATCAAAATAGCCCTTAATCTCGTATAACAAAGCAAATTATGCTTTGATATACGAATCAATCATCCGAAATACTCACTGGTTACTGAAAACAAACAGAGTTATTCTTACTGAAAAATTGCTAGCATTCTACTTATTCCTAGAATGAAGCAAAGGCTTTTATGTACCTACTCAGCTCATCACAAATGGAATATTATAAAAATAGTTTAGATCATTGCGATATTTTCATAAATAATGCTGAAAAATCAAGTATGGCGTCCTACTTACGCTCACCAAGTACGGAGGGATCAGTCGGGGAATCGATCATTGTGGTGAATAACTCGATGTGCCCGCGAATAGAATCTGCTCCATCACGATACCGCTTTTCAGAACGATGCTCTGATCCACATCAAAATGCTACGAGTAAGTAGGATCTCTTAAATGGAATAAAAATCATGTCATATTAGGATTCATCATCTGCCTAGCCTTTTCCCAACTATGTTGGGGTCGGCTTCCAGTCTAACCGGATGCAGCTGAGTACCAGTATTTTACATGGAGCGACTGCCTATCTGACCTCCACAACCCAGTAACTGGGTAATACGATACCCCTTGGTTAGACTGGTTGTCCGACTTTCGTGCTTGTGACGACTCGTAACGACTGTCAAAGATCCACAAATGACAGCCGGGACCAACGGCTTAACGTGCTTTCTGAGGCACGGAGGAGTCTCGATATGTGAAAATGGTCACCCATCCACGGAGCAACCCCGGCAAGCGTAGCTTAACCATACCATGCCATATTAGGATTATATTTTCAAAATTCTTACGACTACTACTAATAGAGAAGTATGGAAGAAGACTAGCGCCGACCGCAAACAAATTAGAATAAGTGCAAGAGACAAAAAATCTAATAAACAACTGTATATAAAAATATAAATAAAAAGGTCTAATTACGAAAAGTTAAAAGGTACTTACTAAGATCCATGCCATGTAGGTAGAATCAATAATTGTTTCAGAAAAAATGAGCAAGATAATCGCGGTCTAAAAATGTTTATCAGTTTTCAAATTAGCTTCTTTACCACACTGTGTGCAGTAAAGTCTAAAATGCTATATCTGCTTCTTATTACTTTTATTTCTTAATTTTAAAGTTGACACATTACCATAATGACATAAAATGCTATAACTCCTTCGTATTACTTTTATTTCTTAATTTTAAAGTTGACACCTGTTGACATATTACCATATGACATTTAACAAAGAAAATATGTTTGAATTTTGGTAATTATAGATCTCAGACCAACAAAATTGTTGGTCTGAGTTATAGATTGATAGAAATAAAATGGCTAGTATAACCCTACAACAAAGGGCTGAAATATTATTTCTCCACGAAGATGGCTTGAATATTAGTGCGATACCACGAGAGCTCAATATATCTCGATTCACTGTGAGATTTTGGATTCGTCGTCATGGCGAAGAAGGGCAGATAACAGATCATAGAAGCAATTCAGGACGACACGGGCGATACTAACCACCGCGCAAATAACTGATATGGTTCGACATTACGAAGAGCGCGGCTTCACACCAACTAGTCATTTTGCTGCTTTGTATCTCATTGTATGATGTGGGTCCTCGGACGATTCGACGAGCTTTGCACGGAGCAGGGCTACACTACAGACGTCATGCTATAAAAGTGGAACTCAAAGCTCACCACAAAACTGCCCGACTTAATTTTGCGTGACAATATCTTGATTTTGATTGGTCGAATGTTATATTTACCGACGAAAAAACTTTTAAATCGAGTCAAATTGGAAGATTGACTTTATGGCATTATAATCGCACTCGGTATGATGAAGCTCATATCGTGCCTCAAAATGAATCTGGTCGCATAACAGTCAACTTATGGGGGTGGATGAGCCACGATGACGTCGGAGAACTGACGTCGTTAGAAAAAAGAGAAGAGGTGATGCTGCCTACTGTGCGAGTTGTGTATCCTGCAGCAGAATTCCCACAAATTGATTACGTTCAGGATAATACACCGATACACAAGGCCCGGGCTACTATGGCGTGGTTCAACATGCACCGTGACATTCGTCTCATTCAATGGCCTGCTCGTTCAGCAGTGTTCAGCAGATATGAACCCGATTGAAAATCTGTGGGGCATAATGGTTCAACACTGGGACTGTCAGAACGAAAGAAACCCTGAAGCTCTTAGATCACATTGTGCACGGGTATGGGATGATATCAGGGGGACAGATTTATGCGCGCGGCTTGTCTCATCTATGAGAGATAGACTACGTGCCGTCATAGCTGCTGATGGAGGCTATACTAGTTATTAAAACTATAAATTATTGATAATTTCCATAAAAAAATAAAAATGTTTATTATAAAATTGTCTATTTTTGCATTTTTAGTAACAAGTTCAACCTCCCTTGGTTAAGAAAGATTTGTTTTAGAAAAAATATTAAATGATAAATGATTTATTTCTGTAAGTAGGTTTGTACAAACACTTTTAAACGTCAATCAATGAGGTCGGCGTTTAATATCTGACTACTCTGAGAAAAAAGGCCGAAACAAACTCAGTATTTTGCTCTATACCTAATCAAAATCACTATATTGTCATCGACCTTGTGACATAGATGTGTGCATGCAATTATACACCTTAAGGTGGTAAACATTCTCAGACCGCGACCGTACGGTCAACCGTACCGTAGTCAACAAGGGACCCTTATAGTTTCGCCATGTCTGTCTGTCTGTCTGTCTGTCCGTGGCTTAGCTCAGAAAGCTGTAATTTGTTATGGATATACATATAATCCCATGTTGCGGGGTATTGTTGGAAAGATCGTTTCAAAATAATGGGAGTTTGAAAGTGCTAATTTTTGCTGGAGTCAAGTATCCCCCCCCCCGCCAGCTAAATAAATGGTTGGTTTTGTATATGTGAAAAAATCACGGTAGTGGCATATACATATAACGAAATTAAAATGAAAACTATCACAGCTAAGTGGGCTCCACAACTTGCCGAGTAATAATCGACCAACTTAAATTTGCAGCTGCAAAAACATGTTCTTCAACTAACTAGGTATAACAAAGTTTTTCAACTACAATTTTAAGTTTGTTGGATAAATTCATACTAACTACGGAACCCTTCATTGTGCGTGGTTCGACATGCACTTGGCCGGTTTTTATTTAATTATTAATTATTACAAACAAAAAATAACAAAAAATCTAAATATAAAATTGAAGGAGTACATATAACTCTTCGGTTACCAAAAATGGTGAAAAGTAATGTATCGAATAATTTTATATCAATTTAGATGATATTTCAAAACAACAGTGTTAATAGATTTGTTGGTGACTAAAAATGAATGTACAGTGAGTGACTAATACTATATTGGAATCGGAAAAGAGTATGCAGAATTATATTGATATTATGTATAACCTTTTTCCGATTCCAACAAATAATATAGTCACACTTACTTTGAACTGAATCTTATATTATGTAGAGCCAATCGGCTAAACTATTCAGCAAATTGTTTCCTTAGAATACGTTTGTAAATCAGTGTAGCGCGCGCAATATGACGATACCAAAGTCAAACGAGTTCTCTCTTTGATGTTCTACCTGTATCGACTTGTAATATTGCAAGTGACATGACGAACGGACCCAATATTAAGATGTCTTCAAAACACAAAATAGTACAGCTATAAATACTTATAGGTGTACACTCCTGCAACCCACTTCTGTTTCGTACGGTTTTTACGACTTGACAAAACATCGAGATTTCTTAATTATATGTAACTTTAATATTAAGTACATACTATACACATAAACCTTCCGGAATAAATTCTCTAAACGATGGTGAAAACCTCAACAAAATCTGTAGCGTGTATTAAAAGAACAACGCGGACGTACAGACAAACACGAAAAGCGACTTAATTTATAATATGTATAGATAAAAATACCAAAAGTTACCCCACAATTTCCATTAAAGGTAGCTTCAGTAATTACCTCGGATTTAACAATATTCTAATGTTGTCGTTCCCACCTCATGTAAATAACAGTTAGAGTAAATGTAAATAGGCACGTTGGGAAGCAAGTACACATCTAATGAAAGAGAATATGGAACCCATTCATTACGCGAAATTAACTAAATTTAGCTACTCTGTACAAACGATCGTAAAATATAGGTACATATAAATTAAGTAGGGAGAAAATATCGAAGCGTTTTTCAATTTCGTGGGAGCGCGAAATATTCCTCTAAAAGATTTCCTTTGATAGGAATCAGTTATCATCATCACAGTATTTATCAAAGATAATATCCGCGAAATTTCCAGACTGCGAAAATAAGTGCGATATCTGATCGAAGTTAAAAGAGCGAATACGAATGTTCGATCTTCGAAATCTCGTAATGGACGAAAACGACATCGTGAGTACAAACCGCCGTTTGTCACATCACTAATGGTGCGGAAAATCGCGAAAGTCCCGCTTTCTAACAACGCCGAAGTAAAATCGATAGATTGAAACCGAATAACGCATAATATATTAGGCACACTTGAGTTTTCAGGGACCCTGCCCATCTCCTTACATTAGGTGTTATTTACTTTAGTACATTTATCTAAATACTAGATGGGAGGATCGAGACCGTAATGGAACAGAATAGAGTACGGCCCAACTGTGACCTTATGTAGGTAAGAGGTTGCCATGATAATGATGATACCTTCACGCATTATCCCACAAAAGGATAGGGATGATGATTATAGGTTATATCTAAAATAGATCAATGGTTTCTAGGGTAGGAGCGGCGCCGTATAAATCCTCGGGGCTTAGCTAAGTAAAGTAAACCCTAAGCTCTAAAATTCGGAGGAACTTGCAGAAGTTTAATTTTTTATCCACTTTTCGTGGTTAGAATTATGTCAAATTGCTATTACTGAGGGCATGGGCATGGGCATGAGGGTTTACATTTTACTGAATAGTAACTCAGCTTTAAGTAGAATAGAGCTTCGACAATTATATTACTCTTTTCGGTGATACGGCTCCTTACGTTACCTGACATAAGAGACAAGCGCCGCCTACGAATGACGGACAGTAGCTCGCTCATTTTGCCAAACGTCTATATACGAGTACATTGTTAAACTGACGCACTCTAATCACAAGTAGAGTACGTAAGTACCAGCATTCAACACGATTATATGGAATGTTACAAACCAGATCGGAGCTATAACTGTTAACGTTCAATCCGAACCCAAAGGCTTTATAACGTGTTATCTCTGTTGGTTTTACGGCCTGCACTAGTTGAGAGTGGGATTAATTTATTGAACTGTACTCTTTATACATTCGTTGATTAGCTGATTTGATTGAGTTTTACATTATGTGATTGGAACTGTGGGGTCTAAACCCCTTGAATTTATAACTGTGTTTTATTATTAACCCTCGACGTAAAAGAGGGTTTTTATAAGTTTGATTGTAACACGGCATTGACTTCGGTGTTCGTTGTGTAAAACAATTGAAAAGACAGAACAGATCGCTCACTGCTGCACTATCTATATCTATACATATTATAAATAAAAGTCGCTTTTCGTGTTTGTCTGTATGTCCGCGTTGTTCTTCTAAACCACGCAACAGATTTTGATGAGATTTTTACAATCGTTCAGAGAATTTATTCCGGAAGGTTTATGTGTATAATATTATTTATGTGTATAATTATGCGTATAATATATAATATTATTAAAGTTATACTATATAACTAAGAAATCTCGTTGTGTTGTCAATAAAAACCGTGCGACACAGAAGCGGTCGCTAGTGAGTAATACAATAATGTCTCTCACAATATCCAGAAGATAATAAACCGTGTTTGTTTAAATAATACACCAAATACACTTGCAATGAAACCACTGGTCTATTGGAAAAGATTTGTTTACGAAAACCGAAAAACAAAATTTTGCTGTACATCTACATACGCAATTAAACAATGTTTTAATAAGCTCTCGAAAAACATGAAGTAAAAATCGTGGAAAAATTCTAGAGTTCTGTACACAAAACAGCATGTACCCTTGACGGGTGCGCGTTTGTACCACAAAAGCGTACGGTACGCTAAGATTATACGCCTGATTAAATATTTTCGCTCCAATGCAAATAAAGGTTGTGTTGAGGAAAATTTTCCCGCGAACATTTCGATTCTGCTTTATACACTGTACTTACTTGCGCGTTTGAATTGTGTACCTTGTATACATACCTATATTTGTGTAATATAGTCTATTATTCAAATGTGCGGTGGGACTGTATCAAAGCTGGCGTTACATTCAGTTTTATTTCATGGAGTTTACGCGTTGGTTTACGGAATACTTTACTTGGTTATGGCTGTTGTCTTTTATATCTCTACCTGAGTTTCATACTTTTAAATAGTTACAGTATAATTAAATTCTGTAGATAGATACGTAGATAAGTAGGTACCTACGTCTGTATCTACAAAATTTTACTGATATTAGAAATATTTTGCCATAATATACATATTCCTATAATAAGGCAAGATATTTTTTTTCAGAAATATTGTACAGAACACAGCCCGTCGGAACTCTTTTTTACTTGCTTGTACCGAAAGTCGGTTAGTCTTAAATCTACATGAATTATAAATGGGTCACGTTTCGCACGGGTAACCAGTACGTAGTCCCAATTTAAATAAAAAGCGGTCAAGAGCGAGACATAATCACGAATACTAAGCACACACTTTTTTGGGGTTCCGATAACACGGCAGAATTTAGCAAAAACTTAACGCTGGTTCTAACTTTATGATGAGGAATTTATTCAGTTGCATGATATATTGTCACAAAACCTTAGGGACATTATGTTTAACTGTGCGTAACGAACAGACGGACATCACTGAGTTGCATAAAGGTTTCATTGTTCAGTATTTTTTGTCATAGGACCCTAATTATTTATCAAAGCGACATGAGTAAGAGCTGACCCAAATACGTACGTGACATCTCCCTTTAAAGGGAGGTGAGACTTATTAATGTCACATTATTTAGCACAAAAAACCCCGATGCAAAAAGTGGACCTTTCCGCCTGTCCGTATGAAAGCATTAAAACCGGACCAAGAATGTTTCGTTGTTCCTGGGTTTGTGAAATCTCAGGTGCGTTCGTGTTACAACGGTATCCTAAATGTCAAGTCATATTCATGTGGCGGATTTGTTATTTTTTGCGTCACACTAGGTAGGTAGGTATGTAGGTGCCTCGGAAAGTACGTTAAGCCGTTGGTCCCGGCTGTAATTCGAGGATATCGGCGGCCTGTAGCGCATTGTGAGTGCACCGTGCACGCATTGATTGATCTAATCGCTAACGGGTTTGCTGAGACGGTTCTTGTTGTATTTACTTATATTATTTATTTTTTATTCCTTTTTTTTACTAGCTTATTTATTAATAGGTACCTAATGGTTAAAATATTTATTGGGTATGTTGAAACTGTTTGTACTTCCCGTCACTTGTCACTAAAGGTTCATTAGAAAACCAGCGTCAGACAGTACCTGTCTGGCATTAATGCTGAAATGAACCTTTTTGGCGCAGCCGTGAGGCGCACACTATTGTTTTCAATTTTTTTAATTTTTTTTATTTTGTTATTTGTATTTTGTGTTTCACGAACTGTGTCCAAATAAACGTTATTCTTTCTTTTTTTCTTTCTTATATTTGACAGTCGTTACGGGTCGTCAGAAGCCCGAAAGTCTGACAACCAGTCTTACCAAGGGGTATCGTATTACCCAGTTACTGGGTTGTGGAGGTCCGATAGGCAGTCGCTCCATGTAAAATACTGGTATTCAGCTGCATCCGGTTAGACTGGAAGCCAACCCCAATATAGTTGGGAAAAGGCTAGGCAGATGATGACTAAGTAGGTAGGTATATTCCCTATATTGTAACTTCTTAGAAACCATTTATTTCAACAAAGGTAACTCGGGAGACACTAAAACATTAAAATAACTTCTCCCACGTCGAAGTCTACCTCACATTTATAGGTCATTAATTTACTGAAATCAAAGGCGGCGTCGGAGCGGAACGCTATTATTAGATGGATATTTCTATTGTCAAACTCTCGATAGGGTTACTTGTCGATAAGTTACCTTATCGTAGAGAAAGCATTTCGTAACACAGATTAAACCGGAATATACAGGTCTGACGTCACTGCTGTGCCCAGGAAATTGCTCACTCAACCGTTAGGGCTGTCGTAATTAACTAAAAAGTGTTTAACATTACAATGTGAGGGCGTACGGCTACTTTACGAGATGAAACATGTTTACCTTTTCGGAACAATTCCCAATTTATGCGCGACATGCACACTAATTTCGGTTCGCTATAATATTAAACTTACATGTTACGGTAACTTGATTAATGAATATTTGATGAATCGTTAACAGTAAAGTTATTGGGGAACTAGTCATTAATAAATGTAAATTTAGGTCACTTTGTCCGTGAGTGTCGTTTAAAGGTTGAAATTCTACGAATCGTACCGAGACTAAAAGCCATGGACGTTGGTACCATTGATTATAACTGATGTAATGAATCCTGAAATACCAGCCTTATTTTCTGCAACATTATTTGCCATAGCATTTACAATCACTAATATAAAAATAGAATTATATCCAAAAAATTCAATCTAGGATGTGTATGTGTGATGTTTATGATTGTGATGATATTCTTTTGTTACATGGAATAGTTTGAACCCTGTGTAGATCCATGAAATTGCGCTTTATTCAACTTTTTATATTTCCCGGTGTTTCAAGCAGTTTCACGGGCGCTCATAGTCGGAAGCGAAATTCGTTTGATACATCAACCGAGGCTTACCGAAAGTGACTTATAATTGCCGGTATGAGCGAACTATGGGGCATATGATATATTAATTTAATTCTTACTGTTTAAATCTGTATTTTCATGTATTACGAAAATGTAAAAAATATCCTCGACTGAACTCTGAAACTGACTGATTTTCAAAGAAAATGCCTGTTTCAAGCAAAATTAACGTAAGTATTAAAATAAATCTTTTTTGAAGATATATTTTTATACTTACATTATTTTTGCTTCAAACTTGGTTAAGTCTGTTTATTTTCGTCAAAATAGTTTTATCTCTTTATGATGAAAATCCACTCTTGTAACAAAAAGTCACAATATGTCTGAGTCATGTCCTAAACCCGAGTATAATGGCAAGTCTTTCGTCCAAGACTATTATAAAGAGTTATCGTATTGTCCATCTCACAATGTTAGCCGATGATATACGTCGATGAGAAATATCTCCACTCAGCCGAAATGAGGGTCACACGAATAGACAGGATTAGGAATGAAAAGGTACGTAATATATAATATAAGAAAAGTTTTGAAATTGTGCTTCTGACTATTGGGTGTATTTCAGGCCTAAGGGCTCAGGCTAAGGGCATAACCTGAAGAAATGGTGGTTGAAGTTGAAAGTTAATTTTGACCTGAATATTATATGTTCGAAATGTGTATTCTCGGTTTTGTAGAACGTTTTGTTTATCGAGTAGGTACGAACTGTCAGAATTCGTATTATGATTTTTGTTTCAGTAAAAAGCTATTTTGCATGTTTAATACCCGAATTCTACTAACACATGCAAATTGTAATTGTGTTCGATTTAAGTGCAATGTGTTGCCAAACCATTAATGTATTTTGCTAATTAGTGCAATTATTTATTATACTTAAGCTAAGTATCGTAATGGCTCAGTTTTCGGTCAGGAACAAATAAGACGATCAAGAAAATAGGAAATCCAATAAATCGACATCGATAAAAAATGCCGACAAGACGGAAAGTTGTAGTCGAAGAAAAATATTATATTTACCAGCAAATCCGCTTTTGCTCTTAAAATGCCGGATAGACATCAGTATTATGCGGAATGCAAATAAAGAAAAAATATTTCCCCGAATTTTCTTGACATGCTGATTTACTCTATAACTCTGGCGTTTAAAAAGGTTATTACAATGCGTTTGTTTTGAACCCTGCGGCGTCGAGCATCGTCTCCCTTCTTAAATATTGCTCCATAAATCAGAGTCTCTCCATGTCGGATCGCTGTCGCCTGTCGATTATCGCGCGGGAAGCGATTTCGCTCCACGCCGTTCGCAAATTGCGAAAGATAGCGATCGAGAGAAAATTGAACGACTGCACTGATATCGGGAAAATATTGTTACGTTGCTGTAAAATTGTATATCTACTCGCGACGGAAGTATTAAATTATTGTTAAGAGCAAGTTAGAAAATGTTGGATTTTTGTGTATTTTACTCAATCAAATATTTTTATTTCTGCAACTCCTCAATACGTGGACACAGGCTCTTGAAAAGTATGGCGTGAGGGTTAGTAGGAGCAAGATGATGATTTCCATCCGTCACCTCACATTTACAGGTCTACCTACTAATTTAGTATGTAGGTAGTGCCACGAGGCGAGAAGTATAAACCACTCAATCGCGCTCAAAGCTTCCAACTCCGGTAGGTAACTTTTCCTAAAAATCATTAAGGAGTTGAAAGCTTGAACAAATATTATAGAATGGCATTAAGTTTCGATAAACCACTGAAATAACTTATAAGGTGCTATTTCTATTCTTCAACTCAATTAATTAATTTAACGATTGCTGTATTAAGAAACATAAAGTAGGCTATATCCTTAAATACATGTGTCGCTTTTAGCTTACACCTTAGAAATGCCAGAAATCGACGCGTTTAGAATACATCCCCAAGGTAATCGGATAGCGGCTTTCCGCGGAAATTTTGCTCTCTATTTATAAATGGATGTCGAGTTTGTGACTCTTCTGATGGGTGACGCGATTTGAATTGCCTGCGCTACAGAAATAGTACCCCTAAATCTTACCACCCTCATATTTCGGTACCTTGTCTGGTCACGAATTCTGGAAATTCGAAAATCTGAATAAAATAAACATAGTAAATGTTTTTGTATTGTCCTACGTGCGCAATATTTATGTCTTAGTAATTTTTGATGTGGAGCTTTTGATCATATAGGTAATTTACACCCGTTGTCCTACTTACATATTTTGAGTCCCGCTAATACATATCTTTAATCGTTGTTACCACTAACCCGTCTTACCTACACTATTTATATGTTACTTTTTGAAAAGAAGATGTCGTGGGAAAATCAGGCAACACACAGTTAGAAAATATAAAGGAACATCAACGTATAGGTAGTTACGTAGATTGCTAAGCAACTTTGTTGAAAGCTTATTATAGAGTCGGGTTTGACAAATTCACTTAGATTTTGTTCATGACGCTCGCTTCCGGCAAGTTCGCAACTCGGTTAGTCACACAGTTGAGTTTCGTAAGTGACGTAAAGCAGATTGTAAACATGTCGGAAATAGGTTTTACCGAGAGAGGCACGGTAATCTAATTGGGATCGACCTGCGGAACAAAGTCACTAACTACAACGAACAACAATGGAGGTAATCAAAGAAAAAGCAATCATCCAGTATACACAATGCTGCCTCAGGGATAATTTATCAAAATATTTTAGGTTAGCTTATGTTAAGTTACCTACTTTTTGTAATACTAATGAAATTGGGAAAAACGACAAGCAAATTAATTTAACATGTAGAAAATATTTGTAGATTTTAATTCTAAGGGCTATCTCCTGTCACTCCGACACGTGTAGATGTCCGTACAAAGACTATCAAGGTTCAGAATCAACCCTTCCAAAGGAAAAGGAGTGTGAAGACAAGTAAGCGTGTCAAGAACAAACTAAGGGACTGCATAAGGAATGTATAGGGTGACCTAGTTGTGGTGAGAGAGCCCATGGGAGGGCAAAGGGGCACTCGACGATGTGGCGGCTGCTGTGAGAGCTAACAGTCGTGCTATCGACGATGCATTTGAACGGAAACCGACCCGAGCCTATGGCAAAATTTCACAAAGGTGCATGACTGAACAGTGAACATACTACACGGAACACTGCACGATTTCGATACAGCGGATGTTTCTGACTTGATACCATGACGTTTTCCTCAAGAACTAAATCCCACACGGAGTGTATTGATAACGTGATGCGAAAGTCAATAACTTAGAAATTCCATTACAGATGACCACTCGGTTTCCATTTCCGGGATAGTTTTATTTTTGTGGAAACATAAAGCGACGCCCTCGATCGAATGCGGGAATTGATTCGTAGGTTCAGTGATGCTACTTATAATATTTTCCTCAGCGGTTAACTATGCTAAATACAATGGTATGCCTAACTAGCAGCCATACTGGCACAAAATCACGCTCGTTGCCTCCCCATTCAAACGGGTCCGGTTAAAGCGATCCTGATTGGGTATTATAACTACTACATCGCAAATTATAACAAAGGAGCGTCACAACCAAATGTAGTTCATAAAATTACTCCCTTTTTAATCAGTTATACGATTTTGTTATGAAAACGATTCCCGGCTTTCGGACACCAAAAATAAAAGTCTTTTTTTACTTTTGTGGTACGTATTTTCCGCTTATGTCACTGACATTGCATTTCATTTCCGAATGTTGCTACTACGTTAAAAATATAGGTACCTACCTGTCAACGAACATTAAAATGAAGAAGACAATTGTACCAATTTGCCATTTAATCATTTAATATTAGGATAAAATATATTTTTATGTGTGTCAAAAAACATATTTAGGTCACGCGTTACATCGTAATAATTTTTTTTTTTTTGGAATTCATTTGTATTTAATGAAAAGCGGGCCTATTCAAAAAAGTAAAATGTCATTTGAACTGTGACGTATTGCAATAATTATTCTGTGGCGCCGTCATGGATGACGTTACTTTCAATATTGGTTTCATCTGAACTATTTGAATAATAATTTATAATACTTATTAACAAAGACGGGGGTTCAGGTGCTTTTTATAACGTAATCTTTGTGATAATCCTTAGCGATGCCCCCATCTAGAGTAAGACATCGGCCAGCAAGTCAGCGTAGCAGATGTATCCTAAACTGTTCACTAGTATTGTTAGAACAATTTAGAATATATTACATAGAAAATATATCTGTGGATATGATCGTGTTTTAACATCATAGATTGTACCGACGCGACGCCTGTAAGTATTACCTCACCTAGCAGAAGCATGTATATTATAGTTAGCTTCTAAAGTAACTACGCACTTCCGGGACTATTCATTCAATTTAAGGATTAAAGAACAGTTTTTATGCTTTCAGATCAATCCTGGTAGTTCCTATTCATAATGTTACAAATGTTTCGCATTGATACAAGAAAAACTCCCTGAGATTCCGAACTGATACCTGAACTAACACTTGCTCACAATGTGGAGTGATGTGTGCTTTGGATGTGGACAGTCCATGCTACGTGTTGCAACAGTTGCAAGGCGTTCCCGAGTGCCACCCAATTGTCCTACCTATTGTTTTATTTGTACATTTCTTTTATCTGTCCTGGTAGCGGTCGAGGTCATATACGTTATGTAAATATGAATATATCTTAACTGCGTTTTTCATTTTTGATATAAGTCCCTTATTAGGTTCTAACAACATTATCACCTTATTATTATTTACTAACATGTGAAGTTCGAGAAGTGGGTGTACTATATAGTAAATACAACTCTGCCTAACTGTTCTGGGAAAGCAGGCCTGCTGTTATGTTAAGATTTCAAGATATTAGGAATCAGTAAACGCAGTACTAAATTGATTACTTATTCAGACTACCAGCTGCACAAACTATGAGTACCTACCTACATGATTATTGATATCCATTATCATTATATATAAAAACTGACACAAAGAATTATTATTAACTATCAGTGATGTATTGTATAATCATCCATCAGGAAACAAGCGTCAAATCAAGAATAAAAAGCAACCGATATTAGGTACCGCCTCATTTGTCACCAACTTCACCATTTCGAGTCAGTCACTTTCTCGAACTTAACCTCAAAATATGAAGTAGGTAAATGGTAAATAAATACGAATTGCGGGAACCCATGTAAAAAATAGTTAGCAATATAGGAAGAGCATTGAATTCTCCTCCAAATACACTAGGTTTGGTTGTGACAGCGGACTTTTTGGCTTGGTATAGGGTGCCCTACATTACGAGGCATTCTCCTTTCAACTGAATGCATACATTTTAAATGTAAACTAAACCGTGTGGACTGGTCAAGCTAGGCTGTTGATTATTAGTCATTTGTAGTGTTTTGGTAAGCGATATACTTAATTTATTTGTATTTAATACCTAATGCATAAATCAAGAATCGGCAAACAGTACGTAATCAACACGTAACGTATCCGAGATGCATAATATTAACCATTGTTGAAAATCGATTTGCCGGGTATTTTGACGCGGTATAAAATAGAAATAGAATTTGATTATTTGTTTTCAAGATTTAATAAGTAACGATCATATACGATACCTCTCCTGAAAACTGAATTTCAGCTCATATGAAATGTTTTTCATATGAGCTGAGGAGAGGTAACCTAGCTTACGTTTACGTTACAATAATTAGGTGTCGCTCTGTCTTTAATCGCGAGATTATATTAATAATAATAAATAAATAAATAACTACTCCAAAACATACACATTTCTCAAGTGTGCATTATTAATTACATGGTGTAGATACAATGAATTGTTGGGTGAAACACTGCTCTCTTAGCTAGATCACTGAATAATCTGCGTTTAGGAGAGACGAAGCGTCCAGCCCATACAATAAAATGAGCGTGAAGGCGGAATCCGAAGCTTTTCACAAAAATACATAATTCGCTGGTCTCACTTTATACCAATTTACCACAGCCCTGTTTCTGACGATAAAAAATTATAGTTTTCAAAGGTGCTTACGACATTAAGCCTCCTACGGACTGGCGCGACGCGACACCGATATTCGTTAAACCGCGAAGTTTTCTTATAAATTGTTTTCTTATAGTCGCGTCGCGGCAGTCTGCACGAGGCTTTTACTTTACGGGAAGTCAATCTGGATAAGTGAATTTGTGTCAGTCCCTTTTTCTGCTCTCATAGAAAATGCCTTTATTATTAAATATTACTAAAACAAAATCTATTCCGTACCTTTGTTTTATCACACCACAATGCAATACAAGAAATAAAGCCAACAAGTAGATATTGCTTTGTGCCACACGGAGATTAGAATTTCATTACTCGAGATTAGATTCCATTTCATTCTGCGGCTCTCGCGGCCTCTATTCCATGTCGTGTGTGTTTAGAACAGGGAAATTTAATAATAGACAGGGCGTTCAATCTTTTAGTTTATTTAGTACTGTTTGTCTATATTAACTTTAGCAGATAGTTCCTTGGTGTAGCTTCATTCAACAAAGAGAGACTCAAATAATAAATGTCATCAACTAAATGATGCAGAACGATCGATTCGAGGAATATAACGTGAGTTTGACTATAGATTATTTACGACCTAGTCCATGTAATGCTGTTGATACCGTTTCATCAATTAAAATTATCGCAGCAGTCATGAAGCTCGAAGGTTTAGGAGGGCTTCAGATGCAGAGCTTGTGAGCATGACAAGGAAATCTAACATCTAAAGAGAGCTTATTCCCGAGAGCATTTATCAGATATAAGTTCATTATCAAGATACCTGACGTTATAATAAGTAGAATGTGTTTTTTGCTATTACAAACATGTCTGTAATTATGAACCTTTTTAGGGTTCCGTAGTTTCTTTCTTTTCTTTCACTTTTCCGGAAAGAAAGCTCAATTCGGCATTAGGTATGTACCGCTTGCACTAACTCTGCCACTGCTAAACAAACCAAAATGATGGAAAGCGAATTGATATACAGAAGAAAATTATATAAAGTTTTTTGAAGTGAAAACTTCTTTAGGCGCAACCGTGGGCGCAGAACGATAGCCTCTAGGGCGGAGAATTTTCTCCGCATTTCGGCCATCTCTTCGCGCACCAGGGTCAGAACCCTGTCGTCGGCAGCTGCCGCAGTCACGGGCCGTCCTTGCCCCTGCTGCTCCCCCCCCCTGCGGCACCCCCCGTGGGCCGGCTCCTCTGAGCCCTGCCAAGTCCGCTCGGAGCTCCGCGTTCTCCTTCCGGAGAAGATCCATAGCGGCTGTCAGGCGTGCGACCTCCGCCCGCATCTCTGACACTCCGTCCGACGGAGGGCCACCGTGGGAGGCCTCCGCTGCCGCCATTATGGAGGCCGTGGCCTCTGCAATGGCCTAGTCTTTAGAGAACTTATTTATTTATTTATACTATATAACTTAGTTCTCTTCAAGGCCACATTATTAATTGCAGAGGCCACGATCTCTGCGAACCCAGCCGCGCCCCTCGACTTCGAGCCATTAGCAGCGCCCGGCTCACCACCTGTCACCTCAGAGGGGGCCGCACTGGGACTCGCGGCTCGCCGTGCCAGATCGGCCGTGCTGACCGGGCTCGGGTCACCAGCCCCCTTGGTGATGAGCCCCCTACCTGCACCCTTCTCTCGGGCTCCACCCCGCCGGCCGGAGTGTATTTCCCTCCGGCTCGTGGTCCCCTCGTCCGAGGATGACCCCGTCTTGGGGCGCTTCCGGAAGAATTTTCTCCCGGAAGGCCCCACCACCATGACTTCGCGCTCTACGCTCGTACACGAGCTAGAGCTCGATGCCGCGTCGGACTCCGACCGCGCATCCCTTCCTTCCTCTCTCTTTCTCTCTCCCTGTCTCTCTTCGTTTGTGTTTGTAATATTATCCATATTTGTTCCCACGAGTAAAAAGCAATCTGTACTTGCTCAAAAAATAATGGTTCGCACTAGCGACTGATTACATAGCTACCCATCAGCCAAGCTATCAACCTCCCTCACGGTGCGCCGCCGCTTGGAGGTTTGGGGTAATTTTTTATAGAGGATTTCTTCCTCGCGTCCCGGGCGGTTAACCTTGACACTCTTCGAGGCTACGAGACCAACGGTGGCAGAAGGAAGTACTTCCTCCTGCCTGCCCGACGGCAGGGTTAGTGCACGCCGAGCCCGCTCTAGACGCTGCTAAACGTGTGCTCCTCCGAGTACACATTAGAGCGTCCCACCGACAGGATATTGGCATACGGGCAATGCCTCCCCATTAGCTACTGTGTGTCTAAGACACAGCACCCAATGGGGAAACATTGCCCGCACCCCAGGGTGCACCGTCCAAGAGACTGGCCTTCCCCCCGGACATATCCGAAAGGGAACTCCAGGCCACGGGCACACGGGGAGGTTTCCTGTCCACGCACCCCAAGTGTTTCCCCCGGCCAGCTAAATGGTTTGTTTTGGATATGTGAAAAAAATCACGGCAGTAGTAAGTATATATAACGAAATTAAAAGGAAAACTATCACAGCTAAGTAGGCTCAACAAGTTATCGAGTAATTTATTTATTTATTAATATTTATTAAGGCACCAAGTCCCAATATACAAATTATTATTATTACTACAAATTATTACAAACTAATTCAAATTAAAATAAATACATTGCATTACAATTCCTTCATTAATTAAAACATTCGTATAAAATCATACAATAAAAAAAGGTCATTCATACATTCTGGTTAAATTAAAATTCAAAACACATTATAATTACATTAAAACTGAACTTTATTCATCTTCTGTTAGCACTCGGATGGACTTCAAGCCAATACCTGGATCTGACTGCTCCAATCCTCACTAACGACCCTCAACAGTTGATTCGTCGATTTTCGACTAACTTACATTTGCAGTTGCAAAAACATATTCTCCCATACATTCCGTATGGGAGAACAAGTTTTTCAACTACAATGTTAAGTTTGTTCTTGGGATAAATTCATCCCAACTACTTCCGTAGTTGGGATAAATTCATCCCAACTACGGAACCCTTCATTGTGCGTGGTTCGACACGCACTTGGCTGGTTTTATTCTTATTTCTGCCATAGCAGCCTGATTTGTTTCCATAATGCAATTAGGGGATTTAAAATGTTCCTGGCAAAATTAACGAATACATATATTTCATCATAATACAATGAAGACGCAGATGTTTCCGACACGAATTTATGTCCTCACACGAGCAAAATGAATTCTGATTCGTTAACTTCTTTCATACTAGATCAAGCTGAATGTCGAAGTTACCATTAATTTTCAAGTTCGTTGGAATTTCGTGTCAACTTGCTGGATAAAAGTTACAGAATAGGGGTCCCGGCTATCGATTTTGCATGGTGGCTTTCAGGTCTTAGGCAAGGGATAAGACGGGATTTTGTGAAACTCCTCAGGGATCGAAGTAATCAGGAGTAAGTTTTCAAGACTCGCGATTGTATTTTTTTACCAGTTCAGCCTCAAGGAGCCTCTTAAAATAAAACCAACACCGTTGAGTTTTTTTATTGCGGCCATAAAATATTTTGTAAAATGCCTAATGAAACTCGTGTCGTAAAAATCACGAAAGCCGGGTTAAATTAAAATTCAAGAGAATAACATTTAGTTTTTAATTAGGTTAAGTACTTAAGTAATAAGTGAAGAGTTTTATTTTCATCCTTCCTTGATAAATCCGGAGGGGGGATAGCACATAATTAAACACTACTTTAGGAGCAATTAACTTAATGATTACAAAAAATACGAAGTATTTTTTATTGTTCACGTCTGTGAATGCAATCCGAGAGTTTTAATTGCGTAACAAGCTCTTTTTGGGTGTTGTTAAACGGTTGTTTAAAGCTATATTAAGTTTTGGTGCAACCAGCTCTGAGAGTTTAAAGGATTTAATCCAGCGCATTGTTGTAGGCAAGTTAAGAAAGAAAATTAAGTTTTGGTACCGTACAACGGAATAGGGATCACAATTAATCTTTACGCTTTTATCTGGGAAGCACGTTTTATATACGAGGGTTGTAAAGCTAAAATTTGTAAACAGCAAATACGTGATAGTAGATACCTATGCGTAGAATTTCGCAACTATACCTACCTACTAAACGTTATACATAATACTGGTATGTTTATGTTGGTTTGTACCTATAGCTTCTATATGTATGTAGGTTTATTCGTCATCCCAACTATTTCAAAGCTTATTGCGGTACATCCAGTTTGCGCAGTGCCCATCAGTAGAGCTTTGTGTCATTTCATCACCACTAATAATTGAGAGAGTGAGTCTATCCATCTAGTTTCCTCTGCTTACGAATTTTTGATATTTAGAACAGAAGCCTACCTTGGTTCTCGAAGTATATAAGGTACTCTAGTTTCATTCTTCTAACAGAATTTAAACTGCCTATCAACTAGAGGTAACTACGTACATACTTATAATAGGTTTAAGATGGCAACTGGCCTACGAATTTCGTAACTCGCGAAAGAAACGGAACCGATCAGTTTTCCGACTACTTGTTATCAAAATTAGGGTCGATTACACTAGCTTTTCTTTTCGCTGGTGTCACAACAAGCTAAGAAGGTAGGTATGTATTGCAAGCCGTGGTAGAAAAATAAGCCAGAGCAGTGGTGGCCCAGTGGTTATGGCCCCGGCAAACGACTTGTAGGTCGTGGGTTTGGACCTAGCCAGGCGCTTTACTTTGTGTAATTTATTTAATCACCACTGCTTTCAAAACGGTGAAGGAAAACATCGTGAGGAAACCGGCATATCCTAGAACCATAAATTCGACGACATCTGATATCCATCAACCCGCAATGTGCTGGCAACCCGCGTGGTGGATTACGGCCCACTCCCTCTTATAGAAGAGACCCGTGTCCCAACAGTGGGAACACTATAGGCTGAATATGCATAATGCAATATTGGGGTTAACCGCCCAGAGTACGCTAGTTATACTTAAATAACTATACTACTGCTTTGCCAGTTAAATCTTAATCCATAAGTCAAGTCGTCTCTTGAGACGCGGACGGAGAAGAGGCGGAGTTACATGATTTAGGTTACAACACGACTTAGTTTTTTATTTACGAGCTTCTATGAACATTAACTGGCTGGAGGCATTCTATATCAAAATATAAAGACGTTTTTTTATAAAAACAATATATTTTATCAATACATTGTAACATACACGAGAAGAGTATTACGGATGTTCCCTGGCTTACAAAAAGATAAGAAAAAACGATGCGGTTTGACCCGTCAAATCCGTCTATAATACAGTTTCGTTGGGAACACAATCTTCCCGCAGTCATCCTCGTGACACGGTCCAGCTAGTCCAATACTTCATAACATACATTCGTATTATACTTGTGCTTCATATTCTCAATAGATGAAACTATCTATAAACAAGATCACAAAGGGAAAATAAATCGGAACCATTTTGTTAACAAATGAGGGTAAGCTATGTTCCAATCTTATGTTTTGTCTGACATTCAGAAACGGCATTTTTCTTTATTGTTCAGCGCTATAATGTCATAACGTGATATTAAGTTTCGTAGGTACACATACACATACCTACCAACCTAGTCTAGCTTTGTAATGTTAAATAATATATTATGAAGATTATCACTTATAAGGTTCATTTTCCAATTGCGGTAATGGAACAGTGTTTTAGAAATACAAGCAATCGTCTTTATTCGATGATGATTTATTTGCGACTTTTTCTACATCTCACTGCATGCATGCTATAGGTAGAATTGCACAAAGAGCATTAGGTTTAGTTTGGTTTGGACTGACAAACACTTTATTATTGGCGCGTTTCTTGAAGTCCCTTTATATGTAACTACAATAAATAAAGTACCTACCAATATGACTTAGGCGAATAGGCATGTTTTACGTTATCAAATATTGACGTTAACGTTGACAACAACAGTTTCCTACAAAACGCACTTCCTGTAAAATAATTAAAAGTTCCATCATCATTCATCACTCATCAGGTACAATGACTGCAATTATCATTTATCTGAACTCTGTATCCCGATTTCACACAGGACCTAACAATTTTTATGGAAAGAGAACTTCAGGTCGGTAAGACTGATTATCATCGAGCAAAGTTAAACCAAAGGAAACAGCAAGCATATATGATTTTTTTAGGATATGGCCATTTATAATTTCAAACACTACGAGAAAACAAGATAAACATTATTTCAGGTATGTTCTTGATCTTCTATGCAGCAAATTTATCCACTGATACCTATTAAATCATTCAGTGTCACGTCTCAGCTGAGTAGAATTAATATTAGGAATTAATATTAGGTATACGTGTTCCCAATATATGCATGAATACAATTATTTAATTAAGTACCATTCAGTCTAAGTCGTTCTACGTTTAAGATATAGGTTGGACCAAGGTAAGGTTCCATCGTTTTTCTTCGGAAGAGCCGAAATATGAAACAATTCGAAGCCCAAATTCTACAGTAATTTGAAAATAAAACCTGTCAAACTACCACTTGTTTGTCTATGCATCACCGAAATTAAGCAAAATTTAGATGATGTACGGAAAAGATTAGTTACCTACGAGAATGTTATAAAAAAATATTTGAAAACAATAAACCGGCATGGTTAAAAGAAAAAGAGCAGAATAGCCATACCCATGAAATCTGTTCGTTATAAATGCAGGAAATTATTATAATTTTACACGTGTGCATAGTTAATTAAACAAACTATCCCTACCGAATGAATTAAAATCCAAAAAACGTAATAAAAATAATGCTTATACCTTATGTAGGTACCTACATAAGTTCTCCGCATATCGTGATGAATAGTACTTCATTAAATATCAACCACATAAAGCTGTGCAAATAAGTACACACAAATTATTTTTCCCCGCGGATTCGAATTACGCCCCGGAGTTCGCTCGCACCGCCATGCGCCATCTGCATTTGGCCTTTAAAGGTAGTATATCAACGCCATCTATTAACCGTATCGTGAATTAGAACATTACTTGTCTGGCTACTGAAACTGAAAAACGTGGTACAACGCGAAGCGTCAAGTTTTGCAACCATTAGAGCAGTTTACGTTTTAATGTACACGGTTACCACTAGAGTACCTTCCAAAGATTTTTAACAAGCAGGCCTACATTCTTTTTTGTTTTTAATGTAGGTACCTATTTCTGGAGTAAGTTTATGAGAATCTGTAATATTTTTTGTTTACCATTATTACATGGTAATGTAATAATGATAAACTCTTCTTTCTCTAAATCTTTTCACTAATCAAGAAACAAATAAATTTTCATACCTCTTCTCGTTAATAAGCTAAGCCCTATAATAGATTAATAATACGAGCTAGTAATAAGTGCACTGAACCTAAGCTAAGGAATAAAGAATCACATCATAGTAAACATGTATCGATCGGTTGTCGTTGTTTGACGGTCAGCTGACTCGAGCTCCCTTGGGGTGGTGCCCTTGTAACATAATATAAAAAATAAACAGTAGACTGATGTAGTAGACACTTAATAGTACCTAAGTATATTCATTGATTTCTGGGAAAATACTCATTATTATGTTTTGAAAATATATTGTTGTAGATATAATTTAGACTTTTCAATCTTTTTCCCAATTTTTCCCATAGAATACAGGATTCGTAGGTACGTTTGGAAAAAAACATGAGTAATTTTATTGACGACTACATTGATCAAAACCCTTCTTGGTTTGGACGAAAGAAATTTCCTTGACTACTGATAAATAGTGTACATACATACTTATAAAATATTGGAAAATATGGAACGGTCAGTGTCGTGTCAGGGTAAAAAATGGAATAACATTCCAGACTATCCCTAGAGAGCCATTCATCGTATCAGAGTAAAGTGTGTTCTGGTAAGTGTTACAAAATTTAGTTTATTTAATGAAAGTACGTTTTTTGCATGTGATGAATAGCAAAAGAGAAATGGCGTTTTTAAAATACATGTATACCTATTTAGCAACAGGTTAAGAAAAACACATAAAAAATAAAAACCTTTATACAACAATAGCCTCAATCAATCAATGAACTCAGCCTATCGCAGTCCACTGCTGGACATAGGCCTCTCCCAGGCTGCGCCACAACACCCTGTCCTCCGCTTTCCGCATCCCGTCTGTCCCAGCCAACTTTTTAAGGTCGTCGGTCCATCTAGCTGGCAATAGCCTGTGATTGTATAGAATTTACTACGTGAGAGCGACAAACGGATGTGCGTATAACGCTTGTTGTCATTTTTGTGGGTCTAATGATGCCGTTTAAAAACCTGAATGATACGCACGTTAAAGTAGTCCAGTCCCACATCAATTATTAGCACTTAAGAAAATGTTATTGAACTCCTCCAAATAGAACTAATAATTGTTTTGTCTTCACACGGTCAAACGGACACAGTTTTGAATATAAGTATGTTTACAAAATATGTATCGGATATCTGATTGGTGCGTAGCTATATACTATACGTAGGTAGCTATAGATGGAGTCGTTGGAGTATCAATTCGTATTGCGATGTGTTCCTTGGTACCTATAAATCCGTCGAATGCACCAGGACAGAAAGAAAGAAATTTCGTTTATTTACTTATGTCAAGACCCAAAAAAAAAATTACTTATGTAGTAACAGGAGGAGCGTGGCTAAGTAATAACAGCCGCACGGGTCGATCCATCAGGTTAAGCTACGCTTGCCGGGGTTGGTGCTTGGATGGGTGACCATCTTTACATACCGAGACTCCTCCGTGCCTCGGAAAGCAAGATAAGCAGTTTTCATTCGTGGATGGTTAGTCATTCGTGGATCTTTGACAGTCGTTACGGTTCATCAGAAGCCCGATATTCTGACAACCAGTCTTACCAAAGGGTATCGTATTACCCAGTTAGGTACTGGGTAGTGAAGGTCAGATAGGCAGTCGCTTCATGTAAAATACTGGTATTCAGCGGCATCCGGTAAGACTGGAAGCTGACCCCAACATAATTGCATGGGCATGTGGCTAGGTAGGCGTTATGCTCAAAGTGTGGAAGGGTATGACATCCATAATGAGCTGATTCGACTCTACACACCGAATAATTATCTCCGTGGCAGAAGTCATCGACTGCTAAGCGTGCCTTCGTGTCGGACTGTGGCCCGTGCTGCGTCTCCCCTACCGCGCGTGTTGACCGCATTAAACAAGCTCCTGGAAGCCAACCCGGACTGCGATCTGTTCCATCAAAGATTCGCCAATTTAATGGTTACGTGCCTACATTTTTGTGAAAATAATTGTATTTAATTTTTTATTCCTTTCTGTATTATGTTTGTACTTAACATATATATTCTGATTTATGTAATTGGTTGTTAAAGCCGTGTAAATCAAATAAATAAATAAATAATTGGGAAAAGGCTGGGCAGATTTATTGACGACCTACTTACAGACCAATTTTCTGATACCTTATTATTTTTGATAATGTACACATGGCTACACATCAAGCTATACATTTCCAGTATAACCTGACCTCGCATTGTACGGAAATCCTATATAATGCGAGATCAATATAAACTGGAAATGTGTAGCTTGATGTGTAACCGTATGTACCTAATTTGGCAAAAAAAAACAAAAAGCCGGTGGCCTGTTTGCCAAATTAAGTACACACCTACCTAATTTAGCAAACAGGCCACCGGCTTTTTAAACCAAAACATGGTAAGCGAGGCTTGTCAGCAGAAATAAGCATTTCTATGATACTCTAACCAAAAGCTAACTAATTAATAGCTTGTACCTTCGGCTCTACATGTATTTGCTAAAACTAAGTTTTTCATGTTTTTCCTAAGTACCTAACTACCTACTGTAAAGAACCCTGACATAGTATATTGATGACACTGAAAATGCGTACGTTTCGCACCAGAAATCCTTCTATTTCAGTAGGTGAAGGTTCTACACAATATATACATGAATAACTACATTCCTAATAAGACTGAATATCAATTGGTTTCAGAAGTTTTAAATATACTGCATGATAGTTTTTATTAGGGTTCCGTACCCGAAGGGTGCCAAACGGAACCCTAAACCACCGCTGTCCGTCTGTCAGCGGACTGTATCTCGTGAACCGTAGGTAATAGGTAGATTGTTGAAATTTTCACAGATTGTATATTCTATTGCCGCTATATCAATAAATTATAAAGTTAAAATTAAAGCCGAAAAAACACATTTATTGTATAGGGACGTGAACGTGATTTTTTCGGCGATTTTTGCTAAATATTGTACGGTGGTACGGAACCCTTCGTGTGCGAGTCCGACTCACACTTGGCCGGCTTTTTTAAGTAGGCACCCCTTCAAAAAAACATTTATTTGGCTCTGAAATTATGGATTTGTCATTCATAATCAATATCATCATTACTCAGCGGTTAGACGTCCACTGATGGACACAGCAGGCTCCGCATCGCTACAAAGACCCGAGTCTCCGCTTCCCACATTCGCGTTTGGTTAGTTAAAATTATTTTGATCTACGATTTCGACCTTTAACTTAATGACCTCCAGAGAAGGACCTTCATCAACTGCAATGATATTTGGGTAAGGTTTCCAATGAGATCTGATGATAAAAGCTGTTTGAAAATCAATGAGGTTTAGCAATACGATGTCGACTGTTCTCTACGCAGCCGCTACAGCGCTTTTCTTCAACCTTGCTGTATTTCATTCGCTGAAATCATAATTCGATATTGTTATTGTAGAATAAATTCAACAACCGTAACTAAACAAAGTCCAGGGTTTGTTCTAGTTATTGAACTTATTTTGTAAATATCTGAAAATCTTCAAAAATTTATTGAAAGGTGATCATTCACCGTCCATACATTTTTGGGCTAAATGTAAATGAAAGTGCGCCAAACAAAACAAAAGCTATATTCCGAAAGAGTACGTTTTTCTCTTCATTTTTTATTACTACTAATAATTATTCTAACTAAAACACACTGAGAACAGTATTTTACAAAATCGTATATCAGCGCAGGAAATTGCCCTACAGATTTGGTCGAATAGTGAAAAGTGAAGAGAATAACATGTTCTAACAGAATATATCTTTTTTTTTTGTTTGGCTGGCCCTTTTATTATTTAGCCCTAAATGAATGATCTCGTTTATTGTTACAAGTAGGTACTTACATCAAAATAAATGAAAGACAAAAGCAAAATATGTATTGGCGAAAAAAATATACCCTACTAAATATCGTTTATTTACAAAACCTATCAAATCTAACATTGGACAAACTAACCAGAACACCTTTATTCCTAGAGATATAAACACAAAACACTGCATTGTTTACTAAGCCATAGAGAACCACAAAACGTATGTTCAAAACAATTCAAAGTATCCCACAAAGTAACTACAAAAAAAACGCTGAACCTAGTCCGCTGAAGCCGCTGTAAGCCCGCTGCAGGGGCGCGAATGCGACAACAGCGCCTCTGAACCCAGTCCAGTTTCAGGCGCAAACCGCGACGCTACTGTGAAACTGCGCTGAAAGGCACATTGTGTACTCAACCAATCGCGTGATGGAAATAGCCAGTGCTGTTGTTTTTCATATTTAGTGACCTGTAAACACTCGGTAAGTTTTAAATGTTTTTATTATATTGTACAATACTTAATACTCTTTAGAAATTGAAATCGTAAATTACATGTGTCAATGCATGATTATGTACATGTCTATTCATGATATAAAACGAACTTAAACTGATATTTTATCAACGAAGTTAAAATAAAGGATGATATAAAATCGTTATCAGCGTAAATTAAAATATCAACAACCGAAATCGTCCATTTTAGATGTGTCTCGCATTAGGTACATTTAGAACTTATCGGGTTTCCTGTGCTCACAATATTTACACAGAAATCGCTATGAAGAGACGTAAAATGAGTGGATGTTGGTGACAAGTGACAACGCTACCACAGAGTAATAATATATAGGTACAAAAGATTCAGTACGTGACTACCTGTACCCTTTTCAACAACCCTTAACTTCCAGGAGTCCATGTAAACACGATTTCTGGCTATTCATACTTTTGCTTACTGAAAAGGAACCAGTCTACAGTACCTACCCTACATGACATCTACAATAGGTACGTACATAAGTATATTCTTATGTACTTATACATTCATACTTATAGCTACAGTAGATAGGTATATAGGCAATACCTACACAAAAAAAACATAATATAACTAGTTATTAAAAGAGCAAACCTGCACGGTAGTCATAAATCGATATATTTCATAGCTACTAAAAATATACCTACAGTGCTTATTGTGACCTTTCCCGAGAAAAAAGGACGGGTTCAGTATAATTATGTAAAAGGTAACTTAACTATAGATACGACTGACGCTCTGTAGAATTGTAGATAAAGTTTATAAGATGTAAATAGTAATAAATAGTTATTTATTTATTTTCTCTCAAAAAGGTATATATTTGGTACATGTCTAGGTTACAGGCAGATTCAAACCTTTGTGAGAGCTGGAGAACTGGGTTCGGGACCTGTATGATAGATCTCCAGATGTTGTAGGTACCTATGTTTTATATTAATTTAGGTATTTCAACATTTTTAACTTAATTAAAACAGTCTGAGATTCCAGGTGCAGAACAGTTTCAGAAGGGTGCCAAATCAAAGGCACAACTTTCGAACTGCTTCAAATTACATTATATTAGTATAGGTATTTATATTATTTTATTATTTTTGAAGTTGGTTTTCCTATTTTCAACGGGGATTCGTAAAGCGATACAAAGGAAAGAGATTTCATGAATAAGGCATTAAGTCCTGTGTAGGCGCAACCTTTTTTGTGTAAAAAGAATAAATAAATAAATAAATAATTCCAAATAAATAAAACATTCCTTTGCCAAAGAAAACGTTACGCGTAAAACACACGTGTATTTTTCTTTTCTTTAGAGGGTAATTTAATAGGTTTATCGTCATTTTCGTTACTATGACGTTAATCCTATTCCTAACGTCATTAACGCGTAGACGAGCTACCGTTTACGGCTTTTGCTAGCTTTATTAAAGCAATTTTAGACTCCATTACGGCACCTTCAACCTTACACTTATCACTACGTTGTTATGTAACGAAGTTAAAATAACGTGGCTTTATAGTTAAAAACATAATGTAACGTCATGTTTTTCTACATTGTTTATTTATTTATTTAATACTTTAAGCACACAAATGTACAGAGGCGGACTTAATGCCATAGGCATTTTCTACCAGTCAACCTTTGGGTGATGCACAATTTTCGCTATTGCACCTACCACTGTTTGTCTCTAAATACGTAAACCTATTGTTATGTTTAAGTCAAATTTAAATTAGGGTGAGCCTGAAGCCATCGAGCACAAATCTAGATTGCGGGTTACTATTGAGAATTCCTATAGGTATAAGTAACGTCGATTAAAACTTAACGGTACTTTACGTTTTAAGTTAGGTAGATACTGTACTTTTTGGTAGCTTTATTCCACTTCACACTCTCGTTTCGACAACTAACCTACTGAAGTTACGTTTCGACACTTTTTATATTTAAAAAAATACGTTGTCAAGTTGAAAAGTTGTCGATATCAGATGGAGCTGTTTTCGTAATATTTGAAAAAGTATTTGCAAGTCAGATAGGCCATTTTCTGTTTGAAGTTTGAGCACTTCAGGTTATTTTTCGCCATCATTACATAAATAAATAATAATAATTATAAATAAGTACATACGTATTTGAGTAAGTATAGCACTACATAAATGGATTTCTTTTGTTAGTAAATATATAATGTAGATAGTATGTACATGCTCCTAAATAAATAAGTATTTTGCGTAGGTATGTTATTTATCAGAAGTCAATATATCTACCTACTCTTAAATTGTCTTAATTTACCTTTGAACTATTATATTTTTTATTTAAAGTTGGTAGTATATTCACCTTTATTTTTCAAAAATACGTATACCTATATATGTGTGTTTTTCATTTTTTCTTACAGAGACCGCCCTGAAAATAATGATAGCTATAAACGAATTAGAGGTTGAAGCCAAAGTCAAACGTTTATTGAACTTGTGCGATAATAAATTGCACCATTATCTCCTCCCTGCCTACATCATGCCTAGGTACATAGGTACACCCAGCATAACGGTCATTGAAATTCCAGTCATATTATTTTTCACAAATAAATGAATACTTGCTTATGTTGTTTCTTTTCTGCGAGGTATTCAGTATTTACTCCCTACGACTGCCTAATTTTGGTGATCCGTTGCTGAGGACGGGTTCCACGGTCCACCTCATTGAATACATTTTACTGAACTTGAAACATCCATTGGTTCAATTACCTACAACACAGCTACGTTGCTGTGTATTGTTTATACTTAGAACAAACAATTAGATCTCAACTTCTGACAAACAGGTATAAACTTTAAACAAGGTACCTACGTTGTGTACCGTTACCTACTAACTGATCGTGTGAGCGTGCGATCGTGTGAAACATCGATATTATCGACTCTCGTGATTGTACCGTGTACTACAACCTTTATTATCACACGTACTCTGTGAACCGAGTTGGGAAGTGAACGAAGGAAGTTTGCACAGGACGAGGTGTTGTTTAGAAAATAAATCTGAACTTCTGAAGTAATTTTTTTACAATCGTTGATCATGCATCGATTGATTGAACTGCCTCATTAGTCTAGTGATCGCAAGCGCTACTGCTAAACATGGTGCCGTATTATGAAGTATTATTGCCACCATTTTTTCAGTATGAGAGAGAGACGGAGCTAGACAAGGCCGATAGCACCATCCCGTTTTCGCAGTGGATAATGATGGCGTTAATACTTCATAATACTACCCCTGGGGTCGTTTCCCGGCTCGGGCAGTGTTATTGGATTTTTCCAATTGGTATTTATCAGTAGCAGCCCGGGGTTTGGATTTGTGCCCGATTTGAGCAATAGGCTCGCTCCCTCTTCTAGCGAAGTGGGTATTCTATGGTACACCACTGCCTAATCCTTCGGGGAATACAGGCGTGATGATACGTGTGGTGATCGGACGCTTCTCGAATATCTACAGAAAACTCTTCTAAGAAACTGTTTCTACTACTGTTTCTGTGTCTACTAAACTGTTTGATACCTAATCATAATTACTCTTTGTGAATAGAAAACGGCAGAGTAGACATAGGTAATAGTTATCTACATATATCTTGTTTAAAAACGATACCTAAGTATTTATAATAATGAGTTCTTCGTAGTAAAAGAGAAGATCCTGCCAAACGTGATTGTCATAACCCGTGTTTCTCTACGGTTAAAATATTGCTCGTTATTAAAAGATTATCCAAATAAATTTCGGCTCAGCTTAACTTTCGGGAATTTAGAAGTATCCATTTTAATTTTTCTTTCCTTTGTATCCGAATCTTGCAAAGTTTTTCAGGCCCTTGGACTAGAGTTTTTGCGTGGTACCTGATTATTTAAGACTCTATCAACGTGAATTTTTCATGATCTAATCTCGTTCAGGGTTACAATAAACTTCCTGTTTACCTTTTCGCAACAAAAATATAGTTCTAGTGTTCCCTCCACAAAATATCTGAATCACTCCGATATCTGTCTGTGACAGACGAATTTCTTTGATCTTGGAAAATTCAAATAAACATACGTGTCGTGCTTGCCTACCTATACTCGTATAAGCTAGTAGGTACGCAAACATCTATTGATGTTCTTCTTGAGTTTAAGAATATAGTAAAGAAGAGCTTCGTCTTGAATGTGAAGAAAATTAAACCTTCTCAAAGCTTGAATTAGCATATTGTATTATTTACTTATCATAACATCACGCTTGTAATACACCAAGTGTTAGACAGAGGTGTAAATAACACCTACATATCGCCAATTAAGTTTAAGTCTATTCCATGGATGGACACAAACTTCAACTGGCTGCTACTGAGAAATTCCTGACGGAAAAACCCAATGACACTTTGCCCGATCGGGGAATCGAACCCCGAACCGTATGTTCAGCAGTATCGCTTACGCCCAAGACCAACGAGACAGTCAGATCTATATTTTGTACAATTTTATTTGTACCTAAAGCAGTTTATTATCTATGTTGGTTATAATTGAAACCTTTTTAACCATTAAACATACTGCAACCTAACATGAAAGTATATCAGCTTGTCATAAGACTCATAACGCGCAGTTCTAAGCGGCTATTCACGGAAATATCTAGGTTACAGCTAGACATGATGCTTAGACATGGTTTAGTCCGCTATCACTACTTGTATACGCAAGAATCTAGGCGCATAAAGGCTTCCACAAACAGGCGCGACATCGCGGGCGCGACAAGGGTAGCGCCGCCTGTCGCGCCCGCGATATCCCGCCAGTTTCCACGAGCCTTAACTCTAGCCAGCAATACCTATATTTAAAATTTTCAGCGGTTTGACCGCTCTAGTTGATGAGATGATTTGGTATTTCATTGAAAATTTCGATGTGACTTAAAAAAAAATGACATTTGAATTTTTCTTTAAATCATTAAATGATATCAGAACCTCTCTTCAATCAGATATCAAGAAAGATATCCTGGCAAAAATCCAGGCCGGGCTGCTAATAAGAAATTCCAGATGAAAAGACCCAATAACACTTTGCCCAAGAACCTGATGCTCAGCAGTATATACCTAATTTCTACAAGCAATTTAATCAATTACCTACCTATGGTTCGAAGCCCTGAAGGTTTACTTTTGTTTTGGTCTGAAATCGGCAACACGCAGTAACCAAGCGTGATCAATACTGCCCGTCTTTTGCCGAGAGACCGATATACAGGCCGACAATGTGTGGCGGCATCTACATCGCCGCATGCGAACTAAGCATCAAAGACCTGACGTCACACAAAAATCATGACATCACACAAAAATCATGACGGCACACAAAATCCTGCATCGCGTAAGTTGAGTTTACCGCGCGATCAACATTTATACAAGATTCCAACATCAATCGTCGGGCAGTTGCCCTCCAGAGACAACACCCGTCTGGTCGGAGGATCCTCCCTTTCCTATAGAGGATGAGTGAACGTTACACCCTGTTCCTCATACCTCTAAAATTGTGTTATTTTAGGTATTATCGCTAACACATTGTAAGCACGTTAACCCTAGCCGTTGACCCTGCGCCTGATCTCTCTCCGGTCGTGTCGGGTTGCCGTCCCACCGGACTATGAGAGTGAGGGAAGAGAGAGTGCACCTGCGTCTGCGCACACACTACTTGTGCAGTATACTATCTCCCACGCCAAAAGCTGGTCTCCGCTGAGATTGGTCGTCATGGTCGAAATTAGGTCTGGAGGACTAATATTATTATGAAACACTGATGTTTCAATTCAGCATTTAACTTAAACGTGCCTCCACATTATCTCAGCTGTCCGGAGCTCTTATCACTACGCAAATAATACTATCTTGCACACAAACAAATATAACATCATAATATCAGCCTTCTGCACATTTTGTTTATATAGACCACCCGTGGGTTGTTCCTTTAATTTGTTGAAGGCACGAGTCCCTTATCAGTGCTGTGTAATTTATATTATCAATTTTAAATACTAAAAAAAAAAGCAAATGAGAATTTGTACTTTTATCGTAATAAAAAGCAACCGGCCAAGCGTGTGTCAGACCATGCACAGTGAAGGGTTCCGTAGGTTGGCCTATATTTAGGTACGCATGCACAGTTTAAAAAAAAAACATAGTTTATTAAAACCAAAGCCATGACCAACAGCACTAAGCGTAAGGTCGAGGTAGATGGGCAGGAAATACATTATGTCGATGAGTACATCTACTTGGGCCAGTTAGTTTCTTTCGAGAACAGGCAAGAAAATGAAATCGAATCGAAAATGTCTGGAAAAGCTACTGGTCCATGAAGACGCTAATGAAGGGCGATCTACCGATCTCCGTGAATCGAAAACTCATCGATATGTGTATTCTGCCCGTCCTAACCTACGGTGCCCAGACCTGGTCGCTCACCGAGTCGCAAAAGTTCCGCCTTGGGGTTTGCCAAAGAGCAATGGAGCGCAGCATTCTGGGCGTAAACGAAACTGACAGAATACGAAACACCACGTTGCGCTCCAAAACGGGGATCCTAGACGTAGGCAAAAAGGCTGCCAAGCTAAAATGGGATTGGGCGGTTCATATCAGCCGCATGCATAACGACCGCTGGGCAACAGTCTCCACACGGTGGGTGCCTGAGGATGGACAGCACCGCCGAGGCCGGCCCAGGAAGAGATGGAAGGACGATCTAGACGCGTACCACAAGGGTTGGATCGAGGTGGCCCTAGAAAAGGATGTTTGGAAGGAATTGGGGTAGGCCTTTGCTGAGCAGTGGGACAGAATAGGCTAAAAAAAAAAAAAAAAAATTGTTTATTTAAAAAAAGTTCATAAGTTAAATTGTTGTGCAGACCGTTTTTCCAACTTATGAAGGATTAGACATTTTTGTTTCAAAGCTATTCCAATTCTGACCGTTCGTGCATTAGGTAGATACGCAATTAGGGGTGCTGATTCTACAATTCCCAGCTCAATTGATCTACATGCTTATCTAAATATAAAAGATTTCCTCTAGAATATTTTATTACAGTGAAAGAAATGAAAGCTTCGTTGTGATTTAATACCTATGATTTTTGGTATCCAACTACAAAGTTGTTCTCCAAGTCACTTAGAAGTATTAAGTCGACCGTCCACTGCTACGTAGGATGTACACGGAGAGGTTTGCCACGTAAGTTACGAGATTCCCAACTACGATTTCAAAAAGCTAGGTTCTTTGTTAGACTTTATGTATGTTTTTTAATGTATGTTCATCGATATTTTCGTCAATTGTGGACTGCTTTAAAACAATGTAAAAAAATTAGAATTACGATTATTTTGTTACCAGTACCTAAGTGTAATAAGTAATAACAATTATGTGTAAGGATGCTAGTTGCATAATTCTAAGGAACTTGGTTTCTTTAAAATATTTGTATGCTAGTCCATGGCGAGACATGTAGATCATAACCCTATTATTAAGACCATTATTGTACCATGTTTAAATGCAAATAAATACATTCTATTCTATTCTATAAAAAAATACGTTTTACCAAAAAAAACATTTTTTTCATACAATGCGACGCTAACTACACGAGCATAGTTTAGCCTTATAGAACCCATAGGGCTTCTGTAGAGCGACGACTTTAAGCTTTTAGATTTTTTCATAGCCTCACATGACGCTCCGTCTCGCACGACAACATTAATATTTCATTCGTTTACTTAACACGTGCCAAAGACCTTACACGTGCAGATACAAATGATGCACGGTGGGGAAAACTCGATTCGTTCTCACAAACACTTTGAGAGACTTACGTGAACAAATGATTTTCAATGTGTTAGTTACAAGAAGAGTGAAAAGTAGTGAAGCTCCTTGTGAAGGAGGTAGTTCATGCTAGTAGGACCTAACACCATAGGCAGGCACCAATTTCGGTGAGGATATAATTTTAACTGTATCTCTAGAATATGACATTACAGATGTCAGGCGGTAATGACCAGTTACGCCGGTAGCACACCTCCGCCGCGAAACCGCAGTAGTTCAATTGTACCTACTGACTCGCGTCATGTTCCGCTACCCCACGGATATCGCTACCCCAATCGGATCCCGTAGTGAAACATGACGTCAGTACAATTGAACTACTGCGGTTTCACTGCCATGATTTCGCGGCGGAGGTGCGCTACCTGCATTATCATCATGTCTACTGTCTGTTTGTTTACCATAAGATAAAATGAATATGACCTATATTAAGCCAGGCAAGGGTTCAATATTGAACACGTACCTATACTTACTAGACATTCTGAACCGACTTAGGAACAAGACCACTCACACCAAAGTGCGACTCCGTCCCTCCACAAGGTCGTTCGTCGCCACTCGTATCCACATCATTTGGAATTATTCCAAGCTTTTTCCAATAACTAGTTTTTCACACCGTTGAGAGCAAGCATAAAAGTTAATCTATCTAAGTTTTTGCGGACATTTCGTGATTACGGCGGCCAGTTGATAAGTAGGTAGGTACTGGCAGGGTAAATATCTAAGATAGAGAAAATTAGAGTTAAAGAGAAAATTTCGTCTTATCTTTCTATCATAATTTTTGGAAAAACACTAGGTATTTACACATTTATATTATCGTTTTAGTCGCCAAAATACTTAATTAGTCATGTCAGATCAACGGCCAAGACTAAAAAAAACTTGGGCCGACCGTCGCTGACCGATCTCCTTCGCAATTATTTGAGCAGCACTCGACTCCACATTTATATTCAGTGCCTCAGTGCAATGGGATTATGCTGCCATTGAGATTTATAGCTGCTCTACTTATACGTATAGGTATTCTATGATAACTTCTAAGTACATCGGTGTTGTTTACGTGCTCCCTGGCTTCATTTCTACATGAGATCTTAATAATAAATAAATCTAAATAGATCTAAATAAATCTCGACTTGTATCGACCGTAATAGGTAGCCGCTATTAGGATCAAAGTCAAAGACAAATAATGTTTCAAATAGGCACTTTTGAACGTCAAAAACAAAGAAATAAAACTAATTCTAGTTGCCCTTTCCAAAAGGTAGCGGTCAATAATATGTTAAATATTATGTCAAGTTATATATTGTCAAGTAAACTCTGCAAAAAGATTTTCTTATCTACATTTACTGGCAGCATAGTAAATTGATAAATAAGTATGTAGACAGAAACCTATTCAGTTCGGTATGGTGACAGTATAATAAAGTAACAGTATTATGTCTCGGCAGTGATCTTGAAATAATTCCTACCGACGGCCGCTCAGTAGATAAACCTTCCGCGTCCGTGCGTAACTGCCGCGTACCTACTCGAGACTGTTGCGTACTGATATACACTGAGATTTCAAAGCGCCCCGTTTCGGCCGTTTTCTATGATATCATAATACTGTTACTTATTTATACTGTGGTATGGTATATGATTCATGACGTAAGTCGCTTACTGAGTCTGTAGGTACATGACCTATTATCGAAGACCCAAGACGGCATTCAGCCATCTTAAATTTCAATGTGGAGACGCAAATACCGACCAGACAGATTACTATGCATAGTTAGTTAGTTACAGATGAGTCCACATACCTCTACTAATAGGTACCTAATAGAATATTTTGGTAGGTACACACAGAAACCAAATCTGGAATTGACATTTCAAAGACATCTGTCTAGTGAATAGGAAATTCCATAATGTACCTATTTGAGTTCATCATCATTCGCCCGCCCCTTATCCCTATTTATTTGGGGTCGGCACAGCATCTTCTTCTCCCATAAAACTCTAGGTATAGGTACACCTCAATTATAAAATACTAGCTGCGCCCGGTGGTTTCACCCGCATGTAGGGATAAAAAGTATCTTATGTCGTAATCCGGGTCATGGTCTACATAAATGTGCCAAATTTAATCCAAATCTGTACAGCCGTTTTAGCGTGAAAGTGTAACAAACAAACAAACTCACTTTCGTATTTATAATATTAGTAAGGATATCTACGTATAAATCCTTTATTATATAAGTACGTGTCTTACTAGGTGCCTACCCTTGCGGGGTATACCTACATTACCTACCTACATTAGATTCTGCGGTAAGTATACTTTGCATGTTAGTACCTAAATTCCTGATTAAACGTCTTCCTCACGACCCTTACCCCCTCAATCTAAATGCCATTGCGTATGTAGTTACCTAGCTGTACTTACCTACAACTTGTACGTAAATACTTCGATCAATAATAGCGTAAATACTTATTTTAAAATTGATACTTAAATATCATTAAGGACGTACAGGTACCGTTTCTGATGTTGGGCTCAATTTATATAGTTGTATTTTATATAGGCATAGGTATGACAATAACATGTAGGTACTTAATTTATAAAGTCGTTGAATATTTTTACATACAATTCTTTCTCGTTATTAACATATGTGGGTGGTTCTGTTCTGTTCGCTTATCTCCTGACGTCACGATTGTGGAAACCCATTCATAACGGATGAACTATAGATACATTATTATATCTATAGGATAAACTGTGAGGTTCGTTGAACGTGCATCAGCCATATTTTTGCACTGTGTCGTACCCATTGATATTTAATATCATTGGTCGTACCTGTATCCGATTTTAGAACTTTTGATGAAAGCTACCGTATCTTATTTATTTTGATAAAGAAGCGCGTTTTAAAAACAATAAAATTACAGCTGATGATATAATTATTATTCAGTTTGCTTGTTTTTCGGATTTTAAAACATGATTTAGGTTCGCACTTCTGTAAACTAGGACAGGGATGCGCCCGTCTTAGTTTTCGTTTGCAGTTTGGCAAGAGAAAAATAAGGTGGGTAGGTAGGCTACTTCCAAATTGTTTTCCTCCCTTTCAGTAACGTACATTTTTTTCACTTTAATTTTTTATTAGTCATTGTTGTCCCACTGCTGGGCAAAGGCCTCCCTGATCTCTTTCCACCTCTCTCTATAGAGAGTTGCCAAGGACCAATCTTTATTGAAGGAATCCAGCTCATCTTGCCATGTCCGTCTAGGCCTGCCAACTTACATTTTGTATTAAGGGCGCAACCCAATCACAAATTGCTTAGCATGATCCTCTGTTATGCCGAAAATACTGCAGCATTAATTGTGAAATAAATACCTATATGTTAAAGTTGAGGATTGATGATTGAGGATTCATCGCCTCACATAAGACTTTGGTCTTATGTGAGGCAAAAACACGATTACATAAAATTCCAAAGTTACCTCTGCACAGAATTATAAGCCACTGGTATTCAAAAAATAATTCAAACTAGATCATGAAACTTTGCATGATAACTGAACTAACTATAAAGTAGGTCTTATATGTGTATTTTTTTTTAAATTACCATTATTTTCACCGTAAAAAGCAATTACCTAAACTTTTCGACGCTTTAGAGCCGCTAGCGCCCCACTCCGTCTCGTTCTCACTCAGGTCGCGAGTAGTATGGTGCGAGCGCGATAAAGTCTGAGGTAGGGTGCGCCCTTAACTAAAATCATAAATTTGTGAAATGAACCATCATTGTCCTAGCCTTACACGCGTATGCGTGGGCGCGGCGGCGGCGTCTCGACGTGTTCCAAAGGATGATAGCACGGCAACACTTCTAATTTTAAAACTCTATTATAGACCCCTAAATATTATAACGGTTGACGTCTACACGACCTTTCAGAGATAGAGGTAATCTGCCGTAATGGACCCATGATTGTATAAGATTTAAAAAGCAATTCTTTCAAACTTTTAGAAATACCGTTTTGCTTGATTCTTTTCAAGATAAAAATGATCTGAATCTAAACTTCCAACAAAATACCTTGGTGAAGAAAGGTTTACTCGCTAAACAAAGTCTTTGCCCAAAATTCTCCAATGACGTCAAAATTAATCAGAGGCTTAATAGCAGGACGAGTCTTCAGATACGGATCCTCCAATTAAGTATTATATTATTTTAGTAGGTACGTTAAAGCAAAATCCTCCAGGCAAATATGATTTGTAGGTAAGTATATTAATTAACTTTTCGACCGAGAAACTACATTTCTGCGAATACGTCTACAATAGTAATAGTAATATTTATAGTCCATTTATTTGTGAGAATATTGTTAAATAGAGATGTTACATAGTTTTGAAGTACCTACATAATATTCTGCCGTTTCCGGCGTACAAATACATTTTCAGGGTTTTGGTTAGTTTTGTTGGTCACACATTGAATTGGCATTGAATTAAATAGATTAGGATAACATTCAAATTGAAAATTAGTCAAGTATTAGTACCTAATTATGAAATGTCAGAAGGATAGAATTAGGTCAAAGATAATAAGAAGAAAATATAATACTGTTTCCTAATATTTATGTCAACTTTTCATTCATAAAATCATTAGTCGAGTAGTAGCATTTATTTAGAAGATAATTGAATAATTTACTTTTAAATGTCCTAAAGCTTAGAGTTTTCAAACAGTCTGGTAGTTTATTACAAACTTTGGTCGCCATACAAAATACATTATTAGAGAATAGTTTATTATTTCGTCTAGGTACATGGAACATGTGAACTTTGCGGCTAGGTCTGGATACAATATCATTATGCAGAACAAATTCATGCTTATTTTGGTACACAAAAATACATATTTCAAAAATATACAATGCTGGAAGTGGTAATATTTTAATTTTCTTGAAAAGTGGGACACAGCTGTCCAATGGGTGCGCTCCACATATTGAGCGAATACATTTCTTTTGCGCTCGAAATACTCTCTTAAGTTCTACAGAATTACCCCATATTATAATGCCATAACGCAAAATTGATGCGACATATGCACATAGTGCCGCATCAACACCAGCCACACGTGTTAGTCTGTATAAAACGAATACGAATCTGTCTATCTTTGTGCAGAGTTCGTCAATACAAACATTGTTTTATTAAGTAAGTACGTAAACAATCAATATTATAGTTCGGACTTCTAAAATAAATGTTCGATCAATCTGCGGTAGAGTTGTCAAAACATATTTAATCTCCAGGGGGCCTAAAACGGACACATTAGCAATTCATCCAAAAGCAATTCATTTCCTTAATTCCCAACTGTCATTAGCAATTCTTCTAATTTGACACAAAAGCAATTCATAATTTGTGGACCATTTTACGAAACTCCATAGAAAACTGTCAAACTGATCAAATCCGTAATATGAATTGCACGCAGATCATATTATGAATTGTCAGTTGGTGACATTTTACGACGATTCATAATATTTTCCTATTATGATTCTGCCAAAGTGGTTTGGAACTAACAAATGGAATGGAATATGAACATAATTACCAAAACCAATGATAGGATACCAGCTGTTTTGAATTGGTTTAATCCTTTGCCAGTTATCATACGAAAATTTTAATATGAACTCCTCAATAGCAATAAATTCTATGAGGGACAGGTATCCTTAGCGCGACTTTCAATAAATTTTACCACCGATACAGTTTCGACGTACATTGAACCATTAACATTTTAAGCTTGGCCGTCAATGTACGCAACTAGTGACGTAAACATCGGGACTTGGCCAGGAACTGAACGTAGAGGCATCGCATCGCGCAGCGGCAATCGATCGCCTGCGCGCGCAGCTTCGCCATCCTGGCTTCAGTACCCAGTCGTGGTTCCAGTCGAATACAATATTCGACAGAAATGTACCAAACCCGTGCTAAGTGACTACAGAAATAGTAACTGTTAGATAAAGTGACAACTAACTGAATAGGGGATCAAATATAAGGTCAGTGGTGTACGGCTCTCTTTACCAAAGGGCGCGATCGAAACCGTACTTCGAATACTGCAATTATTATTTCAGTAATAGGTTGTTTCTGATAATTTCGGTCAGTATTTTGTGTCGGAATCTGATTTTACACACCCTTTTTGCAAATATTCAAACTGAAGTACAGAACGGTGTTACAGTCAAGCATATTAATACATGGCCATAAATATCTATAAGTGTGCAATTATACATTATAGAGTTAGTCTTATCTGAGTTTGACAGTTTATTCAGCCTCGGCCCTCGTCGAATGCCATGCGTAAGACGAAGTCGCTTGTAAAGAAGTTATTAGATCATAAGCGTTTTAGAATTATTAATCCTAAAGACGGTTTAGTCGTGGGCAGCTAGTGGGTTGTGGTGCCTACCCCGCTACCCACTCAATTTATAAGTCAAGGAAGTTTTTCAGAGACAATGACTAACAACAGAAACAACCTTAGGAACTTTATGAAATGTGAGGCGGCGTTAAACTTTAGGAGTTAGCATAAACTCAAATGATAATAGCAGTAGATAAACCAACAAAATATTATCGAAATAGGAATGAAGAAATTACAATTTTAGACATGGCAATAAAAAAAAGCGTTTAGAATTTTACAAAGTTATCGTGGCTCTTATAAAATACTAACGTAATCATCACAAAGACATAGCTCCCAAATTCCATTTTAAATTATCTGTTATCTGACCAGTTACGTACTGGTCAAATTCATCCAACTTGTGCCAACATAAAAGATCAATATCAGTTAAGATATGTAGGCCAGTATTTCTGGTTCCAGTTGGTCTAGTTCGAAACTATAGACAACTTAGCATCATAGCTTTTGAAATTAGATTAGACCACAATTACCTAACTATAATTGTGTTTTATTGGTCCATCCTTGGTGACAAATCGGATCAAGGATAGGGTCGACTAATTAAAAGGCCTTTCCAAACTGTGAAGCTGTCCTTCATTTTACAGTAGTATAGCCAGCCTATAAGAAATAAGGATTAAAGATATTCTTTGACTAAATTGAACAATTTCAGCATTTCTTCAAGGATGAGTAGCCTGTCCAATTCATGAAAAAGGACTGGCCAAGTAGTGACTAACAATCTTACAAAGAGATTTTTTTTTAATAAGTAAACAACTAATTAGTCAGTTCCATTGTGATTGATTACCTACCTACAGTGAAGTAATTGTTGTCACCCTTTCCTTGAGAAAGGACTAGGCAACTATAAAGTGTACAGAGATGTTTTACTAAAATGTATTATTTTTTATTTTTGTTACAGAGACAATCATGTCGCCACTGCTGGAGACGCTGCTGCGGTGGCGGCGGGAGGCGGTCGCGGAGATGCTGGATGAGACATCTACGCCTGCATCGAAGAACTTCAGTAAGTCGATGCTAATTATAGCCTTCTTTTAATTAACCACTATCTGAAAAATAATGATTTATCTCTCGAAAATTACAATTTGAATAGTTCTTAAAAAAAGCATTTAAATGGGAGTGTTTCGTGCTAAAATTATTTTAGGAGACGCGATAAAAAATGATAAACGCGCAAACATTTGAAATAAGGTATTACGAAATTAGGAATAATTTCCATTAGGTAGGTTACTATAGTATTGGGTTTAGTACGAGTAGGTACTGAATCTTATTGAGGACATATTTTAACAATGATGAAGATCGGGATGATTGAGTTGAGTAGTGATTTTCCTAAGACTAGCAACGAATATATTTCCTGGAAGTAAGCCAATATTACTGGTTGGTTGAGTTCATCAGCCTATAACCGAACCTATAGGACGAAAACAAAGATATTAACAATTTCCTATTAGGTACATAGTAGGTAGGTCACTTCGCTTAACTACAAAGAGCACTCTTTGGTAACTAGTAACCATACGAGCAATAATAGCAGTCATTATTCTCACAAAACAATATTTCTTCAGCAGCCACAGAAGGAGGCACCTCCATGCCGATAACATCCTCAACAGTGCCGCCGACGCAGGAGACCATCGGAGAGAAGACCGCAGAAATAGCTCGCAAGATGAACATAGAACCATGGCAGCTAGTGGCTATACTTGTCGGTAAGTGCCTTACAAATAACCCTTCTTCTTCTTTACGTGTCGATTTGACAAAAAAATTGTCCGACCAGAATGTAGCCACCTGGCCAGCTCGATCATTGACTTCGTTTAAATCCTGGTAGGTACAGGTGGTTGTGCATGATCGACAGAATTTTCTATTGTAGAGACACCATACCTTGTGACATAGCTGTCTATGTAAGTATATAGACAGCTATGTCTTAAATTCTGGATCGCGCAAGAAAAGCTCGACGTGAAACTACCATCCGTCAGGCCGCGTTCATCCAGGGAATAACACTCTTACGGCTGAAGTGCCCTTCCTTTGAGCTGGATAAACGTATGACCTCATTTCTCCACAATTATAATTGGTTATTTACTTCTTTGGGCTAGTCTTATGGTTAAGACAGTTTTCATGTATCTTCTTATGGATAGCTTAAGACCTTCTGACCTTCTAAAGGGAGAAAATAGCGCTTACTGTGTTACATAAGTATGGTTCAACATTTCTACGGTAATATAGAACCCCGTAATACAACACGTAATGTCTGCTATGAATATTGGGCTCTGCTAAATCCGAAAAACGATCACACTTCATTAGAGCTCTTGTGTCATTTCAGACAAATGTAAAAGTTCTACTTATGTTGTAACTATTTAGCGAACATCTTTAGCCTCAACGTAATTTAGGGTACCTAATGATTATGCTAACGACAACGTCAATTACAAACTATTCATGAAAAAGTACCCGACCACGATCTACATAAGTCAGTCCTGATGTCTGGTAAAACAGTAATTTTGAAATATTATGGAGAATACTGAATAATTAATACCACGTAATATTTACTAACGTTCTTCGTAAATTAACATACGATATACCTACTCTTAACTCAAATAGTGCCATTATCGCGTTATATGCGTCCCGTTACCTGTATGTAGATATTATTTTTAAACATGAGTTAATTAAACACGCCATTTGCACCGCAAGCTTGTAAACAATAGGATATTGGTACTGGATTATCCTATAAGTAGTACCAGTAACAACATTATAATAATTTTCCTTTTTGCGAACTTGTCATTCAAATTCTCTGCGAATGTAGTTTGGCTTAGATTGGAAATCATTGAACCGTTAAATTCCCATTGACTTTCAGTCACTAGAAAGTCACCGACTTGATATTGATGTTCCTCACGTTCTTTTATCAAGGTGTGGGAGTGGTGGTCCTCGGCATATGCTTCTGCTGCATCAGGCGGTGTTTCCGCAAGCGACGCTCTAAGGATGGCAAAAAGGGCATGAAAGGTGTAGACCTAAAATCCGTCCAGCTACTCGGTTCCGCTTACAAGGAGAAGGTAATGTTTTGGTACTTTTGCACAATATAATGATCCTCCAATTGAACATTTTTGATAGGTCTACGCTCTAGACTTGGTAAGATCTTGGTTAAATATACTCTACCGACGAAGTATGTCCGAACTAATTGAAAAGCGAATATCGCCTAAGGGTGCCTCTATCAGACTCTCTCAATTTTTAATATAGAAACAATGATATAAAATAATGAAAAGTATGCAGTATTTTCTTAAGCCAATGAGAAGTAAAAATTGAAAAAGTCTGTGGGCCTACATTATAATGGCACGGGTTCATAGAGAAAAAAAAAGATAGCAACTATTTTTAAGAAATACGATATTCATATGAAATTTGCCGCGGGACGTGCATGTAGGTTCAGCCTGACATGGAGGAGCTCACGGAGAACGCAGAGGAACCAGACGACGGCGACTCCAAGAAAGAGGAACAGAAGCTAGGAAAACTCCAATACAAGGTATGAATCAAATCAGTATTCTACAAGGCAAAGAATGACCCGTGAAGATAATAACCTGGTTTGTAAACAACAAACCTAAAGTCCATTTTAACATTCCGTAGAGTGCCTATCTCGTAGATTTTAGTAGCTTATCATACACCAGTTAACAATGTTAACATTTCTTTAGACTGTGAGTTTTTATTTGTTTCGTAATTAACTCATTCATTCAACTCGTTAATTTGTTTTATGACCTCATCTACACATCGTTGCGGAGTGTCTTTGTGTGCCGCTTATGGCCAATTAACAGGAATTAATTGCATCATTAAACCCTTTATCATCAGGATTCCCAATAGTTGCACTTTCACTATCATGTACAATCTTAACGCCTACTTTCATGTGAGTTTTTGTTTGCAGCTGGAGTATGATTTTAACAGCAACAGTTTGTCTGTGACTGTCATTCAAGCTGAGGAACTCCCTGCCCTGGACATGGGCGGCACGTCTGACCCCTACGTTAAAGTTTACTTACTCCCTGACAAGAAGAAGAAGTTTGAAACAAAGGTTCATCGGAAGACTCTGAACCCCGTTTTCAACGAAATATTTGTGTTCAAGGTAAGTTATAGGTGTCACACAGCTGATTTTCGTACATTTTAAAGACATGACGTTGCTGATTTTCCAACTTGTTTATACAGAACGTGCCCTACGCTGATGCTATGAACAAAACTCTTGTGTTTGCGATCTTCGACTTCGATCGATTTTCAAAACACGACCAAATCGGTGAGGTGAAGGTGCCGCTGTGCCAGGTAGACTTGGCACAAACAATCGAGGAGTGGCGCGAGCTGCAGAGTGTCGAGGGAGAAGGGGGGCAGGTGCGGATACATACACACAAAAAAATCTCAAGTATTATCGTCCACCTTGAAACATCCAAGTATCTTGTACAAATGTAAATGAGTCTTTAAATTACGACGTGTCGGTCAGAAGGCACAGAAGTTATGGACTACACTTGCTTTATCTCAAATAACCAATACTTCATAGCTACAGTCTTCATCTTTATAAAATGAAAATCAAAGTGCCTGTAATAAATCTCTATGCATTGTAATGTAACATAATTTCTATAAGGCTTATTTTTCAGAAAAATCTCATTTTGAATTGGAATGATATTTTATCTAGCAATATATCATTAAATTCTCATGTAAATTGATTGGCACTCGTAGTCCAATGTTCCATACAACATGTCTTTAAATTAAAGGTGAATTTATTTTCTACAATAATAAAGCTGCACGATGGGCCATAAAAATAAGTCACTAGAATTACTCGCTGTATGTTATGACTTGAAGTCTTAGGGAATATTTTCTTATTGTCTTAGGCAGATGTTGCAACAAATCACAATTGGTAAAATTTACAATCTTTACAATCACACCCAGGTCACATCAACATCATTTGATTCACAAATAAATACCAACTAGGAACATTATATACCTACGAACAATGAATGCACATAGAAATAAGGACTACAACACCAACGGAATACGTATCTGAAACATATCAACCAAGGAGACTGTTTTATCTTTTTTCTTAGCTTAGGCTAGACTGGCAAAACACACAAGACAAACATGAATTTACTTCGTACAAACTACAAAATTGTTTACTTTACCTACCAGATTTGTGTTTTGGCAGAACAGCATTATTTTAATTAACATTTCGCCATTCTTTCAATCAATGCATTGAATCAAACTTGCCATTTTTTATCCTCATCCATTTATAAATATTCAGTCTAATTTTTTCATCAGCATTTTTTAGATTTTATCTTTCTAGATTATTTTTTAATTTAAGTATTTATTGGAAGAATGGTCTACATTTTTACAATTTTACTGCACTTTTTTAATGCGAGGAACCTTGACGATGTTAACAAATAATTTATTCATTTCATAATGTGTTAAGGAAGAAATCTCGGCAGTCAAGGCACCTCAACATGGATGAGTCGTCATTTATTTTTCTGATAAAATTAATTTCGACAGCAAAAATGTATTTACTTGGTTTTTCTCTTTTTCTCCATATTTTCTCTGCTCTGCTTGGCTGTGTTTGATTGTGTCCTGAACAATCTTGCATGCCGCTTCAAAAACGAAATGATCATTCACGTAAGTATTATTTTGAGACACATCAAGATTATTTACTGTTAAATTATACACGAACTGTACTCAAAATGGCGTGCTGGTATACGAGATCGACCAATGGTTAAAGGTTATTTATTTAACCAAATCATAAGTAAGGTTCAATTTATACAATGGTTTGTAAAGAGAATTGGGCCAAGATTCAGACCATTGCGTTGTTTGTTCTAGGATGTTAGGCAGCATTGTTGGAACATAATATTTGATCCACATTTCAAATTCTGAAAATTATTCACCTAACCTGTGATCACCCTTCATACCACATTATTTTTTAATTTTTTTGTTATTACGTATCCATCCGACACTTTGATTTTATTTTATATTGCGGCTGGGGAATGTTGCATGTTTGTCATCTTATTGTGCTCGTATATTGTCTGACTTGCCATTTTGTGTCCCCATCACTGTTTATACCTTTTTCCCGTATCGACATGAATACGAACGAAATGACAAATCAGAATTATTTGTGAAACCTACGCATTTAATTGGCTATGTATTGGTGTTTTTCACTCGTAATCCAATATAAGTACATTGGTTCCTTCACTACTCAGACATGTCAAAATTATTTAAATTACAAATTCTTACAAGCAGTCGCACAAATATTTCCCTACGTGTGTAATTTGATTTTTCCCATTGTGATTACATCTCGTTTATAATCCTCATAATATTTTCATGAAATACAATTTATTAATAATTAATGGAGCATTTATTCAAGTATGTTACAGGTCACCTTCTGACCGACGAATGAAGAACTATCCTTCCTAGTAATGTCCTACCGAACCAATATGTACTTATTGCATGTTTGTGGTATTGGTGTAACCAAGGGGAAGCACATTGTGATGGTCGTATACGTAATTACTAAAACAATTAACTACATTTAACATGTAAAAAATTATCAAACACCACTACAATGTGTTTCGCCCGAAACTATGTTCTTTAGAAGCTGTATATGCCAGGAACTATTTATCTCTTCTTTAGTATTCTGTATCTATCTACTTGTCTAAACGTACTACATTTCCTTCGAGAACATATTTTAGCTACACCTCTATCAATAACTCACAAAGCGCAGCTTATAACTAACACCGTCATTACACTAGAACGTTATTGAAATATCTGTTTACTATTTAGTGTGCTGTATTGAAAGCACCTAACGATGTATGTATGTATATATAGTACTATACTAAGAGATCCATTGAAGAAATGTTACATTACAATCGACCATCATACTAAGTTTCACCTCTATTTTTATTATCTACCAGGTAAGTACGTACACTATATTTTGTCCTAAAAGCTTATATAATTCTTCAATGGTTCATTATTGTTCGTTGTATGTGTGTATTGTACCTATATGTGTATTATTAGCTAATTGCGATCTGTTCCTAAAATGGTTAGTCTCTGTTGCAGACTAGGCACATCATTCAAGGTAACGTGTTAATATTAGCTGTTAGGCAAACTCAATGTGGTAGGGCTCAAATCGTAGCAAATTTTAGGAAAGGTGAGCTAGATTAACTACAGAATTCTCGCATTTTGATGATCTGAGCTGGGTGTCACAAAAAAATTATAAATTGGCTTCATTTCGGCAACAGATCGTAATGAACACACTCCTCATCTTCTATCCTCCTACCTACCAATATAAATTTATATATTTCAGAGGAAAACTGCTTCATATTAGGTTTGATATGAACGTTGATGTATATATTTATTTTGTTCGTCTAGATATGTCCCAAAAAGTATATGTATGGTGTTTAATTTATATTATTAGATAAAGTGACATCTATGTGCTAAAACGTTATATGTAACGCAATGAAAGTGTTCGTCAAATGTGCGTATGATTAGCTGCAAAATCCATTTCGTTCGAGGCTATTAATCTCAATTGTTTACGGGCTATCCTAAGCACGTGGCTCGGCGCAGTATTTCAGTTGTTCTGTATAATAAACATGCATATGAATATTCATTAAAGCTAAATAGGTAAATCCGTAGTGAACTGAAGCCCTGTGCCGATAAACCAACAACCATAAATACGCTTCTAGGTGACTACACGGAGCTATTGTTATGTTTATTTGTTTTTTATTTCGTGTAACGAGATTTTGAGTGCCCTGGTCCCGCCCTAAGCCGCGTTATTTATGGCCCATATTATTTGTATGTTTTATAAATAGCTTTTCAAACCCGTTCTCTGAACGCTATATATTCCTTACACAACTATTATCTTCCATACAACTCACATCCAAATAAACTATTTGTTCAACTCTGTTCATTGACAATGGTAATTTTAAAAACACATTTACAACGAGAAACATCACCGTAATACTTTTTACGTCAGTGATAAAAGAATATCCTTTGTACAAAGAAACGATTACAGTGACGAATAATACAGGTTGTTGATCTTTATATTTCACTACCGTGGGGATAGGTGTTGATCTCTGCTGTAGTCAGGACAAAGAGTCATGCTAATTGTTGCACATTGCAGGACAACAAGTTGGGAGACATTTGTTTCTCATTGCGTTATGTACCGACGGCTGGAAAACTGACAGTTGTTATTTTGGAAGCGAAGAATTTGAAGAAAATGGACGTCGGCGGTCTATCAGGTAATATTATGTGCATCATTCATATTCTATATTGTTGAACTTATGAACCAAGTACACTGATAACACCAATGTCTAATTTCACAGGGATTTTAGGGTAAACATTTGATATGTACCTTTTTATTATTTTTTTAACTGCTTAGAGATTTGTATATAAACTCTAGGGTAGAAGTATCACTCAAAACAATACAACCGTATTAAATTGCATGTCTTTAACACTCCGACTATTCATAAAAACCATCTCATGTAATATGTAGCTACGATATCAATTCATAGTAACCTAATATCGTCTAATTTCTTCCACTTGTTGAACTATCACTTTAGTTTCGTTTTAAAAAAAACCATTACATTTAAGTGACCCACACAATACTATTTTCCAATTTACGTGCACCTACATATCAATCAGAACACATATGGATAAAAAATTCTTAATCAAGAGATGCTAAAATATTTCAAATGTTGTTGTTCAATCTTCAGCATATACTTTTCAGTTTATAAACTCAATATTAACTGTAATCTAATCGATGCAAAATTATCTGTTTCATATTCTACTCCTGATGCGGCGCCTGCACACAGATCCGTACGTAAAGATAGCACTCATGCAAAATGGCAAACGTCTCAAGAAGAAGAAAACGAGCATCAAGAAATGCACACTGAATCCCTATTACAACGAGTCATTTACTTTTGAAGTACCATTCGAACAGATACAGGTGCGAGCCGAGATTCATGCAAAATTCGATGTCGCAGCGCATAGTCTGGACAAACCAATCAATGAAAAATACATACGGAAAAATCATTTCCTTAGCACAATATATCTTTATTGTTCTTACATATTGTCTCGATATGTATTTTTCATTCAAATTGTCTTAACTGTGCACGATTTGATGTTGTGGACTAATTGTTGTGAATATATGAATTATGTACACCACTTGCATCCATACCCGTTCCTTTCCTATACATAACATAATTGTGTTGTATCATTTTGTTCATTTGGTTCATTCTGTTCTTGTGTTTGTCTTAATTTAAGAAGCTCTGCCTTCTGCAATCACTGGCATACCACAAATCTTTATGGAATTAGTTCCTCAAAAACAAGATCGTACTACGTAAATATTTGTTGTTGGTATACAGTTAACTGTTTGTAGTATGTCCCAAGTTATTTATTGTTTGGTATGTTCTTTTGTGTTTCTATGGATGTTGTCTAGTTAGATCATGTGTAGTATCCCTTAGTATAGAGTTCCGCTGTTTCATTTGTCATTCTGTCATCTGTCTCTGCTCCCATTTGTGCCCTGCCCCCGTCTTTTCCTTTTTTATATTGTTCAAAGTCAATATCTTATATTTCCCTAACAATAAAAATGTTGACCTTTATTTGTAACTTGGTTGCTGTGCGTGTTTCAATTGAAGGTTTTCATTTTTCGTTTAAATATAATTTGATTGACTTTAATTAATATTGTATCCCCCTCCTTCAAATCTGAGTGGTGTTAGCAATCTCCCCTCGTGACTGCATTGCAATTTGGTTACTTCAAACTGTAATTACTTATGGTTTAAGGAATCCAGTTCCTCGTTCTTCTTCTGCATTCTTAATAATCTTTCCATATTTTCGCATATTTTATCCGTATGAATGCTTTGTCCCTTGTTGCGTTAATTTATTTATTGTGAGGTATGTATCGACCTGTTGCTGTTATCATATATTTATGCTGTTGTTTAAATTTGCTCAAGTAATACTATTTATGTCTTCACTGTGCTTTCAACATCTATATCATGCTATCATTGTCTCATGCGTACATAATCTTACACATCTGTAATGTTATAGGTATATTTACCTACGCATGTTAATACGTGTCTACTAAAGGTATCTACTATAATTAGATTCATGTTTCGCTATAAATTAATTGGAAATTATTTTAATAACGTTTGGGACCCTATATAATTTCAAATACCCAAGACGGTATCACTCTAGTATTGGTTATATGGCTTGCAGAATTCTACGAAAGCCATATATGGGGAAAGATTTAAATTCTATGACGTAGCTTACTTAACTTGGAATATTTTCGACCCAACTTCATCACATACCTAAGTAGATAGTTTTGCTTTACGAGAGCTTATGAAAAACCTGATTCTAATATGGTTTTAAAATGATACGGATAATTTTGTGGTTTAATGAACTTTGTACATAGCCCGGTGTTTTAATCAGTTATAATGACATCAGTAATCATACTGAAATACATCAAACAAAATAATTTTCAAAGCTAGTAGGTACGTATCATTCTATGTCGAGCCTATATTAATAATAATAGAATTCATTGTCTTTTACCCGGTTCCTAAAGTGATAAAAACTAATCGTTTTAGTGACCAGTCGTGATTATTTACCTAAATTGCTCATGCAAATATTTCAGAGGCATAACCTGAAAAAGCTGTAAAAGCTTCAAAAGGATGGAATGCACTTTACAGTATCTAGCTACTAAGCTACATTATTATAAAACATACGCTTTGATATGGGCGAAGTTCTAAGAGAATATATGAATTATTTATTACTATACCTAAGGATTAACGGTTCGTAATACTTTAGGAATCGTATATATCTTTCTCCCAAACATTTGGTAATTTTTCTCAGCTCTCGTAGTTTTCATGAAATGCTTTCATTGTTATGTCATTAATCTGAATCGCACTGCAGAAAGTAAACCTAGTGGTCACTGTGGTGGACTACGATCGCATCGGAACGTCGGAGCCTATCGGCAAGGTCGTGCTGGGTTACAACGCGTCAGGCACCGAGCTTCGTCATTGGTCCGATATGCTGGCTAGCCCGCGGCGCCCAATTGCGCAGTGGCACACACTCAAAGACCCCGATGATGGAGAGAAGAAGGATTAAACGTTGAACTGAGGTGCGTCTGTTCGAGATTAATTTGTACGGAGCTATGATATGTGATTTTCCATGACTAGGTATATAAAGACAGCAGGAAAGATTCTCTATAATAGGCAGGTACGATTTCTTTTTTACCTCACCATCACCCTAGATAAAATGTAGGTTCTTAAAGTAATTTTGTTTTACCTTGTAATAAATGTCCTCTATTTATTATGTTTTCAGTATGAAAAGCAGAAATTACAAACATGGAAGTACGAGTGTGAAGAATAAGCGACTTATATTTATTTATTCTTACGTTAGTTAACTATATTTGCTGTTATGTTCTAATCAAACCAATTCTACGTTGGATCAACTATGTGTACTCCTGAACTTTTATCGTTAGCGCTTCATCAATGTGATTTGAATGTTGTTTTTCTTTTAATCGTTTTCAATATAATATCGAATGAATATTACGTCAAAAATTGTAATTGTAAAGAAATTTAATAATGTTCTTCAACCCCAAGATGATTTGCTCATTTGAATGTTGCTTATTAATTCTATGCTAAATTATCGTCCGATAAGTTTGCGTCTGCGCAGTTTAGACGCGATTGGTTCTGGATTGTCGCACGGGTAAAGTAGATGACACAACTGTTGATTTAGGTAGTTATCTTGATTGCATTAGCGACTGCATCGGCGCAAAGTATATCGAGTCTTGTTCTCTCATCTTGTCTCGACTAACTTATACTCGAAGAATGTTGGTTTAGCAATATGTAAGTTGTTGTGAGGAGTGTAGGGATAATTGTTAGAATTCCTTTGCTACTTCCACGTTCTTAGCGTCTATCTTATAAAAGTTTATTTTAAATTCTCGCTAAGAAATAATCAGCTTCGTTTAATAAGTGTGCTTTGTTATCAAAAGCCGTTACTTGACGTTCATGTAATCCAAAATATATTTCATTTAAAAATCTATAACATGAAGCTGTGTAAATAAGTTGTATCCTGTTAAATTTATTACATTCTATTTTACTATCATATAAGTGTTATAGTATTGATACCCTTTTATTATAATAATAACATTAAGTTCTTCGGAGAAGAGAATGAAGCGACTAAGTTTATTTTATGTTTTTTAGACAACAAAGTATTTTTTGTCGGGAAACTGTTATTCTCTTCTTTTGAGGAACAATAGGCCTATTGTATAGGTATCTAAACATTATTATTTTAAGGCATGACATTTTTATTAATTAATTGAAATCTGATGTCCAGTGTCCATCGGCTAATTAGTATGATTTGTTAATTGAACATCTTATTTTGTATTAAGTACGTATACAGAAATTTACTTATATAATTTAGGTTAAGTAGAATAATTTATTTTAATTTAATATACAAAATGGACACTCAATATACGTGGTATCATCGAAACTAGTCAAACGTATAAGACTACCTACAAATAAAAATACTTATACTTTTAAATTATATTATTAAATAGTTCCAAATCGTTTAAATGGTTCTTTACGATATAAAATTAAATCGTGATTAGACTGCTGTTCGTCTCGTCGCGTCGGTAAGTGGTTCGTCTAGAATGTTTTATAAAATAATCTCGTCGCAAGTTATCTAATATCGGGTTCACACGGTTCGATTTTAGTTGAAAAACTTTTGTTGTTCAACAAAAAATACTTTGAATTTGAAATTCAATTTGATTGAAAGTCTGTTCAGACGGGTCAAATCGCTTTCAACTTAACAGTTGACCAACTAAAATCGAACCATGTGAACCCGGTTTAACATCACTATCGGTTCAAGGTACCAACATTTTACTGTTAGGTAGGTATTTAATATTCGTAACATCTCTTAACTTCGCGGATCGAGTACCTATTTATACCTACGTACTTAGCTAAAGCTTGACTGTTGTTGATCTCAAACATATGTGTTATCGTGTATATAATGTAATCACATGTTAAATTCCACAATCACATTATACTTATGTACTTATACCTATGTACCTATAGGGGTAACGGAGTCGGGCTTCAAGTAAATTTAGAAGTGCACCAACACGAAACAAGTAGGAATAGACTTGTGGTTCAAGTACTGTATTTAACAATAAATATAATTACTATGTTAATATAATATAGAACTTATTTATAGCAGCAATGCAACAGATTCATTGACAGTCAGTAAAGTTCAAGATGTGAAGAAATAAATGTTCTGGCTGTTTCTTCTAAAAAACATTTCAGCTAGGTAATCTAAATTACCTATCAACCTATTTAAAATATTTCAAAATAAAATTTTATCTAGTGAAATATTTGTGCGGCTGTATGAATCTGTTGTAGCTCCACTCAACTACTTTATAATCCCTGACCGCGACGATCGAGCGGTCGAGGCTCGTTAGAATTGACAATATAGATATTTCAAACGCTATTTATTATTAACATTTTGTAATATTAAGAACAAACGCCAGAAAACATGTGAATAATCGCTAGAACAACGCCAGAAAACATGTGAATAATCGCTAGAACATAATATTAAGAAAAATCGGAACTATGGACATGATTCATACTCCATCATGCTGTACCAAACTAATTCTCTCACTGTAGTCATCACAATTCCCATAAATCTACATAGACATACCAGTAATTCCTATCAACTTTGAAAAGGCTGTACAATAATCTATTTATTAAAAATAAATATAATGAACTGTTAAACTAAGAACTGTGGATGATAAGAGGCCGGACCAAAGTTATAATGACATAAGTAAAAAAACATAATTATCCATGCAATAACATAAATATAATAAATTTATAAGTATTCTATTTATAAAGAAAAACAACAATGGACACAATGGTGAGTTTTTATTTATGTCATTTAACTTTGATAACTTACACTAGAAGTGTCTAATGGAAGCAACAAATCGCAATCACAGGTTGTTTATACTTTTAACCAAAACCTGTACTGTAGCAATTTCTATGGGTGAATTATAAATTTTAATCACACTTCAAGTGTAAAATGTTATATCATCGGATAGTTAGCTTGTATACAAAGTGGTGTTAATGTGTTGGGCTGTTGTAATCATTGCTGTTTGTTACAAACTCCTTTGCTAACTTTAGAATCGTAAAAATGTAACCAATGTTAAATGAAACTTTCATTTATAGTTCAGATATTCACAAATAAGCAGGGTTTATCTGTATCTCTTCATTGCCCATCTCTTGCACCAACTATATAGCATATACTTGTAATTTTGTTGACACAAAATTGTTATCATAGATATAATGTATATAACTATCTCAGAAATGGATTGATAAAATAAATTATCATATCACTTGCCACTTAAATAAAAAATCATTGTCTCATTATTGTGTTAAAGATTTATTAAGATTTTGTTTTGAAATGTTAGATACTTATTTTATTTTATTATTACACAATATAATTTTTACTAGAGTTTATGATAGTAATGAATTATGTAAACTACAAAAATGTCTATAATACATAATTACATAGACAATTTGTTTTATTTTGAACTGCTTACCTTATAAAAATTACCCATACCTATGCCTACAAGTGATTAACAACAATGGTCTTTACATTTCTTTAAAATAAAATCTATTGATATTAGTTGCATCTACACTGTTCGCAATAAAATTCTAATCCGTGAATGATCACTACCTACCAAATATCTAAGTTTACATTGCAACATTTATCTTTAATTGTGAGGGCACTAAATTAACACAAGTGCATTTAACCATGAAAACTAAAGGTATTACTTAAAACACCCGAAATTATACTGCATAATGATTGGTAAGTAAGTACCTACATCATAGTTTTTATACATTTCTGTAAACTTACGATCCAAAATAATAGCAGCTTACCTCCTTAATTTTCATCATAATAGCGTCTTTTCATTGCCCTATACTTTTTCAACATGTAAAGTGCTTCAATTTCTTTGACAACGAAATCTCCATGCTTCAACATCATTTTGACCTTTTCGGGGTTCTGCTCTCCACTGTTCTTTAAAAAAACTTTGTGAAGTCTTGTTCGGAACAACTCGTAACCTTGAGGCCAGTCTTTACCCAGATGTAATAACTAGAAAACAACGAAGATTTGTTAAAACAAACACGCAAATGTACTGCACCTGTATCTTTAGTACTTTTACTATATTGCTTGTGATTAGTTGTGATTGATAACATTCGCAAGGTCACATAAACATTAAAAGCAAAAAAAATAAGCAATAGTACTTCATGCATACCGTTTTATAGAGATTCAAAACTGCTATACGATGTGGTTGTGACATTTTTAACACTATCTTTCACAATAATTTTTAAAACGTATTTTCTTCTAACCCAAAAAAAAGTTCATAGTCCAAAAAACCATTTTTTTTAAATTTTGTTTAACAATTTGACAAATCGTAAAATGACAAGGGACTTTTTGACATGTATGAAGTACTACCAATCTACCAAACCAACACACGCTGATACCCACAGACTAGCTGATAACCTACAGCCTACAGTGCGTCCAGTATATTTTCACAAAGTGAAGGACATTTAGACATTTTTTTATTAGTTTTTTGTCTATACGAATGTTAGCCGATTGATGTGTCAAATACTCAAGTCAGGAACTCACAGAGAGTGCTGCCCCAGATACTCCTTTAATTCTGCAGACTACCAGACATTGAAGTGTGTCACCGATGGCAAGCCGAGTAAGGTCGCGAACTTAAGGAGGATGAGCTAAGGTAGCCCGCAAAATTCAAATTTTCTTACGTTTTTTGCAATTTGCAGGTCAGTGTCAGGTTGTATAATTTGAATAAAATTAGACGTCATGAACTAAAATTCAAACCAATCCCTCGACTTCAGTTGCAAAACAGTACCTACTGTATCTTTTTTTTATTTTATTTTGCTTTTATCTCGAAAACGGTGTGTCCTATCGCAAAAATAATGAAAATTTCGACCCCCTCTAGAAAACCCCTAATCCTCAACATGTTGGTATTTTTTTTTCGTTTTATTTTACATACAAAAACTAAAAAATTCCATAAAAACACACGTCGACGCAGCCGCACCTGCGCGCCTCTGGCTCTAAAAAAAAACACGGGGTAGGGAAAACAAGTACCAAGTGGAGGCGCGGTAGTCAAATTCGATTTTAGTTGTGGCATAATAAGTTAGAGAATTTATTTGGCAGAATAGCTCCAAGATTCTCATAGCCAGAAGTAAGGAATTTTAGTGATAGTTTAGTTCGGTGTACAAGAGAATCGGCACCAATATCAGTTTTGTAAATGAACTTGTTTCAAACAAAAAAAATGCCCAGATAAATGCCCAAGGACAGAAATTTATGGGCACTTATTAGGAATTTTCCCAATTTGCCAAAAATGCCCGGGCATTTGCACATCTCTACGCGACCGACCCGACCTGCTCCGCGCCCGACCCGCTCACGCGTTTTATGTGCTGATACGCCTGACACCCATATAAATACAAGGAATACAGCCCGCCGTACTGCCGTCCCAACCTGCGCCCGACTCGCACACCCCTTGTATGTGTGTTGAGCTTTAACCCTTGTGTGTGTGTTGAGCTTTAACATCTCAAGCAACGGTCAATTAAATCCGTATCCTAGCAACGACAACTTGTTAGTCAATTATTGACAAATCAAACTATTGTTTTTTTATTTGTGGTTTGAAAAATTAACGAGACACTCGAAGTCATAGATAATGGCTGAGAATCCTGAAGAAGGCGGAGAAGAAGGACTACAGGGTATGTTATTCTATAATAATTTATGTTTATTATGATACCTACATAATATTATTATGCTTTGCTAATGATCATGTTCTCATCAAGACTCAAATGCAAAATACCCTGAGTGTATGATAGACTGAAGGCGTCATGATGCTAAGGCAGCATGGCTCATGAGCACGATCATTCAATAATAATTGGTACCGTGAAAAGTTAGTTTTACCATAACATGGGTTGGTCTCAGAATACAGATAGACCATATTCTATGGGGGTAGGATTATGTACCTAAAGGGGAAAAAGAAAAAAAATACGTAGAGATATGTATTTCCCAAGTGGGTGAGTAGAGTTGATAGTAATAGGTAGGTATTATAGGAGCGAGCCTAATGCTATGCTCATCAGCTGTACGAACCTATTATAACTTTTCGTGAAGAAAATAAGTTCGATATTTGTTCAAAACCACGCAACGTCGCATCGCTTCACGTCGCGACCTGAACTGACTCTAAACTGGGTGATAGAAGTGCGTACTTAAAACGCGGTCGTTAAGTTCGCGACCTTACTCGGCTCGCCGTCGGTGTCGCACATGAAGCTTGCTCAAAATTTAATTGTCAAAAATTGGCTCGCGGCTCGCGGCGGTGACCGACGGGTGAGTAAGCTCGCCGAGCCATAAGTACGCGTACTTGCTCGCACGTCTGTCACCAGTACGGTCCTAACCATTTGCCATATGGTGTTGTAGGCATTAGACTGCTAATAGGCAGCCCAATACGTGACAATACCTTGGAATGAATGATATCGCATATTGTAATAGCTCGACGTTAGAAAAAGAAAACGTGATTACTAAAGTAAAATAACCATCCCAAAATTAAAGATTATTAGTACCAAAAGTTTTAGAGATAAAACCCGTACTTACATAGACAGACAGACAAACAGACAGACAGACGGACTTGGTGAAACTTTGTGTTCCTTGTTTTACTACGGAACCCTAAAAACCGAGATTAAGCCACGCAACCCTACTCACGTGCTGGCCGACTAGTTTCGGCCTCAAAACCTACATAAAGGCGATTATTATGTTGTTAGCGTAAAAGAAAATGAGCATGATCATGTTTTACGCCACAGAAGGGGAAGAGCAGCTTGCACCAGAAGAATTAGAAGGTGAACACGTGGAAGAAGAATCCGTCCTCTCAGAATATGACCCTGACGACTTCATTTCTGGGGCTGTTACTAGCCCAACATCTTCGATACCTGTCGATTTGTTCGATTTTGAGTATCCTTTTCATATTTTTGTAGGTTGGTCATAAATCTTGATTTAGAGCAAGATTTGTCCTAATTAGGGTTCCGTAGCCAAATGGTGATTTTATATTTTAAGAGGGGATTTTGCGAAAATGAACCTTGTAATGGGGTGAAAACGGGGATTTCGTTTGTATGAAAAAATCTATGTATCTACCTAAAAGAGTCGACACAAGAGACGACACTGTACAAAGTCGAGCTTTCAATCTAGAACTCGATGGTAAGTTGTAGTGTACCTCACTAGTTTCCTACATTAAAACTGCCCAATCATAGTATTTATTATAGGTAATATTAAACAATAGAACATTTCTGGTTTTTCCATTTCCTTAGCCGAACAAAGATATTCGTACGGTTACAACTGTCATAAGTATTTCAACCTATGCGCGTGTGACGATATGGTCGTATGCTTTTCGGCTGGCAGTATGATTACCTTTCTTGACGTCAACACGAAGCAGACATGGTTTCGACGAAGCTCGACTGGAGGAACAGTTGGAAGTATTACAGTAAATAGAGACTATTTTGCTTTTTAATGGCAAGTCATTATTCTTCTAGATATATGTACGTATGGACATCGGCATCCCTTGGTTACCCCCTTTTCTAAGGTAAGGTCAACCGCACGTCCACATTTACTGCGCCATTTTGTCGAAGCATTAAGACCTATTTTCTTAGTTCAACTGAGGTGTTACTACCATAGAAATATTTCTTATATCTATGGTTACTACTGAGGTGCGATTGACCGCACGAGATATCTTCCTAATTACTTACTTGAAAGCTGGAGGTGTTAAAGTATCATTGATATTCTTCGAATAATATCAGATGGCTTTGTTTGGCAATTAATCATTCATAATAATTTCATTCTTTTTTACAATCTCTAGTCCTTCAGAAAAGACCCCAACTACCGCATAGCAATAGCGGAGGACAGGGAGAGCGAACGAGACCCTTTGATAATCTTGTACACATGGCCTCAAATGGATATAGACGCAGTTCTTCGCGATGGAACTACCAATGCATATGCCATTCTAGACTTCAGGTAATAACGCTCTGAGCCACGAAGCTAGATTTTTGCTAAAGATCCAGGAAATCTACCTATTTTCCCAACTCTTAAATTAAGTAGTTGACTAATGGACGACGGAATAGTTAATTGATCCAGGCGTGAAATAGACGATGATATACTCTACGTCCACCGCCGCGGTTACTCTGCGTCCGGTGCTCCACGTGGCAACACGTCATGTTCGGGTTAGCGACAGGTCAATCGTCATCCTGAGGATACCTCGTTGAAACACGTGTCGCTTTCTTACAGGGTTTTTTATGACTCTTCAGGTATACAGCGGAAAGTGTTACTAAATATTATCTGCCTACGTCTATTGTATTTTCTGACGACAGAATAGGTTTATCTTGTTTTGTAAATTGGGTACCTATTATATTTTTCCCCGCACTACTTTAACTTTGACCAAATGTGTGTTTATGATGGAAGCACGATACTTGGGAAAGAGGTTTTCCAAGAAGATCCTATTCATTTATTATTATGTATATTTCCTTTTACAAGTTCGACAACCCGGCAATCCGGTCAATCTGTCCTAAGGTATGGCATATCTACTGGATATTTGAACAAAGGCCTATAGAATTCTCCATTTTCCTTTGCAGTCCCGACGGTGAAATGCTAGCGTCAGTGGGCAAAGAACCAGATTACAATCTAACCATTTGGAACTGGAAGTATCACAAGATTCTTCTGCGCACAAGCGCTTTTACTTACGATGTTAACACCGTTATGTTTTCGCCTTACTGTGAAGGACAACTCACTACAGCAGGTTATTTACTGACAAATCTATTCCTTTTTTGCGTTATTTTTAATATTTATGGTAAATTATGAATTAGTCCATATTGACAGCCCGGAAAATATAGTGAGAAAATCTGGATCCATACCTGTGGTGGCTGGAATCGCCAACCCGCTCGTGAGTCCTACCTACCTACCTAAGTTTGGTTATTGCTCGTTCCTTCTCTGTATGAGAAGTGGCCTCTGCCAATGGGATGATAACTAGCTGGTATAAATAACTTTGTATGGTAATCGTGTCACAATCGTTTTAGGTGCTGCTCATGTAAAATTTTGGAAAATGGCAGAGACGTTCACTGGACTTAAATTAAAAGGCGAATTGGGCAGATTTGGGAAAACAGAAATCTGCGATGTCCTCGGCGTTTATCCAATGCCCGATGAAAAGGTTAACAATTTAAATATTAACGGAAGCAACCTTTTATTTAAACTCGAAAAAAGTTATACTAGATGGCTCTGTATTAAAAACGCTTATTAAATTCAGACCTTTCCTTTCAAAGAAAAGAAAGAACCAAAAAGAAGAAGAAGAAAGTTGCTTAGGGGTTGCTTAGGGGTTGCTTAAGGCTTTTTCCTTACGTGACGATTTCCAGCAGTCAACTCCTACCGCTCCGCGTTAAAGAACTTCGTTCCAAAAACAAGGCTTAAATTATGTAGAGGTTTCTCCTTGAGTAACAAAGATTGGTCCTGCAAAAATTAGATAGAGAAAAATAAGAATCTATTATGAATAAGATTGTACCTATACGCCACGTTTTGTTACGAAAAAACATTGGAACTGACCTATAAGCTTTTAAATACGGGAGGACCTACGTTTGAATAAATTATGAGGGTAGAGCAATTTCGAAAGTAGGTAATAGGAGATAAAATGAATTAATTTTCAATTATTTTAGGTTTTATCTGGATGCGAATGGGGCAACATATTAGTGTGGGAGGCTGGCCTCGTCAAAGTAGAAGTCACACAGAAAGGAAGAAAATTCTGTCATAAAGCACCTGTTGTAAGTAAAAGACGTACATCATTGTTCTTATATAGACTCAAGGTTGCCGTCTTGAGAAAACAATGCCAAAATCCCAACAGATCTGACGAGTTCGATTTTTATTCAATTATCAATGTAAATTCTCAGCTTCACGCGTCGTTCGCTATACTATTTCAACATCCACTGGTGATTATTTTATTTTTGCTGTTTTATTTACATACCTAAATGGAGTGCTGCGTACAGATAATGTAATTTTACATTGAAAGATAGGAATAGTAACTGAAAAAACGATGAAAAAATTTACCTTTTCCTGAGAAAATTCCCGGTAGAATATGGTTCAAAATAATTAGCTGAATGCCCCCTGTTAATTTGCGGAGGTTAATTTCCCTTACACCCTGTATATAGAAACTTCTAGATACATCAGACTTCCAGCAAGGATTAACGGTTTATTCTATATTTCTAGGCGTTAAATTATTTGAGCAAATGCAATGATATTAATATAATATCATTGAGCAAATGTCTACTCTTTATCCCCTGCTCCACCTTTTTCTGAAACGCGTTTTCAGATTCAATTCATGTTGAGCCCAACTTATGACGAAGTGACGACGATAGCTCGCGATGGGTGCGTCCGTGCGTGGTATTGGGACACGGTGGATCAAGCTGATCCCCCTGAAGAAGACCCTTACATTGAACTCAATCCTGTTGCCGAGACATGTGTACGTATACTAATTTGTATCGCAGGAAATAATGTACCTGGTACCTAATGGACCTAAGTAATCAGCTGTATAACCAAGATTTATTTGTCTATAATTAGTTCTTTCTTTGAACTTGAGGTTTTACTTGTAGGTCCCCGATAGCCAGATAATGTGTCTTAAGCATCGAAAAGACCTGTTTTGGTATGCACAGGTGTGTATAAAAATCAAGTACTTAAACTAGATACGGACTATTAAACAAGCTTCTAACCTTATTATTTCTTCCAAGGATGGCAACGGAGGCATTTGGGTTGTAGACTTAGAAATTGATAAAATAGAATGTGATCATCGTAAGGTTATAACCTGTCATGCCGGGGGAGTTGTTGCTATGGCAGCTTTAAGGACACATCACATACTGATAACAGCAGGAGAAGACGGAACATTGCAAGCTTACAATACTGATACGCATAAACTGCTTGCTCGGTATCTTTTCCCGAAACCGATTTCATGTATGCTTTATCCACCTTTGGACGTAAGTTAACTTTACAATATCACCTTTCAACGTCTCATAAGTACAAGATAATTTGAGTACAGACGCCAGCAGGTCAAGCTACCCGAAACTGTCAGATTTTCCCAATCAACCTTGAACCTTAATGCTTTAGGGATAAAGTTGAAATCTATTAAAGAAATTTGACAGATTGTAGTAGCTTGATGTGCTGGCGTCTGTACATTATTATTGAAAACCCAAAAATCTTGCAATTGGTATTTTATTTAAATCTCCAGGTGGATGTAACCTCATGCGTTTTAATAGTGGGTTTCCAAGATGGTATAATGCGTACGCTAATGATGCACCCAGACATACTTGAGACTCAAAAGGCCATGATCGACATACGAGTGCATTCGACCCTTACTATCCATAGCGCGGACTCTGAAAACCCTGACGTACTAGATTTGATTTCGGTGAGAAAACCATTTTCTTAATTTCTACAAAAGCGTACCTACAATATTTGCTAGTGATAAGACATACAGTGAATAAAAGCAGGTACCTAATTAATTTTAGATGAGCAGCGAACTCTCTGCTTTCACAATAAGATCAGTAGTGGTATTCTGTAAAAATCTCACCGTGAAAATTTAGGTGAAGTGAGCGTATAGTGAGCTGGCACTCCACTTGACCCTAGGATTGACAGCTCACTTCACCTAAGTTTTCACAGTGAGGTGGTTACAGATTTTAACTATAAAATGTTTATGTATAACCTAACTGTCGATTGTTGTCATAATGGTGGGAATATGAAAATTTTCAATGTGCTAATTAAGCCCTTTCATTTGATACCCAACATGGTATGATACGAGGGCGGCACTGAAAATTTCGGGAATCAAGGAAGTGACACAACATTACTATTTAAAAATGTATATATTGCTTTTCGAAGTATTCTCCGCGAAATTTGACACATTTTTCCATACGATGGAACCAATCATTGAAGCAACCATTCCATTCGGAAGTTGGGGTCTCCAAAATGGCCATAATCATAATCATAATCATTTTATTTGCAATAAGTATTGGTACAGTGTTGGTCTTAAAGTCAGTAATAAGTTCCTAATACATAGTCAGACATATGACATGCAAAACATTACAATGTATTGAATTTAATGCTAAAAATATAATATTTATGTCCAATGGCATGCTTTAAATGTTTCCATTATTAATTAATTTTACAATACATTAATTATTAATAATTATTATCTTCACATTATTTTAATTTATTATTTAATATTATTTATAAATTCATTTATAGAACAAAACCGTTTTTCCAGCAGCCATAATTTCAATTTTATAAAAAACAAATTGTTAGGTAACTCTTTAAAGTACTTTGGTATTTTGTTATAAATCAGTCCACACGTATGTATGATAACAGTTCTTTTTATACATAGAAGTCTTTGGTGCCCTAGGCAGAACTATTCTATCTGGATCTCTTACTTTTCGAGGGCAACGGTCATGAGCCTTTTTAAACAGGTCAAAGTGCCGACGGACAAATTTAGCACATTCTAGGATATATAAACTGGGTAATGTAAGGAGTTTTAATTTTAGGAACAATGGTTTGCAAGATTCCCATGGTGGAATGCCACAAATCGCTCGAATGCATTTTTTTAGTACCCTAAAGACTTTATCTGCGTCTGTTGAGTTACCCCATAATATAAGGCCATATTGTAGAGTCGATGCAACGCAACCGTGATACGCAGTCAACATCGTACTCTGAGACGAGGTCTTTCGCAGTGTGTAGAGGACATAAACGAATTTATTTAATTTGTTGCATACTTTTTCTACGTGTGGTTTCCAGGAGAAATAGCCGTCCAATGCAACTCCCAGAAAGGTAGTTTCCTCTGCCTCTAATAGAGGTTGTCCATTATAATTAATGTTAAGTTTTTCTCGCTTACGTCCGTACGTCCTAAATTGTACAATTTTTGTTTTATTTATATTTACATGCAAATTATTAAACCTTAACCAAGAAATTGTTGATTCAATTGTATTATTAATGTCAATTCTGTAATTATTTATGTCAATATTAATTGGTGATGTCATAATAATGGAAATGTCATCTGCAAATAATGTGCATGGATTGGATGTATGTTCAGGAAGATCATTAATATATAATAGGAATAAAGGGGGTCCCAAAACGCTCCCTTGTGGTACAGCCGAGTTGTTGAATTTTGAAAGAGACCTAATTCCCTCCAGTTCTTTATTCTCAGTCATACTTGGAATCTCAACGCATTGCTTTCTACCCAGTAGGTAAGTTTCAAACCAACTAAGGGCTGGACCCCGAATGCCATATCGTTCCAACTTTGAAAGTAGCAATCTATGAGACACGAAGTCAAAAGCTTTCGACATATCGAAGAAGATAACAGATACCCGGTTACCTATGTCTACTTCATCAATTATATTTTTTACAAGATTGAAGCATGCAAGAGTGGTCGATTTCCTTTTTTGAAACCCGTATTGTTCTTTCTTAAGAATCTGATGTTTCCCAATAAATTCTAAGAGACGGTGTTGCATAGCTTTTTCAAAAACTTTAGAAATTATTGGTATGAGACTAATAGGTCTGTAATTATCGGCTTTCGAACTATCGCCTTTTTTATAAAGAGGCTTAACAATTACAAACTTCAACAACTCTGGGAAGCAGCCTTCTGAGAATGACAAATTTATTAAGTGTGTCAACACAGGAGTTATTTCCACTGGGCAAGCCTTTAAAATTTTTGTCGAAATTTCATCATACCCGACCGCTCCTGTGTTTTTTAGGGAAAGTATAAATTTTTGTATGTCATTGTAACCATATGGCCGAAGGAACAGACTATCGCACGTATTAGTTTTGCATTTATTCCTTATATTGTCGTTCTCATAATTTGTTAAGTCTATCCAGTAGTTATTAAACGAGTCCGCTATTTTTTTTGAGTTTTCTATAAGTGTATTATTTATGTTTATATTCTTTACTAGCGGTCGCCCGCGGCTCCGCCCGCGTGGATGTCGGTTACCGCTGCAAAAAGCCTACCCAGGAAAGACACGGTCAGCAAAATGATTCCCAGGTCAATTCACAGACACCGACAGTAACATCGACGACGCAGTCATTATCCGCAGGCTGCACAGATTGTCTTTCTGTGTATGTTAAAGTTGTTAATGATGAAAATATTTAAATGTAATTAATACTAAGTTTTCACATCTGCCGGCAGTCCCGGAGCGCAACCCGTTGTTTTAGGATAGATAACTAAAGCGATTATTGTAGAGCTTCTCTATAAACAACATTTGACGTTAAATTATTTTCAGGTACCAAAATATACTGATGGTCGGGAGCCCCGACCCGTGATAGGGCAACGTAAATTTGCCCATGCGTAAAACATTCTTTTCGTAAATCAATTCCTACTAATTTGAATGTTTGGCCCTGGGAGAAAAGAACTGTTGTTTAGCTCTGAGAAGAACTTTTGCGTAGGTGTAGTTTTAAGAACGAAATCTAAAAAAAATCGCACGAAAGTTATTAGACTTCGCGCACGACCGCTGCGTAGGGAGCATACCTTACTCATAGATCTAAACTCCCCTCCCGCACGCGCACCCCCGCCTTGGTGACGCCCACTTCGCAACGGGCCGTGCAGCAGAAATCGTAATATTTTAATTTCGCCATAACTTCAAAACCAAACGTCCAATTTTAATCATTCAAAGACCAAATATTATCTACATAAACTGTACTTAGTGATGAAATAATTTATTTTGATAAGGATTAATAGCATGAGTAAAATAAACGCGTTTAAATGTAGTCCAAAAAAAATTCAATATTTTTAAATAAAAAACAGTTGTTGTGCCTCACTCGACATAGATAGGTATAGTGCGTCGCGGACTTTTTTGAAGGTATTTATAAGATCTACAATTAATTAGAACATTTTATGGTTCTGTCTTTTATAGTTTAGGCAGCGTACGCAAAATAAGTAACTTTTCTGGTTGATTTTTTACACCTTGTGTCCGAAAAACCCAAATATCTTACGGAACCCTATTTTTTTCCAAAATAAAATATAGCCTATGTTACTCGTGGATAATGTAGCTTTCGAATGGTGAAAGAATTTTTAAAATCGGTCCAGTAGTTTTTGAGCCTATTCATTACAACCAAACAAACAAAGTTTTCCTCTTTATAATATTTATTATTATTATTTATTTGTCTTTGACATTGCTCGGGACCCTAGGGTCCCGGACCTTTGGAAGGCGTACGAGGGGCCGAAGCCAACTCGCAGAGGCCCCTTAGACAATTTTAAATGGAATAAGGCATCAACCGACGATTATCCCTGTTCGCACTATGCAAGTGCAGCCAAGGACAACCCCCGGTTGGTGTAGGACTATTGCAGAACATGGAAACAAAGATATTGGGCTATGGGTTTGGGTGGCTAAGTGAAATGGTTATCTTGAACTATGGAAAGACTATGGCCCCTGCCTGACCAATGTTTTTAAATATAAAATACATAGATAAAATGGCAGGGGGTGACTTGCACACTCAATAATGGGCCCCCCAAAACGGTCGCTAGCACAAAGTGTCGTAGCGACAAGAGGGCAACATGTCCTGAGGTGCTTAAGAGGAGTGGAGAGGTATTCCACGGCTATCAGGACAATCCCGGAAGTACGGTCAAGATCCCTACCAGCATCTTACTGGGATACTTCCTTCCTCCGAGCACGTTTGCTCTTGCGAATCTCCACTCAAGCCGGCCAATCAAGGCAAGAATGAGGTGGGAGCTGTGTTCCTCGTCAGTGTTCACTCCAGCCGGCCAATAAAGGCAAGCCAGAGATGAGGAACAAGACTTCTCCCGGGAGGTAGGGTCCGTGGGGTCGCTACTGCCCAACAGCTCGCCACAAGCTGCCCTGCGGGTTTCTGTATCTCTCTTAGTCTAGCTCCTCACCCTAGACCTGTTCCGGCAAAGTAAACTCTACCGGAACAGACCTAGAGTTCCGAGCGCGCAAGCCCCACCACGACGTCAACGTAGAGATACGGCGGTGGGGTTATTATTATTATTATTATTATTTACGGTTCTTTACGTTTCTTCTCATTTAAGAGAGTTTAAGAAACCTTACACACGGGTCGGGACCAAGTATGTAAGGCGAAATTTAGATAGAGAAGGTGGACGAAATTGTTGAAGAAGTCAGGAACTTTCGGGTGATGCGACAGGTGTTAAGGATGGTGGCTTTTTGGAGCATGTAAAGTGTGTGAGTAGGCATCTGTAGGGTGTTAAGGCTTTGTGTGAGAGATTTTGGTATTACACCAGTAGATGAAAGAACAATGGGGACAATATGAACGGTTTGTGCGTTCCATTGGGTTTTAATTTCTATGGCAAGATCTTGATACTTACTGAGCTTTTCGGATATGGTGGTTTGAATATTGTGTGAGTTAGGTATTGCTATATCTATCAGATAAACTGTTTTATTGGTTTTGTCATGAAAGGTAATGTCAGGTCTATTGTAATGAATAGTTTTATCTGTTATTATTGTTCGATCCCAGTAAATTTTCTGATCCTTACTTTCTAATATTATTTCTGGTTTATATTTATAATATGGTATCATTTCGTTAACTAGTTTATATTTGTATGCTAACTGTTGGTGTATAATTGCAGCGACTTGATCATGTCGATGTTTATAATCGGTTTGTGCAAGTGTTTTACAAGCTCCTGTTATATGTTGTATGGTTTCAGAGGCAGTGTTACAATGTCTGCACAAGTCAGTTGGCTGATTTTGATCCTTTATGATATACTTTCTGTAATTACGTGTGGCTACTATTTGATCCTGTATGGCCAGCATAAACCCCTCGGTCTCGGGAAACAATTCGCCTCGTTTAAGCCATTCGTTCGACTTAGCTTTGTCGACGTGTGGCTGGCTCAGGTAGGCTCGGTGTCTTCCGTGTAGGGCTTTAGCAGACCATGCTGCTATTTTTTGTTGTGTACTTACAATGTGTTCATTTATTTGCGTGTTCCTGTTTTGTAGGTTTAGTGGTGTAAGTTTTTTATCTGTTTCCGTTACCTGTTTGTGTAGTGATGAATGTTCTGATTTGTTATGGAAGTACGCTCTGAGTGAAAGTATCTGTTTGTTGTGTAAATTGTGTATGTCTATTAACCCTCTTCCTCCTTCTGGGCGTGGCAATGTAAGTCGTTGTATGCATGATTTTGGATGGTGTTTTCTGTGTTTGGTTAGTAGTGTATTAACAGTGCGCTGTAGATTTTTTATATCGGTCTTTGACCATCGTATAATTCCGAAAGAGTATGTGAGAATAGGTATTGCAAATGTGTTGATGGCTTTAATTGTGTTTCTAGAGTTAAGGTTGCTTTTTAAGATAAGGTTGAGGCGGTGTGAGAATTTTTTTTGCAGTTCTTGTTTTGACATCTTTTGTTGTATCTGCCTGGACTGTTTAAAACCTAGATATTTGTATGTACTCTGTTCATCCATTGGCTCTATCGATTCACCTGATGCGAGTGTGTAACTGTTATTTTGGATTTTTCCTTTTAAAATTGATAAAATTTTGCATTTATCTACCCCGAACGACATGCAAATATCGTCAGAAAATTGTTGTGTTGTGTCAGCTAGTTGAAAAAGTGCTTTTTTGTTAGCTGCGTATAACTTAATGTCATCCATGTACATAAGGTGTGTAAGGGTGTATTGTGTGTCATTGTTTGCTAGGGTGAATCCTGCATCTGTTTTATCAAGCAAGTGTGAGAGTGGATTAAGTGCCATGCAAAACCACAGAGGACTTAGAGCGTCTCCTTGAAAAATTCCACGTTTTATACAGATTGGTTCAGTAGCTACAGTTGAGGAGGATGAATTAATTTTAAGAACAGTTTGCCAATTGTGCATGGAAGTTTCTAAGAATTGTTTCAGTGTTGGGTGAATTTTATACAAATTTAAAACGTGTAATAACCAGCTATGCGGAACTGAATCGAAAGCCTTTTGGTAATCAATGAACATTGTGTGAATATCTTTCCTGTTTTTAACGGCGCTGTTCATTGTAATCGCGTCAATGGTAAGTTGCTCTTTACATCCTTGGCTATTCTTACGGCAACCCTTTTGTTGTTCTGCTAAAATGTTATTTTTAGTTAAATGTTCGTATACTACTTCACTTATGCAGGCTGTTAAGATTTTATACAAGGTTTGTAAACAAGTAATTGGTCGGTATTTCGCTGGATTTATAGTGTCATTTATGTCTTTAGGTATCATATAAGTTACTCCGTGTGTTATGTATGTTGGAAGTAAATTTGGTGATTGGATGAATGTATTTAAATGATTATGTAAGAATGGATGTATATTAGAGAATTTCTTATACCAGTAGTTGTGGATGTGGTCAGTGCCAGGCGATTTCCAGTTGTGTGTGCGTTTGATGACGTCTTTAAATGTATCTATAGGTATAAACTCAAATTCCATTTCTGTAATTTCTCGTGTTGTTTCATTGCCCCAGTCTGCGTGATTATTATGGTATACTGGATTTTCCCAAATGTTGGCCCAGAATTCCCTTAGTGTTTCGGATGAAGGTGTCTCTAGGGTTTGGTTATTAGTGTCTCTGTTATTAGATGCAAGGTTCCTATAAAATATTTTTTCATTGTTAGTAAATTTTGAGTTTTGTACTTTGCGGTTCGTGCATGTTATATATCTTTTAAGTCTACTGGATGCAGCGCTTAATTTTTGTTTTAAAGTATCCAAAAAGTGTTCTATTTGTGTATTTGAGTTTTCGTGTTGTGCATGTAGTTGGTATTTTTTCTTTATTTCTTCTACTGCTGCTATTATTTTTTGACTTCTACTACCGTTATTATAATGTGTTAGCCTACCTATGTTTGCTCTTAGATTTTCAATTTTCTTTTCTAATCTAATTTGCCATTTTGGCTTTCGCTGTGTATATGTGCGATGTAAATTTTGTGAAAAGTCTGATAATATTTTAGCACCGTTGCATGTAGCTGCCGCCCATGCTGCACAGTAAATTATGGTCTGCAATTTGATGAATTCAGTGTCGACATTTACGTGCTTCGGGAGAATGACAGTATTTATGTATGTAACTATGGCAGAAAACTTTCTAGATGTCTTCTGCTTGGGGATGTATGGCCTGTTAGTGGGGGATGTGTCAATAAAATTATGTAGAGCTTGTTGAAATGTGGCTTCAATTTCTATGTTGATTTCTGGGGCAACATCAAAGTTAGTTAGCGTAGGTTCAAATTGACCGATATGTATATTGTTCAAGAAATTGTCGTTATCTGTATTTACGAATGTCTGAGATACGATGTCAGTATCTATGCTATTGTTTAGGAATATATCAGTTGTGAGTGTATTTGCAGGTGTGTCAGTGATGTTAGTATTTGTATCAGGTTCTAAGTCTTTCTGCGTTTGTGTATTCAAGAGATCCATATTTATATATTCAACATTTTGTGTATTAGTGTTACTTTCGCTTAATTCTGCAGCTATCTGGTTTTTAATTTCTTCTAATCTATTGGGGTTTATATATTTGTTATTTAATATCGCTCTCACTTGGTCGGATAATCTTTGCTCTGTTATATGTGATAATTCCGGATAAATATTTATGAATTCCTCATGTAAATATTTTCTATATGCTGTTTTGTCTGTTTCTAATTTTGTGGCAGTGTAATATATTTTAATTACTGTTTCATTATATGCGTTCGTCCATTTCATGCGCTGTCCCGTTTGTGTGTGAGATTGTGTAGAGTGTTGCTGAATTTGAGTGTGTACCATTTGTAGTTCGGCTCTGACTTCGTTATAAATCTGATCTATTGTGTCCTGTGGTAGTAATTTCTTTTGAACTATGGCTCGACGCTGGTCACCTATTCTTTGTCTACTTACTTGCATATTTGGGTATTTTTCTAGAAACTTTGTGTGGAGAGATGGAAGGTATGCATTTTTGTCTGTGTCCATGCTAGTAAGATGAAGATAAGTGCGTAGGATGAATTTATTCATTTCAATGCTCCATTTCCTACGAGTTGTTGCAGTACTAGCGGTGGGTACAGTATCGTCGACAAAATTTGTCTCCTGTACAACATCCGCTGACTGTATACTGATTGATGATGATAATGGCGTTGGAGTGACGCGGAAAGATTGTGATGATGATGGAATTGATTGAAAAAGAGATGAGAGAGATGACGAGGAGAATTGTGAAGTTTCGTCATTTATCTGAGGCAGATTCGCCTGAAGGTGTTTTTTAGTTTTAGATCGAGTATTCATGTGGTTCCCACGAGTAGCTAGGGACTTAAGAAGTCAACCACAGCAGAGCCCTGCGTTCACTGTGGTAAGGGTGAATAAAACTGGAGGTCCCCTAATATCCAGAGTTGGCACACTAACGACTAGTGCTCTCCCCTAGCCATGAAGCCCTCGGCATGTGCGACCTTGGCTTGGATTGTATCTCTCTTGGTCTGGCTCCCCACCCTAGATCTGTCTCAGCAAAGTGAACTCTGCTGGCACAGACCTAGGGTTAGGAGCGCGCAAGCCCCACCACGACGTCAACGTAGAGATACAGCGGTGGGGTTATTATTATTATTATTATTGTTGCATTCTGATTCTTGCTTTATAAGTGTCCAAGCCGCTTTACTTTTATTTTTTGAATATCTTAAAATTTTGTCATTTGATGTTTTAATAGAACTAGTCATTTGATGTTTTAATAGGCCGTTTTGTAGGCGTCCACAGCTTCTTCAGGTGATGAAAATCTCTGTCCACGTAATTTATTCTTTATTTTAGGGAAAGTATAGAAATCATTAGGGCTTAAGTCGGGGCTGTACGGCGGATGGTCTAATAATTCTATGTTTTCTTGCTCTAAAAACTCTTTTGTTCTGTGCACGGTGTGAGAACTCGTATTGTCGTGATGGAGGATGATGCGGCGGTTGCAGTTCTCTTTACGGAGTTCAGAAACGACCTGTGGCAAACAAATGCTAGCATACCATTCTGCATTAACTGTTCTTTGTCCCTCAAGAGGAATAGTCATAATATGGCCGGTTTTGGAGACAAACGTAGCCACCATTTTTTTTTGCAACACTCCGTGAACGAACAATTTTTGTTGGCTTTAACTCATTTTCGTACACCCAAACTCGTGACTGGTTTTTTGTTTCGGGTTCGTACGCGTATATCCAGGATTTGTCACCGGATACAATGTTGTATACAGCATTTGAGGATCCTGAGTGGAATCTTTCGAGAGTTCTGACGCACCAAGTAACGCGAGCCGCTTTTTGCTCTTCACAGAGCGAATGCGGTATCCATCGGGAAAACAACTTTTTTACACCTAATTCACCTAGTTCATGCAAGATTATTTGTATTTGACTCATGCCAATGTCTAAAGTTGCCTGAATTTCGCGGTATGTCACATGTCGATCCTCCTTCCTCAATCAGCTTACGCACAGCATCAACGTTTTCTTGGGTGACTGCAGTTTTTGGACGACCTTGACGGGGATCATCACTGAGCTTGACACGTCCACGTTGAAATTCAGCAAACCAGCGATAAATTGTGGTTTTGGATGGGGTTTCATCACCAAATGCAGAAATCATCCGGTCAACACACTGTTTTTGTGTTAAACCACTTCGAAAGTCATAATAAATCATCGCTCTTGAATTTTCTCGAGTCAATTCCATTTTCTCAACGACTAAACAAGTTTGACAAAACCTTGTGACAAGACCGAGAATCTTTTTTTAAATAAATAAATGGTATTCGATTTTTAAAACCAAGGAGTTTTCAATTTAAAAGATTTTAATATGACAGGAACAGTGGAAATATTCCATTCCCGATACTTTTAGTGCAGCCCTCGTAATAAGTACTTAAGTACCTACTTACGTAATTTTCTATTTTTTGTCGTTACTTTTTTATTTTCTTATTTTATAATTAGTCAGCAACATTCCTTGTGTTTTCAGTTACTAAAACCGCACTCGAAAGCAATAACTCAAATATCAATAAACGCACAGCGCACAATGCTGGTAACTTGTGGGGAAGATAGCACCATATTCATGTACCAGTTAAAGTTAGGCTTTCCGTTCAAACTTGAGAGAATCGGCTTCATAGAAACGCCAAATAACATCGCTTATATGTCCTGGAAACCTGAAGAGGTAAGTGGTGTGCTTCTTTTATCCAGTCAAGCTATCATACGCAGTGCGATAAAGTCGTTTTGTCGCATCATCTCAAACCGAAAGGATTCATGAATATGTTATCATTACATAATGACCGTGCGTTTCCACTGGCGAAACATTACAACAAAACATGTTTTAAATGTCTAGTTCCTGACAGAAGATAGATTTCAACATGTTTTGTCGCAAATGTTTCGCCAGTGCAAACGCACGGTTACGCATAAATGTCTGTGTTAGACGCAAGACAACTGTAGGCGCGGGCTTACCGACGGCAAGCAATGGGTAGTAGCTCACCGTCCGATAAGGACCAGGCCCGGGTCGAAGTTTTTGACAATAATTGTTGCTGAGATGAGATTGAGACTAGATTTTGCATGTTATTAGCAATTACGGGACTTGGTCTTCTCGACTAGCTTCTTTGTTACTTAAACGATGATTAGCTTAGCTACCATCGCATTAATTAACTACACAGCATGTTCTAGTAGATAATTATTTGATTTAGGTAAAAAACGATGGCTCGTTCTTTTCTAGAAACTACTTTAATTGACTCTAAGGGCAATAGCGCACTAGCGGCCAGGGCCCCGCCAAACCCCGGGTCAACGAGATCGAGCGATGCATCTGCGGCCCATGGTCGGTCGCTGGCCGCTGCGGTCACTGAGATCAAATTTAATTGTAGATAAATCCCACTCACCAGTGCGCGCGCAGTAGCCTCGCAACCGGACGTGTTGTGTACGCTGTATTTGCAACTAATGATTGTAGCCGCGGTTTTGTCCGCGTTGCTTTGTCGTGAACCTTACGGCCGGGACGCGCGTCATGGCCGCTCTGCCAGGCCGCCAATGCGCTATTGCCCTTAGTATAGGTACCTTTTGTTTGCCCTACCTTACTTTTTAGCTCGCATTTCATGTTTTCAGGAGCATGTGCTCTTGCTTTGTGGCCAAGTAGGGCTTGTAATGGAAACAGTGCTGCCAAAGCCAATAGTTCGCAAATACTCTGACATAACAACTTTCAAATTGGATTTTGTATCCTATAAAGAGACTTTGGTGAAGAATCATTAGTAAGTACTGCATTTATCCCGCATATTATTAGTACCGCGATCTTATGTGTTGTTGATAAAGCAATTTCATAACTGTATTAACAAGTCAATTGGTGTTAAGGTATATTAAGCAATGGATTAGCAATATCCTTCAAAATGATTCAAATTGTAATTGATCGTGTGTTACGCAATTAGGGTGTGACCTGCACGTCTTCGTGTTCAAGTCAGTATAATTGCCAATTGCTCTCGTCTTTTATTTACCTTCATAAGCCACTGAAAAGCTATTCCTGTCCGTAGCTTATTATTTTTAATAAAACATACCAAAACTGCGCCCCATAACCCAATTAGCGGAGAGATAGCTTAGAGATAGATTAGTTAGGAGTGGGCCGGATACGTCGCACGAATGCACCTGGAGAGGTGGACAAAGATCGTCATTCACTGGACGCCTGATGGAGGACATCGCCGTTGATGAAGACCATTGCGAAGGTAATATGACGATCTGATAATATTTGCAGGGCCACCATAGCCACAGATGGCACAGGACAGGGAAGTTTGGAAATAAGGGAGGCCTTTGCCCAGCTGTGTGACTTATACAAACAGAGCTAAAATACGATTCAAAATTCGTAGCATGCGCAACAGACCGTTTCCTGAAGAAGAAGATCTTGCCAGCATAGACGAAGAGGCTTTGAAAGCTAAAGATGAGGCTGCACAAAGAGATGATGAAGAAGAAGAAGGAGAATGGGTTGGGGAAATAGAACTAAGTACGTACCTACTATTTCTTTGGGAACTTACTTCATCGCTTTATTTATTTATATATACTTTATTGTACACAGAAAATGAATGGAAATGAATACAAAACATACAATGGGTGGCCTTATTGCTCTCTGCTTTCTGCGCTTTCTGTCAGGCAAGATCGAGATCAAGAGCAGGCCCGTCCAGCACGCGTAGCATGACAACCATAAAGACGGGTTTTGTCGAAGGAAGAATAGACAAAATGACAGATTGTGATTGTTTATCTATCGTTGACAAAACCCGTTTCTATTGTGGTCATGCTAAGCGTGCAGAACTAATAAAAACTATAACGGCATTGGCTATACTTCTAAATAACAGTCTAGCTTCTACCTAGTCGATTATATTATAAGCGAGGGTAGGTTGGTTTTATTCAAATGATTATAATCATAAATATTATGATAAATTTATCATTATCAAGTCTCTATATCGTGATCTCTCATTAGTCCCTTTTCTTTAAAAAAATACTGAAATGAAAACCAACAAATTGAAGACATGTGACATCCACCAACCCGCACTTATCCGCATGGTGAATTACAGCCCTCTCGCTGTCATAGGGAAGAAGCCGCGCGAAATAAAGCTTAAAACCCATTTACACGATAAAATACAATAGACGTAGATTATTTAGTTACCTATTCCGCTTAACTATTTCCAAGAGTCATAAAAAACCCTGTAAGAAATTGACACGTGTTTCACCTCTCAACGAGTCATCCTCAGGATGACGATTGACCAGTCGCAAACCAGAACACGACGTGTTTTGCTACACCGAGCGCTGGACGCAGAGTAATGTATAATAATGAATAGAATGGATGTATATGGAATTCTGCAAAGTCATGCCTGAATCAATTAACCATTTACACGATGCCTTAGTTGTTTCAACATATAGAAGCCACAGGCAATCAAATCTTACCGTGTAAATCAGGCATTAGACCCTGATTAATAAGCTTTATGCTGTTAATATCACCATGCATTATCATTTCAGTTGAAAGCGACAGTTTGCTGGGCAGAACGGTCACTTGGGCCTACTATTGCGAAGAAGGCGTATGGATCGTTCAGCGTGGCACCGGTGCCTTACTCCTGATCCAGCCGGGAAACAACAAAATCCTCAAGTACGCCCCGTTCCCTGGGGCATGGTGTGAAGATTTGACGACATTAAAATTTGTGTAAGATGGGATCTACTTAATACGTGCACACCAAGCGATACACTTCCATTTTAGTATATTCCAGTATTAGGTGACCGCTCATTGTACTGAAATCCTATACAATACGAGGTCAGCTTATATTCCTTAAACCACTAACTAATAAACTCGTAGGTATGTATGTAGGTATTCCTGGGCTAGGCTCATGACACTATTTATTTTTGTTCAAATCTGAATAACCTAATCTATTGACTTCTTTGAAGTGGCATAGATATTGCAAAGGATGATTTATGGTATGGAATTGGTCGCTTTTTAGGGTTCCGTACCCAAAGGGTAAAACCGTCCGACCTGTCCGCCTGTCAGTCTGTCTATCTGTCCGTCTGTCACCAGGCTATATCTCATGAACCGTGATAGTTAGACAGTTGAAATGTTCACAGATGATGTATAGACAGTTGAAATGTTCACAGATGATGTATTTCTGTTGCCGCTATAACAACGTATTGAAAAACAGAATAAAATAAATATTTATAAAAATCACGTTTGTTGTATGGGAGCCCCCATACAACAAACGTGATTTTTTTGCTCTTATTTTGCTCGATATTGATAACGGCAACAGGTAGACGCTTGAAATATTCACAGAATATTTAGTTATAATATATTCACTTTAAAAATAAATAATTAAATTAAAATAAAACAAATAAAATGATGTTTGGAAGGATTTGGGGGAGGCCTTTGCTCAGCAGTGGAACAGTATAGGATAACATAAAAAAAAAAAAAAAAAAAAAAAAAATGGCTCCCATACGACAAACGTGATTTTTTGCCATTTTTATAGATAATGGTACGGAACCCTTCGTGCGCGAGTCCGCCTCGTACTTGGCTGGTTTTTTTTTACGAAGTGACGCGCCGCGCCTTCTGCAAATTACAAAAGCACCCAGCACCCGTTTTTTATACAAAAGAGTTTTAATAATTATGTAAAAATGTTTTAAACATCTGTACTTGCTTTCAACCGTCCTCCTGCAACTGCACTAGTTACGGCGAGACTTATCAAGCAGCCCGTTCTCACGATGTGTTGCGGCGCCGCACCGCACCGCGAAGATTTCGCGGCGTTTACGGTCACACGGTGAGACTGAGCGGTGCGGTGCCGCTCCGGCGTCGCGACACCTACACCCCTCCCCTCCTCTTCTCGCGGGTTGCAAGTCCGATGTACAGTCACGGACTTTAATTGATGAGCCACCTTCAAACTTTTCAATTTTGCAGTTTCATACATTCACGAGATTACACGATTAAACACGAACTCAAATCGCAAGCTCGTAAACTGTCTTCAGTTATGTTTTCATAATTATCGAGTTAATGAGCTATGATTCAAAGGAGGTCGGTATCAAATAGATTGGATAAACTTAATGCAACATTGTATTTATTTTTATCATTGAGAACTTATTAGTCAATCTCTATGGATATTTCCGATTAAAAGTAATTTATTTGTCATCTTGTTTACGAGCTTGCGATTTGAGTTCGTGTTTAATCGTGTAATCTCGTGAATGTATGAAAGTAAACAAGATGACAAATAAATTACTTTTAATCGGAAATATCCATAGAGGTTAACTAATAAAGTGAACCTCTATGGATATTTCCGATTAAAAGTAAGTAATTTATTTGTCATCTTGTTTACGAGCGTGCGATTTGAGTTCGTGTTTAATCGTGTAATCTCGTGAATGTATGAAACTGCAAAATTGAAATTTTGAAGGTGGCTCATCAATTAAAGTCCGTGACTGTACATAAAACGCTGCCACGGAACATGCCACGCGCACGAGTGCGATATTAACGCGTAGACATACACTCCGGCACCCTACTGTACCTAACTTATTTTGGAGCGTTGTTGAAACAGATGCGATGAGCGCTACCTTGTAGTTGGGACAAACACGGGAATTATCCGAGTAGTACGTATGCCCACTGAAGAGGAAGACAACCCTACTCTTCATTACACGGTGTGGATGACCGCGATACAAAAGTTACTGAAAAAACTTAAAGGCAGACGATTGGCTAAAGAAGAGGTCAGCTAAGTATCATTGTTTTTTAGGGTTCCGTATGTCCGAATGAGCCCGAATGAAAAAACGGAAACCTTATAGGATCACTCGTGTGTCTGTCTGTCTGTCACAGCCAATTTACTCCGAATGTAATGGATCAATTAAGTTGAAATTGGGTAGGTATACATATTAATTTCTGTAACCCAAACACGGACGAGTTACGTTAATATACATATGAATTTTGAATATAGGGGTCACTTTTGGGAGACAAATAAGAAAATTGAAAAAAAAAGTTGTGTTCACTGTACCGTGTGATATCAAATGTAAATAATTAACATAAAATACAAAATAATCCATAGTTTTAAAGTTATTTAATAAAATATATGAAAATTTACCACCTCATTTCCTAAAATTTGAAAGGTACAGGAAATATAATATTTGTCCTTCAATTTTCAGAAACAACCAATTCCTCGCATAGACTTCGATGATTTCTACTATTTACCGATGCATGACCATTACACAGGGTCTCTCACCTGCCTAGAACTTAGCCACAATTCAAGGTAAGAGCGATTACGGTATAACATTTTTTTAACGTTAGGTATTGTTTGGGAAACGGGCAGGTGGCTCAAATGATGGTATTTGACCGATGCTTGCATTGCAATGGCTTAAATTACTAAAATGTTTCATGTGACAGACAAGGCAACCACTTGCTGGACACCGAAACACAGCAAAACCGCTTGGTGGCGAAAATACATAGACTGATATTGTGTTTAAACTTTTCTACGAGCTACTTACTTCACAAATAACTTATAAAATCTCGTCTGATTTGTCAAAGGGTTAGGTAGAGGTGTAGCGTGTAGCCTACTATAATGAAAAATAAAGTTAATATTAATTCATTCTTATCGTATCGTTGTTTCAGGCGTCTATACTCTTCTGGTGCCGACGGAAATATATTCTCATATAAGGTCAACTTCCCAGAACGATTGCTCAAAAAAACGAAGCTTCCGGAACCTCCAGAATCGCTTGTTTGTATTTTTCTAATTTGTTATAATAAATGAGCATTATTATCACTACATATTATAAAACAAAGTCCTTCGCCGAGTCTGTCTGTCATCCTGTTCGCGATAAACTCAAAAAATAGAGATAAACCAATGAATAGAGTGGTTCTCGAGGAAGGTTGTAGTATATAATAACCGAAATCCACGCGGGCGAAGCCGCAGGCATCAGCTAGTATATATATATATTTGTAATCACGTTCTCGAAAACAGCTCTACCGATTTCGATGAAAATAGCAGTCGTTGCGGGGACGAAAAACCTATCTAGCTAGGTCTCTTCTGGGAAAATACGTTTTCTCTATCTTCACCCGAGCAGATCTCGTTCGCCCAAAGTGCATGCAATTAGCATGGAATTAGTTAGTTACAATCATGGCAGCGTGGATTTTGTATGTATTATACATGGAATGAACTATCTTAACTATTAAAAATGAGCATTTCCTATTTTGACCAGAGCAGAGCTCGGTTGGTTTATATTTGATACGAGTAATAGAAAAGGAACAAGTAATTAATTAAAAATAGAAATAGTCAAAAAGACTATTTCTAATTAATTGGCGAAACTTCACCTAGGCCCTGTACCAATTTTTTATTTTTTTATATAAATGATAAGTTATTTTATTTCAGTAAGAATGTTGTCTTGTGAATGACAAACACTTTTATACGTTAATCATATATTTTAACAGACTACTAAAATAAAAGGAGGACAATATGAATAATGTCATTTTGAATTTGGAAATTCATTAAAGTTTATTACTTTTTCGGTAAATTGTTCAATTTGTTCAACTCAAATTAACTACTAATAGATTGCTTTTACAGAGAGTAGCAAAAGTAAAAGAGCATAGCACTGTAGAAGGAGAGATGATGTCCCACGAACAACTGAAGCAAAAAGAGGAATTTGACAAAATGATGGCGATCGCCAACGCACATAAAAAAAGAGTTCGCGACCAGCTGGCTGATCTTACAGTTGAATACAACAAACTAATAAAAGCGTAAGCGTTATTTTATTAATTTCTTTCGTATTGCGTTATCTATTACGGCTTAAGGCCGTACCCTACCTCAGATTTTATCTCGCTTGCACCATACTACTCGTGGCCTGAGTGAGAGCTGTGCAAAGTTTCAGGATTTAATATTTTTTGAATATCAGCGGTTTATAGTTCGGTTCAGAGGTAACTTTCATGTTTGTGATTGTTTTTCTGTAGAGAAAATTATATGTAATCGTGTTTTCGTCAAACATAGGACCTAGCATCAATCCTCAACTTTAACATAATATATTTATTTCAAAATTAATGCTGCAGTATTTTTAGCATAACGGAGGATCATGCTAAGCAATTTGAGGTAGGGTAGGGCTTTAAGCGTAGGCCACACTGGGAACGAAGATAAGTTCGATTTCGCTCCAAAAATGTGTGAAGACAGCGGTTACAATTTTTTTTTTTTGTAACATATTGTGAGTAATGATATAATAAGAGTATGAGTATGAATGAATGAATGTTATTTATTTCCGAGTATATGGTACATTGAGATCTTACATTAAACACTGTTTCACACATACTACCATTGCTGGTGTAGAAATATTAAATAATAAGCTAATAATTATTAAGTAGGTAATGCAAGTCAGAACTAGGTATATTATAATAATCTATCTATCTACACTAATATTATAAAGCTGAAGAGTTTGTTTGTTTGTTTGTTTGAACGCGCTAATCTCAGGAACTACTGGTTGGAATTGAAAAATTCTTTTTGTGTTGGATAGTCCATTTATTGAGGAAGGCTATAGGCTATATAACATCACGCTACGACAATAGGAGCGGAGCATAAATTAAATATGTTGCAAAAACGGGAAAAAATATTCCTTTTTGAGAGCTTTCGTTGCGTGCGCTGCGTAAACGGTTTATGTTACGCAAATATCATGTATGATGGAATTGTTCCTCTTTAAAAGTTCTAAAAAAGAGTCCTGGACAGCATACGTCTATCTTGTAAGATTGACTCACTATAACCATTTTTTATACCATAAATATATAAATAAAATTTGTTCGAAAAAATGCATTATTTGCGAAGGAGATTTATCAACATAATATTAATTCCTATTCAAATAAATAGTTTTAACATCAAGGGTATTTATGTAGCAGCAAAATACTTTAATTCATTCGAATCGGACATTTAATTTCGAAGTAATCATGAATATAAAAATGCAATACGCGAACCGTTCGACGCCGGCGGCGCGACGTTCCCTACTCTAGAGAGGAGAGGATGGGCACACTGGTAGACCATGAACTGGAATAGGACATAGGATACGTTTTATTCCTATATTCCCACGGGATCGAGATCTACGCGGGTGAAACCGCGGGGCACAGCTAGTATTATATAAAATTATGAAATCCTGTATTCATTTTTATGAATTTCATCAAAAATGCATTATATATAATGTCAAAATATCAATAGCTAAATCAAAAATATAATGTTGAAAATATAAATCATAATGTCAAAGAATAAACCATAATATCAAAATATAAATCATAATGTCAAAAAAAAACAACACTAACGACCACACTAGCTGTAGAAGTAAATCATAGTCGAATGACTTACAATTAAACTGCAATCATTCTAAATTCTGAAGAATGCTGACTATGGCTATGGCTATCAAAGCCAATTAAAAAATAAGTACCTACCCGAGTTATTAATATACATAATACAGGCTGTAAGGGTAAACACTCTTGTCAATCAAACCATGGGTAGTTGACATAAATTTAAAAATAAATGACCGAACACAACAAAAAATAAACGTTATTTTCATTAAAAGATTTTAAAAAGTTTCTATCTGACACCGTGCTCTCTACTGAAACAGCTGACTGCATCCTGCATCCCGCACCCTCCGCCCGTGTTTAGACGCAAGTTCGTTGACCTAGCGCATAGGGCAACGAACTTGCGTCTCTTGTGGTAAAATGTGGATTGAAAAAAAAGAAAAAAATAGTTGTCATTTTCCATTGATTTTACGTTCTATAAATTAAACTAAACCACTGGTTGCAAGGATAACGGTGTTTACCCTAACACCCTGTATAAGTTCTAGGAAGACTGTCAAACAGGTACGAGAGACGACGCGGACGCTCTACAAAACAAATGGTTTTCTAAAACTTGTTGAGCTGAAAGGTACAGGGTATCAACTAAGGTCATCATGATAAAATCCCAACAAAGACTAAAAAGGTATACAGGGTGTTAGGGTAAACACCGTTATCCTTGCAACCAGTGGTTTGATTACATTTATTGAACGTAAAATCAATGGAAAATTACAACTTATTTTTAAATATTTTTAGATCTAAATTTTACCACAAAAGACGCAAGTTCGTTGCCCTATGCCCTAGAGCAACGAACTTGCGTCTCTCAACACGGGCGGGGGGTACGGGATGTGACCTGACCGGCAGCGAGCGCGATCACTCCCTTAGTCAGTCAGCTGCTTCGCTAGCAAGCACGGTGTCAGATAGAAACTTTTTAAAATCTTTTAATGAAAATAACGTTTTTTTTTTGTTGTGTTCGGTCATTTATTTTCATATTTAAGTCAACTACCCATGGTTTGAATGACAAGAGTGTTTACCCTTACATCCTGTATAGAAGTCATCACAGACAGACAAATTAAAGATCCGGCGTCACACACGAATCACACTCCGGATCTTTAATTTGTCTGTCTGTGATGACTTATATACCTTTTTAGTAGACTTTTTGTCGTAGTTGGGTTTTAGTTTTTACCAGTCGGGTAAAAACGGCGAAGCAAAAAAGAGGGTTATGATTTTGACCGGTATGTATGTATGTATGTATGTTCATGTTTTCCCTCATAAATCTTCTAGACTACTCATCCCAATTTGACAAATGAGGTATTGTTGGAAGCGTCCTGGCTGAATATGGCGCCCTCTAAAGTAAGCAAAGTAATGAAAAAAAAAAAAAAAAAAATATGGGGCAATTTGGTTTATCAAATGCAACGGCTTAATTACCACACTAAAAAAATGTAAAAAAGCTTGGCGTCATGCTTATTTAATTCGACGTCAAATAGCCTATAATATCCTATACCTATACCAGCGAACGATCAAGACGCTTCCAACGATCCTAATTTGTCAAATTATGATGAGTAGTTTAGAAGTTCTGAGGGAACACATGAACATACATACTTACATACGTACCGGTCAAAATCCCCCTTCTTTTTTCCGTTGTTGGGTAAAATTTTTACTAAAATCTGCAGGAACCGAGCACTTCCGCACTCCCAACAAATAAACGAAACTCTAGACCCTCGACCTCTAGTAGTACAAGAAAGAGAATTGGACGATGCTAAAGCACTGACTGTAAGGAAATTGGCGCATCAACTCGAAGCTTCTGATTTGGGCTTATATAAAATGCATTCATTGGACATTATAATGCTGGACGTGTTCCCTTTCACCTTGAGAGCAATCAGGTTGGTTTTAATTACCAGTATAAAGCATATTTAAGAAATTGAACTAAGTATAGTTATTAATAGGGTTGTTACGGAACTTCGCAACAACTACAATTCCGATGAACATGCGGAGGCGCCGCAAGTATAACGGAGTTTTAACAGAGGCCTTGTAATGAAAATTGACTCCAAATAACCAATTTGGTGCACAAATAATACGAGATTTCAAAGTCAACACCAGAGCCAGGTTCAGTACCAAGTGAGCAACTGTTTAGTGGAGCTGGTGAAATTTATGAACCACTAAGAAATCACCAAGACAAACAAAGCTGCAAAACTGTGTTTTGTGAAATATAGTTTGCCCATATAAATTTTGATTACCAATAACTGGTTCGTTTTTAGGGTTCCGGTACCCAAGGGGTCCCTTCGTGCGCGAGTCCGACTCGCACTTGGCCGGTATTTTTCTTGAATAATTCTTCATTTTTCAACCTGCTCATTTGCCTCCGCCTCCTCTAAGATGGCGTCTCGGCCTCCGTTACACCCCGAGTTATTACTAAAATGTAATTTTAGTTCCTCGTGGAAGACGTCAAAAATGGCGAGACGAATTATGGCCGATTCCTATAATTTACGGACCGTTATTGGTTAAAATTAAGACTCTTGTATCTTTACCAATAATGAATCAAAGACCTCATAGGTTTGCATAGTAGACCCTCCCTTGTGGAAGTAGCTATCACAGGTAAAATTAGCTTCCGAACCTATTTATATTGGGCATATAAATAGGTTCGGAAGCTAATTTTGTTTGGCAATAAAAAAAACTACCGTTGGTAAGTAAAACGATTCGTTTTCGTTTATAGGAACCGAGCATTAGACTGCTTTGGGATTGGACTTCAACAGCTGTCAGAAGTGACAGAGTGAAGGGGCTTCACTCTGCTCACTTCTGAAACTTTGACCAGCGTTTAACTCCTTTCAATACTATTTTTATGTTTTGCTTATGATTAATGTATTTCTGTTCATTTGTATCATGCAGTGATCCTACAATAAAGTTAAGACCTCTACGCCAAAAAAATCTCTCGAAAGACTTTACCGCACAACTGGAGGAAGTATACCAGAAGATGGCTGAAGCAGCTCTTAGAGGAAGGTTGTATAACATAATTATCTAATGTTGTTTATTTTATTCTATAGTGAGTCATAACTCTATCCAAGGGTTTGGAAAACTTATATTGTTTCTAACTTGTATTTTCTAAATACATGCTGCTAGGAATATGAATTTATTGGAGTTAGCTGATAAGGAATTGAAGTAAGTAAATCATTATAATTACAGATTCCTTTTAGGTAGACCTACGCAATAGGTACACTCGTGTTGCTATGGGCTTTAGTTTAGCAGGCATTCTACCTTTCTTTGCAACCTCATTAATGCATCATGGTTTTGGGGACTCTCTGCGTTTCAGCTACAATTGCTTCGATGTTCAATCGTATGCGCGTGTGTATGCGTGTATTACAGCGTTCAGTTGCTGTATCGTACATCCGCCGAGCGACTATTCACTGAACCCCAATACTCAAATTAAATTGTATTTCTGCTAAGGCCATAATCTATTACCAGTTTCTTATTTAACCTGATTTTTACAAACAGACATACAGAGTCAGCTGTTCGTCGCGTAGGCGCACGCAAAACGTCGTACGGACCTCCTCGGGTCGCCTCCTTTTTACTAGGCTTGCCGCCAAAGCCACCGTATCCTCTAAAGAAAGCTCTCAAGAACTACTACATGCGCCTGAACAGACATCATATTCAATTTATTGAGGTTTGTTTCTAGTTACCTACATTTGTAAGTTTTGATCATGATCCTTCTGCTCTTAACCCAATGTACAGTCGAACAAGCTATTTGGCATACAGGAAGATAACTTGCAACTACTTTAAATTAAACAATTTTGTGAGTGTTTTCAGTAGTCAACAATCCTTTTACGTCACTCTCCTAAGCCATAAGCTCAAAAAATGTAATTACACACAATTAATACGAATTTTAGCAGTGTAGCGAAAAATAAATATATTTTGCCTGTATACCAAATAGCTTGTTCGACTGTACCTATTTGGGGTCCACGCAGCGCGTCTTTTTAACATGCGTCTTTATGAGCCATCATCCTAGAATTTACTTCCATGTTGTTATCCTAATCCAAACTAACAGTATAAATGCGAAAGTGAGTTTGTTTGTTACGCTTAAACGGCTGAACGGATTTGATGAAACCTTGACCTGAAGAAGGACATACTTATCATTCTGGAGCGCAGACGAAGTCGCGAGCAACAGCTAGAAGTATAATTATAATACGTTTAAATGAAGATCCAGATTCGAGATAGTGGTGCTTTGTGAAAAATGAATAAATAAACGCGGAGTTATAATATCTACGAGGCATTTCTGCAGGCCCTGCATTCCCGCTATCTGGTGGTGGCGAAAGTATTTAGATTATAAATTAAATTAATTTGGCGGCAGTTGTAAAAGTTTTCAGCTTTGCGGCTCCAAAAATAAGACAGCGAGAAGGTGTGAAAAGGGTCTTACTTATTACACATAGTACGTAATAATTGCAGTGGCAAGAGCATCTGAATCGTAAACCGGACCCGAACGCCATGCCTCCTGGAGCGGCTGAGGCTCTGAAGGAAGCGGAGGCCACCATAGGCAACCGCATACTGAAGACTCACCCGGACTACGTCGCGCCGCCCGGACACAACACGCAGATACGTGTCTGTCTCATCAGAAAAGAGGTAATTACCCGTACTATATTAGGTACTAACTATCCTCAAAGAAGGTTAGTTCCTACCCCGTACTATTATGTATTATACTATCCTATATGTAGGTTAGCTTCAATGAGTCGTATTCACCAGAGTGTCAGAGACAACATTCTCCGAACTTTTTCTGAAACTCAATTCATACTTGTGTACATCTAAGTTAACGCTCGCTCTTGCATCCTAAGTACTCCTAGTATTAACATTGACCTTTGTACATACACAATCAATCTGCCTAGCCTTTTCCCAACTATGTTGGGGTCGACTTCCAGTCTAACCGGATGTAGCTGAATACCAGTATTTTACATGGAGCGACTACCGATCTGACCTCTACAACCAAGTAGCTGGGTAATACGATACCCCTTGATAAGACTGGTTGTCAGACTTTCAGGCTTCTGACGACCCGTAACGACACTAACGACTGTCAAAGATCCACGAATGACAGCCGGGACCAACGGCTTATCGTGCTTTCTGAGGCACGGAGGAGTCTCGGTATTTAAAGATGGTCAGCCATCCACGGACCAACCCCGGCAAGCGTAGCTTAACCTGATGGATCGACCCGTGTGGCTATTATTACTTAGCCACGAGCTCCTCCGCCTTTTGTACAGTCACGGACTTTAATTGATGAGCCACCTTCAAACTTTTCAATTTTGCAGTTTCATACATTCACGAGATTACACGATTAAACACGAACTCAAATCGCACGCTCGTAAACAAGATGACAAATAAATTACTTTTAATCGGAAATATCCATAGAGGTTGACTAATAAGTTCTCAATGATAAAAATAAATACAATGTTGTATTCAGTTTATCCAATCTATTTGATACCGACCTCCTTTGAATCATAGCTCATTAACTCGATAACACAGACTAATTAGTCTTCTCGATAATTATGAAAACATAACTGAAGACAGTGACAGTTGAAATATCGATGTCAGAGAATTTCTCCGTAAGCTAACGTTACTATGCAGCAGTAACCTAGCAACAATTATTTATTGTTGCTAGGTTATTGTTGTAGACCTGCAATTGGTTGACTTTGAGTAGTCACTGCTGTCAAGTTTGTAGTTCTGCTCTCAGGTTAGCCAACCGGTATAGATATGAAATATAATTTTCTTCTTCTAATACGAAGACATTATGACTTTGCGTGTCGGTCGGGAACCGAATAAACCCGATTTGCATTACACGGCTAAAATGCGAACAGTACCAGGTGGCTCATCAATTAAAGTCCGTGACTGTAATTTTTTTTTTTTTTTTTTTTTAAATAAATTTTAATGCAAATAAGTTTTTTTTTTTAAAACAAAGTGCAGCGATCTGTCCTCAACACTCAAAATAACAAAAAGTGACAGTGACAATGTAATGCTTACGGAATTTATTCGGGTCTAAGTGGCGCCACTATTGCACTTTATCCGATAGTGATAGAATGCCGCTAGCGGCACTCTATACACTTCCAATATTATATTGCACGTAACAGTTATTTTAAAACTCTATTTTTAGATCTACGACCTAAAACACGAATTTAACGAGAAAGTTCTGGAGCTGCGCGAACGAAAAGTTCAATTGGTGAAGGTTATGGAGGACATTGGGGAGCGACTGATGGAGATCCGCTTAGAGATACCGCCGAAGCTTGTTAGGGCGCCGCCCGCACTGCCGCAGTTTGACGAAGACCTTGAGTTCCCTGAGAGACACCTTGAGGTTAGTACTATCAAGTTTTTTGTACCTTTGTCAGCTTCCAAATTCTTTCCTTTATCAAATTAGGACACAATACCTTTTGTAGCTACGGCACTGAGCTGTTATCTACATAATTGCGCTTATTTTCGTAAGACTAGTGGCCCGCGAAATTCAAATGTTCTTATGTTTTTTGCAATTTGCAGGTCAGAATTAGGTGGTATGTTGATCTAAATATTATTTGCGCTCGTAACCAATATGGATTTACAGAATTATAAACATTAGAATCAGCAATACAACTCTCTAAGTTCATGTAAGTAAGTGCATGGAATGAAAATTTCATGAAATCGTCATTCAATGCACTTACATGAACTTAGAGAGTTGTATTGCTGATTCTACTGCATAAAAATTTCTCGATAGAAAAAAAAACCATCATCCTCTAAACAGAACTATAAACCGCTCTGGTATTAAAAAAATACTTCAAATTAGAGCATGAAACTTTGCATAATAGCTGAACTATCTATAAAGCAGGTCTTATATATTTTTTTTAATTACCATTATTTTCACCGTAAAAAGCAATTACCTAAACTTTGCGATGCTTTAGACCCACTACGTCTCGTTCTCACTCAGGTCGCGAGTAGTATGGTGCGAGCGGGACAAAATCTGAGGTAGGATGCGCCCTTAATCCGCTGATGCCTACACACGTCCCGACCGCGCGGTCGAATTGGTAGAGACCGCGGCATTACGCGGTGCCGAATGTTAAGGGCGGGTAGTAAGCAAAATTGCCTGTCTTCAATTTGATTTTTCATGAAATTGATAAGACTTAGGTGGAAAATAAAAATAGTATGAGTAACTACATGATATTTCCAAACTTTTTGTCGAACAGAAACACAAAATTTTAAAATTTTCTCGATAAAAAAATATCACGAAGTTACCTCTAATTTTCACGTATTTTCGATTTGTACTTAAAATGCTAATGCCTATTATGATAAAAATTAGATGATTATATGTATTAAAACAAGGCAAAAAAAATTGTGTAGGCTTTTTTTTTTATTCCTTTTATTTTTGGTTTTATTACGAATCAAAGCTTGTAGGACTTACGACGTTCTTAGTTCGGTGGAAGAAGCCATCTTCCGTCGCACATTACGGGAACTTCAAGCATATTTTTGTTTCACAAATCAGTCGGCGTCGCTCTGTTGAGACGAGAGGACTACGCTCAAATTTTTAGCTAAGAAAAAATTATTTACGAAAATAAATAATATCTCAGCGCAAGATATTATTTATTTTCGTAAATAATATTTTCATAATTTATCACATTCCACAAAAGAAACTGAGACATAGAAAACATTAAAAAAACACTAAAACCACTTCCAAAACGAATATTACAAGTGTTATTGATTGATAAATAAGTAAATACCGAGTCTAAATAAACATATAAAATTCAATGTTGATATTTGAAAACTCAAGATGACATACATTTTATTTGACAGATTGTTGACTGGTATAGTAGCACGGAGTATAGAAAGAAGTAGGTAAAACTAGCGCCATTGCTCTGTATTGCGGTGAATTTTCTTGCGGAGAAAATTTACAACATAGCCAACGAGCCCATTCCACGTTCATTTGAAAGTTCGCACTGGAGATTAAAATTAAATCTTATTGCGATATACTCAGGATCCAAATTCGTTTACTCCCACTTTTTTTGACAAACTTCTTGTAAGGTGACCCTTAGACGAACAATTGGAGCGACTGACCGCCCCTAAATAATAAATTATTATTATTAATAAATTATTATTATTAATTATTATTATTTTAATTTGTAATTTTTATTGTATGATCCAAAGTTGATTGAAATAAAGATAATAATAATAAATAAAACTTGTTTAGAATAATACCTTTATTCTTCGGTTATTGGTATAACGAACGAACTCGAACAGATTCCGTATGACTCCGGATTTTTAATTTGTCTGTCCGTGATGTCTTGTTTCTATCTCTTTAGTTGACTTTTTGTCGTAGTTGGGTTTTAGTTTTTACCTGACTACGGCGAAGCAAAAAGGAGGGTTATAATTTTGACCGACATAGATAAATACATAGAAACCTATGTATTTATCTATGTCTGTTCCCACATATTATCTTCTAAAAGACTCATCACAATTTGACAAATGAGGTATCGTTGGAAGCTTCTTGATCGTCAGCTGGTCATAGGCTATATGAAGACACATTCAATTGAAAATGGCGCCCTCTAGGTGGCATATCATGAACAACAAAAAATATTTTTTAATCATACCATGTTGGGTATCAAATGAAAGGTTTTAATTAGCACATTTCAAAAATATATATTATAACCCCAAAAAAAACCGCGACAATCAAGACGTATATTGCCATATGTTTATGTTAACGCGTGGGATGATAACTGCCGCTTCACGCGCCGCCGCACCGTAAACAGAAAAAACGTCAGACGCGCCGCGTGACGCCACACTGCACGCGACGCGTCACGCCCCGCGTCTCCGTAAATGAGGCCTAAAGTTATAATGCAACTTGGCATGTTTTCAAAGCTACAATTTCAACAGTTACAAAGAGGGACCATACTAAACTTTCTACTAAGGGACTAGTTATAACAAGCGCCCGAGACGCGCATTTTGTACGCTGCGTTTCGGGCGCTCAATAAAATTGTATGAATTCCTATGTAACGAATTATATCAAGCGCTGCAGTCTAAGCGAGCGTCCATGGCGCCGTTAGGCCTGCACATGTCGCAACTTGCCACTCTCAACTTGCATCTCCGTTGTACGATTTACAAATAAGACTGGGAGAAGGTATGCCGCGGGCATTGCTGCTACGTGCGCCGCCGTGATGAAACGCCGCGTGTGACGCGGCTATGCCATTCGCGGGCTCCGCCGCAAAAAACGCTCTATTTCAAACAAACGCGTGTAAAATCGCGTTTCCGTAAACGCACTCATACAACGCCATATGTTTGAATTCAGTGCGAGCCGCGCCGCCCAAAGCCACGCGCGACTCCTCGCGTCTCCGTAAATGAAGCCTAACCGTGCCCTTGACGCTTGGACGCGAGTTCCTTTTTCACTATTTTTCCTTGTCATTTTCTTCGCATTAGTAATAAACTTAAAAGAAACACGGTTCAAAAGTTACAACAAAATGTGGAAATCTTGTTGCGTTTGACGAGTCTAAAACGCGCCGGGCGCGCGCCCAAAACACAGCGCCGGTACTGAGCGCGTACCTCGGGCCCTTGTTATAATTAGTCCCTTTGGTACTTTGGCACCCATTTACATATATGAATAGATGTCAATTCTTTTAGTGGTGAAGCCGACAATCCTACATTTATTTCTTTTGTACAGAACTCGGCCTCTTTTCACATGTTTCAAATGTTTTCGAAGGGGATTGTTCGCGTTTGGCGCAGGAATAGTTTTCATGACACATGCCATATTCGTTGCACAATACAGTGCAAATTTCATTATACGAATATTATTTTTTACTTGGGTATCACTTTGCACGATTCTCCAAAGAGAGAAATCCACGATATAGCATTATATTTATTACTTGGTAACACAGTTTTCCACAAATACGTCATTAGGTACAAATTGTACAAGGTCCTAAATAAAATTTGGTAACATTTAAATTTGAACTTTTTCACGTCAACATTGAGTTTCTAGTTCCAAAACATGAACATGATCTATAGTTCTGAATTCAAGCTTATCGTATCGTATAAGCAAAATAAACTACAGAAGATTGAAATTCGAATTCTATAAACGCCAGACGAAAAGTTTCTGCTGGCGGGAAGGCATTGTGTTTTGTTTTCGTCGTGTTTAATGAGAGGGGTAGGTAAGGGTTGCGCGGGTGAAATATGATTTTTTGCTGTCAAACTACTCCCCCTTAAGGCCAACGCAGACCGGGACGGGATGGCAAAGGATTTTCGTCCTCAGCATGCCGTTGCCTACCGCAGTACACCACGGCATCCCGCCGCGGGAGCCCGTGGCGCGTCTTTCAATGCCGTGCAATGAAATCCCTTTTAATGCCATGGCATCATTTTAAAGCAAAGCAATTTATGTCGTATTTCTATATCGGTACGTTTGAATGTCCCTTGCCATGCCGTCCTGGTCTGCGTAGGCCTTAAACCGCCTTACTGAAAAAACCAAGGGCATTCAAGTAGGTATAGGCTGGTTACTCTTTCCAACTCATAGGAAGTAAAGCACTTAGCTCGTAAGTATTTTTCATATCAGTTATTATTCTTTTGAGGGTTTTTGTGAGTGCCAAGACATTCCAGCTTTGCCTTTTGGGATGGCAACGCACCGCATTTGAGACGTACCTACATACCTACTCAGTAAAGTTTCAATATATTTTGGTCCGTTTTATAGGCAGAGATTATTATTGACTGATCATCATGCAAAATAGTAGAGTACCTATTATAACCGATTGGGTTTTCATAATTTTGGTTTTCACTTAAAACACTAACTCCCTCTCTCTATTAAGTTAACAATAGAATTTCGCCTTCTATTATAACCCCACTTCAAAAGCTAAAGAGATTATTCTAAGCTCAGAGCACTGTTGAATTATAGGTGAAACCAGAGTCAATATCAGCCAGTACCAGGGCGCATTTGTCGAGGAAATCGCAACATTTGCAGGCGCGCAGAACAGTCTCTGGATTACAACAAACCGCCAGAGTGCGGCAACCAAGGGTTCAGAGATTTATGCCCATTAATGGTAAATATTTTTTTATTCAAATGCCCTGTCCCTATTAGAACCGCGACATCCTGATAAGTAAATACACATTTGAACATAATAATAAAGCAGAATTAGACGCTTCAATTCCAATCAGCATCTCTCAATCGAAGTGAGACAACTAAACACAAATGAATTCATTAGTGAACCGATACAACGATGTTGAATTACCTTTGCATCGTTGATACCTAGGCGAGTTAAAGATGCCTAGTGCCGACTCGGCATCTTTCACTCGCCTGTACCGAACTACCGAATGCTCGAAAAATGAAATAAAAGGAGCAGATGAACGTTCTATCCTATGTAATTCGAACAACAATGAACCTTCACTCGAGTGAAGCGTCTGAGAGCGATCGTCAACTTGCATGCATGGAAAACTTAACTTTTAAGAACTATTTTTACTATGAATAAACCTAGAGAGGAAAAAGCTGTTATAAAGTTCTACTACTAACAAATAATTTCAGAAACACGACCACTACTTGCCTCTTGGGAACTTTTGAGAATAAGGCAAGATCAAGAATCGTCGCCCTTAGAGGTTGAAGTACGTGAAAGACGCATTGAAAGGTGTGTTCAACTAATACAAAAAATATATTAATAATATTTTACACGGTTAAACCAACAAAATCTTAAAGTAAGTATGTATATGTCGCAGCCATCTGGTTTAATTACCTAGCCAGCTAATTGAACGCCTAGGCAGATAGTTGATTGAACTAGAATCATTCAACGTTAAACAAGTGATTCAAATCGTGAACAAAATTCTGCGAACAACTTGGTAATAGCGCTCCCCAGCCGCTGCCGCGGTTGGTCACAGTTGTAATCAACCTAACCTATTTCACCCAGTTTAACTTACACGACATTCAGCCATCTGGTTAAATATTGCTCTATGACTTGGCTAGTTGTCCTTCAGCTATTTAATTAGATGCCTAGGCGTCCAATTAGCTAGCTAATAAATATATAACATTGTCATTACCATAATATTACTCTGTTTATATTTAGATAATTATGTACTATTGCAGTAAAAGTAAATTAAAAGTACTGAGTAGGTAGGTACTGGGCCAAACAAAAAATTTACTTGTTTTCGAACAATATTTGCCATAAGTTTCTAAACAGTACGCAAATAGTGTTATTATAAGCTACATTGACATTAGCTATATTTTTAGCAGAAGCCACATTGTTTTACAGACATCTCTTTGAGCAAGACATGCTGCTCATGGAAGCGGAGGCGGAAGTGCAGAAGTTCGATTCCCGCCTCAGAGAATTGCAACGGGAGCGCATAAGAGTGCAGGTCGGGATTGTTTTCCAAGTTTCTTAAAAATGCACCGTCGAAATTAACAGATGACTTGTGGGGGAATAAGACAATGTTGGTACAGTCCGACACAACTTAGATGTAGCATCGGCAAAATTCTTAAAACCGATCACCATCCGAACTGAGGGCGCCTTCTAAATCTCCAATCTTTATTACTGCTTTAGATGAAAATTATCTTTACGAAACGCAACAACTTGTAAAAGTCATATAACCAAATACTACATTCGTAAAATTTAAATGAATGAATGCAAATTTTCAAATTTATGCTACTTCTAAGTTGTGTCGTACTAAGTATAGCTATTTGTAGGTGATTAGAATGTTCTTGTTTTCAGGAAAAGGACCAATTGTTGCAGCTTCACTTATGCCAGCTGCATAGAGAAATGAATGTTTTAAATAGATTCGAGATGCATGAAGACCGCTTAGCCGAAAGAGTGTATACTAAATTAATGCAGGTAAAGGCAATTCGATATTTAATTTATCAAAATAAACGAACACACAAATAGAGGTCCAATGTACCTAATCGTTCGCGTGAAATTTCTTGTTACCCGCCTGTCCGCTCTATTACGTTGTTTTCGCTCAGCATTCTTTCCGACTTTTTTCTGTTTGCTCAGCTGCTAAGCATCCTAGCGTGATGTTTAATAGCCTATAGCCTTCCACAAGGATTGGGCTATCAAATACAAAAAAATAAAATCAAGTCCGACTGGTAGATCCAGAGATTAGCGTGTTCAAACAAACAAACAAAAAAACAAACTCTTCAGCTTCATTATTAGTATAGAGTATAGATAGATGAACACTCGGGGTGGGGTGTTCATAACCCTATCCTATTCTATTAAATGAGCAATATTTATATGTATATAAATATTTTTAATCAGGTTCTCGAAAACGGTTCTAACGATTTCGATGAAAGTTGCAATAAAGGGGTTTACCGGGGCGAAAATTCAATCAGAGCTCGGTCGCCCTGGTACTTACTTATAATGGCATATATCGAGTTTAAGAGAGAGACCGTCGCACATAGGTACCTGCGGGACAGTATCTCACTCTCTCTCAGTGACAGATTCGCTTTCGTCGAACTATTTCCATCCATCAGTTACTATTCAGAAGGAGCATCTAACAATCATGCCCCTATCAGGTCCGTGGAGTACAAGAACAGATCAGCGACTGCGAGCATCGCATTGAAGAGCACTTAACGCAGAAAGATGAACTGGACCAACAATGTCAGGAGCTACAGAGAAAGTTCAAGCGGCTGGTACAAGACAACAAGTTTGCTGACTTCCTGCGCCGTATATTTAAAAAGAAGTATCGGCCGCCACGTATTCGTGATGATGATGGTAAATCGGAATTATGGTTTCCGGCAGTTAAAAGCTTCCGAGTCTGGGAAGTGTCTATAGGGATCCGATCCCGTCTTTTCCTGCCTCACCCAGCGACCCCTAAGCCGAGGTCCGTACCCCACAGGGGTGCCTCAGCACTACTTAGTCGCTCAGTTCACACGTTTTATGGCATGGCTAACGGCTGGGAGGCTTATTTATAGGGTGCCGTTGTAAATCAGGCATATGAGATATTCCAGATTTGTTTTTAGGTTGGCAACCACGGAGTAGATAAAACTCCGTGATGGCAATAATGCACTCGGGAAACGATCTCTCTGTTACTGCTGCTGTCCATAGCCTTCGGTTGTCCCCCGCCCAGTTGGGCGCTGGGCGGGCTTCTTATTCAACACCCAATATCCTACTTATAAAACGAAAGAACGCTTTGCTTGAAATATAAACCTAACTTATAAACATATATAGGTAAGGTCCTATTAAAATAGATGGATAAACTTTTAGAAATCATTCAGACCACCAAAATAAGGAAAATGGTAAAAAAATAATAAGAAAAACGCATTACATACTTACAAGAAAAAAATCAGCTAACAATACATATAAAATGATGGTTACTAGGGGTGAGGCGTATTTATCGTAACAGATAGAAGTAACTGATATTAAAAATAACAAGTAACAAGCGCGAGTTCAAGTACCTACCCAATGGATGTGTTTATTCTAGTGTGCCAGCAATTAATTTTTTTAGGTCAAAATAAAATCACTTTAATCTGTTTTTTTTGCTTGGATATCTTTAGTTAGACGTACTAAACGCTGTGTCAAAATTTGTCCATCTATTTTAATGAGACATTATATAAGTAATATTGTGTTTGATCATTTTCAAGAATCATCGGAGTCCGAGTCTTCAGAATCATCTAGCGAGGAAGAGGAAGAGGGAAGTGTGGACAGTCGAGACATCGGCCCAATACGCCTCGACCCTAACATCTGTCCCGAGGGATGCGAAAAGGAAATCTATGACCTAACATACGAAATGAGAAATACCAGGTTAATAACGCACAAATACAGTACATACCTATTGTAGATTAGTTCAAGCAATCTTAAGGGCCGTTGACTTCAAAAAGGTTAAAGTTTCATGATAAGCCTACTTCAGCTTTGCCTGCAACTGTACAAGTGTGTGTGTTTTTCCAATCTCTGTACTTACCGATAAAACTTTTCTAATACCCAGCATTCATTATGTACAGTCACGGACTTTAATTGATGAGCCACCTGGTACTGTTCGCATTTTAGCCGTGTAATGCAAATCGGGTTTATTCGGTTCCCGACACGCAAAGTCATATGTCTTCGTATTAGAAGAAGAAAATTGTATTTCATACCGGTTGGCTAACCTGAGAGTCACCTTGACAGCAGAGTGACTACTCAAAGTCAACCAATTGCAGGTCTAGCAACAGTAACCTAACAACGATAAATAATTGTTGCTAGGTTACTGTTGCGATAGTAACGTTAGCGTACGGAGAAATTCTCTGACATCGATATTTGAACTGTCACTGTCTTCAGTTAAGTTTTCAGAATTATTGAGTTAATGAGCTATGATTCAAAGGAGGTCAGTATCAAATAGGTTGAATAAACTTAACGCAACATTGTATTTATTTTTATCATTGTGAACTTATTAGTCAACCTCTATGGATATTTCCGATTAAAAGTAATTTATTTGTCATCTTGATATTTCAACTGTCACTGTCTTCAGTTATGTTTTCATAATTATCGAGTTAATGAGCTATGATTCAAAGGAGCTCGGTATCAAATAGATTGAATAAACTTAACGCAACATAGTATTTATTTTTATCATTGAGAACTTATTAGTCAACCTCTATGGATATTTCCGATTAAAAGAAATAAATAAAAAAATAAGAAAATAATCTATTTGTCACCTTGTTTACGAGCTTGCGATTTGAGTCCGTGTTTAATCGTGTAATCTCGTGAATGTATGAAAGTAAACAAGATGACAAATAAATTACTTTTAATCGGAAATATCAATAGAGGTTAACTAATAAAGTCAACCTCTATGGATATTTCCGATTAAAAGTAATTTATTTGTCATCTTGTTTACGAGCGTGCGATTTGAGTTCGTGTTTAATCGTGTAATCTCGTGAATGTATGAAACTGCAAAATTGAAAAGTTTGAAGGTGGCTCATCAATTAAAGTCCGTGACTGTACCTGTTAAGGTGAACGTCCACTGGTCCGCACCGGCCGCAAAGCACACACGGTACGCAACGAATTTGCCGATGCCGAATGGCATGAGTCCACTGTATCTGGATAGTATCTCTTGACTCTTCTTTGCAAATTTTTCTCTGGTTCTCACTTCAATTATAAACAAAACAACGTGCCGCAGTGTGCGATGCATGCGGTGAACAAACCATGTGATAACATCACCGGCACGCAAAGCATTTTTTGTTCATAATACTTAGGTATCCGGCGCTCGGTGCGGGCGGTAGGTAGGTACTGATAGTGGACTCAGTGCTATATCAATTAAAGGCTCGTGCAAACAGGCGCGATATCGCAGGCGCGACAAGGGTAGCGCTGCCTGCCACGCCCGCGATATCGCGCCATTTTGCACGAGCCTTTATTCAAAGCAAATCAGAATCCGTTGCGTACCTACTGCGTGTGTGCCGTGGTTTTGCGGTGCGGCCGGTGCGGACCAATGGACGTTATTCACCTTCAAACTTACGTTTTCATTTATCTCTTATTGAAGGGGCTGTGTCCGCAACTCCACGTCCAAGCGCGTATTTTGTAAACGATTTTCCACTTATCTCATATACCTTTACAAATCACGACAGAAAACGGTTCTTTCTGGAAGAGCTAAGTAGGTACTTGACCGTGACTACAATAACTAACTTGACGTGACTAGATAACAAAAAATAACTTGGATAATGTTCTACAGCAAAAGGCATTAACTAATGTATGTATACAGACATAAGCATGAACAAGAAATGTTGGAGCAAGACCGGATGGTGGAGGTTCTGAAGCGAGACATTGAAGCACACAACAAAATCAAGCGCAAGCTGTCGGTACAACTGGAAACGAGAAAGAACGACCTCAGGGAATTTATGGTAAGATACGGAAATCAAAATACCTAGAAAATGTATACATGTATGTATAGTACGCGGCCTTGAAACGATCGCCTTCTAAAGGCCTAGAAAAATATCATTATAGTTTGACCGGGACCGCTGTTCCGCGCCTGTGGCATGTGCGCGGCGCGGCACAGGGTAGGCGGCGCACTCGGCACAGTCCCGGCGCGCGTCCCGCCCGCCGCTGATCCTATAGCCTGTATATTCCGATTGCAGAGCAAAGGGCTCTATTCTGTTTGTTGCTAATGTGGGTCAGTCCTTTCGGTAGGACTCGAGCTCGTCCCGTCATCTTCGCCTTGGTTTGCCACGAATTATATTTACCCGACTACGGCGAAGAAAAAAGGAGGGTTATGATTTTGACCGGTATGTATGTATGTTCATCTGTTCCCTCCTATCTTCCAAACCACTTATCACAATTTGACAAAATTAAATGAGGTATCGTTAGAAGCGTCGTGATTGTCCGCTGGTTATAGGCTATGTGAAGTCACATTAAATTAAAAATGGCGCCCTCTAGAGGACATATAGTGAGGAACTTAAAAAAAAAATGGTTTAATCGTACCATGTTGGGTATCAAATGAAAGGGCTTAATGAGCACATTTCAAAAAAATATATATTATAACCCCAAAAGATTTTAAAAAAAATCAAGTAATAAAAACTAAAACCCAACTACGACTTAAAAGGTATAAACAAGACACCACAGACAGACAAATTAAAAATCCGGAGTCACACGTAATCTGTTTGATTTAGCCCTAACACGTGTGACTCCGGATTTTTAATTTGTCTGTCTGTGGTGTCTTGTTTATACCTTTTAAGTCGTAGTTGGGTTTTAGTTTTTATTACTTGATTTTTTTTTAACCGACGTAAATAAAGAGGAGGTTATTTAACTTTAAAACATCACACATTCGGTTTTCAAGGAACCCGTCAATTAAAAAAACTATCCCTAAGTCTGAAAAATACCTAAAAAAAATTTTTGCTACATTCAGCTGGAGAAACAATCCTGCATGAACGAGGTGGAATCAGTGGTGGTACTTCGGTACGATCAGATTAGAGCAGCGGCTATCAATGGCTGCACCGGGGCTAAGGGCCTGTCGCAGACCGTGGTGTTCCCTGAAGCGTTGCTGGCCCGGCTGAGGAGACGAGTGCTTGAGATACAGGAGGAGATCAGGCTACAGAAGCAGACGCAGAAGTAAGTTCAAATAAAAAGCAAGATGTGTGACAGGGCACAGCATTTTGTACCCTACTTCAGATTAGGTTCCTGTTTACTTACTTGGCAGATTTCATAAAGGTTCGTTTTTTAATTATTATTTATCCCGTGAGTAGTAGTGCCTATACGGGAATCGTGAAACAGGCCTTATAGTCACAAATGTTGATAGATAGATAGAATGCTCTTTATTATTTATGTACGTACCTGACACCAAGCTACCACTTTTGATTCTCAAGTCCATTGCTTGATGTCAGGTATTTGGTTGAATTCAATTCAAAATGAATAAATTAATTGAATTGAACCAAATACATGACATCAAGCAAGGGACTTCAGAATCAAAATTGGTAATTTTTTTAAATATTTTATTGGTAAATATTGCCTGTATTAGGATAATCCTCTATCGCAGGCGACAGGAGGCTAGTACAATATATAGTCCAACAGATTTTTCATTAGAAATCTTAAAATTATTGACAAAATTATAGTAATTTGTTTACATTTAATATAATTTTGTACATTTAATTTACTTTACACTATTAAACATGTAAAATACGTGATGGTGATATTATAATGATGATGTTTCTGTACCAGGATCAACCGTACGCACTTATTCCGCATGAACGTGGACCTGAAAGCGATGGAGGCGGATGCAGAAAACTTGCGCGCGCAGATGCGTGACGTGCTGACGCGCAAGCTCGGCAAGCCGCGCAAGGTACCTCTTCCTAGTACCTCTCTCTAAGGCGCTGCCACACAGAACGGACGTGAAACGAGGAGGAGACGCAGACGATGTTACCCAGTAACTGGGTTGTGAAGGTCAGATAGGCAGTCGCTCCATGTAAAATACTGGTATGCAGCTGCATCCGGTTCGACTGGAAGTCGACTTCAACATAGTTGGGAAAAGGCTAGGCAGATGATGATGATAAACTAATGTTTAATTCTTGGTTTATGAGTACTTACTTACATAATTATTATTATATTTTAAGTAGTAGTACAGTTTCTTTTTTTTAATTATTATTTTGTTTGTGTTGTCATAGAACAACAAAATTGTGTCTTTTTATTATGCCGACACTGGCTCCTGCAATACAGTTATAGTTAAATAGCGAAGGAATCAGAAAATTCCATGATTTTTTGTACATCTTGTTTTATGTCAATAAATAATGATATTATTATTACTTATTTTTAAGGTGGACCGCACTCTGGACGAGCTGCTGCGTCAGCTGGCGCGCCGCCACAAGTACTCCGTGACGTATGGCACGCTGCCACACTTCGTCGCGCAGCTCCGGAGCTGGCGAGTCAGTACTATCTATACCAACTAGGAATATTGTTTCCTTTTTGAAATAGGCCTGAATATGTCGGTAACGAAAACTCAAAACGGTGAAGGATGCATCGTGAAGAATGTCCTAGAACCTAAAATTTGAAGACATGTGTTTTTCTATCTGGAATTTCTCAGTAAACCGATACCAGTGTACATTATAACTGTACAGTGTAACTTGGCAGGTCTGAACTTATCCGCATAATATAACTTCCGCGCATGTTCTCTCACTCACACTCGTCTCATAATCACCATTTGGTTCTTAAAAAATGTGAAGTTCGGAACTGCCAAGTTATATCGGCCGTATTGTCACCCTTTTAGAAGCCGTATTGTCACCCGTTTGGACTTAATAAAATTACGACAACAAATCTTTCAGGAGCGCCACAGTAGTCTCGAAAAGAATTATCTTGCCGCCTTGAATCAGTACTCTGATCGCCTCCGTCTGGCTGCAGCACTGGAAGCAGATGTTCTACCAACAAAGGTAATAAATCCAGTTTTGTTTTAAATTTTACTTTATAATCTTTTTTTCTTTTTAAAGGGAGTCAGTAAAACACTTTCTCAATGAGAAATACGAATCTTTATCAGATTGTTAGTCTTTACAGTCTTGCACACAACGTGACACGTTTTTTATCTGTACATAATCTTTTTGTTTCGAAAAAATCTCTTTATCTCCTTATAAACTATGTGTACTAGCTATCTAATTGCGTAACTTATTTTCTGGTGAAGGAACCCGCTGGATGCGGGAAGCACAGAACCGATTGAAGTAACGGTGCTTGGGAGGCCTATGTCCAGTAGTGGAAGTCTTTCAGCTAAAATAATGATTGTGAAAGAAAAGAGGCAAAGATACGAGTGTGGGCTATGAAAAAAATAATAGCTGTCGCACAAGAAAATACTAAAAAGAAATAGAGCAGCCTTTAAAAAGAAATGAAATCCCACCAAAAACATTACATGTAAAGTTGGTTGCCAAGAATCACATAACGCTTTCAGTGTTAAAAAGTTATGTAGAGCCAAGCCCCTAACTCTACTTACAAGGCCCAACTCTACAAACCTTACATCTTGGTTATTGGTCAAAAGGTGTTGAGGAGATTATTTCTGGAGAGAAAAGTGCTTATTTGATCGTGGATTAGTCGTTCAAGGAATTTGGATAGGAATGGTAAAACGGTTATTGGACGATATTCAGAAAAGGGTGAGGTGATGTGGGAATTGTTTTGAAGAAAGTGATTTCAAAGTCAAAGTCAAGTCATTTCGAGGAAATAAGCAATAGTTAAGGTTTTAAATTCTGTAACTTTCCATGAAAATATTAAAATCACCGTCTTTCGAGTGCAATAGATGATTGTAGCAGTGCAGTGTAAAGTGGGTGATAGACGTGCGTACTTAAAGTAGGTACGCGGTCTTTAAGTTCGCGACCTTACTCGGCTCGCCGTCAGTGACACACGACACACGTGAAGCTTGCTCAAAATTTCATTGTCAAATTGGCTCGCGGCTCGCAGCGATGACAGACGGGCGAGTAAGCTCGCCGAGACATAAGTACACGTACTTGCTCGCACGTCTATCACCCCTTTAAGAATATTGACAGTAAGTTTTATTTCCACAGGCCGCTAAGAGCCCCGGCGAGATGCCCGGTGGTTACAACGTGAGGCAATACCAGCGCGACGTAAGTCGTCTGCTAATAGTGCGGGCACGCCAGAGACAACAGATAAAGGTGTCTACAACGGTACAAGGAACTTTTGGCGCGGGACTGAAATCGGAACTAACGCCGCCATCTTGATTTTTTTCAAAATACTTTCTGTGACATTATTTTCAGAGAATATTTACCAACAAGCCGTGGCGTCATTCAGGCGCCAAAAGATCCTTGTAGTACTCTAACCTTCAATTGTATATATATAATATTACAACAGTATATAAATATTAGAATTGGCAAGATTCCATTTATCACCAGCTGCGTCTATTATCCGTGGTCCCCCCCGTAGACCCTGGAAGCGACCATGCCTAAGTGTATCTAAGTACCTAGTTGGTAGGCAACATACAAGGATTGGCTAAGTGTATCTACTCGCCCCTTTGAATATTAGATACCCCCAGTCGCCCCCGATTGTTAGTAAGTTAGAAGTACCTACTGTCAGCACTAAGTTTTAAATATTTAATAAATATTGTTTTCTTAAAACTTCAATAAAAGCCTAACAAAAAGTACTAGACTTGCATGAATTCAAGATAGTATTAAAATCGTTAGTATTGTTATTTGGCAAAATTATACTTCACGAAGGGACCACGGGTAAAAAAAATACCCGTGGTCCCCTCCAGGGACAAAAGTTTGTCTTTGTGATTCCTCTCAGGGGTTTATCATGAAGTAAGTATATCAAAATTCATCAAAATAGCCGTGAGAACGTGGTTTACTATCACTTTAAATCGTACTTACAATAAAAAACTGTCATATTCTAGAGTTTTTTTTGCCGTTACTTAGCATTAGAATTGACGCAGTTGTTTAATTAAAACGATATTAACAGCAACTACAAGAGGAGATCCATAATTTTCGCTTGAAGCCGTTATCAGAGTTGGCTCCACTACCGGATAGCGCTAGGCGCCCAAAGCAGGAGGAATCAGAAGTTAACCTGTGCATGGCCTCGAGATCCTACTTCGATCGCCGTAAGAAATATTTCCCCGTGTGAGTTACCCATAAAAATACAATTTTTTTACCTATTTAATATTTTTTTACCTATATTTATTGAATAAATAATAATTAATTGTAATTTAATGTGTAGACGAGAGCAGTGGTGGCCCAGTGGTAACGACCGCGACTTATGAGTTGTAGGTCGTAGGTTCGAACCCCGACAGGCGCTTTACTTTGTGTAAATAATTTCACCACCACTGCTCTCAAAACGGTGAAGGAAAACATCGTGAGGAAACCGGCATGTCTTAGAACCAAAAATTCGAAGACATGTGACATCTACCAACCCGCACTGGGCCCGCGTGGTGGATTACGGCCCACTCCCTCTCATAGAGAGGAGGCCTGTGTCCCAGCAGTGGGAACATTATAGGCTGATTATGTGTGTGTAGACGATGCACCGGAATAAAATTTCCATAAGGTAGGTTAGGAACTATTTGATGAAACGCACTCTAGTTTTCTCAATTTGTACATTAATATGGCGATAATTTTCGTTCGAGAAACTGGAACTAGGACAGTGGTATAATATACACCTATGCCTTACCCTTCGGGGAATATAGGTGTGTTGTTATGATGTGTTCCGATAACAGATCACCCCTAACCTCGAAAATGGATATTGGAGCCGGAGATAACGTTACGACGCTGTTGTTCGACTGTCTCGACTCGATGCGAGTGACGCGGGACGACGCGGGTATCCTTCTGGAGGAGATCATGGACCAACTGCCTGCCGTCATGACTGGGTTTGTTTGATTTTGTTCACTCACCGTCACCGTGCCATATATGTGCCTATTTGAAATAAATTATTTGACTTTGACTTTGACTTTATAACGGAAGGTACTGTGGGAGGAACGCTTTTTCTACTTGTGATCGCTGTAGCGGTCTACTTTCTCTGCTGTCGTTACTACATTTGACAAATAAAACTTTACATTTCATCTTTTAGAAAGTTGTCCCGATATGAATTGGTAGACGGTATCGTTAAAAAGTGGCTGCTGAAATTTGGTGGTGATCCGAGTCAGTATAAGAAGCAAACTCGAGCATTCGATAATCTGGCAACTTTGACCGAGTATTTGGTCAAACAACAAGTAAGTATTATCACCAGTAAGTACTTATTCCCTTACTTTAACAAAAATTATGAAAATACACCCCGGGACTTGTAAATTTTTTTTATGCAGTTTTGAAGCTCACATACTGGCTATCATTTCGGTATTTGAAAAAGAGAAGAACGTCTGAGTTTGGTCGCACAAACTTTGATTAGAGCATTCTAGAACATCTGAACCTACACTGCCAAACACCTGAATCGAACCACCCTGCATATTTTTGTTAATTAAAGCTCTACCTATAATCTAATCTCTACTTATAATAATACGGTTTTCATTTGCTATTGTGTTTTGTGGTATAATTTATTGTTTATTAACTTATTTTATTTTTTGTTTAGTCCTCTTGTGGGATTGATTTTACGTCCGTATTATGTGTGACATCACAGTGGACCGTATTAGAATATAGAGTACTTCTGGGGTGAGCTGAAGAGGCGTGTTCAAACTAACCAACCAGCTCCAAAAACTTTGTAGGAGTTGAAAACTAAAATTTTGGAAGCATGGGAGAACGTCATAGTGGCATTAATTAATTCTATGCCAAACCATATGACGGTTGTCGTAATGCTCTTGGATGTAACACAAGTTACTAAATAATATGCAGGTTGATTCGACTTAGGTGTCCGGGAGTGAAATAAATTCAACTGAGCTTTCTGGGCGAAAGGCCTTCAGATTACGTTGTAATTTGATTTACGTTGTTGTTTTAATTTGTGTGTCGTAGTTGGAAGCAATGGAATCTTCAGAAGCGGGTAAGGTGATAGACAATTTGGAGGAAGCTCTGAAGGATATGTCGGACTCAAATGATAGAATTGAAGACCGCATTGGGCCCGCCATTGCCGCACTATTGCACTCCGCGCGCGCTAAAGATATTGGTGAATAAATCAAAAAAATACCAACTTAAGCCCCCAATAGGTACACGTTGGGCGAGCCCGTCCCTCGGCCAACGTACCTATACTGGGCCTTTTTGCGTGATTGGCCGTTTGATTTGCGTGTATATTGCATTGCATTTTGCAAATCGAAGTAAACGAGTTGTTACTTAGTACTTCCTCCTGAAACTTTAATTACTGATGATATTTGTCATAATTATCGATTCTACATAATTACGTAGATTACCGATTTGTGGTCCAAAATGCTCTTGGCTGATTCTTTTGTTTAAAGTTTCTGATTACTTTTGTTTCTGTGCTCATCCTCGCATCTTTTCAGATGATCCGGAGACGATGGCTTCTCTCATTAGATCGCTCGTCGACGACCAGCATCCAATCACCATGGATAGTATTCAACGAATTCGTTCCTTTGACGTGGTGGAAGATATCAAAGGTTGGTCCAAGTAAATACATGATTTTATGTGCCTAAAGGCGATCTAGGTATTTGCTGTTAAATACGTAGTAGGTACGTACTTATCAGCAAACAGTGAAAAACTATAGCTTCAAATAATATTTTGAACTGTTTAAGTTACGTGTATCGATGATGTGCTCCATCCATAAGAAACGTTGTGAACCTTACATGCATTTTATTTTTCGCTAGACTGCGGTATCCTACTACCGGTCGAGGAAATCGAGCAGATGGTTGCAACGACAATAGACGCACTGAAAGCACAAATAGTTGGACGAGATGAAGCCGAACAGGTTGAACAGGAAGTTCAAAGGGCCCTGCAAGCTAAAGACTTGAATGCGGTTAGTTGCTTTGCTGTAAAGTTGCAGTTACAAAGGATTCGTACTACTTTTTGTCGTGTACTTACCTTGGTATTGGATGGCAAACAAGCCGACAGCCAACATCTATAAAACCAGAGGCAGATCGCATCTGCGACTTCAGCTTTGTTTCCCGTTTGGCAGCATTCCCAAGTGTCATTTTATTATATATGTGTCTCTATTTACATCGGCACCCTTACTCCACCCCTTCAAACCGAAACAGCAATCTACCCCTGTAGTCGTCCACAGCCACTACGGCTGTGGACGACTATCAATAAATCCAAAACGCTTACCATATCATTATAAAAAAATAACTGTGTAATAATTATTCTGAACTTGATTTGACTAATAATTTAATTAATGAATTTCTTTTTCCATACTGGCCACTAGACATCTAATTAATCCAAGTATGTATAACAACAATTATTGTTTATGTGTTTTTAATATCGTGCGTATTTCGCGGGATTGCCTCGCATGCAGAAAATTTCAAGCAGCGTGAAGCACGCTAGCCTACGATCTAGTTTTCTGTGGGCTGCTATGTGTTGTGGTTGTGTACAATGGACGACAAACCCCGGGCGGCAAAGCGCGGGCTGCTGCCCAGGATCACACCCCGCTTCCCGCGTGCGTATTCCACGCATTACAATAAATACTTGTATGAAAAGGACATTTGGGGATACGCGTGCGGGGCAATCCCGCATGCGTGATGAAATCCGCACGATATTAAAAACACCCTTACGACTTTATGACTTATGTGCTTAGTTAAATGAATAAACAGAAATAATTTGGTATTTATGTAACAACTGTATCTAAGACAATGACCCGTTTATAATGTTTTAGATATCGAAAACGAGCGTCTTGAAACCAGCCCTGGCCAAAAAAGCAAGCCGTCCTACTGAGACTACTTTCAGAGATACTTCCAGAGTAGAGTTCAGGTCTTTAATGAGCGTACGCACCTCGGTCTCAAGAGCCACTTCTGACACTAAAGTCACGCCGAGCCGTGTCTCCATAGCTCCACAAGAACTGCACATATCTTCGGCAACCTCCTTTGACTCTGACGAGATCCCCAAGCCCTTGACAACAGGGGAACGGCAATCGTTAATAAGCCGTATTCGTACAAGTATTATGGCACAGGATAAGGAAATCCAATCAGGTCCAGCAGAAAAGTCTGGAGACTCTGTTGAAGAAAAACCAGAGGAATAAGACGCAACTGATTAGAGCCCACCTAAAGCGACATTCACAAGTGATTTTTTTTTACCTTTTGAATTGTGTCCTTTCCTTGGAGATGGAGTCCTAATGTGTTGTTTAAACTGAACCCCTCGCGATGGGTAGGTCAGCTTTCCTCGTTTTTCTACGATGATACTGAACTACATAAACCACATCCTTTAGGGATTAACATGCATAGCAGTAGTTTTTAGATAAGCTTACACATTTTATTCAGTACTTAATAATATATTATTTATTCATGCATTTATTACTATCAATAAAAATGTTGGTTGCTGTGTACATTTCTTATTTCATTGGTTGGCAAACAACTTGATGGTAGGCAAGTGCAGGCCTCGGCCGCTTATGGACTTATTAAACGGGGCCAAGACAATCGTCTAAGCCAATCCATGTTACACATACGCCAGCCGAGTAGGCCAGTTCAGTCAGATTTCGACAACTTCCCAAAATGAAAAACACGTGCGTGCGGTTACCACAGGCTGAACACAGTGAAAACAGTAGTGGAATGGCTAACTAAACTGGCTCGGACTGCGGATGGGAACACTCGTTCACATGAAGCCAATCCACTGCGAGAATGGTTACGGAAGCTATTGGTGCCAGCAAACGAGAATCGGCAAAAATGTGTGAAAGCTGGGGGCCAAGTCTACTAATTTACAAACATGTCAGTGGTCTCACAATTATCACTTTTTGACAGATATAACCACTCTGCACACGCACACTTGTCTTTCTACGTTGAAATACCAGTGTGCGTGTACAGAGTATTTCTTTTACGTATCAATTTAATCGTTTTGTGAATACTTCACGACTTAAGGCTCTTACATACTGGGGCGATTCGTCGCGCGACCCGACGCAGCCGCATTGTTCGCCGTGAAGTTTTCTCAGAAATTGTTTTGTTAAAATTCGCGTAGCGCGGCGAATCGCGCCAGTATGTAAGAGCCTTCACATTTAAAAAAAAGTTATTTGTTATGCAAGGCTGCAAAGTTGTTTTTTGGGGCGCGAGTACTTGTATTGAAACCTGAGCAAGCGAAGGATTCTAGGATTGAACCATGAGCGAAGCGATTTGACGTAGGAGCAGTATCGCGTATAAAAAGTAAAGCGCCTAGTTGTAGTTCCATTGTATCCTGCATAGACACGTTATAATATGTATAGAATAGACAACAAATACTTTTTTAGGACGTGAATCACATTTTGGTCAAGATACAACCTGACACTAATTTGCACTTGCAAAAAACGTAAGGAAAGGAGATTGGGTGTTTCTGCCCTGGAGCCCAATGGCGTTAAGATAATACCAATGAAAAGATCTCATCAAGAAGAATATTTCTTATTATGAAGACTTCTCTTGATCGTTAGTACGAAAGCAGCTACACAGCTCTAAATGTGAGTAATTAAGCATTAGTGAAATTCAGGTATTTAGACAATGAAATAACTTTTATTAACTTTGAGCCTTGCAAACATGATCTTGCAAACCTATAAACGGACATTTTAAAACGTTGCTTCCTAGATGCCGTTTCGGGAACAATGTTTTTAAGAGTCGATCGGCCGTGCAATTCGTTAAGCCTTCGTTAAGCCTGCCGTATCCCCCAATAGAGTTATGCCAATGGAAAGATCTCTTCAAAGTAAATATTTCGTTCTCTCGATTGTTAGTACTAAAGGAGCTACAGAGCTCTAAATGTGAGTAATTAAGCATTATTGAAATTCATCACCTATTTAGGTCATTAACTCTGAAATGAATAATAATAGGCAAAAGTCGTGTTTGTAGCAAAGGTTATCCCTAAAAAGCTCTTTTCAGTGGTATATATCTTATTTTTATTGGGCTTCAGAGCAGACCCTATAGGCAAAGGCCCATTCTCCTTTGAATTTCGCGGGCTAGCACTGCGGATCCACCTAAGAGCGTTTTCACATTGTCCGATGTAATACCGGTCGCCGAGATCCGATATCCGATACCATGTGGTATCTTCAAATATTCCCGATAATATCGGTCCGATTCGGCCATTTCTATTTCTATGCTCACTATCTTTGTGCGTCTCAGGTGGTACATATGGCAGACTGCGTTTACCTATATTATTCCTTTGGTTAGTAAACTGAACCTTGGCAATACTTGCCTCGATAAAAATAATAAAACTATTTTGTCTGCTCAAACCAACAAAAAAGGAAAGACGGATCACGCCGTACATCAAAAGTGAAACCTCAAAACCATGCTCCTGCAAGTAAACACACAGGCTCACGCACACACCAACACTAAAACCATGCTCATCGCTCTTAGTACATCACGAGTCGTCGTCTAGTTAACATCAATAAAAAAAAATAGAATTATGCCTTCCTGTGTAGTAAAAACTTGTAAAAACAATAGCAAATCACATGAAAAGTCTCACGGAATCAATTTTCACTTGTACGTACTTGAAATAACATCGTTTTTTAATTTAATGAACTATGAATTTCGCCGTTGGGTGCACCTACAGGCGTACGGCAGCCAAAATATGCTGCAAATTGTATGGCGAAATCCTGACCAACAAGTTCCAGCCCCTACAGCTTGGCTTTGGATCCAAAGGGGGCTGTGAGGCTGCCGTACACGCCCTTTCAAGCTTTTTAAATGCCAGTAAAGGTGAGGTCATCCTCAAGGTTGACGTTAAGAACGCCTTCAACTCCGTTAACAGGGACACTTTGTTGGCCGAAGTAAAAAAGGAGTTACCAGAAATTTACGGTTTTATGTGGCAGTGCTACAGACACCCTTCAAAATTATTATATAAAGACAACGTTTTGGAATCGGCAGTCGGATGCCAACAAGGTGATCCTCTCGGGTCAGTTATTTTCAGCTTGGCTATCCATCCCATATTACAACAACTAAATTCAAAATTTAATGTATTTAGACTATGGTACACTAGGAGGTGACGTGGACATCGTTCTAAAAGATCTACAATTCCTAAAGCAGCAGTTCCAATCCATCGGCCTTGACCTAAACAACTCCAAATGCGAAATTTACCTTTGTGACGACACCGACAGACAATCGACCATACAGAAATTTAATTCAATAGCCCCGAATATCAAAGTTTTGGAAAAAAGTTCACTGCACCTCCTAGGTTCCCCAATCCTAGAAGATAGTTTTTCACCATTTGTCGAGGCAAAAATTAAATAAATAAACATTTTAACGATATTTCGGACAGACTCTCTAAAATTAATCTACATTCGGCATTCACCCTTATCAGACATTGCTGTTTCGGTCCAAATTTTATGTATTTTCTCCGCTCTTCCTCTTTATGGAAGCAGCCCAACCTTTTAGACAAAATCGATCATATTATTCGAAACACTTTAACATCCATTTTAAATGTGGCACTGGACGACCGCGCGTGGCTTCAAGCCACACTACCCATTCGTTTTGGTGGGCTCGGCGTCCGCATTTCCAGTGTAAGCCTACCGGCGTTCCTGTCCTCGGTCCACAGCACCGAAAAGTTAACCGCAAGAATTTTAGCCTCTTCTCAGGTTGACTCTGAAGTGCCGTGTTTGACCGATGCATTGAATGCCTGGAAAGTGGCTTGCCCGGACACGGTTCAGCCCGAGAACTCAGCTGTGGGTAAATGGGAGTCGGGCCTCTGGCTTCAGGCGCTACCGTCACCCAACATAGGCACTATGCTGGGTGACACCACATTCCGGCTCGCTACATGTTTGCGTCTGGGCGCTCCTTGCGGTGCTCCACATCGTTGTCAATGCGGTGAAGGAGTCGACTGCCTCGGACACCACGGCCTATCCTGTAGCAAGAGCGCTGGTCGGATGGCACGGCACGCCAGCATTAATGACATTATCCGTCGGGCTCTTGTCACCGCTGGGGTGCCAGCTGTGTTAGAACCCAACGTCTTGGCATCTTGCCCTGGAAGTTGGGTAGACCTTTGGTGTGGGACGCAAACTGTGTCGACACCCTCGCGCCATCCCATCTTCCTAGCACGGCGGGCTGTGCTGGGGCAGATGCTACAGGAGCAGAAAACCTCAAACGGCGCAAATATAACAACCTTATTGGGAGCTACATGTTTGAGCCGTTTGGGGTTGAAACACTAGGGCCGTGGGGTCCGAGTGCTCATCGAGTATTTCGGGACATCGCTAAGCGATTGGTCGACTCTTCACATGACCAGAGGGCTGGCCTATTTTTAGCCCAAAGAATCAGCATTGCCATTCAACGTGGCAATGCTGCCAGCCTTTTGGGCACCTTTCCCATTGACAGCGATGCGGACGAATTCTTTGATGCTCAATGAGCCCCTCCCCTCTATTTTTTCTTTTTAATTTTGTTATAATTGTTTTTTAGTTAATTTACTATAATAAGTTACCCAATGTATATATTTGACCGATAGCACATTATTCTTGCAAATAAATGAATATGTCGGAGACGGTCATCAGTACGGTCGCTAAACGAAGCGCGGCACGTGACGCGAGTGGTGGCAACACTGACACGCGGCTAACTTCGTGCTACGACGGAGCCTAGCTGTTGGAGGGGCGCCAGGGCGAGCTCTTGCCTGCTGATCGTCCTGGAGAACAGAACCTCCAGTCTAGTCTAGGAACTGTTGTATCGCGCCCAGTGTGTTTTCATTGCACGAAACCCACCTTCTGCCCACATGATGTTTTCTGATGATTTTAATGGAATAAATCCTGACGTATCTACGACAAAATATATATATACTTAACTATGAATTTTAGGTTACTTGGAACAAAAAACCTCAACGAATGAACGAATGAAAGCAGTGAAATAACGTGTTAGAGTTGCCATAATGTGATTTCAAATTTTCCCATTCGATTAAACCGATTTAAATTATGATTTCTTATTTCGAGTAATTATATTCCTGTTTTCTTTTTTTATGTATTTATATTTTAGATTTCCGAGTAATACTGAATCTAAAAGTAAATGGATAGTAGCTATACGAAATAGCGATGTATTTTTTTTGTTTTTGTTTCGGTATAAGTATAAGTCCTTCTTAACAATCGAGTTATAATACCATACTCAACAATATCTTACTCTTACAATATTATCCTACCCATACAATATTATTCCCCAAATTATAGGGAAAAACTTTAAAAAATGATAACCCTTTTTACACACACATAGATAAAAAAGGTGGCTTCACTTTTGATGTACGGCGCGCTCCGTCTTTCCTTTTTTGTTGGTCTGAGTTTGTCTGTGCGAATATGGATGAAGAACCTGATAACGGGGTAGGTTTTAGGATTATTACTGACGCTGTAGGCGCTTTACTATAGTTATCGAGTTATGCTAAGATGCGAAATTGTCAGACACGCACACGCGATAATATCCAACTCTCCCTTAAGTTACAAGTTCTAAGCCACTTAATTGAGCAACGCATTATGGGTTGTCCAGACATGGTGACGGTGGCGGTCGTGTACAGTTGCAAATCATAATTATGTTGGTTCTCGATTTCGCCTCAATCGTTTAGTAGAGCCATGTCGTTCTGTACCAGTGCTGATCTGGCATACATACTACATCCATTTTATTAGTCTGTGGGATTTGTCTTTGTCTGTCAGTCACTCTTTCTTTTGTATTTTTAATTATCTATGGTTTTTTCTATGTGGTTGACTGACAAGAATCTAAGTTACAAGACTTCAAGTTTTGCAAAATTATTATTCATTTTATTTATTCATTGATTTCACGATGAATTACGAGTGATTTTGTTACAAGAAAACAACAGAAGTGATAGTAATTGTACTGGTGGTCAATTTCGTACATTAATTTTCTTGTGATTATGTTTAAAATAAGTTTGATTTTATTATTTGGTCTTACTTTTCATCTGAGCTGCATACTGTGCTAATTCCCTAGATATAATTTTACATCGATGTGTAAATAAATATATAAATTGGGCTTTACCTCACCTGGCACATCTTTCTTTCGCTGATTCGAAATGCACTAAGTTGCTTCGGAAAATAATGCCATGTACGCTCCAGATAACAGAAGAAAGGAACCCAGAGATGTTATTTACCGCAGCAATTCAAGTCTTGACTTGATATATGCTGAGCATCCCTCAGGGACTGGCTTACGACGGGAGTACGGAAGTCATGGTTCAATTGACGTAATTGGAGGCGCTAACGACCGGTTACCCGCGATGGTACACAGCTACAGCGGTGTGTCGGCCCCGGACAAGACACCAGGCCTTAGCCGTGCCGTCGATAGGATTGCTGATGGCCTTTCCAGTGACCATGCAGATGGCCCACCATCTAGATCCAGTGCCAGTCCAAAACCTAGGCTTAAATTGAATAAACTGTGGGGTGGAGCAGCACCTGTGTTAAACCGTCCACCTCTAGATGATAGTAGCCTCGCTGCAGTAACGGATGGTAACAAAAGAAAGCAGTTTGCTCATTATGACTGCCAGTCACTCCTGGCTAACCTTAGTTATGCTGCCGAGATCCGTGGAGCGTTGTTGAGTAGGCGTCGTAATACTACGACAGGAGCATCTGCTGCATCTTTGCTTGCAACTCGTGGACTGCCTCCAGGAGACGATGCAGTGCCAGACACAGGTGATGAGAGATCAAATGAGTTGTTAGAAAGCTGTCCATTCTTCAGGAATGAATTAGGAGGTAAGAAACTGTTGTTTTACAATCTCAAGAATTGTTAAATCATAAATGAACATAAAATACAATATAAATAAATCCAAAACCATTAAGCACTTGCCCATGTATTTCAATCCTATACTTTATTACTATATTCTTTAATTTGCCTATTGGTACCTACTGATCTCTACAAAATAAATGAACATAATAAAATCAATACATAGTTACAACACTAGTAACTATGTAGGAGTCCTAATTATCTTTTTGCATTACTTTTTACTTACTGCAAAATAACCATTGTGTCATCTGTGAATCAGGTGACACAAATTTATTATGCTCTCACACTTGACATTGTTATTGGAAGAATCTATTATTTATGAGTCATAATTGACACCAAAAAAAACAGTAATATTTATGTTTTTCTCCTTATCATACCCATGTATTTTATTTGGTTTATTGACTGAAGACTGGTCAACAAGTTTTGTAATGGTAGTTGAATATAACCCACCTATTTTGTTAATACTGAATCTTGTACGATATGTGTAAGTGGTATGTAAGCTTTATGAGCACAATTGCGTGTAAGTAGTGACAGGAAGACACTCAATTGTCTGTACACACCATGATAGCCTGTTTCCCTCAGCTGACTTACAATTGGTGCAGGATGCCAAGTGGTTTACATAACATAACAACATACTCTAACATAATTCTACAGTTGCCTTTCATTCATGAGAAAATAACTGGTACAATATGAACAATCATGTTAATTTTTTTTTAAATAATGGGTTGTGTACTAGTATTCAATTATTATTACTCAAATGCAAAAAATAAGCTATTGGGGCATGGGAAGAAATTGTCACAAAATAAATAATTAGATATTGCAAGTTATTTTTATCACACATATTTATATTTTATGTACAATACATTAGCTAAATATTTATTACTTATTAGCTATGAATGCAATGTCAATGTTACTTGTCTCCTTGTGGTCAACTAGTTCTAATTGCTTACTACATTGCAAACGTTTTATGCTTCCATTCAATATAACTTATTCATTAATGCAACAATTACTGCACAGCCAGTTAGTCATGCGTTAACAGTGTACACTTGCCAACATAAAGAATAATCGATAAGATACTTGGATTAATTAACTTTGAAATTAAAAGTTATAAGAATATGAGATTATAACTACATAAACTCCACCTGCATTAGGTACTTAACTAATGAATTTGCTGGCATACCAAAGTTAAGTTGGAGTACCCCCAATTCAAATACAGTAATGATTTCATATTTAACTTAATCTGTAGCTAGAAAACAATAGTGTTTTTTTTCTTGGTTATTGTATATTTTTGTCTCTTAGTATGAGTCATAGGTAGACAGATAGGAGGATTACTGTTAGTCATTAATTAAGTAGGTTTAAGTTCTAATAATCAATTTCATACCCTTGATGCATACATTTATTCCTAGAATTAATGGTCCTTATTTGATGTGTCCATAACCATTTGCAAGTGTGTCCAAAACCCTTTCAAAAGGCAACTCTTTTTCATGATTATATTGAAATTAGATACTTACTTAAATACTGTATTGAACTGTACTCAGTACAGTATAATGTACATCCACTTTTTATAGGAAAATTGTTGCACTTTCATTTATTACTGCTTCTTACTTGTTCAGAAAATTTGTCACAAGTGAAAATTAATAGTAGGTGCAATTCTAATAACACTTTAATGTATGACTAAATAATTGTCATTCAATTATATGTCATGTAGGAATGCAGCTTATATTCAGAAGTTTACAAGCTAACATAACGATGATTTGTAACTTTATGTTTTTATTTTACAAAGAATATTCTGGCAAAGCTGACCATGCTAGTTTGATATGAAAGTAGGTAACATTTTTTCTCAATTTGTGCAAATATAATGCAGTAAACTGAAATCATGTCCAGGTTTTAGAAACCTGAAAAAATTAAATCTAGTGTTTTCATGTTCTTATAGCACTGCATCCTGTATAAAATTTAACCAAATGATTATTGCTCCAAAATGATTACAGAAATATAAAAGTGCTACCAACACTCATGTTCAAAAAAAGAACTAAGTAATAAAAGATCTAAGTATTAAAAGTTGATAGATATAATTATAGTACTAGAAATAGGGACCTATTAGTTCAACCAGGTTTCAGACTGGCTAAAGTAGACTCACCTTTCATGGGGTACTGTTTAAAATGTTACAATAAAATTCTTCCCCACATACTTCAACTGAACGAGACGAAATTCAAACTTGTATAAAACGCACACTATGCAGGTAGGCATATTATAAGTTGGAGGATTACATTTCTGACAAAAATGCTTGGCTTATAGCTGGTCCTGTTCCACAACCACAACTAACTAATTAACATTCAAAAATACTGTTGGAGCTGCTGAAGATTGCAAGACCATCTTTGCATTGTATAAACTCAATCTCCTTTGTATTATATAATTGCATAGCACAGGTGTGAGTACTATGTACTATAGAGCTACCATTTACCGGGTAATTTGTCTTTCATTGACTTGAATGTGCCCTGGCAGCTGGGAATGTCATGCTCACTCAAATGTCTCGCTGATGGTGGCGCGTGTGTTGGATCATTTAGCTCCCTTCAAAATGGTTGAGCTGAATGGTGCTGATCCATGCGTCATGTTCGTGAACGGGCGCCGTCAGTTGTGACTGGTCATCTCTTAGCTGCCATGGCTTATTTTAATTTTTGAATTGTTTTTATGTTATAATTGCGGACGTTTTTAACATGCTTTCTACATTGTTCTCACATGTATAATTTCAACATGAATGATGTAACCAATATATTGTAACAATATTTTGATTTAAAAGAGTACCTATCTGTGGAGTTTCTTGCTTGTTCTTCTCCATAGGTACCTACTACGCTTTGGAATGGGCAACTAGCTTCATATTTCTGACTGACCAACTCCTTGACAATTCAAAAGTGCCTTTAAATGGTTTAATTGAAATAAATGCTTTGAGTTTGAGTTTGAAACATTTTATTCTAAAAACATAAGCGATTAATTGTTGTAATAATACACAGAAAAAACTTTTATTTTCATGCAATTTATGACATTATCAATTTCCAGGCGAAGAAGAACGTTGTGTGTCTCTATGTTGGAAGACCGCTCGCGGCGCTATTCTTGGCCAGTCTGGAGGCTGGCACCGTCCACGCGCCGCTTACGGGATTTCTATGTTGGAGTTCCCTCCAGGACACACACATTGGCGTCATGGCTGCCCATTTGCCAGATCCTTGTCACCATTCCCAATAGAGAGCCAAGATCTCGGCGCTTTATACTATAGGAACTACTTCTACAATCAACGTGAGTTATTCATTATCAGTTTTCTTTTTTGTGCCTTTTGCTGCCACTTTTACGGAAAATGTGTACCATAATCGCTTTGTACGAAGCTACTACTATCATAAATTGTCTTGCCATTTAAATTATTAGGATGTGATGACAGGCTAACTTATTATGACACTCTTTAACTTATTGCCTTATCCGAGATGGGCCACTTGGACGCCCCTTTAACTAAATATTATCTTTGATTTGACACAGTTAGAAATACAACATTTTCACAAGTTTTTCGCTATAATCAAAGGTTGTATTGCTCTTTTCCGATAGCTCATCAAAATTGGTTTGGAATGGATGAGAATCTCGGACCCGTCGCGATATCTATAAAGAAGGAGAGGGTAGAGCTTCGTCGTGGGGGTGGCGATGTGTCTGCGCCTGCCTCCCAACTGGCTTGGCAATACCGCCTCATCGTGCGTACTTCCGAACTGCTCACATTACGCGGCTCCGTGCTCGAAGATGCGCTACCCACGGCTAAGCCCAGCAACAACAGCGCAACCTACAACACTAAAGATGCTTTGGAATACATCGCGCCTGAGTTGCAAGTTGGCTGTTTAAGGTATGGCATGCATCAATGATTAAGAAGCGAGATTAGATTATATCTCGATCCAAATTATTTACTAATCATAATTTACTAATTGCGTCACAGAGAAAGATAAATAAATTGCGTATGTATTTATCTTTTTGCTATTGTTATTGGATTTAGAAACGAAAATCTCATACGCAAAACAATAATTCTTGCCCTCTTTTCAATAGCTTCCCCATGTCATTTAGTTTTATCGGCAAATAATAACCTAACTCGTTTTCAGGCTTGGTATAAACAATGGTGGGGCAGAGGAGCAACTTTTACGACTGGACGAACAATGTGTCACCAGACACTACAAGGTTGGAGTCATGTACTGCAAGAGTGGCCAGTCGACTGAAGAAGAGATGTACAATAACCAAGAAGCTGGGCCTGCTTTTGTAGAGTTTCTCAAAATGTTGGGCCAGACAGTTCGATTAAAAGATTTTGATAAATATAAGGCTGGGCTCGACAATAGAACTGACTCCACTGGACTGTATTCTGTGTTTACGACGTACCAGGGATGCGACATCATGTTTCACGTTTCCACTATGTTGCCTTATACGCCGAATAACAGACAACAGTTGTTGAGAAAACGCCACATTGGCAACGATATAGTAACTATAGTCTTCCAGGAACCCGGTGCTGCGCCGTTCACACCGCGGAACATTCGTTCGCAGTTCCAACACGTTTTTGTTGTAGTTAGAGCTATAGATCCATGTACAGAGAATACGCATTATAGTATAGCTGTGAGTCGTGCTAAAGAAGTACCTTTATTTGGACCTCCGATAAAAGATGGTGCGATTTACCCTAAAGGAGAAGCATTCACTGACCTACTTTTAAGTAAAGTGAGTAAATAAAATTAAACTTGTTTAGAAAAAGCAAAAGATTTAATGACATTCTCGTCATTATAAATTGTTGGTATTTTTTTAGGTTATAAACGGCGAAAATGCTGCAATTCAATCACCAAAGTTTAGTACAATGGCAACGCGCACCCGTCAAGAGTACCTGAAAGATTTAGCGAAGAATTATGTGACTGCCTCCACTGTTGAAACTGGACAAAAGTTTTGTATGTAACATTTATTAGTATTATCATATTATTCATTCATAAAAAACAATAATAAAAGACGAATAATCATTGTATATTTTATCTTTCTCTAGCTATATTTTCATCGTTACTAATGAAAAGCGGCACCAACTCTGCAAACAGCACTTTAATCACGCGAGTGGAAAACTGCACGAATGACGTATTAGTTGGAGGCGCGCTGTGTTTTCACGTGAGTTTTATTATCCACACATCCGAGCAACATCCCCCCTTTGCAGGGTTATAGAATAGACATAATTATTTCCCTAAAACATAAATGACTAGCTTTTGCCCGCGGCTTCGCCCGGGTGGATATCGGATATCGTCTCACGAGAACGTACTACCGGGATACTTAAGAAATGCTGGATTTACTATACAAACTTTCATCCTCTAGATCACCCCTTATAGGATTATTTTTGAAACAAAAAGTATTTAGTATTTCGACAAAATTTGGCAAGGAGATAGATCTCCTTGCCAAATTTTGTCGAAATCCGTTCAGTAGTTTAGGCGTGAAAAGGTAACATACATACAGACAGGCAGACAGACAGAGTTACTTTCGAATTTAATATTAAGTATGGATAAATGATGATATTCACTCTGTATAGCTCCATCTGTCTCTTACAGTGTAACAATGATAGGTCTAATACGTCATAATACGTTCGGCCCTTGTTTTCAATATGTACAGTAATTGATGGTAAATTATTATTTTAGGTGCAAGTACAAGATGAAGGTGCAAATGGTTCCCTGCTCGACTGCATAATGGGCGTATCAGCTGACACGGTAGTGTTCGTCGAGGATAGCACGCGACAAATTGTTCTAGTTTTACCCACTACTTCGTTACTAGGTGAGTATCTTAAAATCTATCATCATCATCTGCCTAGCCTTTTCCCATCTATGTTGGGGTCGGCTTCAAGTCTAACCGGATGCAGCTGAATACCAGTATTTTACATGGAGCGACGGCCTATCGGACCTCCACAGCCCAATTACTGGGTAATATGATACACCTTGGTAAGACTGGTTGTCAGACTTTCGGGCTTCTGACGACCCGTAACAACTGTCAAAGATATATAAATGACAACCGGGACCAACGCCTTAACGTGCTTACAAATCTATCTTTACCCGACTGCCCCAGAAGGAGGGTAATGTTTTTCGAGAGTATGTATGTATGTATGTTTGTATGTATGTATGTCTATTTCTTTGGCACGCTCTGTAGCCTAAACGGCTTGATGGATTTTAACATACGAGGTGTCGTTAGGTTCGTCTTAATTGTGGGAGTGACATAGACTATATATTTTTTTTTAATTTCATCTGGAAACAAAAAAAAAGGAGGGGAAGTTTTTTTTTTTAATAAATTACAATACTGGTATCAAATAAAAGCTAGTAATGAGCTAATTCCAAATATTTAAATTAACAAAACTAAAAAGCTTGAAATTAAACAAATTATTTAAAAAACAAAAAACCCGCCTGCAAAAACGCATAACTTAAAAGAGAAAAACAAGCATTATAATCTGTAGAATTTTGGTATTACAGGCGGGGAACAAACCAATAACCTGAAATATGGTGTAACTTTTGTTTGTTCCCCGCCTGTTATACCAAAATTCTACAGATTACAATGCTTGTTTTTCTCTTTTAAGTTATGCGTTTTTGCCGGCGGGTTTTTTGTTTTTAGTATCTTAAAATCTATGTCTCGTCGTTATTTTATCTCTTACATAATCGTTAATATAATAATATCATTGATTGTTACTTCAATTTAAATCATTTATCGAATTGCATATTGTCTGCATCTTGCTACGCGTGTAATTACGTTAAACCCTCGTATCCACGAGCAATTTTTTCCACTGGCGGTTTTTTATCGCACACTGTTTTTTAACGCACTGTTTAGCGCTGAGAGTACAAAATCCAACAATGTTTGGACGCGCTACGATGAACTCTGTTGGATCATCAGTGATAAAAAAATCATCATGGAAAATATCGCACCTAAGTACGAGGGTTAAGGGGCCACCGTATGATGCTCTCAACTACAGTTTGGAGTTCGTGCAAACTTCGTTCGGTGCGCCGCCGTGTATGTGTGCGTGGGTGAGATAAGAGATAAGTAGATATTATTATTTGCCATTCATTCTTATCGAGTCGTTCAATCGGCTTTTATATTTATTATTAATAATTAGGTATGTTCATTATTTGCTATATTTTTGTTGACTAATTTGGGGAATCGTTATTGAATGTATAGACTAGTAATGCGTTTTTTGGAAATTTCTTTACCATGTCAATATCTCAAGATATTAGATTACTATCTGCGCCCTTCGATTTCACCCGCGTAAGTCTTGATTCCGTAAGAATATCGGGATAAAAAGTATCCTATGTCCTATTCCAAGTAATGGTCTACCTATGTGCTAAATTTCATCTAAATCCGTTCAGCCGTTATAGCGTGAAAGAGTAACAAACAAATAAATAAACAAACAACCTCACTTTCGAATAGTTTAGAATTTATAATATTACTAGCTGCCCGCTCCGGCTTCGCACGGGTAGCACTAAGTACCTGCCTACCCTACCTACCTACCTAGCCTACATACCACTTAGGGGTATGAAAAATAGATTACGACCGATTCTTAGACCCACCGAATATACATATAAAATTTCATAACAATCGGTCAAGCCGTTTCGGAGGAGTATGGCAACTAACACTGTGACACGAGTTTTATATATCTACTAGCTGCGCCCCGCGGTTTCACCCGCGTAAGTCTCGATCCCGCGGGAATATCGGGATAAAAACTATCCTACGTATATATATATCTATTATAGTATATTGTATCTATTGGTAAGTTTAAGTACCTACTTATTATTTTGCACCAATGACAACCCCATTTTTTATGTCCACACAATCACTGTCCATTCTAAGGTTGCCTGGAAGAGATCACAGAAAGCGATAAGGCCGCCCATTGTATGTTTTATAGTTTTAAATTTATTTATTTTCGCAATGTATTTTCTGGTGTACAATAAAGTATATATAAATAAATAAATAAATAAATAAATAAATAATCCAGGTTATAAACTATCTGTTTGCCTTTCATCCAAATCCATTCAGCCGTTTTTACGTGATTGAGTAACAAACACACAAACTTTCACATTTATAATATTAGTAGGATTAGTGATATTATGTATATATATACATATCACTAATCCTACTAATATTATAAATGTTTATACTAGCATCCGCCCGCGGCGTCACCTGCGTGATAAAAAGTAACCTATGTCCTTCCCCGGGCGGCCATCTATCTCCTTGCCAAATTTTATCGTAATCCGTTCAGTGGTTTGGGCGCGAAAAGGTAACATACAGACAGACAGACAGACAGAGTTACTTTCAAGTTTATAATATTATAGTATGGATATAAAGTTAGGATCTCAAGATCTACGCCTCGTAGAGAAAATCTAGTAAGTAGATAGGTACTTACTTCATTCAAATAAGGTACCTACCTAGTACACACGGCTACACATCAAGCTATACATTTCCAGTTTATGCTGATCTCGCATTGTATAGGATTTCCGTACAATGCGAGGTCAGCTTATACTGGAAATGTATAGCTTGATGTGTAGCCGTGTGTACCTATGCATCGTTATCGAGAGTGGCCTTGGAAATCGACAGACGAACGGGCGGCGCTAAAGTTGACCACCCACGGCGCGTAATTATAAATTATTAGGATTAGGATATATTTATTATTATTGTCTTTATTTAAAGTCTGTACAAGTTTATTTATTTTCTTTAGGGTGGGTGGCCTCAACTTTAAAAAACTTAGGCTTTTCTTTGTTATTTCAGTAAGTAGGTACTTATTTATTTCTTTTACCTACTAAACTTTAAATATTGTGACTAGGAAAAACTGAATACAAGTCAAATAATAAAAGTGTACATTAGCAAAGTACCTATTAGTAAAAGACAAAACTTTTGTTTAGGTTCTTACTTCAGAGATAATGGTGCCGATTCTCTTGTACACCGAACTAAACTAACTAAACTATCACTAAAATTCCTTACTTTTTACTATGAGAATCTTAGAGCTATTCTGCCAACAAAAATCTCTAAATTTAAAAATTATTTTGACAGAACTAAAATCGAATTTGACAATCGCGACTCCACTTGGTACCTACTTGTTTGCCTACCACGTGATTTTTTTTGAGCCGGAGAGGCGCGCAATGTGGCCGTCTCGACGTATTTTTATATGGAATTTTTCACTTTTTGGAAGAAAACAAAAAAATTAAATTACCAACATGTTAATTATTACGGGTTTGCGGGTTGCAAAGGGGGTCAAAATTTTCATTATTTTTGCGATAGGACACACCGTTTTCGAGATATAAGCAAAAGAAAATAAAAAAAAGATACAGTACCATTTTGCAACTGATTTCGAGGTGTTGGTTTGAATTTTAGTTCATGACATCTAATTTTATTCCACACATTTTTAATCGTGATTAAAAATAGTCAGAGTTAGTTAGAGGATTTTAGATATAGAACAAAAATTTTGGTTAAAACGTCAAATTCAGAATAGCATTTTCACTAAATTAAAACTCAGTGCCATCTTAGTGATGTCAAACTAAATTATAGTTAAGTTGTGTCACTTTAGTCTATTTTCAGAATAGGAAATCGTCGTTTGACAGGAATAAACTAAATTTTAGTGATTTTTAGTTTAGTTTAGAGAATTTGGGACAAGAGAATCGGCACCAATGATAATCCATAATTTAAAAAATATAAGTCGAATCGTGATGAAGTCGTGTAGGGTTAATTATCGACTGAACGAATTATTTACAAAAAATACAATTATCAGAATACATAATGTAGTCTCAAAGATCCACACAAAACACGCAGATTTATAGGATTTGGCTTGTTACCTTATGTTCTACCTGCGAGCCGGGTGCTTGGCACTAAAAGTGTATATAAACTTCAACGACTTTGAACTTTTCATTTTAGTTTTATCAATGTAATGTATGTATACTATGTAATAGGAATTTCACAAAAAAGTTCGATCAAAAACCGTACCGAGGCCGAGACCATAAAGCCGCACTTGTCCAAACAAATCACCCTACCCCGGGTACGCTGGACAAACATCACTTTCAAGTGTTGAGTTCTTGATATAATTATGCCGTGCGGCGGTGGCGCACTGCCGCCGCACCGTCGCCGCGCCGCTGCCGGTAGCTTGCACTTTTGCAAGCACCCGGCGATCAAGTGGAATGGTGCGGCGCGGTCGCGGCGTGGCTGTGGTGCCGTGTCAACAGTTTAGAGGCGCGGCGGCGGCGCTGTCGTGGCGTCGTGTGGACGGGCACTGGCGGTGACGATGACGCGAGTTCCATGATTTTTGTTCACCCAAAAAGTGCTCAACGCGCCTAAAGAAGTTTTCACTTCAAAAATGTCTTTATTTTCTTAGGCTGAGTTTATAAGTAAACAATTAGTAGCTAAAGAGGTACCTATAACGTTATAATAGGTACCTATATCATTGGGTAATACTTACTGTGAGATAAGTAAGTACATCCCAAATCCCAACGTCCGGAGTCCATGTCTTCAACCAAATCAAAATCGTAAGAAATATTCCAAGTCCGTAAACAAAACAAAACTTCACTGATAAGATAACAAACACCCCGAAAGAATCCCACACAAACCCCGCGTGTAGTAGAGGCACGTTACGCTAATGTGCCTGTCGGAGCGATACAGACAGCTACCACGACCACGCACACATTGACACGCGTGAAGCGAATAAAATTCTATTGAATTTTTATGAGAAATTTGGATGTGTTCCGTAATACCAAAAATGATTAATGAAAAACTATTTTTTTTCCAATTCTTTATCGATAATTTGTAACTTGATAATATAGGCTGTGCTGCTGCTGAAACAATATTACAAATATTGTTGTTTATAATACAGAGAAAACAGTATGAAAACATGTCATTTACGCTGTAAAAATGTTCGAAATTCAATTCGCTATAACTTTACTTTAGGTAGGTTTTTGAAAAAAAAAAGGATTTAGAAGCCTATATAAATACTGTCTCAATCCGAACAACAACACAATATGGTGGAAATATTCTCAAATTGCAAATGATTTTGGTATTAAGTTTGTATGGAGAATTCATCGGTCACCGTGTTCTTAACAGTCGGGTAAAATGGCTCATAAAAGTTGATCTTGAAAAACGCGGAAATTAGAATTGTGAACTGTACTGTGGTTCATAGCCGTTACGGCACTTTCAACAGATACTTTTGGAACAGAAATTAGTAAGATGTGACTTTAATCCTCTGTTAAAGCGATGTATTTGTACGCAGGATGGGTGGTGAGTGGAGGCTGGACTCGCGTGTACTACCACCGCGGCGAGAGCGTGCGTCTGCGGGGCGGTAACGACGGCCTGCTGCGCCGCCTGGCCAGCGTGGCGCCGCCGCACGCGCACACGCTGCACGAGATCACGCTCGAGCGCGGCACCAACCCGCAGCTCGGTAACTATCTTTTCAACACACTTGCTCATAACGTGGCTCTTATTGACCCGCTTTTAGTTTCATAATGCAGTGTGTTATGGAAGCGTGCTTTTTACTTTACATTACCGCACTAGTGCGGTAATGTGCTCCACAGATAACTATTTGCTAGTCGGAGTAATGACATGGCAGTATGGAATGAGTAAGTACTATCATGGCAGCATGGAATTTGTATCCAATAGAAATTGGTTTTGGTGAAGCTTTTTACCAAATACAATCGCTCAAAAGCAAGTTTTTATTTAAAAAAAGTACTATAAGCAAACCAGTGACGTTTAGTTATGGTAAAAAAAAATCCCATGCATAACCATGGGATTTTTTTTACCATAACTAAACGTCAGTGGGATACTTACTATACATTAATTAGTATGAACTATCCTACTAATAAATGAGCATTCTCTATTTACACCCGAGCAGAGACTTGCGTTTTTTTCCGGAAAGACCGCGGGTGGCACGCGCGCATTCCACTTGACCCGCCTAGACGAATCGCACTGGCCTGCCCGTATGCCACCGCGTTCGCGCGGAATAATACTCTATCTGTACTATTAAATAAGGGTTTATATCATCTGTGGCAATTTCAGTCTATACTGTTCACTAACCTAACCCCATTTGGCAGGGGCGTTCTTTCCATAGAAGCGGAAAAGCCCGGCTTGCCTTCAAAACAGAGCCAATAAATATAAAAAATAAACTTCTATAAACTTCCAAGTCAATATTTCATGTCGCAAGAATTGATAAGAATAATAACATTTAAACTTCGCGCTGCACCCGCCGCGCGCTATAAGTACTCGTACAAGCTACGATGCCAAACCGTCTCGGACGTATGCAGCAGTTGCGATCTCGCTCTAACACTATAGCGTTAGGCGAGATGGCATCCATGAATGAAGACGTCGATTCTGTAATACATTGCATCTTTCTCGCTCACACAAGCTGACATAAACGCAGCAAAAGCCCGCTTCTGGACCTCTCATTTTTTGCATAGAAAATTTTTACGATTTTGATACTATTAGTATGTACTTATTTTGCAAAATGTTATTTTATTTTTTTTATTTGTTTTATTTCCAACTTACATCTATCATTACAGGGTAACCTATTGCGATAGTGTACTTATCTAACTCTTATCCTATAAAATTTTGTAACTTATTACCAATAAAGCATTCTTTGTGAACTTACTCAGAGAACAACAGAATAGGTCCAAGGCTCATTAGCTATGAGGCGTCAACCTCATAGCTAATGAGCTATGAGGTTGACGCCTCACTTAATAGATTGGTCCGAGCGCGCGGCTCCGCCAGCAGCCGTCGCTGTCGGCGTCGCCACACGTACCTGTCCGGAACACACAAACCTATGTGCCCTAAAATGCTCGCATTATGTACTTTCCCTCTAAGTACCTTGAATATGTACGCTATGAGTGCGAGATCCCTCCTGACCCTCAAAAAGTAGTATGTTCTAATATTTAAGCCCGGCTTTTTTTTTTTATGAATGGAACGAATCGTATGTTTGCCGCGATGTTGACCCGCGTAAAGTGAGTTGCAAGTCCGCGACGCGACTCAATTTGTTATTGTTTTGAAATAATTTGAGATCAGTATTTTATTTTCCAACTGTGGTAATGAAAGTACCTAGTTTTATTATTTAAAATGATGTGATAGTTATTGTGGCTATGTCATTCCATAAACTTAGTAAGTGGTTATAGTGTGGTTTTTATCATCAAAATGTGAATTTCGAAACTGTGTTCGAAAAGTTATGTAAATACATTAAGTTTTCTGACAGTAAGTAACTCTTTACTTCACCGTAATCAACCCCAATTATTAATTTGTACCTACCTATTACTCGGAAATAAAGACAATTTTTGTCAGTCGAAGAATATATTGAAATTGGCATTCGATTGTTTAGATATGAGTTGAGTATGACAAACTTAGGTGTCATGAAAGACATCAAAATTTGTATTACATATACAAATTTTGACATCGTGGTAGTGTTTTTTGTATGGCAATTGTTGTTTTGGTAAACCACTGAAAAACAAACCATCTTATCAAGATCACAAAACACAATTTATTTTCGTATCGAAGATATTCTTCATACCTAGGCGTTTTGAAATAAAGATTAGAGTTGGCTATTGTCATTATGATTAATTATAAAATGTTATATACCTAATGTAACATTTTCAACAAATAACATTTTCAACAAATCGATAATTTGGGGGCCATCTAGCGGATTTTGATAGACTAATTTTGCATGTGACAAGCGAATATGAATTTATTATGGTGAAAAGGTCCTACTAAGCGGTGTGGTTTACACGCATTCGTTATTATAGATGGCGCTTACGAAAATTACGCACTGATGCTTGAAATATGTAGAACTCTTCGCATTTTAAAGGTTTTCTAACCAAAATTATAGTATGGTGTTACCATGAACAACAAATAAAATCCGTAAATCGCTCACATGGCTGTTTTATCGTAAAAAATCTGTGGGCTTGCCCTGATTTTGAAGCCTAGGCCCGCCACTGCATTTGCGTATTATGTATTATTAACATTTTTATATAGGCTGTTCAGCGGTATTACTAGTGCCTTTATGTACTCCCGCGCGCGCATCGCTAGCGGAAAAAACAAAACCAGCCGCCAAATATTAATAAATTATAACAAATATTTGTTAACATTTTTGTAATCATTATTAAAATGTTGATTTCACGTAGGGGAGAAGAGCGTAATAATAATAAATAGATTTGACTCCGCCATGGTACGTTTAGTGATAATATTTTTTTTTTATTTCGAATAATTTTTTGTTGTATAGGCTGTCTAACGGTTTTGCCAGTGCCTTTATTTACACCTATAGAAAAACAAAACCAGCGCGCCATTTTCCATAAATATTTATTATCATTTTGGTAATTATTATCAAAAATACAAAATTTAAAGTATTGTCACCAACCGACATAGAAGTTTTTAAATGAAACTCCGGATAGTCAGTACCTGGCAACCAAGGTCAGTTAAAGTTTATAAATCTATCATCTCTATAGTTACGTTATTGTAGCATAAGTTCTTACAATATTTTTTTTTTCCCTGAAGTGTGTTGAAAAACGCCGTATGAAATGCGTGTGCATTGATTATTACACTCTCGGCTACCTTATCGCGTTCGCCTACGGTTCACGGGAATAATACTACCTCGACTGTAATATCCAATAGAGCACACTCGTATCACAATTTACTAATTTATTTATAGTCAAGTCTCTTATATCTTCGTCAGTTTACAAATTCTTTTTCAGCTCACAAGCTCGGAAAGAGTCTGTTTATCATTCGAAATCTGAGTGCAATAGTATTTTATGCAATTAGTGAATGAAGGACGGATTTAAAGCGAGGGCCATAGGTGAATCACGAGCAAGTGAAGGATTCTAACGACTGAATCACGACCGTAGGGAGTGACTCATGATGATTGAATCACGACCGTGGGGAGTGATTCAAGTGTTAGAATCCTGAACGACGCGAGCGATTCATGGCCCTCGATATAAATCCGTTTTATTCAAGAGTTGCATACTATAATTTAAACCATGACTACGAGAAAAAGAACTTCGAGTATGTTGTTATGTCAATGTTATGCCTTGTTTTTATAGTAACTACACTGAAGCATAGAATACATACTCCATAATGTCGATCAGTCGATGACTTCTTTTTCTTCGACAACTCATTAAAATAAGTTAAGAAAACAGACTCTGAAAATGTGCTCAGCTTGATTTTCATTTTTCCATTTGCAAAACTCATTGTAGGCTTTGATGTAAACCAGCTGTGATTTGTTAGGTAGCAAATGTTCTACTATATCGGCCGCCCTCTCTTTCATAAACTCAGGTGTTAAACACATCTTCTTCATCACTTGAAAACATTAAACTTTTTGTTCGTACAACTTACAATATTTAAAATAGCGCCAATTTACTAATGACAGCAAAGAACACAAAACAGTTTTTATACCATGCCCCCTCTAAAAAGCTTATTTTATTCACTGAAAACAGTGAAACAATGGAAAAATGAAAATCAAGCTGACCAAATTTTCAGAGTCTGTTTTCCTATTTTAATGAGTTGTCGAAGAAAAAGAAGTCATCGACCTTATGGAGTATGTATTCTATGCTACGGTGTAGGTACTATAAAAACAAGGCATAAAATTGACATAACAACATACTCGAAGTTGCATGTTTTTTTTCTCGTAGTCATGGTATAAAGTATAGTATGCAACTCTTGAATAAAACGGATTTATATCGAGGGCCATGAATCGCTCGCGTCGTTAGAATCCTTCACTTGCTCGTGATTCACCTATGGCCTATGGCCTAAAATCCGTCCTTTATTCACTAATTGCATAATATACTATTATTCTAATGCTAAACTCCTGTTCGAAAATCAAATCAAATAGGAGTTTGTACAGCATTGAGATGGCGTTCGAATATATAGGTGTTCTAAATTCAAACACCAAAACAGTGATTAAAAGTGCTTTTTATTCACTGTTTTCAGTGAATAAAATAAGCTTTTTAGAGGGGGAATGGTATAAAAGTACATTTTATCCGCTAGAGTCGAAAGAGTTTTTAAAATGCAAACCTTTCTATTCAATAATTTTCTATACCGCTGGGTCCACTGATAATGCATGAATACTTATTTCATGTCAGTGCGCCAACTCATTTTTAGACTAATCGCACTGACCAGCACGAAAAAAATTGCTCAAAGGGCCAAAAGAAGTTTTCACTTCAAAAAAACGATAGATAATTTTCTTCCTTATATTTAATTCGCTTTCCATCATTTTGGTTTATTTAGCAGTGGCAGAGTTAGTGCAAAGGGTACATAATGCCGAATTGAGCTTTCTTCCGGAAAAATGCGCAAAAAGTGCATAAAAGCGTACCTACAATATTTGTTAAATGCATGGAGACACCATTTTCCGCGCTGAAGTGAAAAGTTGTGTGTTTCTCTCGGCAGCAAAGTTATTCTGCGTCTAGTACCTTTGAAACCTTCGCATCGCTCAGGATTCTATATTTGAACCAATCGCTTCCTTCGCTTGCTCAGGTTTCAACACAAGAACTCGCGCCAAAAAACAACTTTGCAGCCGTGCATAACATATAACTATTCTATATGAAGTCAGGACACATACACCTTTTGAAGCTACGGCACTGAACAGACTATTGCGTTGAAAACTGTTTTTAATTATATGATAACAAAGATCAAAATAGCGTACAAAAATGACGTCGTTTATGCGTTTATTTTGGTTTCACCATGTATCACAAAACAAACGAATGATATGACAAAACTCAGGCGGCTCTGAGGTTGAGGTTTAGGCTAAGCGCATGCTGAGACACAGGTGACGCAGGACCACGCAGCGCAGGGCAGAGCAGATTTTGTAATGCATTATTAACTTACTGACAGCTTCTTTGTTCCCAGGTTTCCACGTGCAACCGGACGGCCTAGTGACCCTCGTGGAGAGCACGGGCTGCGCGGCCCGCGCGGGCATCAAGCGCGGCGCGCGCCTGCTGGAGGTGTGTCGCGCGGCCACGGTCGCGCTGCACCACGACCAGCTTGTTGACTTGCTGAAGACCTCCGACCCTGTTACGGTGAGCGAACGAATATACAGTGGGTTCTTTTAGGTTTTCTCATCTAACGTGTTCGTGGCCGACGTCTGTCTGTCACAAAGGCTAAAAAGCTTTATTGAAATTTTCACAAAATACGTGTTACTATGATATCTGTGATGAACTGATGACAAAAATGTGAAAAATAATAAAGAACTTCGTTTTTATGATTCCGTACTTGGAGGGGCCAAAGGGAACCCTACTACTAAGGTCCTGCTGGCCGTCTGTCTGTCTGTCAGCGGGCTGTATGTCATGAACCGTTATAGGTAGACAGTTGAAATTTTCCCAGATTGTTTATTTCTAATTTCTATTGCCGCTAACAACAAATAATGAAAGTAAAAAATTAAAAGGGGTAATAATACACGTTTCCTGTATCATGCAAGGCTGAAACATGCATTTTTTACAAAAGGATTTATAGGAACCCTTCGCCGGCCTTCCCTTGGCCGGTTAGCATTTTCATTTTTTGGAATTGCTATTACAGGTGACGGTAACATTCGCGTCGAGCTCCAAATGTCAGTGCGAGGCGGGCCTAGAGGAGTGGGCGCCACTAGCGCGCGCCGACGCGCAGCAGCCGGGCCGGCCGCGCCGCGCCTACGAGCGCGGACACTCGCCGCCGCGCTCCGACAGCTCCGGCTACGGCACAGGTACGACCACACACTAGCGCGCGCGCACGCGCAGCAGCCGGGCCGGCCGCGCCGCGCCTACGAGCGCGGACACTCGCCGCCGCGCTCCGACAGCTCCGGCTACGGCACAGGTACGACCACACACTAGCGCGCGCGCACGCGCAGCAGCCGGGCCGGCCGCGCCGCGCCTACGAGCGCGGACACTCGCCGCCGCGCTCCGACAGCTCCGGCTACGGCACAGGTACGACCACACACTAGCGCGCGCGCACGCGCAGCAGCCGGGCCGGCCGCGCCGCGCCTACGAGCGCGGACACTCGCCGCCGCGCTCCGACAGCTCCGGCTACGGCACAGGTACGACCACACACTAGCGCGCGCGCACGCGCAGCAGCCGGGCCGGCCGCGCCGCGCCTACGAGCGCGGACACTCGCCGCCGCGCTCCGACAGCTCCGGCTACGGCACAGGTACGACCACACACTAGCGCGCGCGCACGCGCAGCAGCCGGGCCGGCCGCGCCGCGCCTACGAGCGCGGACACTCGCCGCCGCGCTCCGACAGCTCCGGCTACGGCACAGGTACGACCACACACTAGCGCGCGCGCACGCGCAGCAGCCGGGCCGGCCGCGCCGCGCCTACGAGCGCGGACACTCGCCGCCGCGCTCCGACAGCTCCGGCTACGGCACAGGTACGACTACCTGCTATTTAAAGCTGCATATTTCACTGCGCAACACTAATGTCGTATACGCCTGATGTAAGAACATGTATAAAATCTCTTTAAAAAAATGTTGTTTCTTGCAGGCGGGTCATGTCGGAGCGGTCGCCGGTCTCCTCAAACGTCTCCAGCGCCCGAAGCAGCCGCATTACGGCGACGTTCATACGACGACGCGGCCTCGCCTCGACATGCGAGGCATAAGCGTGCCTCTGCTAATACATCGTCACTTACTGTAAGTTCAATCAAAATAATATTATTATCTTCTATTATGTCTGCTACTTGGCAATTATTGGTTACCCGATTTTATACTGTGTTAGCTGCATGACAATTATTGGGAATTTAAAAATATTCTATGCCAACCTTCAATAATTACGCCTGTTTAAATAAATTATATTTTAAAACTAGAGGAGGTCGGCGTTTCCTATACTACTCTGGAAACACCGATACAAACTCAAAGGTCACTGTTGCATACTTAAATGACCTGGGGGCCTAGACAAAATCCCTTTCTGTAAGCGTTAACGCCAACGGAAAGATCAAATTGTATGCAGTTGACAGCAGCAGTCACGTGACATCTCTAAAGCTAATGGCAACTCCATACAATTTGATCTTTCCGTTGGCGTTAACGCTTACAGAAAAGGGATTTTGTCTATAGGCTCTGACCAAGATAATGTGGTCAGTATCTTGAAGTTTTGGTGTTATTAAAATTTGTATTTTATTGTCATATCCAGGATGACCTTATCCGCATGATGGACGCTGAACTAGGCGAGGGCGGGCGCGGATCAGCAGGCAGCGGGCCCGGGCCGGGGCCGGGCGCCGGCGCCGGTCCCGGCCCGGTCCCCGGCCCCGGCCCGGTCCCCGGCCCCGGCCCGGCCCCCGGCCCCGGCGCGGCGCCCCTGCCGCTGCCGGATGCCGGCGCGCTCGACTGGGCCGCGCTCGTGCACACTGCCACGCGAGCTATGCTGCAGGTATACACCCTTCACACTTCTTCGTCTCGTATAAGCACAAAATAAATAATAGTTTCTACCATCGCATAAATATTAGCATATCAGCGAGGTGGTATTAGGAGGAGGAATGAGAAAAATGACGTGAAACTTTGTGTATGAACTGTGGCTATAAGAGTAGAGACAAGTGATGGGTGGACTATTTATGGTTAGAAAGGGGGTGACTACCGAGATGACGACTAATACTGAAGTTTGGACGAAACAGACATGTCTTGTTGCGCGGCCCCAAATTAAATGGGATAAGGGCAAGAGAATTATGATGAGTGAGGTGGTAGCGGAGCTAACTACTAAGACTTCGCCGATGTGCAAATGGAAGGACGGTGCGTGCTTTTGTATCAGCAGCTCCGCGCAGCAAATGCCATATAATTCAGCCTGGCCCTCACTGCCCTTCTGTGCCCTTAGTGTGTAATCGCTCAGTTTGTAAGTTGTATGCCCTGGCTGGAGGCCCTTATTTGTTGAGGCACCCATAGGAAAGTCCGGTTAAGCACCCGACAACCTCCTTGGTACCTGCGAGATGCCATTATTTTTTTTAAGCACCAAATGCCTTGCGAGACTACTCGGTAGTGTAGACACTCTTCATGGCAGTTTTTGACTCATAATCAAAATCTGTACAAAGTAATGTTCTATTGAGAATATTTATTTCGTGACGCTGATAACTTAATGTCTTTGGGTAGAAACAGTCGTCTGCCCTCACGTGTCTGCCCGTTTAGGCATACCACCTACACCGCGCCGTACCACGCCGCGCTCCGCCCCCCTTCGCGCGGCTGCTCAGCGCACCGCTCATTGTGTACGGTGCGGTACTTGGCATGTTTCTTACTCGCGTTAAGTTTAGTTTCACATTAGAACTTTTACAAACTTTGAATGTCATATTTATTTATATCGAATCAACAGCCTAGCCTAAAAATTATCGTTGTTCGTCATTGATTCTGGAAATAATGTAAAATAACTTTAATTTGGGAAGTTGGTGTCTTTGCTTTTCAATTTTCGTTATTTGCCACCGATTTCCGAAATTAAAGTTATTTTTCACTTTTTTTATGTTTGTTTTGGAAGTCGGTTGTTTTTTTTTTATTTTTCACTTTTTAGTTGTGGTATCTACCCCAAACAAATTAGAATACCAGTACCTGCTATGTAAATAACAGTGACGGAGTCAAATAAGTAAATTTAATTATTATTTCCAGAATCAATGACGAACAACGATAATTTTTCACGCGCCAATATGTTAATTTGTTTCTTCTTTATTTTAAACAGCTCTATTTGAAAGCCAAATGGAAATTTAAATAAAATCTTTGATGCGTTGAAGTAAAAAGTTCGTTCCATTTTTAAATAACACAACAGTATTACAGTAACAGTAACAGTATTTGACCTAACATGATAGATATGGATTTTCATAGTTACTTTGCCGGCCGCATCGTCATTTGTTTTTGACCAGTACAGCAATTTCGATTTATCTCGAATAAGGTTGTCAAAATAATGCTCGAATTTCCAAGCATGTTTGAGAAAATAATTATGTCGTCTACATAGACTGGGAAATACGTAATATTGAAGCTAACTCAAAAACTACGCAAGCAAAGTTAATAAAATTTACATGGGACCACCTCTGAAACATGACCTACCTAACAAAAAAAACAAATAGAATCATCAAAATCGATTCATAATTGGCGGAGATATCCAGTAACAAAAATTAAAAATGACTATACTTCCATACAACTTTTCATCCCCCCTTTCAACCCCTTACAACCCTTTTTTCGCATTAAAAAGTAGCCTATGTCCTTTCTCAGGCTCTAGACTATCCGTGTATCAAAGGTCATGGCCCATATATGGCCCGGTTGGTAAAATTTGATGTACAAAAACCAAATCAGTTTTAAATTATAGCCCTTGTTCCCACTTTTTATTTTATATAAAAAAAATATTGTAAATCACTCGGAGAACACGTAAAAAAAATTGAAAAGTTTTGATATAACATATTTTTAATGTACTTAAACCACATTTTTTACTTTATTGTAGATGACTTACAATCAAATAAACATCTTAACACTCGTCCACAAACTCTGCGCAGTCAGTTTTAGATAGTGTCATCTACTAGGATGCGCCCCACTCTGCTGCTCCGTACTAAAGTACAGCAATTGCGGAGATGGGCGCGTCTTCCTGGAAGGCACAGCTGTAGAATAGTATTGTTGTGTTCGCACAGTATTCATCAGTTATGATCTAGCCTGTCCCATCTTGCTGTCCCCCAGCGGTGCCCTAAGTCGAGGTTCGTACCCCACAGGGGGTGCCCTTAGTGAGAAGTCGCCTCGTTTATAATTAGTATTATGCCCTGGGTGGAGGCTTTAAGTTAGCTTAAGGCAGCCACAGGATAGCCCGGTTTAAGTAGTCACGACCTCAGAGCACCTCAGAGATCAATTAAGAGTTACCATTTCCAAAAAAAAAGTGCAGTATTCAACTCGCCGCTCGCAGTCCTCCATCATTTTGTCGTTGCGATCTGTGCGTTTACAGAGTTTTGACTATTTTTTTACTACTTTGGCGTGCTTAATGGACTTTGTTTGCTTTTTCATAAGGATTTTGTTAAAATGTTAATAGTTGTGTAGCGTGTGGCCGATCTGTATTACGTCGCAGAAAAAAGATACAGTCTAACTGAAGCTTTTCTCGAAAGTTATCGGGATCACGCCGATTATTACTACAAGAAATAATGCCCCGTCAGGTAACGATTGTTACGATTGTTTTATTTTAACTTTTAAGTTTAGTGGGCACTGTTTTCTACTTAATAGATAAGTTGGTGGCACTCTACACAATAGCATCAACCAACAGAGACATAACAATGTGTTCGAGTGTGTGCAAACATTTTTTTAATGTTAGTTAAACGTAAAGACTTAAAAATATGTGCCCACGCATTTCAGCTTTTAGCTTCTAGTCCAGACGCGAGCGTAGCCGCTGACATAGCCAGTACTTTAATTATTTTGTTATTATTATATCAATCAGATTCCATTTAATGGCTCAAGATAAATTTGCCATGCATACTGGGGCAAGCCTGGATCGTGCTGTATGTATATATATATATATATATATATGTCGTGGCGCGAGACGATGGTGTCAACTCACACCTCGTCCAGTTTCTTATCAGCGTGAGACGAAGGCGTCAGTCACACCTCGGCTAACTCTCAAGATCACTGTAGTCTTTGTTAGCGCGCAGAGCTTGTTGATATTAAATAATGAATTATTGTTTCCGATAAGAAAGGCGACGACGTAAACCTTATTACGTCGAACGTGGCCGGGGGTCGGCTTGGTATTACCGTGAGAACGTTTTAAAGAGTTTAGCATCAGAGGAGCCTGGATCAGGCAGTCAGTTCCATTCAGACCACGAGACTGAGCGCGACCCGCGGACTCGTTGCGCCCTTCTAATTAATTTAGACTTTTCTAGTTAGAGTGCTTATACGCGTTTCCTTTGGCCACGACGTAGACAGATAGTTTACATAATGAACAATTTAATTAATAATTGCCCTTCTGACGATGATTGTGAGCCCGATAACCGTCTCGGCTGCTCCGACATATATATATATACATACATACATATATATATCAATCAATCTGCCTAGCCCTTTCCCAACTATGTTGGGGTCGGCTGCCAGTCTAACCGGATGCAGCTGAATACCAGTATTTTACATGGAGCGACCGCCTATCTGACCTCCACAACCCGGTAACTGGGTAATACGATACCCCTTGGTAAGACTGGTTGTCCAACTTTCGGGCTTCTGACGACCCGTATCGACTGTCAAAGATCCATGAATGACAGCTGGGTCCAACGGCTTAACGTGCTTTCCGAGGCGCAGAGGAGTCTCGGTATGTAAAGATGGTCACCCATCCACAGACCAACCTAGGCAAGCGTAGTTTAACCTGATGGATTGACCTGTGCGGCTGTTATTACTTAATAGCCACAAGCCATCGTGCTGTACATCAAAAAATATAAATATAAATGCACCTGCTGCCATTTCGAACTATATGACCATACCCTTAGATTTAGATCATGTTGAATAAAACTTAAAAAAATAATAATGAATTTTGTTTTTTTATCCCTTAATTATCTAGTTTTACAAGCTACCTTTATAAGCTACCTTTCTAAGCTACATAAATGTAAGAGCAAAATCGTCCACTAGGTGAACTATAAACTCTGCAAATAGAACCCTATGTCGTTTCTGTATGGCGTGGGTATGGTATTTATACTTCACTTTGTAGGTAACCATCTAATCATCCATAAAATATGATACAACATAAGTATTCACTTTTTTTTTGTTTTTTTTTTGCCATAATGTACAATCCCCACAGTAATGCGACACATACCATTGCAAACTATACATATTTCTCTATACATCCAGCCCTTTTTCATTTCTGTACGCCGTAGGTATGGTTTTCATACTTTGATGGGCCATGACCTTTCATTTAAATGAAAGGTAGTTTCGGCGTGAAAGCGCGACAAACAGACAGAGTTACTTTCGCATTTATAATATTAGTAGGGATTTATAATATGCACTTCTGAGCAATTCATCGCTGCAGATATGACATACGGAGAAAAAAATCGTTTAAGTTTAGCGACGTCTCAATAGCATCGGACTGTATGTGTTGTGTTATTTATTAATTTAAAACGTTGTGTATTTACAACCTCGTTTATCTTGATTTAGATCTGCGAGGAGCACCAGTACCCGTCAATGGACAACACCGACCCATCATTAGAAACACTAGCGAACGAACCCACCAACGATTCTTGGAATGACGTCACTGTTGTAAGCTATTTATTTTATCTTTTCTCCTTTGCTGAACTTTTTTGTTAAATGTAATGATAGTGGCTTGCTGTAATAAACATGATTAAAACTAAATGTTCGTAGTTGGTGCTTTGCATATTCTATTTTTAACCCCCGACGGAAAAAGAGGGGTGTTATAAGTTTAACGTGTGTATCTGTGTATCTATGTGTCTGTGTATCTGTGTATCTGTGTGTCTGTCTGCGCCATCGTAGCTGCCAAACGGCTGAACCGATTTGGTTTTGTTTGAAAGGTGACTTGATCGAGAGTGTTCTTAGCTATGATTCAAGAAAATCGGTTCAGCCGTTTGAAGATTATCAGCTCTTTTCTAGTTGATGAATGGATGTGAGCATCTTCCACAGGTCTAATCGATTGGAAACTTAGAATTCTCTTATTTCAATGATATGAAAAGAATATAGTAACCTTGAGTTGATGCTGCAGCATCACCTGGAATTTGCAGGATACCCAACTTCCTCACCAACTTACAGCAGAGGTATCGTGTTTGGACTCATTGGAAAGGTCTGAACAAATAGGTTACAGATAGATGATGATCACAGTCTCATGATAGAGTAGGAAAGATATTCATATTCATATTTTATTTGCATTCCATAATGTAGATAAGGTATTACAATGGCTTAAAGCTAAAAGTACAATTACGGACCCTGTAGGGCACAGCAAAAAGTATAAAATTACAAACTCTTTATAAAAAAAATAAAAGAAACATATTAAATAATTCAAACAATTTTTAAATATAATAGATAAATGAGAGTATATTAGTAACAAGCTTCACTGTAGCAAAAATACGTACAGCTACGCAGATTTCGGCGAGCTGCGTGTTGATCGTAACGTTTCTACTAGTAATATAATATAAAATTTAAAGAGCTGGAAATAAAAATTAAATTTAAAATTTAAAAAACCCCCGACAAAAACAAAGCTTCTAAAAAGTAAAAAAATAATATTTAATGGCCCTTTAAGTTTAACATAAAAGTTGTAGGTAATATTTTGATCCAAGCGTCGTAGTGTCGGGGGACGGCTAATACAAACGCCAACACATACTAGGAATAATGAATGTATGCTGTTGTAGAAAGGATAGCTGCTGTTAACTTCCTATTTTCATTAGCCGTCCCCCGACACGACGACGCTTGGATCAAAATATTACCTGCAACTTTTATGTTAAACTTAAAGGGCCATTAAATATTATTTTTTTACTTTTTAGATGCTTTGTTTTTGTCGGGGGTTTTTTAAATTTTAAATTTAATTTTTATTGATCACACAATATAATAGTTGCCTTATTTTTGGAGTCGTTTTTGAGGCGCTAACTCTGACTCTAATGTATTCTTGATCGAAGGTTGTGTTTAAATTGATGTGTACAATAGAGTAATCGTGTTCCATCTCCCCCCAGGCCCCCGAAGCCCCTCCCAGTGGCGCGGCCGGGCCGGCGTGCGCGTGCGGGCTGGGCGCGCGCCTGGCCGCGCTCGAGAGCGACGCCGCCGCCTCGCACAGGCACCGCCAGCAGCTGGAGGAAGAGGTGACCGGCATATTGCACTCTTCAATCACCATCATGCCCTTGCCCTTATCCCAATTTATTAACATATCTTCTTCTTCCAAACTTCTCTATAAGCATCTGGGTAGTTTAGCCATATAATCTTTCATCTTTGTTTTGATCTTGCCCTACTCATGTAGCCATTCACAAAATCCACGTACACACGCACGGCTACACATCAAGCTATACATTTCCAGTATACACTAACCTCGCATTGTTCGGAAATCCTATACAATCCGAGATCAGCTTATACTGGAAATGAGGTTGAGGTCCAAAAAAGATCCCTCGTGCTGTGGGGTATCCGAATCATCCCCAAGTATGTTCCGCGATTTTTCATAGTTTTCGAATTATGAATTGTTTCTGTGTTTTTAAGAATTTTCGACGTAGGAATGAGAAAATGGACAATTTTTATTTGTCAGTTGCCTAGTTTTAAGAATTTTCCACCTCGCTGTCTATGAAGGCTGATAACAGCCAACGTAGCCACATGACGTCCTACTTTTTTAATTTGATTATGAAAACTGATAGTCTGGCGCATTTTTGAAGCCATCTAAGCAGGTGTAGTAAAAATCTAAGCAGATGACTTCATAGTACCTACCATGTCCACCTGCTTAGATTTTTACTTTGAAATTGAAAATTTAAGTCATAATTCACCAAACGTAAATTTTTCACTTTAGACCATCATTTTGATAACTTTCATCACAGTTACGAAGCTGATTATTTTACGCATAAAAGTACTACTCATTAAGATGAAGTTGCAAAAAAAAACTCCACGAATTCTTTTTTAAGTTGGTCATGTCGAAAATTGACAAAAACTCAGAAAAAAATTCATAACTCGAAAACTATGAAAAATCGCGGAACATACATGGGGTGATTTGGATACCCCACGACACGAGGAACCTACTTTTTTTTTTGGACTTCAACTTTCCGGCCACCCAGATAGCTTGATGTGTAGCCGTGTGCACATACTCAAAACTTTCCTCACGACATACTGTACTCTCAAAATAAATATGAACAAAAGAACAATTACCGATCCACCTCTGCTCCGCAAGGCTTTACGACTGGACAAAAATGAAAATTTCTTAATTATAAACATCTGGTTTTCCCCGAAGGGTTTGGCAGAAGTGTAACTAGTCATAGTACACCCACATTTCTCCGGTTACGTTTAAGTCCCATGTAATAGGGGATGACCCTGTGGCCATCAACCGGGCAAAAAACTAAACTCCGGACTGCTACTGAGAAATTCCTGATGGCAACACCCAAATAACACTTTGCCCAACCTGGAAATCGCACCAACTTAGGCAGTTAAAAATTATGCTTTGATAGCATTTTTATAGAAAATACGTCAATCCGCTATATTTATTCTACTGATAAAATTGTCTGACGATTGATAAATTGGCCCTAAAACGATCAGACGATCAGATTTAAATGTCGCTACATTTGTAAAAGACAGGTAAATTGACTCGTGCTCCAATTAAAGACAAAACGTGTAGTAGAAAAACCGATAATTCCTTCTCATGAGACATTCGTATTTAGTTTGATGAAATAAAAACAAGTAAACAGGAAATTCCTAATCATCATCACGTTCATCAGTTTCATGACTGTACGGTACGGTATTCACCATGTATTTGTGGTCACATCTCGTGATACAAGTCGAAGAGAGACTAGATTCAACCAGTCCAAAAGGTCAATTTTCAGCAGTGCACGAGTCATTGCCAAAGATGTTTTAATCTTTGGCCATTGCCAAAGATTAAAACATCTTTGGCAATGACTAATTTATCTTTATACGTCATTACGTATAAAGATAAATTTAAACAGGATTAAGATAAATATGTCTGGCTTAACTAATAATCTTTGGTTTGATAGGTCCGTCGGTTACGGCGACACAACGCGCGGCTACGCGAGGAGTCTGCAAGGGCAGTATGGCAGCTAAGGCACTTCACACAGTGGCTCAAAAGGACCGTCGACCGACAGTGAAACACGCCTTTATTTTGTCAGTCCAATATGAACGAAAATCCTGGTATTTTCACAACTTTACTATATGAACAATCTTTCACAAGTTCATAATTAATAGGGAGATTGAATAATTCAAGCGTTTAACCATTACTTGCTTTATTGAAAGATGGCAAAGTTCCGATTTCAAGATTTTTGTGTTCATCCCGTACGAAATTTCAATAAGGATAAAAATGCACCTAAAAATATTGTTACTAACGAATGTGTCTATTAAAGACCAGTACAAAGCTTGAAGTCCTTTTCTGTTATAATTGATTTTCTAATCATACATTGTACTGATTGTACTTCTTAAAACTCGATAAGACTTGATTGTTGTTCTTGTAATACGTTAATCATTGCAGTAAGTTGACCTATTGTTCGATAAAACATACGTTTTATTTATTTGTACTTGTTTTTTTACAAAAAGTAGATAAGTATAATTAATTACTACTACACTACCTTGTTATTAGTGTTATCACAGATAACATTGCGATAATTTTTTCTATTGCAAGATTATTTAATCAACAATCTAAATACCTCCAATACTGTCACTAACGAGACACAATAGAATTTTAATTGTTATCCTCCTTCTAAAGGGCAATCGACTGTTGAGCGGTTGTCCAAAACTTTGAAATAGTTATGACCTTATAATCTTAATTGGGTACAATTATTGCTGCTACTCTATACCCGTAAACCATTTATTCTCAAATAATTAATATTAAATTAAAAATACGAATGTAGCTTTGAAATTTTGGTAGCTGTAGTCTTACATTTGTTATAGAAAATGAAAAAAAAAAACAAAGTTCAATTATAAAATAATTCTTATGAAAATAATAAATACTTATAACTGAATAGTATATCAATTACAATGTTAAAACATGCGCTGTCTTATGAATTTCGTGCCTTTTCTGTGCTTCTCGTGAAGCGTTTGTTTTGGCGTAATTTTACGTAATATGTTGGTACTAGTGTGTATTCGTAGATTAATTTGTTATTACCTTATATATTATGGTATTAATGGTTGACGTTATTGTCTCAATTAAATTGACGTATTTAGATACAATTGTTATAAGTCTCGTTTTACTATAACTATCTGTATGAATCAGACAGTTCATATTACAAACGTTTTATGTGTAGGTAATATATATTATTTATTACTATATGTTTATTGAATACAATATTGGCGTAGGCTTTAATTTATTTATCGATTACAGTTATCTAGATTAGTATTTCGAGATTACGGTTAGTTATAAGATGAACCGAAGTTGTAAGTGAACACCAATTAGTTTAAGAATTTGTAATCAATCAAATAAATTGTGGGCTTTTATATTTTTAATCAACTTTTCAAATGATATGATACTTTATAACGAATGCATTGTGGTGTTTGTTACACATTTGATAATTGTGCTAAATGCGAATATTACAGCCCACCATCGTATTTGATATGATTAATCTTATGACGTAAGTTATACTAGTTGTTTAGCATGTAATCCTAATTATAATCAGACTTGAAACCTGCCAAATATTAATACAATAAGAGAAAAAATGCGTTAGCACAAATAGTACTCGTTTAAAATATGATTAAACATATACATAGAATGTTTACGCAAGTTGAACATAGTTCATAGTAGATACATCTCATGAAATTGTTAGAACTGTGTTTATGGTAACTTATTCGACGTCTGTTTCAGCTATGTACTCGAGTTGTACTAACGTAAAGACCCAACGGAAATCAAAACACCGACTTTCAAATAAAAATCGGATTATCTGGTAGCTTTTACATAATGTTTGTCTTCGTTGTACTTTGTTTGTGTAAATATGAGTCTCATTAATTAGATGTAATCACCAACAAAGCTTTATTAGTTTAAGTTGTCGTAGGCGTTAATTTTATTCATAACGGGAGAGACTTAATAGCGTATTGTGAACCTTTATTCTCTATATAAACTACGAAAATGCGTATAACATGCCTAAATTTAATCTTTTATAAAACTAATTTATTTACAATAATCATCAGTGGAATTACCTCCGTACTAATTTATGCCACTGTTACAACTGAAAAACCACCATAGGTACTCTTTATCGACAGAAATTATGAAGTGGGATAACCTAAAACATAATTAAAAACCTGTTACATAATTATGGGAAACATACCCTACAACGTATTGTTAGAAACTACGAACAAACATAAACGAAATATTAGTGCACTTATCTGTCTTCCGTACGTATTACAATGATTGTGCGTAAAAAAAAAAACTAAAATTATGTATGTAAGGTCAACCGGGGCAATTGCGTCATAAAAATTCCTTACAGGCTATTGAAAATTCATATCACACTAATTATAAATTTATTAGAGAAATCCTTAATACAAATGTATATAGAAATTATCTGTGTGCATCCTTAATTTATTGTGTGTTCCATTAGTCACAGTAAATACGAGTAAATACGCATTTTTTAAAAAATTGGAATTTTAGACGCTTTTTCCCGTATTGGGCCAAAGGCGTCTTCATTAAATAAGTTTTAAACCTGTGACGTTTGAAGGCTGAAATGAATATATTTTCCTTCAATTAAAGTTTTTTATACGAATCTTTTAGTAAATTACAAAAATATTAAATAATCATCACATCAGAAGCTATGTCATATAAACTGGGTAAATGCGACTATTTTCTCTTAGACGCATTTACCCCGTGTCAAATGCAGACGTTAAGAACATTTTATTTGTGAAAGTAAAATTAGAATGAACTCTCCTAGAAAAACCTAAAATGGGTGCTAAATAAAAGTAACATATACATTTTTGAAGTTTAATCAAAATCAAGTTACAACAATTAGAACAAAAAAATAATCGCTAAAGTTCTCACAAAAAGTTAAAAAATGAAGAAAGATAAATTTAAATTCAAAGCTAAACAAAACTCTCTGAAACATTTAGGTAATTACGAAAATAAATTAACTATTAAATAAAAATAAAAAAAACACGAAATAAAGGTTAACATTAAGTTTAAGGTTTAACATCTCTGGTTTTGGGGCAAATGCGTCATATAGACGCAATAACCCCGAAACTGCAGATGCATTTACCCCATAAGCTCAGACCTAACCTAAAAAAATTAAATCATCATTTCTCCACAACCAAAACGATTTCAATAAAAATAACTATTGTTATAGACAGGCTATAATATATTATTTAAGTACATTTCAGAATAAAAACGGAAAACCGAGAAAAAATATGGATTTTTAAGGATTTTGATCACTCACCTCGTGCAGCACAACTTCACAAAAATCAAATGATTTTCAATATGGCCGATATTTTGAATCTATGCGTTTCAACGCCATCTATTGAAACTATAATTTTTAATTTTATTCAAAATAAACAAAACTAGATGGCAGGAGAGGTCGGTTTTAAAACAGATTTTAAATTATTTCAAATAATCGCAATTGCCCCAAAGACGCTAATGCCCCGGTTGACCTTATTTATAATGCGCAACTACCGAATTGTTACGCAATCAGCATACTTTTATATGAACCAGTTTAATTACAAAAATAACTTATTTTATTATTGTTTTGACTTACGGAACGCGGAATTTTGGATTACCTAGTCTTTTGACGATGGTCATATTTTGGAGAAAGATTTAGTAACTAAAATTATACTAGGATTGTAATTTGTATTGCATAAAACTGATGTAGGTACACAAATGTGATGACACCATATACCATCGAGATATAAGTCGTTAGTACTTATATCTCGATGCCATATACATTATTTTTTATGTTTTATCAAGGGCCCGGAAAGTCTGCTCTGTGGAAATAAAAAATTGGGTATTAGAATGCATTTTTACTTTAGGAACGACAATAACCAAAAGTAAGTTAAATATGCAAATAGTAGTAGTCAGCCAAATAAAATTGTTTCCTTCCATTTCGATGGTTTTGCGCCGCATACTTTATCGATAATCTACAAATATTTGGTCGATTTAAAATGTTATCTTCGTCAATTACAATATTCCTGCCTAAATCTTAGTCTGTGGTTTGACGTAGTTACTGTTGAGTTTTGATACTTATTACTTTTTTTTGTACGCACACATAGTCGTAACGTATTCTAACATAAATTATTTTACTTAAGAAGCATATACTCTAATTAGTAAATGGTATCAGTAAAAGCAAAATTATCTGTTCCACCTACTTTTAAAAGCTTATAAAAATTTACTGATGAAGGAGTTGACTGTGCTAGATACCATTTCCTAGTTCGTTGCATAGGTAGTACAACCCGTGCGCATTAACATGGCACCTGGCTCAATGACGTTTGTAGCTCTCCCCGCTTCCCCGCACGGCAATGGCGGGGCGCGGCGCGGGTAGCGGGGCGAGTATTGAGTTCGAAGCCAGGTGCCATGTTAATGCGCACGAGTTGTATGTACCTAATCCGTGTTCGAAGTATGAATTTTAATATAAGTTTTTCCCACCACTCAGGTTTATGGTTTATTATTTCTTTGGTCATCACATAAAGGCTTGCGCAGACTTTGTCAAATTGCAAAAATTTGCTAAGTTCCATAAAAAAAGTAATGTCTTAATTGCGTTGTTAATTAAATCATGCATTCATTCCATAGGTCGCGATGCATAAGTTTATTGTGGATAAGTAAGTAACCAAAGCGATTACATTTAACCTCCATATTTTTAAAATTTGGCTTCCTCGTAACAGGTTAAAGGTTCAGTTATTTAGAGATATTATTTCCCTTAGATAATTTGTACGTATTCTAAAGGACATTCCAATAAAACTTATATACCAGAAGTTTGTTTGATTCACCACCTTAACCTATGAGAGCTAAGTAGAGTAAACAAAAAACTATCTGCCTGTATTTGGCCCAGCCAATGAATAGCCATGAGGGTAACTCAGGCTCACGACACATAAATGAAATTGCACCGATACAAGATGGAAATATGAGTGGCCATTTTAGTTTTGACCAGTTATTGGATCTGCACACAAATAATAAGAAAATTTGAATTTCTCGGGCTACCGCCGCCGTCGGGGCTGTGAGAAACCACCATTACCTACTCAAGCTAAGTACCTTAATTTTTAATACGAACATGAAACCTAATTGTTATTGTAGCTATAGTTAAAGTAAATAATCATAATGCTTACTAGTCCTGACTATATGTATATTATAGGTAAATGCGAAAGTGAGTTTGTTTGTTTGTTACGCTTTCACGCTAAACTGCTGAACGGATTTGGATGAAATTTTGAAACAATGACCTGGAAAAGGACAATAATACTTTTTATCTTGGATCGCTAACGAAATCGCGTGGAACAGCTATAGTACTTAATCAATAATATTCGTGTGACGACGACGACGTTTGATCACAGTCGCTTACAGGAATATACAAATTATATTCCCATTCGAATAAGGTTTATATTCGTATGAAACTTGACATGAGTATATTCTAAGAAAGCCCTAGTTATAGATTTTACACCCGATCACAAGCGAAAAAAAGGTGTTACTGGCCGTACATAATTTTTCTTTACATAATTATAGGTATACCGGGAGCGTCAGGAAGTTTACACGGAGAAAGTCCTATGAGTAAGAACACTCACTGGTGTGTACCTACCTGGCTGGTACTATAATAGGTAGGTAGGTACTAGGTATTAGGAACCTCGAGTCGGATTACCTACCTATCGAACAATTTAATCTAGCGACACAGTACCTATTTCGTCTAGTACAAGCTAGCGGGACAAAATTCATTCAAGTCATTTCCAGGAATTCGTGATAACAACTTGTGAACAACCCTTCCCAGGTAAGGAATTCTAAGAAATAATTTGTTTTTCACCGCATTAAGTAGTTTTGTGGTGGGATCAATATCAAATAAAAAGGGAGTGCAATTTAAAACTTATTTTGACACAACTAAAATCGAATTTGAGAACCGCGCCTCCACTTGGTAGGCGCGCAGGGACAGCCTTGACGTGTTTTTTATGGATTTTTTCAGTTTTTGTATGGAAAATAAGGAAAAAAAAAACACTATCTTTTTGAGTATTAGGGGTTTAAGGGTATCATATAGGGGGTCGAAATTTTCATTATTTTTTCGAGATATAAGCAACAGAAAATAAAAAAAAAGATACAGTACTGTTTTGCAACTGAAGTCTCTTAATATCGTGACATCTAATTTTATTCCACACATTTTTAATCGCGATTAAAAATAATCAGATTCAGTTAGAGGATTTTAGATAAAGAACAAAATTTTAGGTTACAACGTCAAATTCGGAATAGCATTTTCACCAAATTAAAACTCAATGCCATCTTAGTGCTGTCAAACTAAAATATAGTTTAGGTGTGGTTTAGTTTAGGCAGTATCAGGTTGTATGTTGATCTAAACATTATTATCGGTCGTAACAAATATGGATTTACAGAATTATTAACATTAGAATCAGCAATACGACTCTCTAAGTTCATGTAAGTGCATTGAATGACAATTTCATGAAATTTTCATTTCAAGCACTTGCGATTGAGCAAAGCGACCGTTCCGCTCAGTTATTTACGAGACACTGGCCTTGCAGTCTACGCTACGCACACATTTGAAATTCGAACGCGCTACGCACACATTTGAACTTTAAACGCTTTGATGTGCGCTCGAAAAACCGACACCGAATGGAAAAGTTGAAATGAGTGATCAAACTTTGAGGAAATACCCAAACACCCCTGCCACACAGGTGTCAAACATGTGATGAAACATGTGATCAAATATGCTGCTATGTCTGGCGCCGGCATTTATGTGTGCTCAAACAAATGACATCGAATCGAACTTCTGGTGGTCCAGAAGTTCTGCAGTTGATTGTCCCACCTTCATTACCATCTTCAATCAACATCAGTTCGCGAATTTAGTGAGGAGGATTATTCGGTATCGGTATTCGGTAGAAGATTCTAACTAATTGGAGAGTGGTGATGAGGCGAATCTTCTTATAAAAGACTACTATTAGATTCGTCTTAATAGAATTATCTTTTATTGTTTATATGTTTACCTATTTTATTGTGTACCATCATATTTAAGTTTAAATTTTTATAAGTATATTAGATTTAACATTACCTATTGTATCTACTTAGTTAAATTATATTTATTTTGTATGATTTTGTTTTAAGAGTATTTTTTAATATTCTTGGACTATTATTGTTTGTTATTTGATAGAGTGAATAAATAAATACCTACCTAATTTACACATATTTATGGTTTTAATTTTTAAATACCCTGAGACATTTTTTGCAATTATGTATATAATATATAGTGCCTTACAGGCATAATAAGTAGGTAGGTAGACGCAGCGAATTAGAGCAATCAGGGATAACAGTAAACAAAAGCGTAAAATCAGTAGACTACTTCAATCTTGCATCCACAGCTTTCGACGAATAGGTACGCATACAGAACACAGAACAGTGTAAGACACCTTAAATATACATAAACAATTAAAATAAGTAAAAAAATAATTTTGTCTCGCTAGCTTGTACTAGACGAAACACTGTGCGACTGTTTGATTTTCCCTGATAGGTAAACCATAATTAAGCACTTGATAATTAAAAGATAATGGATAACAACATTTAATATATAAGAACGTTGTGTAGGTTTCAGGCAGAGTACGAGCAGCATTTCAAAAATCATGCGTGTCGTCATCCTGTTAGCCCTTTTGGGGTCCGCACTCGGTGAGCTACCTTACTTTGATTAATAACAATTTAATACAATTACCACATTATGCCAGTTCCACTGCTGGGCAAAGGCCTTCCCTTGACGTCCAGTTATTTCGGTCTAGGGCTAATGTGGGCTTGGGCACGCCACAATTGCGGCGATAAGTCCCCTCTTTGAGGAGTGGCTAGAGAGGCGCCACGGCGTCCTCACCTTCCGCCTGACGCAGGTCCTCACCGGACACGGTTGCTTCGGGAGGTTCCTGTTTCGGATAAGGCGGGAGGAAACGCCCGGGTGTCACCACTGTGTGGATCGCCCGGAGGACACGGTGGAGCATACGGTGGAGGTCCTGCTTGGGCGGAGCCCCGCCGTGTCCTCTTGGAGGCGATTGGCGGCGGTGACCTCTCGCGTCCGGCTCTGGTCCAGGCCATGGTACGGAGCGAGAGGGCATGGGAAGCAGTCACCTCCTTCTGCGAAGCAGTAATGCTCGCGAAGGAGGAGGCGGAACGCGTGAGGGAGAGGCAAAGTTTGCGCCCTCACGCCCCTCACCGCCGCCGTTGGAGACGCCCTGGGCGTCGGGAATCCCAGGCGGATTCCTGGCTACCATAGGCGCGGGCTTGTGGACGGCGAGCAATGGGTAGCTCGCCGTCCGATTAGGACCAGGCCCGGGTCGATGGCGCGTCGTGTTCCACGCGCGCCTCAAAGAGATGTCAGCACAATTGGCGGGGTCCGCTAGGACCGATGCCTGCCAGGGTTGCGAGTTAGTCCGAAAGGGATACCGGGACCTTGCCAACAGGCAACTGAAGGAACACGGGCCCTTCCGCTCCGCCCAGAGCGGGAGAAGTCATTGGATGATTTCCCACACTCAAAAAAAAAAAAAGGGCTAATGTGGGCTAGCTGTTGTTCGTTTTGTCCAGCAAAATCGTCCCAGCAAATAAGTCATCACTTTGAATAGCATATTAGTATTATCGCTAGTCGATTGACTTGCGAGCACTAACTAGATCGACGAGGCAGTCAACATGCAATTTCTTTTGTCCTAATAATGTTCTGTTGTTCATTCTAGCGGTGCCCAAGAGCATCAGCCGCATCGTCGGTGGTTCCCCCACCAGCGTCGAGCAGTACCCGTACATGTCCAACATGCAGTACGGTCTGTGGGGCATCTGGTGGTTCCAGGCATGCGGCGGTTCTCTACTCACCACTACCTCTGTACTCTCTGCTGCTCACTGCTACTTGTAAGTTCTACTTACTTCACGTACCTATCCATTCTCTATTGTCTGTCCCCACGGTCATGTCACAAATATCTAGACAGTAGGTTCATTGCCGAACCTATTGTCTGAGAAATATGTTAGAGGGTACAAAAAGTACCTAATGCATTAACCTAAATAAGTAAACTAGAATGGATTCAAGTAAATAAGTTTCTAATTGATGTGTGCGTCGATAATTGGCGCATGAATTGTCAATTTTCTTCTTTACTTATCTTTATTTATGTAACGCAGCGGTGACGTTCCTGCGGAATGGCGCGTGCGCCTGGGTACCTCGCTCGCGTCTAGCGGCGGCTCTCTGCACGCTGTCTCCCAACTGGTCATCCATGCGGGATACAGCCCCTCCACCCTCGACCATGACGTCGCAATCGTCCGCCTGGCCAGCCCAGCCGTCTACTCCAACGTCATCCAGCCCGCAAGTATCCCTGGCAGCAACTACGCACTTGCTGACGGTACTTCACTAACCACCATCGGTTGGGGAACACTTACGGTGATTTTTTCTTTTTCTACGTCAACTTATGAATTTTCTGTTAAAATAGTTAGTTGGTTCTCACTGAATGGAATGGAATAGACTACGCTATTTAACACAAATAGCGGTTTGTCAAATCAATTTCCTTGGGCTAGAATCATTTTATTAATTACAAGATTTAGCGAAAATACGTATTTTGGATATGGTAACAAAGCTCAAAACAAAACCAAACGTGGCAATTTGAAAACCTCCCCCTTTTGTGAGTTCTTTTAATTAAATATTATCCTATTTACTTTACAGTCCGGAGGTGGATCCCCCGAACAGTTGCAGCACGTCGACATCAACGTCATCAACCAGCCATTGTGCGCTGCGCGTTACGCTTACCTGAAGACTCAGCCCGGTTACCAGAACTGGCCCGACATCACCGACAACATGTTGTGCGCCGGTATCTTGGACGTCGGCGGCAAGGACGCCTGCCAGGGAGACTCTGGTGGTCCTCTCGCTCACCAGGGTGACACCATCGTCGGAGTTGTCTCATGGGGCTTCCAGTGCGCCGACGCCTTCTACCCTGGTGTTAACGCTCGCGTCAGTAGATACACTGACTGGATCACCTCTAATGCGTAAACGAAATATAACTCGCCAAAATAATCTCTGATTTATAGTTTCAAATCAAATGAACTGCTGTATTATATTCATATTTTACGGGATAATGAGAAGATTAAATAAGTTTTAAGTTAAATCGTTATTTCAATTAAAAGTTAGCGTCAGAATTGCTGGTTGTCTATGGCAAGCGGCTATTCAAACAATTAAAACCATGAATCAAATACCTAGATGGAATGAAGGAGGATGATGAAATCTTCAAAGATTTCATCATCGTCCTCACCCTATCGTCCTATGAACCATAGGTAATCGTCATCGATTACCTATGGCTCATATTTTGAATAGGGGTGCATTCAACATCTAGGTGGCGATACAGGATTAAGTAGGTTTGTATCTACGTTCGGCACACCATGATCTGTCAACCCTGTACCAGGCAGATATGGATGAAGAGGGTATAATATAAACCTCTAAACCGGTTGGTGTCTATCTTGATAGATACCTACCTATGTCCAGTAGTGGATAGGCTGAGTTGATCGATTTTCCTATGTGTCGTTTTTGTACCTAAGGCCTAGCCCGCTCTGCGAATTTTTCGGAGTATGGGGTTGTATGTCGCAATGTAACACACAAAGCGAAAAAAAAGTCACGCGAATCAGCGCTCACCGCTCTGTAGTACCTACACCGCTATAAGTATACATAGGAGACCTTCCTTGGAGGGAATAAACCCGAAAACGCGAAAAAAATACAGCTGTTCCCTACAGTTTGACGAACTTTGCGAACATACTCGTAAATGTAGGGCACAGCAGATTTCTGGGTTGGTCCAATACGAGTAGTGAAAGTTATTCATAATGATGAGTAGGTACAATGATCCCTTAAGCGGATGCCCATGAATTCAATTTCACCCTGTATATTTTATTAGTTCTGTGGTCCATTTTAGACATGCGTCTCAGCTGAGATCTGATGGAACTGACAAAAATCGCGAGGAATTTGATCGCAATGCGTGTTGGTTGCAATTCCGTAGGTACACTGATTATATACCACGCGAATAAAAAGCGCGCCGCCGGGCGCCGTGAGATTTCGCAATGCGGGTTAGGCCTAAACACTTGTTCATGGGCGACAAAATCGATAATTATAAATTAAATAATATTATTATATAAATGTGAAAATGTGAATACAAAGGGGATGAGGCGGTTATATGCTGATATAAAGTAAGTATACGGTTCAAGTCGGTACCTAGTTAGAGTATGACAGGACGTACCTCTTCGCATTCATCAGTCAGCGCGGTGGCGGGCAATAACAAAACAATTTCCAGTTTTTCTTCACCGCGCCGTTTCTTACCACCTGCTCCTTGCTTAGTTTCAAGTTTTTAAGGCTTGTTTTCACCATTGGATAATTTTCTTGAAATTGAAAGTAATTTAAGACCAAATGTTTTACTAATATTATAATTGCTGTCCAGAGTTGGATATCCTTTTTTTTTTTTTTTTTTTCCGGGGTGGAAAATCCTCATGGATGTCCACCGCCCTGGGGCGGGCGGAAGGGTCTGTCAGACTCTTACTGACTAAAAACCACCCCGGTGTCCCGACTCACACCTACGCCGGGGGTCGCGGGAACGTAAAAATCTTCCGCAACCCCCGACTGGTGCCGGCCCGCCGCTGCGGGCCTCCTCGGGTCAGGCGGGGAGTGAGGTGTTTGACTCCCCCCGTGACGTCTAAGAGGGGCGCGCGTGGAACACTACGCGCCGCCACCTCGGGTCCTGATGTATGGGGGGCGACGGACGTCCCCGAGTCCGTCGCCCCTGGACCCATTTAGGGGGGCTGGAAGAGGGCGTTATTCGCCCTCCGCCGACGCCCGGTGCGCCTGCTGCGGGCCGGGTGAGTGGACGAGATCTCCCTCTCCCTTTCCGCAGCCTCCTTCTGCGAGACGACTGTCTCGCAGTAGGAAACCACCGCGTCCCAGGACTCCTCGCTGTCGACCATCGACTGAACGACGGCCGGCAGCGAGAGGTCACTGCCTACTTCTGAGATGAGGGCACGGCGCGGCTCCTCCCAAGCGGCACACTCTGCCAGCGTATGCCGCGCCGTGTCCTCCCGGCAGTCGACGCAGTGGTGACACCGAGCGTCCGGCTCCCTGTTTATGCGACACAGGTACTTCCCGAAGCAACCATGCCCCGAGAGCACCTGCGTCACCCGAAACGACAGGGAGCCGTGCCTCCTCCCGAGCCAGCGCTCGAGCACCGGCCGGACCGCCTCGATGATGTCGAGGCGGTAGGGCGTGAAAGCCTTTCCCGCCATTCCGCCACCAGGACCTCGCGAAGCTGAGACCGATGCAGCTTTATGTGTCGCTGCATCGGTTGCTCACCCCGCGCCCTCGCTTCCTCGCGCCACCGATACGATGACGCGAGTACTTTCGCCTCGAGGTCCCAGGGCGGGGATCCGGCCAGTGCACAAGCCGCCTCGTAGGAGATCGTGCGGTACCCCCTGATGACTCTGACGGCCATCGCTCTCTGCGGCTTGCGCAGGACTGCGATACTACCGGCCGTCAGGTCAGCCGCCCAGATCGGGGCCCCGTAAAGGGCCATCGATCGCACGATCCCCACGTAGAGCCGCCTACAAGCGGCGCTCGGGCCCCCCAGATTGGGAAGCAGCGTTGACAGCGCCCCAGCAGCGCCCAGCAACTTGGGCGCCAGCCGTCGGAAGTGGGGCCCGAAGTCCCACCGGCTGTCGAGCACCAATCCCAGGTACTTCATGGTGGACTCGACAGCGATCCGAGCCCCCCCGACCACGATGTGTGAGCCGGGTGGCGGCGCCCGCCGGGGGCCATGAAACACCATGGCCTCCGACTTGCTGAGGGCCACCTCTAGGCAGAGTTGGATATCCTACAGTAACCTCTTCAACCCCTGCTACGCAGTGTTATTCCTTTGTAAGTCATCATTCTGCTGCCCTTATCCTTGTTTATTTGGGGTCGGCACAACACCTTTTTTCCTCCATATTTCTCTATTAGTCATCATCTCGGTATTCACTCCACTCCCGTTCTAGCTATATCATTTTCACACAGTCCATCCGTCGTTTCGTTGGTTTTCTCTTACTCTCATTCATACTCAAAACTTTCGTCATGACATTTTCCTCATCTTCTTTTCGTCTCGACGGTACATCTATACTGTTTGGGCCCAGTACGTGGCCACATTTATTGCGGCATCAGAAGCGTTGTTCAGATCGTCAAGGTGAACGAACAATTGGGACACTGTAGCTAGCAGATCGGACCTAGTCTGTTCAGGAGCACTGCACTCGCACTGGATGTTACTTGAATCGATACACTTCGCCAGATTATGTTTGCAGCAGCCTGCTTAGTTAGGTACGCAATCGATTCAATGCTTTCCAAATAGACCACTGCTGTTCGTGTCCGGGAGGCAAGTGATGTTCTTGGGGCTTTACGAAGTCTTGAGGTGGCCTGTCTTGGATCGGCTGTGTGGACCGTAAGAAGCGCCTGCGTCTTTCCTCATTAATCCGAATCACACGCCATGACAAAAAAAAAAAAACTTTTCAGTCAGCGGTCGCTGTCACTTTATATACCTAAGTATACTCATTTCTTATTGTATCCTTTCACGTTATTCCTATGCAAGTGCTTGAGTTCTATTGATTGACTATCTGCTCGAAAACCGTTTTCGTGATGACGAATAAATAATTCTGGAAAATCACATAATCTAGATATTACATACCTAAGTAAGTACTAGCCGATTGTAATAATCTGTGATAAATGTGATACTTAATAGTAAAATAACAATTGGTTTATGATAATATTAGGGGACCCGATTAAAACACCGATATATGTATCTCTGGGAAACTCCGATCATTAGATGACGTGAAAAAAATATATGTATTTTTGTAAATAACATGAAGAACCCGTGAAATATAGGAAATCCCAGCGGCGACACGGCACACAGCGGGCGCGGCGCGGCATAACCGGACGGCGACGCGACGCTGAGCAGTTGTAATGTACTATTATAGTTACTATGGACGACACCACACAGAGCCGCCGCGCTCGGCGCGACGCTAACCGTCGCGCCACGCCGGCGTCGCCGCGTCGCGCCGAGCGCGAATACAAGTCCGACGCGGCGGGGCGCGTCTTTCGACAGCTTGAATGATTTTGGGGGGGCATGACCCCCAGGACCCCCCCTCGGACCGCGCCTGATAACATGGGAACAAAAGTTTTTTTTTTTTTGAGTTTGGGATTTCATCCAATGACTTCTCCCGGTCTGGGTGGAGCGGAAGGGCGTGTCAGACTTTTACTGACTAAAACCCACCCGTGTTCCTTCAGTTGCCTGTTTCCAAGGTCCCGGTATCCCTTTCGGACTAACCTGCAACCCTGGCAGGCATCGGTCCTAGCGGACCCCGCCAATTGTGCTGACATCTGTTTGAGGCGCGCGTAGAACACGACGCGCCATCGATCCGGGCCTGGTCCTAATCGGACGGCGAGCTACCCATTCCTCGCCAAAAAAAAAAACAACCGACTTCAAAAAACTAACACTAAAAAGTGAAAAATAACTTTAATTTCGGAAGTCGGTGTCTTTGCTTTTCAATTTTCGTTTTTTGCCACCGACTTCCTAAATTAAAGATATTTTTCACTTTTTTATAGTGTTATTTTTTTGAAGTTATTTTTTTTTTGTAAAACGTTTTTATTTTAAACTTTTTAGTTGTGGTCCTACTCCACACAAATTCGAATACCACTACCTGCTATGTAAATAACAGTGAAAGAGTGAAATAATTATATCGTCTACATACGCAAAGTGGGAAAAATACGTAATTATTGAAGCTAACTCAAAAACTACGCAAGCAAAATTAATAAAATTTATATGGGACCACCTCTGAAGCATGACCTACCAAACAAAAAAAGAATCATAAAAATCGATTCGTAATTCGCGGAGTAAACGCGTAACATACATACAAAAAAAAAATATATATATACAGACGAATTGAGAACCTCCTTCTTTTTGAAGAAGTCGGTTAAAAAGAGATTTCGTGTATGAAAAGATACACCTATAACAGGCTCGATATCCGCCCGCGCGATAAAAAGTAGCATTGGCATCGCTGTCTCCACTCTGGTCTGAATCGAGTTCAGATTGAGTAGGTACAGAAATAAGATTAAAAACTTGGGGGTGACCATGGACTTCTACTTATCGTGTAGGTACTGCCCATATTGCTCAAGTCAGTCTCAAAGTGCATTACACGTTTCATTCGTTGAAATCAACTGCGGCGCGACGGTAAAGATGTAGCTTTGTAAAGATGTAGCTTTGTATGTGTATTCTCTTTATCTACCCTCGCCTCGATCCCTCGAAGCAACATAAACGGCTGATTTTAGGCGGATGTTAGACGTCTATTACTACAATAAAACATTTTAGTTCCATGTATATCAAAAGAAAACAAAGGGCTTGAGAAGACAAAAAAATAATTAAAAACCGGAATACAAATCTGAGATTGAACTAAAATAATTGCCACTAACTGCATGAGACTTGATTGAACTAAAATAATTGACAACAACTGCTTGAAAAATTAGCTAGTTTTGAACTTTTTTGCCGGAATCGTGTTCGGTTAAGTTTGTTCACGACTTTTTATTTTGGTTTTTGAAGGCTTAAGCCAAAAATGCGTATTAGGTAAGTATTTACCTATTTACACGCATGGTTAAACCATTAAACATAAACATAAACCACAAAATTATAAACATTAGAATATACAACTCTCTAAGTTCATGAAAGTGCCAAATGTCATGATTTCATGAAATAGTCATTCAATACACTTTCATGGGCTTAGATCACGGTTGTATTGCTGATTTTAATGTTAATAATTCTGTAAATCCATATTTGTTACGAGCGCTAATTTATTTATTTATTTGATTTACACGGCTTTAACAACCAATTACATAAATCAGAATATATTATGGTAAGTACAAACATAACACATAAAGGAATCACAACAATTAAATACAATTATTTTCACAAAAATGTAGGCACGTAACCATTAAATTGGCGAATCTTTGATGGAACAGATCGCAGTCCGGGTTGGCTTCCAGGAGCTTGTTTAATGCGGTCAACACGCGCGGCAGGGGAGACGCAGCACGGGCCACAGTCCGACACGAAGGCACGCTTAGCAGTCGATGACTTCTGCCACGGAGATAATTATTCGGTGTGTAGAGTCGAATCAGCTCATTATGGATGTCAGGCGCATCTGTCATACACTTCCACACTTTGAGCATAATGCCTACCTGGCCACATGCCCTTCTGGTCTCCAGTGAATGATATCCCAGACATCCTAAGAGGAACCTGGTGGGATAGAGGTAGGGATAGTAACCGAGAGCTCTTCTGTAAAGAAAACGCAGGAATGCTTTTTGCACTTTTTCTACAAGAAGTGCATACTTAGCTTCGTGCGGATTCCACACTGAAGAACTAGCTTCTAGCTTGGTTCGGACAAGTGTGTTGTATAAGAGCCTTATTACATGCTCGTTGTGAAAATCACGGGCATTCCTGAGAACAAACCCTAGCCTTTTAATAATAGTTAGATCAACATACAACCTTATACTGACCTGCAAATTGCAAAAAACGTAAGAAAATTTGAATTTCGCGGGCCACCCTAGCGCATCCCCCTTAATTCAATATTACTACTCAATTCAATACTTTTACTTCTACGGAACGGACCAAGGATGAAATAGGTACAGAACACTTGATTAATAACAATGATTAATACAAAATCGAATTAGGTATCTACCTACTGGGTTTTACGTTTAAGAAAAACCCGGCATTAAAAAAAACAATATTAACTAAGACAGTATTATAAAGGTATAGGAATAAATCCAGCCAGATTAGATTAATTTAAGTAGTTACCTATCAAATCTCTTTTTAGGGTTCCGTACCCAAAGGGTAAACGTGACCCTATTTCTAAGACTCCGCTGTCTATCCGTCTGTCACCACTCACCATGAACCGTGATAGTTAGACAATTGAAATTTTCACAGATGATGTATTTCTGTTGCCGCTATATCAACAAATACTAAATAATAAAATAAAATAAATATTTAAGGGGGCTCCCATACAATAAACGTGATTTTTTTTGCTCGTTATTGATAACGGCAACAGGTAGACGCTTAAAATATTCACAGAATATTTAGTTATATATTCACTTTAAAAATAAATAATTAAATTAAAAGAAAGCAAATATTTAAGGGGGCTCCCTCCCATACAACAAACGTGACTTTTTTGCCGGATTTATAGATGTACAGAACCCTTCGTGCGCGAGTCCAACTCGCACTTGGCCGGTTTTTTAAACTAGCAACCCGCCGCGGGTTTCTATGAGAACAACGGCTAAATAATAACAACCGCACGAGCCGATCGAAGGGCAATTTAAGCTACTCTTATCGCGGTCGGTTCGCGAAAGGGTGACCGTCCATTACTTATCGAGACCTCTCCCTGCCTCGGAAAACACGTTAAGCCGTTGGTCCCGGGCAATCGTTACGAGTAGTCAGAAGCTCAAAAGTCTGACAACCAGTCTTACCAAGGGAATCCTATTACCCAATGCTGTGGGTTGTCGAGGTCAGATAAGCAGTCGCTTCATGAAAGTTAGTGCTCATGACTGTAGGTACTAGGTACTCCCACATTTCGCCAATTGTGTTAAGTCCCATTTACTAGGGGGCGAGCGCGAGCTTATCGCCATCAACCGGGAACAGTAGGGCACTCGTTGAGACTCCTGAGAAATTCCTGATAGAAAACTTAGATATATATGGCACAGGATGTTTGAAATTTTTTTAAAGTAAATTGCTGTAGGTCCTCTTTAGGGAATATTCAATTTAATGTGACGTCACATACCCCGTTTCCAACGATACCTACCTCATTTGTCAAATTTTGATGAGAAGATATGATGGGAACACATGACCATACATATCGGTCAAAATCATAACCCTCCTTTTTGCTTCGCCGTAGTTGGTTAAAAATAAGCACGTATCTTTACCTACGATCTGGGGTTTCCATACAAAAAATTAAGATAATAATAGATAAAGATAACAGCTACTAATGAGTATAAAACATGTAGCTATCTTACATCTAGCACAGTCTTCAAAGTATTCGGGTATCTATCTTGAACCATGCGTATCCTCATCGCCTTAGCACTTCTGGGCTCCGTCCTTGGTAAGAAACACACAAAAATATTCAGTGTGCTATTTTAGGCAAAATTATTAAAATGAACTTCTCTATTTCGTAAAATATATAATTATCTTAAACTTATTACTTATTAGCTGTGCCCTGCGGTTTCACCCCCGTGAGGTCCGATCCCGTGGGAATAACGTGAGGTCCTGTCCCAGGGCATGGTCGACCCCTGTGCCAATTTCATCCAAATGCGTTCAGCCTTTTTGGCGTGAAAGCGTAACAAAGAAACTCACTTTCACATTTATAATATTAGTTAGGAAGTTAGGATTAGGATATAAAGCTGAACAGTTTGTTTGTTTGAACGCGCTAGTATGTAGAAGTAACAGACGGATTTGAAAAAAAAATTCATCCATTTTACAAGGCTCTTTGCACTTATGATGATGTGTTAACACGTACAAACAATATTGTTTATAGCGGTCCCCAGGAGCCCGAACCGCATCGTAGGTGGCTCTCCTACCGACATCGAGACTTACCCGTACATGTCCGTCATGCAGCGCTCGGTAATGGGTATCTGGTGGTCCCACTCGTGTGGTGGATCTTTGCTCACCTCCACCGCAGTGCTCTCCGCAGCTCACTGTTTCTAGTAAGTAAAGTGGTAAAGCAATAAGTACGCAACACAATATTTATATAATAAACAGACAGGGTGTAAGAAGACCGCATTCGGTACATCAAATAAGTACTCGTAACATTAATTATTGCTGGGAAACAAATTATTCTGTTCGTAATCAACGTAATCTGTTCGATTTATGCCCTAAGATGTGTGACTCCGGATTTTTAATTTGTCTGTCTGTGATGCCTTGTTTATACCTTTTTAAGTTCATTGACTTTTGTCGTAGGTAGTTGGATTTTAGTTTTATAACTTTTTGGTGTGACAATTCGCTCAATGTACCGAATGCAAAACATTGTGCTTAAAACATGCATCATTAAAAACTTTGACTTGCAATATCTCCGTAACCAGAAGGTACCCAGGTACCATTCAATACAAAAAAATATATTACAATGACGGGGAGTAGGTAAGGGATCTCTCGCACTAGACGGCCACGCCAAGACTCCGGCCAGTCGTGGCCGTCTCTAGAGGTATTGTTTGTATGGTGTGCGGCTAGTTGGCCGTTGCGACCAAGTGCGCGATTCGTATCGGTTTTTATATTTTACCTAGTCTCGGTCATGGTCGTGGCCGTCTAGTGCGCGAGATCTCTAAAGGTGACTCTCGGCCAGCAGGCAGGTATAATCACAAAGATAGAATTATTGTCATTTCAGTTTCGATATACTTAATAACGTTATCATTGTTTGCAGTGGCGACCAAGTTTGGCAATGGCGTTCCGTTCTCGGCACCTCTCTGGCACACACCGGCGGCACCGTGCACGCTCTCAGAACCATCGTCATGCACCCGCAGTACGATGACCCCATGATTAACAACGACGTTGCAATCGTCCGCCTTAACAACCCGGCTGTGTTCTCAGACCGTATCAGGGTCGCAAGAATCGCTGGTCCCAACTACAATGTTGCTGATGGCGACTCTGTCACTTACGTTGGATGGGGCAGACTCCGGGTAATTATCTGATTTTGTTCTTAATCACCTTTTTTCGTGTGGGTAACATAAGAACATCCAGTCCTCCTTACTAGGTTGGTCTGACAAACTCTTACCGACCAAAACCACACGCTGTTTTTCCAACTACCTTTAGCTAGGGGGTAGGAGTGGTCACGCTGACGCATTCATCCCTACACCACCCGGCAGGTATTGGCCCGCCAGATTTTCTGGCAAATCATAATAAGGCCGCCATAAAAATGAATGAATAAAAATGCCGCAGTAAAAATTTTATGTTTTGTAGTGTTTGTTTTTTCCAATGTTTTCCAGTGTACAATAAAGTATATATAAATAAATAAATAATTGTCTTGAAACATTTTTTTTACAATTGAATTTGTACTAAATTATGTGCTTCATTTTAATGTTTACCATGTTATTTTCAGTATGGAGGCCCAACTTCTGAGCAACTCATGCACGTTAACGTCGACATCATCAACCAGCAGTTATGTACTGAGCGGTATGCTTACTTGAAGACTCAGCCGAGGTACGAAAACTGGCCCGACGTCACCGATGGCATGGTGTGCTCCGGTATCTTGGACGTCGGCGGCAAGGACGCTTGCGGAGGTGACTCCGGTGGTCCCCTCGCTCAATTCGGTGACATCATCGTTGGTGTAACCTCCTGGGGCTTCGAATGCGCCGATGCTTTCTACCCTGGAGTCAGTGCTCGCGTTTCATACTTTAGCGACTGGATCGCAGCCAACGCCAACTAAATTTGTTTGAATAGGTAGTTACATTTTAATTTAAACAAGTCTCATTTAAACCGCTATGTTTATTTATAAGTATTAACAATATAATTATTATTTTTACCTAATTTCCTACTCATCCGTTTTATTGTTGCCTTGCGGATTTACGTACCAGAACGATAAAGAATGTGTGTTTATGTTTACTACATCGCGTCTAACGACTTCCGATGGCATAAATGTAAGCTTACATCTTTGTTTAAATCATTCAATTTAAAATGTGTTTTATTGAAGCGACTAGAATAACAGCATTAAAAAAGCATTTAAAAGTCTTAACATAAAAAACACTGATGATTTATGGGGGATTTCCGTTAAGGTTCTTGGAGATATTATTGACACAATTGCCCCTTTCCGAACAGGCATATTTAATTAATGTTTAGATAGAAGTACGTTTCCTGATTTAATGAAACATAGTAAAGTAGTACAAATTTTCAAATTGGGTAGTAAGAGTGATCCCTCTAATTATAGACCAATAGCTATGCTATGCATTAAGCAAAATATATGAAAAAATCATGCTAGACCAATTGATGGCACATTTTAATTCAAATGGGATTTACATAGTCATCAGTTTGGTTTCACGAAAGGTAGGTCGACAACTGACGCAAGAATAAAACTCATCAGTCACATTTTGGAATCCTGGGAGAAGCAATTGGTATTATCTGTGACCTCTCAAAAGCGTTTGACTGCGTTGATCACAATACACTGATCTGTAAATTACACCACTACGGATTTCGTGGACAAGCTGCTGATCTTGTTCTTTCCTATCTATCAAACAGGCAGCAAAAAGTAAATGTTAATGGGGCGATGTCCTCAGGATCTCTGGTTAAGATGGGCGTGCCCCAAGGTTCGATTCTTGGCCCTTTCCTATTTCCAGTTCATATTAATGACCTTCCTTACATGATGGCTAACTTATCGGATATAATTCTATTCACCGATGACACTTCTCTTATTTTTAAAATAGATAGGAAAGAAACGGATGTCTTACATGTCAACGATAGTCTGGCAGTTCTTTCGAAATGGTTCGCAGCTAATAATCTTTTACTTATTGCGAACAAAACGAAATGGCTTAAGTTCTCATTACCTAATGTTCCTCAAGTAGGACTAAATTTAAAACTTGATGGCAAGAAATTAGATGCTCTTACGGAAACTGTACTTCTAGGAATTACTCTAGATTCGAAATTGCAATGGGGCGCCCACATTAGAGATCTTCAGGCAGATTAAGTTCAGCTGAATATGCAGTAAGAAAAATAAGGCAGTTATCTGATATAGCCACAGCTACGTTAGTATACTTTGCTTATTTCCACAGTATTATGTCTTATGGCGTTCTGCTGTAGGGATCTAACGTAGATTCAATTTTCATTTTGCAAAAAGAGGGCAGTTCGCGCGATCTATAAAATGAGTCCTCGTAAGTCCCTTAGAAATAAATTCAAAGAAATTGATATAGTCACTCTGCCTTCTCTTTATATCTTAGAAAGTATTTTATATGTTCGCAAATGTACAGAGCAATTCGTCTGCTCAATAACCAACGTAAATATCGCAATGAGTGTTGTGGAATTGTTAAAATGAAACCGGAAACCGATTGTGATTGATCGTGTGTTACGCAATTAGGGTGCTGTTTTAAGTTTTTTTCTGATTTTTTTTTAATGTTTTTGTGTGCCTTGCTGGGTCAAATAAATATAATATTTTCATTCTTACTTTTCTCTTTCTTGATACTAACATGTACTGTACTTAGTACCTAGATAATAATGTTCAGGTGGTTGTGCTACCCCGAACATTTAGATTTCTTGCATTTCAATAAAAATATTACGTGTATCCCCGTTCGTCCCACCGTCGTCGTCCCACAGGTGGGACGGGCGGGAATTTTATCAATAATATTAAAATTCCCGATCGTCCTACTGATTTTGTTAGTAGGACGAAGGGGAACAATTTAGTACTTTTATTTTGAATTCCCATTGGTCCCACTTATGTCTTCAAAATTACAGTGGTTTTAACTGTAGTGGTCGTGGGTGTGCCGCTGCCGAGTCATACATATCATATCCAAAAATAATCAGTTGGGTCTTGTTATCATCAATTTTATAAACATTTTTTAAATAGATAACTTATCGACAGTTTATGGGACAAAAATAACGGCATTCATCATGAAAAACTTCGATAAAATTATATAGGTGGATATGTAACTAAGCACTTACGATTTGGGGTTTCCTACACAAACAATTGTGATTATCTTCCAATTATAGATAATAATTTATGCTTGATATCACATATTTATTTTAAAAATACGAAGTTAGCGTCCATTTTGCTCAGTACTCGGTTGTCTTGAACTTGAACAATGCGCGTCATTTTTCTTTTTGCCTTTTTGGGTTCTGCCCTTGGTAAGACATATTATTGGTTGCTTGTACCTACTATAAACCTTTACATTTTATTAATAAAAGTGATATTCGTAACTTTAACCGTGTTCTGAACGTTAAAAAAACACCCATCGCATATTTGGGATATTCATTGCTCCCGGTATTCATTGCTTTCTAGTGATTAGTTGAAAGGAATGCATTTATAGTAAGTATAGGTTGATAATATAAGAACACTGGAAATAAATATTGTAAATGCATGAGTTCGGTTATAGCTAGGTAATCAAATATTAGTTAAAATTGTAAGGAAGGAGATAATTCTCTAGCTAGAAGATAACATATTTCTGCGTTCTTATATTTAATTAAAAATAAAGCGACAACAACACAACCGATAAATTTTTTCGATCTTTTTATAGCGGTTCCTAAGAATGCTAGCCGCATCGTCGGTGGCTCGGCTACCAGCATTGAGACCTACCCTTACATGTCCAACATGCAGTTTACGTTCGGCTTCTCATGGCACCAGTCTTGTGGCGGATCTCTTATCACCTCTACCGCGGTCCTCTCCGCTGCACACTGCTTTTAGTAAGTAAAGAAACACCCAAGACTATTTTTACAAATACTATATCGTCTGTATCAAGTTAAGACTTGTTCTATTAACTTGATTGTGATATTTTTTGTCCTGGACCATGCCTGCACCTTAATTGCGTAAAACACGATCAATCAGAATTGGAATCGGTTCGAAACAAATGTCCATTGCTTCATAAGTTCGTAAGTTACGTTGTTGAGCAAATTTTTTTTTCGAACTTATGATGTAGTGGATTGGACATTTGTTGCAAACCGATTCCAATTCCACCGACCGTGCATTACGCAATTAGGGTGCAGGGAAGCTTCCTGGTTACGAAGATATTGAAGGTCGAAGTTTCAGCTGGTTTTTACTTTAGTTCACGACGAATTTCAAATGTTTATTAACCGACTTCTTCAAAAAGGAGGAGGTTATCAATTCGTCTGTATGTTTTTTTTTTTGTATGTTTGTTACGCGATTACTCCGCCAATTATGAATCGATTTTGATGATTCTTATTTTGTTTGGTAGGTCATGCTTCAGAGGTGGTCCCATATAAATTTTATTAATTTTGCTTGCGTAGTTTTTGAGTTAGCTTCAATAGTTACGTATTTTTCCCACTTTGCGTATGTAGACGATAGAATTATTTCACTCCGTCACTGTTATTTACCTACATAGCAGTATTCGGTATACGAATTTGTGTGAGGTAGGTACCTACCACAACTAAAAAGTGAAAAATAAAAACTTTTTACAAAAAAAAAACAACCGAGTTCAAAAAAAAAAACACTAAAAAAAGGAAAAATAACTTAAATTTCGGAAGTCGGTGTCTTTGCTTTTCAATTTTCGTTTTTTGCCACCGACTTCCGAAGTTTAAGTTATTTTTTTTTTCCTTTTTTTACCCGACTACGGCGAAGAATAAAGGAGGGTTATGATTTTGACCGGTATGTATGTATGTATATATGTATGTATGTATGTATGTATGTATGTATGTATGTATGTATGTTCATCTGTTCCCTCCTATCTTCCAAAGCACTTATCACAATTTGACAAATTCGGTATCGTTAGAAGCGTCGTGATTGTCCGCTGGTTATAGGCTATGTGAAGTCACATTAAATTAAAAATGGCGCATTAAATAAAGTGAGGAACTTAAAAAAAAATATGGTTTAATCGTACCATGTTGGGTATCAAATGAAAGGGCTTAATGAGCACATTTCAAAAATATATATATTATAACCCCAAAAGAATTAAAAAAAAAACAAGTAATAAAAACTAAAACCCAACTACGACTTAAAAGGTAAAAATCTGGAGTAACACGCCCTAACACGTGTGACTCCGGATTTTTAATTTGTCTGTCTGTGGTTTCTTGTTTATACCTTTTAAGTCGTAGTTGGGTTTCAGTTTTTACCCGACTACGGCGAAGAAAAAGGAGGGTTATGATTTTGACCGGTATGTATGTATGTATGTATGTATGTATGTATGTATGTATGTATGTATGTATGTATGTATGTATGTTCATCTGTTCCCTCCTATCTTCCAAACCACTTATCACAGTTTGACAAATGAGGTATCGTTAGAAGCGTCGTGATTGTCCGCTGGTTATAGGCTATGTGAAGTCACATTAAATTAAAAATGGCGCCCTCTAGAGGACATAAAGTGAGGAACTTAAAAAAAAACATGGTTTAATCGTACCATGTTGGGTATCAAATGAAAGGGCTTAATGAGCACATTTCAAAAATATATATATTATAACCCCAAAAGAATTTAAAAAAAAATCAAGTAATAAAAACTAAAACCCAACTACGACGTAATCTGTTCGATTTATGCCCTAACACGTGTGACTCCGGATTTTTAATTTGTCTGTCTGTGGTGTCTTGTTTATACCTTTTAAGTCGTAGTTGGGTTTTAGTTTTTATTACTTGATTTTTTTTATTACTTGATTTTTTTAGTGTTTTTTTTTTGAACTCGGTTGTTATTTTTTTGTAAAAAGTTTTTATTTTTCACTTTTTAGTTGTGGTAGGTACCTACATCACACAAATTCGTATACCGTTATCTGCTGGTTGTTTTTTTCTTGTAAAAAGTTTTTTTATTATACATTCTTTCAATACTCCCACAACTCCTGTATCGTTGTATGCATCCATAAGCACAATGTTCATACTTCATGCGTTTTAAATTGCACGCTGCCATAATCTAGATAATAAGATAATAATTTCCCAGCAATCATTTTTGCTCAATTTTAGCAAGTAACTTACTTTCATGTTCAAATTACCTATATAACGGCTATGTGATCAATGTGATGGGTCTATTTACACCCTGTACAGTAATTTCATCTACTTATTTATTTTCTCACCAGCTTCCGCCCGCGGCTTCGCCCGCGTGGTATGTCGATAAAAAGTAGCCTATGTCCTTTCTCAGGCTCTAGATTATTTCGTCAGCGTAGTTTGCTACGCTGACGACACGCTGGTCCTGGCGCAGGGGAGGTCACACCAGGCGGCAGCCGAACTAGCGACACGCGGGGTTGCGACAATCATCGAGAGAATCCGATAACTGGGACTCGAGGTGGCCTTGCACAAGTCCGAGGTCCCAAATCACGTTAGGAGGGGTTCACATCGGCGTCGAGTCGCCGATGAAGTACCTGGGAACATCGTGGAGCATTTCCGACGTTTGGCTCCCAGGCTGGAACGGGCTGGGGCCGCCTTGGGGCGGCTCTTGCCCAATCTAGGGGGTCCAAACGCCTCCTGCCGGAGGCTCTACGCGGGGGTCGTGCGGTACATGGCCCTTTACGGGGCACCGCTGTGGGCGCGTTCCCTTAGACTGCGGCCAGCCCGCCGGTTGAACGCGTCGCAAAGGGTCATGGCCATTTGGCTGGCCCGGGGATACCGCACGGTCTTCCGTGAGGTGGCGAGCCTCCTTGCCGGATTACCGCCATGGGATCTGGAGGCGAAAGTCCTCGCGCACATCTGGCAGTGGCGCGAGGAGATGAAGCGCCGGGGCTTAACTCCACTGCCGCGAGAAATCGCGGCACAGCGGACAGAGCTCTGGCAGGATCTCATGGCGGCATGGAGAGTGCGATTGTGGCAACCCAGTGCTGGGCACGCCACAATTGCGGCGATAAGTCCCCTCTTTGAGGAGTGGCTAGGGAGGCGCCACAGCGTCCTCACCTTCCGCCTGACACCGGTCCTCACCGGACACGGTTGCTTCGGGAGGTTTCTATTTCGGATAAGGCGGGAGGAAACGCCCGAGTGTCACCACTGTGTGGATCGCCCGGAGGACACGGAGCATACGGTGGAGGTCTGCCCTGCTTGGGCGGAGCCCCGCCGTGTCCTCTTGGAGGCGATTGGCGGTGGTGACCTCTCGCGTCCGGCCCTGGTCCAGCCAATGGTACGGAGCCAGAGGGCATGGGAAGCAGTCACCTCCTTCTGTGAAGCAGTAATGCTCGCGAAGGAGGAGGCGGAACGCGTGAGGGAGAAGCAAAGTTTGCGCCCCCATGCCCCTAACCGCCGCACGCAGACGCACTGGGCGTCGGGAATCCCAGGCGGATTCCCGGCCACCATAGGCGCGGGCCTGCGGACGGCGAGCAATGGGTAGCTCGCCGTCCGATTAGGAACAGAACCGGGTCGATGGCGCGTCGTGTTACACGCGCGCCTCAAAGAGATATCAGCACAATTAGCGCGGGTCCGCTAGGATCGATGCCTGCCAGGGTTGCGTGTTAGTCCGAAAGGGCTACCGGGAGTCCCGGTAGCCCTTTCGGACTAACCCGCCCGGGCCCGCCAAGGTCCCGGTCCGGGACCTTGGCAACAGGCAACTGAAGGAACACGGGTGGGTTTTAGTCAGTAAAAGTCTGACATGCCCTTCCGCTCCGCCCAGAGCGGGAGAAGTCATTGGATGATATGCCACCCTCAAAAGAAAAAAAAAAAAGGTTCTTACCACTAGACTATCTGTGTACCAAAATTTTTTTTTTGTTATACAGTAAGTTAACTAACAAAGGGCGTTCCCGTTACCCTGCAATAGTATATAGCGTCTATACATGGCAAAAAAAATATTACAGTTAAAAAAAAAAAAAGTATTTTTCATTTTTGTACTCTCTGTACACACGGCTACACATCAAGCTATACATTTCCAGTATAAGCAAGTAGCAGTAGCAGCAACCATTGGTAAACACAACAACCACGTATGCACAGCTGCAGGTCTGGTGCAGCCGGAAGCGGGTATAGTTATAGTTATAGGTTTTTAAATTAGTTTTATGTTTGTTTGTTTAGGTTACTAACATAGTTTAATAAGTAACAACAATATGAATCACGTGTGTTCGATGTAAATAAATAAATAAATACACGCTATACTATTGCAGATTAACGGGAACGCCCTTTGTTAGTTAACATACTGTATATAGGTATTAATTTCGATTAAGTCGTTTTGGCGTGAAAGCGCGACAGACAGACAGTTACTTTCGCATTTATAATCTATCTAACTAATATTATAAACGCGAAAGTTTGTAAGTATGGATGGATGGATGGATGGATGTTTGTTACTCTTTCACGCAAAAACTACTGAACCGATTTGGATGAAATTTGGCACACAGATTAGTTTATAACCTGGATTAACATAGGATACTTTTTATCCTGATATTCCCATGGGATCGAGACATATGCGGGTGAAACCGCGGGGCGCTACTAGTATTAAATATAAGTACCTGTGGATTACCTACCTATTGTTTGCAGTGGCGACCAACTTTGGCAATGGCGTGTAGTTCTCGGCAGCTCGTTATCACACAGCGGCGGCACCGTGCACACTATCCTCCGGATTGTCATGCACCCTCAGTACAATCACCTCACCATTGACAGCGACGTGGCGGTTGTCCGCCTCAACAACCCGGCCGTGTTCTCCAGCACCGTGCAGACCGCTAGTATCGCTAGTGCCAACTACAATGTTCCTGACGGCGCCACTCTCACATACGTTGGATGGGGCAGACTCTGGGTTCTTATAAAATTTTGTCTTTATATCCACCCTTATCCTAACTAATACACTCCTTTGCAAAAAAAACGGGCGGTTTTGATTTTTGTACATTATTGGTACTTAATCATTTAGTTGTAAAGAGGTTTTAATAGCCAAACTATGTTACTGGCACTTAATAAAGAGTCTGGGTAAGAAAAAAGGTTAATTCCAAATTCGAAACTTTTGTTTAAAAACAATAATAATCCTGTTTTTCGTTTGTGACTTTTACTAACATTTTGCAGTTTTGCGGTTAGAAGGTTATCCTGGCAACTAAAACTAACTTCTCGTTATTTTTAGTAGAATCATTTATGTTTGTCGCATAATCCAGCCTTATTGTGACTTAAAGATATCATCTTTGTGTTGATTGTAATGACAGAAAAAGCAATTAGAGCTAGTAAAATTGTAGCGCTGCTGGAAGAGGGGTGTAGCCAAAAAACTATATTCTTATTGATTATAACAAATTACTAGTAATTTATGCTAAAGACATAGTAAAAATATTAATATTATTCATACAAAAGCCAATGACTGTTAAGGTGCCCGGTTTTTTTGCAAAGGGGTGTATTATAAATGCGAAAGTGTATTTGTTTGTTTGTTGCGCTTTCACGCTAAACGGCTGAACGGATTTGGATGAAATTTGGCACAGTGATAGACCATGACCTGGAATAGGACATAGGATACTTCTTATCAAGATATTCCCGCGGGATCGAGACTTTCGCGGGTGAAACCACGGGGCGCAGCTAGTACCAAATAAATTGAAACCAGTTTACCATTTGAAATTTGAACTACATTGGTACATTGCCAATTCTATTGTAATTTTATGGTTATTTTCAGTACGAGGGCCCAACTTCCGAGCAGCTCATGCACGTTGACGTCAACGTTATCAACCAACAGCTGTGCGCTCAGCGTTATGCTTACCTGAAGACTCAGCCCGGGTACCAGAACTGGCCAGACATCACCAGTGGCATGGTGTGCACCGGAATCTTGGACCAGGGTGGTAAGGATGCCTGTGCAGGTGATTCTGGTGGTCCCCTCGCTCAAATAGGAAACATTATTATAGGTGTAACCTCCTGGGGCTTCGAATGCGCCGATTCTTTCTACCCTGGAGTCAGTGCTCGCATTTCTCAGTATAGCAACTGGATTGTCGCAAGCGTAATGTAAAGAAAATACCCTCCTCCTTTTAGAAGTCGGTTAAAAATATGAAAAGCAACAAAAAATAAAGTATCGATTTTACGAACGTAATGGTGTAATATAGATAGGTAATTTTTGTACGAACAAATTGCAAATTACGAATAGGTACATAACTAACACTCAGTACGACGTGCTCGTTATGTTCAGCGCGTTATGTTGTACAGTTGCATTTTTATACAGTAGGTACCTACTTATATCAATATAATACTGGTATTCAGCTGCATCCGGTTAGTCTGGAAGCCGACCCCAACATAGTTGGGAAAAGGCTAGGCAGATGATGAGGTACCTACTTATATCAATAGGTTTATTTATTACATTGTACATATAATACTTACTAGACTAAGTTTTGTTCCGAGGTATTTGTAATGACATAAATATTATTATTGTAGTTAACTCTGCAGTTTAATTTTGTATCCTTTTGGCCAAAGTGCAAAAATTCTACTGTTTCCTATAACGGGGAGCATGACATTACATTTACAATTATAAAACCTTTGTACCTGCACAAAGGTTCACCTTAGAAATATTTTTGAAAGGAACATCTCCATCTCTGAATGAGTACCTAGTGTCAGGAGGAAGCCCTGTAAGCTCACTCCCTTGGTTCTCGAAATCAACGCCGCGCCGCCACGTGAGCACTGATTTGAACAAGTAAAGTTTATTTTTCCGTGTTTTGATAAGTAAAGTAATTATTATTACCTATTTATTTAGAATGCAAAGTGACTTGTGATTGAACTAATATCAAACTATTTGAACGATCTCAAAAGCCGAACGATTTTAAAAACTTTATACAAAAACAAAACACCCGACTTCCAAAAACGGTACGGTTTTGCTTTTTGATCATATATTTTTTGTAACATAGTTACAATCAGTTTTTATTAGTTTAAATCATCTTTGGTTCATTAGTTGTAACCTACGTAAACTTGTAATTGAACAGGAACCATTAAAAAAATGTAAGTAATTACAATTAATCACAACCTCTAAGGAAACTCATTTTGTCCATATAGTACGGACAATAGTACATTGTGATACGCGTGTGCTTTTTTGGATATTACGGTCGAGGCGGTATTTTCGTCGATAAGGTAGTCGAGATTGTAATAATCAATGCACACGCGTTTCATACGACGTTTTTCAACACACTTGCGAGGAAAAAAACAGACTTGTTGTAAGAACTTATGCTACAACTAGCTGTACCCGCGACTTCGTTCGCATGGATGTCGTAAAACAATAATATGTCGCTTAGAAAAGTTGTACCTTCATTTAAAAAGGGGGAATCTTTCGACCAGGCCTGGTGATTTTTCCTAGTAAGAAACTGCCAAAAAACTTGTGTTTTTATTTAAGAAAATGCTTCTCTATATAAAATATTAGCGGTGGAACCACCTGGAGCGTACACAAAAAAGTTGGTTGCTAGGGTTGCTCACACGCGAAAGAGCTACATAAAGTTGGCCGTGGGAAAAGCAACCAATACTAAGATCCACCCCCGCAACGGATAATGTCTGGCCCTGAGCTTTGTTAATGGTCATGGCGTAACACAGGCTGACGGGGAATTGCACACGCTTAAAACTAAACGGGAAATTATTGGGAATGAGAGGAATTCTTGGAATAAAAACAACATCACCGGCGCCGCAACCTGTTAAGATTTCGGCTTCGATGACGTTTTGTTGGTGATTGGTGACTATGACTATAGTTTGGGAGGACTTAAATTTCTGAGAAGAATTATTGGCACTCCGACTTTTAAACAAATTTTGTGTGCTGAAAGACTGGGTGCTGTGATTTAATAACAGATATTTGGATCTGTTATTTTTTTGTCACAGTCACAGTCACAGTGATCACAGATATCGTGATTCACCTGTTAGCCTGTTACCACCCATCTCTAAGATCAATACGTTCAACCAATGACAACCCCTACCTACTCTAAAATTTGTTTGGAATTTGGAATGGAATATCTGGGCGAAAGTCATTCTTCGACGGAGACTCTTAACACCGCGATTCAGAAAATGACATTAAACGAACAACGCCATCTATCGAGCACGAAGTGATACTGTCAAAACATATGGGAAAACGATCGATCACTCTGTAAGCTAAATAAACTATGTAGAAAAGTGAAAAATTAAAGAATAAATACCTATATTTTTTAAGAAATTAACATTTGTCATTATTCTTTCATGATTATCAAGATTTGAAGGATAGGTAGCGCCACCTATCGCACTAATACTAAACTAATAAATAAACAACGCATCTGGAAAATTTTAATTAACCTAACTTTAGAGTTATATTCTATACACAACAATGTATCGCGTTAAGTTTCCGCGCAAAGAAAATGACGGTCATATAACAACACACGATCTCACAAACCTAGTAATTAAGAAGTAAGTATCATTTCGCGTCAATAGATGTCGTTACGTGTATGTACATTACGTAATGAAAATTCCTTCTTGAACACTTTATTAAATTCATACCTATATCTTTTGATATTTTGAAGCGATTGCGATGAAACAAAAACTATGGAACAATCAAACTAAAGAACATACAAACAGACAGACAGACAGACAAACAGACAAACAGACAAAAATTCCAAAAATGGTAGAAATGGAATCTGTTGGTTATTCTTGGACAACCCACCAACTTTTTTTTTTTTTTTTTCTTTGTACAGAAACGCCTCGTCTACAGATTTATTATATGTATAGATATAGATATAGATATAGAAGAAGAAGACTAGCTGTTCGTGCCCAGCGTCGCCCGGGTGTAATACCGACTTTTCCGGTGAATTAAAAAAAAAGGATAAAAAAAAATCCCTAAGTGTTAATATATATACCTATCTTTTGCAGGTCGATTTTGATTAAATAAAGACTAAATGTTGCTCACAATAACGCTTCTTATTGTTCAGTACCTAATTCAATTTGGAATCCAGTGAGTGGCTTTTACGTAATGCGCTCACAAACGAACAAACAAACAGACAAAAATTTCAAATAATGTTTTTTTACTTTCTATTATATATTTCTCGCGGTTTCCAGTACCTACTTTTTTTGCAAAAATCTTTAATGTACAGACACGGATCGTTTACCATTTTATTATATGTATAGATAAATAGTAAATACCCATACCTACCAAATTACATTAATTTTCTAGTACTAAAAGTCTCTGAGCTAAGCCGCAGACAGACAGACAATCTGACGGACACGGCGAAACTATAAGGGTTCCTTGTTGACTACGGAACCCTAAAAAATGGCACTCATTAAATAAAGTATACCAGTGTCTCAATCATATTTTGATCAAGATACAACCTGACACTGACCTGCAAATTGCGAAAAATGTATGAATATTAAAGTTCACGGGTAACAACTGCAGATCCACCTAGGCACCCCGGGGGAGCCATGCATTTGGCGCTCTTTTACTTTGAATTTGTGATTAACAGGGAGCTGCCATTCCTCGCCTGTCGCTCAGTGCGTCTCTCTGTCATCCTACACAGGGCAACACATTATGTTAGTGAGGGATACGACAAGACAAGCAACAAAATGACAGGTCGTGGTAGATAAATGGTGAATCCTCACTCCTACGAGATAAGTTCATAAAAGTTAACACGCTGAATTCAATTTTTCTTTATAGAGATAGTTAAGTATTCAAATTAAGTAAGCTGAAGCGCGCAGCGCACTGTATGCTCCGGTCCAGTCGCCGCCCCGGCGCCCCGGACGACCATATTGGCTCCACTCTGTGGAGCCGCGCTTCGCGAAGACCGAGCCTAGCGAGCTTAAATTTGGGGTACCCCGGCTCAGACAGGTTAGGTTAGTTTACTTGCTTTTATTATATCAAAACATTCTTTTACTTGTTTGACCTTGACTTTCGAGACTCACAAAAATAATTTAAAAAAAACTTTGTATCTCCGGCAGGGGGGAGTGGGGGATTTACTGACCCTTCCCCCCTCTCCCCCCTCCCTTATATCGAGGCGGCGCTTTTCTAAACTTTAACCTCAGATCCTAGGGTATACATATAGGGTATATAGGGCGGCGATAAGTCCCCTCTTTGAGGAGTGGCTAGAGAGGCGCCACGGCGTCCTCACCTTCCACCTGACGCAGGTCCTCACCGGACACGGTTGCTTCGGAAGGTTGGTTCCTGTTTCGGATAAGGCGGGAGGAAACGCCCGGGTGTCACCACTGTGTGGATCGCCCGGAGGACACGGTGCAGCATACGGTGTAGGTATGCCCTGCTTGGGCGTCGCCCCGCCGTGTCCTCTTGGAGGCGATTGGCGGCGGTGACCTCTCGCGTCCGGCTCTGATCCAGGCCATGGTGCGGAGCGAGAGGGCATGGGAAGCAGTCACCTCCTTCTGCGAAGCAGTAGGTAATGCTCGCGAAGGAGGAGGCGGAACGCGTGAGGGAGAGGCAAAGTTTGCGCCCTCACGCCCCTAACCGCCGCCGTTGGAGACGCCCTGGGCGTCGGGAATCCCAGGCGGATTCCCGGCCACCATAGGCGCGAGCGATTCGGACCAGGGCCGGGTCGATGGCGCGTCGTGTTCGACGCGCGCCTCAAAGAGATGTCAGCACAATTGGCGGGGTCCGCTAGGACCGATGCCTGCCAGGGTTGCGGGTTAGTCCGAAAGGGATACCGGGACCTTGGCAACAGGCAACTGAAGGAACACGGGTGGGTTTCAGTCAGTAAAAGTCTGACACGCCTTCGCTCCGCCCAGAGCGGGAGAAGTCATTGGATGATTACAAACCCTCAAAAAAAAAAAAAAAAAGGTCCTAGGGTAAAACGCGCTCTCAGAAATAATTGAATATCAATTAAAACATTAACTCTTTAATGATTTTTTTTAACTCTCAATCTCTCTCTAACGATTCTCAAACTATAAAAATAAAAAAAAATACGTCTAAGTCCATTTTTGCGGGAATGGGGGCCAATTTCACACGAAAAATTAAAATCGTTCTTACATAAAACTAATTACGCTCTAACGTTTTTTCTTTTCTCTCTAACTGTCTCTAACGATTAGCACTAACAAAAGTGAAATACTTAAAATGAGGGCAAAATTGTTAGTCTTTGAATTTTGCCCTCATTTTAAGTATTTCACTTTTGTTAATGCTAATCGTTACTTCACGCACTTAGAAATGATTTAATATCTAATAAAATATTAACTCTCGAAGGATTTAGTGTAACTCTCAATTACACTCTAACGATGCGCAAACGATTAACAAAAAAAAAATTACGTCTAAAGGTGAACGCGGACTTGGCCGCACCGCAGTCTCCGCAGCAGTCCCCGCAGTCATCGCTTTTTGATCTTTCCGCACCGCAGTCACTGCAGCTGCAGTCGTTCCCGTCGCCGCACGCATCGCACTTGATTTCTCTCATTCAGTTTGTACCTAATATAAATTGAATGGATGCGAACGAATGACGTCATCCGCGCTGCGCTAGCCGCAGCGTCCGCTGCGTGCGGTATAAGTATAAGTATAATTTATTTCATAAAAAAAGTGGTACAGTCTGTTACAAAGTAGAATGATAACATAGGAATAGTTTACATCTGAGATGAGTAGGGAACAATACAATTTACGATCTGATGTCTTCCCGAAAATAGGACAAGGGTTTTTCTTAGACTGTAACATAATTATTATTATCACATAAAATAATTTTTAACAAATAAAAGTACAGTACAAGAATGTGTGAGTGCGAGCGTGATATATATATGTATTTATTATAAAATAAATACTTGATATAGCTGTAAATGTAATTATTATCTGTTGTTGATTTACTTAATTGTTTTTCTAACAAGCTTATTTTGTGGGTCAAACGCTAATTTGACTCAACTGTTGTGAATCGTACAGAAGTAGCTGATTTGATATTGTGTTTACCTAAAAATAACACTTATCTTGTAAAATTCATTACAATGTTATTACTATAAATTATTATGTAATATTTAGTTATACTTGTAGCGTATCTAAGATTTTATATGGCTATTTTAATATAATAAGCCGTTTCAACCAAAATATATGATCATCTATGATTTATTTAAAAATGACGGTAGATGTTTGACATAAAGTGACGTTTGTAGGATATAAAAAGGATTGTAAGGACGTTATCGAGTCAGTTGCTCGGTAGATGTCCAGTTGGTCGGTTCTAGTGCCGTTGTAGTTTGGAATTGTCGGCGGTTGTCACGTAAGTAAAGTAATTTGATACTATACCGTAATTATTGCTTTATGTTTATGTTCTTATATGGTAATCATGTAAATTGCCAACATTGATTATAATGTAAGTTGTATTACGGAATATTGATTATTCCGATAGAAAACTGTAATACTGTTTCCATGGAGTTTCTTGTCCTTCTTCTCCATGAAGACCTAGTTTTGTGAACGGACAACTAGCTTTCTGATTAAATACTGACAAGTCTAATTAAATAAATGAGTTGCCTTGTCTTTCTGTGCTTTACTTTATGAAATCGTTTCCCTACAAAACATATATTCAACAGTACTTTCATACACGGCAAATAACCAGTAATCATTCTGACACTAAAAGCTTACTAAGTTGGGTAACACATAGATAAATACATATAGTAATACTTATTATTTATAGTGATTCTAACAAGCGCGTGAGGGTGTGTCTATGTGCGTGTGTGTGTGGGTGTGAGAGTGTGTATATCTTTGTTATGAGTTACTTCGCTGCGTGCGGTCCGGCGTTGGTGACGTCATCAGCTGCGGCTTGGGGAGTTCGGTCGTTTCATACTGCGGCGACTGCGACGCGGGTTGGTGTGCGAGGTTGCATAGAACTTCATATAAAGAATTCGAATGCGAAGACTGCGGCGCGTGCGGTGCAGCCAAGTCTCCATTTTTGCGGGAAGGGGGGCCAACATCAAACGAAAAATTAAAATTGTTTTTACATAAAAACTAATTACTCTCTAACGATTTTTATTTTCTCTCTAACTCTCACTAACGATTCTTCACGAATTTGTTATTACAGGCGGGAAAGTTACACCATATTTCAGGTTATTGGTTTGTTCCCCGCCTGTAATATCAAAATTCTACAGATTATAATGCTTGTTTTTTTCTCTTATAAGTTATGCGTTTTTGCAGGCGGGTTTTTTGTTTTATAATTTGTTTTATTTCAAGCTTTTTAGTTTTATTAATTTATATATTTGGAATTAACTCATTACTAGCTTTTATTTGATACCAATATTGTAATTTATTTTTTTTTAAAACCTTCCCCTCCCTTTTTTTTTTGTTTCCAGATGGAATTAAAAAAAAAATGTAGCCTATGTCACTCCCACAATTAAGACGAACCTAACGACACCTCGTATGTTAAAATCCATCAAGCCGTTTAGGCCTTTAGGCTACCGAGCGTGCCAAAAAAATAGACATTCATACATACAAACATACAAACATACATACATACATACTCTCGAAAAACATTACCCTCCTTCTGGGGCAGTCGGGTAAAAAAGGTCGCATGATACGTTTACCTACAATAAAATAATAGTGGCGAGAAGGCGAGAACGCGTTGTCGCACTGTCACTGGCAACACAGAAAACGGCCAGGAAAATACTCGAAATTCGAATGGCTGAGAATTTCCAAAACTCAAAACTCTATACCTTACCTACATTTTTTTTTACAAAATTACTAAGAATAAAAAGTATATTTGTTATTTTTTATAACTTCTTTTAGTTCAGCCGCCCTTTTTTGGCCCTTTATTGTTCTTGAGTTTTGGCAAGTTCAATTTAATGTTACATTATTTAATTTTGAAAAATAAATCTCCATGATTTCTTATAATGGGAAAGTGTGCGTAAGAAAGTGCTTACTAACCAATCCATAAATATTTCAAGTGTTTATTAGGTACAACTTAGGTAAGTATCTATTTATTGTAGGTACCTAGCTCAAGATCTCACAAGGAACAAGAACATAAAACGGAGTAATAATAAAAAGGAGATCTGATGACAAACGTGCGTAAGTACTTATTCATCTGTTTCTAAAATAAATATCATCCTAAACAAAGGTAAATAATTGATATATTCGATGACTGATCGAATGATTTATATATTCGAACATTACTAGAATATTATTGAGATAGGTAAGTAAAAACTAGGGTAAAAATAAGGTGAAAATATTTCGTAGTCTTACAATGATGTTATTTTGTTTTTAGCGCTACTGTCAGAGTGTCTCCTACAGCAATAGCAATAATGCCGAAAACAAAACAAAATCTGTTTCAATAGGTACAGAAAACACCGTAGGTATTGAAACATAAATTCAGAATCTAGACAACAAATAGGTACCTACTTAGCTTGTAATTTTTGGAACCACAAACTCAATGTCATACAAGACAAAAGATCAAAACACATTAAATACCTACGTACATACCTAACAAAAAAAAAAACTAGGACTTTTTTATAACTTACATAAATAGCTAGGCCTAGGCAGATAGTTGAGTAAATGGCAATGGAATGTACATACTTAATTGATATTTGATATTAATTTTGTTAGTAAGTAACATTATCCTAACATCACACCTGTTTACCCCAATGGGTTAGGCAGACGTGTGTTACATTTTTTATAGTACAGTACCTACACCTACCCACACTATAGTACACCTACAATTCTCCAGTTATGTTTCAGTTCCATGTAATAAGGCCTATCCTATGGACATCAACCGGGCACAAATCCACACTCCGGGCTGCTACACATAATTTCCTGATAGAAAAATCCAATATATAACACTGCCCAATCTGGGAATCAAACTCATGGTTAAGGTAAATAACACTACACAAACTTAACAATCTAATATTATGTTTTTATTTTTTACTTTTATCTGCCATAGACTTTCTAGTCATAATCAAATGGGGTCTTTGTGTGAGATTGTTTTTGTGACGCTCCATTGAACATTCACATTATGTGGTTCAGTACAAAATAAACTTTAAATTTTCACTGTTGCTGGTCCAAGTTCAGGATTTGCCATCTCTTTAGGCAGATTCTAAGAGCCAGGATAAACATATCCCAATGGTGGCTGCCTTTTTCTTGGCCTTACTTAATTTGGTTGGCCCAGGTCAGCCTCTTGTCTAGATGTAGGCCAAGGTATTTTACTGTGTTACTGTTTGGCAGTGGTTTATTTTCCATGTACACCGGGGCTCAATCGCCCTTCCAAAGAGTGAATGTCATGTGAACTAACTCAGTTAGACTAGGTCTATTTCTCGATTTGTTCAGCCAAAGATCAAATTTGATTTAACTGGACTTCTAATTGAAATTTTTGGGATTATTGTTTTTTCCATTGATTTTACGATCTATAAATGAAACCAAACCACTGGTTTCAAGGATAACGGTGTTTACACTAACACCCTGTATATATTTTTTTTTATTTTTTATATGCATTGCGTTAACTAATTTATTGATACATCTATGTTCTATGTTCTATGTTATGGGTTTGGTTTCCGCACTTAGTCCTTAAAGTGGACCATTGTGCGTGGGCCATGGCGGCCGTTGGGGGTTATTCCAACCAACCCACCTCCCTCCAGAAGTTTATTAGGTCTCCCGGTTTATACAGAACCTCCGTGTAGGATCTGGGTGACCCGAGGGTTTCAGTTCTAATCTGGGTGACGCCCGTGCATTCAAAGAGCACGTGCGAGACGGTTTCCTTCCTTTATTGATACATTTATTGAGTAACTTATTAATATTATACACAATGATTTTTAATTCACTTTTAACCTTTCAGGAGGTGAAAGTACTCATGATTATAAACAACTTTCACTATGGGAGTGGACTTTCAATACCTATGAAATAGCAAAAAAAAAAACTATTTCATACATTTCCATAGGTTAAATATTGCATTTTTGTATGAAACAGCTGATATTTTGACTATATTTCAGAGTTGGTGTAATACTGAAAGTTGCTATGTATATTTTTCTTTCAGACAAACCTTGTCCAGATATCAATACCTACCCAATATTTTTTTTTAATGTAAGTACTTGTAATAATCTAAACGTGAATTCATGCAAGGTATTATAATATCTGTGTGCAAGCCTAGTACTTTTTAGGGTTCCGTACCCAAAGGGTAAAACGGGACCCTATTACTAAGGCTCCGCTGTCTGTCTGTCTGTCCGTCTGTCACCACGCTGTATCTCATGAACAGTGATAGCTAGAAAGTTGAAATTTTCACAGATGATGTATATCTGTTGCCACTATAACAACAAATACTAAAAATCAGAATAAAATAAATATTTAAGGGGGCTCCCATACAGCAAACGTGATTTTTTTTGCTCGATATTGAAAACAACAACAGGTAGACGCTTGAAATATTCACAGAATATTTAGTTACATATTCACTTTAAAAATAAATAATTAAATTTAAATAAAACAAATATTTAAGGTACCATACAACAAACGTGATTTTTTTGCCGTTATTTAGATACTTGTACGCAACCCTTCATGCGCGAGTCTGACTCGCACTTGGCCGGTTTGAATTATTTTGTACCTACTATGATGTAGTAATGTTATTCCAGGTGCATAGTCTTCACCACGAAAGTTTTTATTTAATGTATACTATATATTGCACAACATTTTTAAAAGAGCAAACGTTGGAGTTTCTTGCCCATTTTTATCCATACGGAACTACCTCTTGGAATGGACGACTATGAAATCTATGAATCATATTTTTTGTTTTGTACATTTTGACATTCAAAGTGCCTATTTGAAATGATTTGACTTTGACTTTTGACTGTACGAGGGGTGTTCAATAAATAGTGATAATGCGATATGGTGCCAAAACAATTTATACATGCGAGATTTAAAATAAAGATTCTCGCAAAAAAAAAATTTTTTTCACTTTTTAGTTGTGGTAACTACCCCACGCAAATTAGTATACCGTTATCTGTTAGGTATGTGACGGAGTCAATTAACATGTCATCAACATACGCAAATTGGGAAAAATACGTAATTATAACTCAAAAACTACGCAAGCAAAATTAATAAAATTTATATGGGACCCCCTCTGAAGCATGACCTACCAAACAAAAAAAGAATAATCGTCGATTCATAATTGGCGGAGTAATCGGGTAACACACACACAAAAAAAAACGTACAGACGAATTGAGATCCTCCTCATTTTCGAAGAAGTCGGTTAAAAAACTAAACCGAATTGGCGGGAACGGCCAGGCGACGCGATACACGTCCCGCGCGCAATGGTGTTTCGAGGGCACTCAATCGACATACATATTATTATGCGGCGGCGCATGGCGTTCCGTTGCATCGGCCGGCGAGCGCGCGAACTAGGCGGCCCCGCGCAAGGCAAGCTTGGTCGAAAGTACATAATTATGCTTCTTTAGCGCCTTCTTGCGGCTGCCATTTCGCTTTGCGTAACTCGAAATTCGAATCGTAAAACTAACATTTATTTAAATCAAGCGAGTGAGTTGCCTACAGGAAGTTCTCTGATAACTTCAGGAACTCTTCTGAAAACAGGTAAGATTGGGTCGGAGTGACAGGAACATCGAATCTGAATGTTATAAGAGCAAAAGATGGATGTTTACTACGCAAAAAATGTAAGGACCTGTAACGCTGAACCATACTTTGAAAGTTTAGGTATTTGGTATAGTATCCTAACTGGGCAAACGCCAGTTTTGAAGACCTAAGGTCAGATTTAGATGAAGAGAATGAAATAGAAAGATAATGAAAGTGATGAAAGTTGGGAAAGCTGCAGGGTACAACAGACTGTCTGCTGAAATGCTAAAGGGCGGTGACGGGGTGATAGCAAGCTTGTTGTCTTTAAAATGTGTTGGAGATATGGCCCGCGCGTGCCGCGGCGATGATTGATGCGAGGCTGTAATCGTTCCCCTATATAAAGTAAAAGGCTCTGAGCAGGAGTGTGAAATGAAAACTACCGTGGCATTAGTCTTTTGAGTGTTGTCGGAAAACTGTATGCGAAAGTTTTAATCAATAGAATGATAAGAGTGACAGATGGGAAAATATGGGATGTGTAAGCAGGATTTAGAGAGAGAATGGGCTGTATGGATCAGATCTTCTCCCTAAAACATCTGGCAAAGCATAAAGCATTTCGTTTACTTGGAGAAGTGTTATGTATGTGTGCAAGACGCGCGCTGCACGCCCGCCACCTCCTGTATCGGCGAGTCCAACTCTCGAATAAAAGCACGCCAATGCGTTGCTAGCTAGCCTGCGTTTCACTTGTGTACCCCCGAACACGCGGCCGCGTACTTAACAAGACGGCAGTGTGTGGAGGGAAGAACTGTTATCGACACTCCATATACGGTTTGGACTGGCGCTTGGTACGGGCACTGAAATCTTTATACAAGGATTCCAGTGGTTGTTAGAATAAATGGGGTATACACAAACTGGTTCTACCTCTCTTAGACAGGGTTGTGTAGCGTCACCGTGACTGATCAACTTGTACATGGATAGATATGTCAGATTTGAAAGAGTTTGAGTGCGGATTGACGATAAATGAGTTGCCTGTCAAATGCCTTCTCGACGCAGATGATCAAGTTGTACTTGCATCGTCAGCAAAACAGTTGCAAGACATGATGACTGAGATGGATGAAGCATATAAGATAATGGGATGAATATAAATGGGAATAAGACAAAGTCATGGTGTTGGAAAGAGAAGATGATGTATCGGTGTTATGTGAAAATATTTATGATAAGAGTGTGGAGCAAGTAAATGAGTTTGTATATTTGGGGAGCCTGTTCACAAAGGATGAAAAGATTGATAAACATGTGAAAAGGAGAGTTCACGCGGGAAATAAAGTTAATGGTGCTAAATGCGATTGTGAGGTCAGGTGTGGATTGTGTGAAAGGTCAGGTGCGTATTACGCACTCGTAACCGGCGTGCGTGTATTATTTATTCAGTCGCTTGTATAAATTACGACACCAAGACATGGTGGTGGTGTTTGGAAACAGAGGTGAATGACGATTTGCGTGAAGCATTTTTGTTAGATTTCTTTGTTTTCGACAGGTAAGTATAATTATATTTTAACAAAGCAGTCTGTGTTAAATTGTTTTCAGAAAACACATATGCCACCGGGAAGCTAGAAACATTCATGTGCATAAGGTAACATTATGTACAGTCGGAAGGAAAACAATACTATCTAGTAGTTTTAACTATACACAACATTATAGTGTCGTTATAAAACTGAAACATTCCGTGTATTGCGGTGATCTGTCAGTGTAGTTATGAGACTGAAAGATTCTGTGCGTTGCGGTGATCAGTAAAAATAATGAAACTGAAACATTCCGTGTGTGGCGGTGATCAGTGTAGTTATGAAACTGAAATATTCCGTGAGTTGCGGTGATCGGCCAATGTAGTTATGAGACTGAAAGATTCTGTGCGTTGCGGTGATCAGTATGATAATGAAACTGAAACATTCCGTGTGTGGCGGTGATCAGTGAAGTTATGAAACTGAAACATTCCGTGAGTTGCAGTGATCAGTCAGTGTAGTTATGAGACTGAAAGATTCTGTGCGTTGCGGTGATCAGTAAAAATAATGAAACTGAAACATTCCGTGTGTGGCGGTGATCAGTGTAGTTATGAAACTGAAATATTCCGTGAGTTGCGGTGATCGGCCAATGTAGTTATGAGACTGAAAGATTCTGTGCGTTGCGGTGATCAGTATGATAATGAAACTGAAACATTCCGTGTGTGGCGGTGATCAGTGAAGTTATGAAACTGAAACATTCCGTGAGTTGCAGTGATCCGTCAGTGTAGTAATGAGACTGAAAGACTGCGGCAATGATAAGTGGCATGTTTCAGTTGCATTCGAACGTACAGGACATCGTATACCTCTTATCGATGACATTGTATTCATCCTATGGTAATGAGTGTTTCTGCGTTTAGAAATAAAAGTTTCCGGTGGCATATGTTTTTTCAGAAATGAATTAAACACAGACTGTTTTGCTATAAAAATCTCATGTGATGTCTGTCTGTCTGTCTGTCTGTCTGTCTGTCTGTCTGTCTGTCTGTCTGTCTGTCTGTCTGTCTGTCTGTCTGTCTGTCTGTCTGTCTGTCTGTCTGTCTGTCTGTCTGTCTGTCTGTCTGTCTGTCTGTCTGTCTGTCTGTCTGTCTGTCTGTCTGTCTGTCTGTCTGTCTGTCTGTCTGTCTGTCTGTCTGTCTGTCTGTCTGTCTGTCTGTCTGTCTGTCTGTCTGTCTGTCTGTCTGTCTGTCTGTCTGTCTGTCTGTCTGTCTGTCTGTCTGTCTGTCTGTCTGTCTGTCTGTCTGTCTGTCTGTCTGTCTGTCTGTCTGTCTGTCTGTCTGTCTGTCTGTCTGTCTGTCTGTCTGTCTGTCTGTCTGTCTGTCTGTCTGTCTGTCTGTCTGTCTGTCTGTCTGTCTGTCTGTCTGTCTGTCTGTCTGTCTGTCTGTCTGTCTGTCTGTCTGTCTGTCTGTCTGTCTGTCTGTCTGTCTGTCTGTCTGTCTGTCTGTCTGTCTGTCTGTCTGTCTGTCTGTCTGTCTCCGTGCGTCTGTCTCCGTCCGTCTGTCTCCGTCCGTCTGTCTCCGTCCGTCTGTCTCCGTCCGTCTGTCTCCGTCCGTCTGTCTCCGTCCGTCTGTCTCCGTCCGTCTGTCTCCGTCCGTCTGTCTCCGTCCGTCTGTCTCCGTCCGTCAGTCACCGTCCGCCAGTCTCCGTCCGTCTGTCCCCGTCCGTCTGTCTCCGTGCGTCTGTCTCCGTGCGTCAGTCTCCGTGCGTCAGTCTCCGTCCGTCTGTCTCCGTACGTCTTTCTCCGTCCGTCTGTCTCCGTTCGTCTGTCTCCGTCCGTCTGTCTCCGTCCGTCTGTCTCCGTCCGTCTGTCTCCGTCCGTCCGTCTGTCTGTCTGTCTGTCTGTCTGTCTGTCTGTCTGTCTGTCTGTCTGTGTCCGTCCGTCTGTCTCCGTGCGTCTGTCTCCGTCCGTCTGTCTCCGTCCGTCTGTCTCCGTCCGTCTGTCTCCGTCCGTCTGTCTCCGTCCGTCTGTCTCCGTGCGTCTGTCTCCGTTCGTCTGTCTCCGTCCGTCTGTCTCCGTCCGTCTGTCTCCGTCCGTTAGTCACCGTCCGTCTGTCTCCGTGCGTCAGTCTCCGTCCGTTAGTCACCGTCCGCCAGTCTCCGTCCGTCTGTCCCCGTCCGTCCGTCTCCGTCCGTCTGTCTCCGTGCGTCAGTCTCCGTCCGTCTGTCTCCGTACGTCTTTCTCCGTCCGTCCGTCTGTCTGTCTGTCTGTCTGTCTGTCTGTGTCCGTCCGTCTGTCTCCGTGCGTCTGTCTCCGTCCGTCTGTCTCCGTCCGTCTGTCTCCGTCCGTCTGTCTCCGTCCGTCTGTCTCCGTGCGTCTGTCTCCGTCCGTCTGTCTCCGTCCGTCTGTCTCCGTCCGTCTGTCTCCGTCCGTTAGTCACCGTCCGCCAGTCTCCGTCCGTCTGTCCCCGTCCGTCCGTCTCCGTCCGTCTGTCTCCGTCCGCCTGTCTCCGTTCGTCTGTCTCCGTCCGTCTGTCTCCGTTCGTCTGTCTCCGTCCGTCTGTCTCCGTCCGTCTGTCTCCGTCCGCCTGTCTTCGTCCGTCTGTCTCCGTGCGTCAGTCTCCGTCCGTCTGTCTCCGTACGTCTTTCTCCGTCCGTCTGTCTCCGTTCGTCTGTCTCCGTCCGTCTGTCTCCGTCCGTCTGTCTCCGTCCGTCTGTCTCCGTCCGTCTGTCTCCGTCCGTCTGTCTCTGTGCGTCTGTCTCCGTCCGTCTGTCTCCGTGCGTCAGTCTCCGTCCGTCTGTCTCCGTGCGTCAGTCTCCGTCCGTCTGTCTCCGTCCATCTGTCTCCGTCCGTCTGTCTCCGTGCGTCTGTGTCCGTCCGTCTGTCTCCGTCCGTCTGTCTCCGTGCGTCCGTTAGTCCGTCCGTGCGTCCGAACTTCGACCCGTCAGTACATCCGTCCGTCCGACAAACCGTCAGTCCGTCAGTCCGTCCGTCCGTCAAAGGTAAGGATAGATAGCATCCTAGGGAAGGACATAGGCTACTTTTTATCGCGCGGATGAAATTTGGCACAGGGGTAGACCATGACCGGGAATAGACATAGGATACTTTTTATCCCGATATTCCCACGGGATTTGGGATCGACACTTACGCGGGTGAAACCGCGGGGCGCAGCTAGTAATAAATATAAATGCCGATTGAACATGTACGAGTATATCAAAACGTTCGGCTAGTCGAGACAGGGAGCCCGACGACTCGATAAGAATGAATGGCAAGTACCTACAGCCTGTACAGCTAATAATAATCGATCTCTCCACCTCAGACCAATTTTTGTTTGCTCTCCACTCACACACGTCCGCACACACGGCTGCGCACCGCTTCCCTTGCCAAACAAAGATAGCAATATTCCGAACTAAGTTTGCACGCACTCCAAATTGTAGTTGAGGAGTGCGTGCAAACTTAATAAATAAGGCCTCTGCCTCGTATCTTGCGGGCAGCGGGGCGGCGGCGGCGGCGGCGCGGGAGCGGGGCGGGCATCGAAGACCCGTTCTCGAAACTAGCGGGCAGATTGCGCGTCACTATAGCCGCGTAGTGTTGTGTTCACGATTGTGTCGTCGAGATATTTGTTTTTATTCACGAAAGAAATGTCTGAACAATGGCGGCAACATCTTTTTGATTCAAATTTATTCCTAACGCTCAATTTAATGTGGGCAACAACACTGCAATGCAGACGCGCGGGCGGTCACCGCTCGAATGGAGTGCACCGCTCGCTGCCCGCCGCCTCGCCGCTGTTTTCGAGAACCGGTCCATTTGATTTTACGCATAAGATCCTGCCGCGCCCGCGCCGCTGCCGCCGCCGCCGCCCCGCTGCCGCCGCCCCGCTGCCCGCAAGATTCGAGGCAGAGGCCTTATAGCTATTATTTTTTTACTTTTTAGATGCTTTGTTTTTGTCGGGGTTTTTTTAATTTTTAATTCCAGCTTTTTAAATTTTATATTAGCCTAACTTTTTTTTTTTTCCGGGGTGGAAAATCCTCATGAGGATTTTCCATGAGGGTCTGTCAGACTCTTACTGACTAAAAACCACCCCGGTGTTCCGACTCACACCTATGCCGGGGGTCACGGGAACGTAAAAATCTTCCGCAACCCCCGACTGGTGCCGGCCCGCCGCTGCGGGCCTCCTCGGGTCAGGGGGGAAGTGAGGTGTTTGACTCCCCCCGTGACGTCTAAGAGGGGCGCGCGTGGAACACTACGCGCCGCCACCTAACCATATTAGCCTAGCCTGACCTAACATTCTCGGAACTGAATAACCTAGATTTTGATGAGCCTTGGCCTGATTAAAGGAAGAAGTAATGTCTTCTAAGCTACAGTGGTTGTATCTGTGGTGGACGTGGATGTGCCGCCCATACATTCTTGCCCACGATCCTTTTACGTTTGCAATGCAGCCGAGCCGGCCTAACCGTGCGTTTGCACTGGCGAAACATTACAACAAAACATGTTAAACCCTTAATCAAATGCGGGGAAATAATTTCCCACTTGGTCCGGATGAACAAAATATTTTATGATTAAAACAAAATGTTTAATGACAACACCTAGCAATGGCAACCATAGAGCTAAAGAATCTTGGAAATATTTTTTACCGATAATTGGCAACATTATTCGTAAAAGTTGACATATGACGTCGTACGTCAAAGTCAAAGTTAAAATAAAATCTGGTGAGTACACGTAATATTATAGTAAACTAGACTAATTTTCTGAACGTTTAGCTGGAATAGAACCTAGAAAACAAGGAGGATTCTTGGTGAATTTTCGTCTTGAATTAGTGGGAAATTATTTTCCGTTATTTGTTCCTGTCTTCAAATAAATCGCTACGTACTTAAAAGTACGTCAGTTCATTGAACAAAATATTTACGTACATATTTTCTTCAATGAAGTGACAAAATTTGACTTTGTGTAGAAAAAGGAACAAAGTTTTGAGATAAGGTTAAAAAGTAAAGTAGGGTGAGGAACTAGTATAAATTTGTAGTAAAATTCTTGTGAAAATCGGTGTCTACACTGAATAATGGGAAATAATTTCCCACATAACAAAATTTTGCAATGCCGTTATGAATAAAGGGAAATTGTTTCCCTCCGCAAAACCCCTCTTTTTTTCCAAGTTTTTATCATAAAATTCTCAATCTACGCACAAAACTCACCTAAGAACCGATCTCAATTTTATTTATCTCATAAAAAGTTCTCCATTTATGGGTTAAATCTCTAGTTCCTGTCAAAAATTGTATGGAATATTGACAGAAGATAGAGATTTCAACATGTTTTGTCGCAAATGTTTCGTCAGTGCAAACGCACGATATTATGTTACAACCATCTATAAAACGACTGAAAGTCTATGGTCATGAATAAAAACTAAACTACACTTTATAAAATGAGTCAAACTGACTCACTGCCAAAGTGCCAACTGTCAGACCATTAACAGTTTTTGAGTCTGACAAGTGACACTATGGTCACCATAGTGTCACTTGTCAGACTCAAAAACTTAAACAATGTCATCCACTTGACAGTTGACACTGCTACAAGTAAAAAAAAAAGAAAATATAGCAAACTGGATCTGCCAACAGTGCCCTGCCGACCGGTGTATTTTTCAACTTTCAACTGTTTACATTAGACCTGCTTCTTAAATAATTATTGTATTCTGTGTATTTAGTAAATGCAGGTCATTTACTAAATACTTATTATTATTGAATACTTAGGTACTTAGCCTTTTTATCAATCTTACTCAAAATGTAAGAACTTGTTTTAGCTCTTCTTGGTTGATGTTTGTATAAGTTGCTGTAAGTTTGTTATCTTACCTACAGTAAATTGCTGATCCAATCTAATAACTCAAAAAGTAAGTAAAGAACATTGAAACAAGTAAGTTATTTGTTTATAACTTTTACGGTATTGATATGTCATAAACGGACAGTTAAGCACATCCTAAACATGGCGTAACTTAACTTTGTTTCTTGAAAAGATTTTGTTGTTTTTGCAGAATGAACCATACAGATCCTCAAATACACAATGGACCAACACATCTTTACTTACTCCAAATGGATTCTAGCATAAATTTAAGTTCAAATGAACAAGTCCTTCCTCTCCACTTATTGGATAATGTAAGTACTTAGATATATTTTTCTCTAGTTTCTTAAAATAACCACATAGGTAAATAAAAAGCTTACTAATTTTTATTTGTATTGAATGATGATTTGTTTTAGAGCCTAGAGTTTGGCCGCAAGCAGTACTTATTACCCATTCCCTTGAAACAAAAAGAAGCACAGGATCACCTACAAGTTCTAATTGGTAACATATTAATTTTATTAAACACCATTTCGTGGCAGGTTAATAACAAACAAGTGCTAGTACCTACTTGGTCTGAATTTTACATTTGTGCATTTATGTTTTGTGGGTCAATAAGGAAAGCCAGTAACAATAGTTAGTAATATTTCAAAATTATGAATTATCTAATTACTCACTATTCATTAAATTGAATCAAAATGATTGCAGATTCAAGTCAAGGGCCCGCTAAAATTATGGGATTAATAGTAGATAAAAAGAAACAAAACATACAAAATGTACTGTCAGACTATGATGTTCAACTACAAACTTCTTTAATGGAGTGTAGCAACACTGACCAATTTCCTATGAAGAGGAAATTGCATGATTTGCATAAACCTCAATTGATGAAAGATGATCACAAAGAAGATCAGACTAAACTAGTTGATCATGATGTCAGTACACAGATCGTAAAACATTATGGTGAGTTACAATTTATGATAACAATGATTTAATCTACATTTTTATGTAGAAGACATGCTGCATAAAATAGGATGGAGGACGGTGATTTTGATGATGCTTGATTGTGCTGTGAAGATTGTGGAAAGTTAAAGCATAGAGAGCAGTGGTGGCCCAGTGGTAACGGCCGCGACTTACGAGTTGTAGGTCGTAGGTTCGAACCCTGATAGGTGCTTCACTTTGTGTAAATAATTTCATCACCACTGCTCTCAAAACGGTGAAGGAAAACATCGTGAGGAAACCGGTATGTCTTAGAACCAAAAATTCGAAGACATGTGACATCTACCAACCTGCACTGGGCCCGCGTGGGGGATTACGGCCCACTCCTTCTCATAGAGAGGAGGCCTGTGTCCCAGCAGTGGGAACATTATAGGCTGATTATGTAAAGGACAGAGGTAAAGAGTGGCTGTTTATTTTATTTCTCTAAACTTTTGTAGGCTTCATTCAACTCCTTCCAGAACTGCTGCTAAGTCTGTTCTGCCAGTTGAGCAATATTGTGACTCCAATGCCACTTAGGCCGACCAGGTGGGAGTGCCATCTTATAATTATACCTCCCATATACCTTGTACTCCAGCAGTTTTCAGCTACTGCTTGAATAATTGGAGTAAGGGTTGAAGAAGAGAGAGAATTAATAATATCAATATTTAATTTACAGTTCAAATACCAGACCGTATTGTTCCTCCGCGTGCCCTAGCTGTTTTGCCGACAGTACTTCAAATACAACGACGAACCATCATTGCAACACGACGCACATTGCCTGAGAGGGCACGCTTTGGTCCCGTAGAAGGTATGTAAATTGAAAACAAAAAACATCACGCTTAGAGTCATGTAAGGGGTAAGCTGAAAAAATACTGTGAATAGTTCTTGTTTTTGTATTAATAAAGATTATCTTAACATTACATGAACAAATTATTACAGGGATAAAACGTAAAATATCTCAATCAGAAGCAGTTGAACTCGTCCTAAATGCAACTTCAAATAAAAAACCATTATTTCTCATGAAAGATATGGATGAAGTTATAACGCATATTGATACTTCAGATACAGGTATTTGTTATAATATTAAAACTAATTATTGTACAAAATAGTTTTATAAGGAACTCTACATCTATTAACCAAGAAAATCGATAAAATTTTCAAATTAATATTTTCAGACAAATCCAACTGGATCGGCTTACTACCCCTAGGTGATCAGAACTCTGCAAATGTATGGATTTATGAAGAAAATCAAGAATTATATACCATCACTACGGAAATTGTGCCATCCAGAAAGCCTTTGATGCTTGGTTACAGTAAAAAATATGCTGATGCCTATGGACTTATCGGACCTACAAAAGACTTTGATAAAGGTGAGTGATAAACTTAAAATAAGAAATAAACTAATCCTGTACCAGTGGCTACTATTTTTTATATTTTTAAATGTTTTTATATTCTAATGACACATAAGTGAATACTTTGTCTGTGTCCCATGAAGTACATAAACAAATAAAACGAGAATTATCAGGAAATCCTAGCAATGAGATGAGCATGTTGTGACAGTTTTTGTTTATTTATTTTTTTATTTTATTTATTAGGGACAACAAACAGCAGTATACAGGGTGTTAGGGTAAACACCGTTATCCTTGCAACCAGTGGTTTGGTTTCATTTATAGATCGTAAAATCAATGGAAAATTACAACTTTTTTTTTCTTTTTTTAAATCAACATTTTACCACAAGAGACGCAAATTCGTTGCCCTATGCGCTAGGGCAATGAACTTGCGTCTCAACACGGGCGGGGGGTGCGGGATGTGACCTGACCGGCCGCGAGCGCGACCCCTCCCTCAGTCAGTCAACTGTTTCGCTAGAGAGCACGGTGTCGGATAGAAACTTTTAAAAATCTTTTAATGAAAATGACGTTTTTTTTTGTTTCGGTCATTTATTTTTATATTTAGGTCAACTACCCATGGTTTGAATGACAAGAGTGTTTACCCTTACAGCCTGTATTAAATATTACACATGATAGGAGTACTAAACTAATAGAATTAGCAAATTCACGACGTTATCCACAAATTACCATATAAAATAATTAGCATAGGTACTGTTAATAATAACAATAAGGGCAAACTTAAAGATACTCATTAGGGTCAGGCGGGGTCAATATAAGACACCCAAGATTTCGGATAAAAATAAGACACGATTGTAAATCCGTAGAAAAAGACCTAAAAAAACCTCATTGAATTAAAAAATAAGCTTTATGTGTACTCTGTTAAAACACAAATTTTTAAACTTGTTACTCATTGGGTTGAGCACTTTATAATTATAAGACATTTTGTAAAAAACCAAAAAAATTGGCGCGAAAACTTTACATCCGGCACTACGAACTTTCCGTTTGCATCCTCTCGTTCAAGCGTGCGCGGCCGCCACCCGAGCCCCCGGCATCCCTTGCGAGCCGTACTTGCGCGGGAGGGTGGCAGTTTTAGTATACGTGCAGTCGTTTATCGGGGAAATCAAGTTCTTTGGCGGGTAAAAAATGAGACGAGCATGTGGGAAAATATAAGACAGTATGTAGTGTGATATTAAGACAGTTTTTATTAATTGTGAATCTAGATGACTCGCACATATGTACCAAAACACAAACAAAAAAAGGGACTCAAAGCTGCAAGAAGCGGTACATAAAGTAAGAAAGGGTGATTTATCATACAGAGAAGCAAAACGAAGTATTTAATTGATAAATCGTTGTTAAGGAGGCAAATTCACATTTTAAACACAAATACGCAATGAAGGAAGACAATTTTGAGCAAAGAAGCAGATCTAGTTTTCGACATTGACACAGATATTATAATACTACGTACAGATACCCAATCCCACACAAAGAAATGACGCCACCCTAAGTCTGGCTATTGAGCTGGCTATTTTTCTTCCCCATTTTTTTAACAGATGGCAGCATCATCGACTCACTAATTGCCAGAGACCGTAGTTTTAAAACGCCATCTAGGAGTCTTGTCTAGGTACAAGGCAAGACTCCTAGATTTTTTGTTCCTTTCTTTACGTTTTTTTCTTCCTAGGTGTTCAATTCTTATATTTCTACGTAAAGTACTAGATTAAAAAAAAACACTTTAAACTTGAAACTAAACGTTTCAAGTTTAAAGTGACCTGTCATCACTTTAGTAAAACGCCATCTATTGCAAAGAGCTCTCAACCAAATGATTAACAGATAGCTACTATATCATTCTAAGGATTCGAATTGAAGTAAAACGCTTAAATTAAGTTTTTTGTTGAAAATACGAGATTTATGAGTGTAAATACATAAATCAGCATTAAACAAAGATGTTTTGATTTTTATTAATATAACTATAGCCAAAATTTGCCGTATAACGCTTTTTAGTAATTGTTAATTTCATAATTGTTACATTATGCTGCCATCTATGATTTTTTTTCAAGACTAATTATAAATTGTTCGAGTTGGGACCCCATGACATTGACTACAAAAAACTACGAAATATTGTCAATTATGTATGAGTATTTTGTCTCAAATTTACTCATTTCCAGTAGTTACTTAAGTTAAAAAAATATATATGAGCATTTCTTTATAAGGTTTTGTATTTTTTCGTCTCTTATACTGGCATCGGTAGGCAGTTAACTTTAATTGTAGTATTAAATTGCTGATTGTGTTGTAATGACCAAATAATTTAAACCAAAAAACTAATTATTATGTAAGCAGAGTAAAGCATGTTGATTTTTTTAAGTTTAAAATTTTTCTAACAAATTCTTGAATTTGATAAAAGTTTTCGTATTATATTTAACCCCACTGTCTTCTTATTGCCCCTATATTTGAAAAACATGCAAGGTATAGAAGTTTAAAGCTGTTTCATTTTTTGACTTCTGTGTCTTATATTTCCCCCATTATTGAGGAAAAAAATGAAACACATACTTTGTACAAAAAACTATATATTTAGGCCAATTATCTTCAATTAATAGTTTCATGTGAAAGATACCAATGGAAAGTATAATATAATCTGTTCTAAGGCTCACTAAATAATCTTCAATAGTGTCATAAATGAAAAGATTTGTTTTTCGTCTCATATTTACCCCGCCTGATCCTACAAGGTTAAAATTATTACTCGGTTTGTTTATAAAATGTATCACTGAGAGCATAAAATAAAGTGAGACAAAAAATAAATAAAAAAAAACTAATAATATCTGCATCTTAACACTAGGGACAAATGTAAGGGTTTGGAATCAGATAAAATCGGCATGCAAAAAACGAACTCAAAGCTACATAAATACATGAGGTATAGGAATCAAAATTAAGTAACATCGAAACTTATGGCTGTTCCTTTAAAGTGGAAATAACTTGATTTTTGAACCTAGTCTTGTTCAGAAATATAATATCAATAGATCCAAACTTTTTATTATAAGTGTCGACCAATCGGTGCAGCGGTGAGCGTGCGCCTGAGTTGGTATGACAGAAGTTAGTGGCAAACAAACACCGTGAACGTACTTCTCTACTCTGTATTGTACGAGGGACCAAGTAGCACAAACCTCTCACAAGATCTGAACAATCAAACTTGTTGCGGCATATACTGAACAGGGAAACACTGAGTGCTGAGCAAATAGGCTGTTTGTTATTGACCCTGTACTGTACCTGACCTGAAACCGTTATTCACGGGTATGATACGCTGTTGATACATTCTAGCTAGTGAGCATAGTAATTTAATTTAAATTTAATGTAATTTTGTTTGTAATTAATTAATTTGTAACTTTAATTGTATGATCCAAGGTTGATTGAAATAAATAAAATAATAATAATAGTAGCCCGTGAAATGTTTCTTTTCGTGCCTGATTCGTTCATAGCACGGTCATGGTATGGTACGGTGTAGTGGGCAGACTCCTTTAGGGTCAGCGCAGATCGACGGAGTGGCGGCGAAGGGAGTAATTCAATAACAATTGAAAAACGTTTCTATTTACTTCTGCGTGCCGAGGCGGTGCGCGCTTGGACTCGGCACTCAGAATCGCACGGAGGCGATAGGCGTGGCGGCTTCGTGAATTCGCTTGGTGTGCCTTGCAATGCAACTGATAAACTGCTCTTCAGTTATAGCCTAGTGGTGTGACCATCGGACTGCCAAGTCATAGGTCTCGAGTTCGAACCCAAGCCACGCACCTCTGACTTTTCGGATACATGTGTGTATTGTATAATTATCACTTGCTTTAAAAACGGTGAAGGAAACCGGCAAGCCTGAGAGATATTCCTCTACGGCATGTGAAGTCAAGTCAGAGGCCCTTGGGCGGCTTTAAAACTCAGACACCAGGTTAGGGTAGTTACTAACTACACGAAAATAAGAAGAAGACTGCTCTTCGCCGCCGACGTTTTTTGTACCTAACTGGGATCTTTATCATTTTCACAGAACCTCGAGTTCAAAAGACATGGTGGTGCCACGAATGTCAACAAACATTGCGATCTGCCAAACATCTCGAAACTCATTCATATTTTTGCCATAAGGTAAAGTAGTGTACACACGAAATTTATCATAATGCAATGCGTGTTTTATGTAATTGTTGAGTAAAGGGAATAAAACTAATTGGTACTGCATCCAATTAGAACTTAAGTTTGTGAATTGCGCCCTTTTTGTATCTGGAATTCTGGCCGAAAATCGAGAGATGATTTTGTCCAGCAGTGGACTAAAGGCTAATAATGATGATGAAGCTATACCGGCATTTAGCTAGTATACACCCTTTTGCTAGTACTATCTTTGGTGTTAGTTAATTGGTTTGGTAAGCGTCTCATTTTCATGTCACAATTTTCTCTTTTTAATATAGTTTCTGTTATAGTACGAAGATGAAACCCGTAAGCAACGGTATCGCTGTCGGCATTGTAGGCGAACATTTTCCAAAATATTTGCGTAAGTGCGATATACCTACTAAAGTTTTTATATCAGTCAATTAAAAACATCTGTTGTTTTATTTTTTATATTTTTTATTCAAAGGTTAAGGCGACATACGACTCATCATTGCCCTATTAAATTGGAAAAAAAGTAAGTTGGTACTTATATAGTTTTATTTGAAACATCAAGTCCCTGTACACTGCTACATAGAATTTGCACGAGGAGTTTTGCCACGTTAGGTGCGCTGTGGTTTGTCAGCCACGCATAAGTGCATATCGTGGCCATGGGTGGCAGTGGACGAACTAGCCTACATTTTCATTGCGAAGATACGTACACGTGCGTAGCCGAGGGCCGAACGGCGCCTTTATTAACCAACAATCTGACTGATACAACAACCAGAGGATTAAAAAAAGTCAACAATTTGTTTCAGAAATATGGAAACCATTAACAAATCGTTTTTGGAAGTGGAAGTGCCTCCGGTGAAAGTGAATGTATCGATGTGCTCAGAAGACAATAAACTACCCTCAGACGAAAGCTTTCAAAACTATTCTAACGGATTAGACTTCTCCACGAATCTATTTGATACTGACCGCATATCCAGTCTTGATATTTCCGGGAATTCCAGATCTGATAATGATTTTAATCCTTACGCCATTGGATATAAAGATGAAAATGGGTTAACCAATGATTTGGATTTTCCAATTAATTGTGAAACCCCTACGAAAGAGGTTTGTAATTCATTGAAGGATATACAATGCTAGTATTATACCTTTTCTTTATTCGAATACTAGCTTCCGCCCGCGGCTACGCCCGCGTGGTATGTCGATAAAAAATAGCCTATGTCCTTCCCCGGGATGACATCTATCCTCCTTGCCAAATTTTATCGAAATCCGTTCAGTGGTTTAGGCGTGAAAAGGTAACATACATACAGACGAGAGTTACTTTCGAATTTATAATATTAGTATGGATATGCATAGATTAGCGTATCAGTCATCAGTAAATAGAATAACTTTAATTTGTTCATAGAAATAAAAAATAAAATATGGCTTTCAGAAACAAGTCGAAGAGATCCCTGTTCCATGTCCTCATTGCAATCAAATTGTGGCCAAAGGAAAGGGTCGTCAGCACGTAAGGTAAAATCTAACCGTCTCCATTAATAAGATTAACATGTCCAGTACTGGACATAAGCCTCCCCCAAGCATCGCCATGACGATTGGTAGCAGATTCTCGCTGCTTTAGCCTACACACGTTGCACTTTTCAGTACGCGGTCGCTACTCCTAAACATATCGCCATCTACCATCTTTTATGTTTAGCCATTGGTTGTGTCGAAAATATTAGTGGTACTTACGTTAGTATAGGATGTGGCAAAATAACTTGTTTTTTGGTTTATCGATTACATCTGGATAGTTATGTTTTATTAGTTAAAAATGATAACGAGTAAATAATGATAGTTTAATACTGTTCATTGATAGCGATGATTGGCCTTTTTAATAGTCCAGATAAATATTTTAGGCGGCATTGTTCGGCCATTTAAACGACCAACGTGCTCATTTCGAAACGACTGCCTGCTTCTGATACATTCCTAAAAAAAAAACCTAATTACCCAATTATGGACCTAAGAAGCAACCTTGAATCGCTTTGCCATGACCATGGCCGTCAATTTATTTATTTCATCGCGTTATATTATAACATACATGCAACTCCTGTATAGGTACGTTTAGTACAACCATTTCGCCAGCGATACGTGGGAGATACTTACTGAGAAAAAGTCTAAAAAAACTTACTAACACTTTTGCCGCTCACAAATTATGAGACAGTTCCATTAAAATAAACTACCTATATTATTATACAAATTCCTTTTTTACGTATTCACAGTAAATGTCCGGGCCGTCAATTTAAATGTGGATGTGAAAAGGCTTTCACAAACAAGAAACAGCTTTCGGACCACATTTGGACTCAACATTCAAACGAAAGACAAAACCAAAGCCCATTGCAGAAAGTAAGTCGAAATAACAATCGTTAACATTATTGTCACATGAACGTAACGTTATTTATGTTCGTTTTTCCTTGATTTTGTTTGCAGGACAATGATGATAATAAGCCTGCCGTTACCACAAATACACCCTGCACTGCCCCGGCCATCGGCCCTGCGCCATACAAATGTGAACTTTGCCAACATTCTTTCAAGGTCAGTAAGGAAAAATATTTTTACTTTTTTCTATTCACAAATTCAAAATTCAAATTCAAAATCTGAATGATTTTGGTAATTAGAGTTGTTAAAAAATAAAGCATAGTTCAACCATATTACGCCTTGAGGCATGCAAAACTCAAGCTTTACTGTATCACAGCAATATTATACAATTAATTGAAACAATAATTATGAATAAAACAATTTTGTAAATAATAATGTCACTAGAATAATTGAAATTAAATGTCATGTGTTAAATGGGAATGTCAAAATATATTTGTAAATAAATGTTAAATTATTAATAATAGATAATTAGTGCATTAATCACATGTCGCATCAACTACAATATTTCTGAGAACAATATGCCCTTATGTATGAACAACGGGGAAGCTCTTCGTCTGCATCTCACCTAAGTGATGATCAGGCCAAATTACAAAACATTGTTTTAGGGTTCCGTACCAACCGAAAGGGTGAAGACTGCGACCCTATTACCACACTATTACTAAGCCTACGCCGTCTGTCCGGCCGTCGGTCTGTCTGTCACAGGGCTGTATCTTCTTAACTGTAAAAATTAACTAGTTACAGAGTCCATGTTACAAACTTCGAGGTTTGATACGAAAGAAAAGATGCATTTCTTCAAGTGTTTTAGTTATTACTCTATCTTAAAAACTTTTTAGGGTATTTAGTGATTGTAGTGCTTATTCTATATTAAAACAATAAAGTAAAAAAAAAACTACAAAATAAAAGGACTACGAAACTCGGTAGAAAATGTTAAAGAAGCACTTTCTAAGTTTCGTATGCATTGTAATGACAATTTTTCCGTATCAGCGTCGGGGCATGCTGGTGAATCATTTATGGCGCGTTCACAACATGGTGTCTGCGGGAGTTCCGCTGGAGCGACGCGTGCGCCACTTTCCGTGTGGAACGTGCCCCAAGATATACAGGACGGCAGCCAAGCGCGACCGACATGTGCAGAAACATCATCCAGGTATACCCAATAAGCAAAAATCAGTACTTGTAACTACCTCAAGATTACTTTTATATTCACTTATAAGAAACTTGTATCATGCTACAAAGCTTTATTTGGGCGCAGTTATAGGAGCGTTTATTTCTATAACTATCTTATAATCAACTTTAAAAATGTTACTAAGCCCTCTAATATACTTGACGAAGCGCTAAAGTTTCTATAATGATATGAGACTACACAATTACAAGCACAAACGCTCTTGTGTGTATCTGAAATAAGTATCTTACTAAGCAATCTTGTTTATAATGCACTAGTAATATGCTTAGTTACTAGTTATAAGTATATTTTAGTAGAAGATATCTTTGTTTGTTGTGTTTGGTAAATACTTAATAAATTTTTAGTTAGTTTCTATTACTATTATTTTGTATTATTGTAGAACATTAATTACTACTATATATTGTAAATACAGGTGTAAGGGTAAACACTCTTGTCATTCAAACCATGGCTAGTTGACTGAAATATAAAAATAAATGACCGAACACCAAAAAAAAAAACGTTATTTTCATTAAAAGATTTTAAAAAGTTTCTATCCGACACCGTGCTCGTTAGCGAAACAGCTGATTGACTGAGGGAGGGGTCGCGCTCCTGGCCGGTCAGGTCACATCCCGCACCCCCGCCCGTGTTGAGACGCAATTTCGTTGCCCTAGCGCAACGAACTTGCGTCTCTGGTGGCAAAATAAGGTTGACTGGTAGAAAATGCCTCAGGCATTAAGTCCGCCTTTGTACGGTGTTTTTTTTTTACTTGTGCATAAAGTTTTAATAAATAAAAAAAAATAAAATGTAGATTTAATTTTTTTAAAAAAAGTTGTAATTTTACATTGATTTTACGTTCTATAAATGAAACCAAACCATTGGTTGCAAGGATAACGGTGTTTACTCTAACACCCTGTGTAGTGTATGAACTCGTGGGGAAGTCATTTTTACTGTAAATGTGTACCGAAATTTAGTTAATTTCACAATCCCTTCCGAAAAATTGCTCATTGGTATATTGTTGTAAATAATAAATATTTCATCAAGTCTTATGAATATTCGCCATATTTTGAAATTGCTCTTCATTAAGTACTTTATAGAACAACTGAATCTCGACAAAATGGCTGACGTTTACTAAGTTTCTATTACTATTATTTTGTATTATTGTAGAACATTAATTACTACTATATATTGTAAATACAGGTGTAAGGGTAAACACTCTTGTCATTCAAACCATGGCTAGTTGACTGAAATATAAAAATAAATGACCGAACACCAAAAAAAAAAACGTTATTTTCATTAAAAGATTTTAAAAAGTTTCTATCCGACACCGTGCTCGTTAGCGAAACAGCTGATTGACTGAGGGAGGGGTCGCGCTCCTGGCCGGTCAGGTCACATCCCGCACCCCCGCCCGTGTTGAGACGCAATTTCGTTGCCCTAGCGCAACGAACTTGCGTCTCTGGTGGCAAAATAAGGTTGACTGGTAGAAAATGCCTCAGGCATTAAGTCCGCCTTTGTACGGTGTTTTTTTTTTACTTGTGCATAAAGTTTTAATAAATAAAAAAAAATAAAATGTAGATTTAATTTTTTTTAAAAAAGTTGTAATTTTACATTGATTTTACGTTCTATAAATGAAACCAAACCATTGGTTGCAAGGATAACGGTGTTTACTCTAACACCCTGTGTAGTGTATGAACTCGTGGGGAAGTCATTTTTACTGTAAATGTGTACCGAAATTTAGTTAATTTCACAATCCCTTCCGAAAAATTGCTCATTGGTATATTGTTGTAAATAATAAATATTTCATCAAGTCTTATGAATATTCGCCATATTTTGAAATTGCTCTTCATTAAGTACTTTATAGAACAACTGAATCTCGACAAAATGGCTGACGTTTACTAATAAAGTTATTGATCTAGTAGCTTATAAGCTTCTTTGATCAAATAGCGCTCTTACTAAGTGCTATTCCATTTAAAAGAGTCGAGCAAAACTATAACGGCGCAAACTTATAGTGATCTTAGCTAAGTATGTTATAATTTCTTGTTTTCTCACAAAATGCTACTATGGGATCAAAATATTATTCTGTGTTATTTAGTTTTACTGTAAACAATTATAGGAGACTTATTCCTAAAAGGGTCCTAAAAAAATCTTGTAGCTAACTATAAGACTGAGTTATAAAAACAAATGCTCTTGAGGATTTCTACGCTTGTGAAATGCTATTAGTAGTAAAAGTGTCCTATAAATGTTTTAGTGGTCAGTCTTGTAACGAACTATAAGACCGAGATATAAAAACTAATGTACTTGAGTATGTTAAGGCTTGGCAAATGCGTAATAAGTAAATAGTCTACTGCAATGCCTTTATAAGAACGTTATTAGTAGTGTAGTACATTACTTTGCTTGTTGGGAAGCTATACGATACAAAATAGTACACTACGCGCCACAGACGATCTGTGAAATTATGTGCAGATTGGGTTTCCTCATACAAAAGGGCCTTATTAAACCAACCAAGTGCGAGTCGGACTCGCGCACGAAGGGTTCCGTACCATTATCTATAAAAACGGCAAAAAAAATCAAGTTTGTTGTATGGGAGCCCCCTTAAATATTCATTTTATTCTGTTTTTTAGTATTTTTTGTTATAGTGGCAACAGAATACATCATCTGCGAAAATTTCAACTGTCACGGTTCATGAGATACAGCCTGGTGACAGACGGATAGACAGACAGACGGACAAACAGACAGGCAGGCTGACGAACAGACAGATAGACGGACGGACAGCGGAGTCTTAGTAATAGGGTCACGTTTTACCCTTTGGGTACGGAACCCTAAAAAGAAGGTTATGCATTCGACGCGTTGTTTTTATGCCAGACACGCTTTGCTCCGAGATACGTTTTTTTTTTTTTTCAACTTTCAAGCTCTAACTAGCACAATAAGACCAGCAATAACCGCAGCTAATTTCATAGATACTTCCATTATTAATTACTCAGTACGGCGTCTTTCTACCCCGTGTCTGGCTCGCTCCTTATTCCTGACAAAATGTGAGCGTTGTGTACACATCTGTCTCTAACCCTTCGGGAAATACAGGATGATGTTACGTTATGTTGTGGTCCATAACCGGATCAGTGTGGTCGTAATCTCTTTTTCATATTATAATTCTTAAAATATACAATATTCCCTTTTGTATAATGTACAGTGTTATTAGATAGATAGGTACATTTAAGATCTATAATTTTGTCAAAGGTTATTGCTGTGTATGTTTTTAGTTGGTAAGTCCTTATAAATAAATAAATATGTGCAGGGGCCTCTAAAATCCGCGGCCAGGCGTTGGAGGGCGGCACGCGCGTGTGCGAGCCGGCCATGTGCCCCGCGTGCCCGCGCCAGTACGCCACGCGCGCCAAGCTGCTGCAGCATCAGAGGGCACACCATCCTTTCTTGGTAAAACAACTAGCAGTATGTAAAGAACATGTCTAGATAATAAGGTGATAGTGTTGAGAGAGCCGAGTGTCGCGGGTTTTTAGTACTTAGATTTACAATACGGCCGATATAACTTGGCAGTTCCGAAATTCGCGCAGAAGGCTGCACAGTCACGTTTTTTAGAAACCAAATGGTGGCGTGGATGGAGGCGAGAATGAGTGAGAGAACATGCGCGAAAGTTATATGGACCTGTCACGTTATAACGGCCGTTTTGTACCTAGTACGAAAAAGGGTTCCGTCGGTTTTTTTAAAAAGTGGGGGAGGGTTAACCCCCTTCATTCACGCCCAACGATACCGTGATTACGCCTATGGGGAAAATTAGATATTCTAACTCGTCTGCCTAGCCTTTTCCCATTTATTTTGGGGTCGGCTTCCAGTCTAACCGGATGCAGCTGAATACCAGTATTTATGTATTGTACCAGTATTTATGTATTTACCCGTATTTGTGTATATCCTAACTATTATTATAAATGCGAAAGGGAGTTTGTTCGTTTGTTACGCTTTCACGCTAAAATGGCTAAACTTATTTGGATGAAATTTGGCACATGGATAGACCATGACCTGGAAAAGGACATAGGATACTTTATCTCGATATTCCCATGGGATCGTGACTTAAGCGAGTGAAACCGCGGGGCGCAGCCAGTTTATAATAATTAAAAACAGCAACGGACAAAAAATAAAAAAGTTATGTTTTTTGTCCTCACTAAACCCGAAGTTCGAGTACTAATAATATTTTATTTTGTTCTAGATCACACTTCCAACTACGAAAAAAACAAGTAAAGCGGTAGGTAAGTTAAAATACAATGTAAGTAAGTAGATCATTTTCATTTTCATAATGATTTTTTAAAATTGAGCCTTGTTGTATTCAAAGTGTGATTTTTTATCTTTTGGTATTGTGTACATATTATATTTTAATAAGTATTTTAAAATAAATGATTGAATCTCACTGTGCGTTTTTATTGTATCTATTGTTAAGACAGTAATTAACGTGCCATACAAATTCTTGATCCACGTTCATACACAGTATTTACCTACCGATTAAAAGGCACGAATCGGAAGGAATTTCTTGACCAGTTTATTTCCATTATTTTTATAGCCTAATTATCGCCTAGAACTACCCATTTTCTATTGAAAGTATCAAAATGTGTAGTAAAAATATTATGTAAGTAAGTACCGAGAATTTGAGACCATTCATAAGTTTAATCCCATGTTTGCGAGCCTGTAGATTTTATACCTAGTGTCGCAAATGGAAATTTATCACATTCAAATTCGGTTTGTTTATTCTTTGTTCAATCAACCTGATAAAGCTTGCCCATGACATTTGAATCGAGTTCATCACATTTATCTCTTTTCCTCGCAGATATTTCGTAACCAGAGTGAAAGAGAAGAACTAATCATTGTCGTCGCTCACAATAGGTTTTGTTACGACATACCTATCTTGTTTGTTTTCATTTGGCAACAGGCACTAGGCAGTGCGCAACTGCAGTGCAGTGAACTGCAGTGTTTCCATTACTATTTTACTGCCCATTCAATAATTCGTCCATTAGGGCTTTATTTTTTTAACATCAGACATTCTGCGCTCTGCGGTTATTCTGTGTCATGTATTGATTTTATGTAGAACAATGTTGACAGTTCGCAGTACCGAGTCTAGACCTAACAAGAAGCTTAATGAAGCATGCCCGTCGAAGTGATGAAATGTGTGAATTGTGTTAGAATGGATTATGACGTAGAAGAAGGGACGATACCAAGAGATTTCATTGAATACGACTTCGCCGAAGATGCGCTGGACTTTGAGGTTAGTTTTAACGCGACTTTAATAACATTCACCCAACTGATCAAGTTTTACATACGTGCCTTGTTCGGTAGTTACTTAAGATATCGTCTAATTTCAATATGGTGCCTTGCAAAAAAGTTGGGTCGGTCAGAAATAACAGGAAATAACGTATTGAGTGAGATTGAGACACTTTTGCTTGTTTCGGTGAAGTTATTGCTAATTTGCCGCTACCGTACCTAACTATTAGGTAACGCCACCAACATTTAACGGTACCTTTTAAAGATGATTAAATTAGTCTGCAATTGAAGAGTCACAAGGTAAAAATAATTAGAAATTGACCTAGGCACTTTGCATTCGCAGTACAAGTATTCCAAATGTATCTAGCGACCGTTTCATAGAATAATAATTTGCGTAACATACCTAAATAAATCTAAAATAGAGAGTATTATATCAGTAGAGACCTTCTCTACAACTACGTCCTCAAACCGACAACTCTTGAACATAATCGGCCACCCAGTCCATAACATAACCATAACAACAAAGTGTCACAGCGCACTTCACTCCTCACTCCTCGGGCTGACTCATGATTGTCTATGGTGTGAGAGTAAAAGGCAGATCATTGTCGTCTCTTTCAGTCATACCATTGGGTATAATATAGAGAGGTAATACCTACACACTCTGTGTGTAATATAACAAAACAACAAACAAACTTACTAGTTATACTCCACACTACGATCGACGAGTTTTGCGGTCTGTAGTTGGCTAGGCGCGCTCGGCTAATCGTAGCACCGCGATTGAGCACAGCTGGAGTGGATATTTTCGTGGGATGCGGTGATCGCGCGAATTCTGTAGAATTCGTAATCTCACTAATTAAGGTAGTGTCGCGCTACAGACTCGTCTAGTGAGTGTTGTGAAATAAATGAACGTCGATCATGGTGTGTTTCGGCGATAGATGCGGCTGCGGCGCGTTTTGCCGCCGTTTGTTCTGTCGAGCTCGACCACCAGAGACAGATGAAAATGAAGAAAACTTACCGGTTTCTTTGGTAAATTTTAAAATAAATAATTAAAATTTTAATTTAAATTGAGTTTATGCTTAGTGTTTATTTAAATAAATGTTATCTATTTGGTTTACGCTTTTATCAATTAAAGAGTAACGCGCGCACTTTACACTGCTTCATAATTTAAGGCTGTTTAGTTCCCACCATAACTTTAATTACAATAAAATTGAAGTGAAAATCCTTGTTAATAAAACAAACGTGAAGTGTTTTTACTCCACCTTCAAGTGACGCATTTGAACATAACATGACTCACTAACTTTGTGTACATTTTTCTGCCAACACCGTGAATTTTAAATACGGCCTATATTATTATTTTATTGACTCTCTTATCTTATGACCAGTCTACATGAGCTTCACATACCATAACTTTTGCAAGTCTTGTAATGAATTTCAGCACGGTTCGCAGTTAAGAAATAAGGGGAAACTAAAAAAAAAACGATAAAATAATGACGTAAGCGGTAGTAAATGGCCATGAAAATCTTAAATAATATTATCTTTGAGGAAATTCAATACAATCTAATCTTCTTTTGTGGAGCTATTGTAACCTGTGGAGCTATTGTTCTTAACGACAATTTTATTAATAAAACCATCACCAAAACTGAATCTAATAGAAAATATTCATAAAACCTCAAAGAGGATAGATCACAGGTAGATAAAAGATGGTTATCACTGATTTGATTTTCTTTCCTATCCTCCTACCTACATAGGTACTAGTATTTTTTTCCAACAAATCACACAGTGGCCTACGGACTATAACAATGCGGAAATTCCAATATGGTCCTATAAGTTAGGATAAAACGAAGAAATATCACACATCAACTATATGTAGGTAATATTAATTCATCCTAGTGTAGGGATTAAAACTACATATTTCACACTTATTCTCATCTCACAATCCGATAACATAATTTATTCTTCGTATATGTACATAATTTTTAATTACCTACTTATTATGAAATGTTTATTTACCTATTCAAAATAGTTAACACCGGTAGATGTGTCGCCCTCCGCCCCTAAGACGACCCACTGACCATTTAGGATATCGCTAGTCAATTCCGGACACACTGAATAACGAACTTAAAAGGAAAACTATCACAGCTATGTAGGATCTAAGAGTTAACGAGTAGGTAATAATCGACCAACTCACATTTGCAGTTGCAAAAACACTTGCTCCCATACATTGCAAGCATCAAGCGGATTTATCATTAGATAGGTCACGAAATTAATATAGACCACCTAAAATAGTGACACTGAAATATAATTAGCCTGATAAATTAATTATGTCCAGTCCTAATCATTGACCAGCATCCAATACAGGTAAGTAAATCATGACAATGGTGTCTACCTACGTAGTGTTTCGGGGCAAAAGCATAAATTAATAATCTTTTACTTCCTCCTTGATGACATCATTCCACGATGTGTTTCTAGGTACCGCATTAATATTGCGTGTAAATAAACAAGTAAGTAGGTGTTTTGCGAAAAACTATGAAGAATCGTGTCCAAAGTGCTTTCATTTATTTTGTCTTAGATTCTTATCGAGGAACAGAATCGATATAATTTAGTTTTATCGAGATATGTGTGTGAACTCAGTATTATCGAGATCTGTCTAAATTCTAATAACAAAATGTCGCTTTTAGCAATTAGCCAGACTGTCACTAAACACACTTAAATAACACTGTCGTTTTAATTAAAAGTAACAATTGTAGGTACAATACTGCTATGTTCATACTTAATACTCCTACTAAAACTTATTGATTAAATATGAAACAACTAATACGTGGCTCTGAAATTGGTACACCGACACAGTCGTGGTGGATATAGTTGTAACTATAATATATCAAGTTAGCTGCACATTGATTGGGCTTAGACACGCGAACTTACACCATGCCTACCCATAACTTATAGGTAACCTCCAAGTGTTTACGATAATTTCGCTAAGTAACAGTGATAGTCATTAGCTGTCAAGTATTAAATAGACGTAACATCATGTCTCGTAAAATCGTACAGACCTATTACTTATTCATTACGATCTGGTGCCCGTAGTTACGTTCGAATCCTAGGGAAGTTGGTAATGCAAATATCCGGGATAAAAGTAGGCTATGTGTTAATTCCATGTCATAGTCTACATGTTCGTCACGTTCAGCCGTTGAATAACAAACATACAAACTTACACATTTATAAAATCCCATCAGACACATTCAGTTCAAACAGGTCGTAATCGTCGTAGGTAAGACTTGTAATCGTATAAAACTAAGCTTAGTGATAATAGTATATTATGCAATTAGTGAATAAAGGACGAATTTAAAGCGAGGGCCATAGGTAAATCACGAGAAAGTGAGGGATTCTAACGACTGAATCACGACCATAGCGAGTGATTCAAGTGTTAGAATACTGAACGACGCGAGTGATTCATGGCCCTCGATATAAATCCGTTTTATTCAAGAGTTGCATACTATACTTTATACCATGACTAAGAGAAAAAGAACTTCGAGTATTTTGTTATGTCAATGTTATGCCTTGGTTTTATAGTACCTACACCGTAGCATAGAATACATATGTCGATGACTTCTTTTTCTTCGACAATTCATTAAAATAAGTTAGGAAAACAGACTGAAAATGTGCCAGAAGCTTGATTTTCAGTTTTCCATTTGCAAAACTCATCGTAGGCTTTGATGTAAACCAGCTGTGATTTGTTGGGTAGCAAGTTTTCTACTATATCGGCCGCCCTCTCTTTCATAAACTCAGGTGTTAACACATCTTATTCATCACTTGAAAACATTTTCATTCGATTTATTATTAAGTAACCCTAAACTTTTTGTTCGTACAACTTACAATATTAAAAATAGCGCCAATTTAATAATGACGGCAAAGAACACAAAACAGTTTTTATTATAATTTAATGCTAAACTCCTGTTCGAAAATCAAATCAAAAAGGAGTTTGTATAGCATTGAGATGGAGTTCGAATATATTAGTGATTTGGTGTTCTAAAACACCAAAACAGTGATTAAAAGCTTATTTTATTCACTGAAAACAGTGAATAAATCACTGTTTTCAGTGAATAAAATAATCTTTTTAGAGGGGGAATGGTATAAAACATATTTTAAACTCGGCTCTTTATGTGGGCAGACCAAAGTTATCGTAGGTAATCCTGTAATGCTCGGGAGGAGACACGGCTCGGGAGGAGGCACGGCTCCCTGTCGTTTCGGGTGACGCAGGTGCTCTCGGGGCATGGTTGCTTCGGGAAGTACCTGTGTCGCATAAACAGGGTGCCGGACGCCCGGTGTCACCACTGCGTCGACTGCCGGGGGGACACGGCGCGGCATACGCTGGCAGAGTATGTCGCTTGGGAGGAGCCGCGCCGTGCCCTCATCTCAAAAGTAGGCAGTGACCTCTTGCTGCCGGCCGTTGTCGAGTCGATGGTCGGCGGCGAGGAGTCCTGGGACGCGGTGGTTTCCTTCTGCGAGACAGTCGTCTCACAGGAGGCTGCGGAGAGGGAGAGGGAGATCTCGTCCACTCACCCGGCTCGCAGCAGGCGCACCGGGCGTCGGCGGAGGGCGGACAACGCCCTCTTCCAGCCCCCCCTAAATGGGGCCAGCGGCGACGGACTCGGGGACATCCGTCACCCCCCACACATCAGGACCCGAGGTGGCGGCGCGTAGTGTTCCACGCGCGCCCCCTTTAGACGTCAAGGGGGGAGTCAAACACCTCACTCCCCCCCCCCGACCCGAGGAGGCCCGCGGTGGCAGGCCGGCACCAGTCGGGGGTTGCAGATTTTTACGTTCCCGTGAACGTTTTTCCCGTTTTTTTCCGGTTTTTTCCCGTGGTTTTTAGTCAGTAAGAGTCTGACAGACCCGCGCCCCAGGGCAGAGGACATCCATGAAGATTTTCCACCCCGGAAAAAAAAAGGTAATCCTGTAATAATGTAAATAATTGTTAGGTGTGACTATCGAAATATCTTATCGCCGCGGATGCTAATGCTAATAAAGCTTACAGTATTTTAGACTAGCTTCCGCCCGCGGCTTCGCCCGCGTGGTATGTCCTTGCCAAATTTGTCGAAATTCATTCAGTGATTTAGGCGTGAAATGGTAACATACAGATCATATACAGACAGATAACACCGACAGAAAGTAACTCTGTCTGAGTTAATTTCGAATTTATAATATTAGTATGGATAGTATGGAATTTATGATTGAAACGTCTGTAGTCTATTTAACATACTAGGTATACTTAGGCGTACTTAAATATGTTTAGTAGTTACACTACACGCAGTAGGTAATAATCATGATGAAAGGTTATTTTCAGTAAATTCTTCTTTACATCTACCTACAGGCACATACGACCAACTAGCGTGCTGGTAATTACCTTCCAGGTCGCTAAAGGCGTTTACCCAACCAAGGAAAATGAAATTAGCACGGTGCTCTTCACACATTATGGTCGATATTCGAGGCTTTCAATACATTTACCTTTACTTTTACCTCTATGCATCTACTCAGCAGTAAAACCTCTGTGTACTTAGTACGTGGAAGCTGAAGCTTACTAAATATTTATAAGGCACACAGCATCCATGTACTTAATAATAATAAATATTGCATGTTGTTATACCCAAGGTGTTCACATTAATGTTATTTACTAATCAGTGTTAATCGTATAGGTATTTAGTTTAGAAATGTCAATGTGTTTTCCATGTTGTATGTGTAGTTCAGTACTTATAAGCAATATTCCAGTTTTTGGTTCCACCAGTAGCCTATAGTGCGACAACCAACCAACAGGTTGTCGCTTAAAAACTTACCTATTAATAAACGCGCTCAATGTCTTCGATCAACAATAGATAGCTATGTTGATCGAAGCTCAATGTAGGTACCTTGTCCGTATTTGTAGACACTATCCTGTAGGCACCCATATGAGGTGTCTTATTAAAAAACCCTGACATCAATTGAGGCAAAGCCATGCCCAATGACCTCATCATCGTAATTCAGTAGACGACTTTGGTAGCGAATTCGTGCATCGTTTGTTGATTACTTTGACTCACAAAGTAAGCGAAATAATGACTCATATAAAGTGCATAACTAGCTCCTACATTTATTTGAGTAGTAACCATTACTTTTAACCTAGTCAAAATCCAAATAAAGAATCGGGAAACTAATTAGTTTGACATCGCTTCAATTTTTTTTTAACAGCCTGTTAACGTCCAGAACATAACTGACCATCTAATGATTCGAATTCGAATCTAATCAGTGGTCAAAAGGTTAAATGGCAAACTCCACTTGTTCCTACATATAAGTAACAGAGAGTTGGGTCTTTTTAGTTCATTGATAGAGTTAACTGACAAGAGAACGCTACCGGCCCATTAAATCTTCTTTAGTCAGCCCCTTTAAAGATTCGCCTAAACCTTCTTCTTGAATTAAAGCTTAAGACTAATATAATATATGCTACAGTGCCTTTACAGTTCCTTACAGTGCCTTTTACTGCGACAGGATCCTCTTCCTGTCGATCACGTCACTTTCTCACAAGGTACTAGATTATACATATACGAACGTTTAAACGCATAGGCTTCGACGCAGTTGTCAAATTCTATGGGCATTGGTGCGTTTAGATCACTTGCTAGACATGTTTTTACGAAGAAAAGAGAAGCCTTTTTTTCGGTAGGAATGTCTGAGAATACCACGAATGTCAGATTCTACGGATATCACTACATAATAAACAAAGTCCTCCGCCGCGTATGTCTGTCTGTCCGTTCGCGATAAACTCAAAAACTACTGCACCGATTTTCATGCTGTTTTCACCAATGGATAGAGTAGTTCTCGAGGAAAGTTTTAGTATAAAATAACCGACATCCACGCGGGCGAAGCCGCGGGCATCAGCTATAAAACACGATGATGTAGCCTATAAAAACTTTGATTGTTTATTTCAGTCTCAACTGGCAGAGGCGCGGGATGTTAAGTTTACGCAGACCCTGACAGAGCCCCTGAGTATCGGATCACACATCATATGCACGGGGACACCCACAGACGATTTACCTTGGTAACTTCTTATTCTAAACTTACAAACCGACTTTGAAACTCGTAAAAACATTTCATGGATAATCTGGTCTCCCCGTAGCCAGCACTAAATTCGGTTAATAGTTGCCAAATTTCGACAATAAATGTCAACGCCCGCAGTGTTCTCCACATGACCTTACAGCTTACCTACTATACTTTTGCTAACACGCAAATCCAGGTCATAACGATGAAAGTACGGATTGTGTAATCATAGTAGTTTGTTCAACGACATTCGACGTAGGTACCGATATTTTTTTTTGGATTATTTGGACCAATAATCTGAACAGAACCTGTTCTGTGAGTATTCCAAACCTTGGCGCGCTCCGGGAATTGACCCTGACTTTATCAGGGTCTACGAGTATTACCTATAGCACAGACCAGGCTTTTGTCGACCAATCCGTTTTAAAATGTAATAAGACGGTATTTATACTTCTGAATTTTAGTTTGGTCAACGACCAGCTATCTGTATCAACACTAGTTTATCTAATCTATAATATCAAAGATCTATCTGTACTAGGTTTGCAGTGAACATTGGAAGTGGGGAACCTGACACGGGGCGCGGCGAAATCGCCGTGCACTTTAACGTACGTCTTCCGCAATGCTATGTGGTCCGGAATACGCGGAAACACAACAAATGGGGACCTGAGGAGACTACTGCATTCAGGTAATAAGTTCAAACAGGTTGTGTGACGAGTCGTTGAGTTCCCTAAAATAGGGTTGAGCTACAGAATGACTGATGCCATTCATGCCGTCTGTCGGGACAGGTTAACTCGAAGCTGGCTCTTTCTTCAAAGGTTCCAGACATGGCCCTTCTTTGTTAAACTCACATAATATCTTAATAATACAAATGTTTGGACTTTAAACCACATTTCTTCTCGGGGATCAGTCAGCTTGAAAATAAAATATTGACCGGAAAATGTACGTGTAAAATGTCCTAAAAGATCTACTTACAGAAATAAACATCATTTCATTTAGCTACGTGTTACGATTCAGTGACCCATTTTCCAGCTTCCACATCGATAAGATAATTTCCCTTTCAGTAAGTAATTTCTCATGTTTCTGAACATTCCGAACAACGAACGATGAATGCTTTGTAAATTATTACAGCATAGCAACCATGAGAGGTTGTTAACTTCACCCTCATAATAATCGGCCAATTAGTGTCCAATTAGCGTACTTTACAAATACAGAAGGTCGGCATTTACAGTCAGTTCGACGAATTAGCATTATTGACATCAAAGTTTTTTTTTTCAGACTGTTTCCTTTCAAAACTGATCACCCATTCACGATAGAGATCGTAGTCGATGAGAGCGAAACGCTATGGGCGATCGACGGGATGCAGTACTGCAGCTATGGTCATAGGAATCCGAGCCCATTGACCGCTGAGTGGGTGCAAGTGACAGGCGTCAGAGATGCCACACTGAAAGTTCAGAAGACTGATATATTCCCCTCATTAGCTCCGCTACCAGTTGAAGTGAGTAACACCACAGCAGTGATAATAAGTTTTCTTGATTACGGTGCCCACAAAATGCAGAGTATAAAATACTGTGCAAAATGTCTGATGAAGTCAAGGTCATTGGAATGGATGCTGGAAGCGCAGGACAAATTTTTACATGTCAACTATTAACCAACGCATATGCATTTACAGTTCGCACCACAGCACCACACACAAGTTATCGGTCAATATTAGTACTAAGTAGGTACAATCATAAACTCAATTACATAAAACGAGACAACATTTTATGAAACTACCGTTACCGAGCTATCGTTTATCATGTTCGTGGTAGCAAGCGCGACTGCTGGCTGAGCGTGGGTTCGATTAAAGTGTTATTGAATTTTTTCATTAAGAATTTCTCAAAAGCAGCCTGGAGTTTGGAAGTTAGTGGTGAGATACCCCCGTGCCTCGGAAAGCACGTAAAGCCGTTGCTTCTGATCTCTGCCTGGTCGTGTCGGATTGCCGTCTCATCGGTCTATGAGAGTAAAGGAATTGAGAATGCACCTGTGTTTTCGCATACGCTTGTGCAGGTGCACTATAATATCTTCTGCGTACGCGCGAAGGTATCTATCGTTGAGATAGGCCGCCTTGTCCGAAATTCGGTCTGGGGTATATTATTATTATCATGGCTTTTAAAATGACAAAATATTTTGTTCTAGGTTCCCTTAAGACCTAGCATAGATTCCTTACCAGAAGACAGTGAGCCTACATGGCAAGCGAACGTCATCGCATCGTTATCGAAAGGCATTCCCGAAGGACATCAGCTTGTTATTTACGGCAGGTATGTCGGACTATACGGTTTGTATATGAATAGCTTTTAGTGCGTGGAGCTTTACCAAATAGGCAGGGGCGTATTTTAAGATTCAGAACCCTGGGCCTGTAAGGTTTGCCGCCCCATAAATAAAAGCAACGAAACCAGTTCCGAGTCGTGACGGAGTCTGACCGACCGACAAGCTGCGCCGGTCAGTAAAGCTCAAAACACACGTGTCGAGAGCGAGTCGGGTCATTTTCTTCGCGGGAGCCGCGCTGTCATCGTGTTCACACACAGCGCGGGCGCGGGACGGCAGCAGGTCGGGCGCGGGACGGCAGCGGGTCGGGTACGGGACGGCCGCGGTTCGGACGTACCTAGCCAGGCGGCGACAAACAAATACGACACGGTCCGCGCACGACCCGCGCCCGCGTTCTGTGTGTTGACATCCATATTATTATAATTCCTTGAATTACAATTTATTATGCCCACAGTACTCCCGCGTCCGTCCCGCTGCCGACATGCACCCGCCTTGTGTGTTTTGTTTGAGCTTACGATACAAATGAGATTATTAATTTTGGCTAAGGCTTATTTATAATTTCTTCAAAATGAAAGGCTAACAAAGCTGAGCGTGAGGTGCGGCTTGCGCCGCCCCTCGCAGCCTACCGCCCCGGGCCATGGCCCTTTTGGCTCTAGGGTAAATACACCACTGCAAATAGGGTCCAAAATCTTAGTCCGTCATTCAGGTCATATAAAAAAATTTATATCTTCGGCGGTGACTGTACAATCCAAAAAGCCGCAGGTCAAGATATTTGAAGAGATATTATCATCTGAACAACACATTACTCGTCAGTTCCAAATATAAAAGAGAATATTTACATGTCTATGAAAAATGTGCAAAGACTGATAGTTTACCACATCTCAATATTGGCCGACTTCCAATATCACTCGGCTGCTGATATACAGTTTCATTAACATTGTTTGTATTGAAATTATGTGCCTACATCACATAATATTGATTTTTGGATATAATATCTACAATAAGCTCGTTCATGTTCGGGTACCAGCATTATGATAAGTTATTGTTAATCATAAATCGTATTATTGTTCACGGTCGATTTTCCTACCAGTTTTCCGAGTGCAATTTATTGCGTTCATGACTGTTTACAGTTTTGTTCACTGGCATGTTCGACTGCTCAATTATTTTTGAACTTGAACGGAGCCCTTACTCCTAGGATCTTTACGTGGCGAGGTTGCAGGTCTTGTAGTTCGAAAAATCAGCAATTCCAAATACTTACCGATCGAGTAGATTGTACCTAAACTATCTATACATCTTATTCCTGAATTAAAGTCGGTGTTCACCATCATTTAGAGAATTTATTCCGGAAGGTTTATTTGTATAGTACATTAATATTAAACTTACACATACACAATAAAGCAATCTCGATGTCTTGTCAATTCGTACACACGTAACACGGCAGGTTGCTAGTATTGTAATAAATAAAGCTTTACTGAATTCAGTACCACCTTCTCATTTGCAGACTTCGTCCACTCCTCCACTCATTCGCAATCGACCTGATGGACACTCCCCGCGAATGGCCCCGACCTAACGTGCTGGCTCACGTGAACGTGCGCGCCTACTTCGAGTCTCAGCGGGAAAGACAGCTGGTCGTGCTAAATGCGTGGCTCGGCGACTGGGGCGTTGAGCGACGGCAGCGCACTGCTAGGCTAATACCTGGGACTTATGTAAGTAGATTTATCTATAATAATTTCTTTTTATCTATAATAAAAACAAATAAAAAAAATCTGGTAAAACCCATATTTGATTATTAACATCATCAACAGCCCGACTTCACCCACTGCTGGGGCATAGGCCTGTCTTTTTTTTTTGGTTACCCACGATGGCTATATGCCATCAGGGCGCGGCTAGGGTCAAGCAACGAGAGTCCACTAGGGGCCGAGTTACGAAGCTTTACAGCCATCATTGTTCCGATGAAAAAAGGGATGGTGCTGAGAGTTGCCTCTTCGCTTCTGTGCTCTTCTTTGAAAAGCACGGTCCTGAAGTAGCAACTTCCTCATTCTAGCAGGAAATACAATCGAATTATAACAGGTGTAAAAAGACGCTTAACGAAGCCAAGTCACTTATGTACCATATTTTTTACTCAATGCTACCTATACTCCATTTGAAATAAGATTAAGACATTTAAATAAACCTTTTTTACAGTCTGCTCAACCGATTTTGACTTCTATACCGTAGGTATAAGGATGGCATTTAAAGCAAAAAAGTGGTTACAATACCAACTGTTTACTGTACCTGCCATTTTTAATGCTACCAACGCAATAGAAGTCAAAATCGTTTGAACGGACTGTAAAAAAGGGTTAATTCAAATGTCAAATCTTATTTCAAATGGAGTATGGTTTGATGTACAGAATGCGTAGATAACTGCGATCTTATTACACCATGTAATCGGTTACTTACTAATTATAACTTCCAGACAAAACTACGGATAGTTCGTCAGCCGGCAGATTGGGCGATATTTGCAGATGGCTTACTGATTGGCGAATTGGAATTCCGCGCCTCCGCAGAAGGTGTGCGCGCAGTCCGCGTACGAGGCGACCTCTACCCAGAACAGATCTACATAAGTCCGGCGTCAAGCTCTCCTATTAGGGATTGAATCACCTAGGGAAAGTCTAGTACTCTATTTCGTAATACATAATCCTATGAAGCTAACGGGGCAAGCCTGTCTTCATAGCAATGTTACGCATGTGCAAAAGCACATTACAAAGATTTTCGAGCATTAATTTCGCATTAAGTGTATATTTGGGAGCTGATTACAAAAAATGCAAAAAATAATAAAACGCGAATGCAATTTCCCGTGTAAATTTTGATAAGTTAGGCCATTATAAGTTTAGTATTATTGCATTTACTAAATATGTATGTGTACCTAATTGAGAGACAATTTTTAATACGTTTAGTCTTGCTTTATAAATAGAGATCTGCCTGAATATGATTGACATTGATTAAGTATAGGATAGGGATAAAACTTGAAATGAATTTGAATTTCTTTAAAAATACCAAAGTACATTTTACCATGGTCTAACCTTTTTTGGTCAGTCTAGATCTAGACAAACACGATATTGATCTTATTAATATTATATTGATTTTATCATTCGAAGTCAATATATTGTTAAAAGTAACTTATTTTATGACTATTACATAATATTCGTTAAAAAGGTATTTTTTTTTTTACATAATTTAAATGTCTCTATGAATATCTGTTGGACAACAATCACTTAATTTTGTTATATTAGTTGTATTACATTTTATATAGACAAAATTGTATAGAACTGGAAATAAAAAATAATTTAGGTTAAAAAAAAATGTTATTATTACACTTATAAGTTGAGAGTTTATACTTAATTTGCTACAATATTGACTTATTAATATTATGCAATTTCATAGACTTAATTTAAGTTTGTAATAACTAATAAAGAACGAGGTGCTGATACCACGACATGTTACAGACTAACACTCATCACACAAGATATTATCTAAACTATAAGACACTATAAAGTATTTTTTTTTAGTTTGATCGTACTTATTGGCCGTCTAACGTACTTTTATTAGAGAATAAAAGTACGTTAGACGGCCAATAAGTACGATTAGTTTAGTACGCAATAATTAATGCCTACATAGATAATTAGCTACCCTTTGCCGATTCTCTTGTCACAAAATTCTCTAAACTAAACTAAAAATCACTAAAATTTAGTTTAGTCCTGTCAAATGGCCAAACTTATTCTGAAATACTGTACACACTGAAATACTGACACAACTTAACTATAATTTAGTTTGACAGCACTAAGATGGCACTGAGATAGGTATTAGTTTAGTGAAAATGCTATTCTGAATTTGACGATTTAAAATTTTGTCCTATTTAATCGCGATTAAAAATGTGTGGAATGAAATTAGATGTCATGAACTAAAATTCAAACCATCACCTCGACTTCAGTTGCAAAACAGTACTGTAGGTATCTTTTTTATTTTCTTTTGCTTATATCTCGAAAATGGTGTGTCCTATCGCAAAAATAATGAAAATTTCGACCCCCTTAAGGACACCTTTAAACCCCTGAGGCTCAACATGTTGGTAATTTTTTTTTTTTTTTGCATATTTTCCATAAAAAATCACGTCGAAGGGGTCGTTTCTGCGCGCGACCGGCTCTAAAAAAATTCACGGGTTAGGGAAAACAAGTGGAGGCGCGATTGTGAAATTCGATTTTAGTTGTGTCAAAATAATGTTTTAGTTTTTTTTTTTTTCAGAATAGCGTTAAGATTGTCATAGCCAAAAGTAAGGAATTTTAGTGATACCTAGTTTAGTTCGGTGTACAACAGAATCGGCACCATTGTCGCGATAAACTGAAGGTCAGCGAGACGTCGAGCGGTGTGCAAGTGAGAGCGCGCGAAGAGCTTTATCTCGACAATGTAGCCGTAGCATGATTACAAACCAAAACCATATAAATATCTACCAACCAAATAAATGTTATAATGTTAAAAAGTTTTTTTTTGTTTTCTGACCCTTCTACCCTCAAACTTAAAAAGAAACGAGACATCAGGGGGCTGACTATGAACTATTATTCCACTGCGAAAAAAGGATGGTGCTAGCAGCCTTGTATAGCTCCGTCTCTTACTAACACTGGAAAAATTATGGCATTAAAACGTCGTAGTTTGAAGCTATGAAGCTATATGTACGCGGCGGGTCGTCTTGTCGGGCCAAAGCAGTGAGCGTAACGTAGTCAGAAGATATCAAGTGTTACGCGATAGAAAGAGATGCAAAAGTGTTACGCGATAGAAAGAGAGGCAAATCTGGGTAATTAGCGCTGTGCGACCTGGGGGCCAAGTCTAATAATGTACAAACGTGTCAGTGGTCTCACAATGATCAGTTTTTGACAGATACGCCATACAAAATCTGTCAAAAACTCATCATTGCGAGACCACTGACACGTTTGTAAATTTGTAGACTTGGCCCCCTGCATGGCACTTTATTGTGTGGTAACAAGAGTCCTTTTAATTCAAAGGATTTTGCGGAGTGAACCATCTGTACTGATCTGTGGCACCATGGGAAACCTCGGTGACGTTAGCCGCACGATTTCATTATTATGAACTTTTGTTAGTGCTAATCGATAGAGAGAAAAGAAAAATCGTTAGAGAGTAATTAGTTTTTAAGTAAAAACAATTTTAATTTTTCGTGTGAAGTTGGCCCCCCTTCCCGCAAAAATAGACTTAGACGTAATTTTATTTTTTTAATCGTTTGCGAATCGTTAGAGAGAGATTGAGAGTTACACAAAATCGTTAGAGAGTTAATATTTTATTTGTTATTAAATAATTTCTAAGAGCGTGACGTTAGCCCACCTCTGTGAATTTTGACCCCGATATAATTATTCTCAACTTTTGTTAATGCTAATGGTTAGAGAATCGTTAGAGAGAGTTAGAGAAAAAAGAAAAATCGTTAGAGAGTAATTAGTTTTATTTATCAACGATTTGAATTACTTTTGTGACATTGGCCCCCATTCCCGCAAAAATGGACGTAGACGTTTTTTTTATAATTTGAGAATCGTTGGAGAGAGATAGAGAGTTAATATTTTAATTGATAATAAATTATTTCTGAGAACGCGTTTTACCCTAGGACCTGAGCAGGTTAAAATTTAGAAACGTGCCGCCTCGATAGGGGACAGGGGAGAGAGGAGAGGGGGAAGGGTTTGTAAATCCCCCCCACTCCCCCCTGCCGGAGATACAAAGTTTTCTTAAATGATTTTTAAATATGACAAATCTCTTGTATGCTGGGGCCACACCAACGGATTATCGCGATATACGTTAACCGTTGGTGTACTACACCACGACTTACCTCGAGAATTTGTCAACGGTATTAACATTGGCGTTTGACGTTGGGTGATTGATAACTCTGGTGGCGGCATTTTAGGCAGATCAAAGAGATTTACCGCGAGAATTATTGCATTGAATGAAGCGGCCACACTTACGTTTCTCTTTGTGCACCGTGAGCGCGAGTACCGTGAGTAGTAGGTACTACTGATACATGACATGATGCAGAGGGACGTTATAGTTATGAGTGGTAAAGTTGTGTATTTGATTAACGATCATTTAACAGTGATACCTAATAAGAATACGAAATATTGTTGGTAGTTTCAATTTGATTCGGTACTTATAGTGCATCATTTATGCTCAAAACACACAAAAGGTGGGTGCTTGTCGGGAGCTGGTCGGGTCTTTTTTAACCCACCGACGGAAAAAGAGGAGTGTTATAAGTTTAACGTGTGTGTCTGTATGTTACATCGTAGCTGCCAAACGGCTGAACCGATAGTTTTTATTTCACTGTTCACTGTTAAATGATCGTTAATCAAATACACAACTTTACCACTCATAACTATAACGTCACTCTGCATCATGTCATGTATCAGTAGTACCTACTACTCACGGTACTACTCGCGTCGCGCTCACGGTGAACAAAGAGAAACGTAAGTGTGGCCGCTTTATTCAATGCAATAATTCTCGCGGTAAATCTCTTTGACCTGCCTAAAATGCCGCCACCAGAGTTATCAATCACCCAACGTCAAACGCCAATGTAAATGCCGTTGACAAATTCTCGAGGTAAGTCGTAGTGTAGTACACCAACGGTAAACGTCTATCGTGATAATCCGTTGGTGTGGCCCCAGCATATAAGAGATTTGTCATATTTTAAAAAAACTTTGTGTCTCTGGCAGGGGGGAGTGGGGGATCTACTAACCCTTCCCCCCTCTCCTCCCCCCCCTATCCCCTATCGAGGCGGCACGTTTCTAAATTTTAACCTGCTCAGGTCCTAGGGTAAAACGCGTTCTCAGCAATAATTTAATATCAATTAAAATATTAACTCTCTAATGATTTTTTTTAACTCTCTATCTCTCTCTAACGATTCTCAACCTATAAAAAAATAAATTACGTCTACGTCCATTTTTGCGGGAATGGGGGCCAATGTCACAAAAGTAATTAAAATCGTTGATAAATAAAACTAATTACTCTCTAACGATTTTTATTTTCTCTCTAACTCTCTCTAACGATTTTCTAACGATTAGCATTAACAAAAGTTGAGAATAATTATATCGGGGGCAAAATTCACAGAGGTGGGCTAACGTCACGCTCTTAGAAATGATTTAATATCAAATAAAATATTAGCTCTCTAACAATTTTGTGTAACTCTCAATCTCTCTGTAACGATTCGCAGACGATTAAAAAAATAAAATTACGTCTAAGTCCATTTTTGCGGGAAGGGGGGCCAACTTCACACGAAAAATTAAAATTGTTTTTACATAAAAACTAATTACTCTCTAACGATTTTTTTTTTCTCTCTAACCCTCTCTAACGATTCTCTAACGATTAGCACTAACAAAAGTTCATAATAATGAAATCGTTGCACATCGCTGCATCGTAAATTGGGGCTTCTACATTTGGGGCCTCTATAATCCATAGACTATAATAATATCAATTTCCCAAAATATATCCGAGCGAATATGTCAAATCAATCAGCTGCTGTTTGACATATTGAGCCTTCAGTTTACCTCCGTGAATTTAGCCGAACGATTTCATTATTAAGAACTTTTGTTACTGCTAATCGTTAGAGAATCGTTAGAGAGGGTTAGAGAGAAAAGAAAAATCGTTAGAGAGTAATTAGTTTTTATGTAAAAACAATTTTAATTTTTCGTGTGAAGTTGGCCCCCCTTCCCGCAAAAATGGACTTAGACGTAATTTTATTTTTTTAATCGTTTGCGAATCGTTAGAGAGAGATTGAGAGTTACACAAAATCGTTAGAGAGTTAATATTTTATTTGATATTAAATAATTTCTGAGAGCGTGACATTAGCCCACCTCTGTGAATTTTGCCCCCGATATAATTATTCTCAACTTTTGTTAATGCTAATGGTTAGAGAATCGTTAGAGATAGTTAGAGAGAAAAGAAAAATCGTTAGAGAGTAATTAGTTTTATTTATCAACGATTTTAATTACTTTTGTGAAATTGGCCCCCATTCCCGCAAAAATGGACGTAGATGTAATTTTTTTATTTTTCTAATTTGAGAATCGTTAGAGAGAGATAGAGAGTTAAAAAAAAAACATTAGAGAGTTAATATTTTAATTGATATTAAATTATTTCTGAGAACGCGTTTTAGATTAAACAGGCTCGCTCTTATTATGGGCAACATATTCAGCCGAACGGTACTTTTACTGTACCTAGAAGGTAGTGATACCAGGCATTTCGTCATCACATGAGACAGCTTTGATCAGAGGACTCACACCACTATAGATATAGAGTGTATTACATTATTGTCTGGTATCTTGGAAGTCGGCATCAAAATTATATATCTCCACCTGCTCAGTTTCTCGACAGTATTTTATTAAGAGAAGACATTGAATATGAAGAAAATCAATAAATCATTATTTAAAACTAAAAAAAAAAGTTTTATTTCATAAAAAATCTGTAACACTTGCATTCAAAGCATATTATTCAGTGTTAAATATCATAATTGTCTAAAGGCTTTCCATCCACTTCCGATCTCGATTCTAAGTCATAAAACAGGAATTCTCCATAGGAATTCATCGTAAATCTGCATTGTGACAGCGGGACCACACTCTTTATCTCAAAGCAGGGTAGTTTCGCATAGTCACAACAATTTTTTTTGAGAATACCTTCATACCTACATAATTTGTAATAATACTGTAAACTGATATTATATTAAAAAAAAAAAAAAAAAAACCATAGAGTGTTAGTACATTAAAACTTATGAAACTAGTGTTAGTAGTTAAAATAAAAACATTAAAATTAAGTACTTAATTCCTAATATGGGTATTAACCCAGTGCTGGACGTAACGCGTGTCTAGCCTATCCGCATTGACAGACAGGATGCTGTTGGTGCTGGCGCGCAGCCTGCCGAGCGCCGCAGCGCATCGCTTGCGGAGCACGGCGTGGAAGCCATCAACATGAGCGTCCGCGAACATGCCCGACGCACTGCACCAGCGCGGCAGCCCCAACAGCGCCCTGAACGCATTGTTATATTGGACGCGCAGTGCGCTGAAAGATTTTTGCGTATAATGAGCCCACAGGGAGCACGTGTATAGTGATGAACAGTGCGCTCTGAACAGTGTTATTTTCACTTGAGCATTACAACGTTTAAATCTGTGGGCTATCATATTAGCTCTGATCGACAGCGCCCTGCGCTCCCTGTCCATGTCCTCATCGTCGCGTAGGCGATCAGTGACTATTTGCCCAAGATATTTAAAACAGGAAACAACTTTCATGGGTGTTCTATTCAAAGTCACTGGAGGAACTTGATCTGGTATAAGCGTTAAGTAGATTCATTGTGTGTCCGAGTGTTGAAGGACAATGATTCGTTTTTCGTTATATTAAAATTGTTCTCCTGCAAGTGAAATGTAATTTCTTTATGAGAAATAAATGTCTTTAACCAGAATTAAAAAAATGTTCTTGATCAGTAGGTAGGTACTATTATCATTTTACTCCTGCTAAGCCTGTGGACTATGCTGAGGCTGAAACATGCACTTCTTGCACTTATAGATTCCTAGTAGCTATAATCTAAAGAGAGGTATAAAAGAATTATGCTACACATTTTTGACTGAAAATATCCCATTTCATCTTATTTCAGAATATGGTACTTAAAGTAAATAACTTTATTAGAATTTTTGTTTGCATTGTCATATTCTTTACAACAAAATATTGATTGACTGTAATGACAGTACCATGTGTCAATTTTGAAAAGTTTGTTATTTTCTGGGGTGTGTTCACTTTATTAGCCTAGATAATTAGAAAAGTTTGTTCGTTTTAGGAGTACACTAACACTAAATTAATTATTTCCTAAGAAATAAGCAGTACCTTTGTACTCATATTTTAACTATGTCGTATCTATTTTGTATTTTACTGTGTGTACATAAGAATAAAATAAATAAATTAAAAAACGATTTTTCTCAAAATTGGTAATCCTTAAAAATGCATGATACAGTTAGAGCTACTACTTTTTGGGATGTCTATCCAAATATATTTAACTTATCCTGGTTAGAATTATTGAATAATAAAAAAACATTTTTGGACATGTCCTTTCGAATCGATGTGACCTGTGGAAGATGCTCACATCCATTCTTCAACCTGAAAAGAGCTGATAATCTTCAAACGGCTGAACCGATTTTCTTGAATCATAGCTAAGAACACTCTATCAAGTCACCTTTCAAACAAAATAAAAAATATCGGAATCGGTTCAGCCGTTGGGAGCTACGATGTAACATACAGACACACACGTTAAACTTATAACACTCCTCTTTTTCCGTCGGTGGGTTAAAAAAGACCCGACCAGCTCCCGACAAGCACCCACCTTTTGTGTGTTTTGAGCATAAATGATGCACTATAAGTACCGAATCAAATTGAAACTACCAACAATATCTCGTATTCTTATCAGGTATCACTGTTAAATGATCGTTAATCAAATACACAACTTTACCACTCATAACTATAACGTCCCTCTGCATCATGTCATGTATCAGTAGTACCTACTATTTACGGTACTGCTCGCGCTCATGGTGCACAAAGAGAAACGTAAGTGTGGCTGCTTCATTCAATGCAATAATTCTCGCGGTAAATCTCTTTGATCTGCCTAAAATGCCGCCACCAGAGTTTTCAATCACCCAACACATTCTCGAGGTAAGTCGTAGTGTAGTACACCAACGGCTAACGTCTATCGCGATAATCCGTTGGTGTGGCCCCAGCATATAAGAGATTTGTCATATTTAAAAAAAACTTTGTATCTCCGGCAGGGGGGAGTGGGGGGATCTACTAACCCTTCCCCCCTCTCCTCCCCCCCTATCCACTATCGAGGCGGCACGTTTCTAAATTTTAACCTGCTCAGGTCCTAGGGTAAAACGCGTTCTCAGCAATAATTTAATATCAATTAAAATATTAACTATCTAATGATTTTTTTAACTCTCTATCCCTCTCTAACGATACTCAATCTATAAAAAAAAAAAAAAATGTCTACGTCCATTTTTGCGGGAATGGGGGTCAATGTCACAAAAGTAATTAAAATCGTTGATAAATAAAACTAAATACTCTCTAACGATTTTTATTTTCTCTCTAACTCTCTCTAACGATTTTCTAACGATTAGCATTAACAAAAGTTGAGAATAATTATATCGGGGGCAAAATTCACAGAGGTGGGCTAACGTCACGCTCTTAGAAATTATTTAATATCAAATAAAATATTAACTCTCTAACGATTTTGTGTAACTCTCAATCTCTCTCTAACGATTCGCAAACGATTAAAAAAATAAAATTACGTCTAAGTCCATTTTTGCGGGAAGGGGGGCCAACTTCACACGAAAAATTAAAATTGTTTTTACATAAAAACTAATTACTCTCTAACGATTTTTCTTTTCTCTCTAACCCTCTCTAACGATTCTCTAACGATTAGCACTAACAAAAGTTCATAATAATGAAATCGTGCGGCTAACTTCACCGAGGTCTTCAGTTTGACTCGTCTGTCACGTTAGTTTAGTGTCAGTCCGGTGTCAGTTTAGTGTTTTGCTTTTGATTATTTTCAGCAGATTTTTTTTTTTTTTTTATTATTTAGCTATTTTGATTAAAAAAATAAATGCTAACAATATAAATTTATATGTCTTTATTTAACAAACTTGGGGATTGTTGAAACTTCTATTTTTACTATAATTAGACACTCCCAAAAACCGATTATTATAATAGTCTGTGGTAGCTTCATATGTTTGACCTTCTCAAGGTGACCGATATCGCGAACCGCGTTTGACCAGTCAGGGTTGACAGGGTCTAGCGGCTGCACGAGCCTCACCTGATTTTATCTGAGAATAAATCAAGATGAGCGTACAAAGCGATTCGGACAAGCGGAAGCAAATCTCTGTGCGAGGTATTGTAGCAGTAGAAAATGTTACTGAGGTGAAGAAAGCGTTCAACCGTCATGTGCATTACACTCTGGTGAAAGATAGAAATGTTGCGACTCCGAGAGACTACTACTTTGCCTTGGCCCACACCGTGAGGGACCACCTTGTCTCACGCTGGATTCGAACCCAACAGTACTACTATGAAAAAGACCCCAAGGTAAATATACCAAATAGTAAAAAATAATGATATAATAATACTTCTATTGGACTACTACCCACTTTCCTTTTAAAGTTTTCTTTGTAAAGTTATGCTTTTTATTTTTTTATGTAATTTTCTTATTGCCCTGAATAAAAAACTATATTCCAATTGAGATTATGATACAAAAATTATAATAGAAATTAAATCAAATGCTATTACACTGGGCATTGTTTAATAACTATTCATTAAAAAAATATACAAACTTGCAATGGTAATTTCAAAGTATCATATTCAAATACATGCATCATTTGAGAAGTCAATCTTTTAGCTATGAAAACATAGAAACCAGATAGAAAATCCATATGATTTTACAATAATATGATAGGTAAATGTGTACTTAAAAGCTTTTTTCCCTAAGCTACAAACATCCTAAATCACAAACAAACATTCCATGCCATGCCTTTGATTCTTTAAATGTATAACTATTCTTCAATATTTTTTGTGTTAGCGTGTCTACTACCTCTCCCTGGAGTACTACATGGGCAGGTCACTCCAAAACACCATGATCAACCTGGGCATCCAGGGTACCGTGGATGAAGCCCTGTACCAGCTCGGCTTAGACATTGAAGAGTTGGAGGAGCTGGAAGAGGATGCTGGTCTTGGCAACGGTGGTCTCGGACGTCTGGCCGCTTGCTTTGTTGACTCCATGGCCACTCTCGGGCTGGCTGCCTATGGCTATGGTAATTGAACTACACCTAAATTATATATTTAAAAACAGGTTTGACTTCCAGTTTTTAGAGAAGCATAATATTTGTCCAGCAGTTTGAACTGTGACATAACAGAATTGGGTTTATTGTGAATGACTTGTCCTTTCCGTTCTTGTAGAATGGTGTGTCAAATCTTTATGAAGCCCATTTATAGCTTTTCATTTAATATTTAATTTGTATGATATACTTTAATTACTAGGTCACTTGATTTGGTTTTGCACAAATGCAATGTTACTGTATTCAAAAGAAAAGCAGAACCTGAACATAATTTAACCAAAAAGGTTTGCATTCAAATTCTTTGATGGAAATGCAACAACATAAATTGAAATAATTTCAAGAAGCTCGTAACTGTGACCCACAAGACATTGGAAACATACTTGACATTATTTTAGCCAGTGTAAACTAATTTGAAGCAGTTGACAAAACCGTCGCTGGCGCGCCGCCAATTATAAACGTACAACCGAAATTGAATACTTAAACCTATAATGCACAATATCATTCTATAGTCTAGCTACATTATTCTTTCTACTACTTTTTGTAACGCCTTTATTTATTGACCTCTAAAAGTAAAAAAAACAGATTTCTAAAGACATCATCATTTTGTGTTAAAAATAATTGCATGTTGCAAACCTTATACGGTTTACGTTTTGTTAATGCCGAGATTATGAAATTACATAATCGAAACAGGTAAGCTACCTACAACACGAATCAATAATAATCAACATCATGCAACAACAGATTAAAGTAGTCATATCATTGATATCATAAGATATTTTATTTGTAGAAAGTTATATCCGAAATATGCTTATCTCAAACTTTTCAAAGTGTTAGATTGTGGGCACGAAACCAGCGGCGTGTAGCAATGGCCGAGCGGGGAGGTGGCGACGGCGACGACGCCGACAATGTACCGCCGAATGTACCGTGTACCGTCGGCGTCGCTATCGCCTCTCACGCCCATCGCTCCTCGCTGCTGTTTTCGAGACCGTAGCCGTAGACCGCAACAAAAATAATAATGATAAGAGCCGGCAGTGAAATAAACGCCAACGTCCGCGCGCTAAAAACAGAATAAAATAAATATTTAAGGGGGCTACCATACAACAAACGTGATTTTTTTTGCCGTTTTAATAGATAATGGTACGGAACCCATCGTGCGCGAGTCTGACTCGCACTTGGCCGGTTTTTTTCTTGAAAATGCTACTGTTCAATTAATCAAATCAATAATTTGACTCCTTACAGGTATCAGGTATGAGTACGGTATCTTCACGCAGAAGATTGAGCATGGCGCACAACAAGAGGAACCTGATGACTGGTTGCGCTACGGCAACCCGTGGGAGAAGGCGCGTCCTGAGTTCATGCTGCCCGTCAACTTCTACGGACGCGTGGTCGACACGCCCGAAGGCAAGAAATGGGTTGACACGCAGGTAACTAGAAGTTTAATTGAAAAAAAATTACAAAGAATTCAGAACCTCGTTTTTTTTTAAGAATTGGTTTAAAATTGTAATTCTGGCCCACAGACTCAGCATATGGTAGACTTTCCTACGTCCATCATTGCCATACAGAATAATCGTGGTTTCATCCATACACAAAGAACCTGGCTTCATTGACTTTGAGTCCAATTAAACTAATCGCGTGCAAACTGTAGGCGCGGCACCGGCATTCTGTGAGCTTGTGTCAGTTTGGGACCATTGAATGGCATACGAGGTTTCAGGCCACGTTCTTCCAGTATCCTAACAGTTCGAGCGCAAACAGTCAGTCCATGACAGTCTCGAAACTGTTCTTGGACCTGTACTGAGGTCAAGCGACGATTACGCAGGGTGGTGGTAAAAATACACAACTTCGATACTCTTACCTATTATGCAAAATAACAGAATAAACTATTGACTTATACATGCTCTAATCAGAGCTTTTTGCGTCTTGAGCGACAAAGCTCCGGTTTTCTTCTCTTTTTCAACCTTGTAAAGGAAGAATGGTAATACCGAAATGATGGCCAGTATGCCAGCTTCAAAACTACATAAAAACTTTCTCGAAGATTTAGGAGTCCGGGAGATATTCAAGCTAAATGCTCAGTCTAATTTAGTTCGACGAGGATTCAGTCATGGTGTCCATTATTATTTATTCCTTTTTCATTCATGCCGACACCAACGAAAAGATTCTTTACTACTTCATTAGTTTATTTATTTAAATATTGACACGATACATACCTAGGTGCAGTTTACCTACTTAAGGTGTCCTTACTACGAGTTACATTTCATGCCTTCATACACGAGTGATTCTATCTGTAACGCCAATTTGTTGCCGTGAATAGTGTAATCAGAAGCAAAATAAAACTATGACTATTGTTCATTATGGAGAGACGTATTGTCGCATTATAATACCCAGTAATGTAAAATCACTGGTTTTTCTAATTGATTGAATTTAAATACACGTTTAAAATTAATTTACTTAGGTACCTAAATACTATGACTTTTCCTTATCTAATTATAATAATATAAGGAAGGATATTTTTTATTTACGATAATCGATTAGATATTACGTAGCACATCAAAGTATAAATAAATGATGTATCATCAGCATCACATTTATCACAACATAGCCGTCGCGCTTGTTTAACCAAACAGAGGACTCGGTACCTACGATACTACTGTATCCGAACAGAACCCGTTAATAGTTGCCGGCTTAACACCATTTTTTTTTACAATTAATGTAAATTTTCCTCTGCTAAAGCTGGTCTAGCGACACAACTAGTAGACAATGTTCCGCAGTCATATTTGCTTCCTGTGCAGCAATTGACCATTTACACAGTTGTTATGCTCCCCACTATCAAAATGGTAAAATAACACCATAAATAGGTATCTAAAACTATTAACTTATTATTGCATTTCTTGAGATGTTCCTTCTTGAACTCAAGACTAACTTGAACTCTGTGAAGATAATGGATGTTATGATAGTGATACTTATCTGCAATATAGGTCGTAAGATAATAAATAGTCCTTGTTATCTATAATCTTGTGTAAACAACAAATATCCCCTTGCTATGCTGTCAGTTATGTGATGTATGACACATGTTATGTACAGTCACGGACTTTAATTGATGAGCCACCTGGCACTGTTCGTATTTTAGCCGTGTAATCGGGTTTATTCGGTTCCCGACACGCAAAGTCATATGTCTTCGTATTAGAAGAAGAAAATTATATTTCATATCTTTACCGGTTGGCTAAATTGAGAGCCAGAACTACAAACTTGACAGCAGAGTGACTCCCAAAGTCAACCAATTGCAGGTCTAGCAACTGTCAACGATAAACAATCGTTGCTAGGTTACTGTTGCGATAGTAACGTTAGCGTACGGAGAAATAATAACAGTCATTTCGACAAGTTCGAAAGTAACGTCTCTGACATCTATATTTCAACTGTCAGTGTCATCAGTCTTGTTTTCAGAATTACGAGTTAATGAGCTATGATTCAAAGGAGTTCGGTATCAAATAGATTGGATAAACTTATTGCAACATTGTATTTATTTTTATTATTGAGAACTTATTAGTCAACCTCTATGGATAAGACTATTTCCGATTAAAAGTAATTTATTTGTCATCTTGTTTACGAGCGTGCGATTTGAGTTCGTGTTTAATCGTGTAATCTCGTGAATGTATGAAACTGCAAAATTGAAAAGTTTGAAGGTGGCTCATCAATTAAAGTCCGTGACTGTACATGCTGAATAAATGTTTCGTACATGGCTGACAAAATTAAAAAAATAAAATTACGAGTGTGACTATAAGAAATTCTGAACAGGATTGCACAATGACGTTAAGGAAACCAAATAGCTGAATTCTGTTCGATAGTCATAAACCAAAGTACCTAATATAGATATTGATAAGAAATTCATTGTTTGTTATCAGGTCGTGTTCGCGATGCCCTATGACAATCCGATCCCTGGCTATAATAACAATGTCGTCAACACGCTGCGTCTCTGGTCTGCGAAGAGTCCCGTCGATTTCAACTTGAAATTCTGTAAGTAGTAGAAACTACACTCAATATTATGTCTACAAATACACATGATATCATTATAAGCTGGCGCCAAACTACATATTATATTAACCAATCAATACATTATTTTCAGTCAATTCTGGCGACTACATACAAGCTGTCCTGGACCGTAACGTTGCCGAGAACATTTCCAGAGTTCTGTACCCCAATGACAACTTCTTCGAAGGCAAGGAGTTGCGTTTGCGTCAAGAGTACTTCATGTGCGCTGCTACTCTACAAGATATTATAAGGAGATACAAAAACTCTAAATTCGGTAGTCGCAAGGCCGTCAGAACGACTTTCGAAAGTTTTCCTGAGAAAGTTGCTATACAACTCAATGACACCCACCCTGCGCTTGCCATTCCTGAGCTACTTAGGATTTTGATTGACGTTGAGAAACTGTCCTTTGAGCAAGCATGGCAGCTAGTACAAAAATGCTGCGCTTACACGAATCACACTGTTTTACCCGAAGCTCTAGAGAGGTGGCCAACCAGTATGTTGGAGAATGTGCTGCCAAGGCACATGCAGCTGATCTACCACATCAACTTCTTACATCTGAAGGAAGTCGAGAAGCGCTGGCCGGGCGATCAGGATCGCATGCGCCGCATGTCGCTCATCGAAGAAGAGGGCGAGAAACGAGTGAACATGGCTCACTTGTGCATTGTCGGCTCACACGCGGTCAATGGCGTCGCGGCCATTCACTCCGAAATCCTTAAAGCAACCATCTTCAAGGACTTCTTCGAGATGTGGCCCGAGAAGTTCCAGAATAAGACAAATGGCATCACTCCCCGTCGCTGGCTGCTTCTGTGCAATCCCGGTCTGTCTGATCTCATCAGCGACAAGATTGGTGAGGAATGGACGGTTCATTTGGAGCAACTGCAGCAGCTGAAGCGCTGGTCGAAAGACCCTGCTTTCCAGCGGGCGGTTATGAAGGTTAAGCAGGAGAACAAGTTGAGGCTTGCCTCCTTGATTGAGCGGGACACGGGTGTAAAGATCAACCCGGCGTCGATGTTCGACGTGCAGGTGAAGCGCATCCACGAGTACAAGCGGCAGCTGCTGAACATCCTGCACGTGATCACGCTGTACAACCGCATCAAGCGCGACCCCAGCGCGCCCATCACTCCCCGCACGGTCATGATCGGAGGCAAGGCTGCCCCGGGATACTATGTTGCTAAGCAAATTATTGCCTTGGCTTGTTCTGTCGGAAACACTGTGAGTATTTTTTAGATTTTGTGAGTATGGCTGCTTATTTGATTGTATCTATACACATATACTAACTTGCCACGGATATGACCATCATTTAGAGAATTTATTCTGGAAGTTTAATGCATTAATATTAATCTTACACATAATAAAGAAACCTTAATGTTTTATCCAGTCGTAAAAATCTTGCGACGAAGGAACGGTTCGCTAGAAGTGTCAAAAGTAGCACAACTTTGCTTTAAGATAATAATAAAATCGTCCTGCGATAATCTGGTTTCATTGAGATACATTTACACTGTCATAAATTTTAGTGATGAAGGAAAAGTTATAAAATGGTTATAAATTGGTTAATACTTACCATCTTTGTAAACGCCCAAGACGTAATAACAATAAAACTTCAATTGTGTCTCATTCAGTGTCAGCGAAAGTGTTAATATTGTTTTCTTTTAATCAGGTAAACAATGACCCAGATGTGGGAGACAAGCTGAAGTTAATATTCTTGGAGAACTACCGCGTCACGCTGGCTGAGCGCATCATGCCCGCAGCAGATCTCAGCGAACAGGTTGGTTCTTTTCTTTATACCTAGGTATAAGATAGGGCCTCTATCAATACATTATACTGGCTTTGTTACAGAACATCTTTTTACAACTATGAGTGTAAGACAAGCTGTATGTCATACAGTTGGTTTCTTACAATACATTTTTAAAAGATCACAAATCTCTTGTACTTAAGGCTAAACCTGGGGGTGATTGCGTAACACACATAAAATAGAAATCGATCTCAATGCCTTTCATTTTGACAGCGCAGCCGTTCATTGCGTTATTTACGTTGTGGAGCAGACGAATTTTTCAAACCTATGCAGCATTGGATTAGTTTCTTCCTTCGAAACCCTCGGATTGTGATTGAAAGTATGTTACGCAATTAGGGTGCGGGTGTTGCGGCGCGATTTGGGAGAGACTTATTTCCAGCAGTGGCTTACGAGTTCCTATTTTGAACAGTCCAGTTGAACAGTACCAAAAATTCTGACCTTGGAATTATTCTGAAGTTTCTAAACTCAGCATCAATCAAAATGGGTGAAGTCTTGAGAGTAATGATGTCATTTCTGACGTAATAGGTAAGAGGATCGAGTAAGTTGACGAAAGGTAGTAAAACTTCATCAACCACAAATGAGAACAATAAGCTACTGCAACACAATTAACGTAGCCCGTGACAGAATCGCCATTAACTTGCATCATAAATATCGTCATTTATGCGTCTTTATCGTCGAGATTTATATCAGGAATCACGTGTTAGTCTTAAAACCAGTAAAAATAGTAATAAAAGTACCTTACCTCATTTATATTTAATATATAAAAATACTTGTTTGGTCAGTAAAAGACTTGAACGGACGTCATGATAGACCGAATAGCAGTAACCAATTGCGGCCCTATCTATAAGGGACTATCTTATGCCCGCGGCTTTGCCCTCGTGGTTGTCGGAAAATATCCCACGGGAACGCAATCACGAGCATAAATTACAATGAACGGCTCGACAGTAATATCTGATTGCATGATTCATCCATTAATATATGACGGCAAATATATGTGACAATTTGTGGAAGGCATTAAGTGGCAGCACACACATGTGACATCGAAGGAACACCAAAACTATCTGGCGAGACAAGCGACGCCTAATTATACGATGCTGCATTGGTCTCAAATCTGTCATGGCGGCTCGAGTGACTGCAATTACTGTCATTCTGTCAAATCTGCGAATATTTGTAACAGTGTTGCTCGCACACAAACTTTGTTTATTACTAATTACGTCTTTACTTTTATAGATTTCCACCGCTGGTACCGAAGCCTCAGGTACCGGTAACATGAAGTTCATGTTAAACGGAGGCCTAACCATCGGTACTATGGACGGTGCTAACGTCGAGATGGCAGAGGAGGCCGGAGAGAAGAACTTCTTCATATTTGGCATGAGGGTCGATGATGTTGAAGCTCTGCAGAAGCGAGGGTGAGCTGTTTGAAGTTTTTTTTTTTTTTTAAAGTCCACCTTCATGTTGTCATGAAGAATCTCGATTCAAGGTAAAAAATAAATAATAGTGGGAATACACTTTCGGACACCTCAATCGAACCATCCTGCATATTATTGTTTAAAGGTCTATCTTTTTAAATAATGGTAGTACCACAGATATTATAAGTAGTACAAAGAAAAAAAATGTTTTGAAGCCAGTCACTCACCACCATTTCCGTTTGTCATTTTTCTAAATTTGAAATCGGAATACTACCAAAAACTGTTTTAATTGCAATAAGTCGTCTTTTGGCCATCAGGGTGGATTAGCGTGGATTTTTTAAAGTAAACAATGGTTTACATAGAGAAAACGTTGATTTAGTTAGTTGTGTTACTTCCAAGAGCATTTACTACGGCCGATGAGGTTCAGCATGGAATTAATGAATGCCACTATGACGTGATGTTGAATGTTCTTGCTAAGTTCACTTAGCTGAAAACTGCTGGTTGATTACCTCGAACACGCATACAAATGAAATCCTGGCCCACAAACTCAGAATATCACATGAGCCTCTGGACGGACGGCCCTCGAAGCCGCCAGTCTCCAGGTATCGATGGTAAATTCTTAGAACGGCAGAACGGCTTACATGAAGTTGTGAAACCCACAGATTGTACAGCTACTTCAGGTGAAGTTCCACAGATTGTACAGCTACTTCAGGTGCAGTATCCATAATTTGAACGTCAGAAAGGATTCTAAAAATATGGAATTACAATTTCGATATTCTATTTATGCAAAATAAAAAACGAAATAACTATTGACTTATAGATGCTCTAATCAAAGATTGTTACTGATTTTCTTCTCTTTTTCAAATTCGTGTATTCAAATTTGGAACAATGGTGATACCGAAATGATGGCCAGTATGTCAGCTTCAAAACTCCAAAAATACTTTTTCTTATACTTATCATTATTTTGATGCTCTAGGCTTTTGTACATAAAATAGACGGCGGCTCGATTTAGGAGTCCGGGAGTGTAATACTTCTCTTATTTTTGTATTTTGACGTAACTGATTTATAAGGAGCCATTGGTAAGTACATTATTTATTTATTCTTCATGTACACAAGATGGACTTAAGGCCGCAACGCCGCAAGGCATTCTCTATCAACCTTCGGGTTAAAAAGATTACATTGCACACACTCCGCTCACATTCCGTCCATATGCACGCATTTCACTCGTGTAACTACGTCTGTAAATCGTAAGTCCAAATACTCTGATCGCCTTGTTGCATCCAGTAGGTATTACGCGCGTAAAATGCGCTCATCTAAGGGTACCTGGTACATGCACTTAGGTTCTCTCTGCTATTACAATAACAAATGTAACCTCGTACCTAGCTAGGTACTTATCTTTTGTTATCACTATAAGCATAATCATTCGTAAAACACCGTATTATCGATAAGTAATATTATAATTCGCAAAGCAAAACATGCGAGAGCAGTGGCAGTGTGACGCGCATAATTGCTTTATTAATAAATTATAACCGGTGCAACTAGCTAAGTTATATTCGTTGACTACTACATAGCTAATACTCTTAATCTATCTCTTAATCACTAGGCAATTTATCAGCTTCATTCAACAGCTGATGTGACGACCTCTAGCGCTAATCTAAATGTCCTACATTACTACATTATTTCTTCGGGTTGTACTTGTAGGTGTCTGAAAATGTTCTCTATTTGAAATTGCATCGAAGAATCAATGATAATACCAGTGTTGTATGTAAGAAGTGTTTATTACTTTTAAACCTGTTTCTTAAACGAGGCAAAAGGAGTATGTAAGGATCGTAGCAGGTGTCGTTCTTTATTTTCTGGAAAACATACATAAACTCAAACCTTCCCAGAAGAAGAGTGAAGAAGGTGTGAGTTTATGTATGTTTTTTGCTCTATCTCTACAGAAGAAGGTCTATCTTATGTGGTTTCATACCTATTACGTATATGGTGAAAGCTATTTCATTTTTTACCGACTTCCAAAAAGGAGGAGGTTCTATGTTCGTCTGTATGTTTTTTTTTGTTTATGTTCATCGATATTTTCGTCAATTGTGAACCCATTTAAAAAAAATCTTTTTTGTTTCGAAAGGGTATACTCCCGAGGTGGAGTATACCCTTTCGAAACAAAAAAGATAAATTTTATTAACTTTGCTTGCGTAGTTTTTGAGTTTGCTTCAATATTACGTATTTTTTCCCACTTAATATATGTCGACGACGTTCCAAGTGATTCCCGTCACTGTTATTTACATACCAGGTAGTGGTATTTGAATTTGTGTGGGGTACCACAACTAAAAAAAAAAAAAAACTTTTTACAACAAAAAAAAACAACCTACTTCAAAAAAAATCACTAAAAACTGAATAATAACTTTAATTACGGAAGTCGGTGGTACAAAACGAAAATTGAAAAGCAAAGCCACCGACTTCCGAGAAAGTTATTTTTCACTTTTTATTGTTTCTTTTTCTTGGAAGTCGGTTTTTTTTTTGTTTCAATACAATGCTAGATATAATCTCCGAAAGTGAAATCGTATATTTACTGTTTACAAATCTGATGTTGGCATGATCTAGTCCCATCTGCGACGCTATCGTTATTTACTGGGCACAATTCCAACTTAGAGAATAACAAGGATTCCCACTCAGTCACGGTCTGCCTGATCTAGGGATGCCCTCGATTCATATACAAAAGAGGTTAAGGTATATCTGCTTCATACATTATTGTAATGTATTGCTCCGTCCTCCGTCTTAGAACGATGTGGCGACCATTGCAACAGTTATTGATATAAACACAACTCTGCCAGTTGCAATTTCTCAAACAAATGATTATAGAACAGATCACAGACATACAGACACAACACCTCCGGAATATTTAAAAAATGTATAGTCTACCCACATAGATTATAAGGGTCAAAGGGTGGTTGGGTTAAAAATGGTTTCAAACTACAGGTTGTTAAGGAATATAGAGGAAGGTTTCACAATACGTATAGTTTTTAACACTATATAGGTAGCGACGTGTTGCTTTCTGGGCGGTTTTTTTACGCCAGTTCCTCCCATAAAAAATGTGGTCGTAGAAAGTCGTAAAGGGTCAGGGAATGTTTGGGGCTGTCTTTTTCCCGTCTGAAGTTCAAAAAGTGCTGATTCTCAGCCTATTTAATAATTTTGATTAATGTGCGTAGATACAACGCGTACGAGTACTACGAGCGCAACCCGGAGCTCCGGCAGTGTATCGAGCAGATCCGCAGCGGTTTCTTCTCGCCGGGCGAGCCGGGCCGGTTCGCGCACATCGCCGATGTTCTGCTGCAGCACGACCGGTTCCTCCACCTTGCAGACTACGACGCGTATATTGAGGCACAGGACAAGGTCTCCGAGTGTTACCAGGTATGTTGGTTCATATCGTGCCCTAAAGACCTAGCACAGATTTTGCTCTACATGGTGTGAACTTGGAGTGCGTTTCGGCGTTGTTTTCAGAGTTAATATGAAACGCTGCGATCATCTAGAACAAACAAATAATTCAGGTCTCGCGTGTTCATCGAAAGCGGTTGTACTCCCGAGCCACGCGATCAGCCAAGTCCTGTATGTACTTCATAAATCATAATTTATATAAACGATTGCGTAATCGCGTCTTCGTATGACAATCGCTTTCGGTTAGGACATAGGGTTAATTGGATTTTAGAGCTAAAATAACATTGTACAATTTATTTATCTATATTCATCAGCAACACCACATCTAATGGTGATGGGAACCCCAAACAATCCTTTCACGCAATAACACGGACCACAAGTGTGACATCCGCGTGCTTTCGTCGAATTTTTGACATTTGACATTATAGCAATCACCTTTAGAATAAAATTATTACATAATGTGCGAATTATTTTATATTTAACAGCGATAACAATTTTGATTACAATTATTTCATAAACATAAAAATTATGAGATTTTCTGTTTATCATAAAGGTCGGGGGGTAAGGGTATCACCTTTAAGCGCAAGTCAAATTAATAACACACGAGAAACAATGTATCTCTTATTGACATAACTTGGCACTGAGCTTGCTATTACTAGGAATATCGTGAACGTATAGCTTCCATACATGTATGTTATCGCTAAAATAGTGAGAGATTTCATATGCGTGATTTTATGCATCACTAGCATTCTCAGAGTTAGTATAAAGTATGCAAGGGTAAACACTGTTGTCACTCAAACCATGGGTAGTTGATTTAAATATAAAAATAAATGACCCAGTCACAACAAAAAAAAAACCTTATTTTCATTAAAAGATTTTAAAAAGTAAATATCCGTCACTGTCCCGATACTCATGGATACACGTTCGAGAGAGCTGCGAAACAGTTGACGGCCGGTCATATAACGTCACGCGCGGCCCGCCCGCCCCCGCCAACCGCCGGCCGCCGTGTTGAGACTCAAGTTCGTTGCCCTTGCGTATAGGGTGAAATATTCTTGTGGAAAAAAGGTAGATTTTCTTAAAAAATTAAAAGTTGGTATTTTTCCATTGTTTTTACGTTCTATAAATGAAACCAAATCACTGGTTTCAAGGATAACGGTGTTTACACTAACACCCTGTATATTTAATGAATAGTTAGTTCTCCAACTGCGATATACGTAGTCGGTTTTACGATAGCGACGAGGAGAACAAGTTATCAGCCCCTACTGGCACAACATACAAAATTACAGGCATGCTGCAGTGGCGGCGCAAGATCTAGAAGATCTGGAGCAAGATAAAATAAATTAAAAAAGAAAAAGTTGTTGGATTAAATGAATATGATACAAAAACTCTATGACTCGAAATTTTTTGCACTCTGGATACCTTTGGTAAATTTTGATTTGAACATTTATATAAAAATAGCAATTACTTTGTCGACCCATACAGAATAGTAGGATGTAAGAGCGAACGGAACGAGCTCGAACATTTTAGGACCCCGCCCCTGATAGGTAAGGTTTTCTTTGAAAATAAATACGTTCGTGCATAAATAGGAGTTACTTTGTCGACTTTTACAGAAAATTCTGAGAAAAAGAGAATGTAGGATGTAACAGCGAGCGAAGCGAGCTCAAAAATTTTAGCACTCTACGTTTATATTTAGGGGGGCCCCAGAAAATACTGCCTTCTACTTACTAAACATATTTTGGCCTTGTTTGAAATTTGATTAAAAAGTATTTCTAAAGATTTGGGGGCCCCCCAGAATCGGGGGCCTGGTCGGACCAGACCCGATACTTTCATTGACTTCTTAACCGTTGAAAGTAACGTAAACAAACCGAATGGGAAATCCCCAGCTCTGGCCGGCGGGGATTCCCCACGATAGCAACGCAACTCTAGCAAAAACATGTCAATATATTTATCGTTTTATGAAGAGTAAACTTTTTCGTCGCGTTCACGGTTTTTAAGTAATTCATAAACCGTCGTGGTGCGAGGCCCCTCGGACCGCGAGGCCGTAGGCCCACGCCTTCCGTCGCCTCTGCAGGCATTAACCCCAACTTGTAAATAGGAACGTAGGTATATCACTAGTCCTGCCAGGGTTGCGGGTTAGTCCGAAAGGGATACCGGGACCTTGGCAACAGGCAACTGAAGGAACACGGGTGGATTTTAGTCAGTAAAAGTCTGACACGCCCTTCCGCTCCACCCAGAGCGGGAGAAGTCATTGGATGATTTCCCACCCTCACTAGTTGATGGGTTAAATTGATTAGGAACCTGATTATTTACAAGTTGTCAGATCCACTCACGTTTGCAGCTAAGCTAGATGTGGTTAAAAGTACTTTTAATTTTGGCTGGCGCTAAAAAACAAAAATTAAAATTGTCAACTTCAACTCTTCATTAATGACTTTTATGGAGACACCACAATTATGCAACACCACGTAGGTACTGTGAAAACTTGGTCAAAATATGTTGTAATATCATAACGTCTAATTGATATACATACTTCCAAACATAAAAGCCTTAAAGCCATGCCACACGATGCAGTGCGGCGCCGCACCGCAGGTCATCATCGGTGCAGCGCCGGAGCGCACCGGACGGCGCCGTGTGCCATACCATACATTTTTATATGTAGGACGCCGAAGCGACACCGCTCTGGCGCCGCCACCGTATCGTGTGGCATGGCTCTTTCCCTGCGTAATCCGAACATGTTTGCCCTGATGCGAAAATGTTCACTTTTAGACCAACTATTGGAAAGTGATTATCTGCGACTTATATATTTTTCGCGTTCACAGAACCAGGCTAAATGGGCTGAGATGGTGATCGAGAACATTGCGTCTTCTGGCAAGTTCTCATCTGACCGCACCATTGCCGAGTACGCGCGCGAGATCTGGGGCGTGGAACCTTCCTGGGAGAAGCTGCCTGCACCCGGTGAAGTGTAAGATCATCCACCATCCATCCCACATCTCCCCGTGCCCGCTCACCATGTTATTAGAACGGTACTCACTAACGTTACATATTAGTTATATTATACACATTTATATTTTCTTAAAAGTTATCTGTGCAAAATCCTACAATGTTTAGCAACATATAGTATTTAAAAAAGAAACGATATATTTATATAATGTATAACTTTCCTATTTCCACTCTTATCTGTAGTAGTGCCGAGAAATTATTACTCATCTTTGGTGTAAACAAAGAAGTAGACGTTTTATACTAATTTTAAATCTAATTTAATTAAATACTGTTACAAAACCGTAACAAAGCAAAATGAAATACGTGCGACAATTTTTTCATTTTATAATAAGCAACCTCGCGGTTTTGTAAAATTATTTAATATAAACTTTATTATATAAAATATGGTAATAATCCTTATGTAGTGTTAAGTAAACTTTGAAAGCTATTAGATTAGATGTTGAGAATTGAATGTATTTAGAAAAATATATAATAAGATATGTATAATAATATTGTCCAATGGAAATTATGAGTAGATCTTGTGTAGTAATATAGTAAACAATATTAAGTCGTGAGCATTAAAGCATGCATAGCGTGAGCTATATAAGTTACATGTTTGATCGTACCTAACCCAATAACTAAGGTTCCTAAAACCCTCACTTTCAGCCATTACTTTTGCATGTTATGTATTTATAAGAAATAATAAGACAATTAGAAGAATTTATGTTTATGTGCCATACATTTTTTTATTTGTGAAATATTGTTTCCTCACTATGACAGTGTGGAAGAGAACTTTTCATAACTTTTTTATATAATATACCTATTGTATTATATAAAAAAGTTATATTTATATGTTCCAAACCTTCCATATTGTCACATTAATACGAAGCTGTGAGGAATAAATTGATATAAGAATAAAAGTATTGATTCTAATGGTTTGTGATTGTGATGTCAATATTTTTCTATATTATACACCAGATATAATATTATACATATGCTGCCATAGAAATGTTATTTATTTATGTTGTTATAAATTATTATTCTACTTTTAATAAAAATATTTTTTTCAATCTAGTTTCGTTTTTATATGTATATTTTACATTTTACACATTTTCAGTCAAATTAAAACACACATACAACATACTGTCAGAGACCTATAAATAATTTTCCAGTCGATAACCAACGCATCCTTGAATTCAATATACTTCTGAACAAGGGACCACCAGTACGAACTGAACGCTCGTGAGTGTCTATATGAATTTCCTGCGTGCGCATTACTTTCATGTCCTGCGACTCTCGGCCCTCAGTTAAAATCGGTACGTTTCGGCCAGCACCGCTCTTGCTGATTCGTTGAGGCGTAGAAGAGATACGATATAGTACACCCATCCTTTTCTGTGGTCGGATGTCAACGGCCGTTTATAACATAGCTATACAAGTTACTCATACCGCGTCTGTAGCCTGGGCGGGTCGGTCGTCGCCACTCGTCTCTTCGCGTGTGTTGTGTTTCAAGTGTTGTGGGTGCTGCGCTGAGCCGCCACTCGGTCTTCTCAGGTAAGAGTTGTGAAATATAATAAAGCCTACACTCAATATCCCCTCGTGTTTATGTTATAAAAGGGTTTTTTTTGCAAAAGCGCACCCGGCGAATGCGCGACCACGATCGATAACGATGTTGTCTTGGCCCTGTAGATATAGAGTCGCCTGCTATATCGTACTTTTAATTTGGTATTTCCTTCTCTGATACTGTATTTGTATACAAAGTTTTAATTATAGAAGGCATATTAACTTTGATTCAGTCTATCTGCTTTGCCTCCCGTATTTGGAATGGTCTTCAGAATATCGACTAACGAAAACATGTACTTACTTGGGTTGCACGTATTATTCTGTTTTGGTTCAAGTTTTTGAATTAAACTCGTCACTAAATTACATTATTGTTTGAGTTTCTCTCAACCTAAACAACGAAACGCTGGTGGGTGGCGGATATTGAGAAACTTCGCTTGGTCATTCATGTTTCGCAATTATCGATCTGATTCGGATGTAATTTTTAATATGAGAAAGGATCAACACAATAATACAATTACTGAATATTTAGCTGCCCAGATTGAATAGGTACCAAATTATTCCTGGCTAAGAATTTCCCCACGGAAAGGCTTATCCAAATGTTAATATAGTTAGTTGTACATTTTTTTGTGAATGTATGTCGCTATGAATAAAGCCACGGATATTATAATAAGTCATTCATATACAAGTATGGTACATAGTAAGCTTTGACTAATCAGTGTGATTCATTCAGTTGTGAGTCGAAGCACGTGGTGGAGCAGACACCTCCCATACATGCGATATTTAGTAGTACCGGTCTGAAATATACGCTGTAACGATTTAACAAAAGGGCGCTACATACAAGACATATGTATAGACAAGCTAATGTAAATCGGTTTTAGTACTCATACTGTGTAGTTGCCTAGATTGAGACCACTGCTCAATATAAATAGATTCTAGACCATTAAGCAGGCTAGCTTTCGCTGCATGGAAAACCGGTCTCCCATATTTGCAGTATCTACGAAGAATATAATGGTCATTTCTAAGTCATTTTTGCTGGCGTTTCATTTCTTAACATAAGTGTAAGTACTGTAGAAACTCATAACATTCATTATTTAAGCCATTAATTTCGGCGACCCTTCAGGCCTACCGACCTTCCCTCATTTCGGCAGTTAAGAGGGGTGAAAATTCGATTGGAACTGCTCCCCATACACAAACTTGTGTATAAAACAAAAAAGGCCAGACACAAAATGAAATTAAAGACATTGAGATATTGAGCGCTGCAAAGAGATTGGTCGAAAAAAGCCTGTTCCTCGGAGGCAGGTGTAAAACGTTCGCACAACAGATGGAGCGTGTTTTTGTACAGGTTGGCAGGTAAAGGAACCTCCCTTTACAAAATTCTGAAGAATAATTGACCCTTTTGTCGTAAATCAGTAATACAATATGCTAGTTGAGCTGTTCATGTTAACTTTAAATATGTTATGCCGGTGAATACCTTTTTTAATAAGTACCTACTTAAAGTTAGGATTAAATTAAAGGTAGGTACTCTTAAGACTATTATTAAGCATTAGAATACTTTTAAACGAGTTTTTAATCGCATCAATTCCACCATGGCCACGCATAGAAAGCTTTCAATTTAAAAACCTAAGTATCAGCCCACATCTATTAACTGAACGAATGGTGTATGTAACGTCTTCCAGCTTGTGAGGACGGGGGGGAAGAATTCGCTGTCTTTACTTCCACTTAGCAAGGGTGGGGGGAGGGGGACTCGTATTGCAGCTTCCCAGACGGCTCGGAGGCGAGTCGATCCATTCTATTGAACCAAATATGTATAACGACAACTGCTACCTATATCCCGTTGCCGTAGAGAACGTAGACAGACCTTTTGTAACGATTTTTTCGTTTACGCAATAGCATTTTCAATGTCAAATGATATCATAACTACAAATAAGTGCATGTAATCACTGTGATTGGATTAGATGAGATAGTAAACTTGCACTATCAATACAGTAGAAAGATAAAAACAGCGAGTATGTTGTTTACAAAGTTAATGAAAATTAAGAATTTTGACCCCCCAAGTGGTTGGTCAACATACTTGTAAAACGTTTTTTATACTTGAAGAACCGGTAATGATGACCTTAGGTATTACCCGTCACTGTCCAAGTCTCATGCATTTATAGAATTCTTCTTTTCGTATGGTTAGTGACTAACCTGGTGTCAGAGTTTAAAGCCGCCCAAGGGCCTCTGACTTGCCTTCACATTCCGTCGAAAAATATTTCTGGCCGGTTTCCTCTCAATGTTTTCCTTCACCGTTTTTAAAGCAAGTTATACTTATACAATACGCACATGAATCCGAAAAGCCAGAGGTGCGTGGGAGTTGCGTGCCTTGGGTTCGAATTCGAGACCTATGACTTGACAATCCGACGGTCACACCACTAGGCTATCACTGCTTATGTTTATAGAATAAAGCCCATATAAAGCTTGCTATTTAGTTTTCCCGAAATAGTCGGCCCATTTAAATTCAAATCTCCTAATTTTCCTTTTTCTTTTCAATAAAATCAAACATTGAATATTATGTTGCGTTCAACGTTCGTTTGGTATATGTAACGTAACGTACCCAAACGCTCACTCGTTAAATCCAAACACGAGCGGCGCGTAGCCATTTCTGGATAATGGAGCCCAAAATAGTCTTCCGTCACTCATGTACGAGGCTGGGATTGTACTGTAGATATGCAGTTGTGGTTACGCAAACCGTCACCGCTTTGTCAGGTAAATCGCTTGTGTAATGTGCTTGGACCATCGCTGTTCGTCATTAAAAATTTCCTGACGCGACAGTAATGACTAATGACCAACCTAAGCCTACTGCTGATTAGGTATGTCAAAGAGTTGTTGATGGCGCCTAATTAAACGTCGTTTGAATAGCATGAATGATCGTCTAGCCACGACAGGTTGTTTGAATAGCCAAGACGTTATAAAGATTTAAGTGCACTAGTGAAAAATAATATTTTTCTGAATTTTTATTTTCAGCCCAGTATAAACTGACCTCGCATTGTACGGAAATCCTATACAATGCGAGATCAGCATAAACTGTAAATGTATAGCTTGATGTGTAGCCGTGTGTACCACCGTACAATATTTAACACGACATAGTTTTATTATTTGTTGTTACAGCGGCCATAGTAGTACACACTCTGTGAAAATTTCAATTTCTACCTATTGCGGTTCACAAGATACAGCCCTGTTACAGACGGATGGACGGCGGAGCTTTAGTAAGAGGGTCCCGTTGGCACCCTTTGAGTCTACGGAACCCTAAAAATAAGTTTACGTCCTTAATTCGATCTTTGCATACATTTTCATACTTCTGTAGGTGATCTAGATTCCTAGGTCCAGTAGTGATTGGGTTAGTTTACAAATTGGCGCGATGATGTCACCGTCCTTTCAAGTGTTAGTAAGCATTTAGTCGAAATATTTAAAACGACAGACGTGTTTATGCCAGTCACAGGATAAACTTAACGTTGATCTAGTATCTGTCTGATCTAAATACAACATCTAGTATTTGATTATTACTAACTATTTTACAGGACAAGCCTGGGTTATTTTATTATTGGAATATGTATTACGAGAACTTGTTAGCTAAACATAGTTTCTTAATTCACTCCGAACATATTGTACTTAGTTAAAAGTATTTTAAAGTAAAAAAGGCCATTTGATGAAAACCTTTAAAAAAATCCGCTAAAACCACGTCAACCTAACAGGTAAAAGTTTGAAATGTTTGTTCGTTCGGACAGGAACTAAAGTAATAACATCCATCTGTTAATGCTCTTAATCCCTCACCTTCCTTTTAAATAAATTAGAGAGGGGGATAGCAAACAATATACAAACCAGAAATAGGGTTGAACGCCCTTGAACCCACTATAGCGGACTACAGCTGCCCAAAAATGTTCTTGCTAATACTTGGTGTGATCTTTTTTTCCGATGCTCACATTGTTTAAGTACAAAACTGTAGAAGTGCATTAACAAAACAGTGGGAGTGTGTACGCGCGTACATTACACCAAATTGGTTTATCCTTGCGTGACTGACCGTATTTCCGCCCAGTTTTTGCCCCCCAAGCATTACAGAACATGGTATATTTTTTAATTTCGTAAGTAGTTTACGGAATATTTGGGTTAAAACAGGTGTAGATTGACTTTATTTTAACCACACGAAAGGTCTTTCGGAAAGGCATTCACACATAAAATAATTAAACGCTGGCTTGCTCTGGTTCCAAAACATCGAAATGGCAAATATCCATTGCTGATGACGATGACTATAATGAGCACTAATTATTTACTTCAAGTAAGAACGTATTTAGTGGAATAATAAACAAGTTATCGAGCTAACACTGACATGCGAATAATCTTGCTTGAGTGACCGTAGAACGTTTCTCCCTACTTGGAATAACGAACGAACACACATACATAGAGTAAGTTGGCATTGTTTTCCAATCCTTTCCGAAATATTTTTGCGGAAAGGATTGCCAAACAAATTAAGGTTATCTACATATATTTACATACAGTAAGTATTCAATTAGGCAGTAGCTTTAGCATAAGACTCGTTACATTACAAAGCCATTTTGGTAGGTTTTGGTCCGCATAAATTATTATTGATTCTATTACTTAAAAACTAAATGTTCAAAAAAATGCATGTGGTGAATAATTACCATGTGTGAAACTTCTTTAGCCTTCGACACATTAGTATCTAAGATAAAAGATTGACCTGCGTTACAGGTGAATTGTTTCCAATGAGTATAATTAGGTAGGTACAGTAAGTAGGTATAAGTACTGTAGACTTTGGGAGTTGGGAATATCGGCCTTTTGTCCAAACAATTACTCGGGAAGCTACGAGTATTAGGTACTTACATACAGTTATTAAGGAAGATTAAGTTATACAAATAAATGCTGTTATTAGATTCAATCAAGTCTTTGGCTTTCAACTTTATTAGATACCTAGAGCAACCTATGTAGGCACCTACTTCACTTCCTGTCTCTTTACTGTCCTCTATTATTGCCAAAATTGCTTGCAGATCCATTAAGAGCACAATTTTAACTGTAATTTCGATTTGTTTCAGATTCGGGCGGAGCCCAGCCGCATCGCGGCACAACGATCTTTTTCGTTTTATTTCCATAGTGGAATTTTTAATTCTGAGTTGTGAACGAAACCAAAGTAATCTGTGAAGTGTCGAAGTGCGATATCATGTCGTTTATTGGATTCGCTGCCCTCGTGGCACTGGCCGCTATAGGTATGTTCAACAACATTTATTTTATAAAACCATTAATCGTGAATTAGTAAAAAGGACATTACAATAATCGTTCTGGGAAAAAGATGTTAATGTCAACATCTATGTGCCCCAAAAATTGTGGTTGTGTCACGCACGACTTATAATAATTTACGAGTTGAGTAGTACTACTTTAATTTTATCGATAGACAATATCATTTTTTCTGACAGTAATTATAAATTACGGCTCCTGAATAAATGAATCATTAGATACGTGAAAATAATGGTAGATGCACAACATACCTACTTAATTTACAGGTGTGTATAGGCACTTGAAAAATAAATATCGATAACCGTGCCGTTCTACGCAGTTAGCGCGTAAAAGCGCGCGTCACGATCTTTGGGGTACCATCCACGGTCCACCCCACACGGCGGGCGTCGCGAGCACGCTCGTGACGTCACGGGTCGATACAGCGCGGCCGGGCAACGAACCTATTCAAACGTAACACTGTTTACGACCACTGGCCAAAATCGTGTGCCTAAACGCTATAAACACTCCTGTTGTAAGCTTACAACTTTCAAAAGTGAACATAAGTACATACATTACTCCATACTTATATAGTAGCGAATAGGAGTAAGAATGGTTTGTTTCTAAGAATATACTACCCCATCCGTTCTTCTCATGGGTGTCTTAAAAGCTCATACTCATAGCGCGATATTTATTTGTGTCCGAATGCGGTTACGGTTTATTTCAAAACTATGAGGTCGCAGGTTTCTACAATTGGACGCCTGTAGTACTCGTAGATGGGAGGCGATGAGAAATTCATTGTCAAGTTCGGTATTAGGAGCCGCCCGCAACGAATTACCTAAGTATACCCGATGTTCTTGCTCTAGCTAGCAAATGGGGTTGGGTAACAGCTTGTAGTCCCTATTCGAAGCCACATTTGGTAACAGAAGGAACCATGCACAAAAACCGCATCGTTAAATCCATAGAATTGAACCTTTGGGGAATTTCGGGCGTCTAAACATACCTACCTATGCGCGGATGGAAACCAGACAGTGAATTTGGCCTCTCAGTAAATATATCTTAATTGGGTACTTAAGTGCATAGGTGAGTACCAGCAATGATTACACTATGAACACTTTTCGAGTTTGCCTTTTCGCTCCGTTTTAATCCAGAATTTCGCGGTAGCGATATAATCTTACCAACGAGCGCAAAACGTGTTCCTTTGTCAAGTGTTAAGTGTTCTTAACGGAACAAAGTGGGATATACTAGGATTACCTAAGAACATAGCTTGTCTATCTTTTTTAGGGTTCTGTACCTCAAAAGGAAAAAACGGATCACTTATAGGATCACTGGCGTATCTGAACTGAACCCTTCATCGTGGGTGGTCCGACACGCTCTTGGCATAATCGCAAATAAAATTGCTTGACTACGACACAACAGACGATTTAGTTATTAAAATAACTGGTTGCACCAGCAGAAATCAACTCAGTCAACCGGATGATTCATTTTATACTGCTAATTGCTTTAATTAGTATTCTTTTCTCATGGTAATTGATTACGGCACCAAGCGATTCTTTGTAACTGTTGGTTTTAATATTTTAATCCTAGAGTATAAATTGGATGTGCTACATAACGCCAATAAAATGAAATCGCACCAAATGGAGCCTCACGTACCTAGTTTCTAATACCCATCTGACCGTTCATATATTATTATGTTACTGTCCGATGTCCTCTAAATGCAGCTGCAGCCTAAAGAGATAACTCCAAGATAGAATGTGAAAGTACGAACTGAAAGTTCAAGTTGTTTAATGCTGTTGTTGCTCGGAATACACAACACAATATAATTCCAACATAGTTTTCACATAAGTTATATAAGTAATGAATACCTATAAAAACTTTTTTCAGTTCAGAAATAGCTATAGATTATGATGGAGCCTAGCCCAGGTGCTAAATTTTTACAAATTTCTGAACTGAAAAAAGGATTAGGATTCCCGGTTTCGTGGGGGTAGTTTTTCTATAGGTACGCATTGCAGGCTTTGGGTTAAATACACAGACTAATTAGTACTACCTTTAGCTCGCAGTGTATAGATCTGCAGTCGCACTCTATGTCTAGTTCATACTAAGCGAACTGGCAACGAGTGTCGTGTGGGCGAGGACGCCAGGTTCAGTTTAAATGCTAGATTTTACACAAACGCCGCAGAACATTGGCCTTTCAACGCGCGAAGGTCATGGCCGTGACTCCAATACTACGATATCTTTTACTGCTATGCAATATTTCCAATAATATAGGAGATACGGCAACTGTGTGGTCTATGTGTAAAATAAACGTTAAGTGCACGAACATTTAAAGAGATCAGTTAATATCAGCATGATTCAACTTTTGCAGAAAAAGCGAACGAATGACTAATGCTGCCTGCCAGTTGCGAGATGTCGGAAATGAAGTTTGAGAGCAATTCATTGCCTTTATTGTAGATTGTAGTAGTTAGTTATAAGTATGGAGTTTCGTATAGGATAAATAAATTAATTCTGATGCAGATAAAAATAACAATTAGGTACTTTATCATTACGATAACTTCATAAGTACTTGTTGTTCACATCCGTGTTGTTCACATTGCCATGAATTAAAAAAAAAATTACCAACACGGCCGAACATGGAAGCGTTTTTTTTAGAAGATACCTAATTCAAAATTCTATCATCCTAGAAATTGTAGTTAATCCATAGATCTATGAATTTATTCACTCTAATTTTAATATATTTTTTACAACAGAGTCTGTGAGTAAGCGCCGCTCCTTGTTATTTTTACTATTTCGGTTCATCAGTATCATAGTATTTCGGGTCAGTGTAAACATAACGTAAACAGAAGCAGTATAGTTTATTATTTTAACTACATATTTAGTCGTTTATTTTCACGCCATCCTATACGGTATAGTCTCGTAATTAAAATCCACGGAATTAAAACTGTCCATGTAAACAGCAAAATGAAAGATTGAACGCAACCATGAGCTATTTTTAATTATTGTAGTTACTCATTCAATAACCACATACATAATCATTGCTACAATTCTTAATTAAGGTCTCCGAGTAGCTTCCTTCGAGTTCCAATATCAAATCATCCTTTGTTCATGTATGAGCAATAAATATTCTGGACCAATAGACGAAGCCAGAGATTAATCATGCAATAAATCCGTTTATAACGGTATATGGATAATTCAATTCAATGTTGAAAGAAGGAATCCACTACAAAGCCAGTTTCAACAGATGGCATGATTAGTGAATTTTGAATGATCAGCCCGGTTGCTCTTCCTGCTTACGTCTTTTCAGTTTTTCCGTGTCGAACAATTTGGTGGAACGTGAAAACCGTTGTCTTGACATTGGTTTTTGTAAGTCTATCGGGGTATTACAGTTACACTATCATTTATGATCATCATTTCATTGATGATCACACTAGCTGCGCCCCGCGGTTTCACCCGCGTAAGTCTCGATCCCGTGGGAATATCGGGATAAAAGTATCCTATGTGTTAATCCAGGTTATAAACTATATGTTTGTCAAATTTCATCCAAATCCATTTAGTAGTTTTTACGTGAAAGAGTAACAAACATACATCCATCCATCCATACTTACAAACTTTCGCGTTTATAATATTAGTAAGGATATAGGATATGGCCCTTTACGGGGCACCGGTGTGGGCGCGTTCCCTTAGGCTGCGTCCAGCCCGCCGGTTGAACGCGTCGCAAAGGGTCATGGCCATTCGGCTGGCCCGGGGATACCGCACGGTCTCCCGGGAGGCGGCGAGCCTCCTTGCCGGATTACCGCCATGGGATCTGGAGGCGAAAGTCCTCGCGCACATATGGGAGTGGCGCGAGGAGACGAAGTGCCGGGGCATAACTCCGCTGCCGCGAGAAGTCGCGGCACAGCGGACAGAGCTCCGGCAGGATCTCATGGCGGCTTGGAGAGTGCGATTGTCGCAACCCAGTGCTGGGCACGCCACAATTGCGGCGATAAGTCCCCTCTTTGAGGAGTGGCTAGAGAGGCGCCACGGCGTCCTCACCTTCCGCCTGACACAGGTCCTCACCGGACACGGTTGCTTCGGGAGGTTCCTGTTTCGTATAAGGCGGGAGGAAACGCCCGGGTGTCACCACTGTGTGGATCGCCCGGAGGACACGGTGGAGCATACGGTGGAGGTCTGCCCCGCTTGGGCGGAGCCCCGCCGTGTCCTCTTGGAGGCGATTGGCGGCGGTGACCTCTCGCGTCCGGCTCTGGTCCAGGCCATGGTACGGAGCGAGAGGGCATGGGAAGCAGTCACCTCCTTCTGCGAAGTAGTAATGCTCGCGAAGGAGGAGGCGGAACGCGTGAGGGAGAGGCAAAGTTTGCGCCCTCACGCCCCTAACCGCCGCCGCCGCTGGAGACGCCCTGGGCGTCGGGAATCCCAGGCGGATTCCCGGCCACCATAGGCGCGGGCTTGCGGACGGCGAGCAATGGGTAGCTCGCCGTCCGATCAGGACCAGGCCCGGGTCGATGGCGCGTCGTGTTCAACGCGCGCCTCAAAGAGATGTCAGCACAATTGGCGGGGTCCGCTAGGACCGATGCCTGCCAGGGTTGCAGGCAACTGAAGGAACACGGGTGGGTTTTAGTCAGTAAAAGTCTGACACGCCCTTCCGCTCCACCCAGAGCGCGAGAAGTCATTGGATGATTTCCCACGCTCAAAAAAAAAAAAAAAAAAGGTAAGGATATAGGATCCTATTTTTTATCCTACATTTATTTTACCTCTAGAATCATATCTGATAAATATCATTATAATAGTTCTAGAATCCTATTTTTTGTCATAATAATATGTGGTTGCAATGGAGGACGAGTCTTTTGTGTGTACTTACTACTATTGCTTCGGCAATGTGTATTATGTTATTATTAAAAAAGAAGAACAATAAGAGGAGAATAAGAAAAAATCGAAAATGGCTAAGATCATGGATCATTTTTATTACAGAATTCATTTTTAGTATAGCAGTGTTGCCAACAATAATTTTAGAATTCCACTAAGCATATCGTGAACTTATGCCAAAACGTTTTACTTATTTTTTAACCGTCAATAAAACCGTCACAATAATTAATTCCCTTAACAGTTTAGAATATGGCAGTAGTAATATGGTAAAATCACATAATTTTATGGACGAATTTTGTATCAGGAAATTATGAAAATAATTGTGAATTCAATACTTAATATGGCAAGACTTGTTTCTATGATCTCTAATAACAAATGTCAAAAATCTTTGATAAATAAAAGACGATTTGATCAATATGATTGTATTACATTATCATATAAGTAGACTCATCTCATAGATCTGTGATCTTAGATATTTATAGTGTATACCCACCTAACGAATATTTTTCTTGTAATGAATAAATTCCTATTTTCTCCTTCCGTTACTCGTTATCTCTATTCCGATATGAACACACTGTTTATCAACAAACAGCCACAAGCACGTGTTAATGAGCGATCAAAAGAGCGCTCAGCTGAACTGCTAATGAACATTCGGTTTTTAAAAACGCGCGGTAACGAGCTTCTCATTAAAACACGCATGTACGTATATGGCCTTTGCTTCTGAACATATAACATAGGGTCCCAATTCACACATGGTGCTGTTGCTAACGAGCAATTAATTCGGATGTGCCCTAAATAACTCATTGCCATCGCCATCTAAGCAAATGTCCCAAGACCAATTAAGCTTTGAAAGAAACTGAAATTGAACTTTTTGAGGCGGCACGTTTTGGTATGTGGCTAAGCTTCACATTCCCGTCATACTGTACACACGGTTTTATCTATGACCTTATGCAACTTTCAACTATACTAACAAAGTCACAACGAACAGTGTACCTATAGAGCTGCATTGTGATACATGTATAGTAATAAGTGCAGTACGCTGCATTAAAAACACCATAAACAAATAGGTATTCAGTTCCATTAAAATCATTATTCAATCTTAGGAGCCAAGCCAATCACCAAAAAGAAAATTCGTTATGATATTGACTGCCTACTTAAGAACAGATAGAGCAATTCGTCATTGCAGTAAATAAGCTATGGCTATTTTGTTTGGAAATAAATTACGGTCCGATTTACAGAACAAAAGACAAAATAAACAATTTAAAGTGTCTAAGTAATGTAGAGCTTAGGCGGGCTTTTATAACGGCACGAGTAGTGTTGCAAGACGTTGAGAAACAAAAGATAAGCATAGGTGATGATGATAATATAACACGGTAGCTGCCGACAACAGCTAAGAATTTCACCGGGTCAACGGCCACAAATAGATATAAAGCCCGTAGAGTGTTACATGTTCATAACACTAAACCATTTACATTGTTTACAAATTACTTATGATTTTCGTATCTCGTAATCGAATCTCTTTTAATAACTACTTGATACTGTTAAAGAAAATCGTCTCCTACAAATAATGTAAACCATTAATTAGTTAGAATAATAAAAACGTTGGACACGCCAACCTTTATTGGCTACTGATTAGGTAATAAAGTGAGCATGGCTAGTCAATCGAATGGTAATTGAGACTATTTTCATAATAAAGGAGTTCAAATTAGGCCGTTAGCACTACGGTGAACGCTTGATTGTTTTCTAAATTAGGAATTCAAATCAAAGCAAATTGACGCGCGACATACCGTTTAGTTTTTGGAATTCTCCGCAGAAGCATCGCGTATATTCTGTTGGAATTCTCCGATGCGTTTGTTCGTTATTCAGATAGCTCATAGCTCACCGTGTTACTCATTAGGAATTTAAACGCAGTTTGGATATATCTGTTTCATTAATACCTAGTCTTATTGTGGATTCGAGTCTCAACTCCTCCAGAAATTGCAGTTTTGGAAGAGGTCAAAAAATAAGTGTAGTCGGCCGATCGTAATTTCATGGAAATATAACATATTTATTTATTTGCTCTCATGCACATCACACATATATTACTACACATATTACTTTCATATTACTTCCATAGGTGCCGTTATACGATAAAATCGGATGCAAAACGACCGTACCTATGTGCGACAGTATCTGAATACAGATTTTGTACTCACATCTCAAGACTTCGCAACTGGCGAGGTGGTAGCGCAAAATTCAGGCACATGGGCCATTTCACTTTTGTTTCTGGGATGACGAGGCTGGTTCCTACTGCAGATCCCTATACCACACGCATAGGTAACCAATAACAACTTGTTTGCCCTTGTAAAAAAAACCTAAATCAGAACCCTGAAAAACTGAAAGGATTTTGCAATGGCTAATATCATGAGATGAGAGCTGCATCATTGTTGCTAATGATCTCGTGATCAGGTTGTAAAGTAAGCAATACATACAAATTGTAAAACTTTGTTGTTGTATTCGTAAATCTGGTTTCGCATACATTCGTGCGTCTGCGGATGAAATTATGATTTCACGGTTTTCACCTTCGTCGCAACAAAACAAGTAGGTACTTTTGCAAGCAAGCATTTTGTACATCATATTGAATTTTTTAGATCCAAATCATCCGAATGCTTGTTTTTATTAAACTAAAGTATTCTTAAAAACATCTAACAATTAAAATTTTAAACCCTTGTACACTAACTAAATATGCCAAAATGTGTTACGCCCCTTACCTTGAACACTTAACGACAGGTATGATTTGCACAGATTTGCATTGTATTGGAAAGGATGACGTATTCCACATAAAAAGCTTCCACATAAAATCAGTCGTCATTCTATTGTTTAGAAATGACAGAAGGACTTTTTATGAAAAGCCCTTTATTCAAAAAAGCTATTTTCGAATAACTTTGCATAACCACAAGCACAGATATTATAATACTACACCACAAGGAAGCGCCAAATGAACACAGCTATAAAATTGAACCCGTAAGTCGATAGAATATTGTGTATTGTTATATAATTTAGTATCAGTAAAAGCATTTATACCGCAGTCCGTTGGCGGGGGCACTCGAGCCAAGCGAAGTGCAAAAGGCACTACCTACTTTTCTCAAAGCGCTTCGTCGTTTTTTTTTAACCCTCTTAAATTGGTAAATATTTACAAAATACTCTATATATAATTATATTGATCCTATATAGGTACATGACTGTGAATTATTAGTATAACCTTAAAAAGACAAGCTAGAAAGTTAAAAGCATCAATCAATTTTATTAATAAGTAGGTAGTTTTGGTAGTAAGCGAAAGTGACGATTGACACTGATCTACACCAAAGTGTTATCGCCTTATCTAGATACATTATAGATAGCACACAACATGTGCAGAATGTATGATAAATAACATTATGTAGGTAACAATTTAATTAATATCTAGCTATCTATATAGCTAGCTACAAAATTATACAAAATAGTATTAAGTATTTTTATTATGTATTAAGTATTTATATTAACAGTGCTCAGCGTTAAAAACACTACACAGTGACCTAATAACTGACTGCATATCGCTATGCCATAGGTACCTACATAAAATAGAAGTCCTACTGTTCAGATATCAGTTCTTTGCGTAAAAAATATACCTACATAAAATAATAACTTTTTCGTGTAGAAACCGGCTAGAAATCGTTGCAAGTATTGTGATAAATCTTAATTGAATAAGCATCCTGCGTTCTTCAGGTTGTGATGTGAAGAACATCTGTCGTAGCGTGGCTGTGGACGACCAATCAGGAACGTGCGCAGGCGCACATCTGTTGCAAGCACAGAACGCCCTCGCTTTTTTGTTCCCTTTGTTGCTATTTTTTGTTTTCCATTGGCCGTGGTTCGTTCGAATTCAACCCAATTCCTATTGAAAGTGTTGTCCGTTTAATTTAAATTGAATAAGTAGGTATATCGCCAGTAAAGGATAGAATTTGTTTGAAAACGGGAGAAGGAGGCTTTTGCCCTAATTAGAAAATGCAATAATAGCCTAGTTAGATTAGACTAAAAGTACGTAGGTGTAAGTTCATAGAAACGACATAAGTAATTAAATAAGAGATGGAATAATTTTGTTACTGTTCGTTTTTGAAGATTGGCGCCTAAGCAAGCTTCATTAGCAGTAAACTCGTCTTTAGCCTCGTTTGGTCATAATAAGGATGTTATAAACTTGAGGATCTTTAAAGCCATACAAACCGTTACTTCACGTTGGTAACCGAAGTATTTTAACTACACAGGATATTAGTTTGTACAACATTTGACGTACAGTAAGTTGACTTAATGAGGTCATTAATTAACATTTAGTCAGTGTCATTCTCACAGAACAGATATGGTCATTCTAGTGCTCTTCATCTAGTGAAACGAGTAGCGAGACTGGCATGAGAGCGCGTCACTTGTGCTGGATTATTTTTCCAGGCTTCATTTTAAACTGGGTCGAGGATTTTTAGTTCCCGTAAACTAGTACCTCCTGAAGTTCATGGTTTGCTTACTCGTGTTTATGACAACAAACTACTGACTGGTTGTAAATATAATTTGTATATAGGTACACGTAGTACCTACGTATACCTATATACAAATACCTACCTAAAATTCGATCAAATTAGAACAGATCAAAACCACGAAAAAATTAATTATACAAAACCTCAAACAATCTTGTTATTTAATATTCGTAATATGATAGGCGTGCCGTTTTCCGGAAAATAATGGCTAAATTCGTGGTGGGTGAGGCAATAGGACACTTATTTATAACGCGAGGAAACAGCACCAGTATCATGGTAACAGCAATCGGCGCTCAATTCTTTGGCATTCAGGATATTGTATTGATATATAAAAGTTACTGTGCCAATAATTAATTTAACCCACTCACTGATGAAGTATAGGTACCTGATAGCTAAACTTGATTTTGAGATCAATATTCATGTTTAGTAAAGAATTTTAGTTCTACAAAGATTTTATTAACATTTTGAGATGAGCAATGTCCGGATGATCACCATCTATCTCGTGTTTTCTGTCCCAACTATTACATCAGTGTCTATAGTAAAAACTCTTACACCAGATATTGCCATAAGACTAAACATGATGAATATCAACAACCATTCAAACTTTTACAGGGTCAGTGCTATGCGAGGACGAAACTATAGGACCGATATTCATGAAGGAACCTTCAAACCGAGTGGACTTCAGCAACACGACCGGAGCGACTGTGGAATGCGCGGCCCGAGGATCCCCGGCCCCTGACATCATTTGGGTGCGATCTGATGGAACTGCTGTCGGCGATGTCCCTGGATTGCGACAGGTGAGACTCTGTTATAGTACCGTTTTATTTGTGTCCTATAAATGCTAGTAATGCAACGTTTACTTTTTGGGAAGTATATGATAATAGTTGTTGGGCTGGGTTTGTTAAGCACCAAATAACTTCTGCGGCATAAGTATTAAGACCAAGGTTTTAGAATCATCTATGTTGTTCAGATGTTTTAATATCGAATTTAGTGCCTAGGTACACTACATGGCAAGGACAACTAGTTTAATCGGTGCCCGCACTGCCCGCATATGCAGCTCATTGTATAGTGTTACAGTAATGAAGCGCATCGAGGTTTAGTACCTATCAACTAATGTAAATGAGTAATATTTTTGCTCAGAAAGGCGAAGGAATTAGGGCAAGATAATAAATATGGTTAGTGGTTGGTGGGTAGATATATGGTTTGAAAGTAGAAATTTAAATATAGAATGTTAGGGGTTTATTCATAAACGATGATTAAAGTTAAGTAATGATTAGCGACTGTTTAACCATACATTTTTGACGTTTGAACGTCACTTAACTTTAATCATAGTTTATGAATAAACCCCATAGCCTATAAATTATATTTGGACCAGCCTTTCCTTCAGAATAATTTCAGAATACCGTTCAATACTTTAACTCCACAAATTCGGAACTGAATACTTACCGTTAAACATTACGTTTTCGTTCACCAGGTTCAAGCGAACGGAAACCTCCTATTCCCGCCTTTCCGCGCGGAGGATTACCGGCAAGAGGTTCACGCTCAGGTTTACGCTTGTCTCGCTCGCAACTCTGTTGGCACCATTCATTCCCGGGACGTTAACGTACGAGCCGGTAAGCACCATTTGCATAAAATTACTAATTCCAAGAGGCGCATTCTTTAAGCTTTTGTCCTTTGGCATGTGACTTTAAGAACAATATAGTACAAAAACATTTACTTACCACAACGATATTTCAAATTGCTAACGGACAAACTGCTCACATGTCAAGCAAGCGCCGACGTTACTAAAGTTACAGCCATATCTCATAAAGCACGTGATTATGTTACAACAAAACCAAGTTTCTATATCGCGTGCGTGCGATAGAAGCAGCCATAAAGCTTCATGACAGATTTATTAATAATATTTTAATGGGTTAACATGACATGCTATACAAGTATACAACACGATTATGTTTCTGTTTATCCGAACGCTATCATTTGTTGACATATCACCCCTTTTCATTTGTAATTTGATAGTCAACTGTTTATTAAGTGATAAATGTATCTTTAATTTGTATGTGATATTGTTTTTTGACTACTGGGTATAAAAATCTGTACAATTATGTTCTGTACCCATTCGAGAAGCAAACAGGAATTGAATCAATTGTCAATGCATTGAATGGTTCACACTCATGCTTAATGAGATTATTGGCGATGTGATGTCTATTATAGGGCATGCCATATTAGGCGCCACACTTATTAGAATGTTAATAAAGTGCGAGTTTATTCACAAGAGCTTTCAACACACGTATTTAAAACATCTTGGTAGGACGATACTTCAATTTGCAGACATATTGAATCATTTCTTCGCCCGAAGACACTTTAAATGTAGCTGTACTGACTAAGTATGAAAGTTTTATTGGCCATCATAGGGCGCTGCCCTTTATGTCATGAGGTCAAATACGGTCAATTAAATAATCAAGAGTAAAGATGATCGAATTAGTCAAAACTGAAGTACGGTCACACCATTTTGGTTCATTAGATAAAAATAAACTGCTAGTAAGTTGCAGTAGATAACATGGTGCAAAGTAAATCGTGTGGAAAAGCTCGTATATTTTAACAAAATCTTCTTACTGTGATGCTTTATGTGTTATTTCCTTAACAATTTTCTTACAGGTGCTCGCGAACAAAAGGTTTTAAATATCCATATTTATGAATAATATTCTTGTGATTATGTACCAATAGTTAATAATATTAACTTATACTCAATTCTTTGTTCATGTTGCATAAGTGGTTGCCCAGCATTACGACACCGACGTCAATAAGGAGTATGTCATTACTGGGAACAGTATCGTGCTCAAGTGTCAGGTCCCATCGTTCGTAGCTGATTTCGTTGAAGTTCTCTCTTGGCATACTGATGACAATGAAGACTTCCTTCCCGGCGAGGACTACGGTTAATCCTTCACCGTTTTGCTTCCCTGGTCACTTCCCTTTCCTAAGTCCAATTATCCACAAGAAAATAACTCAACTATAAACATAACATTTTCAGTGGTACAGCAGCAATACGAATCAGAAGTAAATAACGAATATGTGATTCGAGGAAACTCTGCTATTCTCAAATGTTCCATACCCTCATTTGTGGGCGATTTTGTGGATGTTATCTCCTGGCAAGACGAGGGTGGCAATTCTTTTACTTACGAGGAAAATAAGGAAGGAGATGGTACCACATGCTCAACTAAACATAACATTCTAGTTCCCAAATGCCTGTCATAATCACCATGCCAATTCCTAATCCGTTCTAAAAATACAACCAGATGCTATTATTGCAGTTGTAACACAATACTACGAAGCCGAAGTAGTGTCAGAGTATGTAATCAGAGGAAACACCGCCGTGCTTAAATGCAATATTCCTTCATTCGTCGCCGATTTTGTGAAAGTGGAAGCTTGGGTCAACTCTGATGGCGGCGAATACTTACCAACCGATGACATCGGTAGTTCATATGCAAATGACTATATAACGTTCCTTATCCTCTACCTCCTGCCCTCGCCTTAGAGTTTGGATTTTCATTAGTCATGGACCAAATACTTGTGTATATTCTTTCAGTTGTGAATCAGTTCTATGAAGCAGAGATTCTCACAGAATATGTGATACGTGGAAACGCCGCTGTTTTAAAATGTTCCATTCCTTCTTTTGTCGCTGATTTTGTGAAGGTGGAAGCATGGATCGACGAAAAGGGAATAGAGATTTCTCAGTCAAGAGACCTCGGTACATTGGCCTCTTAAACAAATCATATTTGCTTCCCGTACTCACAACAATTCCTTACACCTCGAGCCATTCAAACTTATGTGTCTAATTGTTATTCTTCAGTCGTATCACAGTATTACGTGACCGAAGCCGAAAACGAGTACGTGATTAGAGGGAACGCTGCTATTGTTCACTGCAAGATTCCATCTTTTGTTAGTGACTTCGTTTACATTGAAGCGTGGATCATGGAGGACGGACAAATCCTCACAGTTAACAATACAAACGCAGCTCAGGGTACATCTCTAATGATTTCTTCAAAACCGTTTTCCCATCCAAATGAACTCCTCGATTTATCTCATCAAATAACATTATATATTTTTGTTAAGTCGTGTCACAGCCTTTCGAAGCCGAAGCTGACAACGAGTACGTGATTCGCGGCAACGCAGCTATCATGAAATGTGAAGTGCCAAGCTTTGTGTCTGACTTTGTATACGTTGAAATGTGGATGGATAGCGAAGGAGGCACATATTACCCCAACAGTAGCGAGGGTAATTTCTCACTTAGAGACAGCAATCCTCATTCCTGATTCCTGTTATTTGAATTGTCACAGCTGTACTCCAAGTATATGAGGCTAGAGTCAACGATGAATTCATTTTGCGAGGCAACACAGCTATTCTGAAATGCATCGTGCCTTCGTTTGTTGCGGACTTTGTTCATGTTGTGGCCTGGATAATGGACAATGACACGGTATCTGCTGAGGAGCACTCTAATTTTAACGACGGTAGTTCATGATCTTAAATGTATCATTCCTCTTTCCCTGTCCTACGCATTCTGTTTGGTATAGTTTTTTTTTAAACATTACATGAATTGGTAATATTTTTAACGTCCACAGTGGTACATCAGTCTTATGAACCTCGTGTTATTGATGAAGACGTCTTACGAGGCAATTCCGCCATTGTCAAATGTACGATTCCATCATTTGTGGCTGATTACGTTCATGTAGTCGAATGGGTGGCAGACGAAGAATCTCTATCGGGGTATTCGTTCAACCGCTCCGAGGGCAATTACGGTAATAGAGAGCAACGCGCGGCCCCAATTGTCCCTATCCGCACTCCACTGAATCCCCGTGTCGGAGTCAATATATAGCTACAAGCTACAAATGTATACATAGTCTTATCCTTATATGTAAAATATTTCAGCTGTAAATCAATTCTATGAATCGCAAGTCTACGACATCTATGTAATTCGCGGGAACGCTGCAGTATTCAAGTGTCACATACCCTCGTTTGTGTCAGATCATGTTCAAGTAGTTTCTTGGCACGATACCGAGGATGGAGAGTATACATTAAATCATAATTACGGTACTTTTGGTTCAAAATTGGAATAATTATACACCTTTGTATCCTGTCCACTGTCGTTCGTTTGTGTTAGGTTAGGATCACTCATTAGAATTGACATAACATTTTAGCCCAAATATTCATTGGCAATTTCATGTTCTAGTCGTCTCTCAAGCGTACACCGTTAATTTGGTTGAAGAAAACGTATTGCGAGGGAATTCTGCAATCATAAAATGTCTGATTCCAAGTTTCGTAACTGAATATGTAGCAGTGGCAACCTGGATAATTTCTGAAGGAGAAGATGAGGTCGAAATAACAATAAACGATACTGTCGATAAAGAGGGTATTTACTATGAAGATAACTTCAATCTATCTGAGTATCCCATCCTAATCCTTTGAATAATGATATTGTTTATTAAGCTCACGAGATTCTTAAAATTCATATTTGCAGTAGTTACACAAGCATATACGGTCAACCTTATGGAGGAGAGTGTTTTACGTGGGAACGCAGCCATTCTCAAATGTCATATTTCGACCTTCGTGACCGAGTATGTTAGTGTGTCGTCCTGGATTATCTCAGAAGGAGAAACCGATGAATTGGAAATAAAAGCAGAATCTAACGATTTGGGTATTCTTTCACCAAATTAAGTTTTTACGCTACCGAATAATACCCTTTTCCCATTCCTCAGTTTCGCATCATCGCTATCTCCAATTTTACTTCAGTTATTTTGAACTTTTCAGTTGTATCTCAAGCGTACACTGTGAATTTGATGGAAGAAAATGTTCTGCGTGGAAATTCAGCGATTGCTAAGTGTCACATACCAAGTTTTGTAACAGAATACGTTACAGTTTCATCTTGGATTATTTCTGAAGTAGACGTTGATGAACTAGAAATTCAAATAGATAAGACATTCAATTTAGGTATTCAACTAAATGAAACGAGGTCCAAATTCCTATATCCATCCCTGTAAAAATGTAGATACACCACAGTTCCTTAACGAAGTTCAATCAGTCATGGGTTGGTATCTATTTTCAGTGGTTTCCCAATCCTATACAGTAAATCTCTGGGAAGAGAATGTTTTACGCGGAAATGCTGCTATACTGAAATGTCATATTCCAAGTTTCGTCACCGAGTATGTCACGGTCACTTCCTGGATTATCTCTGAAGGGGAACAGGATGAAATGGAGATTAATTTGAATTCCGATTTTAATTTAGGTAACATATATACCAACAATTTCACCCCACTGAGGCATCCGTCCTTTCCAAATATCCTCTTACGTTGTTCATAATATAGTCACGTTTATTATAGTTCGATTCGCATCAATTCTAGGTACCATTAGTATGAAGTTTATTGTTTAAGAAACTCGTAGTAGTTGAAATATTCCATTTTAATTTACATTGACAACGATTTCAGTCGTGTCTCAAGCCTATGATGTGAAATTTTGGGAAGAATACGTTTTGCGTGGCAACGCTGCTATCTTGAAGTGTCAAATTCCGAGTTTTGTCTCTGAATACGTAGCAGTAAGTTCCTGGATAATCTCTGAAGACGAGAAAGAGCGAGAAATTAAAATGAATGCTTCAGCCGACCTAGGTACATTGTGCGACTGATACAGTGTCAGTTTTTGCTCCTTACATCCTGTTCAACCTTAACTCTTCATCCCAATTCATGTTTTAAAATACGGAATCTGATTACTAAAAGTTGACATACTGACGACTGTTGTAACTACCCAAACATTTTCTACTCGTCTCAGGTGTCACAATATTGTTTCAGTGGTATCTCAGGCATACGCCGTGAATCTGATGGAAGAGTACGTTTTGAGAGGCAATAGCGCTATTTTAAAATGCCACATACCAAGCTTTGTATCAGAGTATGTATACGTCATCTCTTGGATCATCAGCGAAGGCGAAGAGGAAATAGACATCAAACTAGAGTCAACAAACAATTTTGACGGTACGAAGTGAACTGTTTTTCAGGCTGTAAATAGCCTATTTGCCATGAGGATTATTAACATGTCAGGGGAATAGTTAAATGTCTTTCTGAATGTCATTGGCCGCGTCCATTGCTAGGGTTGCATTCCTATCTATGGTTAAGTTTAGGGCATTGTTCCTTAAATGGGTTCCCGTGATTCCATGGGCCTCACGGCTCACCTTTATCCTTTATCCCTCTTCCTTAGTCTAATGCATGCAGTAAAATTTTTAAGTAAATCGCAACCTTATGTTGCGTTGCATAACATTGAATTGCTCTTTCAAACTTTCAATGTTAACAGACTTAATGCAACAGCTTCTTCTTTTCTTAACAGAGGGCAAATACTTAGTGCTTCCATCTGGAGAATTACATATCCGAGATGTTGGACCTGAGGATGGATACAAATCATACCAATGTAGAACAAAGCACAGGCTTACTGGTGAAACCCGATTATCTGCGACTAAGGGACGACTTGTCATTACCGGTGAGTTAAAAAAAACATTTAATAATAAAGTGTCATCAATTCATGTTTTAGTTACCAACGTTATTAATAATTTGTTCTTATATTTTACACATTCGTTTGTTTTCTCATCATGAATTAATGGCGCGATTATTTATTATTTTTGCAGTGAATAGTGCTTTTACATAGACAACTAGTTATTGAAATAAAACGGTAAATTATCTTAGTATGCACCTACTTCAGTTTTGGAAACAATAATAATACATTTGTGTTAAATATTATTCACTGCAAAATATTTTATCTAAACAAGAAAAATAAATGTTCTCATTTAAACATTTTCGGAGAATCCTCTAAGTTTTAAATTGTGTGGAAGTAGCCCTTGATAGCGTTTAAATGAGAATATTTAATTTTGTAATAACATGGAAAAAGGTTTTCTGTGCAATAATTATAATCTTGATTTGTGATAATTAGTTTTGAACTATTTTGCTTTTAAATACTGATTTAATAACTTTCAAGCTTTTATTTTA